>CM061232.1:36991946-38346218 GCA_030844895.1 Ambrosia x helenae
TGTTTGACTTTTGAGCTTGACCATTCAATCGTGTTCTACACGACATTGTAAGTCCAATTTTTCCAGGGGTTTTGTATATCGGCAATCACTCATCAATAGCCCCAGATTAATTGGGCTATTGATGAGTGAATCAATCAATTGCAGAAACTAGGGTTGTGGCCTTTGATTTGGGGATAAAACTGATTTCGCGCAATGTATATATTTTTATTAAAACGGAATTTATCACAACCACAGGCCTAGGCCAAGTGGTTGTGACTGATGCTTGTAACCATGGCATAGGTTCGAGTCCCGGCTTGGGCGCCCCTTTTTCCACTAAATTTCTTTTTTTTAAAACAAACCATTTATAAATATATATTATACATTAAATCTTGTAAATTCATTTTTAATTATTAAAACAATTTTATAAATTCTAAAAAAATTATTTTATCAAATCTGATGTAAAATTTTTTATCTACAATTTTTAGTTTTCTGAAATTCATTTATTTAATATTTATAATAATTAAATCAATTTTATGCTTTTATATTTATAAAAATCCATTAAAATATCAAAAAATTTTATAAAATTCCTACAAAATTATCCTATGTTTGTACAATGATAAACTTTACTGAAATGATTTTTAATTTTGAAAAAATCATTTATTTTATAAATTTTTAATCAATTTTTGTTAGTTTTAATCATAATTAAATCATAATAAATTCAATTTTTATTATATTTGCACTAAAAATTTTATACAATTTAATTTTAAATATTTAGAACAGAAATATGATTTTTAAAATATTAATTCTCTTAATTTTAGTATTTTTTAAATATTAAAGTTAATTTTGCAATTAGTAATAAATAGATTTAAAAATCTATTTTAAAGAAAATAATTTTATAAAAAATTATTTTTTATACTTCAAACACATTATTGTGAACATCCTAAATTCAAACTTTAATAAAGACTTTCATTTATTTAATTTATCAAATTTCCCTTTATTTAATTAACATTTTATTATAAATTCAACAATTGGATATCCCCAAATCGAAACCCTAGAATATACTTATAGACTAGATAGACTTAGACTTATTTGTTGCCTTATACATAGGGTGATACTTGGCAATCTATTTGGGCTACACTTGTACTATTCCTCAATACCTAATACTATACCAAGGTGAGTTTACGTAACCATGTTTATGCGATTCTTTATACTTGCAAACATTTTAAGCAATTCAACATGCATGTGCTAGTAGTAAACTTTATTGCCTCGTGAATTAGTCAACAGTTTCAACGAGTTTCAACGAGTTTCAACATTACATAATCATTAGCTATGGCCAAGCCGGCGATACTCAATAATAGATCTATTGGATTGGACAACCCCACCCGGATACGTGTACCTCCTACAAAGGTAACGTGGGTGATTGTTATCGTTCCAACATATTACTAAGGTGAACCGTAGATGACGGGATGGACCTAAACTAGTCGGAGGTTTGATTATGTCAACATATTATATACTATTCATGTAGACTTAAATTTACGATAGAAAATGACGAATTGCTAGACTTTTATACTTAAACTATATGCTTAACATGGATTATGTATTCTCACCAACTTCTAGTTGACCCCCCCCCCCAGTTTTTTTACAACTCAACAGGAAATAATGATGCTTGAAGATTAGAGGGTCTTATGAAGACAATAAAGGAGTCTATGCTTGCTTGATTCTTGTGTGATGTATTAGATTTCCACATTTAAAACTCTTATGTAATTGTATTTTTGGATATTTGCAATTTAAATTTATTTCAATTAAAATTTGGATTACCATGTGCTACTGTATACTCATTCTTACGTGACACCTCGATGTTTCCGCCATCGGTTGGGGTGTTACAGATGGTATCAGAGCCTTGGTTATAGGGAATTAGGTTTTAGAAATAATCTAGACTATAACCTTAGGACTTAAACTGTACTTGCTTCTCTTACTTTAACCCTAATTGCTTCCCTAATCCTATCCTTATCCTATAGCTTATATAACCCTAAACCTACATGTGACTACTCTTATTCGTCTGCTGGCAATCCTGATCACCATATTAGATTAATAGGACAAAATCCTCAGTTTAACCTGAACCCCCTTGTGATCTCGTCGAAGTTCTAGATTTCAATAACGAAACACGTGCAATCTGGAAGGGTGAACGCCTGTATTCTGAGTCTTCTGTCTAGGCTGGCATTGCGCATATATCCCAATCAGCGAGGGACCGGATGCCTACCTGGGAATTTTGGGATGAGTGTTCACTTATAGGCTAAAGCATGTCTTCATATGTTATTAGAATTTAGAATCTTTGATAAGTCAACGTTTACGTTTATTCGTTTTAATTAATGGAATAAATGATACATTTCCTTATATAATCTCATTCATTTCATTGTGTCTATTACAGATCATGCCTCCACGTCGCAGCAATCGCAACAGCAATGGTGAGAACCACGAAGAAGGTGGTGACAACCATAACCATGACCAAGGTCCTTGTAACACCCCAACCGATGGCGGAAACATCGGGGTGCCACGTATTGATGATTGTTCAGTAGCTCATGGTGAATAATAAATTCCATTAAATAATTTAAATGAATTACATACAATTGTTCTAGAATTTGTACATCAAAATTGAATAAAACTATACACAAATCTTCAAGCATCAATTCAAATCTTCAAGCAAATAGAACCTGAAACATGTTAATTTGAAAATGTTTTGGGTCAACAAAAGTTGGTGAGAATTACATAGGTTTTTGATGATTGAATAAAAATGTTGTGCAATTCATGTGTCATGTCAATCTAGTCCATATGTGAGAACATACTAGAAATAAATCGAGTGCATAATCAACCCTGATGACTGTTATAATATGATACATACCATACGCTCATGGTCCACTTGAATATGTTATACGATAACAAACACCCACGCTACCTTTGTAGGAGGCACGTATCCGGGTGGGATTGTCAGTCCAATAGATCTATCAATGTATACCGCCGGCTTGTACGGAGTTAATGATTATGCTAGAATGGTGCTTACTCTAATCATGCTCAAGACATAATGCAACATAGAAAACACATAGACACATTGATGATTGAATTGCATAAATGATGTTGTAACATGTTTCACCCCAAAAACGGTGATAAATAGAAAAGGGGCTATGTAAAACTCACCTTGGTAAAATGTTATAACTGTTGAATAATGGTGTTGCCCAAATGTATCAAGTATCACCCTATAATCAGGTAATAAATATGTCTGAGTCTATCAAGTCTACAAATGTATAAGTTTCTAGGGCTTCGAATTGGGGATAAATGCTCGTTTGATTAATGTGAAACTTGTTTAATAATTGAGAGAATATTAGTAAATAAATAACCAAAAATCTTTTTATGAAATTTAATTTTAGGATAATCACAATAATGTGTTTGAAGTACAAAAATAATTTTTATAAATTATTTCATTTAAAATAGATTTTTAAATCTATTTATTACAAATTGTCAATATTTAACTTTAATATTCAAAAATACTAAAATTAAAGAATTTCTATTTTAAAAAATCATATTCTGTTCGAAATATATAAAAATAAATTGTATAAAATTTTGGTGCAAAAATAATGAAAATTGAATTTATTATGATTTAATTATGATTAAATCTAACAAAAATTGATTAAAAATATAAAATAAATGATTTTTCTGAAATAAAAATCATTTCTGAAAATTTAAAGTTATAAAAGCTTAGGATAATTTTTGTGGAAATTTATAAGATCGTTTTGATATTTTAATGGATTTTTATAAATAAAATGGAATAAACTTGATTTATTTATTATATATATTAAATAAATAAATTTTTGAAAACTAAAAATTTTATGTTAAACTTTACTACTAGAATAACATAAAATAATTTTTGTAGAATTTATAAAGTTGTTTTAGTATTTAAAACAAATTTTTAAAATACAAATAATTATATATATATAAATGTTGAAAAAAATGAAAACTTGGGTTGAGCCGGGTATTGAACCCGCGTGGGTTGGGTATAATGCACCAGACACAACCACTTGATCTAGATCAGTGGTTGTGTTTGGTTCTTGTCTGTTATAATTATATATACAACGTTCAGGAAGTGTTCTTCCCCAATTTACATTCATACGAGCCCTAACCTTCAAATTGATTAATCCACACATCAATAACCCAATTAACCTTAGGGCTATTGATGTGTGGATGCCGAAGATAAAAACCCACAACAATAATTAGACTTACAATCTTGTTTTAATTCAGAATCGATCGGTCAACCTCGAAGTCAAACTCAAAAAAAAACTCCAAGAACAGAGATTATTATGAAGAATTGGGGGTTGAGAAAGAATGGGTGGCGAGTTGAGATGGTTTAGAGATGTTCAATTATAGTGTTTAAGCCTAGGTGTTCGATTTGGCAAGTATTGACCACAATTGAATGTGGGACGCGTTAGTCAATCAATTGGTGCTAATTGATTGTTATTTGACGAAGGTTTCCACGCGTAATGGACCGGGGATTTCGTATTCATACAAAAATAGGTAAAAACTCGCGTGAATTAAGCCAAAAAAATGGAATTTTTCTTGGTCCTCCCTTCTTTCTGCTGCTGCGCGTAGAAGCAGCCAAAGGGGAAGGTGGGTGGGTGGCTTTATATATAATATGGGTTGGGTTTAAAACAATAGATAGACATGGCTCAGATGGTGGACGCGCGTGCGAGTGGTGCTTCCTGCCCGGGTTCGAGTCCCGGCAGGGGCACTATATTAATTTCTTTTTTTAAAACAGATTAAGGACAAGTGGGCCAAGGCTTTGCTGGGCTCGTGTTTTAATGGGGTCTGGGCTGGGCTACATGGGCTCAAAATTTCAGGATTTCTAAAGTGGGTTTGTTTCAAGGATTGCAACATAACTCTAAAAATCTGATTTTAGTGTCTTAATATTATTATTATTATTATTATTATTATTATTATTATTATTATTATTATAACACACATATATATATATTTTATATATATATATATATATAAGTTGTGAGTTTGGAAGAGAAAATAAAGGCTTAGATATATATATTATATATATATATATATATATATATATAAGATAAGGCCCTTTTTTTATTTTTTTTATTAAAAAAAAATTTCGTGATGTTACAGTCTCCCCTACTTTTGGAAACTTCGTCCCGAAGTTTATTGAAAACACGGGTTTGAAGGGGGTTGGGTAGAAATTAGGACAAGTGTGACCTGACGAGTTTTATGTTAGGGCACGACAATGAATAGAGTAACTAGTCTCGAATAGCGTGGATAAGAGGCGTGTTACGTGTGAGTTGATGAACTACTAGATATCTAGAGTTTACATTTTGGTTAACTACCGAAAATCTTGATAGCATTTCACACCACCTTAACGTACCTGTAAATTCATGATTACGTTCCTGACCGCAATCACCAATTTACCTTACATTAAGGTTTTGTGTCCTTCTATGACTCTACCGATTGTTGAGCAGGTCTGATAGTCTCCACCAGTCGTTGAGCAGGTGGTAGGGCCTCTCCCGACTGTTGGAAAGACATGATGACCTCCACCAATCGTTGAGTAGATGTTTGGTAGTCAACTAATTGTTGTACAAGTAAGCAAGTATGATTATAGATATAGCAATTAGTTCTCATTCAAACAAGCATGCACACAGATGTTATGATAATACTTGAATTTATTACTTGAATCAAAAAGTGTCAATACATAGAATTAAAAAGTAGACATCATTCAAATGGTGGGGTTTGCTGTTAAGTAGCTGGAGGGTCCTTGATCTCGGTTTAGTTTAGGGCATCGGTTACGGTAGTGATTTGGGTTTCCACATTCATAGCATTGACCATAGTTGTAATTAACAAGACGTTCAGAATTAGTAACCTGAGCAGGTTGGTTGGTTGATTGGCATTAGGGTTTGGGGTCTCGCGACATGTGTTGACCAGATGGCCATACCTACCACAATTGGTGCACACGCGACATGCTGAAACAGTGGGATGATGTCGATTGCATGTGTTACACAATGGAAAGTTTCTTGTATAAGGCTTCTTGTTAGAGGCTTGTGTAGTAAGGTTTACATTAGGATTCCTGGTCTTCGCTTCTGGTTCTTGGTAGTTACGCGGCCACAATACTTGTTTTCTCGCTTTTCCGAACTAAGGTCCTGTTCCTTTCGTGATTTCCAACGCCATTTCCAATGCCATTCCCATCCATTTGGATGTCTTGAGTCAACAAGTTAGAAACCAGAGTTGTGATTTGTTGTGCCAATTGTTGGGAAATAATCGCAGCTAGTTGGGCATCACTCCCATTAATGTGGTTAGTGTTGTGGTCGTTGCTATTCACTTCATCTTGATTGTCACCATTGTTAAGGAGAGTGCTGCGTCGTAGAGACATGATCTGTAAAGGACACAATGAAGTCTCAATGAGGCATGAAATGAATGAGGTAATATAAGGAATGTAATCATTTATTCATTAATTAAAACGAATAAACGAAAACGCTGACTTATCAAAGATTCTAAATTCTAATAACATATGAAGACATGCTTTAGCCTATAAGTGAACACTCATCCCGAGAATTCCCAGGTAGGCATCCGGGTCCCTCGTCTGATTGGGATATATGCGCAATGCCAGCCTAGACAGAAGACTCAGAATACAGGCGTTCACCCTTCCAGATTGCACGTGTTCGTTATTAAAATCTAGAACTTCGACGAGATCTCAAGGTGTTTTAGGGTAAACCTGAGGAATTTGTCTTAAGAGTAGATCCACTGATGGAGAGCAGCCTTCTTGTAAGGATGAAAGTAGGGATAAGAAGTAGGAGGGAGATAGAGAATAGCAAGTAAAAGAAGCAAGTACTGGTTAATCCTATGGTTATAGACTAGATTATTTTTCTAATAACCTAATTCCCTATAACCATGGCTCTGATACCAATCTGTAACACCCCAACCGATGGTGGAAACATCGGGTGCCACGTATTGATGATTGTTCAGTAGCTCATGGTGAATAATAAATTCCATTAAATAATTTAAATGAATTACATACAATTGTTCTAGAATTTGTACATCAAATTGAATAAAACTATACACAAATCTTCAAGCATCAATTCAAATCTTCAAGCAAATAGAACCTGAAACATGTTAATTTGAAAATGTTTTGGGTCAACAAAAGTTGGTGAGAATTACATAGGTTTTTGATGATTGAATAAAATGTTGTGCAATTCATGTGTCATGTCAATCTAGTCCATATGTGAGAACATACTAGAAATAAATCGAGTGCATAATCAACCCTGATGACTGTTATAATATGATACATACCATACGCTCATGGTCCACTTGAATATGTTATACGATAACAAACACCCACGCTACCTTTGTAGGAGGCACGTATCCGGGTGGGATTGTCAGTCCAATAGATCTATCAATGTATACCGCCGGCTTGTACGGAGTTAATGATTATGCTAGAATGGTGCTTACTCTAATCATGCTCAAGACATAATGCAACATAGAAAACACATAGACACATTGATGATTGAATTGCATAAATGATGTTGTAACATGTTTCACCCCAAAAACGGTGATAATAGAAAAGGGGCTATGTAAAACTCACCTTGGTAAAATGTTATAACTGTTGAATAATGGTGTTGCCCAAATGTATCAAGTATCACCCTATAATCAGGTAATAAATATGTCTGAGTCTATCAAGTCTACAAATGTATAAGTTTCTAGGGCTTCGAATTGGGGATAAATGCTCGTTTGATTAATGTGAAACTTGTTTAATAATTGAGAGAATATTAGTAAATAAATAACCAAAAATCTTTTTATGAAATTTAAATTTAGGATAATCACAATAATGTGTTTGAAGTACAAAAATAATTTTTATAAAATTATTTCATTTAAAATAGATTTTTAAATCTATTTATTACAAATTGTCAATATTTAACTTTAATATTCAAAAATACTAAAATTAAAGAATTTCTATTTTAAAAATCATATTTCTGTTCGAAATATATAAAAATAAATTGTATAAAATTTTGGTGCAAAAATAATGAAAATTGAATTTATTATGATTTAATTATGATTAAATCTAACAAAAATTGATTAAAAATATAAAATAAATGATTTTTCTGAAATAAAAATCATTTCTGAAAATTTAAAGTTATAAAAGCTTAGGATAATTTTTGTGGAAATTTATAAGATCGTTTTGATATTTTAATGGATTTTTATAAATAAAATGGAATAAACTTGATTTATTTATTATATATATTAAATAAATAAATTTTTGAAAACTAAAAATTTTATGTTAAACTTTACTACTAGAATAACATAAAATAATTTTTGTAGAATTTATAAAGTTGTTTTAGTATTTTAAAACAAATTTTTAAAATACAAATAATTATATATATATAAATGTTGAAAAAAATGAAAACTTGGGTTGAGCCGGGTATTGAACCCGCGTGGGTTGGGTATAATGCACCAGACACAACCACTTGATCTAGATCAGTGGTTGTGTTTGGTTCTTGTCTGTTATAATTATATATACACGTTCAGGAAGTGTTCTTCCCCAATTTACATTCATACGAGCCCTAACCTTCAAATTGATTAATCCACACATCAATAACCCAATTAACCTTAGGGCTATTGATGTGTGGATGCCGAAGATAAAAACCCACAACAATAATTAGACTTACAATCTTGTTTTAATTCAGAATCGATCGGTCAACTCGAAGTCAAACTCGAAAAAAAACTCCAAGAACAGAGATTATTATGAAGAATTGGGGGTTGAGAAAGAATGGTGGCGAGTTGAGATGGTTTAGAGATGTTCAATTTATAGTGTTTAAGCCTAGGTGTTCGATTTGGCAAGTATTGACCACAATTGAATGTGGGACGCGTTAGTCAATCAATTGGTGCTAATTGATTGTTATTTGACGAAGGTTCCACGCGTAATGGACCGGGGATTTCGTATTCATACAAAAATAGGTAAAAACTCGCGTGAATTAAGCCAAAAAAAATGGAATTTTTCTTGTCCTCCCTTCTTTCTGCTGCTGCGCGTAAGAAGCAGCCAAAGGGGAAGGTGGGTGGGTGGCTTTATATATAATATGGGTTGGGTTTAAAACAATAGATAGACATGGCTCAGATGGTGGACGCGCGTGCGAGTGGTGCTTCCTGCCCGGGTTCGAGTCCCGGCAGGGCACTATATTAATTTCTTTTTTTAAAACAGATTAAGGGACAAGTGGGCCAAGGCTTTGCTGGGCTCGGGTTTTAATGGGGTCTGGGCTGGGCTACATGGGCTCAAAATTTCAGGATTTCTAAAGTGGGTTTGTTTCAAGGATTGCAACATAACTCTAAAAATCTGATTTTAGTGTCTTAATATTATTATTATTATTATTATTATTATTATTATTATTATTATTATTATTATAACACATATATATATATATATTTATATATATATATAAGTTGTGAATTTGGAAGAGAAAATAAAGGCTTAGATATATATATATATATATATATAAGATAAGGCCCTTTTTTTATTTTTTTTTATAAAAAAAATTTCGTGATGTTACAGTCCTAACCACAACAACAATGGTATCGATGCCCAACTGGCTGCAATCATTTCTCAACAAATGGCGCAGCAAATCGCAACTCTGGTTCCCAATTTACTCGCTCAGGTCATCCAAATGAACGGCAACGGAACGGTCATGGCAACGGGAATGGCAATGGGAACGGGAACGGCAATGGTAATGGAAATGGACCCCCAGCCTGCACCCTTAAACATTTCAACTCTTGTAACCCTCCAAAGTTTAGTGGTGAAGAAGGGGCTACAGGACTCCTCCAATGGTTCGAGGGTATTGAGAATACCTTCATCAACAGTGAGTGCCCCGACAACTTCAAAGTTCGTTACGCCATGAGTGTTCTCCACAAACGAGCACTCACTTGGTGGAATGAAGAAAAGCGCACTCGTGGGGCCGAAGTTGCTCTTGCTATGACATGGGACCAAGTCAAGGAGGTCATGAAGGAAGAGTTTTGTCCTCGCAATGAAGTTAAGAAGCTTGAGGATGAGTTCCACACCCTAGCTCAAGATAGTGGGGAAAACCTTGCCTACAACACCCGCTTTCACGAGCTTAGCTTATTGTTGCCTCACAAAGTCACTCCCCTGCCGGTAGCCATCGAGAAGTACATCGGTGGTCTGCCCATGCAAATCCAGGACACCGTTTGCGGAAGGAATCCTGCAACTTTGGAAGAGGCCAAACGTCTAGCGGCCACTCTTACTGATAATCACGTGAAGAACGGTACTCTCTTCCGCAAAGGCACTAAGAAGACGGTTGCCAAAGACACTCCACAGCCTGCAATTGAAGTCAAGCCTGAGACCTCAAGCAACAAAAAGCGCAAGGCTAGAAACTACATGGTTGCTGCTACTCCACCTACTGCCCAAAACCCAGCCAAGAAGCCATATGGCGGGACTCACCCTCTTTGCAACACCTGTCAGTTCCATCAGCTTCCTGGTAGACCGTGCCGCCAGTGTAATAACTGTAAACGGTATGGACACTACACCAACGCCTGTCAAGCCCCTGCTGCCCAAAACAACCAAAACAACCCAGCCAGAAACAACCCAGCTCCCAACCAACAAAACAACAGGCCTACTCGTGGTCAATGCTACGAGTGTGGCAGCCCTGATCACTACATCAACAACTGCCCTAATCGTAACCAGAACCAAAACCGAAACCAAAACCGAAACCAAAACCAAAACCAGAACCGCAACCAAAACCAAGGTGCTCGAGGTCGCGCCTACAATCTCAACGCTAACCAGGCTCGTGACAACAACGAAGTGGTGAATGGTACGTTCCTCATTAATAACCACTATGCATCCATATTATTTGATTCGGGAGCTGATAAGTCATTTGTGTCACTGAAGTTTGAACCTTTACTTAACTTACCCCACACTAATCTAGAAGAACCTTTAGTGGTAGAGGTAGCTAACGGGAAGTCTATTTTGATCGACTCTATTATTCGTAACTGCTTGTTGAACCTCGACGATCATACCTTCTCTATCGATCTCATCCCCATGCATCTTGGAAGTTTTGATGTTATAGTAGGCATGGACTGGTTGTCAACTCATCGTGCCGAAATTTTGTGCTTCGAGAAAGTCATACGCATTCCTCTCGAATCTGGTGAGATTTTGAGGATCTATGGTGAGAAACCCTGTGGCGAGCTTAAGCTTATGTCTTGTACTACTGCCCAAAAGTACTTACGAAAGGGGTATACAGCCTTCTTAGCTAACGTAATAGAGAAGAAGGACAAAGGCAAAAGTATCCAAGATATTCCTATTATTCGTGATTATCCCGAAGTTTTCCCAGAGGATTTACCTGGTTTGCCTCATGCTCGACAAGTGGAATTTCGAATTGATCTTGTTCCTGGTGCTAATCCTGTCGCTAAAGCTCCTTATCGTCTTGCACCCTCTGAGATGCAAGAACTCGCCAGTCAATTACAGGAACTTTCTGATAAAGGGTTCATTCGCCCTAGTTCTTCTCCATGGGGAGCCCCTGTCTTGTTCGTTAAAAAGAAGGATGGTTCTCTAAGAATGTGTATTGACTATCGTGAACTCAACAAACTCACCATCAAGAATCGTTATCCACTTCCTAGGATTGACGATCTCTTCGATCAACTTCAAGGAGCAACCCACTTATCGAAAATTGATCTCCGTTCTGGTTATCATCAGCTTAGAGTCCACGATGAAGATATTCCCAAGACAGCTTTTCGCACACGCTATGGTCACTACGAATTCATGGTTATGCCTTTTGGATTAACTAATGCTCCCGCAGTGTTTATGGATTTGATGAATCGGGTTTATAGACCCTACCTCGACAAATTCGTGATCGTCTTCATCGATGATATTTTGATTTACTCTAAATCAAAATCCGATCACGAGCAACATCTTCACTCCATCTTGGGTCTCCTAAAGAAAGAACAACTGTATGCCAAGTTCTCGAAATGTGAATTTTGGCTTAAGGAAGTTCAATTTTTGGGACATGTCATTGATATGAACGGGATTCATGTTGATCCCGCAAAGATCGAAGCTGTGAAAAATTGGAGTGTCCCTCAAACTCCAACTGAAGTCCGTTCTTTCCTTGATTTGGCTGGTTATTATCGTCGATTCATCGCCAATTTCTCCAAGATCGTTGTTCCTCTCACTACCTTAACTCACAAGGGTAAACCCTATGAGTGGGGACCAAAGCAAGAGGAAGCATTTGAAACTCTTAAGCTGAAACTCTGTGAAGCTCCTATCTTGTCTCTACCTGATGGTAATGATGATTTCGTGGTCTACTGTGATGCATCGAACCAAGGTCTTGGTTGTGTTCTCATGCAACGAGGAAAGGTTATTGCTTATGCGTCTCGACAACTCAAGACCCACGAAAAGAATTATACCACCCATGATCTTGAATTGGGCGCTGTTGTCTTTGCTCTCAAGATTTGGAGACATTATCTTTATGGGACCAAATGTGTGGTGTTCACGGACCACAAAAGTCTCCAACATGTCTTCGACCAAAAGAATCTTAACATGAGACAACGACGTTGGGTTGAGTTGTTTAATGACTATGATTGCGAAATTCGCTACCAACCTAGCAAGGCGAATGTTGTGGCTGACGCACTTAGTCGTAAAGAGCGTATCAAACTCCAATGTGCGAGAGTTCGTACTGACCTTCAAGATCGCATTCTTCAGGCTCAACACACATCAGTCACCCAAGGTAACATGTACGATGAAATGTCTTGTGGTGCTGAAACTCAACTTGAAACCAAACCTGATGGTCTTCTCTATTTTCTCAATCGACTGTGGATTCCTGACCGTGATGATCTTCGTACTTTCCTCATGAATGAAGCTCATAAGTCTCGTTATTCTATTCACCCTGGAGCCGACAAGATGTACCAAGATCTCCGTTATTCTTATTGGTGGCCTGGTATGAAGAAAGACATTGCTCTTTTCGTTGCAAAATGCCTCACTTGTTCCAAGGTCAAGGCTGAACATCAACGACCATCTGGTATGCTTGAACAACCAGAGATTCCTGTATAGAAATGGGAGAGCATAGCTATGGACTTCATCACCAAACTCCCTCGTACACCCAAAGGTTTTGACAGTATTTGCGTAATCGTCGATCGTTTGACCAAGTCAGCTCACTTCTTACCCATTCGTGAGAAGTATTCTGTGGAAAGGTTGGCAAAGATGTACGTAAGTGAAATCGTATGTCGTCATGGTATACCTTTGGACATTATCTCTGATCGCGATGGTCGTTTCACCTCTCACTTTTGGGATTCTCTACAAGATGCTTTGGGTACCAAGTTGAACCTGAGTACTGCTTATCACCCTCAAACGGATGGTCAGACCGAACGGACCATCCAGACTCTTGAAGATATGCTCAGGGCATGTATCATCGATTTTGGTGGCGCATGGGATTCTCATCTTCCTTTGGTTGAGTTTTCATACAACAACAGTTATCACGCCAGCATTAACATGGCTCCTTTCGAGGCACTCTATGGTCGTAAATGTCGTTCACCCTGTCTGTTGGACTGAGGTTGGTGAAACTCGTATCACTGGACCCGAACTAATCCAGGAAACCACAGACAAAATTCAGCTTATTCAGGATAATCTTCTCAAGGCTAGAAGTCGTCAGAAGAATTATGCTGATAGACGTCGTAAACCCTTGGAATTTCAAGTTGGGGACCTTGTACTACTTAAGGTATCCCCTTGGAAAGGAGTAATTCGTTTCGGTAGAAAGGGAAAACTAGCTCCTCGATACGTAGGCCCCTTCAAAATTCTTGACAGAGTTGGAAAAGTGGCTTACAAACTTGATCTTCCACCTGAGCTAAGCAATGTTCACCGGACTTTCCATGTTTCGAATCTCAAGAAATGCTTAGCAGATGAGAACCTTCATGTTCCTCTTGAGGATGTGCAAATTGATGAAAGCATGCACATTATCGAGAAACCCGTCGAGATTGTTGATACTGGAGTCAAGAACCTCAAGCGCAGTCGCATTCCGATCGTTAAGGTTCGTTGGGAATCTAAACGAGGCCCAGAGTTCACTTGGGAACGTAAAGACCAAATGAAGTCGAAGTATCCACATCTTTTTCCACCAGACTCTCCAACTCCAACTTCGGGACGAAGTTCCTAAAAGTAGGGGAGACTGTAACAGTTTGCATTTTAAACTTGTACGTTACACTATCATAATTAATAAAACGTCAAGTTTCGTTATTCTCGTGTGTAATAATTATTTTGTCGCATATTTGAAACCCTAATACTATATATATATATATATATATATATATATATATATATATTATATATGTGGAAGTGTGAGATAATTACAAAAAAAAAATAAAACTGCTTGGGCCGGGAATCGAACCCGCGCCCAAGCCCGGCCCAAACACACCAACGAGTTAACCAGCTGGGCTGGCCTTCACACTTGAATAATCTAGACGCGTTTTAATTATATACTTGATTCCAATCCTTCACAGTTGACTTGTAAAGTCAACTGTGGGACGCGTATGCATAATCAATCAAAATTAACTCGTGATTGATCCAAACTTGGCAACTATACGCGATGAACGGCCTCGTCTGACTAAGCTACACGTTGATTGTTGATCAATTGTCCATCAATTAACCATAATACGCGTTTGACATTCAATCTTTGGTCAACCTTGCCAATTCATCAATCCATTGATCCACTATATAAATTGATCCTCTGCGAAGCATTACAACTCGCCAATAATCTTCTCTCAACCACCAATCATCTTCAATTCACTATGTTTATCATTTCACGATCATTGTTTGACTTTTGAGCTTGACCATTCAATCGTGTTCTACACGACATTGTAAGTCCAATTTTTCCAGTGGGTTTCGTATATCGGCAATCACTCATCAATAGCCCCATGATTAATTGGGCTATTGATGAGTGAATCAATCAATTGCAGAACTAGGGTTCGTGGCCTTTGATTTGGGGATAAAACTGATTTCGCGTAATGTATTTATTTTTATTAAAACGGAATTTATCACAACCACAGGCCTAGGCCAAGTGGTTGTGACTGATGCTTGTAACCATGGCCATCCGGGTTCGAGTCCCGGCTTGGGCGCCCCTTTTTCCACTAAATTTCTTTTTTTAAAACAAACCATTTATAAATATATATTATACATTAAATCTTGTAAATTCATTTTTAATTATTAAAACCTTTTTATAAATTCTAAAAAAATTATTTTTATCAAATCTGATGTAAAAGTTTTATCTACAATTTTTAGTTTTCTGAAATTCATTTATTTAATATTTATAATAATTAAATCAATTTTATGCTATTATATTTATAAAAATCCATTAAAATATCAAAACAATTTTATAAATTCCTACAAAAATTATCCTATGTTTGTACAATGATAAAATTTACTGAAATGATTTTTAATTTTGAAAAAATCATTTATTTTATATTTTTAATCAATTTTTGTTAGTTTTAATCATAATTAAATCATAATAAATTCAATTTTTATTATTTTTGCACCAAAATTTTATACAATTTAATTTTAAATATTTAGAACAGAAATATGATTTTTAAAATAATAATTCTTTAATTTTAGTATTTTTAAATATTAAAGTTAAATTTTGGCAATTAGTAATAAATAGATTTAAAAATCTATTTTAAAGAAAATAATTTTATAAAAATTATTTTTATACTTCAAACACATTATTGTGAACATCCTAAATTCAAACTTTATAAAAGACTTTCATTTATTTAATTAATCAAATTTCCCTTTATTTAATTAACATTTTATTATAAATTCAACAATTGGATATCCCCAAATCGAAACCCTAGAATATACTTATAGACTAGATAGACTTAGACTTATTTGTTGCCTTATACATAGGGTGATACTTGGCAATCTATTTGGGCTACACTTATACTATTCCTCAATACCTAATACTATACCAAGGTGAGTTTACGTAACCATGTTTATGCGATTCTTTATACTTGCAACATTTTAAGCAATTCAACATGCATGTCTAGTAGTAAACTTTATTGCCTCGTGAATTAGTCAACAGTTTCAACGAGTTTCAACGAGTTTCAACATTACATAATCATTAGCTATGGCCAAGCCGGCGATACTCAATAATAGATCTATTGGATTGACAACCCCACCCGGATACGTGTACCTCCTACAAAGGTAACGTGGGTGATTGTTATCGTTCCAACATATTACTAAGGTGAACCGTAGATGACGGGATGGACCTAAACTAGTCGGAGGTTTGATTATGTCAACATATTATACTATTCATGTAGACTTAAATTTACGATAGACATACGAATTGCTAGACTTTTATACTTAAACTATATGCTTAACATGGATTATGTATTCTCACCAACTTCTAGTTGACCCCCCCCCCCCATTTTTACAACTCAACAGGAAATAATGATGCTTGAAGATTAGAGGGTCTTATGAAGACAATAAAGGAGTCTATGCTTGCTTGATTCTTGTGTGATGTATTAGATTTCCACATTTAAAACTCTTATGTAATTCTATTTTTGGATATTTGCAATTTAAATTTATTTCAATTAAAATTTGGATTACCATGTGCTACTGTATACTCATTCTTACGTGACACCTCGATGTTTCCGCCATCGGATGGGGTGTTACACTTTATTCCTGGTTTGGAATAACATAACTTTATTCCTGGTTTGGAATAATATAACTTTATTCCCTGGTTTGGGGTTACGCAACTAGTTCCTGGATTTGGACTACAATGATTTCGGGCTAAACTTTACTTTTGGTTTCTCAAACTTATGAACTCACTAGCTTTATGTTGACTTTTTAAGCATGTCTTTCAGGTTTAAGCTTTGGTAACAACACGGTTGGAGTAGGCGACGTCTTGGGATCAGGGGTCCTAGAGGGTTAGAAATGGCGTTCAAGAAACAAAAGTCTTAGATGCATCTTTCCGCTGTGTGGCGAACCTACCAAACGTCACAACCGATGTGGGAAAACTTGGGGTGTGACAGTTTGGTATCAGAGCCATAGGTTTTAGCGAATTAGGTGTCTGTGTAGATATCTAGGCTTTAACCTGAGTTTGTTTCGAAGTAGGGACAAAAATTTCTAAGACACAATATTTAGCACGAACGCCTAGGGACTGGAATTCCAACTGTTGCCAAGTATGTTACATGACTATTAGTGTGTTAAATCACACTAACTCGGCGTACATTCCTTCGGCCCAAGGAACGTTTATTTTTCATACGTGAATAGTAAGTTTGTATGTTCTATAGTTGTATATAGAAAGGATAATAACACGTGGTGGCTAGGCATACCTCACTAGTGACTGACGAGTCATCGCTTTAGACAGCGAAATGTTTATTCACATAGAGTTTAGCTGAGTTATTATTTCTTGGTATGAGGAACAATTTACTTGTTTATATACTATGTGCATTTACGTAAAGTACAAATAACTATGTTTCGCCAATGGTTGTCGACTCGAGCTTGGACGTATCTAGAACGAGCACACATGTCGCATTAGTTGGACGAGTTGGCAAAGGGATTGTTGCAGCATCTGTGGTCTCACATCCCGGGTTCGGTGTATACTATTGTCTTCAAGGTTGACTTGGGTGAGGAACGTCTTGATGAGGCACCTCGTTTTGACGATGATACTACGAAGCTGGAATGCGGACGGGGAAAGCATTGGGAAAGGTGGCGCGCACAACAAACATTATATTATGTTCTATATACGTGTTATTATTTGAATGTAACGAGTGCTTGACATATAACTCATGATGGAGGTTAATAGGATGATCTGGTGAGGTATATTTTTCGGTAACGTAGACGTCACGTTATTGCAAATTTACAGGCACTCGATAGTTCTAAGAACATCTATCGTGATGGTATCTATATTGTATATATTTATATAAATAAATAATGGATAAGGGTTATTCACTCTTTTGTTGTAGACATGATTGCCAATTCTCCCATGTTCGTGTCATTTGTGACTTCGATTTTCATAAACCAGTTTAAGATCTTGATGATCTTTGTTTCTTGAGCTTCTAAGGTTCCTGTTTTAGAACCTAGTTATATCTTTGGACGCGATTTACATCTCTCTTCTTTTGTGTTTGTGGTCTTCAACATTCTATCGTAAAGGAATCTAAATTTTGTTGATTCCTTATTCTTTTCACAGAATTAGACACGTATTTTGTACACGTGTCAACAGTTATATGTTTGAATTCTTTAAATTAGGGGGGGAGGGGTGGGTCATTATAGGGCTTCACATCGAACAATTGTTTCATTAATGATATGTTTATCATTATGTTGCTCGTAATGCTTGCTTTCTAGTCTTGATGTGTCAGGCCATTGTGGGCAATGAATCTTTTGATACTTCATCGATGAGTTTCCATAAAGTCGACACTTTGGTTTAAACGAATTGTTGGGAACTGATACAACACCTTGCGGTGAATATTCAATCGACTCAGAATAATGAGTGATCTTTATTGGCATGCCTCGTTTTCACCAACTTGTTTGTTATTGCCTTAAATCCAAACACACCTTGCGGTGTGTAATGAAAAAGTTGGTGCGTTAGTTGCTTCATTTGAGGTGCGCCAATAGTATTTTTTGACAAACTTATTGTCTACACTTTGCATTCAGTTGATTCTGAAACTTTATCTCGTACCATTTGTATCGACACGTCCGTTGACTCTTTTGTTGTACTCCCATTGGTTCTTCGAAGGTATCCTACCTCAAATTTTAAGGACAGAATTTTTATAACATGGGGAGACTGTGAGAGCTCACGGATTTGTTTTTGGTTGCCCTGGTGAAGACTTCCCAGGAGGTCACCCATCCTAATACTGCTCCCACCTGAGCACGCTTAACTGTGGACTTCTCCTCTCATCCAATAACATAACCTGAGCACGCTTAACTGAGACTTCCCAGGAGGTCACCCATCCTAATACTGCTCCCACCTGAGCACGCTTAACTGTGGACTTCTCCTCTCATCCAATAACATTAAGCCCCAAAGCGCGTTGGTGATTTAAGAGGCATTGGATTACATATGAACCAAGGATCTCTCCTAGCCACGGCCGATGTGGGATTTTCCTAGGGTGTCATATTCACCCCCTGTTAGAGTCTCATCATCCCTGATGAGGTATGCACCCACCATCCCGAACTGCACAGGAGTGGCTCTGATATCATCTGTAACATCTGGCCCCTCTCACCACCAATATTGTCCGCTTTGCCCCGATGGGTTGCCCATCCAGAGCTCACGGATTTGTTTTTGGTTGCCCTGGTGGAGACTTCTCAGGAGGTCACCCATCCTGATACTGCTCCCACCTGAGCACGCTTAACTGTGGAGTTCTCCTCTCATCCACTAACATTAAGCCCCAAAACGCGTTGGTGATTTAAGAGGCATTGGATTACATATGAAACAAGGATTTCTCCTAGCCACGGTCGATGTGGGATTTTCCTGGGGTGTCACAAGTATTATTTGAAACTTTGGTTATTTGTCAAAACTAGTCCCTCCATGTTAACTTAAATGTTTTTAAACTTTATAAAACTTAACCTTTTTATCAAATAATAAGTTATTAGTTTCAACATAAAACAAATTAAACAAACTTTAAAATGAAAGCTCTTATAAACGTCAAACTATAACATGTTTAACTAACGTTTTCGTATATGAATTCGGTTAAAGACGTAAACTCCTCCAAATAAAAATTAAATGATCCACAGAAGCTCAAGACTTTATTAAATTTGAAAACGATAGAAAATTTAAGGACTATAAATGACAACTTGATGAAAGACGAGGGTGACGGATGTCACACCTGTTTTTTGTCTCGATCTTATTTTCTTCTATTAAACGGATTTCATCATCGAAAATCCCACAGGTTTTAAGGTCTTTTGGCTCTGATGCCATGTTTGAAATCAGACTTGGTTTCATATTATTGTTCGAATGGAAGTTTGGAGGGAAAGGACTAGAGGGAGTTTTGAAAAGTGGTTAAGAAAACAAAAACTTTTCTTATATTTACAAAT
Source organism: Ambrosia x helenae (assembly GCA_030844895.1). Classification (NCBI taxonomy): domain Eukaryota; kingdom Viridiplantae; phylum Streptophyta; class Magnoliopsida; order Asterales; family Asteraceae; genus Ambrosia; species Ambrosia x helenae. Next base: position 37,011,979 of record CM061232.1, read on the forward strand.
GAGAGTTTCTTCCCTATTTATACATTTCGAACCGGTGTGTACACAATCATCACCACCGTTCGTTTAATCTAACGGTTCTAAACTATAACCGCTATATAACTAACTTATGAATATTACTCACAATCGAAATTAAACTATGCTACATATTATTATTTAAATAACTTTAAATGCTTATAACATATGTTTTGTATTAATGATTAAGATTATCTATGTTACCTTATTAAGGAGGAGAGATGGCTAGGATAGTAATTTCACAACCATTTTAAGATGGCATATCAAGAGGCACAAGCATAAATCCCTAACTTTTACCATTTTCTTCCTAGTATGCCCCTATGTACAATATTTGATGGCACATGTATAAGTCACTAATACAACTCGTATAATGCTCCCTCTCCACATGTAACCCCTTCATAAATTTCATGATATACATTGGTGTGTAAACAAATTTATTTGCATGTTTCAGTTTTTTTTTTTTCATTTTAATTTGATTATTTTTGGAAGGGTTCGTATTTTTCATGATATACATTGGTGTGTAAACAAATTTAGGTGAGCTAAATTCAGATTTAAACGATGTTGCAACAGTTGCACCTTATTTCTATCCAAATAAGTAGTAATGTTGAAAAGTAATTGTCTTTTTCAATTAGTTGCAAATTTTTAACAAGTAGGGCTTGAAAGTCCTAAAAAAATAGAGGATACACATATACATGCATACATACATATAACTTCTACATTATTTTTTTATTCATATTAAAGTTTGAATTATAATCCTAACAATTGACCCCCAAAAAGAAGATGAAGCCGTTTAAAAAACTTGGAAATCCTGACCTGTTTGTTTTATACATCATTTAAAACAAATTATTTATGATTGTACTAAAGTAAGTATTAAAACTGGTGGGCCAATTTTATACTTTAAAATCATTAAACACCTTGCCAGCCATGTGTCATTTTCAAAACAACCGTGCACATGCAAGTTATATTATTAAAGAATTAAAAGTTATAATGTATTCGCAAAATAATAGTAAACTACGTAAAGAAAATTAAGAAACAAGCTAATGTCATATAATTAGGCATTTAGGCATGTCAAGAAGAAGTAAAAATGGTTGGGGTGGTATTGAAGATTTATTACGTTTTACAGGCTTTTAAATTGAGAAGACGTGTCATATTTTTTATATAATTTATCGTCACTTAACGTAAAAGTCTACTTAAAACTTGAAAAAGGCAACCAGGCATCAATTATTGTCATGCAAGGTTGTTTTTATTTCTTTTACCGATTAACTTACACACTCTTCTAATCTTACTACTAAATCTACATTTTTATTTATCGTAAGCTTGAACCACCAACCTCATGAAGAATACGTGACACATATCATTCATATTTGGATACCGCTAAACTGTAAGCCCTATGATTTTTGTCATGTAATTAAAATTATAGTTTTTAATTAGTTATTAACGAACACTTTACTTTTATTGATTTTAAACCTTTCGAATAAATCCAAAAGTAATAAACATATGCATATCGAACTTTAATCAACTACGTACCCTAGCTTGTAACCATCTTCTCGATGATAAAAATCGTCTCCACTTCCGGCCACCATCTCGACGACCCACCATCGTAGCATCCCCTAATGTCTACCAATAAAATTTATAAAAACATTTATTAAAACAATAAAACTTTAACGATACTCCTTTTCTTCAAACCAACATATATCATATCTTTTTTACAAACCAGCCACCCAAGCTATCATAAACCTACATGTCACATTAATTAAAAGAAAGTACAAAAATAATCATTTGTAATAAATAAATAAATTTGGTAAGGTAAAAGTATGTCTTTGTAAATGTATTTCCATTAAAACAAACTTTAATGATATATTTTTCCATAAACAAAAAACACAAAATTCGATTAAAAAAAAGGAAGAATGAGCAAATAAATGCACTGTCATCATAAAAACAGTTTTGAATTAAAGTGGTCTGTAATGATTCAGAAAAGGGTACGAACGTATCAGATAGTTCAGATGAGTGGAAGGCTTCTCGGACGTGTTAACCGTTCAGGCAGATATATGGGTGTAACTGTGAGAGTTCTGTTTTCACCAATCGACTACCTTAGCTGTCTATGCAGTTTACGGGTATTTATGTCATGTTATAAATCATTCTGCTGTTTGTTTTCATTGGATTCTGTTTTAAGGGTTCTCTTTTTATTGAAATTAACATAAATAGGTAATTTTAATTGCTTGTTATACATCATACATGTATGTACATTGTTGGAATTTGATTTGAAAAACGGAATTTAGATATATGAAATTTGTGAAATCGAATCCGGTTTTTGATTTTTTGAGTAGGATAATTAGTATTTGAATCAGATTTTGAATTCGGTTTTGGAATTGAATTCCAGTAATTTTTTTAACGGCAAATTTCATTATAAGCTGACAGCTAGCGAATATGTGATCTCAACCAAGAAGGAGGCCCCTCTAAACTTCCTTTCGGATGCCATAGAAGGGAGATCCACCTTGCGTCCAGCAGATCTCCTTGTCTTTGGGTGGGCCGGGGGAAGCATGCTTGTGTTGACCTGACAAGTGTATCTCCTCTAGTTGGGTTGAGGGATAGTGGGTTTGTAGCAGGGCAAGCGGTGCAGAAAGCAGAGACGAAGAAGATAGAAAAACATGCTAAAGCCTGCAAGGAGAACCAACATGTTTTCGTACCCCTAGCTTGCAATACATTTGGCTCATTGGCACCGGAGGCCACCCGTTTCCTGACCAAGGTCCAACGAGTTATTCATAGTAGTGTATCGGCTCCGGGTGGGCAAGGTTACGTTTTTAGTTGGTTAGGGTTTGCTATTCAGAAAGGGGTGGCGGCGTAGCTTGTTGCCCGCCTTCCCGCTATCTTGATGTAATTTGTAATGTTTTTTTTATAAGCAATGGGAAAATTAGTAGAAAAAAAATAGATGCGTGTATATATATATGTATTTGTTACAATAAATTGATTTATTCGAATTAACCAACTTGAACAGGTTCCACAGTTTTTGGAATTCTAAGTCGGATTTGGGTTCGCTTTTAAATTAAAACATCAACACTCGAATAATATTTGGACCAATTGACGCAACTTCTCTTGTTATACACTTATACCTCTATAGTAATGCCAGAATCAAAAGATCACGTGTATATTCAATTATTCATGAGATATGCCCGTTTATAGTTGTGTATCTACGTTTACTTGAATTTCGTTTTTCAGTTCAGTAATATAGAAATGAGTTATGTGAGTATAAAAAGTAGATACTTGACTTCAGGGCCGTCTCCGAAAATGTCAAAAAAAAATTGGGCCTTGGGCGAAAAAGAATTTGGGCCCAAAATTTTGTAAAGATTAAAGATGAATGAATTATAAAAAAAAATTGAGTATAGTGCTAGAGCCAAGGATTGAACTTAAGACCTCTACATTAAATTAACATGGGTTTTCCAACTCCACTAACAAGACTTTAATGTTTAAAATACAAATATATATCCTAAATATAGAATTTAATATATATACGCATATTTTAAAAAAACGTTCGGGCCCATTTTAGGGTCGGGCCCGGAGCCAGTGACCACCCGGCTCACCCTCATAGCCGGCTCTGCTTGACTTGATTCGTGTATTACCTTTATGTCCCGCGACTTCTTTTGGGGATACTCAAACTATATTTGCGTATGTCTTAGTATGATAGATGACTTTTAGAGGTAAACTAACATAAGATACGATACTTAAAATTGATTCACATATGATTTATGTAAATTGCTTAGGCTACACGGAGTGGTACTACGAGTCGAGTCTCCTCCGATCTGGAGAAAAAACAGATGGCTTGGTAAGGCGATGTTCCCGCACCCCTCGAACCGTTTTCTCCCCGCCTGACCTTTATGTCCCGCAACTTCTTGAACTAACTCGACCTTCTTTTTATGTGAATCAATTTGGTTGGATGGCTCAGACTTTCGAGTTGGATTCTCTCCACCCTTGGTTTTGGAAAGAGGGCAATAATTATTTTTCTTAGTTACTATCTTAAGTATTAATTAGGCTGATTTGAAGATTGTTTGTACTAGCAAATAGTAGAGGTGTAAATGGCCTATTAGCTATTTGAATGTGGTTGAAACTTGTTGAGATTAGGGCATGTTTGTTTTTTTGCTCAAAAACACTTCTGACCTCTTTTGTTTGCGTCGTGCAGACGCACGCAGACGTTTGGGGTTTGCAGATTGTTTGTTTTTTAGAATACCTTTCACTCAAAAAAGTCTTCCTGACCTCTTCTTGGTGCAGACTTGTTCCAATGTCTTCTAAGGCCTTCTCCACTTCTCTTCTTCTCACCCACCACCACCCACCACCCATCACCACCCTCCACCACCACCACAACCACCACCACGGTCCACCACCACCATCTACCACCACTGTCCACCACTACCACGGTCCACCACCACCGTCTACCACCACCGTCCACACACCACCACCGTCCACCGTCAACCGTCCACCACCACCACCGTCCACCACCACCACCATCATCCACCACCACCACCACCACCACCACCACACCGTCCACCGTCCACCACGGTCCACCACCACCACAGTCCACCACGGTCCACCACGGTCCACCCCCACCACCCACCACCACCACCACCATCAACCACCACCGTCTATCACCACCACCGTCTACCACCACCACCGTCCACCACCAGACTGCTGTAAAATTCAGTTTATTTAAATTTTAGTTTATTTCAGCAGTCTGCAGACGTTAACAAACAAACAGTCTTCTTCTTGCACACTGCAAACCTTTGGACCACCTCTTCTCTTGCAGATATCTGCAGATGTGATCCGCAGACTGCATACTTTTTCCTGCAGAAAAAGCAAACAGCAACTAAATAATTTGAGCCCTACTTTGAACTTTAATTGATAATCAATCAATAAAAGAACTCTAGCATGAGCTTCATGTCCACAAGAATGATTATTCTTGCGAGTCTAAACAACCAAGTGTCTATATAAATATAACATTTTTTTTTAAATTAGTATTAATATATTATTATATATAATTATGATAAAAGTAACTTTGAAAATAAAGGAATAACATCATAACTGATAAACGAGGGGAGCCCGAGTTGAATTTGAGCTTAAAAGTTACTTATGAGCCGATTCAAATTTTAAATATAGAGCCTGACGTATCAGTGTGGAAATAGAAGGATTGCTAATCGAAATAGACAAAGCCTAACATAATACAATTTTTTTTTTTATCAATGTTAGTGAAATTCTCTTTTGTCAGAAATGAAGCTCAGTTATGTGTTGAAATAAAGGGTCTTTGGGATTGAGCTAAAATCTTTTAAAAGAACTTGGTAAATGGTATCACCTCTTGATGTGGTTGCTAACCAGGATGTTATCAGTGTTTGACATCAGTTTATATTTTATAGTTTCACTAGTGAATGGCTCATTGCTAAATGATATTTTTGGATCATATTTTAAACAACTACGGAAATAATGATATTTGTATATATATATATATATATATATATATATATATATATATATATAGGTTAAGACTTGTGTAGAAAGTGTGATTTGTCTAAGAAGTGTAAGAAGCCATAGAATAATGACAAGTGGCATAAATAAGATTAATAGAAAAGATTATATTGGTAATTAACAAATTGTGTTATATTCTTAAATAAAAAACAATTATTATAATATTAATTAGATATTAATGGTTAGTTAATATTTTCTCCTAAGATTATGGATTTCAAATAAGTTACGTATATGTTCATATTGCCTGCTATCTTCAAATATTTTTCATTCGTTTATCATAATTCTCTAAATATAATCACGTCCAGATCGCGATTTAATACTCGCAGTGTTTTATCTAAATAGCACATGATGTCGAATTCTATTATTGATTGTGTAAATGGTAAGTTTCTCGTCCTTATTTCATGATTATGTTTGTTATAGTGGGTTAGTTGTGATAAATCACTATACGAAGAAATAACAACTGGTAAAACACTATGCGAAGAAACAAAAACTGGTAAAACACTATACGAAGAAATGAGCATTTTGATAAAACACGATGCGAAGAAATAAACACCTATAAAACACCTTGCAAAGAAATAATCACTGACAAAACACGATGCGAAGAAATAAATCAACTAACAACCATTAAAAATGATAAGACACTGTTAATTGTGATAAAATACTATGCGAAGAAATAAGCACCAGTAAAACACTATACGAAGAAATAAACATTTGATAAAACACCATGCGAAGAAATAAACACTAGTATGTAAACCTTACACAAAAAATAGATGATATGACATCATTTGGTCGTTGTATATTCATACAAAACCACTACAAAGTTGAATTGATCCATCATTGGCGTTGATTATTGTAAAGTGATGATGATTGATTGTAGTAAATCATTATTATCGGTGTTTTAGTTAGTTTCCTTTGATAAATTGGAGATAATGTGTTTGTAAATGAGGAAGGTTGCGTGAATGAAGGTATTTAGAAACGATTTTCTTTTTTTTTTTCTTTTAAAACACGAGTAGATTACTATTATACCCCTGTAATTATTAATATCACAATAATTATAAAACACTAATTACAATCATGCCACTCATTTAATCTAGGCCATCAATAATCTAATCCAAGGGCCTAAAACACTTCCTACACTTCTTAGAAAAACACCACTTTCTACATGAACCCCACCCTATATATATATATATATATATATTGTACTAGCTGATTACCCCGGGAAAGTCCCGGGGTTGAAAAATGTAATATGACTTAATAAAAAAAATGATAAAAGAAGAAAACATACCAAACGTAAACTCAATCAGCATTCAACTACAGGAAGACCATTCATAGCAGTGGCGAAGCTTGACCTGAAGGTTCGGAGGGTCGGAAGTCACCAGTTTCGGGAGTCGAAAACCAGTTTCGAGGGGTCGAAATCCTATATTTCCAAAATTTTCTATACGGATACTATATAATCAGAACTTCTGCGTGAAAATTCGGGGGGGGGGGGGGTCGGCCGCCCCCGCCCGCCCCAACTAAGCTTCGCCAGTGATTCATAGGTCAATTTTGAAACCCTAATGTTCATATATTGGTTTCAAAAAACGAAGCATATACATCATAAACATCAGCCATTTTTTTATTTTTGAAAACATACCTTTCATCACACTGCGTTTCCTTAACACTTGATCGGTTGGACAGCGGAGCACCACAACGATTGTCGCTTTCCACCAAAGTTAAAACCAAGATAACTTTGCAAATGTTAGGGAATGAAAACAATCAACAAGAACCACCAAATGGGAAAATATGTTCAATCATCAAATCATTATCATTAGTTCATTTATAATCTATCTTAAGAAATTGCAACAATATAACACCAAGTAATTATTGGAAGATAAAATATGTTTTGATTTTCGAATGTGTGTTCCCTCTAGATAAGCTAATCAAATACATTTATTTTAATCAAAGCAACATATAAAATTTTGTATATTTATGTGCACAAGACAATCGAGCTCAAGCTCGAGCCTTGTTGAGCTCGGGCTCAGTTTGGCTCGTTTGCACCCCTATTTATTATTATTTTTTAAGGTTATGTAATAGATAGACCACATGTATTTTGTAACATATAAGAATCTTAGTAAATTACTTCAAGATCATATTTTATATATCCAGACACTTTACAAAGTTGCTACATTAACATCATATTTCCAAAAATGATTGTCATTTGGAGATATGAACTATTACTTTAATATCAGAATATATCATATTTAATTTTGCTAAAGACTTTATGTTTATGACAAAGATAATAGTAGAACATGTGCAAGAGTGCCAGCTAACAAATGGAAGACTTAAAAAAACACAAATACATGAAAAAAAAAAATCTACAAATTTCTGTGTAGTTATTATTATAATAAGTTTAAATGGATATCTATTAAAGTGAGAAGCTTAAAGGGTTATAAAAAATTATCTAACAAACATCATTACCAAGATACCCAAAGAAAAAGCCTGAAGAACAGATGAGAAATTGTTGTCATTTAGGTCGATCAGAGAGAGATACCAAACAGAGATCAAGATTGTTCTTCATTGTTCTTCTTCATGTTAAGTTCATATAAAGAATGATAAACTTAGATCTGTGCATATTGACTTTAGAGAAAGAAAAAAAATATTAAACTATTTAAATACCAAGATAATGCAAATAAATAGAGAAATTAGAAGCTGAATAAAGGAAGATTAATCATACCTTCTTTGAATATCTTATAGAAGCTGAGATCTCAATATGAGAACCGCCACCTAACACGATATTAAAACAGTAAATCAGACAAAATTAGCTTGCTGTCATTATTTCATTAACAATTTCCATTCAAAGCAAAAATCGAACAAAAATCAAAGTATTAGGAAAAAATAAATCGAACCAAACTGGAGAGACCAATCATGTTGTCGTCCACCATCTTCCCACTTGATCCATCGTTCCTGAAATAAAATAAAATAAAAAACAATTGTGACAAAAGCATAAACAACGAACCTCGTAGTGGCAAGTGCAGCTTGAAACCATAGATATTAACTTCGCATTCTTTGCTTCTAGTTCCTGCGAATTAGATGGATACTGAAAACCGAATAACAGGTATAAAAACGATAGTGATTTGTCAAAAAGTTTGTATTGATGTTTGCGGGGTCAGCGTATGTCATATTGTGTTTGGCGGCGTCGCACACAGCGGAGAGAGGAGTAGGAGAGGTGGTGTAAGGTTTTTAGGGTTTGGGAGAGAGAATGAGGAGGTTAGGATTTAATAACTGTAGGGTTTTATATTCTTCATTTTTTTACTTAAAATAGGAAAATACTCAAAAACACCAAAAACTCTCAATTATGATGCCACGTGACACTCTAAAGGGAGGTTGAGGTCTCCATTGCACGCCACGTCAGCATATATCATTCTTTTATATATATAGATAGATAAGGAAAATTGGTATAACTTTCTCAATGTATATAAACTGTGGGTTTGATCTGTGTTTGTATATATTTATAATGTGATTGGATAAATTTTTTAAATAGAAAAAAAATAATAAAAAAAACAGTAAAAATATCTTTTAGTAAATGCCTAAAATATGTAGCGAAATTCGTAGCAAAAACCAAAAACAATTCATAACAAAATCCGTCGGAAATACATATCAAAATGTATCCATAGCAAAATCTGTAGCCAAAATGAGTAACTAAAAGGTAGCGTTTGGTACGAAAGAATCAAAGGTGGAATGGAATAGATCTTTCCCATAGAATGAAATTAAACATGTTTGATTACCATGTAGTAATAGATTGGATCATTTCATAAGAAATGAGATTCCTTCTATTTTAAGAATTTTCATTCCTTGGTAAGGTGGTGTTTTTTTTATTCCTTCAAGGAATGGAAACAAATATATTATTATTATTATTATTATTATTATTATTATTATTATTATTATTATTATTATTATTATTATTATTATTATTATTATTAGAACCCACCATTGTTGTCATCATCCAACCACCACCGCCTATTGCCGCCACCCACAACCATTGCTATCATCGACGTAACCCACCATTGTTACCACCGTCCAACCACCACCACCACTTGCGTCACTGCCACCCACTGCCTCCACCACTGTCATCGCCACCACCACCCACCGTCACCGCTGCAACCCACCACTGTCGTCGTCGCCCACCCACAAATCGTCACCCGCCATCGCCCACTGCCACCACCACCACTGCCGCCGCCACCCACCACTCACCATCGATTTTATATTTTCATTTTTCTTACATACCAAATAACACAAAGTAAGAATTCATTCCATTCCCACATGATAACCAAACAAGACATGGAATGGTAATGATCCATTCCATTACCTCTCCAATTCCATTACCTCTTCCATTCCATTTTCTCTCTCATTCCATTACCCCATACCAAACAGACCCAAATAGCAACGACCTTTTTTTTATTTTCGATAAAACGGTAGGCAATGTGTTTCTGTAGCAAAAATGGTTAGCGACAAAGTTATTAGTCACATACATAACCCATAGCAAACTGCAAATCTATAGCAAAAGGGTATTAATTTGATACGCATTTGACTTTAGCAAAAACATTTTTTCATAATATATCATATTCATCATGTTGAGAATATGCATGTCCAAGATATTTGTGTATCTTCCCTTGGGCAATAAAGATACTACAAGGACACCTTTTCAGGTTTTCAGAATAAATAAATACATGGGGAACCTTTTTCTTTTTCCTTATCCTGTGGTAAAGTTAACATGCTCCACTTTAGCATAAAAATTCACATCTAGTCTTTCTTCTTTTAAGGATTTGGGCAGCAAACAAACATTCTTTGCATTTCTCAACATATAAAGCTTTAGTACGTTGTGCTTTTAGTGACAATAGTTTACTTCATTTACTAATATAGTTATAAAGTCAAAAATCAATAACCACATAGAAAACAGTAGACAAGGATGAGAAGCAATCTAGATGTCTCCGAATGTACAAATATACCGTCTTATCTCATTATCTATGTGTTGGCCGAGATAATCAAATCAAACACAAACACGTGATATTTGGTTGGACATTTACCTCTGAATGGGTAAACACTATATTGAGTCTGAATGCTTGAGACCTCTTAGGCCAAACAGTGTGGATACGGGGAAAAGCAATCGGGGGCTGATTTGGCATTTTGCCCGAAGGGAACACCGCCCTCCCTGATGGGGGATCGGTGAGTTGGGGGAAATTTCACCGTGTCCACCGAGCATCCTCATTGGCTTAAATTTTTTATTTTATTTTTAAATCAAACTTTTAATAATAAAAAAAGAAGGGGGAAGAAGGGGAACACCATTTCCTTAGTTTGGGGGAGGAGAAGGGGGAAATGACGTGATGCTGATGTGGCATTTGGGGTAGTTAGGGGAGTTGCTCTCCACACCATATAGTCTTACTAGTTCAGCAGTTACCCGTTCAAAAGTTTCCAAACAACCTCTAAGATGATCATTTCAACATGATATAATTTGTAGATCGATATGGTTGAAAATTATAATCGTAAGAAGAAACAGTTGTTTAAAGAGCTATATGTTAATACAATAAGTAAAAGAAAACCAATTTGACCGTTTTTAATCGGGTCATAAATTAAAATTACCTTTTGTTGGTTATTTTAGTATAATTGGGATTGACTTGGCGACTGGAGTGAAGTGTAATACACATCAAACAAGTTAGAAGGTGCGGGGGTGCATGCTTGTTTGAGTTATTACAATTCAGGGTTCTAAGGGGACAACGCTCCCTTGGCCGGGGGGGGGGGGGGGGGTCCGACGGCAGCACCCCTAGAAACAGGTTCCAAGGCACAGAGCCCCTGGCAAGGGTCAAGCTGGAAAATTAGAAATTTAAATTTCCAAAAATTTGCATTTAATTTTGAGATAAAAAACTAGGCTTTTTAGAGGTAATTTATTTATTCAAAAGATAATTGCAGCAGTTTATCCTCTGTATTTGAAATCAAAGTTTTGGCTACATTAATCTAGTTCTAGAGTTTACAACCTATTACATACTAAGTTTTTATTTCTCTAATCTGAATTGTGTCCAACTGGATTTTTCAAAAGAACCATTAAAATAGTTCAATTCGAAAGCGTTTACAAGTCTTTCAAATCATCATTGAATATCTAATCCCCCCCTACACCTTTTAGAAATGTAAACTTAATACGTACACATTAAAATTAAAATTTGTTCATTTGATTCGAGTCCTATTTAGCAATTAAATATATATTAGTAATATTAGATAAATACTAGATATCATATACATTAATATTTTTATATATTAATAAATTGAAGGTGATGACGATATGTAACACCATGGTAGAGTTAGTGAACAAAGGATGTGGTTTGTCATGTGAAGAGTAACAAATGTTCTTAGCCATTAGATTTATAAAATCATGGTGGATATTGATCAGTGAGAAAATTATAATAGTGTTATAATTTTAATTGACTGGTTTAACTAGATAAGGGTACAATAATAATTTGGTGTGTTAAAAATTTTAAAACCCACATGCAAAGCACATGTAACTTCCCCTCGTCTTTTTTTAACACCAATAGCTTTTTATACACAATTATTTAAAATAAAATAATCCATAATAACGAGCGATTTTTTATTTTCAATATGAGTACCATATTGCTATATATACATATAAAAATTACGTTTAAACTTAGTGGATATGTTTTGTTTTATAAAACATTGTAAAACTAGTCTGATTCATAAAAACACAGTACACTACTATGATATAAAACACTTTATTGAATAAAAACAAGCTAGAGTGTTTTATAACAACAACTTAATTGTTTGTTATGTGGGTAAACTGTAGTATGATTTATATAAATCGAACTTGTTGTCATGTTAGGTGTTTTACATCAATCATGTGTATCAGAGTCTGGTTAGTCATCTCAAACAAATAAAAAACAAGAAAAAGGATCAAATTTTACCATGTCGAATGATCGATTTTTTTAGTTTATGTTACAGTTGTTTGATTATTGTATAACAATGGAGATGAGGTTCGAATTGTAATTAAGATTGATATAAACCCCCCATAAAACACTCCATCGATTAAGTATCATGATCATTTCCTAAAACTGTGTTTTATCAAATTACCTTAATACAATCAATCTTTAAATTTAATGGTTGTCACATGTCAACACAATAATCCTTTTTTCTCTTCTCACAAATCTCACACCTTATACACAAACTTCTACCTAAACCTATACATGTAACAATGATTGGAATTCTATATCAAAATTTTTAAAAAATAACTAAGATAAGATAAGTAAAAGAAAATAAACTATTTTATAACTAAGTTTTTAATTAAAAAAAAAAACATCATCAAAATATATAGAATAAATTCAAAATAGATTCGAAGAAATTCATGTGTAATGTTCAATTTTTATGATTAAAATATATGACTCATCAAACACCATCCTAAGACAATTTGAGTGTTTTTCTATTATACAAAAGACAAATTGGTCTAATCTACAATTTAAATCATTATTTAATACTGTCATGTGTTTGCTAATTAAAGGCAAGAAAGACTCTCATCTAATTTAATGATACGCAACACATGGTCGTTAGATATAAACTAGGGGTACCTTTCGGGGAAAAAAAAGACATAAACCTCTTTTCTCTTTACAATCCAATTTTCTTCTTATCATACAAAATACCCTAAAATCTTGCAAGAGTATGTTTGTTAATGTGGTTTTAGCTTTAACGAGATTGGGTTATTTTAATTAGTTAGATTTACTTAAGCAAAGAGAACCCAAATAAATATTTATAAGGTGTAATAACTAATATGCATGTTTGTTCAAGTCTATTATAATTTTCGGCTTATAATTTTCGACACCAATGGATCTGAATGTTACAAGAGCAAATGTGCAAAACCCATATGAATAGACTTTGAAACGAAAACCTTTGGTCTAAGTACGATACATACTTTTCATTACATTAAAACACGCTCTCATGCTTGTTTACTCTTTGAATGATCTGGTTAAAATTTTGTAAGTACCATTAAAATACTATAATTTAAGAGTGATCTATAAACGATTCAATGAGATATGTGGTGTCTTTTCAAATTGCAAAACTTACATATCTAACGCACTTTTTTTTTTTGTTCTAAGTTTAAAAAATTAAAAAAGATTGTTAGTAAAATACCAAAATACTAAAAAGTGTTTTGCAAAGTAGGTAGAATTTGATATTTAAGTTTTCAAAACTAACAATAGTTTTGTTATAGGGGATTTTACTGTGTATTATTGTTTAATAGATTATACATTTGAATTCAATTTATAAATAATGTTTAGCATTTAATTTTTTATTTATCTCTTCTCTAAAATAAGGGAATGTAAACTTGTATATATTGATTACCCAAAGGCAATGAAAGACAAGCAATTATGCCATATTATTCTACATGGTATCAGAGCCTAACCCTAATTTTTTCTTTCTTTCTCCTTGCCATCACCTTCCCCTCATCCTTTTCTTTTTGCCGATCGTTCCCCATCGTGTTCGATCATGTCTTCCTCCCTACATCCCGCTGTTACAATCACCAACATCAAGAACTTCATACCTATCATCCTTGACTGACAAATTGAACACTACACAACCTGGGCTGAACTTTTCACTATCCATTGCAAGGCTTATGAAGTCTATAACCATCTCCAACCTCGTACCATAGCCGAATCCTCCTCTTCGGCAGACAAAGAAAAAGAAAAATCCTCTTCCTCACATGACTCTTGGGAACGCATAGATGCTATTGTGTTACAATGGATCTATGGTACCATCACCCAAGATCTTGTCCACACTATCATGGTCACCAACACGTCTGCCTACGAATCATGGTGCCGTCTCAAAAACCTTTTCTTAGACAACCAGACCACTCGCCTTATCTCCCTTCAAAACAAATTTTTTAATAGCCGCCTTCAACAATTTTCCAACATCTCCGCCTTTTGCCAACACATGAAGCTTTTATTTGATCAACTAAAAAGCCTTGAGTCACCCATTACCGAAAACCAACTTGTCCTTCAAATATTAGGTCTTACCGAACCCTATGAGAGTATATCTCTCATACTCCGGAACACCCAACCCCTACCTGATTTCTACACCATTCGTTCTAAACTTTGTCAAGTTGAGGATACCAAAACCGACCAAGCCAAGCTAGCGGCTCAGGCCGCTGGTACCGCTCTCTATACTACCACAAACCCACCCATCCCAAAACCCACTGACAACCAAACCACCCACCCAGACACCTATGAACACCAACCTGAAAACTATGACCGAAACCGTAACCGTGGTCGCACCAGAGGACGGGGCCGTGGACAACAAAAATCCTATGGCAGAGGTCGCTACCAACAGCCCCATTATTCGGCATAGTTCTGGCCTGCTCCGTGGCCCAACCAACCGCCACCCTTTTTCACTCCTTCTCCATAGGCTTCGTGGGCCGTCCCACCTTGCCCTTACCCGTCCAACCCCTTGCCAAACACTTATTCTCAGCCCAACACCTATAACCCATCCTCGCCCCAACCTAATTCCAACGACTAAGGCATCCTCGGCCCAAAACCATCTTCACAAACAGCGGCCCAATCTTATACAGCCAGGCAATCTCCCACGGACATAGCACAGGCCTTTTACAACTTGGCACTTCATCACAATGATCCATCTTGGACTATGGACACCTGTGCGTCAGGTACAATGTCTCCTCAATTTGATAAGTTCTCGTCTATTTTTAATTCTGACATTATTCGTAACATAATTGTTGGCAATAGTAAAACCATTTCGGTTTTAGGACAAGGCAACATAACCTTACCACCACCATTCCCACCTTAAACTTAATAATGTTCTTTATGCACCCAACCTAGTTAAAAACCTTATTTCAATTAGACGTTTCACAATTGATAATCAATTAACTGTTGAATTTGACCCTTATGGTTTTACTGTGAAGGACCTAAAGACCAAGAAACCTATCCTACGGTGCAATAGCTCGGGGGATCTCTACACTCTCAGCCCGTCCAATATCACCAATCTCACCACTGCCTCTACCTATGCAGCCCTTACTCAAGACATCTGGCATCAATGGCTCGGTCACCCAGGCCCGGCTATTTTGCAAAGTTTAAAAACTTCTAGTTTAATTTATTATGGTTCTTTACTTAATAAAACTTGCAGTGCTTGTATTTTTGGAAAACACACTAGACTTCCTTTTGTTAATTCTAATACAAGTACGTTTATGCCATTTGATCTTGTTCACAGTGATGTTTGGACCTCCCCTATTATATCCAATGGAGGACACCGATACTATGTCCTATTTTTGGATGATTATACAAACTTCCTTCGGACCTACCCCATAGCCCATAAATCTGAAGTCTTTAATATGTTCACGAAATTTACCAACTTTGTCCACACCCAGTTTAACACCAAAATAAAACAACTCCAATGTGATAACGGTCGTGAATATGCCAATAACCAATTTCACAATTTTTGCAACCAATACGGCATGCACTTCTGCTTCTCCTGCCCCAACACCTCATCCCAAAACGGCAAAGCCGGACGCAAAATACGCACCATAAACAACCTTATGAGAACCATCCTTGCCCATTCCTCTACCCCGAACACCTACCGACACCATGCACTCGAAACCACCACCTATCTCCTAAATATTATTCCAACCAAAATCCACAAATTTCAAACCCCAACTCAACGTCGTCGCTGAAATATGTTGGATACGCAATTTACTTCTGGAATTGCGCAAACCTATTCCCATGGCCACTTTAGTTTATTATGACAACATTAGTGCCATTTACTTGTCTAACAATCCGGTACGGCATCAACGCACTAAACACATCGAAATTGACATCCATTTTGTGCGTGAGCTGGTTCAACGTGACTCTATTCGGATTCTCCATACTCTGACTCGTCTACAGATTGCTGACATTTTTACCAAGGGATTACCACGAGTGCTGTTTGACGACTTCCGCTCCAGTCTCAACATCCGTCCACCTCCTGCTTCGACTGCGGGGTGTAATAGATTATACATTTGAATTATATTTATATATAAAATAAGGGAATGTAAACTTGTATATATTGATTACCCAAAGGCAATGAAAGGTAGGGCTGGCAATGGGTAACATGTATATGACACGATTAGACCTGTTAACTGAAAAATACACTATTCCATTTTTTACTTTTTATTAAATAATTAGAATTAAGAGGCAAAGATCCATTATTTCTCTTTTTTTGTAAATAAAACGTATAACTGTGTTATAAACATGGGATATAAAGTAGTTAAATGAGTCGTGTTCATGTTTAGAACTTTTGTTGTTCGCGTCGTCAGAGACTTGTTAAACCTGCTAAGACACGATTTGCCAGCCCTAATGAAAGGCAAGCAATTATGCCATATTATTCTAAATTGTTGTTTTGTTTGTTTTCGGAACCTATAAATTTTTCGAAGTTCTGTTATTGTTGGATTTTTTCATATATTTACTTATAAAATGCTACCTCTAAATATGGCTTGTCTGGTTTGTGAAATCAAATTAAGTTGGGAACATTTTAAACACCATGTAGTAAGTAATAACTTAAAATTTAGGTCACCAAACATTGCATAATAACTTACTAGTGAGAAACCCGCGCGTTGCGGCGGGGCTGATAAACCGAACAAAAAAATAGAAAAAAAAACGTTGAATCGCGCACACACATAGAAAAAACTAAGTCGAAACCGTAACAAATCCACATATAAAAAGGAAATAACAAATTAAGAAAAACTTTAATGACTTGTTCGCCTATGCTTAGATGACTTGTACGTTATCACACGCAACTCTGTTTTAAACGAAGCTTACATTGAAACGTATATAAAAATAGAGCCTATCATGGAACTTCTTGTTTCTTTTTCTTCTAAACACAAGATAATATTATAAAAAGATAATAAGTTTGACCTATGTCATATAAAAGGATTTAAAGGAAAATATAAAAGCACATTATTCTATAAATAATGCAACTTTACGTTGTTTAGTAGGGTAAGCTTTCATAATGTCAAATTATTCAAAGTTTTATAAAGTATTAACTCTATATAAAAGATTATAACAAAACATGTAGCATTATAAATTGTTTTTTATATGTTTTCTATTTCATATGTTCAAAGTAATTGTAGAAATAAATGTCATAAGCTATCATAAACATCTATTGACTCTTGAACTCATTTAGATTAAATATGGTGTTTGAAAGACCGATTTACCCTAAAATGTAGTTATTATGTGTATTGTATGTTATACCATAAGCAAATTAACTTGTACTTCTTAAATTTTAAGAAGTCCTTGTCAAATGCTTTATAATATAGTATAGATTATGCAACAACGTAGATGTGTGTTGTCTGTGTGTGGTTCCAAAAACATTACTTATTATTAATAAGTAAGATTTATCTAATTTGCGAAATAACGTAGATGAACATAAATTAAGTAAAGTGTACGTTGAACATCACAAGAGCCGATGTGGTAACAAATTAGGTTGGAACTCGTGAACTTAATTAGGACACACTTTGATATACAATATATTTTAAGACAAGTGTTGACATATTTTTATATTAAAGGATACAATTATCTACTATTTAAATGTCTTAGGCGACGTGGTTTTATAGATGTAGGTGTGTTTGTAGGTGTATGTGATGATAGGTGATCATGTATTTTATAAAAGGGGGTCATAGAAAAAAAAATCTACACAAATTAGGAGAGGGTGTGTTGGATTGGAATATCTATCATCACTATATATAAGTAAAATGTTTTGTAGGATATGATATTCATTGAGGTCATTCTCTCTCTTTGAGTATGTCACGTTGCAAATTGTAGGATTTAAAAAAATCTATCACGTATATAAACTTACTTCTCCTCACCTATACTCTGGAAACTCCTCCCTTCCCCTCCTCTGTTTCACCACCTCCTTCTCTTCTAAGAGGGTCTAGAGTTTTCCAATGTATCCGAAAATTACCGGTTTATTCTTTTTCCCTTCAACTTTTTTAGTTAATAACATTCCCTAATATCTCAACCTTAAAACCCTTATTTGATTACTGCAGGGCTTTTGGAGAATTGATTTCTTATGGGTGGCGATGCTGATGACGATGGTGTAGGTTGGGAGTGAGAACGATGGAGATGGTGAGATAGTCTCCGGTGACGGGGTTGATGATGACAGGAGGCGGTGGTGATGGTGTTGAAGTGAACAAGCGGTTGAGTGACGATGGTGAGTCTCCAAACAATGATGGAGTGAAATGATGGTGGGCTGCGTCTAGGGTATGTAGAAGATAAGGACGACTAGGTGATCTAGGGTTCGGCCATGCCATGACCGGCCTCAGGTAAGCTTCGATTAGCATCCTTTTGACATAAGTTTTTTTTTTTTAAATATATTTAAGATTTGGCTATGATTAATTATTTTCATTGACTTGCATAATTCAACAGATGTATTCTTCTAAAACTTGAATAATTCGCCAGATTTAAATCAAATCTAGTCTATCTAACAATAAAGAACTCATACCTTATCAAAATCAGTCGATGCACCTATAAACAAACATATTCAATTGGAACATTTGTGTAAATCAACACACTTCATTGACTAACTTTTTAATATTAGTCATATCAGTTAAGTGGTTACCCCATGCTTTTGGATTTTAAACCAAGTAGTGTGCTTGATATGATTATAAAAAAGTATTAAGAAAATTTCAAGTTTGTTTGAATAAACTTATTTTAGAGGTCAAAAAATGTATCAATAAAACTTTGGACGACTCTTGGCCCGTTGATGGTTTGATGTTATTTGCAGAAACTCGGGAGATGATACAGGAGAGAACCAAACTTGTTGTGCGTCGTCCTCAGATGATTTGTTAGTTTGATTTATCCTTAAATGTGAAATACAGATAGCATTTAAGTTTGCACTATGAATCCCCATATATATATATGTTGATTACTAGGTTACAAGATGACATGTACGTAATTCTAATCACAATTGAAGACTTTATTACGTCATATTAGAATTTTCAACCCTTAGGCGCTCCCGGGTATAAGCTAGTTTCATATATAACAGAAGCTGTATATTCAGTGTCGTTTTTCTTCATAAAACAAATGCTTATTCTAAAATAGACCAACGTATATACGAGTTCATGTATATTTATATGAATAACTTTGTTGGAAAATAATTTTTAAAACGGTTGGGAGAGATATTATCACAATCAGAAAACAATTTATAATAATTCGGGTGAATGTTGAGTAATTTACCTCATGTCTAACATTGGATCTTTAACTACTAGTATGGTGTCTTTGCTAAAACGTTCCATTTATTCAACTCTGGGAGCATGAGAACGTTTAATCAACTTTAGGTTTTTTAACCTCTATAGGTGATTCAGGGCTGGTAAGGTTAGTATATTGTGTTTAGTTCATTTTTTTGTTGATTCTTTAAGGCTAGGGTCGATTTTAACGCAACATATTCGGTTTACAGTATGTTTGATCCTTGGCTGATTTAGAAATCATTAGAAGGTGGAATTTTGGATTTTTATATTAATAACTGATATTATATGTAATTACATTCATACTTGGGTATTGGGACCGTTGGATTAGTCCTTGATGTTCAATTTGAAGAATTGTAAAACTAGGGTTTTCGGTAGGTTGAAAATTTGGGATGTATGCAACTAACATTAATTCTATATAGAATTATAGAAAACACATTAAACTTTCACATTTTAAAGGTGAAAAAGTAAATACTAAAATACATAATACTAAATTACCTTCTTATTTCAAAAAGTGCATTTTTTAGTAATATAGAATTAAGTTCAAGTTATTATACACAATGTAATAAAAATAAAAAAGGTGAGAAGTATACAAAAACACAATAAATTGTAAAATATAACACAATGAACCACAAAATATAACACAATGTTAAAAAATATAACACAATGTTAAAGAAAAAGGACACAATGAATTGCAAAAATGACACAATGATAAAAATAAGAAAAAGACACAATCCTACATAATGATATAACGTATATTCTAAAAACTACAAGTTAAAAAAAAGCGAAGACCTAAAAACTAACATTGTATGGTTCGATAAGACGGTTCTAATACCGTTTGAATGAGTTCAATTAAAGTCAGTTTGATATCTTTTTTATGACTTTCTATTCTTCTTTCACTGTGTATTTGATCATCTATTAATATATATAAAGGAATTGAACATTGCTGACGTGGCGTGCAATGGGGCCTTCAACCCCTCCATGAAAGTGCCACGTGGCATCATAATTGATAGATTTTAATGTTTTTGAATTATTTCCTTTTTTTAATTAAAAAAAAAAAGATAAACATAAAACCCTAAATTTATCTATCTATTTTTCAATTCTCAATTACTAAAATTAAATTGAGTTATTTTAGGAAAAAACAATTTAAAAACAAATTTAAATTTTTCTCTCTTATGTTCCTCCCATAATTTTTAAATAAAAAAATTACACCAAAATAACGAGCGTTTTATTATCTTTCCAACGAGTACCATAGTGCTATATAAAAAACGGAGAAAAAACGACTATTTTTTGTGGGGTTATGTTCATACAGAAAAAAAAAAACACAAAGTGTTCAGGTTATTCATTAATAATGTTTTTTTTCTTTTAAACCAGGTTCTTATCTACGATGTTGAAATTCAGCCCAATCGTCATGCTATCATTGTAATTTTACTTTTCTAAAGATGGATATGTATACTTCATTAAGAGAAGCTAGGAGAAAATCGCGCAACACTGCAACACATGGTGTCACCTTATAGCAAGGTTATTTTTTTATTTATTTAATTACAAGAGTAATAATTATTACTATTAGTATTAGTATTATTAGAATGGTTATATTTTTCAACCCCCATCATGAATTCTACATCTATATAAGTCAAAGTCAAATTGTAACATATTTTAAATTACGTGAAGATGATTATATGTTGAAGGTTATCTTTTTAATACTGTATTATGTTTAATATGGTTTATGCTTTTTATTTTTTTAACTTTGTAAATAAATGTTTTTTTAACTAAGATTGATTATGTTTAAGTTATTTACTCTTTTCGTGATTTGAGTTTTCTTCTTTTATCATTTTTTTTATCATTTTTATCATTTTTTATTAAATCATATTAAATTTTTCAACCCCGGGACCTTCCCGGGGTAATCAGCTAGTAACTCTATATAATTATATAAAACACAATAAACATTTCACATTTTAAAGATGAAAAAGTAAATACTAAAATACATAATAAAACACATAACAAGACAATACAAATAAATTATGAATATATATACTAGACAAGAAACATTAATAATTAATAAACTATAATATAATATTCTCACCCAACCCTTCGCGGCTGATATGTCCCTATAGATTTAAAACCAAAAAAAACACCTCCCACTCTCTAACATTTCACATTTCCCAATCTTCCCTTTTTCTTGTTCAAAATCTCTCACTAAATCACAATCAAAATACCAATCTTTTTATTTCTTTTCTTTTCATGTTTACATCATAAAAATTCCTTCAAAAAAACCTTTTCTAAATATTAATCATGACTCATAAACACTTGCATGAGCTACTCAAACAAGATCAAGAACCATTCCACCTCAAAACCTTCATCTCTGACCGCCGTACACTCCTTAAATCATCCATTATTCTTCAAAAACCCAAACCCATAACCGAAACAAAATCTTTAAACAATTTATGCATCAACTATTCATGTTTTGTATCATCTAACGACTCACCATGTTTCAAAACGTCGCCGTTTATTAATATTCCGCCTAAGGAATTTACAAAAAGCCCATGTAACAATGCCACTATGTTTATTAATATTCCGGCCCGAACCGCCGCCATGCTTCTTGATGCCGCCACCCGGGTCCAAAAACCTAAACCCGGTTCAGCGTCCAAAACCGGTTCCGGTTCCGGGTCCAAATTCATCCGGTTCGGGTTACTCGGGTCTTTTCTCCAGCGGTTGAAAGACCGGAGTACCCGAACCAAACGCCGGGAAATTGAACCGGGAAAAAATAATAAAAAATGTGATGATGATCGCCGGAGTTGGACCGGCGACCGGTCGGAGAAGATGTCGGTGGTGGAGACATCGTGTAGTTTGAGATTAGGTGTTCATGAGGTTGATGAGATAGAGTGTTTGTGTTCGAATAATTCGAGTCCTTTTCGGTTTTCGCTGCAACGAAGCCCGTCGCCGGATCGCGGAAAACCGGGTTTAGTGTCGCCGGTTTTGTCTCCTAGTCGCCAAAACCGACAGGTTTTGTTTCTAGACTTTGTTTGTTATGATGTTTATATATTGTTTTATTTAATTGTTTATCATATGATTTAATTTATTACGTAATTTTAGAGGGCGTGTAAATTCAGTGACGAAACTTGAACACATATATAGGTTAGGCCAAAAGTTAAAGGACCTCTTAAATTAAAGGGATCCGTATAAAATTTTAAACGAAATACGTGTAAATTTACAGTGTAAAAAAGGGAGCCCGGCCCGTTAAAAGCTCTGCCCATGTGTGAATGAGTCTGTAAACCGAAATATTTGCTGCTAGACTAGATGTACCTATTCTTTTACACATGGGGTACGTTTCAGTATTTATGAAGTACGTTTAGCTACTCCTAATTAAAGACCGTATAACTTGGTGGAGTATGTATTGCATGTGATGACAAAAACACCCTTGATTTGATGTTGAGATAAATCATTCTGTGAGGGTGTTTTTGTCTTTTACCAAGATTCTAAACTCAAGGATGTGTTTAATAAAGAATAGGAAAACTTCTGATAATTACATAATTTGTTACTGTTTGTTATTTCAAGAATTATGTATTACATTTTTTTTAATATCAACTTGGTTGAATTGTACGAAATTTCTAATTATTTGTTTGTTGAATTTACCAAACTTTTTATAATAAACTATACACCGCATATTAAATGTATTTAGGCCAATGAATATTTTTGTATAAATATTATAGAAATTAAATCTTACACAAATGGACAAAACAAGTTTGTTTTATATACATTTTGGATCTTTGTTGCTAGTAAATAACAATCCCTTAACCACACATGTATCATACCAGTATGGCCGTATGGCTGTCCATAGAACAAGCTAGAAAAAAAAAAGAATAAAATAAAAGTCAACTCTTCAATATTCCGAAAATTATAAAATCTACCAAAATTTGTTTTATAATTTTGTGGGAAAGTGTTAAAAACATCTATTATTACTACTTTTATTATTTTGTTTTAGTATTTTCAAATTTGGTAATGTTTTAGGACAAAGAAAGTTACGAAGCCGGTTGCCCTGAAGAAGTTAATAGACAAAATGATGATGAAAAGGAACAATGTAGCCCGGTTTCGGTACTTGATCCTTTGTTTGATGACGATGAGGAAGAACGTGATGACGGGGCCATGGAAGAGGACGGTTATGATATGGAGCGTAGTTATGCGAATGTACAAAGTAAGTGACTATATTTTAATAATCGTATATGTGTACAAATATTATTTTTGTTTTAAAATGAATAATTTTGATAAGTTCACCGCTACACTTATGAAGGTTTAAAACAAAA
Organism: Ambrosia x helenae; assembly: GCA_030844895.1. Taxonomy (NCBI): domain Eukaryota; kingdom Viridiplantae; phylum Streptophyta; class Magnoliopsida; order Asterales; family Asteraceae; genus Ambrosia; species Ambrosia x helenae. The sequence goes on from CM061232.1 coordinate 37,036,051, forward strand.
TTAGTGGTTTACTACGACTGTTTAAGGGTTCAACTTATGTCTATAAAAATATCACTTTTCATAAAGAAAATTGTGGCGAAATTGAATGACTAGAGGGTCAGCGGACCCTTGATTCTGTTGATATATACGAGATATGAGACATGTCTTAATGATGAAATTGTCAATTAAAAGAATTGTACGTGTATATATCTTCGCATATTTCCTAAATCTTAATCGGTTAAGGGGTAATTTTCAACTTTGATACTTTATGTTTTGTGCTTGTTGTCGTGCATTGGTTAATCATCCATAGATTTGGTTTTAGTATAGTGACCTTTATGTCATGCATTAACATTTGTCCATTGCATGCATATTTCGAAAATAAAAACCCCATTATATTGGTTAACTAACCTCTTGCGGCTGATGGACTTGTGTCGGCCATATTGATTATTTAAAAAAAAAAAAAGTTTAATTAAAGTCCTAATCAAAGGTCAATAATTGATTTGTATAGTAGGTGGAAACGCAAATTATTCGTGGGACCCATTGAATTACTATTAATCTATCATACATAAGAAATGTTTCACTTATTTGTGATGAATTCATTTATGTTGTATTCTAAATATTTTCATGTGTCAAATTTGTAGGAGCAAAACATCAACTACTACAAAAGCTTAAGCGGTTCGAAAGACTTGCAGAGTTAGATCCGATCCAACTTGAAAATTGCATGTTAGAACAACGTTACGATGAAGATGAGCACGTTCTAGCAAACGAAGAAGTGGTGACTAACGAAGAGCATTTTAGGGAGATCATGAACCATCTAGGCATCGTAAAAATCCCATGGTACATGAAAAAACTCATATCTGACCTCATCGAAGAGGAGAACAAGAAAGAAGAACACGAGATGGTCGTGCAAAGGGTTTGCAAGAGATTGCGTTTGTGGAAAGTCGTCGAATTGAATACAATTGACATGATCATTGAAACCGATTTTAGAAGTGAGGGGTGGAGGTTGTGTGACGAAGAAACGATTAGAGATCTTGGGATGGATATAGAGAGGGCCATTTTCGAGATTTTAGTAGAGGAATTAGCTTAAGAACTTGTTTTCTAATAAAAAACCTATGACTTTACTTTTAGATGATAGTACTATTACAATTATAAATAACATAATGGTACCATTATTAGTAGTAACAATAGGGTTACTATTTTTGGCAGTAGCAATAATGAGATATAATTATTATTTAACTAGTATATTCTACCTAATTATTGATCAACCAATCAAGGGTATTGCCAAATTGGAATAGACAATGAATACAATCCAACATCATAAATTAAACAATTTATTTAGAGGGTGTTTGGGATTACGTTTTGAATCTGACTTTTAGATTATTGCGTTTTGAAAACGAAGATAATCAGTTTTTAGTGTTTGGATTGCGTTTTGAAAACACAGATAATCAGTATTTTAGACTACCAAAACGCAATAATCTATAAGCAGCTCCACATCTGCCTTTTTAAAACGCATAATCCGTTTTAAATAATCAATCCCAAACACCCCCTTAATTTACTGTCTTTTACAGTGGAAAACATACGTCAACCTAAAATTTGGAGTGATATGGCTCCTCTGTAGAAAAAAGGTAGAAGACTGTTTGAATTTGTGATGATGGTACTAGGAGGTAGGGATGAGCTTGGTACTGAATCGTACCAAACCGATACTTATACCTAAAACATCCGATACAATATTGGTTCGATATTAGTGCGATACTGGTATGGTATCGGAATTTTTAGTATCAGGATCGGTATTTAATACTGAACGCTCCTACTATGAGTGAGCTATCATCCAATGCCCAAAAGTTGTAAGAGAAAACGTGATGTTATGTGGAAATTGAGCAAAAGGTATATCCTAGTTCGGCTATTTAATGGATTATTTTTTAACCTATTTAATGTAACACAACAATTATAGTTTAAAAGGCTATATGTAAAAAAACCTCTATAATCATACGCGGTTTATATAGGAGTCTGATAATGAGAATGTTATGACCTCTATACGTCACGTGTAGGCCTATATGTGGCGTATAGGTTCTAGCACGACTTTGTTAAATATGTCATTTTGATCTAAAACAAGTGATGAGTAAACAGAGGGAACATGCAAGTGTAAACTCATATGTACAAATTATCAGAAAATAAACTAATTGAATTAATCTCTTATGTAATAATCTAGCTGAAGAAGGTTTTCGATAAGTATAATTCTTATTGATGATTGATTTACACCTCGTTACCGAATAAATTAATAATTTGAAAATAACTATCTTCACCCAAATTTGCGATTATGTAATAAACTTAATAATTGAAATGGATATAGATAAATCACATTTTCTAAAGGACATTATTTGCAAATCTGTGAGAGATGGCTGCTAGATCTCATTCTCATTTGTACCTTTAGCCTGATCGCTAATTTGAATTAGTGTACCTTTTATTTCAGAGTCTTCTTCACTACAACTTGAAATGGTAGATTGATTCTTCTTGATAAACTAGCAAGAGACTGGAAAAAGGGATAAACCTTACATACAAACTCTTAATGTAGAAATTACGTGCTTGCAAAATAAATAAAACCCTACCCCTTTTCTTTGACGACTTAATCTTTGCCCACATTGACTCCCTTCCTTCCTTGGTCGTTCTCAGTTTAGTCAAATAGTCGCTACGTTCCACCAGGCACTAAGAGCTTGTATATAAGATAAAAAGACCGAAAGTCATTCCATTCTATTGAAAAGTGTAACCATTTTAGTCTCATAGACTGAAATAACAAGCAACAAAATCATAACCGGCGAAAAAAAACATAATTAATTTTGTTTTCGATGTAATTTTAATCATAGAAAATCATATTTTGCAAGAGGTATGTTATTTACACAATAACAAAAAGTAAGTTTGCACAGCCCTCTACGGCCCGTAGAGGGCTCTACGGGCCGTAGAGGGTGTCAGTGTAATAAATGCGAGCACCCTCTACGGCCCGTAAAGCCCTATACGGCCCGTAGAGGTGGTTTGGTGGAGTGCATTTAAACCCTCTACGGCCCGTAGGCCATACGAGGTACGAGGTCATTGAATGAACAATCTGACATTCAGTGTGTCAGTCTGAAAAAGCAAACCCTCTACGGGCCATAGAGGCCTATACGGCCCGTAGAAAAGCTGGTTGTTAGGAGCATTAAACCCTCTACAGCCCGTATAGGCCTCTACGGGCCGTAGAGGTCCAGATATATTATTCTACCTTGTCTTCTTTCTTCAGTATATGAAACAAAATCAAAAACACGGGTGCACAAAAAATCCGACCAAAACCAAGCTACCGCGATGTCTTCGGGTCAATACGGTAATGTTTGGGATGAATGGGAGCATTCGTTTAGCCTGTCTCACGTCTCGGAAAGCCTTTTCGGAGCCGTGGTGGAACGTGGTGAGGAGGAGGTTAGATCCGTTGTTCGCTGTGGTGACGGGAATGCACTACCCGATTTGAACCTGCTGCCCGATTTGAACTAGGAGTACGTAGAAGAACCGGGGTCATTTTACTTGCCTCCGCCAAGTCATCCACAGTACGAATACGAGACTTATCATTCACACGAGGGAGGTGATAACGGTGGCGAGGAACCTGTCCCGGATGTTTCGTACGAAACGAATCAGGCGTGTTTATGTATTTGCACTTGTTCATAATTTAGACCCGTGTATATTTAGTAGTGTACATATTTAGACTCGTATATTTAGTCCCGTACCTAAATTTGTTTTAGGGTTTGTGAGATTTGAACTCGTATATATTAGTTGTTATTTGAACTCGTAGGGTTTGTGAGATTTGAACTCGTATATATTAGTTGTTATTTGAACTCGTAGGGTTTGTGAGATTTGAACTCGTATATATTAGTTGTTATTTGAACTCGTAGGGTTTGTGAGATTTGAACTCGTATATATTAGTTGCTATTTAAACTCGTATATAAATTTTGCAGGTATTCAGGTCTCTTAAAGACCTGACAGAGTGGGTTTATCAAAGGGCAAAAAAAAAATGGTTACATTACCGTATACTCACGTACTGTTTCGCAAGGCAGGGGGGCGAATAGGAGGGTAATAACGGCATGGATACGATGTGACCGTAGTGGCGTACATCATAGTGTAGCCACGGTTCGGAAGACGGGCAGTAAAAAATGTAATTGCCCGTTTGAAATAATAGGGAGATACCACTCCGGCCACGATGGTTATATTTTGGAGGTCCAGAACCAAACACATAATCACAAACCTTTCCAACACATCGAGGGTCACGTGTATGCTAGGAGGCTGGGTCCGGGCGAGTTAAAATTGGTGGATACACTTTATTTTCAAAATGTTACGCCAGTAGACATACATTCGGCCGTTAGAAAACAAAACCCGGATAGTCCCTGCATCTTAAGAGACATACATAACACAATAACCAAGGTTAAGCATTTGTTATACGGCGGCAGGACTCAAATGCAGGTATTATTATCTCTTATTATTATTATTATTATTATTATTATTATTATTATTATTACTTCTTTATTATTATTTTTTAATTATTATTATTGCTATGCAGGTACTCGAAGCCACATTGGTGGAAAAAAAATTTGTTTACTTCACCCGGAGGAATGCCTCGACAAATGCGATCGAGGATATTTTGTTTGTTCATCCCACCTCGCACAGGTTATGGCGTGCGTTCCCGCATGTGCTGATGATTGATGCGACCTACAAAACGAACTAGTATAAACTTCCGTTTGTTCAAGTTGTGGGTATGACATCAACATCCAAGTCGTTTTGTGTCGCCCATGCATTCATCTCCCGTGAAAAAAAGGATAACTACCTGTGGGTGCTACAAAGGCTTAAAGATTTGCTAGAAGATAGTACGGAGCCCCGTGCTATAGTAACTGATTGTGAGAAAGCCTTGATGAATGCATGCGACATTGTATTTCCAGCAGCTTCGAAGTTGTTATGCAGGTATACATATTATTATTATTTTTTTTATTATTATTATTTATTATTTTTATTATTATTTTTAATTTGTTATTATTATGCATTCAGGTGGCACATTCAACGAAATATACTGAAGCACTGCAAACAAGCCTTTGGAGATGCAGATTGGAAAATATTCGTGAAATCTTTTAAGCGATTATGTAGATCTTCATCTCCGGCATTTTATCAGCACTGGTTAGACCGATTCTACAGACGACTATGTCAAGACCAACGAACTGGTACATATTTTATTAATTTAGTTTAAAACGCATACACACATTAACAAATATCTTTGTTCTATCTTTACAGATGTTTTTGAATATATAGACCGGGTCTGGCTCCGTGACTACAAAGAAAGGTTTGTTTCTGCATGGACAGACACAAACTACAACTTTGGTCAGTATACGACCAACAGAGCTGAGAGCCAGCATTCACGGTTTAAGATGCAGATTAAGGGGCCTAACAACTTGCTCCACAAACTTGTGATGATTGCAGACGATGTGGTAACGTCACAAGAGAGGACAATAAACCACTCGTTTGAAGAGAGTTTGTCTATGAAAAAGGTGCACCATGACATACCGATTTTTGAGGACCTACTCGGTAAAGTTTCCCATGCAGCGATCGAGAAGATAATAACTGAGATAAAAAAATATAGAGAAGTTGATGAAACGAAAAATGAGTTGTGGTCACCAGCTTTTCACGAGTTCTGGGTTGCCGTGTGCATGTCGATTAGATTCGTATATAAATAAAGGTAATACCATTACTTTATTATTATTATTATTATTATTATTATTATTATTATTATTATTTTTATTGAATACAGGAATAAAAATACAGCTGTCCGAAATAGACGTCTTCTGGACACGACTGAATTACGAACCGGAAGTAGTATGGAGGGAACCTGACCTTGCGAGTGAGTGGGAAATAGTCAAAGAGACACTGCTGTCTCAATCACCACACGTTCAAAGAAATATGTTGTCAAAAATAAAGTCGGTGGTAAATCCAAGTATGACTGACACTCAACCTCCTGAGGTACAAAAGAATATTCGTGGGCGCCCAACTACAAAATCAAAGAAAAAAAATCAGCAGGAGGATGCGTAAGAAGATGTTAGTATTATTATTATTATTATTATTATTATTATTATTATTATTATTATTATTATAATTTATTGTTATCCATTGTAGGAAGACGAGCATGTTAGAAGACGTAGGCCATCAGACCCAGGTAGAGATACAATGAGAGTGTGTAGCAAAAAGTATCCACTCTTAGTAGGGGACAGGTACATAAATAACTATTTATACATACATACATACATACATACATACATACATACATACATACATACATACATACATACATACATACATACATACATACATACATACATACATACATACATACATACATACATACATACATACATATATACATATGTACACATCCCCTAATCATGATTTCCCAATGTTTGGCGGTGACAGGTATAAATTTGTGCTTAGACAATTTAAGCATCAAATTGATCCCCTTTATCGACGGTTTGTCACGCATATTCAAAATGTTCAGCCAGACGGTAACTGTGGGTTCCGATTTGTAGCTGTGGCTTTGGATAGGGAGGAGGAAGACTGGGATTTGATCCGCCACGTTCTTATAGAAGAGATGATGGGTCAATACCATGAGGATTGGTACGAGATTTTGAACGGATTCGACGATAACGGGTTCGCCCGCATATACTCGTCCTTAGATTGGACGGGAGTCGGGAATACACCCAATTCAAAATGGATGGAGATGCCTTTGACTGGATTACTAATTGCTCAGGCATTTGGTGTGGTCCTTCAATTCTTCAGTTCTCTTGGAGCGAGCACATTCTTGCCTATTCACAGTCATCCTGAAAGTGTGCCAGAACATCGGGTCATTTCGATAGCCTTCGTGAACGGCAACCACTTCATCATGCTTAAGCTAGCAGACGACGCTCCGATGCCTTATCCGAGTGGAGCATGGACGGGTTGGGTAGATGTAAATCACAACCCATGGTTAGCACTATACAAGGATCGTCTTGATGAGGGGCGTAGGCTATCTCAAACAGATCCAGAGTGGTTTGACCTAACTGGTTGTCCTGATTCTTCTAATAGTTCGGTGTAAATTTGTTTTTATAATGTATAATGATTTATTAAGTACATTTTTTTTATTTTTTATTATTATTTTACATATACAATATGAAATGAAAATGTTTTTTTATAAAAAAAACCTATACCACGTAATTAAAACTAACAAAATTTAAAAAAAACCAAAACTTCTACTGGGCCGTAGAGGGCTCTATAGGCCGTAGAAGGAGATTGTCTACGGGTCGTAGAGACCTCTACGACCCGTAGGTGGCTGGAAGATGCTCGTAGAAGCCATCTATGGGTCGTAGAGGGCATTGAGTCTACGGGTCGTAGAGCCCTCTACGACCCGTAGACAAAAAGTTTTTGGTTTCTAAAAACTTTGTGAAGTTTATAAATAAAATCAACATCTTTTTAAAAAAAAATGCGAGTCTACGGCTCGTAGAGGTCTCTACGAGCGTAGGATAGGATTTTTTTTTTTTTTTTAAAATTGGGTTTTGAGTTATATGTTATATATAATTTTTCTGGTTATTATTCCAGCGAACTGGTAGCCCAGATGGTCCCCATGGTTTCTATAAGTTTGTATGTGTGTGTGTGAGAACTGTTATGTCCAAGATCGATCCTCGTCCCAACCGTTTTTTTAAATTTTATTTACCTACGGGCCGTAGAGCTCTCTACGGGCCGTAGGTAAACAGGTTAAAAAGAAAAAATCTGATCAGACGATCAGTTTCACTTTTCAAACAAACCATCCCCTTTCCCCAACCCTAACCCCCTTCGACGCCCCTTCGACCAAAACCACCACCACCACCCTAATCCACCACCACCATTGCCTTCTCCACCAAGATCCGAACGAAACCCTAATATAGGTAAATTTTTATTTAGATTGTTTTTTTTTTTTTTCTAATTAGATTGTTTTATACTTGATTGTTGTGGTGGTGGGGTGGGCTGTGGTGGTGGTGGTGGTGGGTGGGCTGTGGTGGTGGGGGTAGGTGGTGGGTGGGCTGTGGTGGTGGGGTGGGCTGTGGTGGTGGTGGGGGGGGGTATTAGTGTAGTATTAGTTTTGGCGTTAGTTTTGAATCGCCAAAACTAATATAGTTTTGGCGTTTCTTTTGAATCGCCAAAACTAATACAGTTTTGGCGATTCTTTTGAAACGCCAAAACTATACTAGTTTTGGCGTTTCTTTTGAATCGCCAAAACTAATACAGTTTTGGCGATTCTTTTGAAACGCCAAAACTATTGTAACATTCGTATTTTTCGTATTTTCCATTCTAGTCCTTGTATTCTTGTACCTTTCCATTTTGTACCCTTGTAATCCCGAGCTTATGATCAATGGAAAAGTATTTTGTCAATTGCATTTAATCCTAATCTATTTCATTTATTCTATAAATTCTACGTGACGCAAACTTTATGTAACGTCGTGTGATTTTTAATATTCTTGCATTTTAAATTCTATACTTAAACAAATTCCAAGTTCGCCTTTGTTCGTTTTCTTTTATGTCACTCCTACTAATTCGTGTCGAGCCGTCAATAAAAATTTATCCCATCCAATTTAGACATTATAACTAGAAACTCATTTAGTTAAGATCTTAATACATATTTATTTTATTTTTAAAATAAAACATAAGCATTATAATACTTTCAAGTTAAAAAAAAAAAAAAAAGAAAGAAAGAAAAGAATAGAAATCGTGAGTCTTCATTGACTTTTGTGACATCATGTCAACAACACATAACAACATAAGATAAAATTGTTGTTCGTTTGTTTTTTTTTTCTTTGTGTAATGTCGACAGACAACAACAGCAAGCTTAAACAATTAAGGACCATTCCTTAACAACTAAGCTTAACCCCATTAATCTCCTCCCAACCACTCTAATAACTCTATTTAATACCCTACCATCTCAATCAACTTATAAATACCACTTCTCTCCACCACTTAATCCTTTGCTCATCTCTAAAACTCTCTCTAAAACTCTCTAATCTTCAAGTTTTCAAGCCAAACTTCCTGTTTTGCATCAGTAAGTTTATTGGCTTAAAACTTCAACTTTCATTCTATTTTTCTTCTTCTTTTTCATCTAAAACTCCTTGGAGAAACCTCTAGGATCTTCCCCATATTTATCCACAGAAGTGTGATAAGGGTAGAGCACCTAAAAGAGGTTCCAAAGGTGGTTGTTTTCTTAATTATACTATATAATAATATAAACATATACTTTCAAGTTTCTTTCTTACTAGTTTATTATTAATCTTTGGAAGGTTTGTGGTTACACCCTACCTTACCAACTCTCTTGACCCTTCTTGTGCTACGGATTTATCCACACTAGAAAGGGGAAATCCCGTGTCCAAAACCCACGTTTATTCCATAAGCGAAGTGGTTATGACATGAACCTATCAAATGGATTCACATTTCTAACTTTATACCATCCGAATCATCTATGATGGTTTTGTGCTTGGTCTAACTTAATCTCATGACCATCCGGATTGCCCTAAAGGCAATTTGTGCTTGGTTTGCCTAAAAGGCTTGCTTGACTCTCTTGAATCTATAACCTAAACTCGAAACTAAGACCCTTTATTCTTTAATTCTAGATAACCAAGGCTAAAGCTAAACCTACCAAGACTTACCTTTTTGGAACTCTATCAAACGCACCCAAAGGTGAGTTCATACTTGTCCCCCTTTTATTCTTTATTCTCTGGGGCTCAACATGTATCACTATCAAAACTTAAACGATTTCATACTCTTAAACTATTATGCTCAATCTAAATGCTATTATGCTATGCCATGCTAGAATTCAAAGTCTTACATACAAATGTACGATTAGTTAACAACCCACCTTACATGTATAGCGCTATAGGTTGACACGCCGCCCCCTTTATGGGTCATGATAAGATGAAGTCTTTTGTGTTATCGAGTGTTGTTGCCGTTTGTATGGTTCTACGTGCATATGCCTATAACATGATGATTCGAGTAGACTTTTCTATACTATGTACTTAGACTCAAACTAGTATGCTCACCAATGCTTTATGTGTTGACGGATATTTTATACATGTTGCAGGAAATGTTTAATGCAGGATTTTCAAGAAAAACTACTTAGGATTGGCTAGAAACTCACGCTAGTTTAAATTCTATATTTTGATGTTGTACTTCTCCTTTATGAAACAATTTGTATTTCGGTTATCTTTTAGACAATGTTTATGCTATGAATGAAATTTTATCTTTAAATCATATTGTCACGAATTCTAGTGTCATGAAGTCTTTGAACAATCTATCCCAAGTCTCGCCCCGATGTATTCCGCCATCGGTTGGGGTGTGACAACTATACTAGTTTTGGCGATTCTTTTGAAACGCCAAAACTATACTAGTTTTGGCGTTTCTTTTGAAACGCCAAAACTATATTAGTTTAGGCGTTTCTTTTGAATCGCCTAAATTATACTAGTTTGGGCGTTTCAAAAGAATCGCCAAAACTATATTAGTTTTGGCGATTCTTTTGAAACGCCTTAATTATAGAAACACCCTAACTAACTATAAATTCTTTGATTTTGCAGTTATGGCAGATTTTGAAGACGAGCACTACGTGAATGAGGAGCAGGAGCAGGAGGATGAGCCCGTGGTCCAGGGGGCGCCTGCCATGGCAGGGGTGACTTACAGGGCTGGGAGCATTGCCAGTTTCGACGCTTCGATTACCCGAATCCAAGATTTCAGAGGTTGAGGAAAAAGAAGATCGAAAAGGCGAGGGGGATTTGTTGGGACGCGCTTCGGGACACTAGGGGGGGGGGGTGAAGAGGCGATTGCCCGAGAGTGGATCCCGGAAGGGAGCCCATTGGACAGGTTTCTCGGGGACTTTTGCACGCCGTCCAATCGGCCGTTGGTGATAGAGTTCCTATCCACCTTTCGCTTTCGGCCCCCTACCGAAGGATCGTCGGGCGCCGGATCGTCGAGCCGCCCACCGCAGGATGTCGAGTTTTCCATACTCGGCGTTGAGTATGGTTATTCCCTAGATGAGTGGGCTACGCACACCCAGTGGTACACTCCCGACGAGCTTGTAGAGGTATTAATATTATTTATTTTTATTCTTATTATTTTTGTTTTTGTTCTTATTCGAAATGTTAATGTTAATGCTAATGTTCAGGATGTCTACACTAGAGGTGTGACTACTGTTGCTGATAACGTGATGTATGCGTGGTGGCCCACCATTGGTGGTCCAGAGTTCGGGAACCCGACACAGAAGTATTATTATTATTATCATCATTATTATTATTATTTATCAATATCTTTGTTCTAATTATTATTACTATTATTATGCTGTGCAGGGAGAGGTGTGACAGGGCATCTAACATTCGTCACCCCATAGTTCGTTACATTCACCGTTGCATTACTTATTCCCTAACGGCACGGGGAAATAGTAACGAGCGGGTGACAAAGACGGACCTGATGTACCTCTATTGCATACTCACCGGCAGGCCGATTGCTTTGCATCGGTGCATGGCCGAGTACTTTGCCTCCTTCCCCCATAAGCCGTTGAAGGGAGGCATCGCATGCGGGGGGATCATCAGCAAGATTGCCGAGCGCTGCAATGCCGAGAAGTATTTCGATTATGTTAATCGGAATCAGTTTCCGCCACTACCGCCCATGTATTTCGGTTATTATTATTATTATTATTATTAATGTTTATGTTATTGTTTATTTGTTTCAGCCTAATAAGTCAAAACACGATGAAAGCTATGGGTTGTACGGCGAAGAAGGCGAAAACGCCGGATCAGCCAGCCTTCCACTACCTGATTGCTCAGGGTGGCGGGGAGTTTGTGCATGAGCCGTTGGTACATCAGGGCCTTGGAGGTATTATTATTATTATTATTATTATTATTATTATTATTATTATTATTATTATTATTATTATTATTATTATTATTATTATTTGGGAAACTTGTAGACAACTTGTGTTGTCTGGTTTGCACGAAAACAGGGGAAACTCTGCCCAATTTTTTTTATAAAATCCTGGATTATTATTATTATTATTTATTAATTATTTATTGTTATCCATTGCAGGTGATGCTGTGGAGGTCGGGTTGCAATTTGTTGCTGAGCAGGAGGGGGCGGTTTGAGGGACGTCGAGATGCCTCAGCAGCAGCCTGAGGATGTGCAGATACCGGCGCGCGTTTATCACTCTCTCAGGTTGCCTGCTGATGTTAGGGCGGACGTACGTGCGGCTGCCGAGGAGGCTGTCGAGATGCGTGCGTGGCGTCAGCATATGGACACCTGGCGTCAGCAGCAGGACACCGATATGCGTCAGTGGCGTGATCGGCAGGACGAGACGATGCGCTGGTTGATTGCTGGCCAGCAGGATATCTATCGCCAGCTGGGCATGCAGACTCGTGTCCCACCGACTATAGGGATCAACACGCACGAGCCCGGGACGTCGCCGCCGCCTGACTCTACGATGTTTTATTTCTGATCATCTTCTGTATTTAAACAATTTTTATTTTGAACGCTTCTGTTAACGTTTAGTTTTATCTTTTTGCTTATATAATTGATTAGTTTTATTTTGAACGCTTCTGTTAACGTTTAGTTTTATTTAAACAATCTTTATTTTACACGCTTATCGAGACGACATTGGTTTATATTGGTTTATGTTATAAACGATTGTGTTCACGTTTTACACGCTTATCGAGACGACATTAGTTTATATTGGTTTATGGTTTATATCGAGACGACTTGTGTGTGTTTGTGTGATAATGTCCCCAAGATCGAACCTCGTCCCAACACTTTTATGTTTTTTTTTGTCTTTGGCCCGTAGAGGTCTATACGGGCCGTAGGCCACACATTAACATCCATCCTTGCCCTCCCCATTGTCAAAAAATAATATCACTTCTTCTAAGGGCCGTAGAGACCTCTACGGCCCGTAGAAGAAGAAAAAATGTGGTATACGGGCCGTAGAGGCCTCTACGGCCCGTATAGGGTTGTCTGGATAAAATTTGAGATTGTGCAAATAGTGGGAGCCTTTTGCAAGTAACAGTATCTGTGTTGTATTTTTTTTTTTTTTTTTTTTATAAAGATTCAATAGTTTAAAAAAAAAAACATGTAATAAAAGTTCCATAAAGTATATTCACCATCATTAGGGGTAATACTTTCAACAGAGTTACATGAAAATGAGTCAGTTATATGTTTGTAATCTATTGAGTAAGATTATCATCTTTATAATAGAATATTTGTTTTAAGACTATCCGGAGTGGTGGGGGAAGAGGGGGATGAAGCGTTATGTGACACTTGTGGGACCCTTGGGAGGGGGGGGGGAATAATTGTGGGGAGTGGAAAGGGGGGGGGGGGGAAGTGACATGTGGCATTTCTTTTTTCTTTTTTTTTTTTTGTTTTTAATTTTCTTTTTTAATAAATATAAAAACACAATTTTAAAAAAACATAACATTAATTCATCTAATAAACTACAAAGTAAATAAAAATAATACTAACAAACAAAAAATACATGAAATTTTAAAAACATAAAGGCACTTCAGCTATCGCTATCGTTATTATCAGATGGGTAATCTCTTGGCATACTCCAAGTATGATCAACCAGATCCGCTCGAAGGTTGTGATGTGTTTGGCTATTCTTGATTTCAGAGTTGTTGACGTTTCTTTCTTCATCAGTAATGTTTTCTTGACTTTGTTGCGTTTCCTCACCAAAGTACTCGCATATTGCACGTCCTTCATCCTCCAAAATCATGTTATGTAAAATTATGCATGCGTACATCACATTTCGTATATGCGTTTTTTCCCACAGTCGGCAGGGTTGGGCCAGAATGCGCCATCTTTTTTTCAACACACCAAAAGCACGCTCAACATCTTTCCGTGCAGCCATTTGAGCTTTGTTAAACTTTTTTCTCTTAGGGTCTAACGTAGTCCTCCGTGTAAACGAATTTACGAACACGGCCCAATCAGGGTAAATTCCATCTGCTAGAAGATACCCGTACCTATATTCTACCCCGTTTAAAAAAAAGTTCCTTTTGGTGCAACATCGTTTATAAGATCGTTGAAGATTGGGGATTGATTAAGAACAGTCCTATCGTTCAACGAACCGGGCACACCAAAAAAAGCATGCCAACTCCAAAGATCTTGTGACGCAACCGCTTCAAGCATCATACACGGCTTTTTATGAAAACCGCTAGCGTGTTGGCCTTGCCACTCAGTTGGACAAACTTCCCACTCCCATTTCATACAATCTAAACTCCCGAGCATACCGGGAAAACCATGTTTTTCTTCGTGAAACTCTAAAAGTTGGTGGACGTCACTAAATGTTGGTTTTCTCAAATATCTTTTTAAATATAAATCAATGACGCCCGCACAAAAAAACTGAGTACTTTCTCTAGCCGTTCGCTCGGCCATCCTTAGATAGTCATCCATTATGTCGGAACTGGTTCCGTAAGCCAATGATCTAAGCGCGGCTGTGACCTTTTGCATCGCGGTAAATCCCATCTGACCACGTGCATCGGGCCTTTGTTTGAAATATTCATAATTATTTTCTAAATCATTTGTTATTCTTAAAAATAAATTACGACTCATACGAAAACGCCGCCTAAAACTTTTTTCATCGAATGTTGATTCGGGTGAGAAGTAATCACGTACCAATGACTCATTTGCGGTTCCACGTTCACGAACTATATACTTTCTACGCTTGGGTGGTTCGGAGGTCCCTTCGTCGGTCGCTATAGCTTTAACGACTTTCTGAACGCTCGCCATTAACAACTCTGCGGTACCTTCGCCCAAGTCATCCAAAGCGAGTTGATCAAACATATCGTCTGAACTCGAAGAGTCGCCCGACATCTTGCAATTTTTTTTTAAAAATATGATAGTTTGGAGAGGATTTTATGAAAAAAAGAGTGTGTGTTTGTGTAGAAGAGGGTATTGTTATATATATATATATAATAATTTTTTTTTAAATATAGCCTTTATAAAGCGGTCCCCCAATGGTCAAATTTTTATTTATTTTTATTATTATTTTTTAAACGGTTACAACCCCACGCCAATCAAACAGTGCCACGTGTCACATATAATTTGCCCCACGCCGGTGACCTCCCTCCCGCCCCTCTCCCGCCCCCACTCCAGATAGTCTAAATAATCTAAAAGAGTAATAATCTGTACTTGCATTCTAATCAATTGTACTCCTAACTTTCACTTGTTACGAAAGACAATCCTAGTAGCATTATCTTCACAGATTAACGCAGCTTGTACGTTTACCCATGCGATTGTAACCATCATTGTGAAAGAAATCGATATGAACTCATGTATATAAATCTTTGATAATTATGTTATTGGAATTTCTTTGTCAACGAAAATAAAAGTTACAAGCACCATTAATGAAAGTGTAAGTATGAATTATTTTTAGCTAACGAGTCATAATTTTCTTTATTAAAATACAATTTACGTTAACAAATATAAATCTTGTAATTGTATTATAAAATTCTAAAAAGGTGTTGAAAGTTTCAACTCCTGTCATCAGTTCACCATTCTTATTGACACTAATCATTTAAGAACATTTTTTTTTTAAGTTTGCCCAAACCCCACTTTATCCAAGCGCAATTCTAAATTATTCACTAAATTATTTATTCATCAACATGCCATTAATTTCTTAAAAATGGAACCAGCTGGGCTAGCTCAGTTGGCCACCTCAATGAGGTTTTGGAAACGTGGTCTAAGGTCGCGGGTTCGATTCTGAGGGGAGGGTTTACCCACATTCCGTGGGGTTCCCGCCCGGGGTTATCGGTTCGAGTCGTCGTTGATCATGGTAAATCCTACGGGTTCACCCACACGCTGTGGGGATCCGGGGGCTCGAACTCGCGTCGCTTGGTGTGTCATCGTTTGGTTCCACCGCTGAGACATTCATCTTCCAAAAAAAAAATTCTTAAAAATGGCAAGTAGGTTGGTTGATCAAACCCGATAATTGATATGCAATAATTTGGCACGAACTATAAACAAGATATAAGTTTTTTGTGGATTCACATGAATGAATACAAATGTTTAATCCTAATTTTGTATTACAAAAGCCTAAAATTAAAAGTTTACGATAAAAAAACAAGATAAAATAATGAAATTTGAACTACAAATTTAATGAATACATATAATTTCATTAATCTATATAACTATTAATAAAAGAATTGAATTATGATGATGTGGCATTCAATGGAGGCCTCAACCCTCCTTTGAATGTGCCACGTGGCACGTTGAGGTGAGAGTTTTTAATTTATTTTTTTATTTTGTTTTCATCCATTCTCCTACACTTATCTAACCCTAATCTCTTTAAGAATTTAAAAACAAATTTAGATTTTTCTCTCTAATGTTTTTCCCATCATTTTTAAACGTTAATATCTTTTATATACGAGATTTTTTAAAGAAAAAAAATTACACCAAATTAAAGAGCGTTTTATTATCTTTCCAACGAGTACCATAGTGCTATATAAAAAACGGAGAAAAAAAAGCGACTATTTTTTATGGGGTTTCGTTCAAACAGGAAAAAAAACACAACATGTTCAGGTTATTCATTAATCATGTTTTTTTTAAACCAGGTTCTTATATATAATGTTGAAATTTAGCCCAATCGATACTTCATCAAGAGAAGCTAGAAGAAAGAATCGCGCAACACTACAACACATGGTGTCACCTTATAGCAAGGTTATTTTTTTATTTATTTAATTACAAGAGTAATAATTATTACTATTAGTATTAGTATTATTAGAATGGTTATATTTTTCAACCCCGGGACACTCCCGGGATAAAAGCTAGTCTTATGATAGAGAATATCATACTACAGACCACGCAAATATCCAGCGAACAGAAATGGGATTGTCTTTTTGATACCTTTCCATCAACCAAACCTGTCGTCCTCCTAATCACCACCTGCAACCTGTCGTCCTCCTCCAAGAAACTCCGTCGTCCTCCTCCGTCACCTAATCACTACCTGTAACCCGTCGTCCTCCTCCAAGAAACTCCGTCTCCGTCACCTAATCACCACCTGCAACCCGCCCCAGACCCACCGTCACCAAAACCCAAAACTCACACCTCTGCTTCAACTCGTCACCCACCTTACCCCACTTCTGTTCACAACACCGGCACCCAACGACCCCAAATCAGACCCGTGTCGAGTCCTTCCTAAATCTTCGTTACCTGTGAAAACCTCCATCCCGGAAACCGCCACCTCTAGCCTCGTCGTACACCACGTCAACTGCTCCAACTCCCAATCGCCCGTACACAGCTCGCCACAACGGTCACTTTTCAAACTAAATCCCAATCGCCCCCTGCTACCAAACCTAATCGCCCTCCTTTTTTTTTTCTTATCCTAATCGCCCCTATCTATGTTTCTATCCTAATCGCCCCTATCTATGTTTCTATCCTAATCGCCCCTTCCTGTTTGAAGCTAATCGCCTGTTTTGAGATGATGATTAGGCATTTAGCTACCCCTTTATATTAATAACTATAACTATAACTATATAATAATAATAATAATAATAATAATAATAATAATAATAATATAGTATGATGGTATAAAATAGGGTGTTGCGGTTGACGGGTAGGAGGTGAGCAATTGTTGGTTGCTCCCCCTCTACTCTCCCGTTGTCTACCTGAAGTTTTTAAGTCCTTGTTTTCATCGGTTTATTGCCCCACCTCGCCTCGAGTTGGGGTCCTTTAGGTTTTTCCTGCTTTTTATCTGGGTTGCTTTGGATGTGTTTATGGCTCCTAAAAAAAGGGATCGGATTGGTAAGCCAGGAGGTTCGGGCCCTGGCTCGAGCAGTGGGCCTAGATCATGCCCCTTCAAGCATTTCCATGAGTGTAAAGATGGTAAACCGGGGTTTTCGGGGTTTTTCCGCCTTCTCGAGCACATGCAGAGTCTGCATTTCAAGACAAAAAATCGGAAGACGTCATTGCGAGATGCCATGTCTCAAGATCTGGACCTGTTTATGGATGTTGGGGGCGCCCTTCAAGATGGGGCCAAATGGCTATGTGGGAGGTGCATGGTGATGCATGCTCTTAGAAAAAGGTGTAACCACGGCGTTGTTGATGTCTTCTCCTTTTCTGTGAATACAGGGGATGTGGAATATTTCATTATGGGGATTCAGAAACCTCGGCGTGCGGCTACTGATATGGAACCAGGTCCTTCAGGAGGGGTTGTCGGGGATTTATCCCTCCTTGAAAAAGTTTTCTCTCTGCCCATTCAAACTGTCAAAAGCATTCCGCCAAACTGTCGATTGGCGTTCGCCCAAGTTTTGACAGGTGCCTTACGAAAGGTGGTGGCCTCTCCAGGGTCTGTAGAAAGTTGGGTCAAATTGCTTTTATTGCCGAGGTGTACTCTACGGGTGGTCAAACCGTCCACTAGGCAGGAGCGGAGGTCTGGGAATAGGAAATCCTTGCAATGTAGTAGCATCCTGCAAGCGCTTTCCTTGTGGAAAGACGGTTCTGGGTTTTCAGATTTGGTTTCTTCCCTTTTTGATAGTGCGGGGGAGGGTGTTTTCTTTACCCAGGGTGTAAGGGGGATTAAGCCTTCTGAAGAGAGCCCTAATGTCAAACAATGCCTAAGAAAAGTTAGGGATGGTCACTTCACAGCTGCTGTCAAGGTGTTGTGTTACAGTGGGGTTGCTCCTTTTGGGGAATCTACCATGAACGCCCTTATTGACAAACATCCGGTGATGCCTCCTCCGTCCCTGCCCGCCAACTCTGACGTCATGCCCGCCCTTATTGTGGATATGGATTGTGTGCTTGGATGTCTCCGGTCTTTCCCTAAAGGGACTTCTTGTGGGAGGGACGGTTTGAGGGCCCAACATTTGCTAGACGCTCTTACTGGAGAAGGGTCAGTGACTTCCACGGGGTTGCTCTCAGCTATTACTGAAGTTGTCAACCTTTGGCTAGGGGGTTTGTGCCCAAGGGTTCTAGCTGAATTTATTTCTTCGGCCCCCCTCACCCCTTTATTGAAACCTGATAACGGGATTCGGCCCATTGCCGTAGGGGCCATTTGGCGCAGATTAGTTTCTAAAGTGGCTATGAGGAAGGTTGGGAAGGAAATGGCTACGTACCTTGGGGACTTTCAATTTGGGGTGGGGACACCCAATGGGGCGGAGGCGGTGCTTCACAGCGCGAACAGGTTCTTAAGCTCCTTCCATGCGGACGGGTCCTTCGCTATGCTCACGGTAGATTTTTCGAACGCCTTTAATATGATCGACCGCACTGCCCTTCTTCGAGAGGTCCATCAACGTTACCCGTCTATCTATTCATGGGTCCAGTTCCTATATGCCCAGCCAGCTAGGTTGTATGTTGGTAATGACTGTATAGGGGCCACCACGGGGGTTCAGCAGGGGGACCCTTTAGGTCCCCTTCTTTTCGCCCTTGCTTTACACCCTATGGTTCTCCGGGTACAAGAAATTTGTAAACTCCCATTTCATGCGTGGTACCTGGACGACGGGACGATTATTGGTGAGGCCACCGAAGTTGCTAAAGCCTTAGACATTATCCGGCTGGAGGGGCCATCCTTGGGGCTTCAGCTTAATATTAAGAAAACAGAGGTTTTTTGGCCGTCTTGTAATGGGGTGAAACTTCAGGAGGGGCTTTTTCCCAGCGGGATTGGTAGGCCAGAAAAAGGGGTGAAGCTCCTCGGAGGGGCTGTTAGCCGTGACCCTTATTTTATCCGCGGATTGGCAAGGCGGAGGGCATCGCACGCTGTTGAACTCATGCAACTCTTGCCCTGCCTTAGGGATCCCCAGAGTGAACTCCTCCTGCTCAGGTCATGTATGGGGGTTGCTAAGTTGCTTTTTGGGTTACGGACCTGCCAACCCTCCATGATGGATGAAGCAGTATCATGTTTTGACAAGGGTTTACGGGAAGCCATTGAAGACATAGTGGTATGTGGGGGGCCTTTCTTTGGTGACCTACAATGGCGGATGGCGTCTTTGCCGATGCGTGTGGGAGGATTAGGGCTCCTCTCTGCGAAGGATGTCGGCATGTATGCGTTTGTGGCGTCACGAGCTCAGTCCTGGAACCTTCAAGACCACATCCTACGAAATAGCGGGGTTTTCGGCGCAGACTTGGACTACGTGCAGGCCCTCGAAAAGCTAAATGACTATCTCCCAGGTTTTGATATTGGCGATTTTTCTAACAAGGACACCGCCCCCCCCAAAGCCTCAGAAAACTTTGGCGAATGCCCTTTATGGCAAAATCGCTCAGAACCTGGGTGAAGTTTTTGGTCTGTCCCCCGTCAGAGGGCAGTTATTGAATGCCTGCAAACCCCCACGCCCAAGATTTCCTAACTGTTATCTCGATCGAAGGTTTAGGCCAAACCATGTCCGCTATTGAATACAGGGCCATTCTTAAATATCGTCTGATGATCCCAATGTACCAGGAGGATGACATCTGTCAGATGTGCCGTAAGGCCTGTCTGGATGAATACGGGGAACACGCGGTTCATTGTAAGGAGTTGCCCGGTTTTAAATATCGGCATGATTGGGTTCGAGACATTCTGTGCGACATTTTAAGACGGGCTGGGATCTCAGCCAAGAAGGAGGCCCCTGTAAACTTCCTCTCGGATCCAGCAGAAGGGAGATCCACCCTACGACCAGCAGATCTCCTTGTCTTTGGGTGGGCCGGGGGGAAGCATGCTTGTGTTGACCTGACAGGTGTATCTCCCCTAGTTGGGTTAAGGGATAGTGGCTTTGTTGCAGGGCAAGCGGTCCAGAAAGCAGAGGCAAAGAAGGTAGAAAAACATGCTAAAGCCTGCGAGGAGAACCAACACGTTTTTGTACCTTTGGCTTTTGATACCTTTGGCTCATTGGCACCGGAGGCTACCCGTTTCCTAACCAGGGTCCAGCGGGTTATTCACAGTAGTGTCTCGGCTCCGGGTGGACATGGTTATGTTTTTAGTAGATTAGGATTTGCTATCCAGAAAGGGATGGCGGCGCAACTTGTTGCCCGCCTGCCCGCTATCTTAATGTAATTTTCTTTGTCCTGGAATGAGTTACAAGCTAATTGAACCCAAAAAAAAAAAAAAAAAAAAAAATAGAGAATATTAAATTATTTTTTTAATACAGTCACCGTATACATATAAACTTTGTATCGTATACAAAGTTTTAATGATAAATTAATCCTTTAGATGCTTTACAACCTGATACATAACATGCATACACTTTAGTTAAAAGACATGTAAAACACTAAACGTTTACCTAACACTCAATAATACATTAATATTATTGAAGGCGTCGACTTTTTATCTAAAGATGGTAAACTTGTTGGTAAAGGTGACAAATTGTGTTGTGTTTGTGGTTCATTCGACACGCATAGAAAATCATATTAGACATATAATTCTGAACAAGAAATGAGTTTTCACTGGTTGACAAGAATACTGCTCTTTTAACACTCAAAATTTTGTTGTTATAATTATATACATATAAAAAATCTTAATTTATAAATTTACGACCAAGTATACGAAGACTTGTATGTATAGATATACTAAAACTATAAAACACGATATTTATTTGTCTTTCATCTTTAGTTCTTTAACGTTTTTGACATAATACTTGACTGGTTTTAGTTACGATATTAAAAAAACAAAAGTGTTGTAGATCAATGCAAAGTTCAATCGAAAACAACACCTAACAACACATAATCGAATCAACAAATAAAGAAGACAAATCAGTCAGTTGGTTTAGAGCTTATTCATTTGAATATCATGCTAAACTAACAAAGGAAATTACAGGTAAATGATGAACTAACAAGAAAGAATTAACATAGCCGTTAACCTGTATCAGGCTTATAACTAACAGCTAGCCGACTAAGATCACATAGTTTCATTATTAACACAAAAAATGGTCTATGATCTTTCACTTGTTATGAAGATCCACACTAAACTTCTAATTGCCTTCATAAAATGGTAAATAACAAATTTACCGGCCTCCAACTTTATTTCTTCAAAACTAACCAGATTTTTAGAGGCTGTTTTGTTGATTAAGTGCTGAATGTTTCAGCTATACACCAAGTCTTAATGGTTCAGCTCTTAATCATTCCATTCAGAGTCTTTTTTAGGTTGAAACAAATAGTTTGAATATTAAACCATTCAGAGCTGAATGGTTCAGAGCCTTATTAAAGAGGTTACCAAACAGGCCCGTAACCAGCTAACTTTGACATAACACATGACAAATAACAAAAAAGTATAATAAATATTAGTCAAGGAATTCTCTCTTGAATTTTAGAGAGATTGAATTATCATTATATACTTGATTACAAAGCTAGTCAAAATGAGAAGATTAAGCTAGCTATTAACTAGAATGTTGACTATTGACTATTGACTATACATTAATACAAAGACCATTGACTATTGACTATTGACTATACATTGTGATGATATTGACTTTTATCCCTCTGCAAGCGAAACGACAGTGGTTGAACACGTAGTAGGTCTCGAAATTGCTCGAAGAGAGGCTGTGGCAAACTCTTTGTAAAAATGTCTGCAAGTTGAAGCTTTGTAGGAACAAACTTGGTGTGTAATTTCCCGACATAACTAATTCTCGTACAAAGTGATAATCCAAGTCGATGCGCTTAGCACATTTGCGAGAAATTGGATTTTGACTCATAAATAATGCACTCTTGTTGTCGCATAGAAGTGTTGGCCGGGTCGGTGGAAGAGCATGAAGTTCCTGCAAAAGATGGGTAATCCAAACGATTTCGGCTGCCGCATTTGCCATTGCCCTGTACTCGGATTCACAGCTTGATCGTGCTACGGTTGGTAGTTTCTTGGCGCTCCAGGAAACTAAGGTGCCGCCTAAGAAAATTGAGTAGCCATAAGTTGAACGTCGTGTTTCAATGCATCGTGCCCAATCCGCATCCGAGTAACCTATGATGGAAGGCGTCGTGGGACGCGTAAATAGTAAACTGTGAGAGATAGTTCCCTTGACATAGCGTAGTATCCGTTTAACCAATTGGAAATGTTTTTCGGTGGGTGAGTGTTGGTGTTGGCAAGCTTGATTAACGGCCTACGATAAATCAGGTCGAGTGATGGTTAGGTATTGAAGCGCACCAACGATGGAGCGATAGTGAGTGGGGTCAGAATAAGGAGTGCCAACTTTGGTGAACGTATCGGATGTGGAGAGGGGAGTGGGGATAGGTTTAGCGTCGGTTAACCCGGCGCGAGTAAGGATGTCATGAGCATATTTAGTTTGTGTGAGAAAAAGGCTTTTGGTGTCATGAACAACTTCTAGACCAAGGAAGTAGTTAAGAGAGCCTAAGTTTTTGATGGCGAATTCTTGATGTAGACGATTGGTGAAGGTTTCGATTAGAGACTTGGTGTCTCCCGTAAGAATTAGGTCGTCTACATACACAAGAAGGTACATGATGGAATTGCCATTGTGAAAGATGAAGAGTAAAGGATCAGCATGACTACATTTGAATCCGTAAGAAATGAGAAAAGAGCTAAGTCATTGAAACCAAGCTCATGGAGCTTGTTTAAGACTATAGAGCGCCTTGTTAAGTTTGCAAACATGGTGAGGAAATTTAGAATCCACAAACTCGGGAGGTTGCTCCATAAATACTGTTTCAGAAAGTTGCCCGTTGAGAAAGGCATTGTTCAAATCGAGTTGGTTTAAGGACCAATTGTTGATAACTTCTAGTTGGTTTAGAGTTATGGCTTTGAGTGGGAGAAAAGGAAGTTGGTTCATGGAAGGTAGAAAGAAAAAATTTGTTAAGTTGGTGTAGGATGAGTCACGCAAAAATGGGAAACAAGTTTCATCAAATCGAGCATGTCGGGTTACATACGTGCGTGACGATGCAGGATCAAAGCATTTGTATCCTTTGTATTATGGGGCATAGCCTAGAAAAATACAAGGGATACTACGCGGTGCAAGTTTATGGGGTGCATAGTCACGTAGGTATGGATACCCACAACACCCAAAGACATGAAAATTTGTATAATTGGGTGTGAAGGAGAAAAGCATTTCAAATGGTGATTTGTGGTGTAGAACCTTGGTGGGCAAGCGATTGATGATGTATGTGGCCGAACTAAAGACATCGACCCAATGAGAGATGGGAACATTTGCGTGAAAAAGCATGGCGAGACCCGTTTCTACAATGTGACGGTGTTTTCTTTCGACACGTCCATTTTGTGGAGCGGTGTACGGACATGAAAATTAGTGAAATGTGCCATTTTCATCATAGAGTTTTTGAACAATTTTACTTTTAAATTCCGTACCGCCATCACTTTGAAAAACTTTTATTTTGCGTGAGAGTTGTGTTTGAACTAGACGCAAAAAGGGTACATCCATGTAAATCTAGAATAATTATCCACAAATGCAACATAGTATTTATACCCGTCTTTGCTAATGATTGGTGATGGTCCCCATAGATCTCAATGGACAAGATCTAGAGGGTTAGAGGCACGTTTGTCATTTGTATCAAATGGTAATTTATGAGCTTTAGCAAGTTGACATGGAGAACATAATTAGGCTTAGGTATAATAAATGTAAATGACAAATGACCAAGTCTTTTCATAATAGAAATAATGTCAAATGCAACATGATCCAAATGATTGTGCCACAATTCAGCGGAGGCTTTATTAGATGAATGGGAAGCATAAAAAGCAAAAGACTTGTCCCGAAGCACATAAAGACCGTTTTCACACCGACCTTCCACGAGAGGTTGGCGTGTTTTCCGGTCCTGGATCACAAAAAACGAATTAGAGAAAAGAACATCAACGAGATAATCATTTGTCAACTTGCTAATAGAAAGAAGATTTCTAGTTAAAGAAGGAACTACCAAAACATCATTCAGTTTAACGTGTTTGTTAATGGTTACACGTCCTATATGAGTTATTGGTAAAGAGTGTCCGTTACCAAAGGTAACGGAAGAGGTTCCTGTGTAAGGAGTAAAGGAGGTTAGGTTACCGGTTTCGTCAGTCATGTGGAGATCTGCCCCCGTGTCGGCGGTCCAATCGGGACAGTCCTCATTTGAAACGTGACATTGAGCATGGAATGCGTGGGCAAGGTCTTCGTTGCCAGAAGCGGATGCAACGAAGGAGGAGAGTTTTGGACATTTGTTTGCATAATGTTCGTTGGTGCGACATAACTGACAGTGAGGTGGCCTACGGGTTCCTTTGGCCGAGTTGTTTTGATTGTTCCCACGGGTATACGACCCGGATCCAGAGGATCCTGATTTGGGCCGATTGTGTGAGGAGCCAGAAGAACGATTTTGGGCGACAAAGGCAACCGGTGGAGGGGTGGGTGGGTGAGGGGAAGCAAGGAATTGTTCTTGACTTTCCGCTTTTGTTAATAAATCACAGAAAGGAAAGGAGGGATGAGTAGTTCGAATAGCGGTTGACCAACTTTCAAAAGTTGATCTAAGACCGCATAAGAACCAATGGGTTTTGTCCATATCATCGACGGGATGGCCAATAGTCGAAAGCTGATCACAAATGGATTTGAACTTTCGCCCATATTCGGAAATGGTGGAGGACCCTTTGGTAAGTTGGCGAAGGGTATCACGAAGCAAGTGCATCCTCTCTAAAGAGGTGTTGCTATACGCCGCTCTGAGAGCTGCCCAGATTTGGTGAGAGGTGGAAAGACCGAGTATTTCGGCCACCGCCTCTTCGGTAAGTGAGGCGTTGAGGATAAGGATGCTTGTTGATCATTGAGAAACCAAGCTGAGTAATCAGGATTGGGTTGTTCTTTGGACTCGACAAGAATGGTTTTCGGTGGAGAAGGGATAAAACCATCGACATAGCCGATGAGTTCTTGGTTTGAGAGTAATGGAAGCATTTGATTGTGCCAATAAAGGTAGTTAGAGGAGGAGATTTTGAGAGTTATCATGTGCATGATAGTGGCCATAGGAAGCTTGGTTCCGGTTGTAGGGGCGGAAGATAAGGAAGGGGTGGTGGTCATTGTGACACCCGGCAAACTCAGGTTAGTAACATTGACTAAACTAGTAAGTCTACCTTAGCGAGTCATGCATATTACGTACTTAACCGGGTCAGTCGAGTCGTTACGATGATTCTGGGAATCATCGGGAGTCGTTACAATGATCCGCGTGATCATCGGGAGTCGGTCCATAACCATGTGTACAAGGATTGGTGATTCATGGAATCACCGGGTTTAACGCAGACACGCAAGTCTCAAGTCTCGGGAATTGGTGAACGGACGTAAACGTGTTAGTTATCATGCATTATATGTTTATAGTCATTATGTGATTTGTCGGTATGTGAATACGTGCTTATATATGTTAAAATAGTGTTTAACGCGCCAAAAACCCAACTTACCATGCTGTAGGCGATTAGGCACAGGTGATTAGCCTAATCGCTAGACAAGCAGGCGATTGGGGAAGAAATAGGGGCGATTGGAGCCCTAATCGCCAGTAGTACAGGCGATTAGGCTCCTAATCGCCTAATCTGTTCTTGTAATCGCCTGTTATGTGTTGGACGAGTAAAAACACCTATAAATACAACCCTTAACTCCCTAAACACCATTTGTGCAACCCTAACAGATCCTAAACCTCCCACACACCTCAAAACACCTCTGGAACTTGTTTTGCTTCAAAACTCACCATTTCCAAGCTTACACACCTTTCTTTGATAAAATCCAAGGTGTGTTCTTCATCCTAAACCTTTGTAATGTTATTGTTTTGGTTCCCAAAAGTCCAGACCTTGTTTTACTAAGTGTGTGTCTTTAAAAACCTTTGAAATGAGTTTCTAAAACAAGTCTACACCATAATACTTACTATATGTGAAGTATTTATGCATATGATGATTTTTGATGGTTAGAACATGAATGTTTCCATGAAAGTGATGTACTTCTGATGTGTAGGAGTTATTAGGATGATTATCTAAGGATTTGATCTATTGTTATAGTGTTTTGATGAAAGTATGCATTTTGACCCATTTGGATGATTCTTGAAGAATTAGGATGTTATGATATGATTCAAAGATTGTTTGTTGTTAGGATTCACATTAGAATGATATTATAACAAAGGGATGATGATTTGCAAGTTGTAGGAGGTGTAATATGGTTAATACCATTTAAGGAAAGATTTCATAGTTAATGAAACCTAGTACTTTGCCATTTTGAAAATAATCGTACCGAGGCCGTTAGAGCAAAGATAAATTGGGGGTTTTTGCTTGAAATGGGTTGGTAA
Organism: Ambrosia x helenae; assembly: GCA_030844895.1. NCBI lineage: Eukaryota > Viridiplantae > Streptophyta > Magnoliopsida > Asterales > Asteraceae > Ambrosia > Ambrosia x helenae. The sequence goes on from CM061232.1 coordinate 37,063,237, forward strand.
ATAGTTTAGGTTTGATATTGGGTGATTTTGCATGTTTCGGATCTGATTTGGAGGGTTAAACGCGTGAAAACGCGCCACGCAACTGCAGCAGGTGATTGGGAATCCTAATCGCCTGATGCAGGGGCGATTAGGTACCCAATCACATGAAACATTAGGCGATTAGACTACCAATCGCTTGTTGACCCTCTCCAATCACCAGTTGACTTTTCCTAATTGCATGTTAGTTTCCTAATCGCGTGTACTGCTGTCGTAAGCGTATTTTGACATCCCAAAACATGATTTGACACCTAGGAACATGATAGGAACCCCGAGACATGTCCAATGACTTAGTAACACGTGTTCGGACTCGTTTATGCGTTAATTGAGCGTTTTGCTAGACTAAGTGAACTCTTGCGCGTATTAAGTGTTTAACTACATAAGTTGCATGATATCTTGTATTTGGCTAACACGTGGGATGTCGGGTCACCAATGGTATGTCGGGTCTTGTTTGGTATGGTCGGTTTAACAGTCAAAGGTGTTTTCAAACGTTTATGGTTATGGTCTGGACGTTCGGGAACTAGTTAACCTACGGGTCATCAGTCCGGATACTTATATACATCTTATGATAGGTCGCCGCTATTTGGGGCTATCATAACATACTTAATTAACTGTTTTCAAGTAACGCTATCTAAGGTGAGTGTCACAACCCCACTTTTACTGTTTTGCTTTCGGGGGAGAAACATGCTACATACTTACGCTTTAAAGATCATGTTATACTATGGTTATGGATATTTACTATATGGGCATTTCATCAGGGAGTCCCAGGGGAAAACCATGAATATGTGGGAACACATATCAGGGAAATATGGATAGATCTATTGGGACGGGCAGACCCCACTCGACGGCTGGGAGCCGGGCGGGTGCATATTGTCTCTACTACCAGGGTCACCGTGGTGACGGTGGCTCACGGCTGGGCAAAAACAGGAAAACGTGTCAGTAATGGTTTCCCACTCGTAGTAGTAATCACACTTAACGTCTAGCTAACGTTCGTATAAAATAGTAGTAACGGGAATGATCTTTTCAAACTTATGACAACTCTTTTATAAAATAAAACCTGTGAACTCACCAGCATTATATGTTGACATTTTTGGCATGTTTTCTCAGGTCGCTAAGGTAGCAGTTAACGGACTAGGCGCACGGAGTCTCGCACAGCGTTTAGAGTTTTGTTGCATACTAAACAATGTTTTGTAAACTATAATATGCCTTTTGGTTGTAAACAAGAAATGCTTCCGCTGCTGGTTTACGGCTCAAAGCATAATGTTTTGGTTTCAATATATATATATATATATATATATATATATATATATATATATATATGTATGCATGTTTAGTGTTTGTTTATTGTGATCGTTGACTGAGATCCTGGTGTGTTATGCGCCTCGCGGTAAAACCCCGCAAGTGGAATTTGAGGGTGTGACAGATTGGTATCAGAGCCAACGGTTATAGTAAACTAGGACTGCATGTAGATTCTAGTCTATAGCCGAGTCACACACACTAGACGGTCACATATGGTCGAGTCTTAACATGTGGGTAACATTATAACTTGTCGGGGTATCGGTGTCAACATCTTCTACGCTACATCATCTGCTTACTCTTTCATCATTCTACTCCTTAACTCATTCTTTTCATGATTCGACAGCGAAAAACATATTATTGGACCTTCATGGCGACGGTGTACATTGGGGTAGCTTCGGCATACTCTTGAGACCTGTCAAGGGATTCGGACATCTCCCTTCTATGCCCCAATAGACACGCTCGTCCTTACACCTACTACCTTATACTTATACTTATACTTATACTTATAATAATACCATGATTGGGTGCTAGTGTCCGGTGACTTGAACTTCAAGCTTAAAGTACACCTGGAGGACCATGTAGAACAGTTTATCATGTCGGGTGCACACGAGATCATAAACTGGAATTCATGGGAACCCTAGTGGACTTTGCGTTGGAACGGATGGACCCGAACTGGACCCGGTCTAGTTTCTTGAAATTCCTAGTGGGTTATACCATGGGCAAGCCTAAGTCTTTTGTTTCAGGTTGTGACAGAAGATGTCAGGAGCTCGTGGAGGTCGCAGAGGCGGCCGCGCTGGCGGTCGTGCTGGTGGCGGTGGCTGCGGTAACGTTAATATGACCCAAGCGGAGTTGGACAATCTGCTGCAGCAGCACGTGAATGTAGCCTTGGCTGCATTCCAAGCTGCTCATAATGCTATGGGTGGTATGTCGATTTCCACATATTCTACCTTGTTCCAGGGTACTGTACCTTTTCCTTGTTATTTATCTGTGTGTCTTGTCCCAGGTGGTGCTGTCAATCCCCCTCCACCCCAGTGCTCCTACAAAACGTTCATGGATTGCAAATCCCACAACTTTAGTGGGACTGAAAGGGGCAGTGAGACTGCTCCGATGGCTGGAGAAGGTTGAATCTGTGTTCTCTATGTGCAATTGCCCGGCGGGAGACCGCATGAAGTATGCTTCTGCGATCCTTAAGGGTCAAGCCTTAACTTGGTGGAACTCCACCACCCAGACCATGGGTATTGGGGAAGCCCATGCTATGCCCTGGGCAGAATTCGTATAGCTTTTGAAAAACGAGTACTGCCCGAGGGATGAGATCCAGAAGCTCGAGCATGAGGTCTGGAACCACAATATGGTGGGGTCCGAGATTGAAGCGTACACAGCGAGACATAATGAGCTGGCGGTGTTGTGCCCGGATTTGCACACGCCGGAATACAGGAGAATTGAGCACTATATTTCTGGGTTGGTGCCGGAGGTCGCGGGATTGGTAGCTGCGGGTAATCTTACTGTGTATTCTGAGGTGGTTCGGTCGGCTCACAGGCTGACCAATATGAAGGTAAATGAAGGAGTCTTGCCTCCCTAAGGCGCTGCTGGAAGGCTCCTGAGAACAACAAACGAAAATGGGAAGGCATTGGTAAAGGCTCGAGTTCAGCTCAGCCTCAGCAGGTGAAGAAGTCCGCTGTTGGGGGATCATCATCTGAGCAAAAGTCTGGGGGTTATTTCGGGAAGTTGCCGAAGTGTGATCGGTGCGGATACCATCATACTGGCCTTTGTGATAAGAACCACTGTCTTTGGTGCCATAACTTGGGGCATCAAAGCAAGGATTGCAGGGTCCGTCTACAGGGTAACCAGAACCCACCTGCTACACCTGCCCCGGCTCCTCTGGTTGCTGCTTCCCATGGAAACCAGGGCAAACAGGGGTGTTATAACTGTGGTGAGCTTGGACACTACAAACGCGATTGCCCCAAGTTGAAGCAGGGCGAGACTGGGAAGAATGGGTCGGGTAATGGAAACAACGGGGGCGGAGGCAGGAATGCTCGCGCCTTTGTGACTGGCTCGAGCGGGGCCCGTCATGACCCTGTTACTGGTACGTTTCTTCTTGATAATCGCTATGCTTCGGTTTTATTCGATTCTGGTGCCGATAAGAGTTATGTGGTAGAGGATGACGATGAGGATGACTGCCCTAAATTATCAGACTATTGTTTTTCTGTCGATCTAACAGGTTTGATTTATGCCATGAAGGATCTAGGGGACAAAGCAAGATGGCCAAAGAAGGACAACAAGGCAGGGTCCGTCTACAGGGTAACCAGAACCCACCTGCTACACCTGCCCCGGCTCCTCTGGTTGCTGCTTCCCAGGGAAACCAGGGCAAACAGGGGTGTTATAACTGTGGTGAGCTTGGACACTACAAACGCGATTGCCCCAAGTTGAAGCAGGGCGAGACTGGGAAGAATGGGTCGGGTAATGGAAACAACGGGAGCGGAGGCAGGAATGCTCGCGCCTTTGTGACTGGCTCGAGTGGGGCTCGTCATGACCCTGACACTGTTATTGGTACATTTCTTCTTGATAATCACCATGCTTCGGTTTTATTCGATTCTGGTTCCGATAAGAGTTATGTGGTAGAGGATGACGATGAGGATACTGCCCTAAATTATCAGACTATTGTTTTTCTGTCGATGTAACAGGTTTGATGTATGCCATGAAGGATCTAGGGGACAAAGCAAGATGGCCAAAGAAGGACAACAAGGCAGGATGGAAAGACAAATCTAAATGGTGTGCCTTTCACGAAGATTTTGGCCATATCACTGAAGATTGCATATCACTGAAGAAAGGAGATAGCATATCTCTTAAGCAAGGGTCACCTCAAGGATCTCCTGGGCAAGAAGAAATCAAGATCTCAGGATGGCACTACCATCCCAGAAAGAGCAGCATCCCCACCTAAGGATGCTGGCATTATCAACTTCATTTCAGGAGGGTCAAACATTTGTGGAACCTCATACTCAGCTGCTAAAAGACATGCGAGGGAAACAAAGTCTGAAAAAGGAGAAAGACCAACTAAGACGACCATCCTGACAACCTCAAAAGTGATAAGCTTTGAGGAAGAAGACAGAGAAAAACATCCTTGATCCTCATTATGACGGTTTGGTTATTACTTTATATATTGCTAACCACTTTGTTCGCAGGATTCTTGTAGATGGAGGAAGTTCAGTAAACATCATCCAGCTCGAGGCCCTCAAGAGGATGAACATCCCGGAATCAGAGATAGTTTCCAGGTCATCAGTTTTGGTGGGCTTCAGTGGAGAAACCAAGAGCACAGTGGGTGACATCAAACTACCAGTATATGTAGAAGGGGTGAACTCTATCCAGAGATTTTGTGTGATAGATTCCCTATCCTGCTACAATGTCATCCTGGGGAGACCCTGGATACATGATATGAAGGCCGTGCCTTCAACATATCACCAATGTGTGAAACTACCCACACCTTGGGGAGTTGTGAAGGTCAACAACGATCAATAAGAAGCCAAGGATTGCTACACGACATCAATGAAGGCCTCATCCCGACAAGCATAGCAATTACAACAGAATGCACAGTGCCATCCTCAGAATGTTAAAACACATCTTGATCAGGATGTAAAAACCATCTGCCTTGACGACAGCAACAAGGATATCATTGTGCAAATCGGTAAGAATATCCCACATAATATTGAACAATCACTAATATCTTTTCTTAAATATAGGATGTCTACTTTTGCTTGGAAACATGAAGATATGACCGACATATCAAAGGATGTCATCACTCACAAACTTGGGATTGATAAGAGTTTCAAGCCCATTCAGCAAAAAAGAAGGAAGTTTGCTCCAGAAAGAAATGTCATCATCCAAGAATAAGTAGACAGTCTGCTGAAGTCTAAAGTGATAAGGGAAGTAAAATTCCCAAGATGGCTGGCGAATGTTGTGGTAGTCCAAAAGAAAAATGGGAAATGGAGAGTGTGTGTGGACTACACAGACCTTAACAAGGCCTGTCCTAAAGATCCATTCCCACTACCACACATAGATTCAATGGTGGATGCCACAGCAGGCCACGAGATGCTGACATTCATGGATGCATCCTCAGGATTCCAACAGATACAAATGGAACCAGATGATCAGGAGGACACAGCATTCATGACACCGTTAGGTATATATTGTTATATAGCCATGCCATTTGGATTAAAAAATGCAGGTGCCACTTATCAGAGGCTATTGAACATGATGTTCAAAGAAAAGACTGGGGACACGATGGAGGTCTACATTGATGACATGGTAGTAAAATCCAACAAGACGACTTATCATCACTGGTAGCCTAGAAATCCAATCAAGTAATAGGCCCTAGCAGACTTTGTGGCTAATTTCAGTAGTGACATCCTGAGTGAAGTAGAGTCTGAAGTTCAACAACTAAATGAAAATTTAGGAAAATGGACTCTATACACTGATGGTGCTTCGAATGCAAGAGGCACAGGTCTGGGAATACTACTAAAATCGCCACAAGAGGACAAGATACCCCATGCAATTAGATGTGCATTTCAAACAACCAATAATGGAGCTGGATATGAAGCTCTCATTGCTGGTTTACAACATGCTAGAGATTTACATATTGTTAAAATTGAAGTCTTTGTTGATTCTTTGTTGATTACTAACCATTTCAATGGATCATATGCAGTAAAAGGACAAAAGTTAGCCATTTATCTTGAAATCTTTAAAAATTTAGCTACTTCTTTTGTAGAATTTTCACTAACACAAGTACCTAGGGAAGAAAATGCTGAAGATGACGCCCTAGCAAATTTGGGATCCTCCTTTAATTTACCAGAAGGATCCAAGATTCCTATCATTCACATCTTGAAACCAGCGATTGAAGAGTGGCATCCTGAGGATGGCCAGGCACATCCTGAGGTAAGAACAGACCATCCTGAGGATATCACTGTTTTGGCCACTCGGAAACAAGACGACTTATCATGGATGACTCCCATAATCAAATATTTACAAGAAGATGTCATTCCTGGTGAAGAAAATCCAAAGGCTTTCAGGATAAAGGTATCTAAATTTACAATTATAGACAATATTTTGTATAGAAAGTCTCTTGCAGGTCCATATTTGAGATGTCTCAACAAGGATGAAGCAAACGAAGTACTCAAAGACATCCACGAAGGAGATTGTGGAAATCATACAGGAGGAAGATCTCTCTACTCGAAGATTCTGAGGACGGGATACTATTGGCGTACTATGAAGAAGGATGCCATGCTATATTCCCAAAAGTGTGATGCATGCCAAAGACATAGCAACATACTTCACCAGCTTGCTGAACCATTACATTCTATTGTTTCACCATGGCCCTTCATGAAATGGGGAATGGACATAGTAGGAAAGCTACCCAAAGCTCCCGGAGGAAAAGTATTCATGCTAGTGATGACATATTACTTCTCGAAATGGATTGAAGCTGAAGCATTTGTCCAAGTTAGAGATAAAGAGGTGGTCATTCATCAAAAGAAACATCCTGACACGATTTGGAGTACCATCTGAAATCATTTGTGACAAAGGTTCTCAATTCATTAGCAAAAGAACAACTGACTTTTGTGAGAGTTGGGGGATCAAGATGGTAACTTCAACACTAGTCCATCCTCAAGCTAATGGACAAGCATAATCCTCAAACAAGATCACCGTCAACAACTTGAAGAATAAGCTTGGGGAAAAGAAAGGAAAATGGGCAGAAGAACTTCCATTTGCACTTTGGGCTGATAGGACTACTTCAAAGAACGCAACTCGTCAGGCACCTTTCTCTTTGGTCTTTGGAACAGAAGCAATGCTTCCAACAGAGATGGTCATGCCTACAGCAAGGAAGCATCTTCAGGATGCAACTATTCTGAAGCATTACTACAAGACTTGGAAACTATGGATGAACTCAGGGATGCTGCTAAATTAAGGATGGCAGCATATCAACAAAGGATTGCTAAAGCATACAACAAAAACATCAAGATAAGAATATTTTAAGTAGGAGACTTGGTATTGAGAAAAGCCTTCCAAAATATAAAAAAACCAAGTGAGGGTAAGCTGGCTCCCAAGTGGGAAGGTCCATACTTAATCGATTCTGAAGCAGGAAAAGGAGCATATTGGTTGTCAACAATGGAAGGAGATATTCTATCAAGAGCTTGAAATGCTATACACTTGAAATACTACCATGCTTAAGGATGCATACGAGAAACCATGATCCGAATCACAGGTGGGATGAAGGTGAAGGCTGATAGAGATGAATCATCTCCATATGTAAGTACTTATCCTTGATTTATTTCGATCGATTATATTTTCACTAAACATGGTCTAGAAATAGTCCATCCTGAGAATTTTGCAGTACCATCCTGAAGATGGAATACTTAGAAGACTAGGGGGCTGGCCACCATCTCCTCCGTTAAGGTGTCCGACACCTTCCTAAGGTTTAAAGGTTTTCACCTTTCACATTGGGTTAGCAACCCTCGCCTGGAGCGCACGATGCCCATGTATATTCTCGGGATGGTGGGACCAGTCCATGTAAAAGTGGCTGACAATTTCATTATCTTCGAGATATACGATGTAGCTCTTAAGGTTTAGACATTTTTCAATGTCTCAAATGGTTAGACGTTTTTCAACGTCTCTTCGGGCCTTTTCGCCAGTTATTCCTAAGGGCCTTGTCGCCAGTTATTACTAAAGGCCTTATCGCCAGTTATCCTCAAGATGTTGCACATTGGTCTTGTCACCAAGATTATTTCAAAAAGGGTTTTGATCCCAGTTAAACCAAAGGCCTTGTCGCCAGGATAATAACAAAGTATTCCTTTACAGGATATTATTAAGATTCAATTCTTCCTAAGGATTATAGACTTGGAGTCTATAATGAAGATATTACACTAGGGACGTCCTCAAGACGTAGGAACATCCCAAGGATGAAAAAGAGACTGGGGACATCCTCAAGATAATGAGGACCATCCTAACGATGAGGATGACTTATGAAGAATATGACAAGGTTAGGTATTATTTTTTATTCTTTTATATCACTAAGTGTCTGCTAATGTTTGCAAAACGACAAAGAAAATAAAGAACACCAAAATGTCAAAGGTTATCGATATATTATTCATGAAAAGATAATACCAACCCCTGGCTTCATCCTATACCAGGACCCATCCACCAGCGGTCAGCATTTCAAAGTCAGGGATGAAAAAAGAATTTGGGGCTTCATCTTGAAAATCAAGATCCCTCAACCCCAAAAACTTTCATTATTCATACAGACATAAGAAGAAATTGTTTAACGGTTCACAAACCAATCAAATATCATAAAAAGTGGGCTCTGGCCTAGTCATCTCGTCCTTCATTGCCCACCGGTTCATCAACCTGAAACTCCTTGGCCACACCAGCGTTTGTTACCTCGGCCTCCTTACCAGCATCATGAGGATCAACAACAGGGACGGACTCAGATGCCACATCCTTTCCACCCAGACTGAAAATCTTCTCCTGCCAAGCCTCCACATCCCAGTCTTCCATCTTGAAATTTGGATCCCTAGCCTGCAGTGCCATTCTCACCCTATCTTGAAAGACGGAAATGGTGGCAGACTTCATCAAGCCCTGTTTATACTCTTCCATCTCCTTTTCGTGATCCCTCATGCTTTTGGCCTGAGCAGACTTCACAACCTTCAACTCAGTCTCCACCTTGCCTAGTTTCTTCTCAAGCTGTTTGCTCTTGTCAAGAGCAGATTTCTTCTCACCTTCAAGCTTGGCCTTAGTATCAGCAAACTCTTTGTTCATATCATCCAAGGACTTCATCACGTATTCATGCCCCTGTAGGAAATGAGTCAGGTAAGTACTCAAACCCCATTACATGCTAATAATAACCATAACCATCCTCAGGATAAGTAACGTACCTAAAGAACAAACTGAGAGACTTTGCCCAAAATGGCATCACAACTGAGGCCATCAAAGGGAGAAGTTTCTTGAGCCGAAGTGCTGACAGCCTTCCTCTTCTTAGAAGAAGGTGCAGCTCTGGCCTTAGGGGCAGGGGGAGAACTTGTCATCCTGGAGCTGGATGAAGAAGTTATCTTTGAAGACTTGATATCTTGACTGTCAATCTCGTCAAGATCAAAGTAATCAGGCTTCTTTGCTGAAATCAAGAAAAACGTATATAGGTTAATATAAAAAACCGAGGATAAACATATTCTCATGATATGACTTACCAGACATTTCAGTGGCACAACTTGTAGAAAAACTTTCTTCTATTCCAAAAGTCCTTGCTGAAGCAGGTAGCTCTAGTATTGCCTTACGTCTGATGAAAGCGTCGTCCAAAGTAGGAACAAGTTTTGCAAAACAAGCACCTGCGAAATGAAGATGATTTAGAATATAACTAACATCCTCAGGATGTGACTATCCTATTTATATCTAACATATTTACCGCTTCTTAACCAGGACATAGGAATTTCATCCCCATAAGGAATGGAATCCCTCCTAACAAAATAGAATTTTGATTTCCAGGGCCTATCAGATCTCACAACATTATGTAGCAGAGGAGGTTCTTTGTCAATAAGTTGAAGAACATAACGGTTTGACCCATGTGTCCTTAACTTATATATGTACGGCAGGTCACCAACTTGAAGATTAATGCCATGAGTCTGAATGATCTTATCACAAACTATTAAGATCCTCTAGATCTCAGGCATAGCCTGGGCAAAAGCTATCCCTGTCACATCAAAGAATTCTTTGATGAAATCTGGGAATGGATATTTGAGGCCGAGCTGGAATGGTAAAAAGAAAAAGCAAACCCAAACAGAAGAGGCATAGTCAGACTTTGCATTTAGATCAAAGTGCCTAAAAACGGCAGAATCAGGAAAAGCCCCTGATTTCTTAAGGGCTTGAATATCTTTATCATAAAAAGTACAGATTTCTTGATCAGGATCTTTGATCAAGTTTTGGGCTGTGAAATCCTTAGGGATCCCAACACTTCCAAGAGCCCTTGTTAATTTCTTGCACATTCTAAAAGACTTATTTTTTGCAGGACTAAGAAAAAGAAGACGAGAAAGAAGCAAAAGTAGTTACCTTTTTATAATCCTAGTTGATTATAAAGGAGGAAGGGAAAGCCTAGATATAGGCAGCAGGATATAACGGTTATCACGAAAAGTTAGCCTGAAAAATAGCCGTTAGATCTCGAAACTTGGAGAGATGGGCCCATCGACTGAGAAAAATATTTTTACCATTAAGATAATGGTAACATACTTTTGGGGACAATTGTTGTGGGTGAAAATCCTCAGGATGATTTTACCCCACATTCCTAATATATCATCCCCAGGATGCTGAAGGACTTGACTAACTTCAAGATGTAACAGTATTTTAGTGTGTGCACATCCTGAAGATGAACTAACGAGTTGATTTTCCCATGTATGATTACAGGTACAAAGAAGTTATAATATGGATTCACATGCTTGATAACGTCCATATTATCACCCTCAATTGAAGAAGTCAAGGTTAGAAGTACAACTCGTGGTCAAGATGGAAGATGTAGTCAAAACTATAACCGATATTCATTTAATATCGGTGATAAACAAGGAAACAGCTGGATCATTGACTAACTAAGGAGAAACCCTTAACCAACGACTACTTTCTGTTGAAGAACTCTAACGTTCACCTGGAGCAGCTGTTACACAACATTGAAGAACCTTAACTACCTAGCGGATCTCATGGGATTCTTTAGTTACTCTCGTGTACTATATAAGTGGGGGTATTGGACGAATATAGGACACAGACATACACATTGCTCACACTATAGCTACACACATACACTTAGCTGATCACAAAACACTTGCACAATCATTGTAATCATAGTACACTCGTCCACATACTCATCCAAATTTGTATCTTTTTACCATTTTTAATATTAACAAACAAGGCAGGGGCCTAGACTCCTCCCGAGGTTTTATGTCGACGATCTATAACTGATCAAGGGCTTTCCTCGTAGATCGTGTGTTGTTCTTCTTGTTATTTGCTTTATTTATCTATTTCCAACAGTTCCATCCTGAGGATATAACTATCCATCCTGAGGATATAACTGTCCATCACGAAACCGACCTAAGCCATCCCGATCAAAGTTGTCATATTTTTGCTTATTGAACATACTGATATACCATCTTAAGAATATTATTGATTTACAAACATAATTCTACACATTTAGCACTCTACCTCACATAAACTAATTTGGAATACAAAGTTATTTTTATAAGATAATTTTTGACCAAAACAACCATGTCATCAATGTACACCTCCATTGTGTCCCCAATCTTTTCTTTAAACATCATATTCACTAGCCTTTGGTAGGTTGCACCTGCATTTTTTAATCCAAATGGCATTGCTATATAACAATATATACCTGATAGGGTCATGAATGTTGTGTCCTCTTGATCCTCTGGTTCCATTTGAATTTGTTGGAATCCTGAGGATGCATCCATGAATGTCAGCATTTCGTGTCCTGCTATAGCATCCACCATTGAATCTATGTGTGGTAATGGGAATGGGTCTTTAGGACATGCTTTATTGAGGTCTGTGTAGTCTACACACACTCTCCACTTCCCATTCTTCTTTTGAACCACCACCACGTTGGCAAGCCATCTTGGAAATTTTACTTCCCTTATCATCTTGGATTTAAGGAGTCTATCCACTTCTTCTTGTATGATGATATTTCGTTCTGGAGCAAACTTCCTTCTTTTTTGCTGAATGGGCTTGAAATTCTTATCAATCCCGAGTTTATGAGTAATGATATCCTTAGAAATGCCAGTCATATCTTCATGCTTCCATGCAAAAGTGGACATCGTGCATTTAAGAAACGAGATTAGTGATTGTTCAATGTCATAAGGGATATTCTTACCAATTAGCACAGTGATATGCTTGTTATTGTTATCAAGGCAAACAGCCTTTACATCCTGCTCAGGATGTGCCTTGACATCTTGAGGATGGCACTATGCATCCTTCTGTAGTTGCTATGCTTGACGTGATGAAGCCTTCATTGATGTTGTATAACAGTCCTTGGCTTCTTGTTGGTCACTGTTTACTTTGACGACTCCCAAAGGTGTGGGTAACTTTATACATTGGTGATATGTTGAAGGGACTGCCTTCATGTCATGTATCCAGGGTCTCCCCAGGATGACATTGTAGTAGGACAGGGAATCTATCACACAAAATCTCTGGATAGAGTTTACCCCTTCCACATACACTGGTAGCTTTATGTCACCCACTGTGCTCTTAGTTTCTCCACTGAAGCCCACTAAGACTGATGATCTGGAAACTATTTCAGATTCCGGGATGTTCATTCTTTTGAGAGCTTCAAGCTGGATGATGTTCACTGAACTTCCTCCATCCACGAGAATCTTGCGAACAAAATGGTTAGCAATATACAAAGTAATAACCAAACCGTCATGATGAGGATCAAGAATGTTTTCTCGGTCCTCCTCCTCGAAGCTGATCACTTTAGATGTCGTCAGGATGGTCGTCATCGTTGGTCTTTCTCCTTTTTCAGACTTTGTTTCCCTCGCATGTCTTTTGGCAGCTGAGTATGAGGTTCCACAAATGTCTGACCCTCCTGAAATGAAGTTAATAATGCCAGCATCCTTAGGTGGGGATGCTGCTCTTTCTGGGATGTTGCTGCCATCCTGAGCTCTTGATTTCTTTTTGCCCAGGAGTTCTTTAAGGTGACCTTTGCTCAAGAGATAGGCTATCTTCTTTCTCAAGGCGATACAATCTTCAGTGATATGGCCTAAATCTTTGTGATAGGCACACCATTTGGACTTATCCTTCCATCCTGCCTTATTCTCTTTCCTTGGCCATCTTGCTTTGTCCCCTAGATCTTTCATGGCATACATCAATCCTGTTACATCCACAGAAAAACAATAATCTGATAATTTAGGGCAGTCATCCTCATCGTCGTCCTCTACCACATTGACCTTCTTATTATCAGGCCTAGCATATGGCTTATGCTTATATGGTTCGTATGTGGTTGTGGACTTTTGGGGATGGTTATATTTTCAGGATGATTCTATCCTCCCTTGAATTTTCTTATCATCCTCAAGTCGGATGAATCTTAGAGCTCTGTTCCTGACTTCATCCAAGTTCCTGCATGGATTCATCACCAATTCTTGATAGAATGGTGAATCTCTTTGCAGCCCCATCTTGAATGCTTGTACTGCCGTTGTAACATCCAGGTTCGGGATGTCAAGTGCTTCCTTTCCAAACCTAGTAATGTATTCTCTTAATGATTCTCCCTGTGGTTGAGTCACCTTGTATAGATCACTTGTCAAACGTTCAAACGTTCGACTACAAGAAAACTTATTATTGAACATGTTAAATAAATGTGCAAAAGAAGTAATAGAATAGGGTGGAACACTTAGGAGCCATTTTAGGGCTGGACCGGTGAGAATTGAACCAAATCCCTTGCATAAACATGCTTCCTTCAGATTGGTAGGGATTGGATTTATTTCCATCCTCTCCCTATATTGAGCCATATGCTCCTCAGGATCTGTAGATCCATCATAGAGCTTCATGCTTGGAGTTTGAAACCGTTTTGGAATCTCTACATCACATATGGGAGATGCAAATCAAGACACCCTATGGCATGCTGAGGATATTTCAGGGATGGGTTGTACTATCCCTGGCACACTCAATACCATATCCTTGATCTTCTGAAGCTCCCTTGCCAGCTGAGGACTTATTCCTGTATCCTACAAAGAAGAAACCTCATTAGCAGTAAAAGTACTAGAACTTAAATTGTTACCATTAGTATTGCATCCTTGGATGGCACATGTGTATATCCTGTATCCCTGGTGGTTGCCATCCTGGGAGAGTAATTGTTTTTGGAGCAGAGACCCAGTACTCATGGGGATAAAATCTCCTTGATGTACCCCATCCAGAGATGCTAGAATTAAAATCTAACGCCCTGGGCTGCAATGGTGTCCCCATGTCTTCACTTGGCCTTCTTGAGGATGATTTAAGAGCTTGTATTTCTCTTATCAACATCGGTTTGTGTCTTGTTGTTGATGTATCGAATCTTTCATTAGTGCAAACATAGAAAGTAATTCATCATTCGATACAAAAATAGGAGGAGTAGATCCGGATGGTCTAGGTGGGACTTGGGAAGTGGAATTTCTTGGAAGTACAGGTGGAGGTGGTAAGGCAGTATTTCTGGCAGAGGTTGTAGATGGCATGGATGTTGAAACAGATTTTTGTGAAGAGGCCATAGTTGTCAAATTTTGTAAAAAAGAATTAAATGAGAGAAAGTTTAACAAAGTTTTATGTTAAAATAGCACCACTTGCCCCACGGTGGGCGCCAAATTGTTTTGGTCAAAAATTATCTATCAAAAATAACTTTGAATTCCAAATTAGTTAAAGTGAGGTAGAGTGCTAAATGTGTAAAAATATGTTAAGGAATCAATAATATTCTGAAGATGGTGTATCAGGATGCTAAAGAAGAAAAAATGTGACAACTATGATCGGGATGGCTTAGGTTAGTTTAAGGATGGACAGTTATATCCTCGGGATGAAACTGCTTGTAATGAGCAAATAAAGTAATGAACACGAAGAACAACACACGATCTACGAGGATAGCCCTTGATCAGTTGTAGATCGCCGACATAAAACCTCGGGAGGAGTCTAGGCCCCTGCCTTGTTTGTTAATATTAATCTAGTAAAAATGATACAACTTTGGATGAGTAGTTGGACGAGTGTACTATGATGACAATGATTGTACAAGTGTTTCTGATCAGCTAAGTGTATGTCTGTAGCTATAGTGTGAGCAATGTGTTCTATACTCGTCCAATACCCCCATTTATATAGTACATGAAACAAACAAACAATCCCACGAAACTCGCTAAGTATTTAAGTTCTTTGAAGTCTTCATATGACCGTTGTGGTTGTTTCATTTCAGGTGAACGTTATAGCAACAGTTTCTCCTCAGTCAGTTTAAAGTTTCAGCTGTTCCCTCATTTGTCGCCGATATTAAATGTGTATCGGTTACAAGTTTGACCATATCTTCCATCTCGACCATGAGTTATACTTCTATCCTTGAATTCTTCAATTTAAGGATGATAATATAGACGTTTCCAAGCATGTGAATCCACATTATAACTTATTTGTACCTGCAATTATACATAGGAGAGTCAACTTGTTAGTTCATTCTCAGGATGTGCACATACTGAAATACTGTTACATCCCGGAGTTAGTTAAGTCTTTCAGCATCCTGGGGATGGTACTTTAGGGATGTGAAGTAAAATCATCCTGAGGATTTTCACCCTCAACATTGACCACAAGTTATACTTCTATCCTTGAATTCTTCAATTGAGGATGATAATATAGACGTTGCCAAGCATGTCAATCCACATTATAACTTATTTGTACCTGCAATTATACATAGGAGAGTCAACTTGTTAGTTCATTCTCAGGATGTGCACATACTGAAATACTATTACATCCCGGAGTTAGTTAAGTCTTTCAGCATCCTGGGGATGGTACTTTAGGGATGTGAGGTAAAATCATCCTGAGGATTTTCACCCTTAACAATACTTATTCATTACCATGAGCTACTAAACAAGTGTTACTACATGGCACCTCGATGTTTCTGCCATCGGTTGGGGTGTTATAGATACATTTCATTCAGCACATAATAGTTTAAAGGAGCAAAATATTCATTATGCACAATCATTCAAAGATACAACCTAACAACTCTTAATGGTTCACCACTTTATTGGTTCAGAGTCTCTTACCCATTCAGACCTCTTACTGGTTCAGCACTTGCCAAACAACCCCTAAGTCATCCAGTTGCAAAGGGAAAGAAGGTTGGGTGGATGCGATGGCCGAATTCAGGTTGAAAAAATTGGTGAAAACGGAAGTGAATAGAGAACGACGCAAGATGTTGGCAGACTCAAAAATAAGAAAAGATAACAACTATGTGTCATAATTAGAAAAAAAAAATTTGAAGGTTATGAGTAATCGCAGGAAAATGCCAAAGAACCATATAAATCGATTCTAATTGAACGCAAACGGGAAATTTGTGCGAATTAGGGCTGGGCCGAAAACTTTTAGTTTATTTTTAATGTTTTTGTCATTTTAAATTTGTGTTGTACTTTTTTTATTTAATTATAAAAAATGTTGGTTTTAGCTTATTTAAATTTATAATTTATTAAAAAAAACTTAGTAATGGATGTGATGGCCACCCTATGTAAATAGTAATAAATTGGAATTGGTTGAATATTTAATGATGGTGTGATATAGTTGTTTTGGTCAAAAATTACTTGGTAACAATAATCTTGTATTCCAAATTAGTAAAAGTGAGGTAGAGTGCTAAAACTGTGAAATATGTTAAAAACATAGTTATATCCTTAAGATGGCTGTTCAAAATAACAAAGAAATGGTAATATGACAACTATGCTCAGGATGGCAAGGAAATTGGTCAGGATAGACAGTTATATCCTGAGGATGTAATTATCTGACAGAATGATAAGACAAACAAAGATGAATGAATATAAATTTAATGCAACAAGAGAACAACACTCGATGTACGGAGAAAGCCTTGAACACTTGATGATCGCCAGCACAAAACCTTGAGATGAGTCTAAGCCCCTTCCTTGTTTGTTAATATTAAAAATGGTAAAAATGAGTACAACTTTGGATGAATGATGGACGAGTGTCTAAGATTACATTGATTGTGTTGTGTGTGTGAGAGTATCAAGCGTTCTATAATAAGCAAGCAGCTATCAAGTGAGTGTCAAGTGTTGATCAAGTGTAAAAATGTGTCATATACTCGTCAATCATCCCCTTTATATAGTTACAAAAGAATAAATAAAAATCCCATGTAATCCGCCTCTAAATTAAGCTTTTTGACTGTTTCAGGTGAACGTTGAAGTTGATTTAACCAGCATAGACGTTGGTGTAACAGTTTCCATAATTCTCGCCCTTCATTTATGCTAGACGGTTACATGTTTGACCTATTATTTAGTCTTGGACTTCTTCCACACGTATAGCTTTTGCATCCTCAACTTCTTTGACTTAAATAAGACAATAAAACCGTTGGGGAAGAGTTACAAGTCTTATTATTGATAAGTGGACCTGCAATTATATAATAATAAGATAATTCGTTAGTCTATCCTCAGGATGCACATAAGGCAAAACATTGTTACATCCTAAACCCTGTTCAGTCCTTCAGTATCCTGAGGATGCTAACAGAAAATATAAGTTAGTGCTATCCTGAAGATTTCACCACCAACAATAGTGATGACCACCCAATGTGACCTTAAAAAAGTTAAATTTGATCATGTCGGTGCATGCACCTACAACTGAGTGTCGGTAAAAGTATTAATTAATTAATTAGTATAGTTTTAGTGATATTGAAAGTGAGGGTTAGATCTTGGGGCTAGAAGGTCTCAGGTTCAAATTTAATCCGATACGGGTTTTACCGCTGCAGGCTGTTGAGCAGGCGGGTTTTACCCAAAACTGGGGACTTTTCGGGGGGCTCGGTCAAGCCATCATTTTATCTGTTACGGGCATATGGGGTGCCTTTGCATGTGGGGCATGTGACCCCTGGTAGGGCATCATGTTTAGTTGGTCGTTCAAAAAAACATTAATTAATATAGTTCGGACAAATCATAGAGGAGGTTTGTACAAAGCTACACACCATAAATTATAGTAAATTAATTCTAAAATAATTTAACGTATTAAAAAGAAAAAAGATGAAAAATACTATACTTAAATACATATATTAATTAGCTATTTATATGGATATAGGGTAAAAGATATCAGCATTTAATTGATAAGATTCCAAGCACACCTATAAATGCACAATGTTGTGAATGATATTTGTAGTCATCAAAGTTGAAAAACTGAAACCACAAAGCAACACAAGAATGAAGATTATTTGCATCCTTTTGTTACTAATCGCATCAACTACAACTCCAATTACATGTGATTTTTATATAAATACTATATTCTATTTGTTTGCTCTCTCTATATATGTTTAATATCACACAAACTAATAATTTTATGTGTTAGGTGTTGACGTGATTGCATCATCCAAGCATTGTGACCTCTATATTCCATTAAATCCGTGTGACGTTCAAACTTGCAGTGTTCGTTGTGCGGATTTCATAAGGGGAGATGTGGATCCCGAATGCCTAGACCATAATACAACGTGTCATTGTCGATATAGGTGTTAAAATTTTTGTAAGTTCTCGTGATTAAATCTATCTTTGACTGTTTGCATTTCAAATAATCAAAATAAGAGTATCACTTAAGGTGGAGTATTTGTTGTGATGAATGTATAAAGTAAAAAAAAGTTGGGCACCATATGGATGCTACTTGTACATGCTGGTTTTACCTTTCACAAAGAACAAACATGAACCAACGGGTGAGTGAAGCCATTGGAGCTAGGATTCCACATAGAACCGGGCACATTCCTGGCCAAATAAACTACGCCGTCCAAAAAAATTATGTAAAATGTACATGGTTGTTGTTTTATAATAAATTACGAAACAAGTCTTTTTTTAATACTTAAAAGCATATATTAATGGCTACTTAAAATAAATATAATTTAGATAAAGACAATTAATTAAATGACACGATGACAATTACGTCTGGCGCATTTGTGTAACACCTCAACCGGTGGTGAAAACATCGAGGTGCCACGTAGTAACAATTGTTCAGTAGCTCAAGGCATTTAATAAGTTTCAACAATCATTAATATTCCATTAATAAAAGACACATGAATCTAACATTAAATATGTATCTTCAAGCATAAAACTCTAGATTTCAATCATGTTGTTCCCTGAAACATGTTGAGTTTAGAAAATAGATTCGGTCAACTAAAAGTTGGTGAGAATACATAGGTTTTGTTCGTGTTGACAAAGCATAAAGAAAAATATGTTGTAAAATCATGTTGTACAATTCTCGTGTCAAATGTTAAACTAAGTTTACATGTAAAAACGACATCAAGCATCTAGCACGAAATCAACGCTTGTGACTTGTTTTTGTTGTGTTTGTATTATTGATTCCAATCACCCTCGTTACCCAAACCATGGTCAACGGCCTAGGTGGGATTGTTAGTCCAATATATATATCATTGTTATCGTCGGCTTGGCCAAATCTAATAATTACGCAAATCTCATGTTTTAGTCTTCCTAGTCTAATTGTTTAAGACATGCAGCACCAGAGATTCATACAAGACACGTAATAGAATTGTATATATTGAGTATAAATGTTTAACATGTTTCATCCCAAAAAATGTAAAACAGTAAAAAGATGTTATGTAAACTCACATTGATAAGTAGTTGATATGCACCAAGTAGGGTAAGACGACAAGGATCCCATAGAATTTATCTTAGTTTATATAAATAAATAATAATAATAAATAATCTGGAAACAATTGTTATTCGAATGAAAAAAGGAAATTAGACATCAAAAACACAAAAAAGGAATACTTGTATATTTTTTTTTTGTCTAGAGTTTGTTGTAATAAAATGCTACTATATGTAAATAAATTTTTTTTTTTTATAAAATTAACTTCATGTTTAAAGGTTAAATAAAATGATTTATTGTTTTAGCTAAATATGTCATAATTGTTCAAAATTAATAACTTTAACATTATTCAGAAAATAAAATCACATTTCTGTTCTAAATTATTTAGAATAAATTTTGATAAATTTTGGTATAAATTATGATTAAAAACGGATTTATAATGAACTATTTATGACTAAAACAACAATAATGGTCTAAAAATAATAAAAGAATTACTTTTGAAAATAAAAAAAAATTACAATTTTTTTAAGTTTTATAAACTACGAATACTTTTTATATAATTTATAAATCTTATTTGGTATCTTAAATGTATTATAAGAGTTGGGTCAAGTTATTCTACATAGTGTAACAAAAATGAGAAGGGTGAGAATGATACAAAAAACAAAATAGATAATGAAATATGACACAATGAGCCACAAAATATAACACAGTGCCAAAATATAACACAATGCTGAAAAAAAGACATAATGAATTGAAAAATGACACAATGATGAAAATAAGAAAAAGACACAATAGTACATAAAAGATACAATGATATAACGCATATTCTAAAAACTACAAGCTAAAACCAGAAAAATCGAAGACCTAAAAACTAACGTCGTAAGGTTTGATAATACGATTCCAATGCCGCTTGAATGAGTTCAATTGGAGTCCGTTTGTTACCTTTCCTACGACTTCCTATTTTTTTTCACTGTGTATTTGATCCTAACCCTATAAGAGTTTATCATATTTATAAATATATAATTGAAGTTTATTTAAAAAATTAGTGGCCACAAGGGCTTGGCCTAGATTCGAACCTGGGTCCTTCCCGGGTCTGAACCTTAAACACATACACACAAACAACCAAGGCATCCATTTGGTAGGGTGTTTTATTTTGTTTTGAGATTTTTTGTTTTAACAATAGCTTAACAATCTTCTACCCCATAAAACCCTAGCCTATCAATTGGCCATCTAAACCTTGATGATACTTCAATTAAGGTTAGGGCTTGTGGTCCTAAGATGTAACCGATGCAAAAGGATAAAAAAAAATACTAAATGATAACAGGTTTGATGTGGAATCGACGGGGTTAAGTGACGATGACCCGACACCCATATTGGTCTACAAAGCATGGTATGGTTATAGTTGAAGGAAGATAATGTTAAGAGGGGGTCGAAAATGATTACTGAACAGGTTCTTATATCTAATTTCGGGTCAAGTGGGTTCAAAACGGGTCTGTGTTGGATCCTATTAGGATCTAGGTACAAGGGAGGTTGTTTGGGTTGGGCTGTGGTGGTTGTTGTTTTTGTTGGGTCAATTGGGCTCAAGGTTGAAGATTGGATTTGATTTAGTAATGGGATAAAAATGTGTTTTAGATGGGATTGGCATTATATGCATAGTTTCATAAATAATAACTTTATAAATTCAATCTTTGATTCTAAATAATTTTATAAATTTAATAGTTTATTAAAATAAAAAAAATATGTTCTAATGATTTGAAAAAAAAAATTTCTTTTTTAATTAAATAAAATCTACACTTTATGAATGAAAAATAGGTTTTTAAACTTTTACAAAATAAGGTTTTATGATGAGAAAATTTTGAACATAATTTAAGGAATGTGTATTTATAAGAATTAATGGGATTGACTGACGTACAAAATTGTCGAATTTGTAACATTCGGCCCCTCTCACCATCAATATTGTCCACTTTGCCAAAATGCGTTGCCCATCCAGGAAGCACACGGATTTGTTTTTGGTCACCTAGGGGGAGACTTCCCAGGAGGACACCCATCCTAATACTACTCCCACCCAATGTTGCAAAACAAGGCCGAGTCCGAGTTGACCGATCACCCCGAGTACTCGCTCCAGGGTAGGTCGCCGAGTTAGCCGATTATTCCGAATACTCCCTACATAGCGCGATTTGACCCCCGAGTACTCCCCTGATTAATCCGAGTACTCGCTCCAGGGTAGGTCACCGAGTACAAGCCCAAACCGAGTTTGCAACACTGCTCCCACCTGATCACGTTTACTTTGGAGTTCTCCTCTCATCCACAAACATTAACCTCCAAGGCACGCTCATGAGTTAAGAGGCATTGGATTACATATGAACCAAGGATCTCTCCTAGCCACGCAGATGTGGGATTTGCCTGTGGTGTCACATTCACCCCCTGTTAGAGTCTCATCGTCCCTGATGAGGCTTGACCCACCATCCCGAATAGCACAGGAGTGGCTCTGATACCATCTGTAACATCCGGCCCTTCTCACCACCAATATTGTCCGTTTTGCCCCAATGTGTTACCCATCCAGGAAGCTCACGAATTTGTTTTTTGGTCGCCTAGGGGGGACTTCCCAGGAGGTCACCCATTCTAATACTACTCCCACCTGAGCACGCTTAACTGTGGATTTCCCCTCTCATCCACAAACATTAAGCCCCAAAACACGTTGATGATTTAAGAGACATTGGATTACATATGAACCAATGATCTCTCCTGGCCATGGCCGATGGGGGATTTGCCTGGGATATAATCAAAATCCAAGGACAGAAAATGTAATTACAAATAAACTGAAGGGTTAAAATTATACAGTAGATAATAATTGAAGAGGACGAATGTCACCATTTGCAGCCCCGTAACCTTTCATTGTGGAGGTCATGGGTTGGAGTCTAACATATAGCAAAATTTTTCTAGGTTGAGCAAGAGGTTTTACCACAAGTTGCCTTCGGGTGGATTAATCCATATTCGATTGATTGGTCTGAGGTTATTGGTGGGGGGCTGGTGTTTCAATAAAACTTAAAGTTCTTTTCAAAAGGGCATAGTCCCGAAGGAGGTGCAATTTAAAACGATTGTTGTTCAACGTTCTAGACCTAGCACATTAGGCAAGCGTACCTATCGTGTATAGTATAGTAATGTGCAAGTACCGAGTATCGAATCCGTGGACACGATTTTTACTACTTAGCTTTCCTAAAAATTACTAAAAGACTTTTAAAATGCGAAAAGAAAAGTAAAAAGAGAGATGTAAACTTTGAGAGAAATCAATGACAAAACAAAGGTGCTGCTGCGGGATCAGATGGAACCTGGTATGAAGTAATAGTAGACTTTTATAAAAGTGGTGTGTTTAAGTTGCGCACTTGTGCTTAACTTAGAGTTGCATAACTACATTCTCTAAAGGTGACTATTTTTGCATAACTGTATTGTAGGATCGGATAATCACAAAAACATACAAAGATCACACGAGTATAAGCAAATCTATTGCGGAAACCCTAATTCGCATGCAAAATGATATAAATCGAAATAAGAACGCCTTAAGATCCATTTTCAATATGTTTTTCATTAATATTATCAAGATAAAGCTTATAAAGTTGAATACAATGAAAAACAAAAGTTTCCAGATGTTTCCAGAACACACACACTTAATGACCAACTATTACCAACAATAACCGTCTAAACATATATATAGGCATCCACATTCGACCTCTTACAAGGTCGAATGGACCCTTCGACCAGATGTGAGTGCGAACCAGAAATAACAATCAACCAACACATTCATTCAACCTATGAAGATGTTCATTCGACCCCTCGAATGTATGAATGAACTTGATAATTACCAAAAAAAAAAAAACTTCAAATCAACGTCTTTATTCATGTAATCCGAAAGCGACATCCACAATATGTATCTAAAAACTCCCCCTTGGCTGTTGCCATGAGATATCTAGTTAATCTTGTCTCTTTTCCTGGTGAATATCGTTTTGGAGGTACTCCTCTGTTGGCTCTTGAAGGTAGCACATATTTCTCAGTTGTTTCTCCTTGTTCTTCTAGTATTGATTCCTCTTGTTCCTCCTGCTCTCTTGACATTTCATTGTTTGATATATCATTAGAAAAATCATTATGACTAGTTATACCAGGAGGACTTTGGGGTTCCTCGTTTTGAGTGGTTTGAGGTTCATTATTTTGATTTTCTTCTAGGGAAGAACAAGGAGGAGATCCTTGGTTAGTGGCATTGACAGGTTATGGAGACGTAGTTGAATCTTGTTGGGTTTGTGGAGACGTTGGAGATTCTTGTTGGGTTTGTGGAGACGTAGGAGATTCTTGTTGGCTATTGTGATGCTCCCTACTAATAGATAAGGGAACCCATACTAGCCAATCCAGTGGATCGCTATGCTGTCTCTCCCCCTGACCACTGCTTTGGCTAGTATAGAAATATTTGGTTTCGAGGAAATCACAGTCAAGGGTAGTGTACATATGTCGACGTTTTGGACTATAGCATCGATACCCCTTTTGATCAATGCCATATCCTACAAAGACACATTTTTCTGCATAGGGTCCTAGTTTACCTCGATCTTGTTTTGGGATATGAGGATAGACGGTACACCCAAAGACACGTGGTTGCAAAGTGAGAGGAGTA
This sequence comes from Ambrosia x helenae, assembly GCA_030844895.1. Classification (NCBI taxonomy): domain Eukaryota; kingdom Viridiplantae; phylum Streptophyta; class Magnoliopsida; order Asterales; family Asteraceae; genus Ambrosia; species Ambrosia x helenae. The sequence continues at coordinate 37,087,535 of CM061232.1, forward strand.
GGGATTTTGAAGAAATCAGAAAGGGCTTGAATGGGAGTTTTAAGGTTGAGAGCTTTGGTTGGAAGACGATTTATTAAATACGTGGCAGTTGCAACAGCTTCTGGCCAGAATGATGTGGGAACTTGAGACTCAATTAAGAAGGCACGTGTTATTTCTAAGAGGATACGGTTTTTTCGTTCGACAGTACCATTTTGTTCAGGGGTGTAGGGGCAGGTTTTTTGATGAATGATTCCTTTGTTTTGACAAAATTGTTTCATAGAGTCATTTACATATTCTCCTCCATTGTCAGATCTAAGAAGTTGAATATTGGTTTTAAATTGAGTTTGTATCATAGTATAAAAATATAGAAAATTTTTCAAAGACTTCAGATTTATGTTTCAAAAAATAGATCCATGTCATACGAGTGCAATCATCAATAAATAAAACAAAGAAACGAAAGTTTTGTCCCCCATTAACCTCAGCAGGATCCCACACATTAGAATGTATTAAGGAAAAAGGTTCCTCAACCCTAGTATTATTTAGGCTATACGTATGTCTGTGGCTTTTAGCTAAAACACACGTCTCACAACTTAGAGTTTTATTTGAAGGAAAAAGTTTTGGAAATAAAATATGTAGGTAGCTAATAGACGGATGTCCTAATCTCCTATGCCAAAGCCAGGCTTCTCTATTTGTAGTCCCATGAGCAAGCATAGCATTTCCTCGTTGAGTCACTTCATCCACATAATATAATCCTGATCGTTTAGTGCCACGCCCAATGATCATTCTCGTCCGTATATCCTGAAGAATACAAAAGGTTGGATGCATCAAGACAGTGCAATTTAACTCTTTTGTAATGTGACTAATGGATAACAGTTTATGGGATAAGGATGGGACATAAAGACAATTTTTTAATTTTAAAGTTGGAGAAATTTCAATAGTTCCTCCTCCTTTAACAGGAACATCCCCCCATTAGCATTTTTGATGTTGTTGATTCTAGGCCTTTTTTGAGAAATAATATCGGATAAGTCACAGGTCATGGTGTCAGTGGCCCCAGAGTCAAAAATCCATGACTCATCCGTTTGGTTGCAATTTTGAGCTATGTTAGCTTGTTGAGCACTGAAATTTCCATATTTTAAGAAACATTTATTTTTTCTTTTAAGGAAAAATAATTTTTTATTTTTATATAAAACACATAGAAAAGTGGGTTTTATTTTAGTTCCTCTATACCGTCCCCTTTTCTTTCGTTTTTTACAGGCCGAAATACCTCTAGGTTTTAAGCTATGGGCCGGAGATCGGCCCATATATTGTTTGCTTACTAGATGATTCGGTCCATAAAATGCCTGGCCCACATAAGCTTTACTCCTACATAATAAGTCCATATTAGTAGATGTATTATAATTCCGGCCTATTTTAGTAGGTTTGTTATTATTTTGGCCCACATCATTTTTACTATGTATCTGATCCATTTTAGTAAATATATTATTGTAGTTTCTTCTTTCTAAACCTACGAACAGACCCGCCCCCTTTCTTGTTGACCCTAATTTCTCCATGGTTGGTGTTGGTTTTATATTCGCCCCCTTCCTTGTTCATAAGATCAAGTATACTTTGTGAAAAATATTTAGGGTTGCAAAAATGGAGCGGATTTGAGGTTAGTCCCTCAATCCGGTTACCTCCTTCCAAAGCTTGTTCTTCATCAGAGAAAGCAATTCCACCAAAGCCTGACCTCTTTCCATCGTCTTCTTTTTCAGGTTTGCTCACGGCTACCGAACCCCCCCTTGTCGGATCCGGTGTTACGGTTGTTTTTCTTGTGTCCTTCAGTCCACCAGTCGGGATAACCGACTAATTTGAAACATCCTTCTTTGGTATGCTTTGTCATGCCACAATGAGTACATTTGAGGTGTGATTTATCCTCATTCTTCCTCCCGTCGAACCGCCTCTGCCCTTTTGTTGCGAGTCATACTCCCTCTGTTTCGGTGGCACTTAATCCTGCTGCTATGCCTTGGGTTTCATTGAGATTTGCTCCCAGAATATTCTGGTGAGCAGCCTCTTTCCGGACAGCAGCATATGCCGCCTCAGCAGAAGGAAGAGGCTCCCATCGGAGTATTTCCCTTTTAATCGGGTCATATTTTTTTTTATCAAGAGCACTTAAAAATTGAAATAGTTTTTGTTCTGACCTGATTTTCATGTATGTTTTGATGTCTTCTGGACATTTCATGGGATTTGGATCAATTTGGTCAATTTCTCCCCATATCCCCTGTAAAGTTATCCAGAAATTTTCAAGGGAATTATTGTGTTGTTTGATTTCATTCGCCTTGACATGAAGGTTGTAAGTTTGCAATTTGTCTCAGCCGCTGCTATATGTAACCGCTAGAGCATCCCACAGCGTTTTTGCTGTGGGAAACTCGGTAAGGTTGCTAGCAAGTGTAGGTTCGATGTTCTGTTTCAGCCATGAGAAGACGATTAAATCGTCTTGTTCCCACTGTTCGTAGGATTCCTCATGTTGATCTGGAGGATCTGAATCTAAATGTTTCAACAGGCCCTTTGATTTACCGCCTATGGCAACCCGAATCATTCGGGTCCACAGTGCATAATTTTGACTGCTGAGTTTGAGGTTAATCAGTAGATTATCGGAAAGTTTGGGGCTTTTTGGATGGGAATTAATCCCGTTTTTGAGAAGGTTTGCGAGTTGGATTGATAGATCTTGATTCTTGTTGCCGTCTTCGGACATGGTGACTTGAATTGGGATGGCTGAAAAGGTAAATGATGAGCAGTTTTTCTGGTTAACACTGCTCTGATATCATATTGTTAATCAGAGATGAAAATATATTTCTTATTGATATGTTGGTTAACAATATTGGGTACAATATATAGACTCATAAGAGCCTGAATAAAAAAGGAAATGAAGCCTAACAGCTACTTAATTGTCAATCAAACAGGTTGTCAATTATCTTGCTGTCCAAATCTGCTTAATAAGGAAATGATGAGACTTTCTCTGATCCTAAATTGATATACTTTCTAACAAGCTTAGCTAGGCAACTTCAATCTTAAGGTTGATAGGATTAGTTGGTAAAAAACTATAAATAGTCCAACCTACAAGTCTCCCTATACTAAACCCCTATTTCATTTCATTTCATTTTATCTATAAGTTAAGTTAATTATATCACAACTTTTTAACTAAAAACTACATATAAGAAAATAAGGATGAAGAAAACATGTTAATAACAACTAGTGGTATTGATAGGAGCGCGATGCGCGCCTTGTAATTTTGTTACTACCGAAACGCAAACCCGTTCTCTTCCATTAAACATACAACGCGTACATATATTCGCTGCACTAAAATAGAGAGGAGTGGGGTTTCGCAAATGTTTTAAGCATAAACGGTATTTATATTAATACAAAATTCAATAGCACCACTTTATTCCACTCGACATTCACCACAAATCCATCACAACATGCTGAATCCCATTTCCCATAAATGCACCGATTGTGAAATGCTCCTTTACTTCTTGAATCAGCTTTCCCTCAGCTCTTTGCAACTGTTTGAAAATGAAACACACAATACGATTAAGGCAAACGATAAATCAACCATTTCCACACACACTTGTTATAGTACCTGAATAGACAACAAATGATTTACGTGCATAATCAACAGGTGGTACCCAATGTGGGAGTACTATTGAAATCGCTATATGACAAAACTTGCCAACAGCTTCAATATCTTCGGGTGAAATATTCGTTCTAAAAAGGCCGAGTTCCTCTAACAATGATAACTTCTTCAAAACTTCATTCCATTCCAGTGTTCATTTCACCAAAAATCTCTAGACGTTTAAGTTGACTTGACCTGTTAAAAGAAGCAAAACACACACAAATTAAGGCACCAATGTTAATAAGTCATTCTCACCACTATTTTGGCTTATTATATTAGTAGCTAAACACTTGACCCTCTATTTATAAACTATCAAATCACATAAGTCAAGCAGTCTGATCATAAAAGACAACATGCATAGTTGCATACTCATTGAAATCCATTCTAATTGAGATTTCAAGAATAAGATCAAAATGCTTCAATCTATAAGCGATGTGCATATGATTTATCATGAGTATTCCAAACTGTGAAACCTACATTTAAGAGACAAACTTTAGATAACTTGATGGCTGTAACCTATGTTGTGTGTGTTATGTAAAGCTAAATCGAGTCGCTACTATATTTCGCCGCATATCTAGCTACCTAATAAGTTGCTTATATTTTGCTAATATGTAATTTTCTGTGGGACATGGGTCTCTGTTTGTATTTACTCGAATACTTAATCTCTCTATTTCAGTTGGATTAGCATGTTTTGCGAATATCGTTGTCGACGTAATCTCAACAAACATAAATCTAAAACACACTATGCAACCTTTCTAATATAGATAGAAAACAAATAATTTACAACCAATAACAATTACCTGGTGTTAGGATTAAAGATCTCTTATCAGAGGATGCAATGCGGGGGCCTTAGGGGCTGGCGTGGACAGTTGCGGAGCGGATGTTCCTACCTTGTTTTTGTCTTGAAGGAAGCAGGCTTTTCTGGGTCAGAACCGGATTCTATTAGTTTGATTCATAGGTTTTTATGAATTGGGCTAATAATAACTATTTTGTTCATGTATAGAAACTGAAACAACACACCACAAATGATATTAAGTGAAAACAGAGGAAAGGAAGAGTGATTGCAAAACTGTAAAAAACAGAAAGCCTACGAACGTTGTTTCTATTTCGCAAATTTGTTTCACGCAATTCGCCAAATATAAAAAAGGCCCACCTTAAGAGAGCAACACATCATTGCATCAGCATGGTGCCAGAGAGGCTTAAGAACCAGTTCACCTCCATGGCCGCCATTTTTAAGAAGATCGGCACCCACAAAACACCTGTAAATATCGCATATCCACCTAGCGAGGGTATGAGCTTCAGAGGTGCCCATGGCATTAAGGCCACCATTGGGATTAAGGTGAGATGGAGCCGGTGCCAAGGCCACCCTTTGAACCAAGGAGATAATGGTCCGAACATATTGTCGAGCCATTGATGCTACATTTTCTTGCATGTGACTCTCAAACGCAAATTCAAATGCAATTGTCACCACTGATCTTATGGTCCCATCGCCAGAGTTATGATCACCTTGTAACTTATTCCCGGATCCGCCTATTTCCAAAGCAGAGGCAAGATTGAGTGTGAGATTGGGACTTGATTTATCCTGCGTATATTAATATTAAAATACAAATTATTATCACAGGCATTTTAGATGAAAATAAATAACTAAAAGGTGAAGTGCATTATGTATAAAGGGTAACCAACTGCAATCTCATTTCTTATTCAAGTAACCAACTTTTTAGGGGATAATGATAAAACCCCATCAAAGTTTCAAGATTTCAATTCACAGTAAACACATTCATAAAATTTGAATAAAGGTAACAATGTTGCAACTGAAGTGACGGTAACTTTTGTCCACGTTGACTTGTTTTTCACATGACACTTGTTTATCAAGTGGTAACCTAACCTTGCCAGAATCAAGAGGAATGATACGAAAGCCCGAAGGCAAAAGAGGAGCATCATCAGCAAAAGAAGAATCGATGGGAGCAAATATAAGTTCAGCACACATCCCAACAACATTTTCATCCATTCCACTGCATAGCTATAGATTAAATCATAATGTCAAATACATAAATAAAAAAAAATAGTTACAAAAAAAAAAATAGCAAATTACATGGAGCAATTAGATAAGGCCCGGCTTAATTTATAAAAACATGAAAAAAATAGCATTACTCTTATAAGAAGAAATAAAAAGAATACGAACAGTTGCACATATCATTTTCAGATCGCAAAGAAATCAACACAAATAAAGCAAAGCAATGTAGGGTTCTGATGAAATGATTAGCGATTAGGGTTCCTCAATTTTACTATTTTAGTGAGTCTTCGATTTTAGGTGGCGATTGAACTATCTGATTTAGGGTTAAGAAAATGCTTTTATGAATTAGAAAGGAGGAGAGCGAATTCGGTGAAGCTTTCAATCAATGAAGACATGCAAAAATTAGTATACATAATATGATTTTAAAAAAAAATTATAAACGCAAAGTGGAAACCAGATGTATATGTCCACCATGTGCCACGTGCCCCTGTCAAACCAAGTCAACTGAAAAAAAACAACCTAACCGGCGTATGATACGGGATTCGATCCTGACCCCTTTCACTAACACACCAACCACCTCACCACTACACCACACACATCACATCTTAACCACATTCCTAACTAATTATACTTATCAAATGCTTATAATCTACTGTTCATTTCGATTACTGTTCAAATCAGTTTGAACATTAATATAGTTTAATAACCGAAATATTTGAGATAGGTGCTCGATTATGAAATTAGACGTGAGATTGATTAAAAATACCGTGCGTTTGGGTATGGTATGATATTAGGCAATAATCGAATTGAAACCGTATACCTGGGAAAAAAAATTGGTTTTAGTTTTCAATTTTTCATTAACACTTTTCTAATGTCTCATTTTATTAGCTTCATTATATAGAAATTAACATATATGAATTTCATACTTAGGGGAACGGGGCGCTTACCGATTTGGTCACGGGTACCCCACTATTAGTACGGTGACACCGCTGCCACCGGTGCTGGTAGGGATCCCGTGGACCAAATTCTGGTTCTATTTAACGCACGGTAAGCAAACACGGGTAGTGGTTTTGTGTGTGGGGCTTTTTTGTTTTTTTTATGGGTTGGGTAGTTCAGGGTAGTGTTGTCTCCAAAAAAATGTGTTTCAGTGAAGTGATGTGACAGTGCAAGATTGGTGTAAATTAGTGAAGTTCAAAATGATTTAGTGGAACACCCCGTCCTCTCTTATATTTATACTCTATATGTTATGGGTTATGAATTTATATTGTGGGATTTATATCATCGTAAAATTACGTATTTTAAATACTTCAAATATTTTATTATGTTGATGGTATTTATTTCATTTATCATATTGTAATTTTTTGTAGTAAAATCATATGATTAAACTGGATTGATAAGAAAAAGAAACGTATATGAAAATCGTAGTTTTTTTTTTTAACAAACTTATAAGGAGTATCCCGATATCCACTGGCGTTACGGATATACCAATTACTGGTCACGTATTTCGGCTTATAAGATACGATGGGGAGTTGGAGTCCTACCGGCAGCAAAATGCTGCTGGTAGGCCGGGTTTTACCGCAGTGTGCCTTTAGGCAGCGGGTTTTTCTCGAGAACTGGTGTGAAATTATTGGTGGACCCGGTTACTCTCGGAGTACTCCTTTGTTCAGTGGGTACTTCGTGAGTGCTCAGAATTGATTTGTTGGCCGTTCAAAAAAAATATATACGATTTTACAAACAAGTATATAATTAAAGTTATTGATACTCATCCCTAACATGTTGCACTGGTACAATATAACTCCATATCGATCTAAAGTCTTTAACCATTTAAGGGAAGAGATAACGTATAAAGTTTCTTAACGTAAGAAGCGTAAGAAGCATTCTGAGCCATTAGATTTAGGCGGTGGCAAGATGATAATTAATAACCCTAATCATATTTTGGTTAATCTAACCAGGGGTAAATTAGAAAAAATCGTTTAAAATTTTGAACGATCATAACAACAGACATTCAAAACATTCGATTAAACGTATAATCAGACAAAAATTTTCAACGATTTAACATGATTTCAAATCGATTAAACGTTCAGAATCATTACAGAATCAAAAACATTCGATTGAATCAAATCAAAACGTAGTTGCAGAAAAACAACAAAAACAGAGTATTACAAAGCAATTGATAAAATCAGTAAAATCATATTCAAAAATCACAATCAACGTATGTAATATTCACATAAACTTACGATTTTAATAATATAACAATAATTAAAGAAAATAATTGGATTTGAAAAAAGTCTCAGATGATGAATATCAGAGACTGACAAAACATGATATGTTTAAACGCACCCTGTATTTCTGTTAAATTATAGGGTGCGTTTAAAAAGTCACTAGTTAACCAAAAAACAAACAAAACAGACGCACCTTATTATGTTTAAACACACTCTTATAAATTTAGACGCACTTATTGTAATGTTTGGATGCACTTGTATGAAAAAAGACAATTTATATTGAACTTTGTTTATGTACAAACGCACGTTGTAAAATTTTTGACGCACTTCATGTATAATTCAAACGCACTTGAAATTATCCCTCTATAGTTAAAACACCCGTCCTCTGTTTTGCGATGTAAAACAGAGACAACAAATTGGAAACAAACTACACTACCTGATTGATATGACGACGAGGAAGAGGTCTTCGTAGCATATTATTTTATTTTCGCATTTTTTTTTGGCTCATATACGTACAATAATTAGTGGAAATGTTCCCCACTGTAAACAAACTTCTTTCAACTTTTTGTGTGAAAGATCATCGAAGTTCACGTTTTATGATCTCATTAGGGATCTTATTTAATTATTCGTTATATGAGTGTAATTAAATCAATTAATACAAAAGAAAATGCACACCCACTTTCCAAAAGAAAATGGTTGCCTATTGGTATTTTAAGAAGACATTGACTTACTAACCAATATGAGTGCGTTTATAATGAGGAATATGAGATTTGTGAGTGCGTTTATAATTAAATTGGTTGATAAAGGTGCGTTTAAACAAACAAGACCATTTAAAAACAAACGCACGTTCAATCTAGTTTCCATACTTTTAGACACACTCTATTAAGATCATCTTCCACCTCTCTTAACCCTAATGTTTACTTCCAGATAATAAAACCTGCAAAATTAATTCTAATAAAAAACACATCCACAGCTTGATTTTAAATAACAAACACTCCAAACTTATAATCAACGATCTAAAACAATCAAAACCATATAATAAACAGACATATTATTTCGATTAAAATCAAAATCAATATTCAACATCTGGTTCGATAAAAACAGAGCAATCTTGCAAATCGAAAATTAAAATTTGATTTGATTGAATCCTCGTTTGATTAGATGTTCACGATCATGAATTGAATCTCATTAATTGAATTCGATCGTATTAATTTAAACGTTAATTAGAACACGATTGAAGGAACGTATATAGACGAATTTACCCCTGTGATAAACCAGAATTAGGTTAATTAAACCTAATCAGAGTTGACAGGTGGCGTATTATGGTGCTTTCTTACGCTTCTTACGTTAAGAAACTTTATATCGTATACTTTCTCACCATTTAAAGTTATCATTTTCTTTTCACTTAATTTAATAGGTTGAACCAAAACATCTGATAACATTACAGATAATATAAAAAACACTATCGGTAACCAAATTCTAGTCTCCTTTAATTTTCAATAGATAATAATTACGTGGTTGTAATATACTTGTACGTTTTTCATTACTTCTTGTGTTAATAAAAATAAAAAAATATACACAGTATATTTCTGTTGTAATATTAAATGATCTATAGCCTCAGCTTCATTCCAGGACAAAGAAAATTACATTAAGATAGCGGGCAGGCGGGCAACAAGCTGCGCCGCCACCCCTTTCTGGATAGCAAATCCTAATCTACTAAAAACATAACCATGTCCACCCGGAGCCGAGACACTACTGTGAATAACCCGCTGGACCCTGGTCAGGAAACGGGTAGCCTCCGGTGCCAATGAACCAAAGGTGTCAAAAGCCAAAGGTACAAAAACGTGTTGGTTCTCCTCGCAGGCTTTAGCATGTTTTTCTACCTTCTTTGCCTCTGCTTTTCGGACCGCTTGCCCTGCAACAAAGCCACTATCCCTCAACCCAACTAGGGGAGATACACCCGTCAGGTCAACACAAGCATGCTTCCCCCCAGACCACCCAAAGACAAGGAGATCTGCTGGTCGTAGGGTGGATCTCCCTTCTGCTGGATCCGAGAGGAAGTTTACAGGGGCCTCCTTCTTGGCTGAGATCCCAGCCCGTCTTAAAATGTCCCACAGAATGTCTCGAACCCAATCATGCCGATATTTAAAACCGGGCAACTCCTTACAATGGACCGCGTGTTCCCCGTATTCATCCAGGCAGGCCTTACGGCACATCGGACAGATGTCATCCTCCTGGTACATTGGGATCATCAGACGATATTTAAGAATGGCCCTGTATTCAATAGCGGACATGCTTTGGCCTAAACCTTCGATCGGGATAACAGTTAGGAAATCTTGGGCGTGGGGGGTTTGCAGGCATTCAATAACTGCCCTCTGACGGGGGGACAGACCAAAAACTTCACCCAGGTTCTGAGCGATTTTGCCATAAAGGGCATTCGCCAAAGTTTTCTGAGGCTTTGGGGGGGGGGGGGGCGGTGTCCTTGTTAGAAAAACCGCCGATATCAAAACCTGGGAGATAGTCATTTAGCTTTTCGAGGGCCTGGACGTAGTCCAAGTCTGCGCCGAAAACCCCGCTATTTCGTAGGATGTGGTCTTGAAGATTCCAGGACTGAGCCCGTGACGCCACAAACGCATACATGCCGACATCCTTCGCAGAGAGGAGCCCTAATCCTCCCACACGCATCGGCAAAGACGCCATCCGCCATTGTAGGTCACCAAAGAAAGGCCCCCCACATACCACTATGTCTTCAATGGCTTCCCGTAAACCCTTGTCAAAACATGATACTGCTTCATCCATCATGGAGGGTTGGCAGGTCCGTAACCCAAAAAGCAACTTAGCAACCCCCATACATGACCTGAGCAGGAGGAGTTCACTCTGGGGATCCCTAAGGCAGGGCAAGAGTTGCATGAGTTCAACAGCGCGCGATGCCCTCCGCTTTGCCAATCCGCGGATAAAATAAGGGTCACGGCTAACAGCCCCTCCGAGGAGCTTCACCCCTTTTTCTGGCCTACCAATCCCGCTGGGAAAAAGCCCCTCCTGAAGTTTCACCCCATTACAAGACGGCCAAAAAACCTCTGTTTTCTTAATATTAAGCTGAAGCCCCAAGGATGGCCCCTCTAGCCGGATAATGTCTAAGGCTTTAGCAACTTCGGTGGCCTCACCAATAATCGTCCCATCGTCCAGGTACCACGCATGAAATGGGAGTTTACACATTTCTTGTACCCGGAGAACCATAGGGTGTAAAGCAAGGGCGAAAAGGAGGGGACCTAAAGGGTCCCCCTGCTGAACCCCCGTGGTGGCCCCTATACAGTCATTACCAACATACAACCTAGCTGGCTGGGCATATAGGAACTGGACCCATAAATAGATAGACGGGCAACGTTGATGGACCTCTCGAAGAAGGGCAGTGCGGTCGATCATATTAAAGGCGTTCGAAAAATCTACCGTGAGCATAGCCAAGGACCCGTCCGCATGGAAGGAGCTTAGGAACCTGTTCGCACTGTGAAGCACCGCCTCCGCCCCATTGGGTGTACCCACCCCAAATTGAAAGTCCCCAAGGTACTTAGCCATTTCCTTCCCAACCTTCCTCATAGCCACTTTAGAAACTAATCTGCGCCAAATGGCCCCTACGGCAATGGGCCGAATCCCGTTATCAGGTTTCAATAAAGGGGTGAGGGGGGCCGAAGAAATAAATTCAGCTAGAACCCTTGGGCACAAACCCCCTAGCCAAAGGTTTCAATACATAAAAAAGTGGCCAAGAAATGACACGGTGTTCGTTAAATATTTCTCTACACGCTACCAAACAAGATCGATCATATTAGTGTGTTGGGTCCCTCCATCCAAGCATTCTCACCACACCGTTCATATAAATTTAAAGCCAATCAAAACTTTTGTTCGTAAAAAATGAACATGGATATCGTCTCGAAGTTGTGTAGAATAAGAACACACCGTCACGATTTGGGAAATCAGCAGGGATGGACTCACGGTGATGGAACACAAACTTTCGGACACACCCAAATTACTATTAAGTGTCGCGGCTGGCCGAACCACCTGCTCCATCTTTAAAGTCCCACAAACCTTAATCAATGTAAATGGTAAATTATACCAACCCACGAGATGATCGAGGAGCACAAGTGGCGGTTCCTCCACCAATTACTAAACCGAATAAAGGTTAAAGGGATGGTCCTGGAAGACTTGTTGAGGGCCGTCCAATCACTCGAGCTCATGGCCCGAGAGTGTTACTTCATGGCCATCCCTTATAACACCGACGAATTAATCGAGATGATGGTGCACGACGGTTTCTTTATAACTGAGCTTTTTTGTAACAATTGAAAATTTTTGTATTTCTTTCCCGTTGATTTCTAGCAATTTTCGGGATGAAATTTTTTTTTTAACAGGAGGATGGTGTGACACTCGGCAAACTTAGGTTAATATTTCTAACAAGCACTTAGGTCTACCTTTGCGAAACATTTACTAAACGAACTTAAGTTGGTTAATTGAGTTTGTTTGATGTTTCGGGGAATCATTGGGAGTCGGTTTACATACACAATGTCTATGGGTTGGTGATTCGGAGGATCGCCGGGAAACACACGCGCATGAGTCTCGTATCCGGTCCGTTGGTGAAATAATAATGCAATATGAGTTTTAAAAAAAATTGGGTAATTTTTTGACAATTACGTGATATACGATCACTAGTAACTTAGGAATACGTGTTTATGTGAAATTATATGTTAATATGAGTTTTGGCGCGTTAACTTGAATTTTTAGGGGAAGGACAAAACCTCTATGCTAAGAATCTATAGAGGAAGGGCAAACCCCTATTCTAAAAATCTATGGGAAGGGTAAACCCCTATGTTAAGAATTTAGGGGAAGGGTATAAGAACCTAAAATCGGGTGTCAAGCAGTTGGGTCAACATCTTCAATATGCAAAAGCATGATTAAAATTTTTTTCTTTTTAAAGAGTATATTTGAATCAAAGTATACGCAACGGAAAATAATTTAAAATAAAATTTACAAAAGATTAAAATGTCAAAATCGTCCCTGAGGTTTGAGCATATTTGCTACTTTCTTCCAAAATGTTTATTTTTTTGCAACTGAACCCTTGACGTTTGACAATTTTTGCCATTATCATCCAATGTGCTAACCCCATCTATTTTGTTCGTTAACTTAGGCGTAATTTGGACTTTTACCTACATTTTTGTTTTTTTTTTATTCATTCTCTTTTTGTATTTAAATTCATTTGCAGTTCACAAAGGTTTCCATAACTTGCTATTAGGCTATGGGGTGTGGTCACCCTTCCCCCTTCCTTCCCCCTTGTCCACGTCAGCGCCACGTCATTTCCCCCTTCCCCTCCCCCTTCTAGGGGAAATGGTTCCCCCTTCCCCCTTCCTTTTTTTAATTATTTTTAAATAACAAAAGACAAAAATATATATATTAATTGGTGGAAAAGGACAAATGTTTCTTGGGATTTGGGACGGCACCATCGGTGGAAAAGCCCCGTTTTTGCCGAGCTCATATCGGGGGGGGGGGGGGGGGGGGGGGGCGGTGTTCCCCGTCGGCAAGGGTGTCCACCTCACCCACCGATCCCCTTCCCCGATCCCATACCCCTCAGCCTTATATATTATTGTTTGCCGTTGATTCACCATATCCACCATCAGAATGGATACCCACACCCATCGGCTTGAATAATCTGTATGTGTTGATAATCTGCATCGGCTTGAAATTCCCTGACGTTCGGTATCTCATCAACTTGTTTCGTTAATTTTAATTTTGTTCGTTAAGGTTAGATGCTTTTCGTTAACTATGACTGTTATGTCTGTAATTCCCTGTCATCATCCCTGGTCTGCCATCGGGGTAAGAACCCTATTTTGTTTTCTAAATTTTTCCAGTGGCTTTAATATTATTATTTGGTTTTATATAATTAAAGAGGTGATGGTTGGTGGCGGCTTAAAGAGGTTGTCAGTGGTAGTTTAGGAGCTGGCAGGTGGGTGGTTTTCGTTACACTATAGTGGTGGTACAGAAAGATGAAGAAGAAGGATGGGTTCTATATTTTATGGGGTTGGTTATCTACACAACTAGGGTTTTTATCTACACAACCCTCATATGGTCCATTAGGGCCTCCATGGCCCGTCGAGCCCCCACCAGACAGAACGACGGCCTATCAAGGCCTCGACGACGGCCCATGGCCCGTGGTGAAACACCTTTTCAGACTTTTCAGTCTGAACTCTCTGCTTTTCAGACTGACACCTCGTACCTCGTATCACGACGGGCCGTGGAGGCCTCCACGGCCCGTCGTTTTTCCCTGATTTGTGCACAATGACCCATCAAGGCCTCGACGGTCCGTAGAAAGGTTGTTTAGGGTTTTTTTTAGGTTGTGTAGATAGTATCACCCTATTTTATTTTCTTAGTACATAAAGAACTTGTACGATCCACTAAAAATATTGTACATTGATTAAAAAGACTAAATTGCCCTTTAAGTTAACGATAATTTTAGACAGAGTTATGTATTGGATGATAATGACAAAAAATGTTAAACCTCAAGGATCCAGTTGCAAAAAATAATCATTTTGGATGAAGGTGGCAAATGTTTTCAAACCCCAAGGACGATTTTAGCAATTTACTCTTTACTTATTCAATTGTAATTCGAATTTAAAAATTATCATGAGTAACAATAGTCGTCTTGTACTAGAAAATGCCTTCAACTGCCGGGGTAGCTTCTTGCATCGCCAAGCAGTCATCCATCCATCTCTCATTTAACCTTAAATCATTCTAATGTGTATGCAAAAAGTCAGCTACGCTGAGTGAGTTCAAATTTTATAAATTTATGTAGACAAGTAATTTGTCAAAATAAGAATTAACAAAATACCTCCACCTCAGAGTTAACAATAAGCGCAATCTGCTAATTTGTTTTCCCCCAAGCAAAAATCAAAGTCTATGATAGGCGCAATCCGCCTATTTATCCCAAGACTTCAATTACCAAATATAATAAGCGCATTCTGCCTATTTGACTCAAGGTACAATCAAGTCTAACTAAGCGCATCCCGCCTACTCGACTCAAACCATATTTATAAATCAGAGCAGGCATATCCCACTTTTATAATAGCTCAACTTAAAATATCAGGTAACCGTCAAACACAGTCTATTTATATATAATAAACACATATAACTCAAACAATGTAACAACCATGACAAAGACCTGATTTAACAAGTAAGATTTCAAATATATGCTCATGGCATGCATATCACCGAAAAGTTTTAAAAACAGTAAAAAGGGCATCATGAATTCACATATACTAACGTATAGATATACGTATATTTTAAATCATCGTACGCGTATCTACATACCTTCACAACTCGTACACACACACACACATATAGCTTTCTTTCATATGCTCATATATATATATATATATATATATATAGGGGAGGGTTTAAATGAGAACACCTATCTTTTATGAGAACCATGAGAACAAATCTCAGCCACCCATTTATAATCCCTTGTATTTTAATGAAAAGGTTAAATTGGTAATTTAAGCACTCCCTATATTATCTATTACTTCATTATTCACACCAGATTCATTTGTTCCTGTAATAAACAAAGCTTCACATAGACCTAAACCAAAGCAATTCATTGGATACGTTCATAATCGACATATTCGTTTACAGGGATTTAGTAATCAGGTATGTTTGATTATGGCTTAGGGTTTGGCTTTACTATTTCTCTCATTCACACCCATTTCATTCTTTTTTAATCAATCGAAGCTTCATCCAGACCTGAATCAAAGTTTCGTCCAATTCATTCCTAATCAATCTATTCGTTTACATGTATTTCGTAATTATACACATTTGATTATGGTTTAGGGTTTGGGTTGTTCTACTAATATTGTTGAACTTAATTTCATCAATTTGTTTGTAGGTAGTTTGACACGTTTGATTCTAACCTTAAAGTAGTGTTCATAATATTGATTTTAATTTGAATTCTAGGTTGTATTGAGTTCGTAATCAGTTATTGATTTTTTACCATGATTTGAGTTCCTCTTTGAGTTTTTAATTTGCCCTAATTAGTTTTTATTTGGGGAATTGCAATTATGGTTGAATCTAAGTTGTATGTGATGAATTATGATTCGAATTGTAAAAGGATTTTTCAATCGCAAGCAAAAAATATATATTATGTTTTATGTTGAAGTTAACCATTAATAGTAGTATTATGTTTTATGTTGCAGTGAACCAATAATAGTAGTATTGTTCATGAGGAAGGCACAACTCTAGATCTTTGTCAGTTGATAAAATATCACTGTTTAATTTTCTTAATTGTATGTTTTTTGATATCTTGTCATTATCTTTACAAAGGTTTAAGTTGACTACACACGTATTTTTATGATGTGTTGTTTCCATTGTAATTTGTAATATCATTTTCTTTTCTAATTTACACATGTGTAAATTCCTAAGGCTATTTTTGCAGAGAAAAACTATTGGCATTGTCTGATCTACACATGTGTGGCTGATTTAGGTGTAAACCAATAAAGCTTGCTTCTTTTGTTCAAGAAATCAAGGCTGTTAGGAAAAGAGTTTTTAAGAGTTCCCAAATAACCCAAGTTCTCAAAAAAAAAAAAAAAAAAGGAGGTGTCTTTAAAAGATTAATCACATATTCAAATCCAGATAATGTATCTGTTGTTTTTTCCGCAAGGTATTAGAAACAGAGGTTATGGTACAACTTATTGTTTAATTTGTTCGGAAGAGGAAGCTAAGGCTAAAAACAAGAAGAAGACTAATAGGAAGTGTGGATTTTGTGACAAACATGGCTCGCATGATTCTTAGAAATGTGCTAAAAAAGTCCATCCTTATGAAGGTAGTCATAGTGAAGAAGAGAGACATTGTGATGAAGATAGTGATGATGAATGAAGTTTATTTTTTTTGTTCGTTAGTATTAGTGTGAATAAGGTATCATGTACTATGAATTTAAACACTTATCATGTAGTTGAATTTGAACTTTTTTTATGTTGGATTTTATAGTTTTATATATCATAATTTTAATGTTCAGATATTAATATGTTTGTGCTTCTTTTCTTAATCGTTATCAAATTATATTTGTGTAAGTGTATGTTTTACACATGTGCAAGTGTTCGTTTTACACAAGTGTAAGAGCCTGTCTTACACATGTGTAAATTATTCGTTGTCACCTATTTGAATCTGTTTTACACATTTGCATATGAATTACACATGTGTAAAGTGTTCGTTGTCACTTATTTGTGTCTATTTTACATATGTTCAGTTGTATTATACATGTGTAATTTGTCCATTTTACTTTCCTGTGTTTGTTTTACATATATGCAACTGGAATACACATGTGTAAACTGATCTCTGACATATATTTGTGTCTATTTGAATGTATGCAACCAAATTACACATGTGTAAAGTGTTTAAGGTCACATACTTTTGTATGGTTTACATATGGTTAGCTTGTTTACACATGTGTAAACTGTTCATTGTCACATGTCTATACATGTTTTAATATACAACGCTTGTAAAGATGTATTTTCAAACGCTAATGTAAATGTGCATTATTCAAAGTCATGTGTTTTTACATTTGTAGCTGATTTACATATGTGTATATTGTACATGGTCTTTTATTTCTGTTTTACATATCTTAAGTTGTATTATACATGTTTAAGTGCTTGTGTTTACACATGTGTATGTGTCTGTTTTACACGTGTGTAAATTGCTCATTGTCATTTATTTGTTTCTGGATTACACATTTGTAGCTGATTTACACATGTGTAAACTGTTAACTAATATTTTTTCCCTATCTAAAGTTATATTGCACATGTTTAAATTCATGTGTTTACACATGTGTTACGGTTTGTTTTACACATGTGTAAATTTCTCACTGTCACTTTTTTTATACCGAATTACAC
This sequence comes from Ambrosia x helenae, assembly GCA_030844895.1. Classification (NCBI taxonomy): domain Eukaryota; kingdom Viridiplantae; phylum Streptophyta; class Magnoliopsida; order Asterales; family Asteraceae; genus Ambrosia; species Ambrosia x helenae. Next base: position 37,105,313 of record CM061232.1, read on the forward strand.
ATTTGCAACTGACATATGCATAAACTTAATTAAAAAATATAGTGTTTATGTATATATATATTAAGGATTTATACCAAAATAAGATTACAAATGTATCAAAAGTGTCACTTTTCCAATAAGCCATGTATTCTTTGAGGTACGATATCCACAATTACGTAAAAACAAAAGTCATAATCCTTGAAACGGTATGCATGAAGACATAAAAACAAGTCACAACTCAAAATATTAACTAGTCTTTGATTTCTTTTTGTTCCTTCTCAAAATCCAACGCTTTCTTGATCATATCATCCCGGTGAATATTCACTTGTGAAAGTACAATCTTCGCTTCATACTCCGAGCTCCTACAATTGATCTCTTAAAGTTTTATTTGTCCTTTCCAGTCGGCAGTAGAATGCACCAATTTGTTGAAATGTTTCTGTTTAAAGTGAGAAATTACAAAACCATTAAGTCATTTGTTTTCACTGATATTTTAAACAAATAAACATGTATACTTACACGTGTGTAAATAGCTCACTTACACATGTGTACACTCCTCACCCTATACTCTGAAAAAACTTCTTGCTCTTATCCTTGTAATTCTCTAACTTTTACGACTTCAAATATAGGGTTTTAATACAAGATAAATATTAAGATTACAAGATATATTTGGATGAATTCTAATATACACTTAGACATTTCATCAAACACGTTATCTACAACTACTCAACCAAAAATAATCCAACACAAACAGCCCAAGCGATAGTTAGACCTTTAAACTTTCACCAAACACCTCATATGCAACTACTCAAACATGAGTAATTCAACAAAATCAACGCAAAAAATACTTATCAACACCTTATTTGAAACTACTCAAACAAAAGTAACAAACAAAATCAATAAAACACACATTTAGACATTTCATCAAACACCTTATATGCAAGTATTAAAACAAAGAAATCAGAAATCAAATGCACATTACAATAGAACTAAATAGAAACTCAAAAAACATTTGCACAATTGAATTAGGGTTTAGAATAATCAATTTGGGTTACAAATCAGCAATATTAACATCAAATTGCAGTTTTTATAAAGATTTGCTATGGTAGTATTACCTCAAGGATTAACAATTTCTTCACAGGAACGATCTGGATTATCTCTTCTACTTCTCGTTGCAAATATGCATCACGAAAGGCATATGAATGGAGTTTTGTGCCGTATTAGGGTTTGGAAGCTGCTGTGTTTTGGAGCTCCTGTGAGGAAGACGATGAAAGTAAGAAGATTAGAAGATGTATGGCCTTTTGGATTTGTGTTTTTACAATAATGCCCTTTTGCATCTTATTTTATGGTTCCCTCCCTATTTGATTCTCCATTCAATCTTAACCATTAATTAATCATTATCTAGGGATGAAAATGGTTCTTAGTGTTCTCACAAGATTTCATGTTCTCAAGATAACCCTCCCTATATATATATATATATATATATGCACACCTACAGGGAAGGGAGCTATAGAAAACCCTTCTTATTTTGAAAACCTTGGAAACCCAATCTAAACCATTCATTTCATTAGATCAATGGCTCTAATCAAGTTTTGTGACTTTATGGTGAGAGAAACTTTTTTTATTAGGAAAGAGTACAAGCAAGGGTATTTTAGGTAGAAAAGTATGTGACACTCTCTCTCTATCAATCAAGTCTTCACCTCTCTCCTCTCTTTCTCTTCTTTCTTCTTTCTTCTTCTTCTTCTTCTTCTTCAAAGACACCTGCAACACCCATTACATCACACCTTTGTTGGGTTTGATCAACCTTTAAAGACTCCTGATCGTACGAATCCCTCTAATTTTGGTGATTTCCCTCCTCTCGTTCTAAACAACCGTCAAAATAGTTCTGACTCTCAACAACCTCATAACCCTCATCCTGTTAAAGAGGTGAGGCAAGGGTTGGCTCGATCCCAATGAAGGCAATGAGATCTCCATGGCTAACTCTCGTATGTTATGTTTACACCCCTTTCTTTTCTTTCATTATTATTGTTGTTATTATTATTATTATTATTATTATTGTTGTTGTTGTTGTTGATTATGTACCAGTCGAACCTTTTGTTATCTGGGTTTATTACATGTGTTGTTATTGTGATGGTAGAATTGGTTATTGTTCATAAATTGACCTAACTCTCTCTCTAAAGTCTTTTTCTTTCTCTGCGTTTCTCTATCCTATTGTAAGTTCATATGGGTTTTTTGTTTCATTTATTCAGCTTTGTCTGGGTTTGTTTGTTGAATAAGAAATGGATTGTGTATGTTTGTTTGTCATGTTAAACAGTTTTGGGGATAGTTTTGCTTGCATACCAAGTGTTTGATCAAATGCTTGAATGAAAAAAAAAACGTATGTTTACCTTTTTTATTTTTTATTATTATTTTGTTTATGTTACATTGTTATTGGATTCTGGACATGAGGTTGATAGATCACATGTGATTGATGAATAAAAGTGTAGTATTTTATTCAACACATATGCATGTTAAAAGTGAAGAAGCCAAGTACCAAATATTAACACGTGTTAGTGATTTCTTCGAATAATATTTAAAATGGATTATGTGTAACCGATATTAACATGTGTTAACAGATTAATAAATTGTCGTGACTCGAAGTGTGTATGCTAACAGTTAAGAAGCTAAGTGCATTGGAAAAAACCAAACTCAAATCCTCAAGCAAGGACACTAGAACATCTGGGAATAAGGGTAAGCTTTACTATCTCCCGCATCACCACTACTTAGCTTTAACATGTGTTATCATTTTGTTAAGATTCACCATTTTTATAGACTGATTGTCTAACTATAATAACATGTGTTATAGGCAAAAGGTTAGCGTGTGCAGATATGGCTGGACCAACTGACAAGAAAGGTATGATTGAGTTTCCTCTGCAGCCTTACTATGTGTCTTTAACATATGTTAATGATGTAATACATGTTACTCGGGTATGGGGGTTTCGATTGCGAACAGCGACACGTACTTTGAGAAAGACACCCCATACAATATTATAGGTTGGTTAATAAAGTGCAATTTTATTAAACACATGTTGCTATTTTCTGATTAACAAGTGTTAGTTGCTGGTTATCATGTGTTAATCTCTTCCTAACATGTGTTAATTTATTTACTAGAAGGATATGCTAGTGAAGTATCTACGTGAAGTCAAGAACCCAAAGGCTGAAATAATCAATGGCTTAAGGATACAAATAGAGAGGATTAATTGGGCAACACATAACAACGTTAACGACTGTGGGGTGTACCTCAAAAAAGGGCAGAGGTACACGCGCTATGGTTTTTATGTTTTTGGATATAAGGGTGCAACCTATTTATAATGAATTATGTTTGTAACCAATATTAACACGTCTTATGTTGTCAATTAGTAAACTTGTATTCTTTTGGTGGCATGTTGGCCACATGTGATGGTAGTTAGTAGCAATCATGCAATGTTTAACTGTTTTCGTGCATTATTAACATCCGTTTAAGTGTTTGTCGTGTATTATTACTTATGTGTTTGTTTCTGAACAAGCGTAGAAAGGTAACATGTGGTATTTTAGTAACATGTGTTATCCATAAAACATGGTTTAATTTTAAAACTTACCCTAAAAATTCAAAAGCTACAAACATATAAAAAGATAAAAAGGGGATAAATAATCAACATGTGTTAACCCCATCCAATAGATCTGGCTAGAAAGAGTGCATAATTGTTTTTCAGTTGGGTCCGTAACCTAACACGTCTTATACCATGTTTTTAGTCATCGTACAGACACGCTCGCCTAGTAGGTTAAATATTATTTAAGTTGAGACACACAAAAAGAGTAAAAGCTAACATGTGTTAGTGGTTCACATAAGTAACACGTGTTATACCATATTCCCATATTATGCTCCCTGCATAGTGGGTGTGTGTTATCCGTTCCTACAAATGTTTACGAAAAAAAACCAACAGATAGAAAATTCGCATGTGTTTAGGCCACCCTATGGATCTGGCTAGAAAGAGTGCATAACTGTTTGTCAGTTGGGTCTGTAACCTAACATGTATTATACCATGTGTTTAGTCATTGTACAGACCCGCCCGCCAGGTAGGTTAAATATGTTTTAAGTCGAGACACACAAAAAAGGTAAAGCTAACATGTGTTAGTGGTTCGCAAAAGTAACACGTGTTAAACCATATTCCCTTATTATGCTCCCTGTATAGTGGGTGTGTGTTATCCGTTCCTACAAATGTTTATGAAAAAAAAAAAACTAACAAATAGAAAATTAACATGTGTTGTACCAATTGTTTTGGTCATCGTACAAACCCACCCGCCTAGTAGATGAAATGTTGTTTATGCACACCATCCGGCGGGTAGTTGAGACACACAAAAAAGGGTCAGCTAACATGTGTTAGTGCTTCACATAAGTAACATATACATACCAAAGTTTTTAAAGATCATATTCACTGAATAACCGCCAAAACATAGTTAAGCGGTGTTATGTACATAACAAAGTAGGAACACTAACATAAACTGTTACGTGTACATAACACGGCCCTAAAAAACTGAAACAACAGCTCAGTGCTGCACTTGCAGGGCTGTTGTGACACTACTGTGTTGAACCTCCGGTCTGGATGTTCTCTTGAAGTTGCTGCTGGGAAACCTTCTCGCAGTTACGTGAATCGTGACCAATGACATACTTCTTAAAAGTGCGACATAGCCTGGTTCCGTTGGGATTTTCAATCAAGTAATGCGGTAGGGGGTCTTCGTTACCATCTGCTAAACAAATTGGTGAGATGTTAACTGTGTTACCCAGCCATCATCTAACATACTAACATAAAAAAAAACTGAGTTAATGCATGCTAATTTGAAAAATCTAGTGGTATCATGTGTTACCAAATCATCATCTATGACACAGACAGAAAACTAGTGTAACACATGTTAGTCGGAGTCCAATTAGAACATGTATCACCCCCCCCTTAGAAAAACAAAAACGACCCACATGCAGAAAAAGTTAACACATGTTAATACGAAAATCCAATTATATCGTGTATTAGCTGCAAAGTAATAGAACACACCACAGAAGAAATCATAATAAACATAAGTAAAACCGTATCAACCCCCCTAATTTTGGTAAAATGTAGAACTTACACGGATAATGGATTTACTGAAGCATATGTTTGTTGTTTACCGGGGTGTAAAGAAAAAAATTATACCAATAGCAAAGAAAAATAGGTGAGATGTTAACACGTGTTAACAAACCATCATCTAATATACTCACTTAAAAAAAAACTGTGTTAACACTTGTTAATTCGAAATCTAGTGGTATCAACTGTTACTCAAATCATCATCTGTGATACTAACAGAAGACCATACTGGAAAGTTAACACATGTTAATTCTAAAAACCCAGTAATATCATGTAGAAGCTGCAAGTAATAAAACACACCCAGAAGAAATCATAATAAACATAAGTAAAACCGTATCACCCCCAATTTCGGTAAAATGTAGGACTTACACGGATAACGGATTTACTAAAGCTTATGTTTGTTGTTTACTGGGGTGTAAAAAAACAAAATTATACCAACACCAAAACAAAATAGGTGAGATGTTAACATGTGTTAACAAACCATCATCTAATATACTGACTTAAAAAAACTGTGTTAACACTTGTTAATTCGAAAATCTAGTGGTATCAACTATTACTCAAATCATCATCTGTGATACTAACAGAAAACCATACAGGAAAGTTAACACATGTTAATTCGAAAAAGCTAGTAATATCATGTAGTAGCTGCAAGTAATAAAACACACCCAGAAGAAATCATAATAAACATAAGTAAAACCGTATCACCCCCAATTTTAGTAAAATGTAGGACTTACACGGATAATGGATTTACTGAAGCATATCTTTGTTGTTTACAGAGGTGTAAAAAACAAAAATTATACCAACAGAAAAACAAAATATGTGATTTTGGTGAAAATGCTTAACATAGACCATAAACAGAAGCAGAGACAAATCTTAAAAAAAAACACTACTCAAACGTAAAAAATACAAAAAAAATTACCTTCAATTTCAACATGTGCAGACCTATCAAAATTACCCCCGAGTTAACTCAGCAGCTACACCCTCTTTCCTTCCGTTCTTCCTTCCTTCTTCCTTCTTTCCCACACCAAACCCTCTGTTTTTATTTTTATAAAACCCAAAACCAACAATCACGAAACAAGGGCATAAAGCAACTCATCGAGAAAAGGAGATGAAATATGGATATGGGATTACTCACGATCCACGAACAACAAGGCATAAAATACGACCTGAATCAGTCACTTACAACCATGGATCTGGAATTTCTCATGATGTGGCTGGATTTGGTGATGGTGATGGTGGGAGGAGGAGGTGGTAGTGTACTGGTGATGCTTAGAGAGAGAGAGAGATGAATTTTTGAAATATTGATGAAAATGGGAGAGTAAGAGAGAAGAAAGTATATTTATGGGAGAGTGTGTGTCATGATTGTACTTTTGTACTAGGGAAGAAAAAGGAGATGAGGTGACATGTGAGGAATTTTACTATAATACCCTTTAATGTAATATAAAATGGTTTTTTCTTTGGGTGATATGGCTAATATTAGACCACAAGATGAGTTTCTACGGTTTTCAAGATAAGAAGGGTTTTCCTTAGATACTTATACTACACCTACAAATAGGTACATTTATTTTTATATACGTATAAACATATACAACTATCCGAATATATATTTTATTCTAGTTGCTTTCAAACACGTAGGTATAAACATAAAAACCTACTTGCGTTTTAAGCCCTATTAAAAAATTTAAGTTGATATGAATTTCGTTCGTACACAAAAATATTTTTAACTATATAAAAATATTTTGTGACTTCATAAAAATAATCTTACTGGTTTAGCATGCACCTCAAGCCAAAACATTTAGAAAAATAATAATTAAAAGAGTGGGCTTGAGAACACACCAGTTGCGAAGCTTCTTTATCCACAAGTTAAACCACTTCAAACCACGGCTCCTCTCTTATTAAACCAATTTACCTTCATGGTCGAATCACCCTGGACCCGTTCAAACTCGTAAACCCGCACGTAAGCGTCACCAACTCGCTGTCAAACAGACACGATTAACATGCCTTTAGAGTTATGACAAATCCAATCTAAATTACTAGCACCAACCAATAAAGTTTCAAGGATTCAAACCAAAAACCCGTGGCAAGATAACGTCAACCCAAGAATTTGTAACTTTCCATGCAAAAGCTCACCATCTTCATAAACAAAACATACTCATTTCCACCCAACAAACTACATGTAACCAACTTTCATGAGTTATAAAGAACACCATAATGGACCATACACATAAATTTTAGTAGAAAACACCATATATCACCCATGGTTCAACATCATCTAACCTTCATAATGACTAATCTAGCCATCACCATTCGGTGTACCACCATCCTTAACATAATCCGTCGCCGGTCGCCGCTAGCCTTCTCCCACTTCACCTGTGTCACCACTGAACCCACCACAGCGGACACCATCACCTTCATCAGCTCAGCTATACCCACGCACCACTATCCTCTGTTGGAACCGGCACCGCCACACTGGCAGCCACAACTACCAAAACCCACCATTGCTTCCACCTTACCTCATCTTCATCAACTCCTCTGCTCACAACACCAATGTTGCACACCGTCAACCATCACCATCCTTCACCATAACATCGCATCCCACTCTACTGACAACACCGCACACTACTCCACTACAACCAACCATTACCTTCGTATAACACAATCACCACTAGAGAGCATTCCAACCGACTCCTTCACCACCGCCAGACCCAACCCTATCCGAAATCCCAAGTAAAGAAACACCGGACATGATACATGAAGAAGACATATCTAACCTTGAGACCCTCAACATCGCATGATGGAAAACCGAGTTGAATCACCGCCGTCGTCGTCCTCTTCATTTTCAGGCTCGTTCTCTCTTTTCGGCACCGAATCCTAGGTCAAACATGGCCGAGGTTTTTTTACAACCGCAGGAACTAGGGTTTATCCTTTTATAATGAGCCTATACTCATAATTTACATAAAGACCCCTCCATTTTGACAAATGATTAACTTGCACCCAAAGTTACAATTCCATCTTTCAACAATGCCAAAAGGATCCCTTTAATTCTTTTAAAATGAGATATAAGTGCCAAACTTGTGTTTCGACTGTTTATATAAAGTCCTATGCCAAAACCCGTCAACAAATCAACTCGTTAGAAATCCAGGTAGTTGATTCATCTAAAACAGTTTTCTGGCCAATTTCGGGATGTTACAAAAAAAAAAAAAAAATTAAAGGGATCATTTGTCAAAATGGAGGGGTTTTGGCAAAGCACACTACTCCACCACAACCAACCATTACCTTCGTATAACACAATCACCACTAGAGAGCATTCCAACCGACTCCTTCACCACCGCCAGACCCAACCCTATCCGAAATCCCATGTAAAGAAACACCGGACATGATACATGAAGAAGACATATCTAACCTTGAGACCCTTAACATCGCATGATGGAAAACCGAGTTGAATCACCGCCGTCGTCGTCCTCTTCATTTTCCGGCTCGTTCTCTCTTTTCGGCACCGAATCCTAGGTCGAACATGGCCGAGGTTTTTTTACAACCGCAGGCACTAGGGTTTATCCTTTTATAATGAGCCTATACTCATAATTTACATAAAGACCCCTCCATTTTGACAAATGATTAACTTGCACCCAAAGTTACAATTCCATCTTTCAACAATGCCAAAAGGATCCCTTTAATTCTTTTAAAATGAGATATAAGTGCCAAACTTGTGTTTCGACTGTTTATATAAAGTCCTATGCCAAAACCCGTCAACTAATCAACTCATTAGAAATCCAGGTAGTTGATTCATCTAAAATAGTTTTCTGGCGAATTTCAGGATGTTTCAAAGGGCAAACCCCTGTGCTATAAATTATAGGAGAAGGGCTTTGGTTTGAGGAGAAGGGCTGACTCCTTCGCCCCTAATTTGAGAGAAGAGTTAACCCCTTTCGCCCAAAATTAAGGAGAAAGTATAACCCTTTCGCTTAAGGTGACCCTTTTGCCCATCTAGCCCCAACAGGTATAAATACCCCATTTGACATATTTCCATCATTTACAAACCCTAACTTGCCTACAAGTTATGCCTCTCAGCCCCTAACCTCTGATAACAAGTTTTTGCTCTAAAACCACTGATTTCTAACCCAAAAACATCTATATATCCATTAACAAGATTAGATCTAAGGTGTATATCATATCTAACATCTTTTCCTTTCATTTGTAATTTTTTTATAGACCCTTGATGTCCAAAACCTGAGTTCAAAGTGTTTTCATAAACAAAAACTTTCCTAAACATATCCTAAATAAGATCTAAACCATTTAAAGAGTTTTATGATAAAAACCAAAGTTTTCAAAGATGTTGGTTATATAATAATTAGGGCTTGTGTGTTATATGCTGTTATAAGGATAACATGGTGTTGATTGAAGAATTTGTGAGATGTTAAAAGCATGTTTAGGGTGTATTTGGTTGTTATATGGTATATTATCTGTTTTGACCCATTTAGGGATTTTTCTAGAGATTTAGGGCTTCATATTATTGTTTTGATGATGATAAGGGATTATGATTCATGTTAGATTAGTCGTAACTGAAATTGATGATGATAATAACAAGATTTAATGATGATATGTGATTTTTACCTATTATGGAAACAATTTTATGCATAATGTGACATTTTCATAAACTTTGCCACTTTGGGTAAACTTGTTCTTGACAAGGTGCTAAGTGGTGTATCTTGATTAGAATAGGCTATGTATTGGTTCGGTATTGATTTGCCATGAGTCGACAAGGTTTGAGATTAATTCGAGGGGTTTCTCACGACAAAAGTGCTGTAATAATTGCAGGGGGCGAAGGGCTTACCCCTCCACTTGTCTACAGGGACCCATTTGCCTGGATTGAGACCCGTTCGCCCAAAAGTGACGTCTTCGCCTTGTTTTGGACCCCTTCGCCTAACAACTGACCCCTTCGTGTGCATATGTGACCCCTTCATGTAAAACATGCTGAGATGACCTATATCATCATCATCATCATCATATTTAGTTAATCCCAACTATAGAAAAGCTAAGGTAGGGTCTGAGGATGGTAAGATGTAGACAGCCTTACCCCTAAGAATAGAGAGGCTGCTTCCAGTGAGACCCCCGGTTCGATGTGGTTTAGTATCACGCCTTGGACATAAGGCACAGAACACTTAGCAATCGGGACAAACCCAATCGGTGCATGTACCCCTTTGTCTTTTGGCTATCCACGCCACCACATGATGCATGATTAACCTTCCGTCGTTTTTAACGTTATTTTCATGAAATTAGTAAAATAACGTTAAAACTAGTGCAACTTTACTTTACGTATTTTACTTGTACGGTTACCTGATAACTTGTATGTGACTGTTAAACTGATATTGTGGGTCACCAACGGGATGTCGAGTCTTATGTGGTCACGCTAAAAATCAAACACTTATGCAAATATACAAAGTCATGGTTTGGATAACCAAAGGTTATTAGACAAACATAACTACGGTCAAATAGCTTATAGGCTATTAGTGATAGGTTTCCAGTAGTCGGGACGCTATCATAACACGCCTGGTATTGTCTTTTAAACAAACCCAACCTAAGGTGAGTTCCATGGCCTCTTTTTACTGTTTTTCTGTTAGGGGAGAAACATGCTACACAAACACTAACCTAGTAAATCAGATATATTACATTATATCACATGTGTACTAAGCTACTTCATCTAAAGTCCTTCTAACTTTTGAACCATGAATATGTGGAAACATAGCGGGGAAAGTGTGAATAGATCTATTGGGTCCGGCAAGTCCCACTCGTTTTGACCGGAGGTCGAGTGGGTGCATATTTGTCCTATCTAACTTAACGGCACCGGGTGATGTCTGGTGACGAAGAACAAGGAAAACTTATTACAAACGTTCAACAATGATTCATAATGCTTAAGTAACTTGTAACGACATTTAGCTAGCATCAGATATAGATGTAAGATTTATGTGGATCTGATTTTCAAACACTTACTTTTACTGCAACCATAAAACCTGTGAACTCACCAGCATCATATGTTGACAAACTTAGCATGTTTTCTAAGGTCGTTAAGGTAATAGCAAGGAATAGGCGCACTGGAGTCGCACCGTGTCTCATCCTATTCATGCATGCTATCAAACACTTTTCCAAACTATTTTGAACTATTTTCATTTGGTTTCATGGGTTGTAACTTTCAAACTGTTTCCACTGTACTTTGGTTAACTTTTCCTTAATACTGCATGATTGTTTGAACGTTATTTTAGTCATATAGTTGTCATTTATTGTGACCGTTGACTTGGATCCTGGTGTGTCATGCACCTCGTGGTAAAACCCCGCAAGTGAAATTTCAGGGTGTGACATTTTTAGAAAGATTGGCGAAGTGGTGAAGGTTGAGGACATTGGCCCACTTTTTAACATGTCAGGGTCTTTTCATTTTTCTTACAGGATCTGATCTGACTAGAGAATTAGATCGCATTTTTCATACTTCAATAAGACGGTACAAAGACGGGAGAACAAAAGAATTGTTTGGGAACATTTGACACATGAATTGGATCATGAACTTTTGTTTGTACTTTTTTTGAAAAAAACTAAAACTATGTATTCTCACAAACTTTCATCTTTTCCAAACTCAACATTTTCAGGAAACAACAACGATGCTTGAAGACTAGAGTTCTATTCTTGGAGTTTTGATTTGATGTTTGGAATCATGTAGTTCATTTGATGTAAAACTTCCTTTAGAACAATTGTTTGTAATTTGTTATTTAATGGAATCTAGAGGTTTTTGAGACTTATTCATTACCATGAGCTACTGAACAACTGTTACTACGTGGCACCTAGATGTTTTCGCCATCGGTTGGGGTGTTACAAATACATTTTATTCAGCACATACTAGTTCAGAGGAGCTAAATAGTCATTATGCACAGTCATTCAAAGATACAACGAAACAACTCTTAATGGTTCAGCACTATATTGGTTCAGAGTCTCTTACCCATTCAGACCTCTTACTAGTTCAGCACTTGCCAAACAACCACCGAGTCATCCAGTTGCAAAGGCAAAGAAGGTTGGGTTAATGCGATGGCCGACTTCAGGTCGACAAATTTGGTGAAAACAGAGGTGAATAGAGAACGACGGAAGATGTTGGCGGACTAAAAAATAAGAAAAGAAAACACATATTTGTCAGAATTAGAAAAAAAAAGAATTGAAGGTTATGATTAATCGCATGAAAACGTGTTGGATCAGTTTCTTGTTTATGAACAGATTCTTATCATGAACACTTGTTTTTATAAACTATCAAAGTAAGTTGCACAGCGGATTAAATGTTAAGTGTTCAAGTTAAACCTTCACTTTAAACAGGAGTTATTACTCCCCCTTGAAGTATGAACTAAAGCATTAAATGAGAATCAAATACAGTTAATGAATAAAACAGTAAATGCTTCAAATGATTCTCAGATATATTGGAAATTATTACTACAAAGGAACTGTCTAAAATAGTGGGAGAAACCCATCTATTTATAGACCAAAAGTAAACGTACATGAGAAGTATTGAAGAAATATACTATGTACAAATACTACAACAGGTTGTAGCATTGGTACTTGTACAAAAACTTTAACAATACTAATATTAAACTAAACTACTAAAGTATTAGTCGGTTAGAATCTTCTATCAAACATATGATGAGTGACAAACTACTGATGAGTTGTTTTTTATCGGCAGTTCTTCAGAGACTTGTCTGGTTGGTCTTCAGAACTTCTGATCATTACTCTTCAGCACTTGATATCTTCTTCTTCAGCACTTTCAGTCTTCTTCTTCAGCAGTTTCTATACTTAGAATTATTTGCAGAAACATGAATTAGACTAAGGTATCCAAAAGTGGTTTCATCAATCCTCTTTGTCCTTACAATCTCCCCCTGGATTGATGAAGCCAAAACCTTATCTAATCCTTTATTCCTTCTTTTTGCCATCAAGAATCTTCCATATTTCTCTAATCATGGAGGTCTTGAGTTGATGTATGTAACCTCACGTATTTTCAAATTGTTTTTTTTAAATAATAAATTTCCAAGTCTCTCTCTCTCTCTCTCTCTCTATATATATATATATATATATATATATATTATTAAATCGATAAGAATTTATAATTCTTATTTAAGATAAATCATAAAAAAAACAATCTCATTCTGGACTTGTAACCAGTATTCAATATCAACCCGACCCGTTAAGGTTTAAATCAAAACTTACTTAAATTCATTATGTTATGGAATGGATAATGCATATATATACCTAAATCTTGATCGCATAATCAAACCAAAGGTATCTACAGAGTTTCTGTCGATAACAACATTAATAAGTTAGTTAATTATTGAATTTTCGAGATAAGCGTAAATCGGGTTTAAATCAAAGATAAACACCATCCAATTTCGATCATTATCTGTTAATCATCTATAAATTGAACCTCCTCCTACCCTCCTGCTCCTCATACCATCGAAACCCACAAAAAAACTTTGCCATCTCGTTGCCTCTTGGTCGCCGGAATCGAACCCATAACTGTTCTTGTGCGCCACTTCTTTCATCGTGTCGTGGTATGTTTTTGATCAATGATTTGTTCTATGTTGGTCGATGATCTGAAATCCATAAAACCCCTCATCAAATTTTTGTAATCGTTAAGTATTGCCGGGATACTTGTCTGTTTATGGTGCGGGTCTGGTCTGAGTTTTGCTTCGTGGGGAAGAAGACCTGCATCAAATCTGGTTTTAAATATTCTGATTGGAATAATAACCAACTGGTCGCGTAGACCAGCTGGTTTGTCTGTTCTTTTAACAAGCCAAACACCCAGGTTCGATCCTTATGAGGTCCGGGTTGTTGATTTTTTTATAAAAAAAACGAAATTGATATGTGTGTTTGTTTATAAACGTTTTAACTGGTTTAACAACCAACTGATTGGGTAGATCAGATGGTTTGTTGGTCGTGTTTTCATAGAAAGGTCCCAAGTTCAAGCCCTTTTAGAACCGGGTTTCAACCCAATTTTTTTTTAAACTGAATATTTTATTAATTGTTATTTAATATAAAATAATAATATAAACTTGTTTTATTCATAAAAATTCTGTTTTAATGATTCAAAAGCCAAAATTTTTCAAAAATTATCTCTAATCTAACGGATCAAAGATATAAAATTTTAGAGAAAAAAATATATATACTTTTATATTTTATCCTATTATTCTATGCAAATCATTTGTAAAAATAAATTGTTTAATTTTAAATAAATAGAAAATAGTTCATAGGTAATAATTTATAGAAAAATATTTTCCATACTTTCAAAAGTTATATCTTTTAGTCTTTGTAAGTATAATAATGTTTTAAATATTATTATATTTTTTTAACTAAAGCATTAATATTTAAGTGTCTTTCCCCAAAACTAAAGAACTTTAATCGATCGACCTAGAAATCTTAGACTTATTAGACCTGTGACACTTAGAATTTATAATGCCAAATCTAGGTTGATTTCATTAGGAATAAAATTACCTGCTATTGCATACTTGGGATGTTGCTTGCTTGCTCGCTAAGGTGAGTATTACTTATCCCCTTTTTCGTTTTCACACTTTTGGGGTGATTCATGCACACTTATTTAAACTTGCATATTCACATATATATACTTTTGATCAATTACAATTCAGATACATGTCTTTTTTATCTTCATGTTTGTGTTTGAACGTGAACGTAACTTATATGCTTATACTTAAACTTAGACATAACTTTTGTTATGGTGCTCTATGAGACATGACTTCGGTTATGGTGCTCTATGAGACATGACTTCGGTTATGGTGCTCTATCAGACATAACTTTAGTTATTGTGCTCTATCAGACATGACTTCGGTTATGATGCTCTATTAGACTTACAGGTGTTAAGGTGCTCGATATACTTATGTGAACTATATTCTTGAATTCTTATTTGTTACTTACATGTTGACATAACGCATCGATATTACATGACACATAAATGGTATCTCTTTTTAAACTTATACTATATATACAAACCTAGGTAATGCTCACCAACATTATGTGTTGACAAAATTTATTTTTGTGCATGTTTCAGGATAAGCTTGCTTGACGCTTCACGTAGAACATTAGACTTAGATTAAATCAATTAATTATCCTTATTTTTGTTGTGTTGTATTTATTTTCACATCTTGTAAAACAATATCAATAATCAAATATTTGCATTTTAGTACCATGAGCTTTTGAACAAACGTCACTACGTGCACTCCGATGTTTCCGCTATCGGTTGGGGTGTTACAATGTACTTGTTGTTCAGTAAGAGACCCTTGTTGGGGTTCAAGATGCTCGATGGTTAGCAAGTCTTTTATAGATAGATTCTTCAGTTCATCTATGGATGTGAAGACCTTACTTGAACGATCTCTTCTTGTGACCATCACTGAGTTTGAATCAGTGAATGACCATTTCACAATATTCACTTTAGATTGTTCAAAGTCTAAAGTATAGGGGACCATGCTAGTCTCCTGGTTTGTTCCTGATTGTGGAATGTCTTCTATTTCAGTGACCCTCAGGTGGTATTCCCTTTTTTCTTCAGTGTTCACAACATCGGGTATATTACGAAAAGTAGGAAGATGATGTTCAGTAATTACCTTAGTGTGTTTCTTGTCAGTTATGGTTTGTTGTAGTTGGTATGCAAATGTACAAGGATCCCTGAATTGTGTGAGCAGAGGTTTTCTTCAACCACAAAATCTCCTTGTATAATGGTGTTTCCTTCAAGCAATACCATTTTGAAATCTGTTTTGATGGTCTCCTCTAGCTTCTTTTTGGTAGCAGGCTTTGATGATGATTGTTTGACACCAGAAGTTTTAACTACTGAAGTTTGTGGAACTTCAAATGTTTTAAACTTCTCTGGATTAGAAGCTCTATCAGCCTTGAATTTCTTGTAAGTGTCATATAATGTATATTCTCTCCATTTGGACACTGAATTCTTTGAACCATATCCATTGGCTACCAATTCTTGTATGATCTCAGCCATCTTTGCCTTTCTATCTTTTTCAGTAGCTAGCCTGTCAGATACAAGATGAACTCTATGTGTTAGCTCTTCAATCGAAAGCCCTTTGAGTGAGTACTTCTTTGTTTTGCTGTTTTTACTGATGAAGGTCATCAGTTGTTTTCTCTTTTTTTCTTCAGCAACTCTTTCTTGTTTTTCCAACTCACTCAACTTCTCTTCATACCTTGTGAATTTTTCATTGTAGTTTAAGTCATCCCTTGCTTCTAGGTTGTTCCAAATCTCATATTCCATTGCTCTCTTCTTTGCTGCCTTTAAACTCTTCTCCATAAGTTCTTTAGAAATTGATATGGGAGTAGGGCTTAAAACAGTTGTTTGAGTGGGTGCAGGCTTTGGAATATTAGCTGGAGTAGGTTCAGTTGCCTTAGAAGGCTGTTCTGTTTTAGTCTTGGAAGTATCAACTACTGAAGGGTTGATCTGAGTATCAACTACTGAAGGATTGTCTTCAATACTTCTATCTTGGCCTTCAACAGTTTCTTCTATAGTGCCTTATGATTTCTTTTCAGTTGTTTCTCTAAGGAGCCTTTCTTGTTTTTCTTGCCAATCATGCCTTTCTTTCAAGGCTATTTCTTGTCTTGTCATGACTGTTTGCTTTTGGGCATCCTTGAGATGTTGTGCTTCTCTGGCCTTCTTGGATCCTTCAAGTGACACAACCTTTGGTTCCTTAGACATCTCCCCATTTTTTGCTTCATCCACATCTGGAAACCAAGGAGGTGGAAGTGTTACACCAGATAGATGAGCAAGTTGTCTTCTATTGTCTTCCATCTTTCTTGACAACTCACCAAGTTTGTGGTCTATGGCATTATTGATCATCTCAAGTTGAGTTTTGTTCTTTAACTCCATAGCAGTCATAAAGTCCTTGAGATGTTGGGAAATTAGTTGATATACCATCTGGTATAGGGGACCAGCTAGGCTGCATTAGTGGTTCAAGTCTATGCTTGATGACATAGTGAATTGGGTAGGCTTTTGCTGTGGAGGGGGTGTTTTTGGGTGATCATCAGTATGAACTGAAGATGCCACTTTAGGGGAATTAGGGTTCAAGTGGTCTTTAACCTGATCCTTTGTGACTAGCTCTTTGAGCTTAGATACATCAGATTCAGGACCTTCACAATGAGCGGTCAATTCATGTTGTGGAGAGTTTGAAACATCATCCAAACTAATGGAATCATTTGAATCCCTGGTGAGATCCTCAATGAGTATATCATCAGTTTAACCATGAGCTAGGCCCAACCTAGTAGTCTCATGAAACTCTTTTTCTTGGTACTGAGGTTTTCCTACTTCAGGCATAAAGCCTTCATCAGTAGTTGCCACATTTGAGGTCTTAGCTATGATACTACTGTCCTCTAATCCACCACTGGGTGGTATGAGAGTAGTAGCAGCCTCAAATGTACCTAAAGTGTCTAAGTTTGGGCTTAGACGCCTTGGTTGATCCTCATCTCTTGGGCCAGGGCTCAAACATCCACATCCATGTCTGTTTCTGAGGTTGTATCCCCTGTTTTATGGGGTTGTTGGGGATTGACATTCTCAGCTGGGATGTTTTCTTTCAGTCTAGAGAGAATTTGAGCTATTTCTACTGCTTGATGTAAGAGTTCAGTATCAGTAGTTTCTGGTAAAGGTTGAGAAGGTTCAGTAGTTTCAAAGGAAGGGGCAGTAGTTATGGTCTTTTTGAGTTTCTTCCTTTTAAACAAAATGGTTATGGGAGCTCTTTGAGGGGTGTGAGATGGATGAGACCGAGAGGATGTTTCAGTCACACCTTCTTGAAGTGCAGATTACACATGAGCTGGTTTAGGCATCTCAACCTCCTGAACAACTTTTCTTTTAGGGTTGGTGGGTTTGGATTTTTGCATTTTTGGTTGTTTAGGCTTTTTAGGAGTAGGTTTTGAAGATGTTTGTTCCTTGGGGACTGTGTCTTATTCCCCTTGGTCATCTTCTGGCCAAAGTGCCAGTTTATTATGCCTAGAGAACACTTGTGAGGTCAAAGGATTTAGCTTTGCAGCCTCACCCACAAGTATTCCATCACCAAGTTCTTTTATTATGCATTCCATACAAATCTTGGGTACAAAAAAATTTCTTTTTATCATTTTGGTGATGCAACACCAACTCATTAAAGAAAACTGATGATGCCCTGAATTTTGTCTCATTCACAATTGAATGAAAAATAGGTTGAAAAGTAGAGGGCATCTGATCATAAGATCCAGTTTAAGAACTTAAACCCATGATGATGTAATGAAAAAAAAGTTTGTATTTTGTATCAAAAAATTTCTTATAAATTGTAGCATGTGAAAGAGTACCTTGGTAACCACACTCAATCATATTGGTTAGTTGAATGTCAGCATTGGGAATTTGTTCAGGTGCATCAGCATCATCTAGACCAAGTCTTATTCCTAAAGTGGCTGGTGTGATCACCATAACATTCACTTGGATGGTTGATTTGAGGGAAATCACTTTATTGTTCACAGTCACCGCCTCGGCGTTTGCCCAGAACTCATTTCGAGTTTGAATGTGAATTGGAGGATCAATGGTGAAAGCTGTGTAGAACTGGGATTGGATGACTAAATCAATGATTTCGTCGTATTGAGAGCAGGTTAGATCCTTCACGAAGTAGCCTCTTTGATTATGTCCATGTTTCAGTACAAGGGAGGGTTTGTAAGTGTTTTGAGAGAGAAAGGGGGGATTTTTGCTTTTTGAAAGGATAAGTGTGAGAAAAGATGTTTATCAGAAGTTTATATCCGCCCTAGGTCAAACTTCTGAAATGGGAAATATCTGATTTGCCCTAACTTCTGATGAAGCAGATTATTCATCAATAGTTCCCATTTTCTCTTCAGTAGTTTGTGAAAAATTGATGAGAACAATTTCTAAACACATTTTATAACTTCTGAAGATTATTTGAATCAGAAATTAGTCATTTTTCTAAAAATATCCCCATTCCAATGTTTTTGGACATCAGAAGTTTCTCTCTTTTTGATCATCAGAGGTTTGTGACAGATTAGTAACAATGTAAGTGAAAGCAAAATATGTGCAGGAAAATGAAAAACACTTACAGTACTTCTTCAAAATTTAGCATCCCAAGCATGGATACTAATCTCTGAAATGTTGATGTGTCAAGGGGTTTGGTGAATATATCAACTATTTGATTTACTGTTGTCACATGTTTCACCACAATCTTGCATTTTTCATAGCAATCCCAGATGAAATGATACCTGATTTCTATGTGTTTTGTCTTTGAAAATTGAACAGGGTTTTGAATTATGCCAATGGCAGATTTACTGTCTACAAGAAATGGGGTCTTGGTCTCCTTGATTCCATAATCAAGTAATTGATACTAAAGCCATTGAATTTGTGATGTACAACTTGCAGCTGCAATGTACTTTGCTTCAGCTGTTGAAGTTGCCACAGATGTTTGCTTCTTTGATTGCCAGGACACCAGACAGTTTCCTAAGAATTGACAACCACCAGATGTTGATTTTCTTGACATTTTACACCCTACATAGTCACTATCTGAAAAAGCTATTAATTTGGTATTGCTAGAAGCAGGATACCAAATTCCAAGTGTAGGAGTTCCGTTCAGATATCTGAAAATTCTTTTAACTGCAATTAGGTGTGATTTCCTTGAAGCTGATTGATATCTAGCATAGACACAAGTTGAGAACATAATATCTGGTCTAGATGCAGTTTAATAAAGTAGGGAACCTATCATACATCTATACATGGTTTGATCAATCTGTTTTCCTTGATCATCTAGTTCAACTTGTGTGGTTGGACTCATGGGAGTGGAAGCTCATTTACAGTCTTTTAAAGAAAATTTGTTCAATAATTATTTAACATATTTAGATTGATGTATAAAAGTTCCAGTTGTTGTTTGTTTGATCTGTAGTCCTAAAAAGTACTGCAGTTCTTCTATGGTACTCATCTCAAATTTTGATTGCATGAGTTTCTTAAATTCATCACACAGTTTTGAATTTGTTGAACCAAAAATAATGTCATCAACATAAATTTGAACAAGTAGGATGTGATTTCCAACATGTTTAATAAAAAGTGTTTTATCAATGGAGCCTCTTGTAAAGTGATTTTTGAGTAAAAAGGTTGAAAGTGTATCATACCAAGCTCTGGGAGCTTGTTTTAGCCCATAAAGAGCTTTGTCAAGTTTGTACACACAGTCAGGATGAGAAGGATCCTCAAAACCAGGTGGCTGACAAACATACACTTCCTCTTTTATTTTTCCATATAAAAATGCACTCTTTACATCCATTTGAAAAACTTTAATTTTGTTGGAAATTGCATAAGCCAAGAATAACCTGATGGCTTCAAGCCTTGCAACTAGAGCCAAGGTTTCATCATAGTCAATTCCTTCTTCTTGAGAATAACCTTGTACCACCAGTCTTGCCTTGTTCTTGATGATTAAACCAGACTAATCTTGTTTGTTTCTGAAAACCCATCTTGTGCCAATTGGTTGTTTGTTTGGAGGTAAGGGACAGATTTCCCAAACCTGTTGCTTCTTGAACTGTAATAGTTCATCTTGCATTGCTTCAACCCAACTGTTGTCTTTGAGGGCTTCCTGACATTTCTTTGGTTCCAACTGAGAAATGAATGCTGAGAATAAGCAGAAGTTGGAAAGTTGGTTTCTTGTAAGTACCCCTGAGGCAATATCACCCATGATTTGATCAAATGGATGATCTTTGTGTTCAATCAGTTGTTCTAAATCACTGATGGGAGTAGGCTCTTGAACTTCTTCAAACAAACCACTGAGGTTAATAATATCTGGTTCAGCTGCTTGAACATCTTCAGTAGTTGTAGGAGCTGAATCAGAAGTTTGAGTTTGTTCATCAGTACTTGTTAAATCAGAAGTTTGATGAACTTCTGATGGCTTGAGAGTTGATTTAATGACTTTATTGGGAGTCCATGATGGAAGACCATCATCATTAAACCCTTGATCCACATATTAACTGGGTTTAGATGAATTTAAAGTCTTTTTAGGTCCGAAGTTAAAACTGTCAAGGTCAAAGAGTTTAGCAGGATGTGCTGGAATGAGTGCATGTTTTGACTCATTGAACTTAACACTCAGTGTTTCTTCAACTATCTTGGTTCTGGAATTGAATACCTTGTAGGCTTTTCTAGTTGAAGAATAACCAAGAATTTAACCTGAGTCAACTTTAGCAGCAAACTTTGAAATAGAATCTTTGATGTTGAGGATAAAACATTGACATCCAAAAGCCCTGAAAAAGGAGATAAGGGACTTGATGCCGTGAAGAATTTCATGCAATTTTGGAATGTCTCTTGGTGATTAAGACTCTATTTTGAACATAACAAGATGTGTTGATTGCTTCAGCCCAAAAATAGAGAGGTAGGCCTGAATCAGCTAACATAGTTCTTACTGCTTCAATCAATGTTCTGTTCTTCCTTTCTACCATACCATTTTGTTCAGGAGTTCTGGGAATGCTGAATTGTCTAACAATCCCTTTAGACAAACAAAATTCATCCAGAGTTTTGTTCCTGAACTCTGTCCCATTGTCACTTCTTATGACTTTGACAGAGAGAGAATAGTGTTTCTCTACTTGTAGAATGAAGAACTTGATAATTTCAGCTGCCTCATCCTTGGAAAATAAGAAGAAGACCCATGTGAATCTTGAGTAGTCATCAATGATACCCAAGCAGTACTTCTTCTTACCAAGGCTTGTGATTTTAACTGGCCCAAATAAGTCCATATGGAGTAGTTGAAGACATGCAGTTGTTTTTTTTTCTTCAATAGACTTATAGGAGGACTTATGCTGTTTTCCCTTAAGACAGGATACACAGTGTTCTTGACACTGGTATACCTTCAAGGGTAGACCTCTGACCAAGCCCATTTTTGTGACTTTATTTATGGTTTTAAAGTTCACATGGCCAAGTCTCCTATGCCAAAGGTCTGTCTCTGAAGTTGATGCCTTTGAGAAGAAACAGGTAGTGTTGTTCAGTACTTTGTATTTTTCAATGTCCACTTCATAGACATTACCACATCTTTTGGCTATCAGCAAAGTATGATCTTCAATGATTTTCTCTATCAACTTCTGGCCTTCTGGTGATATGATCTTGCATGCTGTTTTGGTGAAAAAAAGAAGAATATCCTTTTATCACACATTTGTGAAACACTTAGCAAGTTGTACTCAAGGTTTTCAACCAGATTGACCTTGTCAAACTGCATTTTTCCTGAGGATACATTGCCATATCCTAGCACATATCCCTTGGCATTGTTCCCAAAAGATACAGATCATTCTCTTTGACTTATGAAATTGTTGATCATGTACCTGCATCCTGTCATGTGCATTGAGCCTCCACTATCAACCTATCAAATGCTATTTAGACCTCTAGAGACCCTCCACACAAAGGGTAGATTAGCTAGATTTAGGAACCCAAGCCAATTTGGCTTTGGGTGTACTCTTGAGAACAGGAATAGTAACAGTTTGTTGTGGACCAGTTTTATAAATCCATTTCTTTTTTGTAATGGATTTATTGTTGAGAACAATGGTGGGACCTTATTGAGGTTCACCATCAACTTTGGTTATCAGAAGTTTAACCAAATTTATCAAATCTTTTACCTCAGCAGTTTGTGAAACTGCTGAAGGCTTAGGTCTAACTTCTGAAAAGAATTTTGAGAGGAAGACTGTGGTTGAGATTTAGTCTTTCTCTGAGAAAAGGTGCTACTTGGTTATTGTTTGATGGGATAAAAAGTGTTTTCATAATCTTGTTTGATTTGTTTTCCCACAACCAGTTGTAAAATCTTCTTGTTGTACTGATTTCCTTTTCTATATCTACAAAATTCTGTTTTGTGGTTAAATAGGCCACAAATTTCAAAAGGTTTTGCCTTTCCTTTCAAGTTTTTAGGAGTTTTGGAAGGAAAAGTACTGACGGTTGTTAAATTTAGAATTTGGTCATCAACAGTTTTCAGGACTTTCTTTTTCATTTTTAAGAAAGTTCTGATGAAAAGATGTACAGTCTTTCATATCAGAAGTTTGAACTATTTTACTCCCATCATCATCAGTTTTGGGAGAAAAATCAGTTGGTGATTCAGTGTGATTGTACCCTATGCCAAACTTAACATTTGATGCAGTTTGTTTGTTAAGCAGCATTTGGTAACCTCTACATGACTCCACCCAATTTTCACAGTCAACCTTGGTGTCAGCAAGCTCTTTTTCTAACATTTCCTAGGTTTTCTATCATGCTTTTTATCTGTGGTTGGGTTTCAATAGCATTATTAGTCAATTTAGAAATTTCTTTTGTTTTTGAAGCAAGTTTTCTTTCTAAATCACATTTCATTTGCGTGTATTTTCTTTCAGAGTCAATGGCCTTGCCTTGTAGATGCACATTGGTCTATCTTATGAAAGCAAATGATTCTTTGCATGATTTTGAGCAAAGTTTTAAAAGAGACTCTTTAGATACCTGTGATAAGGCAGCATTAGAGGAGCATCCCTCAAAAGCCATTAAGGCATAGTTCTTTCTGCCATTATCAGGTTCACCCTAGTTGATGTCAAACATTTTCTTGTCTGCATCAGGACTGCATTCTGTTGTGTCAAAAGGAAGACTGCTCCAGTTAACATACCCATTTGTGAAAAGACTTTGTTAAGTGGGTTGTTGAGCTTATGGAGGTTGTTGAGCAACAGGAATGGAAGTCATCTGTTGTTGGCTCTGCTGTTGATGAGCAGGCATTTGAACATATTGTATCTGTGGCACATATTGGATTTGTTGAGCTTGTGCCTGTTCAAAATGTGCACTTTCCTGTGTTCTAAAGTTCCTATTGTAACTAGGGTTTGATTAGTTTCCAGACTGTGATTGGTTAAAGCTAGAGCTTCTACACTCTCTAGCAAAGTGTCCCAACTTCTGACACTTATGACATCTCAATTTTGATTTGTCAAAACCAACTTTTGTTGAACTGTTCAGTCCTGGAAATTTCCTTCCTGACCTTTTATAAAATTTGTTAGGTTTTATGCTTAACATGGCCAGTTGGTGTAGTATATCCATTTCCTCTAAGTCATCACTACTGAATTTTTTTAAATCATCCATTATAAAACACATGTTATCAGTAGTTTGACTATTTTCGTCATTGTCATAAGCTGGATATGACCTTTCTGATGAGATCCCAGCAGTTATGTCAATGTTATCAAAAGATCCAAAATCATTAGAACAAGAAGGTGAATCTTGTCCTAAGAGTGCTGTGCTACCTGGAATATAGTCATCAACAGTTTTACCAGAGTTTTGTAAATTTTTCTTTTGATTGATTTGTCTTTCAAAAGTAAGTAATCTTCCATGTAATTTTGTGAGTGAGAGAGAATCAAAATCTGGTCCTGACTTGAGAACTACAGAATAAGTTTCCCATTTTTCTAGTAAAGACCTTAAAAATCTATGTAGCATAGATGAGTTTGTGTAGGTTTGACCATTTAACTTTAACTCAGATATTAATGAAGATGATATTTGAAATTGTTGTGTTAAAGTCTCTCCATTAACATGAGTAAAGGTTTTATATTGTTGAGCAATGATTTCTCTGGTGTTGGCTATCACCTCATCAGTTCCTCTAAACTATTCTTTTAGGCAATCCCACAGCTCTTTGGCACTTTCACAATGTAAAAGCCCAGCATGAATTTCATTTGGGAGAGCCATAGCCAACATAGAGAATGCCTTAGCATCTAGCTTAAGTTTTAGGAAATCTTCTTCAATGTAGTCTTTTGGTTCTTTTGTTCTTTCTACTTTAGTCTCTGGATCTGTTATTACGGGTTTATGGGGTCCATACATGACAGACTTCCAACATCCAGTATTTTGTTGAGATAAAGTATGTGCCATCCTCCTTTGCCATATATTATATTCATTTCTGACTAGCATAGGAGGCTTATTGGCAGATCCAGTATTATGATGGTCCATTTTTAAGAAATTTGATGGATGTTTGAAAAGTGAATTGAAATCCTCTATTGAATACCAATAAGAGCCTGTGTCTGATTCTCAATTTGTTAGATTGATAATTGATCAGATGAACCAGTGCTCTGATACTAATTGTTGGATCAGTTTCTTGTTTATGAACAGACTCTTATCATGAACACTTGTTTTTATAAACTATCAAAGTAAGTTGCACAACGGATTAAATGTTGAGTGTTCAAGTTAAAGCTTCACTTTAAACTGGAGTTATTACTCCCCCTTGAAGTATGAACTAAAGCAGTAACTGAGAATCAAAGACAGTTAATGAATAAAATAGTAAATGCTTCAAATGATTCTCATATATATTGGAAATTATAATTACAAAGGAACTGTCTAAAATAGTGGGAAGAACCTATATATTTATAGACCAAAAGTAAACGTACATGAGAAGTATTGAAGCAATATAATATGTACAAATACTACAACAGGCTATAGCATTGGTACTTGTACAAAGACTTTAACAATTCAAATATTAAACTAAACTACTGAAGTATAAGTCAGTTAGAATCTTCTATCAAATATCTGATGAGTGACAAACTACTGATGAGTAGTTTGTCTTCAGCAGTTCTTTAGAGACTTGTCTGGTTGGTCTTCAGAACTTCTGATCATTACTCTTCAGCACTTGCTATCTTCTTCTTCAGCACTTTCAGTCTTCTTCTTCGGCAGTTTCTATACTAAGAATTATTTGCAGAAACATGAATTAGACTAAGGTATCCAAAAGTGGTTTCGTCAATCCTCTTTGTCCTTACAAAACGCCAAAGAACCATACAAATTGATTCTAATTGAACGCAAATGGGAAATTTGTGCGACTTGGGGCTGGGCCGAAAACTTTTAGTTAATTTTTTAATGTCTTTGTTATTTTAAATTTGTGTTGTAATTTTTTTATTTAAATTAAAAAAATGTTAGTTTTAGTTTATTTAAATTTATAATTTATTTAAAACAACTTAGTAATGGATGTGATGACCACCCATGTAAATAGTGATAGATTGAAATTGGTTGAATATTTAGTGATGGTGTGATATAGTGATGACCACCCCATGACCACCCCATGTGGCCTTAAAAAGTTAAATTTGATCATGTCGGTGCATTCACCTACAGCTGAGTGTCGGTAAGAGTATTAATTAAATTAATTAATTAGTATAGTTTTAGTGATATGGAAAGTGAGGGTTAGAGTTTGGGGCTAGAAGATCTCAGGTTTGAATTTAACCCTACACGGGTTTTACCCAGAATTGGGGACTTTTTGGCAGGCTCGGTCAAGCCAGCACTTCATCTATTACAGGCATATGGGGTGCCTTTGCATGTGGGGCAGATGACCCCTCGTAGGGCATCATGTTAGTTGGTCGTTCAAAAAAATTTAATTAATATAGTTCGGATAAATCATAGATGAGGTTTGTACGAAGCTGCATACCATAAATTACAGTAAATTAATTCTAAAATAATTTGTCGTGTTACAAAGAAAAAAGACGAAAAATACCATACTTAAATATATATGTATGTGTATATATATATATTAATTAGTTATTTGTATGGATATATGGTAAAAGATATCAGCATTTAATTGATAAGATTCTAAGCACACCTATAAATGTATAATGATTTATTTTTTAGCTAAAGATTAAAAAAATGATTTATTCTTCTAGCTAAATATGTCATAATTATTCAAAAGTAATAACTTTCACGTTATAAAATTAATTTCATATTTAAATATTAAATAAAATTATTTATTCTTTTAACTCAATATGTCATAATTATTTAAAAGTAATAACTTTCACATTATTCAAAAAATAAAATCACATTTCTTTTATAACATATTTAGAATAAATTTTGTAAAATTTTGGTATAAAAATGATTAAAAACGGATTTTTAATGAATTATTTATGATTAAAACAAAAATAATGAAAATAATTAAGTTGGACCTCTTAATGGTTAGTTTTCTTGTCCCACACTGGTAGGGGAGCCTCATTAAGGTTCAGCCTAGTTCAGTGCTTAATAGTTCAGTGCATAATGGTTCAGCAACATCCCAAATCTTAATGATTCAGACTTAACCATCCATTCAGAAGCTGAAACAAACACACTGAATGTTGAATCATTCAGCGCTGAATGGTTAAGAGCCTCATTAAGAGGCTACCAAACAGCCCCTAAATAAGTATTTCTGAAAATAAAAAAATATTATAATTTTTTTAAGTTTTATAAACTTCAAATAATTTTTATATAATTTATAAATCTTATTTGGTATTTTAAATGTATTATAAGAGTTTATTAATAATATCATATTTATAAATATATGATTGAAGTTTATTTAAAAAAAAGTGGCCACAAGGGGTTGGCCCGGATTCGAACCTGGGTCCTTCCCATGTATGAACCTTAAACATATACACACAAACCACCAAGCCATCCATTTGGTTTATTGTTTTGTTTTGTTTTGAAATGTTTTTATGTTAACAATAGCTTAACATTCTTCTTCCCCATAAACCCCTAACCTATCAATTACCCATCCAAACGTTGATGATACTACAATTAAGGTTAGGGCTTATGGTCCTAAGATGTAACTAGAGCAAAAGGATAAAAAAAAATTACGGAATGATAACAGGTTTGACAAGGAATTGACGAGGTTAAGTGACGATGACCCGACACTAAAATTGGTTAAGAAAACATGGTATGGTTATAGTTGAAGGAGGGTAATGTTACAGAGGGGGCTGAAAATGATTACTGGACGGGTTCTTATATCTAATTTCATTCCAAACGTGTGAATTGATTTTCGGTTAAAACTCTATGACTTAAGGATCGTGATTAATGCTTAATTGGTCGATTTAAATGCGTTAATCTGTTTTGGAAAGTTTGGTTGTGATAGCAGACCGAGTATGTGATTTTAATTGAGTCAAAATCCTTGAATTCCTCCAAATTACTTGGTTCGGGTCAACTGGGTTGGAAACGAGTCTGGGTCAGATCCTTTTTGGGTTAAAAAGGATTAATGTCACACCCACAAATTCCACATACGGGGTTTTACCGCGAGGTGCGTGACAAACCAGGATCCAAGTCAACGGTCACAATAAACAACAACTATATGATATGAAAACAACGTAAACTGCCCATTAAGTATTCAAAATCTATCCATCGCAGCAGAAGCGTAAAACTTTATTACAACCCAAAAGTAAAACACAAAAGTCTGATAGTACTAAATAAACATGCGAGTGAATCCTAGACGCCACGAGACTCCATGCGCCTAGCCCGAATGCTGCTACCTTAGCGACCTGAGAAAACATGCTAAAAAGTTCAACATATAATGCTTGTGAGTTCACAGGTTTTATAATAACCGTTTCGTTAATCCTTTGAAAACCGTTACCGCTACTACTATGTTGTGTAAACGCTAGCTAGGTGTTAAGATAATTACTACTATGGTTAAAACCATTGCTGACTGTGATTTATAATGTGATACCCTTTATGGACTACCGTCATCTCCGGTAGGCCTCGTGTGATTGAGACAATATGCACCCACCCGGCCTCCAGCCGTCGAGTGGGGTTTGTCAGGCCCAATAGCGCTATCCACATTTCCCCGCTACATACCCGTATTAGTGGTTTCTATGAGATTTAGATGAGCCGTATAGTAATATAATGATAGCCACAGTATAACTTGAAATCATGTGTTTAAAATATGTAAGCATGTTTCTCCTCCGAAAGCAAAACTGATAAAAGTGGGGCTGTGAACTCACCTTAGCTTGCGTCTTCAGTTAAAGAGTAATCCAACACGTGTGTGATAGCCCCAACTAGTGGCGACCTATCAATGAGTTTACATAAGTGTGATGACTACTAACCCAAAGGCTAATCAGTCCCCAGTTGTCCAGACCATGACTGTGTGCGTTGAAAACATGTTTGAATGTTAAACCGACCATACCGGACAAGACCCGACATCCCATTGGTGACCTGGCATCCCACGTGTTAGCCAAATGCAAGATATCATGCAATCATATGCAATTATACACTTAACACGCGCAAAAGTTCACTAAGTCTAGCATACAGTTCAATTAACGCATAAACGAGTCCGAACACGTGTTATCAGGTTATTAGACATGTCACAGGGTTCCTATCACGTTCCTAGGTGTCCAAACATGTTTCAGGATGTCAAATTACACTTACGGTAGCAAAACACACAATTAGGAATCAAACATCCAATTAGGAAAGTCAACTAGTAATTAGGATGGTCAAACAAGCGAGTAGGGGTGTAATCACCCTTTCCAACATGCGAGTAGGGGCTACTCACCCTTCCTAACTGGCGAGTAGGCCTCCTACTCGCCCCCTGCATACTTAAGCCACTTTTTCGCGCGTTTAACCCTCCTAATCAGACCGAAACATGTAGAAATACCCAATATCAAACCCAAATCATTTATCAACCTATCCCAAGAGAAAACCCCTAATTTATTATCATTCTATCAACCCAATTTGTAAGCATTTCCCTAACTAGCTTACCGTTATGTAAACATCACATCAACACATGCAAAACTTACCCTAAACGGCAAATATATAGATTTCATCACACAACAACTTTGTCCAACATCATCCTACTGCTGTAGTATCATCTAGATCAAACCCTAACCTTATGAAATCAACAAAACACATTATAACATCCTAAATCTTCTTAAATCATTCAAACAGGTCAAAACCATATTATCATTAAAACACAATCATTAACCTCCTAACTCATAGATAAGCATCCTAACAACTCATTAAGATCAAAAATTCATTAAACACATAAGATTCATCATGTTTTATTAATAAAAATCCTATCTTTGCATGATTACATCACATAGAACAAACATGAAGGTCTAGGTTTGTTTAGAAACTGTTTTTAATAGGTTTTTAAAGACACAACCATTTAGGAATCAGGTTTGGACCTTTAGGGAGCAAAATAATAACTTTACAAAGGTTTGGGATGAAGAACACACCTTGGATTTTGCTAAAGAATGATGTACAATCTTGTAAAGATGGTTTCTAGGGAAAAAAACGTGTTCCAGAGGTTGGTTATAGTGTGGAATAGCTTTGGGGTGAGTTAGGGTTTCAATAATAATGTTTTGCAACACAAGGGTGGTATTTATAGGCGTTTCTAGTCGTTACATGAGCTTTAGGCGAGTAGGCTGCTGCTATTGGCGATTAGGTTTTGTAATTGCCTATAAACTAGTGAGTAGGGTCTAAATGCATGTTGTAATAGCCTATAAACTAGCGACTAGGGCCTAAATGCATGTTGTAATAGCCTGTCACTTTATGTACTCGCCCTCAGCATGCATTTTTGGGTTTTCGGCGCGTTAAACACTATTTTAACACATATAGGCACATATTCACATACCGACATGTCACATAATGATTATAAACACATAATGCATGATAACACGTTCACATTCGCTAACCAGTTCCCGGGACTCGATACTTGCGTGTGTGCATTAACCCGGTGATTCTACAAATCACCAATCCTTGTACACATGGTTATGGACCGACTCCCAATGATCCCGTGAATGATTGTAATGACTCCCGATGATTCCCGAACCATCATAATGTAGATGCAATTCTGCGACTAGTGCTTCGGATTGTTCAATAAACTTGTTTTGTGAATTGTTGAAGGTGCGAAGGAAGAATCATGTTTGGTCGAAGGAGAATCAAAAGGTGCGAAGGAGTGGATTTTGGACGAACGTAGAATAGTTTTATGTATGGCTTGGTTCGACCGGGTGATTTGGTCGAACCTGCACATTCGCACGAACTGTTTGGGTGAATGTGCAGTCTATAAATAGTCAAGCTGATTTTTTGAATGTAACTTTGAGTCATATTATTCCCTCCACTTTCTGATTCTCTCTCTAGGATATTATTTAGCTCTTTTCACGTTCTTACCCTGTTTGTTTCAATCTGTAAACGTGTAATTGAGTTTCTAATTAATGAAAAAGCTTTGAAATGATGATTTACGTGTTTTGATCTGTTTGATTATCATTTTGTGATTGTTTTAGGGATTCCGCACCTAAAACAAACTTGTTTGATCATTCTTTGTTGATTATACGATCCATACATCACATACAAAGTGGTATCAGAGCCATTCTGGATCAAACAACCACAAATTGATAGTTTCTCAGTTGATTTGGACCCAATTTTGGTCAAAAAGTTTCTGTTTTCATTGAACAAACTGATATGATGAGTTTTTGATTGATTACAACTTGTTTTCATGGTTATAATGGATAATTCTCTTTAAAAAACTTGTTCCAAATCAATTCCGATTCAAAACATGATTTAGATCATCAAAATCCATCAACTTTTGATAAACATGATCAAAATTTACTGATTTTCAAAGAATAACCGTTTTTGAATTACCAGGGGTCGAACCTAGAGAGTTTGGTCGAAAGTGTGTTTTCTTTGGTCGAAAGAGAGAGTTTGTGGTCGAAGGTGTTGTATTTGTGGTCGAACGTATACTTTCATTGCTTATTTGTGTTCATTCGCCCGTCTGTGTTACCTTCGACTGATCGAACGGTCGAAGGAAAGGGAAAACGGTCGAACGAGAGAAGCAAACGGTCGAAAGAGTTTGTGTGATATCAGTCCACATTCGTACCCTTCAAAACGGTCGAAGGAGAAGGATTTTTTCTCATTCGCCCGTCCGATAGTGCGAAAGAGTATTCTTTTTTAAAACTTTTCTAATCTTTTTGTGTTTAAACATTTACAGGTTAAGATGTGGAACTTTCCAACAACGCCAAGACCTACTCAAGCACCACAGCAGCAGACAACAAGAGATCCATGGTCAGTTGCAGCCCAGAAGACTAGTCCACCATCCCAGCCAATCAATTACATGGCTATGACTAGTTCTGCTCCTCAGCAAGTTGTGCAACCGTTATAGCAACCAATTGACAACTATTGGGGAGTAGCAGCAGCTGCCATTCATTCGCAGACGACCAATGCCATATCTACACTCATTCATGATCTATCATCAGGAAGCGGCAATCGTCCACCAAAGCTCATGGATATGAAGGAGTACAACACATGGAAGACAAAGTTCAAGATACATGTGGAGGGACAAGGCTTAGAGGGAGCTGAGGCATGGCAGATGATAGTGAAGGGTTATGTTGCTCCTATTCTGGAGAACACTGGAGAACCAATACCGTTGGATAATTTGGCTGATGATGAGAAAAAGAAGTTTGCGATCGAGAAGAAGGCGTTTTCTCAGTTATCTCAGGCGATCAACACTGATTTGTTGCATCAGTTCGGATCGTGTACAACATCAAAACAATTGTGGGATATGCTGAGAAACAGACATGATGGTAATGAAAAGACAAGGAAGCTGAGAATGGAAGAGCTTCGAAAAGAGTTTGAGAACTTTAGTTACATGGGCAATGAGACTCTAAAAGAATTGGTTCCACGGTATTGGCATTTGCTCACAGAACTTTCGAGCTATGAAATCAGCATACCGATGTCAGAACTGGTGGATAAATTTGCTGATGCTTTACCACCATACTGGAACCAACACATTGAAGTGTTAAAGGAAAAAGATGCATACCAGTATTGGACTATCAACGAGTTCATACAAAAACTGGAGAACAAAGAAATGGAGGAGAAGAGGAAAGCCAAGAGAGTGCAGATTCCACAGAACCCAGATCTGTATGTGAGTGGTACATCTACTTCTCTTTCTACTTCAAGCACTACTTCGAATGTTACTCCTCACATTGCCTGTGTATCCAATGTTGTTGAACCCACAAAAGCACCAATAAACTATCTTGCCCAAACTTCATCATACACACCACAATCTTATCAAACACCAAACTTTATTCCACCTTTTTCACCTTTACAACAAGCTGCCTGTTACACTGCCAATCAACCTCAACAACAACAATATACTCCTCACATGAATCAAATGCAGATCACTCAAACACAATCAAATCAAAGCCCGATTGTGTTAGAGACTTCTAATCTTAACAATGTGACTGTTGAGATTGCTTAACAGCATGTTGCATTAGTATCTGCTATGGTTGCATCATACAACGGTTTAGTTGCTAGTCAGATTGGAAACAACAATCTCACCAATGAGGACTACGCACAAATCGATAAAGAGGAGATGGAGCTTATGGACATACAGTGGGCATTTGCGAGCATAATGAGGAGAGCCACTGATTTTATACAGAAAACTGGAAGAACTGACCTTTCAACTTCTCCAAACACCACTTACGGCTTCAACAAAGCCAAGGTTACATGCTTCAATTGTGGTGAGAAGGGTCATTTTAAGAGAGAGTGTACACAGCCGGCTCAGCAAGGTAATCGAAACCCGTTCAATTCAACCTACCAAAACAGACAAAACCAAAACCAGAATCAGGTATCATACAACAGTCCCAACATCTCTAGCTTTCAACCTCAAAACAATTACCAGAACCGTCAAAACACACAACAAAACACCAATACTAGACAACCCACATCTCAGAACCAACCACAACAGAATCCAAACCGAACCATTGTTCCCATCTCTACACCTAACACCCAAAACCAAACTGAAAATCAAAACCAAGTACTAGTGATTCAAAAAGATGAAGGTTTTGATTGGACGGGTATGCAATTGGGAGTGGAGGAGATTACTGCTGGAAATGTGGCTTGTGTGGCACAAAAGATGAGTTTGGATGAGGAGATTGAAGAGGAGGTTGTGATAGAGAAAGTGTCGGAGTTGAAAATAGAGGAGTTGAATGAGGATGTGATTGCTGAGAGTGAAGACAAGAAGTCTGGAATGATTCTTGATTCTGTCACAGATGTTGGAGAGCACTATGATTCAGCTTATTCGGATATGGAGAGTGATTCTGACTCAGAAGCTAGTGTGAATTCACTAGACGATGACATTGATCAGTTGCTAGCTGAAGCAGATTTCCTAATGACCCGCAAGTCGTGCATGGTGGATGATGCCTGCACCAAGATCGACTACTCCAAATTCTTTGCAGGGAAGGAAGCTCACTTCGCGCTGATGGCAATGACAGAACCACCTAAACCGGTAAGTTCTGAATCTCAATCTAAAGTGTGTGTTAAATGTGCTGATTTTGATAAATTGACAGAAGAAAATAAGCTTCTCAAGGTACAACTTGAGAGTGC
The DNA here is from genome assembly GCA_030844895.1 of Ambrosia x helenae. Taxonomy (NCBI): domain Eukaryota; kingdom Viridiplantae; phylum Streptophyta; class Magnoliopsida; order Asterales; family Asteraceae; genus Ambrosia; species Ambrosia x helenae. Next base: position 37,139,495 of record CM061232.1, read on the forward strand.
CAAAATAAACTGTCAAATTTATCAAAAAGAATCAAAAGATTTCAACAAAGTACTTGATGGTTACAAAAAGGATATTTCTGAACTCAAAAAGACTTTGTCCATAAAACAACTTGCCATTAATAACTATATTAATGAAATGGAAAATACCAAGTTAGAAATGGCAACCATCAAGTGCTTCGCTGAAAAAGTGAATAAAAAATTAGAGAGTTATAAGCACATTGTATATGTAGTTGACCACATCATCGAAGAACCTTCACAGTTGAGTAGTGCAAACTACAAAGCTGTCCCATCACCGGTGTTGTTCGAAAATCATAATTTACATGCAATACCACCGGAGACTTTAGTCAAATCTGACTCCACATCAGATAACGAGTCCAACACTTCCAGTGTCGGAGATCCGTATTCTGATGTGAGACCTGTATTGGGAAACAATGAGGGTGTGGTCGCTGCAGATGATTCTGATGAAGAAGATGAACAATCTGAGACGGTTGTTGAAGATGAAAGTGATATCCCTGATGAAAATCATATAATCACTACTGAACCAGTCTCACCATCTCTGATCGTTCATCCCATGGCCAATGCTCATAGAAAGAATGTTGTTAAGAAATCTGAGCAGTCTGTTGGTAAAAATGTTGAAAAGAAAGAGGTAAAGAAAATTGAGAAAAATGTGGTTAAAACTATTGAAATGAAAACTGGAATTAAAAATGAGAAACCAAATGAAATGAGCAACGAATCATGTGACAAACCTGTAAAAGTTTTCTATCGGATGCAAGGCTCCGATAAGATTTTGTCTGATGATGAATATCCGATAAAATTTGTGAATTATTCCAAAATTGAAAAGATCTGGCAGGAAAGTACAATTTGGTTCCCAAAACATGAACGAACCAATGACATTCCTCCAGAAATTTTAGAGAAAATTTATTCGGATAATTCTAAAGACGCAAAGGTCAATGTCACACAATTCGTTCTGCCAGTTGATAAGTCAAATAGTTTCATTGAACCGACTTACTCGAAGGAACCAGCTCCTGAGAGTTTAAGGAAACAGTGCATGGTTGATCAATATCCCATTGCGAGTTTTTCCAAGTCGCACATCAAAGAGAACTATGAGGAATACCGTGCGTGTTTTAAGTGCGGGGAAAGGGGACATTTACTTGCCACCTGCCTGTATGTACGACACAAGAGGCACGAGGTGGAGATGAGGCAACGACATGATTATCCGGTTGACAACTATAGTTATCCACAGAGACGGTTTTTCCCTCAGCCAGTACCTTATTATAATCAAAACAATTTTTACAACAAAGGGAAAACCGTCCGATGACTTATGACAAACGCAACCGGATAGCCACTGATAAACCTGTGAAGAAACCTGTGAAGAAACCTGTGATGAACTCAACTGCTGATAACAAAAAGGTACCTCCTAAACCTAATGTAAAACCAGTAGTTGGACCTGTCTCTGTTAAATCAGAGAAGGTAACCAAGAAGGTTGCATTCAAAGACGAAGTAAAGAAACCGACTGAGAACTCAAAATCTCAGATCCGGATCTTGAAAAGGTCTGAACAATCTTGGTCATCAAAGGAGTCTGAGGGTGCCTCAACTTCACAGAATGTGAAAACTGAGAAAAAGAAAGTTGAGTGTGAGAAGAAAGGGGTTGAGAAAACCCAAGTTGTTTGTGAATCGAAAGAATCTTTGAAACAACCAGTTCAAAGACCCAAGACCAAACAGGCTTGGGTCCCCCGAAAGATCTAACTGCTTTACTTGATATGTGCAGGGAGCTCCAGCTGGCCCTGTTAGCAGCCTATGGATTGTTGACAGTGGAGCTTCTGGTCACATGACAGGGGATCTCACGCTACTCTTTGATATCAAGAACATAAACGCAGGTTACGTAGCGTTTGCAGGAAATAAAGGAGGCTACATTACGATGGAGGGTAGTTTTAGCAATGGGGTCGTGACATTTGAGCGGATATCGTATGTGAAACAGATAGATTACAATCTGCTCAGTGTTAGCCAAATCTGTGATAAGCAATTTTCTGTTTATTTTGACGACAAATCTTGCTACATCCTAAAACCGGGGTTTGAACTTCCAAAAGAGTGGGTGATGCTAAAGGCACCGAGAGTAAACAACTTGTATATTCTCGATATGTCCAATGCTATGACCACCCATGGCCAAGTCACGTGTTTTCTCTCTAAGGCTACAGAAAAAGAATCTATAATGTGGCACAGGAGAATGGGACACATTCATTTGAGAAAGATGAACCAGTTAGTGAAGAATGAACTTGTCACGGGAGTTAATGTGAAACATTTCCATTTGAATGACAAGTGTGTTAGTTGTAAAAAGGGAAAGCAGCACAAACAGGCCCATAGACCAAAGAAAGTCAATTCCGTTGAACTACCGCTTGAGCGTTTGCACATGGATTTATTCGGTCCAGTCAAGCGTAAAAGTCATGCAGGGGAATTATACTGTCTTGTGGTGACTGACGATTATTCAAGATTCTCATGGGTTATGTGCTTACACCAGAAAAGCGACACGTTTGCCAACCTGAAAGTTCTGTTTACACGTCTGGAGAATATCTATGGTCTAAAGATCAAACGAATCCGGAGTGATAATGGGACGGGTTCAAAAACGCTCAGATGTACAAAGATACACTCAAAATGTACAGGGTGGAGGTCCAGATTGGATGTTTGATTACAAAGACTTCTTTGAATCATTCAATATAGATAGCATGGTTGAAGAAGCTGTACTCCGCTTATATTACGAGGTCGAAAACGCCGTGACTTCACCGTTAGTGCGTTCGATCACTGTAAATCCTCAAGCAGCTTCATTTTATTTTCTCGTCAAAAAAAAAAAAAAAAAAATTTAGGTGTGTTTTAGCATAAATTTTAGAAAATCCAAAAAGATTTTTCATTTCCATCTTATTTTTGATAACTGATGGTGGTTGATGTCGATTTTCTAAACCTTTTTACACCATTTGAGCTTTGTAAACTTTTAAATGTGAAAATATGAATGTTGGATGCTTAAAAGTTGACAAATAATTGGAACGGGACTCGTTTTTGAGATTTGAAAAATTTATCAAAAATCCCAAATCTCATTCGCCCATTCGGTTGTTCGAATGTGGGATTTTTCATGTTCCTTCGTATGTTTTAAAACGGGCGAAGGAGAGTGTTCTTGAACATTTGTTTCATTTGAACCCTTTTGGCTCATTCGAACCTTTAACTAGGGTCGAAGGAGACAAAAGCTTCTCATTCGACCGGGAAGAACGGGCGAAGGAAGATGTCTATATATACCATATCAGTCTCATTCGAACCTTTACAAAAATTTTTCAAAATTTTCTCTCTAACCTCACCTTGTTGCCCTGTTGATTTGCACCATATCATTGTGTTCGTCTATATTCACTGATCATTTTCCATCAAATCTTACAGGTTAACATCAAGGATTCATGGATTAATCACTGTTTCTTTGTTTCGAGCCCTAATTCTTAAAATCTGATATTAACAAGTTCATTGTTACAATTGTTATTAAGGATTCATTATATCTGTGTTTTAGGGGGAGAAAAACCATAAATCAAGGATTCAAAACCAACAGATTGATCAATTGATCATCAGTTGTCTTTCGAACCCTAGTTTTAGTTGAAAACACTGATATAATGATCATCTGATGAAATTGTTAGTTTAAAATGATTAATCGGCATTGTTAGTAGCCATACAAATCAAAAGAACATGATCAGAAACCATAAAATTCAAAATTGAAAATTCAAAAATATGAACAGACTCCTTCGACCCTTTCGAATGGGCGAAGGAGATGATAAACTGGTCGAATGAATAAAATGTGGGCGAATGAAACTTTTTATCAAAACTTTTACATTCGTACCATCAAATATTCACATTCGCACCATGTTTTTCACATTCGCACCCCCGTTTGGGCGAATGAGAATGATAAATACCAAATTTTCAAGGTTTGAATTTTTGTCGATTTTTAACATGTTTCTTTGTTTTTGTTTTGCAGATTAAACCATGTCCGAGCAGGAGAAGACTATTGAGCAAGCTGGATCGTCCTCACAACCTGCTAAGAAAGCTTCTGAAGAGCTTTTAACCTTCGAAAATGCGCATAATTGTCGTGCGTATCTCGGAGAAGTTAAAAAGCACACTGAGTTTGTCGAGATCATTGAATTCTTGAAGAGGAGTAGGGTGATTGATGCGATTGCTACACCTACGATTATTTACAGAGATATGATGCAAGAATTCTGGTCAGGAGCAAAGCTAGATTTCTGGAATTGCGAGTCATGCTTGATTAGCAAGATCCAAGGACAGAGGGTTATTGCATGTGAGCAGGATTTACGAGAAGCATTGAATCTACAAGATGAGAAGACGGATCCTAAGGAGCTGAGTTTCATGGAACAACGAAAGTGCTTCCTGAGAATGAAGTACAATGGACCGATCACTGATGGTTCATTGCACAAGGGAAAACTGTGTCCTCAATTCAAATATTTGGCACACGTTTTGATACATGTCTTCGGATCAGCCGCTGGAGGATATGACTTGATGCGCAAGAGTATTAGCTCTATGATGGTAGCCCTGGTATTGAACAAACCGTTCAATGTTTCAGGAATGCTGATGGAACACTTGTTAGAGCCAGTGAATGGCACAAGGAATCTAAAGTTTCTGCTATATCCTCGTTTCCTCCAGATGGTATTTGATAACAAGTATAAAGACTTGAAGAGGGATCCTAAGCATATTGTTGTTCAAGAACATATGTCGATCAATACACTTGCTAGGATGAAAGCATACAAAGGATTGTCTGTCAATGAACGTCCACCAGTAAGGCGTTTATTTGGACATCTAGCAAGGATTGACTATACAGATCCGGGAAAAGGGCTTGTAAGACATGCGAATAGTGATTCAGATCCAGATGACCCATTACATCCTGTTGATCCAGATGCGAAGCGCAAAAGACAGGTTGTTAATGTCGGTGCTAAGAGTGGAAAGGTTAAGGAGAAAGGGATAAGGTTAGAGGTTGTGCCTGAACCAGAAAAGAAGAAGAGTACACCGAGACGAAACAAGACGATGGCAAAGAAAGGTTTGCATATTGTGGATGAAGCGTCGATTGATTCAGATGAGACGCAAGAAGATGAACATTGGGACTCGGAAACTGAAACGCTAAAGACCACTACGCCCAAGGCCACTGTGGCTGGTGAGTCTGTTAGTCAGACTGTTGAAGATCAAGGAACTAAGAGTCCAATTCCTGTTGGTGATGATGAAGTGATTTTGAATTTAGATGAAGATTTTCCTGGTTCACCTATACAGGCTGCAAAGTCAAAGAAGAAGAAACAGGAGAAACCAAGTCAGAAGAGAAAGATAGAGATTGAATCGCTCATTACTGGTAAGAAACTACCACCAGCTTCTAGTTCTAAGTCACCGGTTACTGCACCTGTATCAAAGAAACAAAAGACTGCAACTACTTCGAGCACACAACAGGGAGATGAATTACCTGTTGATCAGTTCAACGAAGCTTTAGATAATGTGCTCAAGAAGATGAGGAAAGGCAAACTGCCTGAAGTTGCTGAAGTGCCTGTCAAGAAGAAGGTCACCGTTGATAGTGACGTAATGACTGCTGTGAATCAAAGGCTATCTGAGATGATGAGCATTATCAATAAACAGCAAATAGAGATCGAGCAATTGAAGTCAAATGATCGAAAAATGTTGGAAGTCGTAGTCACATCCCATGATGATAGTGAAGTATTGAAGAAAACAATCAAGAAGTTGAAAAGAGAGAACAAGAAATTGCTGAAGCACGAGCAACGAAACACCAGAAGAATAATAGTCTTGAAAGAGGAGAACAAACAGCTGAAGAAGAGTAACAAGCACATGGATGATTTGATAAAAGACTTGTACTCTCGAGCTCCTCTACTTCAAGCTGGTGAAGAAGATAAAGAACGAGAAGAAGAGCAGGTAGATTTTGAACCATCTGACGAAGAAGAGGATGAAGATCTTGATGAAGATGCTGGTAACGATCCTCAAAAGAAGAAGAAGAAGAAAGATGATGGAGATGATGGAGGTTCAGATGGTGGATCGAGTGATGGAAACAGCTCTGCTTTTGATAGTGATGACGACGATGATGATGACAACGCTGAAAAGTATACATATGAGAAGCGTGATTCGAGTAAGGGTGGAGAGTCAAGCTCTAAGACTCCAGGTGAAAATGTTGATGACGATATCTTCTGGAATGAAAAACTGCAGTCGTTATCTGAAGAAGACAAGAACATGTATCGTCAGATGCTTACAGATCGAGTCTGGACGATTGACATGACAAGCAGATTTCCAGAAATATTCGAGTCTAGCAATAAGCTATTTGAGTTGGAGTTTGATGACCCAGATTTAGAAGATGGAGAGGTTTCTGCGCCAGTTTCCAAAGAAATACTTGAAGGTTTAGCCGAACAGGTTGGAAAGACTTTGGAAGAGTTACTTGCTGATAATTACATTCCAAAGATACCTGAAAAGGAAGCCGGTAATCATTCTGATGACCGTGACGTTCCTGCTTTTGAAGAAGTTGAGATGGAAGATATAACAAGTGAGGAATATCCACAATATTTCAAGAATAATCAAGATTGTGTATTTCCTGGATTTTCTGATGATGTGCTAAACCAGGCCGAGAAACTGGCTAAGGAGAAGAGCAAAGTGTTTGAAGATGAGATTTTCAAAGGGCATGATAAACCACGGTTTGAGCAATCTGATAGTTTGAAGGAGTTTTTGAGGAAATTGAAAGAGAAAGAGAATAACCGTCCGAAAGCTGAGGTACAAGGTAGTTTTTATAAACTTCACAGTGGGATTTTCAAAGGTCGTGCATTGGCCTGGAAGTTTATTAAGCAACTGAGATGCATAGCAGTGAAGTGGGAGAAGGGGATCTTATATTTTGATAAGTTTCATCATTTGAAGACTCTTCCTTATTGGGCTATTCGTGATATTTGTCGTCACCGTTTAACGGGAGCGTCAAATAGTCAGATTACATACTTTGCTGAGAAGATGACGAGAGAAAGCCGAACCAAGTGGGATTTATTTGAACCACAATATCCGAAACGAATTGTTCATAAAAAGGATATTGATATGAACACTGGAATGCCCAAGGTGACGTTAAAGTATAAACCACCGCGAGTGTTGAAGAAGATTCCTTTGTTGCCGATTCCACAACACTTCGCTAAAGATTTCATTTGGTGGTATTATGATTGGAAGATAGCAGAGGCTGTGATTGTGTTGAAAGACGGAGAAAAGAACTTCAAGAAGATACACATTTTTGATCCCATGTGGTTGATCAACTGTTCACATGAGGATATAATAATGTTGTTTTACAATCCGATCTATTCTGAAGTGAATGATGCTGAACAAGCAGGAAAATACCAACGTGTGGTATTTCTGTGCTTTGCGTATGATATAAACGCCGATTGTGACTATGACAAGAAGCTCGGAAAGTTTGTAGAGAAACAGAAGGTGCCTGAAGTGAAAAAGACGAAGCCGAAGCAATTTCAGGAACCGGTTTTGACTAGAGAACAGAAGATTCAGCGACATATCAAGTTGATGAACATCAGAATGGACGAAGAACGTCGACGACAATCCAAGCAATAGTCGAGGGGGAGTTTGTAAATGCAATTGTGCGACTAGTGCTTCGGATTGTTCAATAAACTTGTTTTGTGAATTGTCGAAGGTGCGAAGGAAGAATCATGTTTGGTCGAAGGAGAATCAAAAGGTGCGAAGGAGTGGATTTTGGACGAACGTAGAATAGTTTTATGTATGGCTTGGTTCGACCGGGTGATTTGGTCGAACCTGCACATTCGCACGAATTGTTTGGGCGAATGTGCAGTCTATAAATAGTCAAGCTGATTTTTTGAATGTAACTTTGAGTCATATTATTCCCTCCACTTTCTGATTCTCTCTCTAGGATATTATTTAGCTCTTTTCACGTTCTTACCCTGTTTGTTTCAATCTGTAAACGTGTAATTGAGTTTCTAATTAATGAAAAAGCTTTGAAATGATGATTTACGTGTTTTGATCTGTTTGATTATCATTTTGTGATTGTTTTAGGGATTCCGCACCTAAAACAAACTTGTTTGATCATTCTTTGTTGATTATACGATCCATACATCACATACACATAACGACTCAACCGACCCGATTAAGTATGTAATATGCATGACTCGCTAAGGTAGACTTACTAGTTTGACGAAAGTTATCAACCGGAGTTTTCCGGGTGTCACATCATCCCCCGTTGAAAGATTTTCCGTCCCGAAAATTGCCTGAAACTAAAAAGGACGCGATGAAAAGAAAGAAAAATTGTCCGGCTGTCACATCATCCCCCCGTTGAAAGGAATCTCGTCCCGAGATTCACTCAGCTTCAATAGTAACGAGTGTCGGCCCAAGTATGTGAGTACCCCGATCTATGTGAACCCCGGTCCACAACGTGAACCGTAATGAATCCAGACAATACAAGAGATGACTCAAACATGCATGCAACTCAGCACCCAATGCCCAGAACAACGCTCCCCAAAATCACGAAAAGATACTAAACCACAACTAGAGATAATAAGAACTAGTACCCCAAGCCAAGGAACTAACTCCTCCAGATGAATAAAAGATAACTGTTATCGACTGCCGCATAACCAACCCATCCCGACCGGAGATATGTTGAAGACCCTTGTGATCGGTATAAACGAAGTACCAGGTACCGCCCAAGCAGTGTCTCCAGATTACCTCCTCACATAGAATTTACACACCCCGGACCCGAACAAGATGCAACACGACACACGATAACCAAGGGCTCACCCCTCCAAGGTGTAGGCACAAAGTGTAGTGACAAATAAAGCTTAACAGATATGAAGCTCCTAACGGTACGAGAACCAAAATGAAACAGAAGTATAGAGACAAATAAGAAGACGTACCGGTAACAGTATCAGGATCCTCCTGGTTCACCCTCGAACCGATGACGTAATCATGTGTTTAAAATATGTAAGCATGTTTCTCCCCCGAAAGCAAAACTGATAAAAGTGGGGCCGTGAACTCACCATAGGTTGCGTCTTCAGTTAAATAGTAATCCGACACATGTGTGATAGCCCAAACTAGTGGCGAGCTATCAATGAGTTTACATAAGTGTGATGACTACTAACCCGAAGGCTAATCAGTCCCCAATTGTCCAGACCATGACTTTCTGTGTTGAAAACATGTTTAAACATTAAACCGACCATACCGAACAAGACCCGACATCCCATTGGTGACCCGACATCCCACGTGTTTGCCAAATGCAAGATATCATGCAATCATATGCAATTATACACTTAACACGCGCAAAAGTTCACTAAGTCTAGCATACTGTTCAACTAACGCATAAACGAGTCCGAACACGTGTTATCAGGTTGTTAGACATGTCACGGGGTTACTATCAAGTTCCTAGGTATCTAAACATGTTTCAGGATGTCAAATACACTTACGGTAGCAAAACACACAATTAGGAATCAAACATGCAATTAGGAAAGTCAACTAGCAATTAGGAAACTCAACTAGCAATTAGGATGGTTAAACAGGCGAGTAGGGGTGTAATCACCCTTTCCAACATGCGAGTAGGGGCTACTCACCCTTCCCAACTGGCGAGTAGGCCTCCTACTCGCCCCCTGCAGACTAAAGCCACTTTTTCGCGCGTTTAACCCTCCCAATCAGATTCGAAACATGTAGAAACACCCAATATCAAACCCAAATCATTTATCAACCTATCCCAAGAGAAAAGCCCTAATTTATTATCATTCTATCAACCCAATTTGTAAGCATTTCCCTAAATAGCTTATCGTTATGTAAACATCACATCAACACATGCAAAACTTACCCTATACGGCAAATATCTAGATTTCATCACATAACAACGTTGTCCAACATAATCCTACTGCTGTAGTATCATCCTAGATCAAACCCTAACCTTATGAAATCAACAAAACACATTATAACATCATAAATCTTCTTAAATCATTCAAACGGGTCAAAACCATATTATCATTAAAACACAATCATTAACCTCCTAACTCATAGATAAGTATACTAACAACTCGTTAAGATCAAAAATGTAAAACTAATGAGTTTTTTCATGGTGGCTGTGGTGTTTTTTTAAAACAAAGTACCTTTATTATTGATATTGCCAACACTTCTACATTTTTACATCATTGAATATAGTTTTATTTTTTACGGATTATAACGAACTACCTTTGTTGTTTACCAATGGTATTACATTTGCTTTACAGTTTGATATTATTATTATTATTATTATTATTATTATTATTATTATTATTATTATTATAAGTTTTTTCATGGATTTTTTGGGTGAAAGATGATGATATTGTGAAGAAGAAGGTGATGCTCGTTGAAGAGAATGATGATGATGATGGTTTATTTTTAACAACAATGTGTAGTATGATGTTTATAAATGTTTGGTTTGTTTTACAATGATGTAATACACATTTTTTGTTGATGTTTTGAGGCATTTATAGTTGTGTAATACGAATGTATAGATGTCGTTTTGGGTTTTACACTAGTGTTTTTGTGTAGTAGGCTGTGTATGGTAGATTTACACTGGTGTAAACACCAGTGTAAGTTATCCTAATCAGATTTATGTATTATTTGTTTCAAAAAATTAAAGGATTTAAAAAATAAAATACAGTAAAAAAATATGATATTTTGAATAATTAAATAAAAAATTAGTATAGTACGTATTATATTAATTATTTCTCTTTCCATAGTTATTTTACTAAAACACCCCTAACTGTACTTTATTATATTAAAACAACATGTAAAGACAAAAACCTAAACATGTGAAGACAAAAACCTTAAGATGCAATCTCAACCATTGGTTTTATAAGATCAATGGCCTACAAGAGTTCCTATGGTTTTCGCAACTCACACTAGTTCTCAAAAGTAACCCAACCCTATATATATGTATATATATATATATATATGTGTGTGTGTGTGAATTAGCTATTTATATGAATATATGGTAAAAGATATCAACATTTAATTGATAAGATTCCAAGCACACCTTTAAATGCGCAATGATTTATTCTTTTAGCTAAATATGTCATAATTATACAAAAGAAATAACTTTCACATTATTAAAAAGAAAAAAAGACTAGCTAAACATTTCTTGAATTTTTTGGAGGAGGATTTCTATAGTATGTTTGTGCGGTTTCATGATTTTGGAATTATAAGTAGGGGTTGTAGCTCCTCTTTTATAACGTTGATTCCTTAATCTAAAACTCCGGTGGGCTTAAAAGATTATAGGCCTATTAACCTTGTAGGTATTGTTAGTAAGGTGATTTCTAAGGTTTTGGCTCTTCGATTAAAAAAGGTGTTGGGGTCGGTTATTTCTAATACTCAGTCTGCTTTCATTAGTGGCAGATTTATTTTAGATGGGCCTTTGGTGATTAATGAAACTATCGGGTGGTTAAAAAAGAGTGGGAAAAGGGTTTTTTGTTGAAACTTGATTTTGAAAAGGCGTATGATAATGTGAACTGGGGATTCTTGCTGTCTACTCTAAATCATATGGGCTTTCCCAATAAGTGGTGCTCTTGGATCAAAGGCATTCTTGAGTCCGCCCGTTCGGCAAGGGAGGTACTTCATTGTATGATTTCAAAAGGGGTTTGCCAAGGGATCTGTTATCACCATTCCTTTTCTTGATTGTTATGGAGGTACTTCATTGTATGATTTCAAAGGCGGTGGATCTTGGTGAAATAAAAGGGGTGGCTATAGGTCAGGAGTCTGTGATGATGTCTCATCTTTTTTACGCTGATGATGCTTTACTTATTGGGGAATGGTCTAAGGAAAATTTGGATAATGTTGCTAGAGTTCTAAGGGTGTTCTATCTATGATCTGGATTGACAATAAATATACAAAAATCATGTCTTTTTGGAATTGGGGTAGAGATGGAGGAGGTGGAGTATATGGCTGAGATGACGGGATATAGAGTGGGCGAGTTACCGTTTTATTACTTGGGGATCCGTGTTGGGGCTAACATGAATAGGGTGTGTTTTTGGAACCCGGTTATTGACACTATTAAAATGAGGTTATCATCTTGGAAGGAAAATACTTTATCTATGGGAGGAAGACTAGTGTTAATAAAGTCGGTGCTCTCGAGTATTCCCATTTATTATTTATCTTTGTATAAAGCGCCGATGATGGTGATTGATGCTTTGGAGAAATTAATGAGGAATTTTTTATGGTCCGGAAATAATGATGATAGGAAAATGCATTGGGTTTCTTGGGAGGTGATTATATCCCTAAGAAACATGGCGGGTTGGGAATTTTGAGATTATCGGAGGTAACTTTAGCGCTTTTAGCTAAATGGGCTTGGAGGTTTAAGTTAGAGGGAGGTTCGGTTTGGAGAAGGATTATAGAAGGTATTCATGGTAGCAGGGGATGTTGGAGCCTCTTACTTGTTAAAAGGTCGATTCTGGGCTGCTGGAAAGCAACTGTTTCGGTGTTAGATTCTGCCCGGATTAATAATAAACCATTCCAGCAGTTGATCAGAGGCGTTGTTGGAAATGGGAATATAATTCGTTTTTGGTTTGACCTGTGGTTGGGGGATTCTATTTTAAAAGATAGATGGCCGAACTTGTATAAGTTGGATAAAGATAAGCGATGTTTGGTTAGCGATAGAGTGGCGCCTACTGCTGGAGGTTTATCCCTGATCGCTAACTGGTCCAGAGTCCCTCGAACTGTTGAGGAGTTATCGGAGCTGCAGGATTTAGATTGGATGCTCTTTGGGCAGAGGTTAAACGGCTCGGTGGACAAATGGATTTGGTGCAACGACAGGACATAAGTGTTCACTGTGAAGGATTGCCGCAGCATGCTGATGTCGAATGGAAGTGGGATGCAGCAGCAGGTTTTAAAATGGGAAGGTTGGATTCCATCAAAAGTGTTTTTGTTGGTTTGGAGGGCTGCAAAAAATCGCATTCCTACTAGAGTAGCATTGGATAGAAGGAGAGTGGTTATTCAAGATTTGACGTGTCCTTTGTGCAGATGCGGAGATGAAGACGCGCTACACTTGTTGGTGGATTGTGGCTTCTCATATGGGGTTTGGAGTTCCATTTGCAAGTGGTGTAGGTTGGACCCTTTTTTCGCTTTTGATATAGAGGATTTATTGAACTTGTATAGAAATGTACATGGTGGAAAATGGAGGAAAAAGGTTGTTCGAGGGATTGTGATGATTACTATTTGGGCGATTTGGAACACACGCAACATTTTAGTATTTCAAAATAAAACGAAGAAGGTGATGGAGGTTGTAGCGGAAGTGAAGATCAAGGCATTTTTTTGGTTGAAGTATAGATCGAAATTTAAAGATTTAGTTTGGAATGATTGGTTAAAATATCCACTGTATATTTGTGAGTAGTTTTGGCGGTTCTAGTGTTTTAGAACTTGCCGGTTTTTGAATGAAAGTTTATTTTCAAAAATAAAAAAAAACGAAAATACCATTCTTGAATATATATATATATATATATACTAGTTATTTATATTGATATATGGTAAAAGATATCAACATTTAATTGATAAGATTCCAAGCACACCTATAAAAGCACAATGATTTATTCTTTTAGCTAAAGACTAAATAAAATGATTTATTCATTTAGCTAAATATGTCATAATTATTTAAAAGTAATAACTTTCACATTATTAAAAAGAAAAAAGACGAAAAATACCATACTTAATATATATATATATATATATATATATATACAGGGAAAATATAAACTGAAAAACCTATTAAGTTAAGAAAACTAAGAAAACCCTTGTAAAAACCATGTAAAATTTTTTATTTTTTTGAAAAAAATACACAAGGTAACATACATGTATTAAAGCGTGTTTGGCCAAAAAATAAAAAAAAAAGCGCCTATAGGATATTTTTTTAAAAAATAAACAAAATTTGCGCTGTTACATATGTAACAACTGATGTTCCAATCGGTGCTTTTTTTATTATTTTGGGCCGAAAACGCTTTAATACATGTATGTTACCTTGTGTATTTTTTTCAAAAAAAAAAAATTAAATGGTTTTTACAAGGGTTTTCTCAGTTTTCATAACTTAATGGGGTTTTCAATTTATCCTCCCCCTATATATATATATATATATATATATATATATATATATATATATATATATATATATATAGGTTTAGGATCCTGTACAAAGTACATTTTTCGTGAGAAGTGTGAGAAGGACTAAGAATTGACATATAGACATCATGTTTTGGATTTAGGAATGATGTTTTAGGTTGTTTTAACTTGAAAAACACCAAACACAACAATCTAAAACACAATACAATGTATTATAGTCATTAAATTTAAAAAACAGCTATAACACACTACTTAACGCTTAAAACACACTGCTAATGTTCTTAGCATGGTGTTTTAACTTTTAAGCCTAAAATACATTGTTTTCGGTTTTTAATTGTTATGTTTGGTGTTTTTATAGGCAAAACAATCCATAACATCACGACTAAGTTCAAAAAATGATGCCTAAGTATCATTTTTAATACTTCTCACACTTATCACAAAAAACCACTTTGTACATAATCTTGACCTATATATATATATATATATATATATATATATATATATATATATATTAATTAGCTGTTTACATTGATATACGGTAAAAGATATCAACATTTAATTGATAAGATTCCAAGCACACCTATAAATGCACAATAATTTATTGTTTTAGCTAAAGATTAAATAAAAAGATTTATTCTTTTAGCTAAATATGTAATAATTATTCAAAAGTAATAACTTTCATATTATAAAATTAACTTCATATTTAAAGTTTAAAAAATGATTTATTCTTTTAGCTAACTATGTCATAATTATTCAAAAGTAATAACTTTCACATTATTCAAAAAATAAACTCACATTTCTGTTATAACTTATTTAAAATAAATATAGTGAAAGTTTGGATAAAAATGATTAAAAATGGATTTATAATGAATTATTTATGATAAAAACAAAAATAATGGTCTAAAAATAGTTAAATAATTATTTCTGAAAATAAAAAAATATTATAATTTTTTAAGTTTTATAAACTTCAAATAATTTTTATGTAATTTATAAACCTTATTGGTTATTTTAAATGTATTATAAGAGTTTATTAATAATATCATACTTATAAATATATAATTGAAGTTTATTTAAAAAAAAAAAGTGCCCACAAGGGGTTGGCCCGGATTCAAACCTGGGTCCTTCCCAGATCTGAACCTTAAACACATACACACAAACCACCAAGCCATCCATTTGGTTTGTTGTTTTGTTTTGTTTTGAAATGTTTTTATGATAACAATAGCTTAACAATCTTCTTCCCCATAAACCCCCCGCCTATCAATTACCCATCTAAACATTGATGATACTTCAATTAAGGTTAGGGCTTATGGTCCTAAGATGTAACTGGAACAAAATGATAAAAATATTACCGAATGATAACAGGTTTGATGAGGAATGATCGAGGTTATGTGACGACGACCCGGCACCCAAATTGGTTCAAAAAGCATGGTATGGTTATAGTTGAAGGAAGATAATGTCACAGAGGGGGCCGAAAGTGGGTTTGAAACGGGTCTGGATCGGATCCTTGTTGGGTCAAAGAGGATTGATAAGCATTTCAACCTTAGTCTAATATCCTCTCTACAATTTGTTAGATGACAAAGTACTAAAGGTTTGAAGAAGAATTTACTGAAGAAAGAAGCTGAATGAAAGTACTGAAGACTAAAGTCCTAATGATGCGTAGAAAAACATCTGAAGAACAACCTTGATGATTTACTCATCAAAAGTTGTTTACTCTTCAGCTATTTTAATAGAAGCTTCCCACCGCCTTTCTACTTCAGTAGTTTGTTATTATATTAGTTTATGTTTACTTTATAAATATTTCTATTGCAAGTTCCAATACTATAGCCTGTTGTAGTATTATACTATTAGATTTATACTTCCCATGTATGTTTACTTTTGTGTATAAATAGATGGGTTCACACCCACTATTACATACTAACTTCCCATTTCTAATATATGAGAACAATTTAAGCATTTACAACTGTTACATCATTTGACACATGAATTGGAACATGAACTTTTGTTTGTATTTGTGATGACAAAAACTAAAACTATGTATTCTCACCAACTTCCATATTTTCCAAACTCAACATTTTCTAGAAACAATAATAATGTTTGAAGACTAGAGTTCTATTCTTGGAGTTTTGATTTCATGTTTGGAATCACGTAGTTCATTTGATGTAAAACTTCCTTTAGAACAATTGTTTTTAATTTATTATTTAATAGAATCTAAAGATTTTTGAAAGAATTCATTACCAAGAGCTACTAAACAACTATTACTACGTGGCACCTCGATGTTTTCTCCATCGTTTGGGGTGTTACAGATACATTTTATTTAGCACATAATATTTCAAGGGAGAAAAATAGTCATTATGCACAGTCATTCAAATATACAACCAAACAACTCTGAATGGTTCAACACTTTATTGGTTCAGAGTCTCTTACCCATTCAGACCTCTTACTAGTTCCAGCACTTGCCAAACAACCCCTGAGTCATCCACTTGCAAAGGGAAAGAAGGTTGGGTTAATGCAATGGCCGACTTTAGGTCGACAAATTTGGTGAAAACGGAAGTGAATAGAGAACGATGCAAGATGTTGGCGGACTCAAAAATAACAAAAGATAACACCTATTTGTCAGATTTAGAAAAAAAAAAAGATTTGAAGGTTATGAGTAATCGCATGAAAACACCAAAGAACCATACAAGTCGATTCTAATTGAACATAAACAGGGAATTTGTGCGAGTTGCGGCTGGGCCGAAAACTTTTAGTGTATATTTTAATGCCTTTGTCATTTTAAATTTGTTTTGTAATTTTTTATTTAAATTTAAAAAATGTTAGTTTTAGTTTATTTAAATTTATAATTTATTTTAAAAAAACTTAGTAATGGATGTGATGACCACCCCATGTAAATAGTGATAGATTGGAATTTGTTGAATATTTAGTGACGGTGTGATATAGTGATGACCACCCCATGTGGCCTTGTAAAGTTAAATTTGATCATGTCAGTGCATGCACCTACAACTGAGTGTCGGTAACAGTATTAATTAAATTAATTAGTATAGCTTTAGTGATATTGAGAGTGAGGGTTAGAGCTTGGGGCTAGAAGGTCTCAGGTTCGAATTTAATCCCATACGGGTTTTACCGACGCAGGCCTTTGGGCAGGCGGGTTTTACCCAGAATTTGGGACTTTTCGGTGGGCTCGATCAAGCCAGCACTTCATCTGTTACGGGCATATGGGGTGCCTTCGCATGTGGGGCAGGTGACCCCTGGTAGGGCATCATGTTTGGTTGGTCGTTCAAAAAAAATTATTTAATATAGTTCGGATAAATCATAGAGGAGGTTTGTATGAAGCTGCACGCCATAAATTACAGTAAATTAATTCACAAATCGTTTGTCGTATTACAAAGAAAAAAGATGAAAAATACCATACTTATATATATATATATATATATATATATATATATATATATATATATATATTAAGGGGAAGTTGTAACATTTCGCATTTAATTCCTTGTACGTTACGTTGATTATTAATAAAACGTCAAATTTCATCATTTATCGTCCTTTTAAAAATATTTCGTGATGCATTTGGACCCCTTGTACCATACTATATACATATAACATCAATATATTATTGTTAATATTGTCAAAAAATAATGGCATGGGCCGGGGTTCGAACCTGAGCCCATGGCCGGTTCAATCAAACACCACCACAACATAACCAGCTGGTCTACAGCTTCACTTGGTATAATCCTGATTTATATTATATATATATATATATTAAGTTTAGAGGTGCAGTTGACTTGTGAGAAGTCAACTATGACGAACACACTTCAATTCAAACCCAAATGCCGCGTTTTTTAATCTCTACAAGGTAAACTATGAATTAGTTGACTAAAACGCGTCCATTGCACGACCAATTATCATTAAAACATTCCTGATTTGAATCCAATTATCGCGTCATAGACTTTAAACGGATCAACTTACCAATTCGCATAACCCGAGTCTTCCACTATAAATTAAGGCCTTCATTACACTCTATACTCGCCGATCTTTTCTTCCTTACCTTCAATTTCTGCTAAAAACATCTCTACAAGCTTCATTGCTCGCATCTTTGACTTTCTGTTTGACCGATCAAATCACACGAAAACGAATTGTAAGTTCTAATGTTCTTACATGGTTTTGTTCATCGTCATTCATACAACAATAACCCTATGTTTAATCGGGTTATTGTTGTTCAAATCTGATTATTGCATAAACTAGGGCTCGACACTTTTGAAATTGGGGATAAACATTCTGCAGGTCTTGATATTTATTTAAAACGGAAATAAAACAAACACAACCACTGATCTAGATCAAGTGGTTGTGTCTGTCTGTTTGTTTACAAGGGAACGCGGGTTCGAGTCCCACAATACACGGTTTTATTCTTTTCTTTTAAAAAGGGTATAAAACTGATTCAAGTATAATAATATAATTATTTCAAACCTAGAATATTCGTTCTCAGGGTCCAGCCCAGTTGGTGGCTGGGCTTGTGATAAAACCCCACCCGGTCTCAGACCCGGGTTCGAGCCTTGGCATACACAACTCTTTTTTTTTTAAAACCTTTACTTTTATATATTCTCTATTATTTTTAAAAATAGTTTTAAAATACTAAAACTACTTTATAAATTCTACAAAATTTATTTCCTTCATCAGGTTGGATTACCAGGGCCTGTCCTTGATTATTGTTGACAGGAGCTTGCTGGTTCTGGTTTTGTACGGGGACAATTGCTCGTTCAGCATTTTGTTAAAGTTGTGTCTGAGCTTGCTGCCTTTAATTTTGATTCCCTCTGTTGTTGTTGAAGGGATTCTGATTTCCCGGTTGTCTTGGTTTGTTGGATTAGTTAGCTCTTTAACAGTTGTTTGCTTATGAACACATATGTGTTTGTAAGTTTATCAAAGCAGTTTGCACAATGGAATAAGTGAAGTGTTCAGTTATAAAGTTTCACTTTCAACAAGAGTTATTACTCCCCCTGGATGTAATGAACTAAAGACAGTTAATGAGAATCTAAGAAATTGAATGTATATGATAATAAATATGCAAAGAGATTCTCAGATTATGAAATGGTATTTCAATTTAAAGCCTTTGAAGGATTTCAGTTTAATAAAATCAATCTCTAAAATAGTGGGATTAACCCATCTATTTATAGAGGAACAGATACATGTAACTTAACACAAAAGCAATCCTACAACAGGCTGTAGTCTTGAAACTTGTACAAAAGATAAAGTAATGTTATAATACTAAACTACTGAAACATAAGGCGGTGGAAAGATTCTGTTACAACTGCTGATGAGTGACAAACTACTGATGAGTAGTTTGTCTTCAGTAGTTCTTCATTTTGACTTGTCTGGTTTGACTTCAGAACTTCTGATTTTTAACTCTTCACTACTTGTTGAACCATTCTTCAACAGTTTCTTCTTCTTTCTTCAGTAGTTCTATACTTAGCATATTTTGGCAGAAATAGGAATTAGACTAAGGTTATCCAAAGAGGTTTCTTCAATCCTTTTTGTCCTTACAATCTCCCCTGGATTGATGAAGCCAAAACCTTATATAATCCTCTATTGTCTTTTCCTGCCATCAAGTATCTTCCAGATTTCTCTGAACATGGAAGTCTTGAGTTGGTGTAGTTGTTCATTTGTGAGAGATCCTTGTTTAGGTTCAAGATGTTGGATTATGAGCAAGTCTTGTGTAGATAGATTTTTCAGTTCTTCCATAGATTTGAAGGCCTTGCTTGAACGATCTGTCCTTGTGATCAATACTGAGTTGGAATCAGTAAATGACCATTTCATTATCAGTACTTTAGATTGGTCAAAGTCTAAAGTGTAAGGGACCATGCTGGTCTCCTGGGATGTTCCTAAGTGAGGGATGTTTTCTACTTCAGTGACCCTCAGGTGGGATTCTCTTCCTTCTTCTGTTTGCACCACATTAGGTATATCAAAAGTAGGTAAATAATGATTACCTTAGTGTGCAGTCTATCAGTTATTGTCTTTTATATTTGGTAAGCAAATGTTGAAGGATCCCTGAATTGTGTCAGCAGAGGCTTTTCTTCAATCACAAAGTCTCCTTGTACTATTGTATTGCCTTCAAGAAATACCATCTTGAAATCAGTCTTTGTGGTCCCCTCTTGCTTCTTTTTGGTAGCAGGCTTTGTTGTTGATTGTTTAGCACCAGAAGTTCTAACTACTGAAGTTGACACTTTAGAAGTTTTGTACTTCTCTGGATTTGCAGCCTTATCAGCCTTGAATCTTTTGTAGGTGTCAAATAATGTGTCTTCTCTCCATTTTGACACATAGGCGCTTGAACCAAATCCATTAGCTACCAATTCATCTATAACTTCAGCTCTCTTTGCCTTTCTATCTTTGTCTGTGGCAATTTTGTCAGCCACAATCTGAGCTCTTCTTATAAGCTCATCCATAGAGAGCCCTTTGAGTGAATAAGCCTTTGTTTTGCTGTTCTTGATTATGTAAGACATCAATTGTTGCCTTTTTTCTTCCTCAGCAATTCTTTCAGGTGCTGCTAGTTTATTCAACTCTTCTTCATACTTCTCAAGTTTTTCATTGTAGCTCAAATCATCCCTTGCTTCTAGGTTGTTCCAGATCTCATCTTCCTTGGCTTTCTTCTGTGCTGCAAGTAAACTCTTCTCCAGTAATTCTTTTGACATTAAGATGGGAGCAGGGTTTAATACAGACATTTGAGTGGTAGTAGACCTTGGAATGTGAGTTGGAATGTCTTCAGTTGCCATAGAAGGCTGTTCAGATGGAATGTTGGAAGTGTTAACTACTGAAGGGTTGATAGAAGTATCAACTACTGACGGATTGTCTTCAGTACTTTCTGAGTGTTCAGAAGTTTCTACATTAAGGACTTGGGATGTTTCAGCTGCAACTTCAACTTCTTTGAGGAGCCTATCTTGATCTTCTAATTGTTTTTGGGCCTCCTCCTCCTTTTGTTGTTGAGCCACTTTTGCCTTTATCCTGGCTTCAATTGACTCTCTTAGTTCCTTAATCTTCTCCCCCTTTTTGGCTTCATCCACTTCTGGAAGCCTTAAAGGTAAAGAAGTTTTACCAGATAACTTGGCATGCTGTCTTGTGTTGTTGTCTATTTTCTTTGACAGTTCACTGCGTTTGTTGTTGATCACTTCAAACTGATTTTTGGTCATCAACTCCCAAGTAGTTATGAAGGATTTGAGGTGATTAGATATGAGGGTGTTCATCATCTGGTATAGGGGACCATCTGGGCTGCATAGGTGGTTCAAATCTATGCTTGATGACCCAGGGAATTGGGTAGGCATTTTTAGTGTAGGCGGTGTTTTTGGGTGATCTTCAGAGTGTACTGAAGATGCCACTTTAGGGGAATTAGGGTTCAAGTGGTCTTTAACCTGATCTGTTGTGACTAGCTCTTTGAGCTTAGAGAAATCAGATTCAGGAACTTCACTAGTAGCCATCAATTCATGTTCTATGGGGTTTGAATCATCATCCAAATCAATGGAATCATCTGAATC
The DNA here is from genome assembly GCA_030844895.1 of Ambrosia x helenae. NCBI lineage: Eukaryota > Viridiplantae > Streptophyta > Magnoliopsida > Asterales > Asteraceae > Ambrosia > Ambrosia x helenae. The sequence goes on from CM061232.1 coordinate 37,161,139, forward strand.
CCTGGTGATATCCTTAATGAGGACATCATCATTTGTATCATGTGTTAGGCCCAACCCAGTTGTCTCATGAACCTCTCTTTCTTGGTAATAAGGATTTCCTACCTTAGGCATAAAGCCTTCATCAGTAGTTGCCACAAATGAGGTCTTAGCTATGTTACTTCTGTCCTCAGATCCACCACTGGATGGTAAATGAGTAGTAGCAGCCTCAAATGTACCTAAAGACTCTAAGTTTGGGCTTAGAAACCTTGGTTCATCCTTATCTCTTGGGATACGGCTAATAACATCCACATCCATGTCAACTTCTGATGGTATTTCCCCTGTTTGATGTGTTTGTTGGGAAATGACATGTTCAGATGGGATTGTTTCTTTTAGCCCAGAGAGAAGTTTGGCAATTTCTATTGTTGTGTGAGATGGTTTTGGTTCAGTAGTTTTTGGTAAAGGGTCAACAATTTCAAACGATGGATCAGTAGTTATGGTCTTTTTAAATTTCTTCCTTTGAAATAAAATGGTAATTGGTGCTCTTTTGGGAGTTTGAGATGGATGAGACTGAGAGGATGTTTCAGTCACATCATTGACAACTGCACATGGCACATCAGCAGTTTCAGGCATCTCAATTTCCGAAACTGCCTTTCTTTTAGGGTTGGTGGGTTTGGATTTTTGTTGTTTGGTTTTCTTGGCCTTTTTAGGTGAGGGTTTGGAAGATGTTGGTTCCATGGGGACTGTTTGTTGTTCCCCTTGGTCATCTTCTGGCAAGGCTGCCGATTTGTTATGCCTTGAGTATGCTTGTGAGGTTAATGGTTTTAAAACAGTTGTTTTTCCCACAAGCACCTCATTTCCAAGTTCTTTAATTATCCATTGAATTATGAACCTTGGATACAACAAAAAAAAAATTTAGAATTTTGGTGATGCAACACTAACTCATTAAAGAAAAGTGCTGATGCCCTGAATTTTGTCTCATTCACAATGGAATGAAAAATAGGTTGAAAAGTAGAGGGCTTCTGATCATAAGATCCAGTTTTTGGACTCAAGCATTGGTAAGCACACTCTGTCATGGTTAAATTTCTTAAAAACTGTTGCATGTGAGAGAGTACCTTGATAACCACACTCTGTCATGGTAAAATGGATTTTAGATTTGGGAAAATGATCTGGTGCTTCAGCATCATCTAAACCCAGTCTTATTCCCAATGTAGCCGATGTGATAGCCATTACTTTCCCTTGGATAGTTGATTTTAGGGAAATGATCTGGTTATTCACTGTCACCGCCTCGGCATTTGCCCAGAACTCATTAAGAGTTTCAGTATGAATTGGAGGATCAATGGTGAAAGCAGTGAAGTATTGAGATTGGACGATTAAATCAATGATTTCGTCGTATTGGGACCAGGCTTCATCTTTCTCAAAATAGCATCTTTGATTGTGTCCATGTTTCAGTTCGAGAGCCATGTGGTTTTGTGTGTGTGTGTGGATCGAACAGTGTTTTTGGTTGTTTGCAGGGGAAGGTTTGAGATTGTTTATGAGAGAGAAGGAGGGAATTTTGCTTTTTGAAAGGATAAATGTTGGAAAAGTTGTTTATCAGATGTTTATAACCGCCCTAAGTCAAACTTCTGAAGTGGGAAATGTCTGATTTACCCTTTTTGACAAAATTGCTGATGAAGAACAATATTCATCAGTAGTTCCCATTTTCTCTTCAGTAGTTTGTTAACAACTGATGAGAACATTTATAAACACTTTATTCATAACTTCTGAAGTTTATTTTATCATAAGTTAATCATTTTTCAGAAAATATCCCCATACTGATGTTTTTCTACATCAGTAGTTTCTCTCATTTTGTTTTTCAGAAGTTTTGTGACAGATAATGTAAGTGAAAGTAAAAAAATGTGCAGGAAAATGAAAAACACTTACAAATTTAGCATCCCAAACATGGATACTAACTTCTAAAATGTTGATGTGTCAAGGGGTTTGGTGAATATGTCAGCTATTTGATTAGCTGTTGTCACATGCTTCACTTCAATCTTGCCTTTTTCATAGCAATCCCTTATGAAATGACACCTGATTTCAATATGTTTAGTTTTTGAAAACTGAACAGGATTTTGAATGATGCTAATGGCAGATTTACTGTCTACTAAGAGTGGAGTCTTGGTCTCTTTGATTCCATAATCAAGAAGTTGATATTGGAGCCATTGAATCTATGATGTACAGCTTGCAGCTGCAATGTATTCAGCTTCAGCAGTTGAAGTTGCCACGGATGTTTGCTTCTTTGATTTCCAGGACACCAGACAGTTTCCCAAGAATTGACAACCACCAGATGTTGATTTTCTTGACATTTTGCACCCTTCATAGTTACTATCTGAAAAAGCTGTTAACTTGGTATTGCTTGAAGCAGGATACCAAATTCCAAGTTTAGGAGTTCCTTTCAGATATTTGAAAATTATTTTGACTGCAATGAGGTGTGATTCCATAAGACCTGATTGATATCTAGCACAAACACATGTTGAAAACATAATATCTTGTTAGGATCTGAGTTTGATTGTTTTGATTGTTTAAGTAATATGAGTAATGAAAGAAGTAGATTATAAATGGAAAGTGCAGCGGAATCATAAGCTGTAAATCAAAACAAGAGAATAATTATTTTTCAATCGAATGCTTTCATATATCAAATGATTACAACGATTATACAAGTACTCCCCTCAGCCTGATCACTCTGTGAATGTTTGTCTAAGAGAATGTTTTTAAGTGATAAATAGAACAGTACATGCACTGTTCTATTTATAGACAATCTAAACCTCTGATGACCTAGGCTGACGTTACCTAAGACAGTGACCTCTAACAGAATAACAACATAAAACATCTGATGATACAAATAACTGCTACATTGGAAAACTCTAAAAGGCAAACAGCTGATAGGAAACCTCTGATGGTCTTGAATCATCTGTTGGAGCCTAAGTGCTGTTGGTTCCAACAGACCTTTAGTCTTCAGTACTTTGATCAGCAGTTGTTCTTCATCAGACCTTTGCAACAGCAGTTGTTCCAGCAGTTGTTAGGGTACAGCAGATGTTAGGGTCAACAGTCTTTTGAGAAAGCAACTTGTAAATGCTGTTATTATTAAGGATCAATTGTGTAGAATATTTTGGCTTTCCAATCATCTGTTCTTCTCCAGGTCAGCAGACCCAACAATCTCCCCCTAGAACAGATGATGCCAAAACTAAGCTTTATGTTGATCTTTATTCCTCATCAGACTTTCTCTGATTTGTCCTTTGAACTGTAATTCAAAGCTCAATCAGAAGAAGTCTTTTGCATCTCTTTCAAGCTTTAAGTTTAGCAATGTTTGGAGATCATCTGCACATAGGCCATGTGCATAATCCATACTTAACTTTTGGGCTACTCCATCTGATCTGAGCAGAGTCAATTCATGGTTATCTTTGTTGACCTTCCATTTTAGAATTTTTGAACCAGAGGATCTGTTGAGCTGCAGATTTATTTTTGATGAGTTTGGTGATGGAGGTCTCCCAATGAGTTTCATGAGTTCTTCAGTGGTGGGATCAGAAAAGTAATGTACTTGGTTGAAGAGACCCTCTTTTACAAATGTATCAGCAAACTTCTTCTAGTGTTCTTCAGACATTTCCTTCTGTTTCTTGAATGTTTCTTGGCAGCAAAAGATAGGTCAGAAGTATCAAGCAAGCTGTCAAGTGTAAAGGCCTGTTGAGGTCTCTTAACCATAGGAGCATCTGAGTAAATTGGTTTTCTGGGCAGTGTAGGATCTTTCTTTCTATTCTCTTCCAATTCTTGTATGTTTCAACCAGCCTTAGCTCAGCCCATCTTGCAACTGACTTCATCTCCTCATATTTGGCAGCCATAATTTCTTCTCTTAATCTTTTGAACTTTCAAGCTCTGGTTGGATCTTTGCCTTTCCTAAAATCAGGGGCAGAGACTTTTGCTGGGGGATTCTTAGCCAAGTCTTCAATTCTCATAAGTTCTTCTTGAAGAGCATGAGTGGTCCAGCCTGCAAACTGTTTCTTGGTTGCTTTGTAGGGCATGGTTGCCAAGATTTGTTCCAGAAGAGATTCCCTAACCACCCATTCCAAATCACTGCTCAGAGGCATGGTGGACATGGAGTTGCTCAGGGTCTTAGCAGAATCTTCAATCCTTCTCAGTTTGCTAAGCTCTGCTGAATGAATGCCCTGAGCAGACTTGTCATCTTTCCCTTTTACATCTCTCCTTGATGATTAAATCAGCCTGTTCAGTCTTGAGTTTAAGATATTGATCTATGTTTTGAGGAGCAGGAAAATTTGGGAGAGATGGGAAAGATCTTTCTGATGTTTGTTTAGTATTGTAGAAGGATTGCATTTCCCCCTTGAGTAGATCAAGCTCAAGAGGATATTGAACAACCAATGGTGTGATGGATGGTGGTAGTCTGTGAGATGTGAACTGAGAGGTGAGTGGTGAGAATGATGTAAGTGGGATGGCTGATATAGGTGTCGATCTGGTGGTTGAAGTGGAAGGTGGTGACGTTTGTATGTTTTCATCTTTTACCACAAAGGTTGATTTTCTCTTCCTTCTATACAAGATGAGTGGTGATGGTGGTGTTGCAGCAGTGGTTGTGTTAACATCTGTTGGTGCTTGTGTAGGACCAGCAGATGTTTGGGATTTAGGTGGTGAAATGGTTGTAGGTAGTGTATTGGTAGTTGTGGTAGTGGGTTTAGTTGTTGGTTTGGTGGTTGTGGTGGTAGGTTCAGTTGTTTTGATGGTATCAGTGGTTTTGGTGGCAGCAGTGGTTCTAGTAGCAGTTGTTTTAGCAGCAACAGTTTTAGATGGTGGTTGTCTGATGTGTTTTGTAGGAATTTTCTTCCTTTTAGAGGAACCAACATCCTCAACTTCCTGTTGCTGCTCTTTCTTTCTTAGCACTAGAGCCTCTGCCTTGACTTCCAATGTGTCAAGCCTTTTCTGCTTAGCTTCAGCAGTCTCTTCAGCAATAACATTTGCAGAGGTATCAACTTCTTTTGCTTTGCTAGTTTTGACAGTTTCAGCATCAGCAGAGGTTTGAACATTGGGTTGTTGTTGTTGTGGTGCTGTTTGGGTAGACCCTGGTTTATTCGTAGCTTTTGATTTACCCTTTTGTGAGGGTGGACAACCAAAGGGATCTAGCTTTGGAAATCTATCTCTGCCACTCTCCCCCTTTTTGGCATCATCAGCAGTGAATTCATCATCATCTTCATCTCTGAGAATTATGGTAGGGGCAGAGCCAGTGGTCTTCAGCAGGTGGTCTTTGATAGCTTTAATATCTGCTTGGGTATCTGTGTACCTAGCATCTACCATAATTTTGATCTGAGCCATGTAGGTTTCATGTGTTTGATCTGCTAGTTTTCTATGAGCTATGATGATGGGGGAAACTAATTTCCATAGTTCACTAGCAATTTCTTCCTTGGATGGTTGACTTTTGGTTAGAGTAGCCAAATATCCCATAATTGTCTTTAGATCTGATTTGATATTAGCAATAGAGGTTTCAATGGAGTGAACTCTAGCCGTCAATTCTTGGTATTTTAACCTATCACCTAAATTAATAGGATCATCTGGATTCCTACCAGTGGTAGTTGTATCTGGTTCAGTCCTAGGAGGTGAATCCATAGAAAGAGAACCAGATGCCCCTTTGTCTTGGTTTTGGGGACTTCCAACTGATTTTGGGGTCACTATAGTGGCCTCATCAGTTGTTGCCTTCAAGGAAGTCTTAGCTATGTAACCACTGTCCTGTTGTGAGACAATGGTCTCTACGTCAGTAGTGGCTGCTTCACTTAAAAACTCACCTAGAGTTTCATTTAACTCCAGGGGTGTAACCTCCTCTGTTCGTGTGTTAGCTAATTGATTTTCCTCAGTCCCAGTCACTTGTGGGTATACTCTCACTACAAAAAAAATGCCATATAGTGACACACATTTTTAATGACATTTAGGGTATGTGACACTAATAAGGTTTTTAGTGACATTTTTTGTGTGCCATACTTGCTTAACACATACTTTTAGTGGCATTTAAATGTTATGCCACTAATTTTGATTTTTAGTGACACTTTAAGTATGCCATAATTGTTTGATACGTACTTTAGTGGCATTTATTTTTGTGCCACTAATTTAGTGACACACATTTTTAATGGCATTTAGCGTATGTGACACTAATAAGGTTTTTAGTGACACTTTTTGTGTGCCATACTTGCTTAACACGTACTTTTAGTGGCATTTAAATGTTATGCCACTAATTTTGATTTTTAGTGACACTTTAAGTATGTCATAATTGTTTGATACATACTTTAGTGGCATTTATTTTTGTGCCACTAATATCATTTTGTTAATGGTACCACTAGGTGCGACAAATGTTGACACGAACCGTACTCGACACGAAAAAGACAGTTTTTGGGTCGACAAATACGACCCGTTTAAAAATTGGGTTGGGTTCAGGTTGACTCATATTAAAAACAAGCGTAGTTCGGGTTGACTCGTATAAATGTGACCAACTGCCATATTGGTATTTGTTTGAATTTATACGTGGCTAAAAGTGATAAATGGTCACAGTAAAATGTTTTACGTGTGGCTAAAAGTAATAAATGGAGACGTTTAAAATTTTTATGTGTGGCTCAAAGTAATAAATAAACACATTTAAAATTTGTATGTATGGCTAAAGTAATAATGATTAATTCTCACTTCCCCACCAAATTGAATCCAGAGATGAAACGGTCTGGGTTGTTGACCGACCCGTTCGGGTCGAAACGGTCTGGTCGTTGACGGTCCCGGTCTGGTCAAAACGGTCCGTGTTGCTAACGGGATCGGTCAGGTCGAAACGGTCCGGGTCGAAACGGTCCGGGTCGCTACGGGACGGGTCAGGTTGAAACTGTCTGTGTCGATACCGGGCCCGGTCAGGTCGAAACCGTCCGGGTCGCTAGCGGGCCTGGCCGGGTCGAAACGATCCGAGTCGCTACGGGACGGGTCGTTACCAGGCCCCGTCGGGTCGAAACGGTCCGGGTCGCTACCAGGCCCGGCCGAGTCGCTATGGGACGGGTCAGGTTGAAACGGTCCGGGTCGCTAGTGGGCTCGACCGGGTCGAAACGGTCCGAGTCGCTACGGGACGGGTCAGGTTTAAGTGGTCTGGGTCGTTACAGGGCCTGGTTGGGTCGAAACGGTCTGGGTCGTTACCGGGCCCGGCCGGGTTGAAACAGTCCGGGTCGCTATGGGACGGGTCAGGTTGAAATGGTCTGGGTCATTACCGGGCCCGGTCGAGTCGAAACCGTCCGGGACGCTACCAGGCCCGGCCGGGTCGAAACAGTCCGGATCGGTACGGGATGGGTCAGGTTGAAATGGTCTGGGTCGTTACCGGGCCCGGCCGGGTCGAAGCGTTCCGGGTCGCTAGTGGGGCCGGCTGGGTCGAAACGGTCCGAGTCGCTACGGGACGGATCAGGTTGAAACGGTCCGGGTCACTACCGGACCCGGCCGGGTCACTACCGGACCCGGCCGGGTCAAAACAGTCCAGGTCGGTACGGGATGGGTCAGGTTGAAACGGTCTGGGTCGTTAACGGACCCGGTCAGGTCGAAGCGTTCCGGGTCGATAGTGGGGCCAGCCGGGTCGAAACGGTGAGAGTCGCTACGGGACGGATCAGGTTGAAACGGTCCGGGTCGCTACCGGACCCGGCCGGGTCAAAACAGTCCAGGTCTGTACGGGATGGGTCAGGTTGAAACGGTCTGGGTCGTTACCGGGCCCGGTCGGGTCGAAACGGTCCGGGTCGCTACCGGGCCCGGCCGGGTTGAAACAGTCCGGGTCGCTATGGGACGGGTCAGGTTGAAATGGTCTGGGTCATTACCGGGCCCGGTCGAGTCGAAACCGTCCGGGACGCTACCAGGCCCGGCCGGGTCGAAACAGTCCGGATCGGTACGGGATGGGTCAGGTTGAAATGGTCTGGGTCGTTACCGGGCCCGGCCGGGTCGAAGCGTTCCGGGTCGCTAGTGGGGCCGGCTGGGTCGAAACGGTCCGAGTCGCTACGGGACGGATCAGGTTGAAACGGTCCGGGTCACTACCGGACCCGGCCGGGTCAAAACAGTCCAGGTCGGTACGGGATGGGTCAGGTTGAAACGGTCTGGGTCGTTAACGGACCCGGTCAGGTCGAAGCGTTCCGGGTCGCTAGTGGGGCCAGCCGGGTCGAAACGGTGAGAGTCGCTACGGGACGGATCAGGTTGAAACGGTCCGGGTCGCTACCGGACCCGGCCGGGTCAAAACAGTCCAGGTCGGTACGGGATGGGTCAGGTTGAAACGGTCTGGGTCGTTACCGGACCCGGTCGGGTTGAAGCGTTCCGGGTCGCTAGTGGGGCCAGCCGGGTCGAAACGGTCAGAGTCGCTACGGGACGGATCAGGTTGAAACGGTCCGGGTCGCTACCGGACCCGGCCGGGTCAAAACAGTCCAGGTCGGTACGGGATGGGTCAGGTTGAAACGGTCTGGGTCGTTACCGGGCCCGGTCGGGTCGAAACGGTCCGGGTCGCTACCGGGCCCGGCCGGGTTGAAACAGTCCGGGTCGCTATGGGACGGGTCAGGTTGAAATGGTCTGGGTCATTACCGGGCCCGGTCGAGTCGAAACCGTCCGGGACGCTACCAGGCCCGGCCGGGTCGAAACAGTCCGGATCGGTACGGGATGGGTCAGGTTGAAATGGTCTGGGTCGCTACCGGGCCCGGCCGGGTCGAAGCGTTCCGGGTCGCTAGTGGGGCCGGCTGGGTCGAAACGGTCCGAGTCGCTACGGGACGGATCAGGTTGAAACGGTCCGGGTCACTACCGGACCCGGTCGGGTCAAAACAGTCCAGGTCGGTACGGGATGGGTCAGGTTGAAACGGTCTGGGTCGTTAACGGACCCGGTCAGGTCGAAGCGTTCTGGGTCGCTAGTGGGGCCAGCCGGGTCGAAACGGTGAGAGTCGCTACGGGACGGATCAGGTTGAAACGGTCCGGGTCGCTACCGGACCCGGCCGGGTCAAAACAGTCCAGGTCGGTACGGGATGGGTCAGGTTGAAACGGTCTGGGTCGTTACCGGACCCGGTCGGGTTGAAGCGTTCCGGGTCGCTAGTGGGGCCAGCCGGGTCGAAACGGTCAGAGTCGCTACGGGACGGATCAGGTTGAAACGGTCCGGGTCGCTACCGGACCCGGCCGGGTCAAAACAGTCCAGGTCGGTACGGGATGGGTCAGGTTGAAACGGTCTGGGTCGTTACCGGACCCGGTCGGGTCGAATCGGTCCGGTTTAAAATGAAGTATTTCGGATCTCTTAAAATTTTATTTTTAAGTTTATTTTTTTTTTAAATTTGTTTTCAAGTCAGGTTATACCCGTTAAACCAAAACCACAAATCGTTTAAGGGCCCAAAATTTTCAATCTTTCTAATAAAATTTTCGGTAAAATTTATTCCCACCTAAAATTTTCAAGCGCTTTTCTAAATTTTCCCAATTTCCCTCCTTCACTACCCTTTAATAAATTTTCCCCTAAAATTTGTTCCCTCCTAGTGAATTGGTTTTCCCTCTACATCATCCCCCAAAAATCGAGTTTCCCTCTGCAAGTTAAGGCAACTCCAATTTAACTATTTACACCAAGGTTAATAATAGTATCATTCCAATGAGATTTCTCCACCTCCAGTTACACGATTGGACCTTGAACCTCCTCATCAACCATGTCATCGTCAAGAACCAAATGCACCCTCTTCTCTCCTTAACCCACCCACTGATCATCATAAAAATCACTACTTTTCACTTAAATAATAACTCCATTACAACCCCTAACCCTAGTTAAAACAAGAACAGTTTAATGTTGCCCCTTTTTACAACCCTAAACTAACTCTTACTCTTATAGTTATTATATATACATATGGCTGATGTTAGCTCTCCTGATTTTGACAGAACAGACATCTCCCCACTTGTAATCTTTCTCTTTTTAGTGTTCTTTTTCTTTTATAATGTAGTATTTTTTTTATTGAATTATGAGAAGTGCTTGGATTTGTGTTTCTGAGAGGTGATTATGGATGATGTTTTGTCACGCGATTTGACCTAATAATTCTATTCATCATCGGAATAACTCACAGGTGTGTTTGTTTTAGGATTAAATGAAGTTTATTTTTGAATGTTTTGTAGGTTCTAGGTTTTTTTTTAATTTTGTTTTTATTAGGATTGTTGTGTTCCTTAATTGCACACAACCTGTTTGATGATATGATACAGAGAGAACCACAATTTACAAACTTACCTTGTATGTTGAAAAGGCTTTTGGAAAAGCCCTATGTATGCTCAAGCATACTGTTAAAATAGGTTATAATTTTTTTTCATGTTCTGCATGTTAGTGATTATATTTGGTTCAATTTCAATCGAGTTACTTAACATAAATACTTCATGACTAAACTGAGATCATTTTCGATTTTTTTTTTTCAGATTGAGATGACCCAAGATGGTAGGTTCGGGAAAAATCAAGTCTTAAGTGCAGAGGCCTCAGGTGATTAAATATTTGTTCTTTCTTTGTTAGTTGCATTTGATGATTCTGAATATTACCATATGTGTGTGTGTGTGTCAGAATTTGTTCAAGCTTGAATGGTCATAGTTGAGTGTGAATCAAGTACTTTAATTCTAAACATCACCTCTTAACAACATAAAACATAGGGGTATGTTTATGGATCAAAATCAGCAGTGACGGATCCAGGATTTTTTTTTTTAAAGTGGGTTCAGTGTTTTTAGATAATCCAATTTCATAAGTCCGGAGATAAAAAAAATTAGGGTCGGTTTGACGGTTCGGGTCTGGTAAGGTTTATCACATTATGGGGCTATGCGTTTTATCTAAAAAAACGCCAAAACTACCACCTAACTAATAATGTGCCTCCGTTAATAACCATCTAAGCTCTTCAATTGTTAAATGAATAGTTGAAGTTCCATTCTTAATATTAAGTAACATGCAAATAAATTGCTAGTCTGACTTGTGTTCAAGACCATATATTTAGATTCAAACAGCATGTTAATGTTATGCTATGTTCTTATTTGTCAATTATTTATGCTAAAAGTGGTGTCTTACTTATTGTTACTCACTTGCTAATAAGTTAAGCATTGAAGATTATTCTTGTTCACAAAACGCAACTAAGAACTAAAATCTTCACTTGTGTGGATTAATGACTTATCCTAATAATGATGTATTAAGGACTTTGATCATCACCAACAATCCAACATAATTTTGAGAACTAAAATTTTACAAACATTGTTTATTAACAAAAAACCTCCTACTAGTGATACTACAAGTCTTGCTGACTAAGAGAGCTATCAATTTGTTAAATATTTGGAATGTGGCGCCTTTTGGTGTGTAGTTTAACAATTGGTTATGCATTAGTGTACTACTATACTGAGTATACAAGGAACTAGTAGTTGGCAATAATTTTGTGAATCTAGGGTGTGCATCAGGGATTTAAGATCAACAAGATCAATAGTTAATAACAAGGAAACAAATAGAACTAAACATATAAATTACTAGTTTGTTTAACCCTTCAAAAATCAACTTCTAGTTATCAAGAGAACAGATAGAACTATAAGAATTCAACGGTCAATATTCAAACAAACAATAAATATAGACAGTCATATCTAATTCAGTTTCTTATATAATTAGTAAAAGTTAAATGACAATTTAAGAAAGAACACATATTCCTGAATCATCATACTCATAGAATTAGTAAAGAATCAAAATTGTAACTTAGTAAATAATTATTGTAACATGAGATGAATAGTCGACTCTATGTTTCGAACTCAGGACCTTTAGTTTGAAAGATGGAAAGATTAACCATTGAACCACCCATAAGATATGTTTATGGGTTCATCCCAATATTGGTTATGGGTTCCCAAACAAAAGAAAGAGGATATGTATTCACTCGTTAAGGTATATATCTTTATTAAGTTTCAAAATGTATCTACTAGATAAAGTAAGAGGTGTATCCTTAATATATATAATTTTTGTTTGTAGTCAAAATTTTTTATTTATCCAAATGAAAACAAACAAGATTAAAAATTGGATCTTCCAAAGCATGGGAAGAAAATGGAGATCGTGGAAAGGTTTGTTAAAGGAAACATGTTATGATCCAAGCCTTACTGTTGATGAAATCGTGGCGCAACATGTTAAGAATGACGACAGATTGAATCCAACTCAATTTAAAGAACTTGTTACTCGTTGGTTCACTCCGGAATTTCAGGTAACAATAATCTGGAACTTTGATTTCTTTTACAATATTTACAATTATCTAATTATATCAAAGAATTCTTATCATGTATTATCTTATCATTTACCATAGAGTATATGTGATGTTAAAAGAATGAGCCGCTCAAAGATGAAGGAGCCTCATGTGAGTGGGACAAAGTCATTTGCTAGACTTGCTCATGAAATGGTATTATTCTAGCTATTTTTTACATTTATTATATTTTAGGGTTTTTATTTCCCTTACTAACCATCAAACATCAATTATAGTCAATGAATAATAATGGTGTATATCCAACACGAGGAGAAATGTATATCGTAACTCGCACTCGTAAAGATGGAAGCATCGTTAATGATAAAGCTGCTCATGTTGTGGTAATATATTTTTAATGTCCCTATATATCATGGGTGTGTTTAATTTTTTTATGATTACGTATTTTATTACGTGTTCAGGCTTCATTAAAAGATATTGCCAATGAGTCTACAACCACACCCGGTGATCCAGAAGATTTTACAAATGATGACTACTCAAAAGTCAAAGGCCCTGAGAAAAGAGGATATGTTCAGTTAGTGGGAAGGATGCCAGCCGAAAAAACTAGTGGTACATCTTTGAAAGATTTACAAACTATTGATCAGCTAACGAGTGTTGTTAATGCTATGGCTGTTATCATCCAAGAACATATCCCAAATGCAAACCTATCTTCGATTCTTAGCAATAAGAACATACAGGTAATTACATGCATGAACCATTGTTTGTTCTTTTACCATTACATATTTATGTACTATTATTTATTTAATTTATATGTTTTAGGTCCCTGGTATTGGTTCTTTGGTACGTAACAACTCTTTACCAGTTAACGAAATATCGTCTTCAAGAAGTCATGATGATAATGGTAATTACTATTAGCTTTTTACTTTTAACTATTTCGTAATATTAAACGAGCGTGCTTCTTAGTTTGAAATTGATTAGCCAAAACTTTCCATTTTACAGGGTTAGAAACACGTGTGGACAATTGATCTATAACTCTTTTTGTTGACATTGCAGTTAAGGTAATATGTTGATTTTTTGTATACTTGTTAGGTGTTTGGACAAATTATAAATGGCTCCCTATTAATTATATGTTGGTTTTTTCTCTAATTGTTAGTTGTTCGATCATATTTGTTTATACTGGATTTTCCTTTGAATAGGAACAACGAGTTTCATATATTAAATAACTTTTAGATTTCATTGAATAAATACTAATACTTATTTATATGGTTTATGATTGCAGGATATATATCATTGGAAATTTTGGAGCTTAGTTCTATGAAAGTTGAATTCTCTCCTAAAATAATGTTTAGATTCGTCGTGCAAGCATTTGGAATATGTTATTTATTACATAATGTTTTGCTAACATTTGAAATATGTTTCGGATTGAATTTTTATTGAAGTATATTATGATAATTTTTACATATACAATTTTACTGAACATTTATTTATATTTTATATTGTATATCATTTGATTTGTGGCAAAATTATGTGCCACTACAAATAGTACATATATATATATATATATATATATATATATATATATATATATATATAAAACTAGAAATGGTTTTTACCAACACAAAATTTGTACCACAAAAGTTTTTATATTGTGGCAAAAAAAAAGTATCATTAAAACTAGTATAAATATGTAATTAGGATTACTTTTTAAAGACACAAAATATGTGTCACAAAAGTCTTTCTTTATATTGTGGCAAAAAAAAAGTGTCATTAAAACTAGTATAAATATGTAAATAGGATTACTTTTTAATGGCACAAAATATGTGTCACAAAAGTCTTTTTTTATATTGTGGCAAAAAACAAGTGTCACTAAAAGCCAACAAAACTTTGTGTGATAGAATGCAAATGTGTCACTAAAAGGCTTTAGCGTCAGCACTTCTAGTGACATTTTTTTTGTGTGCCGCACATTCCTTCAAGTCCCTTTAGTAGCACTTTTTTCTTTTTTTGTGGCACTTTTTGTATGTCACTAAATGGCATTTTTTTTGTAGTGTCTCATTGATGGGTGAAGGAGACGAACTGGGAATGTCCTGAGTTTTATCAATCGCTTCGAACAATGGTTTCATTGTTGGAAGGACATGTGATGGTGAAGGTGGAGGGGTGAAAAGAGAAGTAGCCCTAGGAGAAGGGCTTATGATCATATGGTCAAGTGACTCATATGTCTCATGATGTGTTTCCCTTTGGTTTACAACATGATCCTTTTGTGAGGATTCATGAGGAGTTTGTTCAGGTTGAGATATATCTAACTATTGTGAGGAAGTAACAACAGTGGGTTTTGTGGTGGTTTTTGTGGATGGACGTTTTCTTTTGGAGGTGGCTAGTGTGGGTTTCACAGCACTAGATGTAGTGCCATGATCACCAGGAGCAGTGGGCTCAACAACAGAGGTTTGGGCAACAGTTGTTGTCTTAATCCTCTTTGTTTGTGTTTTTGAAACTTTAACTTTTGACCCCTTTTCTTGGGTGTTTGAACCCAGCATTCTTGTAAAAGTTTCATCAGTTAGACTCTTCATTTGAAAAGATTTACCCCTTTTAAAATCTTTTTCAGGTAAAACCTTTTTGTAGGATTACACTTAAAATTCTTGGGTATATCAGAAAAGCATTATTAGACCCAGACTTTATTGCCTTCACATTTGATACTAAATCCAAGAACAAGCCCTGGGATATATTGAAGTCAGATTCTGACAACATAGCATATCCCAAGTACTGAATTGTAAGGCCCCAAACCCGGGGACCCTACCGTTAGGTCTCATTACAGTGTACGGTTTTAAAATCAACAATTTTAATAAAATCACGCAACGGAAAAATAATTAAAACAGTACAAATTGTTTAAAAAAAATAGTTTGCTAATAAATTTCAAAACTACGAATGCCATCCATGCTATCATGAGTAATCCCATCCGCTAGCCAAGATGCATTACCAACTCAATCCGACCTGCAAAACAATCTAACATACATGCAAAAGTCAGCTACGCTGAGTGAGTTCTAATAGCTAAGTTGAAACGTTAAAGTTGATAACAAAACATTCTATTTGTTTAACAAAAGCACCTTGGTTTATAATCTCTCAATAATCATTAAGACCCAACATAAAACCCAACCCGTTAAGTCATACTACCCTCAAACTGGCAACCGACTATGTGGTGGTTTCTAGGCACATTGACCTGCTAACCAAACTCAGCCACTTCTACCCATGACCTGCTTGTCATTTTACATTTCCCTTTGTCATTGCAACTGACTTCTTTCCTAGAAACGACTCACTACTGTACAAGAAATCCACTAGTACAAAACAACACAAGGAAACTCGATTAATTCACATTCACGTCTTGAATACACATTACCCACCGCATCGTCTAGCACAAAATCGTAAAGCACATAAAATGGGAAGCCTATCACACAATATTAGTTAAGTCACAAAAATATGCATGAGCCTTGTGACAACCCGTCGCAACCCCGAAGGTAACAACCCGTTGCCAGCCAAGCTCAACAACCCGTCACCACCCCGAAGGTAATGACCATATGGACATGTCGACACCACCACTTAGATCGACGGTCCCGAACATTATAACCCGTCGCTACCCCGAAGGTAACGACCTTATAGACGCATCGACACCACCACTTAGATCGACGACCTCAACATTGGTAACCCGTCGCCACCCCGAAAGTAACGAACCATTACCAATAATCCGCTTCAGCACCTCAGGGATGCTATATCACACAAAACATATGGCACCCACACACACATTCACTATGTCTAGGGTCCCATCATACTATAATGTGGATTAACCACACACCTCCTATAATCATCATCACCGCGTTCATTTAATTCTAAGACTTTAACTAATCATTTTCTCATACTGAACCCCTAATCGTAATGCCTCGACTATAAAACCCATTTTATACTACCACAAGATAAACACCCAACCTGACCATACCTCGGCACGAGACTAAACAGCTCGAACCGACACATACACTGCAAAGGGTATCTCTAACCTCTTGACTCATTTAACCGTCATAGAACCGTCTCATTGGAAAAAGGTTCATAAAAACATTAAAGTCGTAAAGCTCTTTAATTTAATCAACATCTTAACATTTGCGGAAAACCATTTAAGCATGTATGATAGCCCCAAAATAATATATAAGAACGTAAAAGTAGGGGGACTAGAACTCACCAGTTGCAAAGCCTCCAACACTGTAACTTAAGCCTCTTGAACCGCCTCTTCGGGCGAAACATGTATCGAATAATCTGCGGTCATATTCTACTCGGATATTTTGCGGATAACCAAACTTGTTCACCATTGAGTCTGAGTTACACTCGACTAATCTAAACCCGTAACCTGAACCGAGTCTCCCAATACACAAGCACCCTCATGCGTGACCCATAATTACCCCTTAGTTAGCCATGCTCATAAAATAACAAAACTCATTAATACCATGTGATCATGCTTCACCATGCATCGATAAATATATATATATATATCTCCCAAACCATAATACATTCTTTAAATGATAAACTTATGGAAAAGATCTATCACCAAGATTCCATGTAACCAAATACATGAATGCGTGAACCATTTTTATCATTCTAACACCTACATCACCATATATGGTGTACTTAAGAAATCCACACATAAATATATTCACTTTAATACAAACCCCCACACGTGCACCTTCTGTTCCACTTCCCACTTTTTAACACCCATGCACTAAAAACAAACTTCTTATTATTCTTAGCAAACTCACCCTCTACATAATCCATGTGTGTCTTGCTTTACCTACAAATTTTAAGCCATGGAAATTACAACATCACATGCCACAGCTCAAGACCCATCGTTATAACCCTCATGCATGTAGAAAATCAAGATTTCATTCATGATCACTAATAGTCAACACAATCAACCAATACCATAACCATAACGTACATAATACTTCAACACCTCCATGCACACCGTCCCTACGCATATACCTCCACCATTGCACAAACCTACGCCAAGCCCGAACCTACGCCTGCGAATCTAGCAGTAACTGATCCTTTCTGGGTTTGATTTTCCACCGGTGTACACCATCGAACATCACCACAACGGTTGCTAAAAACCGTGTAAGGCTCGACCACCATATACAACAACGTGCATCATCTCCAACACCGAGCTCCACTTCCGTCACAACCACGGCCAAATCCAGCCACAACGACCAACATCATCATCACCGAGCAAACCATTCGCCTGCACCGATCGAGGCCTCCACCACCATCGCTAACGCCAACCTCATCCAAACACCCATGTTGATCACACATCACCTCCTTCGCCAACTATGCGATGACCATTACAGCCACCATAAGAGTCGCCATCATCACCCTCATCATCACTAGCCCATCTCTAACCCGAATTCTACATCCGTCATAGAACCAGAAACCAAAAGGTAAGAAAAAAAAAACGAACGGACATCATACCTGAATCACGATATGAAATGCACCGATCACCACCGGCTTCCACAAACCCCCCGTCATCGTACATAATCACCACTGCCATGAAGATAGCAACTTAATCATCTCAACGAACATCACCAGTCAAACGCCTATGATCGATAGGGAATCAACAATCCTTAGCTTTCTTGTTTTCTCTATTTGCGGCGGTAACAAGAGAGCAGTAGGGTTTTGTGATAGCATGATCTTTTAAAAATGATGAATTAGTTAGAAAGTTACACCAAGGTCCCTAATCTCCATCCTACATGCGGCTTGCTCCCAAAGTTACATTCAACATCTTTATACAATGACAATTTAGGCCCCTCAAGATATTTAAACCAAGATACATGCGTCAAGTTCGTTAACTGGCGTATTTAAATAGGGTCTTATGCTCAAATCCCGTCAACGTATTTGTTCAATACTCACCCGGGTGACCGTTTATTTTAAATAATTACCTACCTAGTTTTCGGGATGTTACATGAATTCTCAATGGGATTTCATTGAAAGAAATGGATTTAGCAGAGACACAAAGAAGGAGTGTATGAAAGAAAAATTTCATGACTCTTGGGAAAAACTTTTTGAAAAGAGTTGACCCAGTCATTTGTGAATCATAACCGCTTTCTTGAAACTCAGTGTGAAGTTCAACCTTAGGGAAAGAGTCATTACCTGACAGGTCATTCAATGAGAAGGTTGTAGATATCAATTGGGGGGTAATGGCGATATTTGTCTCTCCAATTTTTGAGATAATGGTTGTGGGCTTTTTGTCCTGTAGAAGAACCTCAGCATTTAACCAAAATTCTTGCAGAGTATCGATGTAAATGGGAGCATCAGCGGTTAGTATTGTCAGGTATTTGGATTTGATAATGACATCGATGGTGGTGTGGAACGGGACGTTTTCATCTGTTTTGACCAAATAGGGAAGGTAATTGTGGGTGGCTTTAGCCTGAAGATCCATTGTAATGGATTTCGAGTGTGAGGATGAGAGGAATTAGAGTGAGGGTTTGAGGTTGAAGAAGGCGGTTTCAGTATTTTGAATACAATGAGACAGTGTAACAACTGTTGTGGTAAAATAGGGTTTTTATAGCCTCTGTGAAACCGCTGATGTGGCCAAAACTCTGTTTTTGATAGCAGACGTGGCAAACATCTGGTGGCATACAGCTGTTGCCAAAGGTCTGATGCAAACAGCTATTGTTCTACCAAAGTACTGATGCTAACACGACTTGGTTATATATATAGGGGAGGGTTATCTAGAGAACGCTAAATATCGCGAGAACCGTGAGAACAAATGAGAAAACCAATCAAAATCATTTTTTTTCAATACAAACCTAAATATTATCAAAATACAACATTAAAAAACGAATTTTCTTTCCAAATAATTCATCTTTTCTTGCAAAAACACTTTCAAATTAACTTTTTACACATGTGTAAATGAAACAGTTTACACATGTACAAACAGTAAATTTACACATGTGTAAAAACAATTTATTTCCGTATACGTTAAAATTTTTATGCGTAAATTGTGTTTTTTGGAATTGTATTTTAGTAATAAAGATAAGTGTAAAAAGAAATTTTTGATTTGAATGGTTTTAGATGGCGTTCTCGCGGTTCGCACGAAATATAAGTGTTCTCAAATTAACTTTCCCCTATATATATATATATATATATATATATATATATATATATATATATAGGGTAGGGATTATACGAGAACCAACTTTAGGGAGAGAACCAGAGAACCATTGTCAACACAAACAAAAAAAAACTAAAAACCCCACCTCCACTCCCTAAAAACCTAAACCCACCCACCTCACTCCCTAAAAACCTAAACCCCCAATCCCCCCCCCCCCCCCAACCAACCCCCCCCCCCACCCCCAATTGTGAAATGCACATGTGCAGCTAACCCCACACCCCCAAAAACCAAAACGCTCCATCCCATCCCCCCCCTTCCCCCAAAAAAAGAAACCCCCTCTTTTACCATACCCAAAAACTAAACCCTAAAGCTAAACCCATTAAAAAACTTAACTATAATAGTGAAATGCACATGTGCATGTAGTACAATTATCTTATTTTATAGTTTTATATAGAGGTTTTTTTAAGTTTATTCACCAACAACCCCAAAAAAACCTAACCCCATTCCCATCATACCTAAAAACTAAACCCTAAAGCTAAACCCATGAAAAAAAAAACCAACTATAATAGTGAAATGCACTTCGCGTTTATTTAAAGATCATTGAATAAATTTTTTTTCCACCTTATATATCATATCACGTCCATTTAATGATCATTTCATTATGGCAATTGATAATTTATTCAAAAGTGTGCTCTAATAGTGAAATGTACATGTGCATACGATATATGTATGTATATATATAACAGCAAAATGCACATGTGCATAAGACCTGACGTAATTATGACGTAAAAAAGGCCATTTTTTTGTTTTTTTTTTATTTTTTTTTGTATTTTTTTTCAGAAAGATTAACACTAAAAAAACATTTTGGTGTTTTTTACTTTTTTTATTTTTTTATTTTTTTATTTTTTTATTTTTTTATTTTTTTAGGTTATATAATTTTTTTATTATTTTTTTTTTATTTTTTGGTGGAGGGGTTTTTGTGTTCACACTTGGTTCTTTGGTTCTCTCCCTAAATGGTGGTTCTCAAATGATCCAAATCCTATATATATATATATATATATATATATATATATATAATAGAAACAGTTGTTTTATCTAATCAGACGTTTGAAAACAGATTTTTCAACCAAACAGTGGTTATCTTATCTGATCAGATGTTTGAAACAGATTTTTCAACTAACAGTGAATAGAATGGATGAAACAGTGGTTGTTTTATCCTTAACAGATTTTTCAACCAAAATGCTATTTTAAGGGTGAATTTTGATTTTCTGAAACATTTTAATGTTTTTATTTAAAACATTTTTGTTGTTTAGTCCATGTTTAGCATACCAATCCTAGAAATTAGATTTTCAAAGGTAGATGTGTCTAAAGCCTTTGTCAACACATCTGCCAACTGATCCTCTGTTGGAACATGATGCAGAGAAATCAAACCTTTTTCATAGCTATCTCTGACAAAGTGATGTCTGATGTCAATGTGCTTTGTGGTTGAGTGAGAGACTGGATTTTTGATGATATTTTCAGCAGCTTGACTGTCCAGCATGAGTGAAGTCTTTAGTGCGGTTATACCAAAATCCAGCAGTTGATTTTGAAGCCACATGAGTTGGGCTGTACAGCTTGCAGCAGCAATGTTTTCAGCCTCTGCTGTTGAAGTTGAAACAGCTTCTTGCTTTTTCCTTTGCCATGAGACTAAGGCATTCCCTAGAAACTGACACCCTCCTGATGTAGACTTCCTTGTGGTGTGACAGCCAGCATAATCACTATCTGAATTACCTGAAAGCTCAATGTTTCCATTAGCAGGATACTAGATACCAAGTGTGTGAGCACCTTTTAGGTATCTGAATATCCTTTTCACAGCAATAAGGTTTGACTTTCTAAGTGAAGCCTGGGATCTTGCACAAACACAAGTGGCAAACATAATGTTTGGCCTAGATGCAGTTAAGTACAATAAAGACCCAATCATGCATCTGTAAAGTGTCTGGTCAACCAGTACATCCTTGTCATCAATGTGAGTAGCTTGGCTGTGCTCATGGGTGTACTACATGGCTTACAATCATTCATCTCAAATTTGGTTAACAAATTTTTCACATATTTATTTTGATGAATGAATGTGCCATTTTGCAGCTGCTTCACTTGGAGACCAAGGAAGCACTGTAGTTCACCCATAGCACTCATCTCAAACTCTGCATGAGTTCCCTAAACTCTTAACACATT
The DNA here is from genome assembly GCA_030844895.1 of Ambrosia x helenae. Classification (NCBI taxonomy): domain Eukaryota; kingdom Viridiplantae; phylum Streptophyta; class Magnoliopsida; order Asterales; family Asteraceae; genus Ambrosia; species Ambrosia x helenae. The sequence goes on from CM061232.1 coordinate 37,182,691, forward strand.
TTGTTACATGTGGACCCAAAAATGATGTCATCCACATATATTTGAACAATCATTAAATCTTTCCCTCTCCATTTTAGAAATAAAGTTTTATCAATTTTACCTCTTGTGAAACCAATGGATAAGAGAAAGGTGGAAAGAGTTTCATACCAGGCCCTAGGTGCTTGTTTGAGTCCATACAAAGCTTTGTTGAGCTTGTATACATAATCAGGATGGAATGTGTCTTCAAAACCAGGTGGTTCACATACATAGACCTCCTCCTAAATTTTGCCATAAAGAAATGCACATTTAATGTCCATCTGATACACCTTGATGTTGTGGTTGACAGCAAAGGCTAGGAAGAGTCTGATAGCTTCTAGCCTAGCTACAGGAGCAAAGGTTTCATCATAATTTATAGCCTGGCTTTATTCTTGATAACTATACCCCTTTCATCAGTTTTGTTTTTAAAGACCCACTTTGTGCCAATTGGACAAACATCCTTTGGCAGTGGTACAAGTTCCCATACTTGTTGTCTTTTAGACTGAAGGAGCTCTTCCTACATGGCTTCTACCCAACTGTTGTCTTTTAGTGCCTCTTGGTACTTGACAGGTTGTGTGAGAGATAGAATGCCTGCAAAAAGACAGATGTTTGAGGATTGGCTTCTTGTGAGCACACCCTCTCTGATGTTGCCAATGATTTGGTCTGGTGGATGAGCTCTTAGGTAGATTAGATCTCCCTGATATGGTATGATGGCATTTTGAGGTGAAGGACAGAGGTTTGGTGACTCCGTTGATGTAACATTTGTTTGCACTTCTGTAGTACCAACAGATGTTTGAAATGGAGGTGGGGAAATGGGTCTAAGTGGTGTGAAATTTGACTGATGATTGTCAATAGAGGTTGGACTTTTGTCAACAGATGATTGAATAGTGGATGAGGTTGGTGAAGCAGTGGTTTGAGGGTAAGACTGGCCAACAGTGGCTGACTCAAGTGTGGCAAAGTTTTGACAGGTGTTTTGAACAGCTGCTTCCCTGAAACAGTATAGACTTTGTAGTGACTTGAAATCACAACATCTGTTCTGTAGTCTTGTTGTGGAGATTGTGGAATACATGCACTGTTAGTTTTGACAGTAATATCTTCAAATTTGAATTTATCTAAATCAAACAATTAAGCAGGATTTGCTGGGATTTTTAAAGATGAAAGTTCATTGAACTTTACATTCAGAGTTTCTTCTATTGTCCTAGTCCTTGTGTTAAACACTTTGTAGGCCTTGGCAGTAGAAGAATATCCCAGAAAATATCCACAATCTACTTTGGCTGCAAATTTTGAAATGGAATCTTTAAGATTTAAAATGAAACATGGGTAGCCAAAGATTTTGAAAAATGAGATTAGTGGTTTGATTTTGAACAGAATTTCATAAGCAGTATTTTGATGTCTTGGGTTGATTAAAACTCTGTTTTGAACATAGCAAGCTGTGTTTACAGCTTCTGCCTAGAAGGATAGTGGCAAACCAGAATATGCTAGCATGGTTCTTGCAGCCTCTATGAGAGTTCTATTTTTCCTCTCAACCACCCCATTTTGTTCTAGTGTTCTTGGAATGTTGTACTGCCTCACAATTCCTTTTGACACATAGAAGTCATCCAACTCCTTATTTTTAAACTCTGATCCATTGTAACTTCTAAAGACTTTTACTGGCAAGTCATAATGTTTTTCAACTTTGGTGACAAAGTCATTCAAGATACCTGCAGTCTCATCCTTAGAGTGTAAAAAGTAAGTCCATGTAAACCTAGAAAAATCATCAACTATGACAAGACAAAATCTTTTTCTTCTTACACTCATGATTTTAACTGGGCCAAACAAGTCCATGTGCAACAATTGTAGACATTGACTTGTTTTGGACTCATCAATGGATATGTAAGAGCTTTTATGTTGTTTCCCTTTTAAGCAAGAAACACAATTCTCATTACATTTGAATTCTTTTGATGGTAGACCTCTTACAAGGCTTTGTTTGGAGAGTGAGTTGATAGTTTGAATGTTGGTGTAATCCAGTCTCCTATGCCACAATTTTGTCTCTTTAGTGGAGGCAGCAGAAAACAGACAGACATTTGCCATAGGATTGTCCTTCAACATATCAGCTACATACACATTGCCACTCCTATGAGCAACAAGTTGTGCTTTGCTCTCAGCAATGATGGTATCAATCTTTTTCACCACTTCTGGACCAATAATCTTACAAGTTTTCTTAGTGAAGAATGAGCCATAACCTTTGTCACTCATTTGTGATACACTAAGAAGATTAAATTTAAGATTATCAATAAGATTGACATTTTCAAACTTGAGTTTCCCGGCCTGAACAATCCCTGAACCCAACACCTTACCTTTTGAATCATTACCAAAGGATATATCACCCCCTCCATGAGCTAAGAAGTCCAGAAGAAGGGCTCTACATCCTGTCATGTGCCTGGAGCCTCCACTATCTACATACCAAAGACTATCTAAGCAAGCAGAAGCTCCCTACACATTAGTAATGGATCAGTTTTGGTGAGTGTCCAAAGCCAAGTTGGCTTTGGATGGGTCCACAGACTTTTCAGCCTTAAGCTTAGGAAGATGACCAGTGGTTTGAACTAGTTTTTGGACCAAGTTCAACAACTGTTGCTGACCATTTGTCAGTGCTTGGATGTCAACACTTGGTGCAACAGATGTTTGATCACTTCCTGCCAGATGATAGCAACCATAGGGATTTCTGTTCACTCTTGGTTTAGAAGGACTCTTGGTTTCTTCATAAACATGTGACAGATTATGACAAGGTGGTTGTTCATATCCTCTTGGGTACTTGTTGGTGGGTGGAGCATCTGTTACTTGAACATCCCTGGAAGCAGATGTTTCTAGACTTTTGGTAACAGATGTTTGGGCTGGAACATAAGTCTGTTTGGGTTTTCCTTTTGAAGTACTCACCACCTGACTTGCAAGAGTTTTAGCCTTGTACTCTTGTATTTTGACATCAAAATTTTTGAGATACAAACACTCTTTGGTTTTGTGATTCTTTTTACCACATATTGAGCATGTGGTCTTAGAATCACATACACTTGTTCCTTTGTTGATATCATATGCTTTTAGAATAAAACAGTTTTTAGTAACATGATTCTTCTTTTCACAGAAATCACAAAACAAGTGGACAGACTTTTCTTTCTTTTTCCCTTTATCAGCCTTCTTTTCAACAGATGTTTGATCATCTACTGGAAATTCTGTTAAAGGAATGATCTGTTCCTGTGGTGCTTTCTTACCATCAGGGGTTTTGAAGTCAACTGGTTTGAAGTTTTCAAGAATACCACACTCATCAGACCAAGTAGGTTAAAATTCATATTTTTCAAGTTCGGTGAATGATGAGGAACCTTCTAGTTTTTCAAGAACAATTTTCTTACCATTAGGTTCAGTGATTTTAATCTCTTGACCCTCCAAATTAGTTGGTACTACCTCAACTAACTTTTGTTCCCTTTTGTCAGTGTTTTCAAAAGCTGGAGGAGTGGTTCCAAAACCAAAACCAAACTTCACATGACTTTTGGTTTGTTTGTTGAGGGGCATCTCAAAACCTTTACATGATTCCACCCATTTTTCACATTCAACTTGGGTGGTCTCAAGCTCCTTTTTACAACTATGATATTTAGTTATCATAGTTTGGAGCTGGTCTTTGGTTATAGTTGCTTCATGTTTTAAGCTACTGATTTCATATTCTTTTTCAGTCAATTTTGATTTTAGCTCTTTTGAAAGTTTTTCAAATTAAACTTCATCATCTAAAATTTTCTTCCTAAGGTTTTCATTCACCTCTTTAATGTTAGCAAATGCTATTACACATTTTTCTGAACACAGATCTTCTAGAATTTGAGGAGATACATTAGCAGCAGCCATCAATGCACAATAACACTTGCACTCACAATCATCAGATGCACCCTAGGGATCTGAGAGATTCACAACCTCTTCTTCAGGTTTTGTATCTGCAATTACTTCATAAACAATATCATTAGTCACAATATCAGATTCAGTTACCACATCCTCAGATTCAACTTCTTCAACTATAGCCATGAAACAAAAATTTTCTAGTTCATTTTCAGCTTTGGCCATAAGGGCAAAATTTTCATCTGCTAACTCATCTGGTAGACTGCTCCAGTCAACAAAGCCTTGTGTGAGGAAACTCTATTGGATGGTCTCTGCGGGAGCAGAGGGTGGAGCAGCAGTCATTAGCACTTGTGCCTGAGCAACAGGGGTTTGCACATAGTGAATCTGAGGAACAGTGGTTTGGACATACTGGACGGGAACAGTGTTTGGAGACTGTGCAAAATGAGCAGTGTTTTGCACATTTGGTCCAGTGGTATTATGGGAAACTTGATAAGTGTTGGTCTGTGGCCTTTGATTTGGATAGGTAATCATAGGTGTACCATGTTGACTCCTACATTCCCTAGCAAAATGACCAAGTCTGTGACATTTATAACACTTAATCTTTGATTTATCCAACCCCACCTATGACCTGCCAGTCAACCCTGGAAATCTTCTGCCAGTTTTCTTGTAAAAATTGTTAGTTCTTACACTGAGCAGAGCCAATTGGTGCATAATGTCCATTTCTTCCAAATCATCAGGGTCAAAATACTTTAGGTCATCATACTCAAAGGATATGTTAACAGATGCCTGGATATCACCACCACTTGTTGTAAAAGCATAGTTTGGTGAATAAGAATCAGAGTTAAAACCTGAGTTAAAACCTGAAGTTATGTCAATGAAATGATCATAACTCTGATCCTTATTGTTACCAAGCACCTCATCATGACCCAAAAGTGTTGTATTACCAAATACATAATCATAAGACACTTTTCCAGAGTCCTGGAGTTTCTTTTTCCGGTTAAGCTCTCTCTCATTGGTCAAGAGCTTACCATGAAGTTGGGTCAGTGATAGGTCCTTAAATCCAATTAAGTTTCTCATAACTATAGCAATAGTGTCCCATTTGTCTGGTAATGATCTTAAAAACCTATGGTTCAAAGTTGAATTAAGGTAACTTAGACCAACCAGTTTTAGTTCACTAATGAGACAGTTAAACCTCTCAAATTGTTGAGTTAATGACTCTCCCTTTACATGACTGAATGTTTCATATTGTTGGTTAAGTATTTCACGGTTGTTTTCAATAACCTCTTCAGTCCCACCAAATTGTTCGTTCAATGCATCCCACAACTCCTTTGCACTGTTACAGTGTAACAGCCCAGCAAAGATATCATTGGGTAGAGCCATGGCCACATTACTGAAGGCCTTGGCATCTAACTCAATTTTCTGAAAATCCTGGTCGGAGTAGTTTTCAAGTTTCTTAGGCTCTTGAACCTTGGATCTTCGGTACTCGGCACCATCGGAACATGTGGTCCGAAGATAACCGACTTCCAATACCCAGTGTTCTATTGAGCTAGAACATGGCTCATCCGACGTTGCCAGATATTGTATTCAGATCTGACAAGCATCGGTGGCTTGTTGTTCGTGCCAGTGTTTTGTGGATCGTGATTGATTGAAGCCATTCTCTGATTGTTTCTAAAACAAAGTCTGCTAAAAAACGGTTGAAACGAAAATAAACTATTACTCTGTTTTCAATTGTTAGGACAAAAAGGATTGGTGAAACCACTTTTGCAAACCTATGTTTAATTCACTTCTGTCAAATCATTCTAAGTATAGAACTACTGAAGAAAGAAGACCAAACAGCTGAAGAAGGATTCTACAAGTACTGAAGAAGAAATACATCAGAATTTCTGAAGTCCAAACCAGACATATCACTGAAGAACTACTGAAGACAAACTACTCATCAGTAGTTTGTCATTCATCAGCACTTGTTCAAGAATCTTTTCCACCGTCTTATGTTTCAGTAGTTTATTAGTTTATTATTACTTTTACTTTTTGTACAAGTTCCAAGATTGCAACTTGTTGCAACTTGCCTCTGAACTTGTTTTTTGGCAAGGTTCATGTATTTGTAAAGTCTATAAATAGATGGGTTCATCCCTCTGTTTTAGACATTGATTTTTAATACAAGAAATCCTTCAAAGCTTATCATTGTTATTACCATTTCATTTACTGAGAATCTGTTTAAGTGTTCACTCTCATTCATTGCTTAGATTCTCATTAAATACGTGTCTTTAGATTTATCAAACATCCAGGGGGAGTAATAACTCCTGTTGATAAGTGTATCTTTAAACTCATATCATTCCGCTGTGCTATCACTGATTAAGAACTTGCTAAACACCTTAGTGTTCACTAGCAAGTTCATACAAAGAGCAATATTGATCCAACAATTGGTATCAGAGCACTGGTTTATCTGATCACATATCAATCTAACACATTGAGAATCAGACACAGGCTCTTATTGATATTCAATAAAGGATTATAAGCTCACTTTTATCAACATCCATCACTTTAAGAGATACTTGACAAATCAATACTCTTTAAAATGGATCCTCATAATACTGGTTCTGCCAATAAACCTGCTATGCTAGTAAGAAATGAATATAACATCTGGCAAAGGAGAATGGCACATACCTTATCACAGACCAACACAGGTTGCTGGAAATCTGTGATATATGGTCCTCATAAACCAGTAAATATCAATCTTGAAACTAAAGAAGAAATTCCAAAAGACCCAAAACACTATACAGATGATGATTTCCTAAAACTTGAGCTTGATGCTAAAGCTTTCTCTATGTTGGCAATGGCACTCCCAAATGAGATCTACTCTGGCCTATTACATTGTGATAGTGCCAAAGAGCTTTGGGACAGCCTCAAAGAACAGTTTGGAGGAACTGAAGAGGTGATTGCCAACACCAGAGAAATCATCGCTCAACAATATGAAACTTTTGCTCACATTAATGGGGAAACTTTAACACAAAAATTTGAAAGATTCTCCTCATTAATATCTGAGCTAAAATTAAATGGTCGGACCTACACAACTGTATCTATGCTTTATAGATTTTTAAGGTCTTTACCTGAAAAATGGGAAACATACTCTATAGTCTTAAGATCTTCACCAGACTTTATCTCCCTCACTCTTACAAAACTTCATGGGAGATTACTTACTTTTGAAAGAGAAATTGATCAAAAGAAAAAGTTACAAAGTTCTGGCAAAACTGCTGATGACTATCTACCAGGTAGTACAGCACTATTGGGACAAGACTCACCAACTTGTTCAAATAGTTTTGGATCTTTTGACCATATTGACATAACTGCTGGGATCTCATCTGAAAGATCATTCCCAGGTTATGACAATAATGATTTTAGTCAAACTGCAGATAACATGTGTTTTATCATGGATGATTTAAAAAATTTCAGCAGTGATGACTTAGAAGAAATGGATATTCTACACCAACTGGCCATGTTAAGTTTAAAAACAAATAAATTTTACAAAAGGTCAGGAAGGAAGTTTCCAGGACTCAACAGCTCAACAAAAATTGGTTTTGACAAATCTAAACTTAGATGTCACAAGTGTCAAAAGTTGGGACACTTTGCTAGAGAGTGTAGAAGCTCTAGCTTTAACCAATCTCAGTCTGGAAATAATTTTAACCCCAATTATAACAGGAATAATGGAACACAAGGGAGTGCACATTTTGTACAGGCACAAGCTCCACAACACCAATATGTACCACAAGTACAATATGTACAGATGCCTGCTCAACAGATGCAGAGCCAACAATCAATCCCTCCCTTTTCCAGCTGCTCAACCACCTCCACAGACTCAGCAACCCTCACAACAAAGTTTATTTACTTCAGGGTATGTTGACTGGAGCAGTCTTCCTTTTGACACTACTGAGTGTAATCCTGATGCAGACAACAAGATGTTTGACATCAACTGGGGAGAGCCTGACAATGGCAGAAAGAACTTTGCCTTAATGGCATTTGAGGGATGCACCTCAAAATCTGCCTTGTCACAGGTATCTAAAGAATCTTTGACAAAACTTTGTTCAAATTCTTGCAAAGAATCTTTTGCTCTCATAAGAGAGACTAATGTGCACTTACAAGGTAAAGCAAACGACTCTGAGAGAAAATTCACTCAGATGAAATGTGATTTAGAAAGAAAACTTTCTGCTAAAACAAAAGAAGTTTCTAAATTAACTAACACTGCTATTGAAACCCAAGCACAAATTAAAATCATGATAAATGACCTAGGAAATGTCAGACAAGAGCTTACTGACACCAAGGTCACATGTGAAAAATGGGTTGAATCTTGTAAGGGGTACCAACTATTGCTAAACAAACAAAGTGCTTCAAATGTTAGGTTTGGCATAGGGTACAATCACACTGAAACACCAACAAATTTTCCCCCCAAAACTACTGAAGATGGGAGAAAAATTGTTTCAGGTGAAACTTCTGAAGAGAAAGAATGCACATCTTTCCATGAAAACTTTCTAAAAACTTATAAATAAAGTTCTTCAGAAGTACTGATTAATTCTGACATTAAGCCATCAGTAGTTTCAACTACATCAGGAGTTGAGAGCCTGAAAACTACTGATGACCTAAAACCAATCAATACAGTCAGAAACTTGTCTTTGAAAGAAAAGACAAAAGAATGTGAAATCTGTGGTCTGTTCAACCACAAGACAGAATTTTGTAGATACAGAAAAGTTATTCAGTACAACAAGAAAACTCAACAACTGGTTGTGGGAAAACAAATCAGAAATGATTTTGTAGAAACTTTTTCTCCCAGGAAACAGCAACCAGTAAAAACCTTTTCTCAGAAAAAGACAAAATCTCAACAAAGATCTTTTTCTCAAAATTCTCATTCAGTAGTTAGACCTAAATCATCAGCAGTTTCACAAACTGCTGAGATTAAAGATCTCATGAACATGGTACAACTACTGATGACCAAAGTTGATGGTGGTCCTCAAAAGGATACCACCATTGCTCTTAAATAGCATTTGGTATGTGGACAGTGGAGGCTCAATGCACATGACAGGATGCAGATACCTGATAAACAATTTTATCAGTCAAAGAGAAGGATCTGTATCCTTTGGGAACAATGCTAAGGGATATGTGCTAGGACATGGCAATGTCTCCTCTGGCAAAATACAGTTTGACAAGGTCAATCTGGTTGAAAACCTTGAGTACAACTTGTTGAGTGTGTCACAAATGTGTGATAAAGGATATTCTTCCTTTTTCACAAAGACAGCATGCAAGATCATATCACCAGAAGGCCAGAAGTTGATAGAGAAGATCATTGAAGATCACACTTTGTTGATAGCCAAAAGATGTGGCAATGTCTATGCAGTGGACATTGAAAGAGACAAAGTACTGAACAACACTGCCTGTTTCTTCTCAAAGGCATCAACTTCAGAGACTGATCTCTGGCATAGGAGACTTGGCCATGTGAACTTTAAAACCAGAAATAAAGTCACAAAAATGGGCTTGGTCAGAGGTCTACCTTTAAAGGTATACCAGTGTCAAGAACACTGTGTATCCTGTTTGAAGGGAAAACAGCATAAGTCCTCCTATAAGTCTATTGAAGAATCAAAAACAACTGCATGTCTTCAACTACTCCATATGGACTTATTTGGGCCTGTAAAAATCATGAGCCTTGGTAAGAAGAAGTACTGCTTAGTCATCATTGATGACTATTCAAGATTTACATAGGTATTCTTCTTATTTTCCAAGGATGAAGCTGCTGAAATCATCAAGTTCTTCATTCTACAAGTAGAGAAACAATATTCTCTATCTGTCAAAACCATTAGAAGTGACAATGGGACAGAGTTCAGGAACAAAACTCTGGATGAATTCTGCTTGTCTAAAGGGATTATTAGACAATACAGTGTTCCCAAAACTCCTGAACAAAATGGTGTAGTAGAAAGGAAGAACAGAACATTAATTGAAGGAGCAAGAACAATGTTAGCTGATTCAGGCCTACCATTGTATTTCTGGGCTGAAGCAGTTAACACTGCATGCTATGTTCAAAATAGAGTCCTTGTCAACAAGAGACACTCCAAAACTGCCTATGAAGTTCTTCATGGCATAAAGCCCCTTATCTCCTTTTGTAGGGCTTTTGGATGTCAATGTTTCATTCTAAACATCAAAGACTCTATTTCAAAGTTTGCTGCCAAAGTTGATTCAGGTTACTTTCTTGGTTACTCTTCCACAAGAAAAGCCTACAAGGTTTTTAACTCAAGAACCAGGATAGTAGAAGAAACACTAAATGTCAAGTTCAATGAGTCAAAACACACTCTTATTCCAGCACATCCTGCTGAACTTTTTGACCTTGACAGCTTCCATTTTGGACCTGAAAAGACTGTTACTTCATCTAAACCTACTTATTATGGTGATCAAAGGTTTGATGATGAGGATCCAGCACCATGGACTCCTCAAACAGTCATTAAGTCAACTTCCAAACCATCAAAAGTTTCACAAACTTCTAATTCAACAATTGCTGATGTACAAACTCATACATCTGCTTCAGCACCTAAAACTACTGAAGATACTAAAACTGCTGAACCAGACATTATAAACCTCAGTGGTTTGTTTGATGAAGTACAAGAGCCACCTACACCTGTCAGTGGTTTACAACAACTGATTGAACACAAAGATCATCCACTTGAACAAATCATGGGTGATATTGCATCAGGAGTTCTTACCAGAAACCAGCTTTCCAACTTTTGCTTCTTCTCAGCATTTATTTCTCAGTTGGAACCTAAAAAGTACCAAGAAGCCCTCAAAGACAACAATTGGGTACAAGCCATGCAAGATGAGTTGCTTCAATTCAAAAAACAACAGGTTTGGGAAATTTGTCCCTTACCACCAAACAAGCAACCAATTGGCACAAGATGGGTTTTTAGGAACAAACAAGATAAGGCTGGTATAATTATAAAGAACAAGGCAAGACTGGTAGTACAAGGTTACTCTCAAGAAGAAGGAATTGATTATGATGAAACCTTTGCTCCAGTTGCAAGGCTTGAAGCCATCAGGTTATTTCTGGCCTATGCCATTTCAAACAAAATAAAAGTTTACCAAATGGATGTTAAAAGTGAATTTTTGCTTCGAAAAATAAAAGAGGAAGTGTATGTTTGTCAGCCACATGGGTTTGAGGATCCTTCTCATCCTGAGTGGGTGTACAAACTAGACAAAGCTCTTTATGGGCTTAAACAGGCTCCAAGGGCCTGGTATGAAACACTTTCTAACTTTCTACTCAAAAATAACTTCACAAGAGGCTCCATTGATAAAACTCTTTTCATAAAACATGTTGGAAATCATATCTTACTTGTTCAAATATATGTTGATGATATCATATTTGGTTCAACAAACACAAAACTGTGTGATGAATTTAAGAAACTCATGCAATCAAAATTTGAGATGAGTACAATGGGAGAACTGCAGTACTTTCTGGGACTGCAGATTAAACAACAAACAAATGGAACTTTTATACATCAATCAAAATATGTTAAAGAATTATTAAACAAATTTTCTTTACAAGACTGTAAATCATGTTCCACTCCCATGACACCAACCACACAAGTTGAACCAGATGATCAAGGAAAACAGGTTGATCAAACCATGTATAGATTTATGATAGGTTCCCTTTTATATCTAACTGCTTCTAGACCAGATATTGTGTTTTCAACATGTGTCTGTGCTAGATATCAATCAGCTCCTAGGGATTCACACCTCATTGCAGTCAAAAGAATCTTCAGATATCTGAAAGGAACTCCAACACTTGGAATTTGGTATCCTGCTTCAAGCAATACCAAGTTATCAGCTTTTTCAGATAGTGACTATGCAGGGTGTAAAATGTCAAGAAAATCAACATCTGGTGGTTGTCAATTCTTAGGAAACTGTCTAGTGTCCTGGCAATCAAAGAAACAAACATCTGTTGCAACTTCAACTGCTGAAGCTGAATACATTGCAGCTGCAAGTTGTACATCACAGATACAATGGCTCCAGTATCAACTTCTTGATTATGGAATCAAAGAAACCAAGACACCATTGCTTGTAGACAGCAAATCTGCCATTAGCATCATTCAAAATCCTGTTCAGTTTTCAAAAACCAAACATATTGAAATCAGGTATCATTTCATAAGAGATTGCTATGAAAAAGGCAAGATTGAAGTGAAACATGTAGCAACAGCTAATCAAATAGCTGACATATTCACTAAACCCCTTGACACATCAACATTTCAGAAGTTAGTATCCATGCTTGGGATGCTAAATTTGTAAGTGTTTCTCTTTACTTTTCTGCACATATTTTTTTCATTTTTCACTTACATCTGTTTTAAAGTTGAAAACTTCTGAAAAACAAACAAGAGAGAAACTACTGATGAACAAAACATCAGTATGGGAATATTTTCTGAAAAGTGATTAACTTCTGATGGTAATTTATAAAGCATTCTCATCAGTTGTTCAAAACTACTGAAGAGAAAATGGGAACTACTGATGAAAAGAATTCTTCATCAGCAGTTTAGTCAAAAAGGGCAAATCAGACTTTTCCCACATCAGAAGTTTGACCTAGGCGGTTTAAAACTTCTGATAAATACCTTTTTCAACACTTATCCATTCAAAAAGCAAAAATTCCCTCCATCTCTCTCAAAAAGCTCTCAAACCCTGAACCTGCAAAAACACTGTTCGATCCAAACACACACAAACCACATGGCTCTAACTCTGAAACAGGGACACAATCAAAGAGGCTACTTCGAAAAACATGAAGCCTGGTCCCAATACGACGAAATCATTGATTTAGTCGTTAAATCCCAATATTTCACCGCCCTCACCATCGACCCTCCAATCCATACTGAAACTCTAAATGAGTTTTGGGCAAACGCAGAGACGGTGACGGTGAACAACAAGGTGATCTCCCTCAATTCAACCATAAAAGGGAGAAGAATGGCAATCACACCGGCTATTTTGGCAGTTAGGCTGGGATTGGATGATGTAAATGCCCCAGACCAATTTCCAAACTCTCAAATCCATTTAACCATGACAGAGTGTGGTTACCAAGGTACTCTCTCACACGCTACAATCTTTAAGAAATATTTTGAACCAAAGTATAAACTGCTTTTTCATTATATTATTATGTGTTTGAGTCCAAAAACTGGATCTTATGATCAGATGCCCTCAACTTTTCAACCAATTTTTCATTCCATGGTGAATGAAACAAAATTCAGGGCATCAGCACTTTTCTTTAATGAGTTGGCGTTACATCATCTCAATACTAAAAAGAAGTTTTTGTTGTACCCAAGATTCATTATGCACTGCATAATAAAAGAACTTGGAGAAGAGGTGCTTGTGGGTAAAACAACAATTTTAAACCCTTTATCCTCACAAGCATACTCAAGGCACAACAAACAGGCTGTCTGGCCAGAAGATGACCAAGGGGAACAAGAACCAGTCCCCATGGAACCCTCATCTTCCAAACCTACACCCCCAAAGGCCAAGAAACCCAAGCAACAAAAACAAAAACCCACCAAACCAAAAAGAAAAGCAGTTCAGGAGGTTAAGATGCCTGAACTGACTGCTGTGCAATCTGCACTTGATAAAGATGTGACTGAAACATCCTCTCAGTCTCATCCATCTCAAACCCCAACAAGAGCACCAATCACCATACTTTTCAAAAGAAAAAGACTAAAGAAAACTATTCCTATTGACTCTTCTTTTGAAACTGCTGAACCCATTGACCAAACTACTAAACCAACACCCCAAATTTCTGAACCTGATATTGAAATAGCCAAACTTCTCTCTGGGCTAAAAGAGAAAGTCCCATCTAAACATGTCAGTCCCCAACAACCACATCAAACAGGGGACATAGCCTCAGAACTTGACATGGATGTGGACACTCAAAGCCCTAACCAAAGAGATGAGGATGAACCAGGGTCTCTAAGCCCAAACTTAGAAACTCTTGGTACTTTTGAGGCTGCTACTACTCATTTACCACCCAGTGGTGGATCTGAGGAAAGAAGCAACATAGCTAAGACCTCAACTGTGGCAACTACTGATGAAGGCTTAATGCCTGAGGTAGGAAATCCTCTGAACCAAGAAAAAGAGGTACATGAGACAACTAAGTTGGGCTCAGCTCATGATGTAACTGATACAATCCTCATTGAGGATGTAATCAGGGATACAGATGATTCCATTAACTTGGATGATGTTTCACAACACAAAACTACTGAATTGACGGCTACAAGTGAAGGTCCTGCACCTGGTGTATCTATGCTCAAGAAGCTAGTCACACCAGATCAGGTTAAAGTCCACTTAATCCCTGATTCCCCTAAAGTGGCATCTTCTGTACAACAAGAAGATCAACCAAAAACACATCCCTCACTACAAATGCCTACCCAATTCCCTGGGCAATCTAGCATAGACATGAACCAGCTATGCAGTCCAGATGGTCCCTTATATCACATGATGAACACCCTCATCAAAAATCATTTCCAAACCTACACAGCTAACTTGGAGCTGTCCATCAAGAACTAATTTGGAGTGATACAGACTAAGATGAACGATCTGTCCAACAAAATTGACTTCAACTCCAAACAGATTGCTTCTCTTACAGGTCATTTCTCTAAACCCTCAAAACCTGATGAAGCCAAAAAGGGGGAGAAAACTAAGGAACCTATGGAGTCACTTGAAGCCAGGAAAAAGGCAAGAGTGGCTATCCAAGAAAGAGATCAGAGAGACCAAGCCAGAAAAGAAAAACTGGCCCAACAGTTTGGTGTCTCCATTCAAGAAATAGAAGATTCTGAAAAACCTGTTGAATCCCAAGGCCACAATGAAGAAACTTCTGATGGTGAAAGTTCTGATGAAGACTCAGAAAATACTGAAGACAATCCTTCAGTAGTTGACAAACCTTCAGTAGTTGTCAACCCATCAGAAGTTAACACTTCCAACACTGAAACTGCTGAACAGCCTTCCAGATCAACTGAACCTACTCAACCAACTCCTATTCCAAAGCCTACTACAATTACCACAATGACTGTGCTAAACCCTCCTCCTCTATCAATGTCCAAAGAATTACTAAAGAAGAGTTTAATTGCAGCTGAAAGAAAGGCCAAGGAAGATGAGATCTGGAATGCTCTGGAAACAAGGGATGACTTAAGCCTAAATGAAAAGCTACAGGCTTATGAAGCAGAACTTCAAAGGCAGGCTAACCTAGAAAGAATTGCTGAGGAAGACAAAAGACAACAACTGATGTCTTACATTACCAAGAACAGCAAGACCAAAGCCCATACATTAAAGGGACTCTCCATGGAAGAGCTGACAAGAAGAGCTCAACTTATTGCAGACAAACTTGCAACAAGTAAAGATGCAAAAGCTAAGAGAGCCCAGATGATTGAAGAGCTAGTAGCAAATGGTTATGGTTCAAAAGCCTCTGTGTCCAAATGGAAAGAAGAAAGAATAGTGGACACTTATAGAAAATACAAGGCTGCAAGAGCTACAAATCCAGAGAAGTTTGAAACTGCTGAAGTATCAACTTCAGTAGTTAGAACTTCTGGTGTTTCAAGAAAACCTGCTACAAGGAAAAGAACAGAGGAAAATGTGAAGACTGATTTCAGGATGGTACTACTAGAAGGAAGTACAGTAGTCCAATCTGATTTTGACATTGAAGAGAAACCTCTGCTAACCCAATTTAGGGATCCTTCCACCTTTGCCTATCAAATTCAGAAGACCATTAAAGACAAACTGCACACTAAGGTGGTTACTGAGCATCACTTGCCAACCTTTCAACTACCTAATGTGATGCAACAAGAACAAGGAAGAGAATCTCACCTGAGAGTCACTGAAGTTGAAAACATCCAACACTCAGGAGCATCCCAGGGTACCACCATGGTTCCCTACACTTTAGACTTTGATAAGTCTAAAGTACCTATCATCAGATGGTCCTTTACTGATAACAACTCAGTACAAGTGACAAGAAGAGACCAGACAAGCAGAGCCTATAAGTCGATGAATGATCTGAAGAAGCTATCAACTCAAGACCTGCTTATAATCCAGCTTCTAGAACCACAAAAAGGATCTCTCACTGATGAACAGCTGAACCAGTTGAAGAATTCCATGTTCAAAGGAATATGGAAGATTGTGAATGACAGAAGAAAACAATAAGGAATTAGAAAGGTTTTGGCTTCATCAATCCAGGGGAGATTGTTAGGACAAAAAGGATTGGTGAGACCACTTTTGCAAACCTATGTCTAATTCACTTCTGTCAAATCATTCTAAGTATAGAACTACTGAAGAAAGAAGACCAAACAGCTGAAGAAGGATTCTACAAGTACTGAAGAAGAAATACATCAGAAGTTCTAAAGTCCAAACCAGACATATCACTGAAGAACTACTGAAGACAAACTACTCATCAGTAGTTTGTCATTCATCAGCACTTGTTCAAGAATCTTTTCCACCGTCTTATGTTTCAGTAGTTTATTAGTTTATTATTACTTTTACTTTTTGTACAAGTTCCAAGATTGCAACTTGCCTCTGAACTTGCTTTTTGGCAAGGTTCATGTATTTGTAAAGTCTATAAATAGATGGGTTCATCCCTTTGTTTTAGACATTGATTTTTAATACAAGAAATCCTTCAAAGCTTATCATTGTTATTACCATTTCATTTACTGAGAATCTGTTTAAGTGTTCACTCTCATTCATTGCTTAGATTCTCATTAAATACTTGTCTTTAGATTTATCAAACATCCAGGGGGAGTAATAACTCCTGTTGATAAGTGTAGCTTTAAACTCATATCATTCCACTGTGCTATCACTGATTAAGAACTTGCTAAACACCTAAGTGTTCACTAGCAAGTTCATACAAAGAGCAATACTGATCCAACATCAATCCGACAAACAAACAATATTAATAATTGTGAGCTGATCTGTTTATATTAAATTGATTGGTTAGATCGAATTTAATAGACCAAGCTCTGATACCAATTGTTAGGATCTGAGTTTGATTGTTTTGATTATTTAAGTAATATGAGTAATGAAAGAAGTAGATTATAAATGGAAAGTGCAGCGGAATGATAAACTGTAAAACAAAACAAGAGAATAATTGTTTTTCAATCGAATGCTTTCATATATCAAATGATTACAACGATTATACAAGTACTCCCCCTCAGCCTGATCACTTTGTGAATGTTTGTCTAAGAGAATGTTTTTAAGTGATAAATAGAACAGTACATGCACTGTTCTATGTATAGACAATCTAAACCTCTGATGACCTTGGCTGACGTCACCTAAGACAGTGACCTCTAACAGAATAACAACATAAAACATTTGATGATACAAATAGTAGTTACATTGGAAAACTCTGAAAGGCAAACAGCTGATAGGAAACCTCTGATGGTCTTGAATCATCTGTTCGAGCCTAAGTGCTGTTGGTTCCAACAGACCTTTAGTCTTCAGTACTTTGATCAACAGTTGTTCTTCATCAGACCTTTGATCAGCAGTTGTTCTCTAACAGTTGTTATCAATCAGACCTTTGCAATAGCAGTTGTTCCAGCATTTTTAGGGTACAGCAGATGTTAGGGTCAACAGTCTTTTGGGAGAAGCAACTTGTAAATGCTGTTATTATTAAGGATCAATTGTGTAGAATATTTTGGCTTTCAAATCATCTGTTCTTCTCCAGGTCAGCAGACCCAACATATCTAGTCTAGAAGCAATTAGATACAGAAAGGAGCCTATCATACATCTATACATGGTTTGATCAACCTGTTTTCCTTGATCATCTGGTTCAACTTGTGTGGTTGGTGTCATGGGAGTGGAACATGATTTACAGTCTTGTAAAGAAAATTTGTTTAATAATTCTTTAACATAATTAGATTGATGTATAAAAGTTCCATTTGTTTGTTGTTTAATCTGCAATCCCAAAAAGTACTGCAGTTCTCCCATTGTACTCATCTCAATTTTTTATTGCATGAGTTTCTTAAATTCATCACACAATTTTATGTTTGTTAAACCAAATATGATATCATCAACATAAATTTGAACAAGTAAGACATGATTTTGACTGGCCCAAATAAGTCCATATGGAGTAGTTGAAGACATACAGTTGTTTTTTATTCTTCAATAGACTTATAGGAGGACTTATGTTGGTTTCCCTTTAGACAGGATACACAGTGTTCCTGACACTGGTATACTTTCAAGGGTAGACCTCTGACCAAGCCCATTTTAGTGACTTTATTTTTGGTTTTAAAGCTCACATGGCCAAGTCTCCTATGCCTGAGATCAGTCTCTGAAGTTGATGCCCTTGAGAAGAAACAGGCAGCGTTGTTCAGTACTTTGTCCTTTTCAATGTCCACTGCATAGACATTGCCACATCTTTTAGGAATCAACAAAGTATGATCTTCAATGATCTTCTCTATCAACTTCTGGCCTTTTGGGTGATATGATCTTGCATGCTGTCTTTGTGAAAAAGGAAGAATATCCTTTATCACACATTTGTGACACACTAAGCAAGTTGTACTCAAGGTTTTCAACCAGATTGACCTTGTCAAACTGTATTTTGCCAGAGGAAACATTGCCATGTCCTAGCACATATCCCTTGGCATTGTTCCCAAAGGATACAGATCCTTCTCTTTGACTGATAAAATTGTTTATCAGGCATCTGCATCTTGTCATGTGCATTGAGCCTCCACTGTCAACATACCAAATGCTATTTAAGCCTATGGAGACCCTCTGCACAAAGTAGCAAATTAGTTAGATTTAGGAACCCAAGCCAATTTGGCTTTGGGTTTGCTCTTGAGAACATGAACAATTTATTCTTGACCAATTTGAGAAATCCATGTCTTTTTGGCAATGGATTTTTCTTTAAGAGCAATGGTGGTATCCTTTTGAGGACCACCATCAACTTTGGTCATCAGTAGTTTTACCATATTCATGAGATCTTTAATCTCAGCAGTTTGTGAAACTGCTGATGATGTAGGTCTAACTACTGATAGAGAATTTTGAGAAAAAGACTTTTGTTGAGATTTCATCTTTTTCTAAGAAAAGATGTTGCTAAGTTGTTGTTTGTTGGGAAAGAAAGTTTCTTCAAAATCATTTTTGAGTTGTTTTCCCACAACCAGCTGTGAAATCTTCTTGTTATACTGATTTCCTTTTCTATATCTACAAAATTCTGTTTTGCAGTTAAACAGACCACAAATTTCACATTCTTTTGCCTTCTCTTTTTCATTTTGAGATGTTAAAGGCAAATTTCTGACAGTCTTGATTTGATTTAGGTCATCAGTAGTTTTCAGGTTCTCAACTCCTGATGTAGATGAAACTACTGATGGCTTAATGTCAGTTTCGTTCAGTACTTCTGAAGAACTTTCTTTTTCAATTTTGAGAAAGTTCTCATGAAAAGATGTGCATTCTTTCACTTCAGAAGTTTGATTTTGAAATATTCTACTCCCATCATCAGTAGTTTTGGGAGTAAAATCAGTTGGTGTTTCAGTATGATTGTACCCTATGCCAAAGCTAACATTTGATGCACTTTGTTTGTTAACCAGCAGCTGGTACCCTTTACATGACTCAACCCATTTTTCACATTCAACCTTGGTGTCAGCAAGCTCTTTTCTGACATTTCCTAGGTCTTCTATCATGATTTTAAGTTGTGCTTGGATTTCAATAGCATTATTTGTCAATTTAGAATTTTCCTTTCATTTTGCAGCAAGTTTTCTTTCTAAATCACATTTTATTTTAGTGTATTTTCTTTCAGAGTCATTGGCTTTGCCTTTTAAATGCACATTAGTCTCTCTTATGAGAGCAAAAGATTCTTTGCATGAATTTGAACACAATTTTATCAAAGATTCTTTTGATACCTGAGATAAGGCAGACTTAGAGGTGCAGCCCTCAAATGCCATCAAGGCAAAATTCTTTCTGCCATTATCAGGTTCTCTCCAGTTGATGTCAAACATTTTGTTATCTGCATCAGGATTGCATTCAGATGTGTCAAAAGGAAGACTGCTCCAGTCAACATACCCTGAAGTAAAAAGACTTTGTTATGAGGGTTTTTGAGTTTGTGGAGGTTGTTGAGCATTTGTTGGGCTCTGCATTTGTTGAGCAGGCATCTGTACATATTGTATTTGTGGCACATATTGGATTTGTGGAGCTTGTGCCTGTACAAAATGTGCAATTCCATGTGTTCCATTATTCCTAGTATAACTAGGGTTAAACTGATTTCCAGACTGTGGTTGGTTAAAGCTAGAGCTTCTACACTCTCTAGCAAAGTGTCCCAACTTCTGACACTTGTGACATCTAAGTTTTGATTTGTCAAAACCAACTTTTGTTGAACTGTACAGTCCTGGAAATTTCCTTCCTAACCTTTTGTAAAATTTGTTAGTTTTTATACTTAACATGGCCAGTTGGTGTAAAATGTTCATTTCTTCCAAGTCATCACTGCTAAAAAATTTTAAGTCATCCATCATAAAACACATGTTATTAGCAGTTTGACTATTTTCATCATTGTCATAAGCTGGATATGATCTTTTAGATGAGATCCCAGTAGTTATGTCAATGTGGTCAAAAGATCCAAAATTATTTGAACAAGAAGGTGAGTCTTGTCCTAAAAGTGATGTACTACCTGGTACATAGTCATCGGCTGTTTTGCCAGAATTTTGCAACTTTTTCTTTTGATCTATTTCTCTTTCAAAAGTTAGGGATCTCCCATGTAATTTTGTAAGAGTGAGGGAGTTAAAGTCTGGTGTAAATTAGAGAACTATAGAGTAAGTTTCCCATTTTTCTGGTAATGACCTTAAAAATCTATGAAGCATAGATACATTTGTGTAGGTCTAACCATTTAATTTCAACTCAGAAATTAATGAGGAGAATCTTTCAAACTGTTGTGTCAAAGTTTCCCCATTAATATGAGTAAATGTTTCATATTGCTGAGCAAAGATTTCTCTGGTGTTGGCAATCACCTCTTCAGTTCCTCCAAACAATTCTTTTAAGCAGTCCCAAAGCTCTTTGGCACTTTCACAATGTAAAAGTCCAGAGTAGATTTCATTTGGGAGAGCCATTGCCAACATAGAGAAAGCCTTGGCATCAAGCTCAAGTTTAAGGAAATCTTCATCTGTGTAGTCTTTTGGTTCTTTTGGTATTTCAACTTTAGTTTCAAGATTTATATTTACTGGTTTATGGGGTCCATACATTACAGATCTCCAACAACCAGTGTTTGTTTGAGACAGAGTATGTGCCAGCCTTTTTTGCCATATGTTATATTCTGAACGAACAAGCATAAGAGGCTTATTGGCAGATCCAGTATTATGAGGATCCATTTTTTAGAGTATTGATTTGTCAAGTTTCTCTCAAAGTGATGGATGTTGAAAAAGTGAACTTTTATCCTTTATTGAATATCAATAAGAACATGTGTCTGATTCTCAATTTGTTAGATTGATATTTGATCAGATAAACCAGTGCTCTGATACCAATTGTTGGATCAGTTAGCTCTTTAACAGTTGTTTGCTTATGAACACTTATGTGTTTGTAAGTATATCAAAGCAGTTTGCACAGCGGAATAAGTGAAGTGTTCAATTATAAAGTTTCACTTTCAAAAGGAGTTATTACTCCCCCTGGATGTAATGAACTAAAAACGGTTAATGAGAATCTAAGCAATTGAATGTATATGATAATAAATATGCAAAGAGATTCTCAGATAAGAAATGGTATTTCAATTTAAAGCCTTTGAAGGATTTCAGTTTAATTAAATCGATCTCTAAACTAGTGGGATTAACCCATCTATTTATAGAGGAACAGATACATGTAACTTAACACAAAAGCAATCCTACAACAGGTTGTAGTCTTGGAACTTGTACAAAAGATAAAGTAATGTTATAATACTAAACTACTGAAACATAAGGCAGTGGAAAGATTCTGTTACAACTGCTGATGAGTGACAAACTACTGATGAGTAGTTTGTCTTCAGTAGTTCTTCAGTTTGACTTGTCTGATTTGACTTCAGAACTTCTGGTCTTTAACTCTTCAGTACTTGTTGAATCCTTCTTCAGCAGTTTCTTCTTCTTTCTTCAGTAGTTTCATACTTAGCATATTTTGGCAGAAATAGGAATTAGACTAAGGTTAGCAAAAGAGGTTTCTTCAATCCTTTTTGTCCTTACATGGTTTGTCACATTCCTGGTAAAGTGTCCTCTCGTACCACAGTTGTAGCACGTCACCTTGCTCTTGTCAAACCCGAACCTTGTTTTGTTTATTAAGACATCTCTTCTCCCCGTTCGATCCATGTATTCCTTGGCTCTCCTAACCACACTTCCGAAGTGCCACTGGATGTCGATCAAATCCATTTCATCCTTATCGATCTGGGCATAATCCTCTTGAGTTAGATGAGGATTCCCAATCTGCCCCGCAACTAACCCACTGTATGAATTGACTAAGGTAGACAGTTGTCACACCCCGATTTAGGTGGGCCTAGACGGAATTCCAGATTGTTACCAAACATCTCGTAATGCAAGCAAACAGCGGAAGTAATATAAACGACTAATCTTTTATAAGCATCTAGTTACATTTATAGTGATATACAATCTCTAACACAAGTATTCTAGGTAATAACTAAGGTTCTCTCTCTTGCCTTCTGGTTCGTCCGTCGGAGATACTTTGAGTTGCAGCTGCATGATCCTCGAAACTCCAGAACGGGTACCTGAACACATGCTTAAATAGTTTTGGGTCAACAATAATGTTGGTGAGTCCGTGCGTGTGTTTAATTAGATCTAAAATAAGGTTTATCATCTCAAAGCAAGTTATCATTCAAAAGCAAGTTTAATAAGTTAAAACAGGTTTACACGTGGTGATGTACAAGCCACACCTCAAACCTAACACTGGATCCATCCGCTCCCATTATGGACTCCCTTGGCAAAATACATGACACTTACCTCAGTGGAGGGTTCCCCGGGCTTCCGGGTCCACTGCGTGCGGGGGATTCCCCAAGTAGCGCTACCCACATATTAGGCGGCCCGATCTCCCATTGGGTTAATGAGTGTGACGGTTTGGTTATCGGGAGCACATCTTGTCACATCACTGGTTCTTCATATTCTACTGGTTTTTCCCTGGAAGCATGTATTCACCCCAAAACAGTTAAAAAGTACAAAAATAGGGGAATGGTTCACGGAACTCACCTGGATGCAATTCGTAGTATAATATAAGAATAAGTGTCTGTCATCGCGTCCTGGTATCATCCCTGTGCGAATCCTAAGTTAATGATATTATTAGTGTCGGCTTTATTTATAATGGTTACGTGTGGGGACGAGCTCGAGCGTATGGTTTCTAACCATTACCGTTTCATGTCTACGTTCGGGTTCCACCTATCCGTTTGTACTTAACAAGTAATAGTTATAACTTATCTTCCGCATTCATGGTTTAAGGGTTGTATTCTATTATCCTTATATCACGTCTCATGTCTCAAGTCCTAAGTTCAATATCGCCTCCATGATCTATGTTAAGACGCATACCATACACCTTGTCGTGATCTTGTTCTAGTTAGGTCCGAGTCTTATTTGTCGTACTATATCCGAATTAGTAGTCCAAGTCTTAAGGTTTCAATAATTAGTTTTATGTGTATAATTTTATATCTAGTACACATCGCTTATGTTTCGATACTATTATTATGTTCAAGACAAGTGTCCATGTTGGTCTACTCAAGGTTTAGGTATACTCTAGTCGCTAAAGGATATGCGTCGATATTATATTTTCCAAGTCCATGTCTAAGTAACGCCTATCATTAACTAGTTCTAATTCATACTTGAGATATATGTCGCTTCAATCCGTTTCAAGTCTTAGTTTCCAATACTCAAGTGTTGAGGGTCCAATGTCCAAAGTTCCGAATTATCTAATGTATATGTGACTAGTCCAAATGTCCAAGTCTTGTGTCATAGTGTCCAACCTAATAATCTTCCATGTATATGTAATTCATATCTAGTTCAAATGTCCAACATTCCAAGTGTCAAATCCCGAATGCTATACTTCCTATTGTCGAGTTCCACATATCCAAACCA
This sequence comes from Ambrosia x helenae, assembly GCA_030844895.1. Taxonomy (NCBI): domain Eukaryota; kingdom Viridiplantae; phylum Streptophyta; class Magnoliopsida; order Asterales; family Asteraceae; genus Ambrosia; species Ambrosia x helenae. Next base: position 37,206,612 of record CM061232.1, read on the forward strand.
TTAGCCGATACTCCATATGTTCCTATGTCCGAATATTGTTAGCATGCTCGTCAAGTCCCGCACACAAGTTATAACTAATTAGTTTATAAATAAATATAATTATCGAGTCCTCGAGTTCGGTTATACCTCATGTCTCGGCTATGGTTCGTGTTGACCGGGTCTGACCCGGTTGGCTACAGTTGACCGACGTTGACTGTTCAGTTGACTTTTGTTGACTCAAAGGTTGACTCCTGCTGACCCGCTTGTTGACCCGAACCCTTGCATCAACAACCAGCAAACCTAACTTCTGCCATCTCCTAGTCATCTCCACTACCAAACCATCATCACCATCGTCACCATCTGTGACCACCGTAGCCATCATCATCATCTAGACAACGAACCACCAACTATCGAATCTTCATCCGGCAACCACGGCTCCTCTTCTGTACACCTACCCGTGCCTTAACCCACCTCATTAACCAGCAACGACCACCACTGTCACGCAACCCACACCACTGTGACCACCACCTGGAACCACCTAAAACCCGCCACTGTTCTGTCGTGAACCACCAAGTCTAGTCATCATCATCACACGTCATAAACAAGAATCCTTCACCGGTTTTTATTAAGAGGGAGGGGTTTTACCTTCGATTGGACGCAGACCCGCTGAAGAAGGCTGCACCGCTGCCGGAACCACCATCCGGCTCCTCGTCGTCTTCCTTCTTCCTCCGAGTTCTCTCTCTCTCTCTCTCCTGCGTTTCTCTCTCCCTGCTCGTCTCTTTCTCTCTCTATGAAACTCTCTCTCTCTCTAATCTGGTAAGGTAGGTGGAAAAAGGGGGGTTTGTGGTTGTGTTGTTGGGGTCGGCTCCGCCGGAGCTCCGCCCTAGGCGGTGGCCGGAGACTCTTCAGCTCCTCCTCTTCTCTCTCTCAACATACGTATGTGTGTGTGTTGTTTTATTCAGCATAGCAGGTAAAGGGATGGGTGGTTTGGGTATATTTATAAGAGGGTTTGGATGAGTGGTTTCAAAGGAAACCATTTGTGTTAAATGGTTTTATTGTGGGGTGTTGTCACAACATGGGGAGGACAAGTGTCCTCCCTAGTGACTCACCAAGGAGCTCGGGTGGGTTCTTTATGGTTATCAGTTCGGTTACGTGACGTGTTTTATTTAGATAATACTTATATACCATGGTTCGGTTTTTAATTCTGAGCATAACCGTCTCGCTCAATATTTGTTTTGGTCATTTGTTTATTACACGACAACAATAATGATATGCGAAAAATTTTTGGGGTCCACTCTGGGTTGTTACATTCTCCCCACCTTACAGGAATTTCGTCCGCGAAATTAAGGTTGGGGTTATATTCTGTACTTCAATCACGGTTCCCATAACTGGTTAAGGTTATTCGACTCGCAAGCGTCACTCATGAATGCGATCTCATAGTTATATTATTAGGTAGACCAGACGTACTCTTGAAAATCGAGGAATCTAATTCAAAACATACCACGAGCTTAGCAGAAACTTCTTATACGAGGGCGCTATGTGAATCGTGCTACGTTTTTTCAAAACAGATTTACCATTCATACGAGCAACGGGAAAGATTTAAACCTTAACAATTCTACTTACACGAGGAGGGTATAAATATTTACTTATCGGATATGGTGTTTAAACAAAAGAGTGGTTTACCAAATTAGTGGTTAATTGTCAAATGGGTAGATAAACAACTAGGATATGGAAATCAAGGAAACAGGACCTGTAACTTCTTCAATCTTTTGGGTCGTTCAGAACTAGAAAACAGTCTACGATTTACTCTAGATCAGGCCTCCAATCTCATCTCTGACGTACCATTGGTGTTTATATATAGGGTGTACCGCAGCTAACCCACCACAACTTTGATACTCCAGAAACGTACCGGAAGTCTTTTTCAAGGAATATGATTTATTTTTGGATTGATTCCCAGTTCCATTCCTGATGCACCATCGGTGTTTATATATAGGGTGTACCGCAGCCAACCCACCACACCTTTGGTACTTCAAAAATGGACTGGAATCTTTTCCGAAAATCTACGTGGAATTCTATACCACCATAACGTACCTGTAGATTCGCGATTATGTTCCGGATCATAATTGCCAATTTACCTTACGTTAGGGTGTTACGTCTTCCGAGGATACTAACTCAAAGAACAGGAATAATCAAAATGCAAAGACTGGTAAAACTGTTGATGTCATAGGAAACGAGAAACGTTTTGTTTTGGTCGAAAGTAATGGTTTTATTACAAATGGAAAGAGTTTGCTAATGAGGATTAACGTGCCCTTTAGACTGCCTCTTGCTTAACATCTAAAGATTCAAGGATCTAAGTCAAAATGGTAAAATTAACCGTGAAATCTACACGGAAATTTCCTATCTTTCACTAGCGTCTTGCCATAATTCTTTGAAGGGATTAGATACGAATGATTGTAGATGATTTAACACGAGTCATGGTAGAGGGATATTTCGTGCATCAAGAGTCATTTGATTTGTTCAAGTTGAATAATCATGGCGGTAGGTACATCCTTGTCCAAGGTTTGGAAGGAAACTCGGCATTTTAGTTGGTATTCTAAAAATCTGAACACTGGTTTGGAATGATGATCGAGTAATCTAAGGTTTTATTAGCGTTTACATATGGTTATAGGAAGTTTTTCAATCCGAAATGGGCTTAAATATCCAGGAAGCAAGGAACAAGTGCAAAACCCATTGTACTTAAGTGTTATCGAGAAGGTTTGGAGCATGGTGTCCAAAGGTTCTTAGTGATAAAAAGGGTATGAACTGGGTTTCCAAACGAAATTAAATGATTCGATTAAAGAACTTTGCCAAAATATCGAAGGAAATTCCAAAAATTAATGGGAAATGTTCGAAGGAACTATGATGAACGGGGTTCAATCATGTTCATCAAGACGTTTCTCCAAGGTTTCGTCTTATCCGGAGTGTTTCACACGAAGTTTTGGATGATCCAACAAAAACATTTCGAGCTTCAAAGGAAAATAAGCTAAGGTTAGACATCTACTTATGTGTTATCGAGCGTCCGTTTGGTGTTCAAGAGTGGTTGCTTGAGATGTTTGTCTCATAAATGAGGATTTCTCAAGGATAGCTCGATCAAAGTAAGCTGGAAGAAGGATAAGGATCACTTGATAGGTTCAAGGAAACAATCCATCAAGTGAGAATATTATGGTAAGGAACCCAAGAAGCACTCAAGATAAGAGATATCCCTAGTCTTTTGTAACAAACCGGGGTACTTTACCTAGTTTTACATTCAAGGGTATTAATTCGACTCTTACACTTACGATCTTTGACAAGATATGCCCGTAATGCCCTTGTGCCTGCGAATTCATGATTATGTTTGCAACCATAATCACTTGTCCGCCTCACTTAAGCATCCAAGCATATTCCTATCAAAATCATAATGTCTTATCTTATATCTTGGTTGTTTCGCAGTCGTTCTTAAGCACATTGTATCGTTGGTTAGCAAGGTTTATCCTAATGTGTTCAGTACTGATGTGTTGCAAAACACATCTAATTTCCTATGTATTTTGTATATTATTTGGTTAGTTTTTATTCGTTTCGTGTCGTTTTTATTATCTATTTATTTATTTTATTATTTTATAGGTGTTTGGAGAAAATGAGCTCACAATGAAAGAATTTTAATCGAGACACCAACAGTTGAGAGCAGGTGTTCATGGACGTTGAAGCGTAAACGAGGAACTTTGGTCAAGTCAAGAACACCCGAGTGTAGAGCACGGAGTATAATAATATCTACTATAATAATAATAATAATAATAATATTTTAAAAAGGAAATAAAAAAAGTCCACGTGAACTTTGTACAGCCCAAGCCAAAAATAAAAAATAAAAAAATAAAACCCTAAGACAAAAATTGGAGAATTGATTGGGGCTTGCACATCGATATTAGCAAAGGGATTGAAGAAGGCGGCATATTATTTTTGAGGGGATAATATTATCACGAGGAGGTGCACAATTATTAGGAGGGTACATAATATATTGGAGCATAAACAGCCAGAGGTCGAGGAAAGATCTAACAGCGGCGATCACAACAGCAGCTTTAGAGAAAAATAAAAGAGAGGTGAAGGCCAGGAAGGCTCGGGTTCAAGACTATAGTTACGGGTTCGAACATAATAAGTTTTGGTTAATATTTTATTACTTCGTGTTCTAAAAATATTATTTCCATGACTTTTATTTTTCTTGAATCTATGTTTTTATTGTTTTCTCGAATTATGTTTGGCTAAAACATTAGTGACCACCTAGGTTTGACATGACGACTTTTTGATTTTGGGTTTATGTTTCGGTATTGGATTTTATAGTTGGATTTATGTTTTAGTAAGAAACTTGTTTATGATTCTATGATGTGTGTGCGTACTTTTTACTAATTTATGATCTTTTGATGTTCCACGAGTGTCTTAGTGAATGTCTTTCATGTTTGGACACTTGTTAGAATTACTTGCTTTGTGCTTGTAGTTTACTTTATGGTTTTAGGCCTAAATTCCATAGGAACATTAATTGGGAGTTTAGAGGTAATTAGTATTCTTCCTACTCTTGAGACCGAGAGGTGATAGGTAGTCAGGTTTGTCTTTGGTGCTAGAGGTTTAGGCTAGAAACGCTGAGAGATCAGGTTTTCCTAGGTTCTCTAGTATTATTTGCTTATCTGTGTCATAGATTGACTTTACAGGTTACTCCTTGCACTTTAGGGTGTATTGTGATTGGAGAGTGAGAAATCTAAACCAGTCTAGCGAGTACTTTAGCATAGTTAGTGAGACCGAGAGGTGATCTAACCAATCAGTGTGATTAGTAGCCTTTAGGATTCCTTTTCGGTCAGTCTTGGTAAATGATCCGGGAGCCACTAGGATACTAGGGGTGAATATTATAAGATCCTGATTGCCAACATAGTTTCCAAAGCCGGGGCAGTTCCAATTTCATTAGTTTGATTTGATACCTAGGTGGTTGTCTTTCCCATCTCTGATTTCCCTCATTAGTGATCCTCTGCTATCTTTTAATTTAAGTCTTTTAATTTATTTAATTTAGTAATTAATTAATATAAAAATCACAAAAATCTAATTTGCTAGGCTAGAAGTCGATAGAGGTCTAGTACCGAGAGTCGCCATATTGTGTCCACGGTTCGATACTCGGACTTACTTGCTCTGCTACACTGCGACCGGTACACTTGCCGTTAGTGTGTGGTTTAGCGGGTTTATCCATTTTTAAAACTTGACCCGAATTTATTTAATACACATTTTCACACATCAAGTTTTTGGCGCCGTTGCCGGGGACACAGTGCGCTTTCGAGGACGACCCGAGTCGGGGATCTAGTCATTTTGTAGATAATTTTATTCTTCTTTATTTTATTATTTATTTCTTTTTAGTTAAAATTTTTATCTATTATATTTTCTCTATCTGGTGCCCGTGATCTGTTTGTTTAGTGTCTGTATGCAGTGAAATTTTTAGGATGACAGCTGCTAGTGAAACAAAGACTGTAGCAGACCACATAAGAGAGCGCGACCAAGCTGGTTACAATGAAGAAGACTTCTACAATCAAATGCAAAATCACTACATGCCCGTCTGGAGGGAACCCAATAGTATTTTTGCCTTTTCAGTACCAAAGATCTATGTAGATTGGTACGAAGGAGAGAATCCATACTTACAACCATTTGATATCACTCCAGCACTGGAGACAATAATGGACGAAGAAGTCCCACCTCCGGTCCAAGAAGAACCCATTGAAGATGATTTTTGGAGTGATAGTGAGGTTGAAGAATCCGTCGGGTTGAATGAAGAAAGAAGTGAGATGGAAGACAAGACGGGGGATGAAGAAGATATAAATGTACCGTCTTGGGAGGAAGAGTTTGGTGATGAGTTGGATAATTTACCAATTCTTGAAGAAGATGAATTTGACCCGGTTGGTGATCTTACCTTTTTAGAAACATTACTTATGGGGGAACCCGCCACGGAGTTTAAAGATACACCAAACGAGGAAGAAGATGAAGATGTGGTAACAAAGAAGAACACCAAACCACCTTGTCACATTCGGGATTGCCGGCCCGTGCCGCCACCATCACGGGAGAGGGCGAGAAGTCACATGGACCATATCCCTCATCATATGCCTCATATTATGTTTGGTCCAGGTAAGTGTAGAAATAGGTGCTCTGACCCGTTTGAATTTTTCAAACGTTATTCTAGATTCACCATTCGTTTTTTGACAAACAATGGTGAGCGATCTGAATTAAACGGGTTGGATAGAGGGTGGATAAAAGAGAAGCCACCTGATTGAACTTGGGTTAAAACCCAAGTGTAGAGTTTGTATCATCATCGCCAGTTTATTGAGTCGTGTGGGATTGCCTTGGCCCTTTTCATTGTTGGATCTCTTATGCCCGTACTCAATCTCCATTCGGGTGGGGTCAATCTTAAAATTATTTTTTTGTAAACGGGCATCTCACTTGTCATTGAGTCATTTTACTTTTATTTTCTTTTTAGTTTATTTTTGCAGGATTCCAACTATGGCTGCGAAGGAAATGCTATACGGCCGTAGAAGATGGACGAACGTAACACTTTTTGCGAGCTATCGTCACATATGCCAGGGGAGTTCGTTCCATTTTTTTTTGTTATAATTTTTTTTTTTCGTTTCTTCTTTATTTTTAGTCTGTGTTGTATCCTGAAGCACATTGAGGACACTGTGCCTTTCTAAGTGTGGGGATGGGAAACTTCGTTTTTATTTTGCTTAGTTGTAGGTTGAGTCATAACAAAATTAAAAACAAAAAAAAAAATAAAAAAAAGAAAAAAAAAAGTTGGTTTGATGTTTTAGTCCCGATCCTTTTTGCGCGTAGTAAACAAGGTTTTTCAATGTAATATGTCGGTTAAAAGCGGGGTCGATTGTCGGGTTTACGGGTCTTAGCATATGTTTCTTTAAGTTGCGGGATAGTAGGCTTGACTGAGTTGTTTTTCTGAAATAAAATGTTTGGGTGCCTGGGATAGTGGATCAAGCTGGATGGTTAACTGATTTTGCACTTGCTAACATCGGTAACCCTTATTTCCACATGACTGTGAGTTTTGAGCCTTTAAATATTATATATAAATATTCACTATTTCGTTTCATGTGTGATATACCGACTTTGTTGCATTATTTTAGAACTTGTGCGTTTTGATGCATTTTGAGACCTTAAGCTTGGACTTGACACAAATATGATAGAGGCATTAGGATTACCCATTTTTGTTTAGCCTTTTCGTTTGTTTTTGTTATTTGACCCGTTTCACCATTTACCTTTAGAAACCACTTTGAGCCTAAACCTTTCGTTTGTCACCCATTTTATTTTATATTGATTACCGGATTGTGTATATTTATGTAATGTAAAAAAAATCAGCATAAAGAGTAGCTGACACACACAAAAAAAAAAAAAAAAAAAAAACTAAAAAAAAGAAGAAAAATATATGAAAAAGTGAGAGAAAAGAGAGAAAAAAAAAAGAATAAAGGTTGTGGGTCAAGAAGACCAAAGAGTTAGAGTTTATTTGTTTGTGGTTTATCCGGTTTATTTCTTATTTTTCTTTTTAGCCAATTTTCCCCAACAAAATACCCTACCTTTAACCCTTACCTACCCTTTCAAAGTCCTCTTGATTTGTGTTAGTGTTAGCAATTAGGTGGAAATTTGATTGACGTACAAGCTTATGATAATTTTGCTTCATAGTTCGGTTTTGAGAGATTCACTCCAAATAAATATATAACCGAGAGATGAGTGATATTGTGAGGGGTGCTTACAGGTGCATAGTCGGTTGCTTGAAGGTAAGTGAAGCTTGACTAGGTAGGCCTTGTTTTTAAAATTATATCACCTTGACTAGTCAGCCTTTTGAACGATGTAAGTCTTGTGAAACCGCTATGCTTGTTGATTTCGTAGCCTGCTTTGACCCTGTTTGATGCTATCGTTTTCGTTAAGTGCTTTGTTGAAAATGTTGTCTGGGATTTTGCATAATTCTTTTTCGGGACGCAAAAGTTTTAAGTGTGGGGATGTTTGATGTGTTGCAAAACACATCTAATTTCCTATGTATTTTGTATATTATTTGGTTAGTTTTTATTCGTTTCGTGTCGTTTTTATTATCTATTTATTTATTTTATTATTTTATAGGTGTTTGGAGAAAATGAGCTCACAATGAAAGAATTTTAATCGAGACACCAACAGTTGAGAGCAGGTGTTCATGGACGTTGAAGCGTAAACGAGGAACTTTGGTCAAGTCAAGAACACCCGAGTGTAGAGCACGGAGTATAATAATATCTACTATAATAATAATAATAATAATAATATTTTAAAAAGGAAATAAAAAAAGTCCACGTGAACTTTGTACAGCCCAAGCCAAAAATAAAAAATAAAAAAATAAAACCCTAAGACAAAAATTGGAGAATTGATTGGGGCTTGCACATCGATATTAGCAAAGGGATTGAAGAAGGCGGCATATTATTTTTGAGGGGATAATATTATCACGAGGAGGTGCACAATTATTAGGAGGGTACATAATATATTGGAGCATAAACAGCCAGAGGTCGAGGAAAGATCTAACAGCGGCGATCACAACAGCAGCTTTAGAGAAAAATAAAAGAGAGGTGAAGGCCAGAAGGCTCGGGTTCAAGACTATAGTTACGGGTTCGAACATAATAAGTTTTGGTTAATATTTTATTACTTCGTGTTCTAAAAATATTATTTCCATGACTTTTATTTTTCTTGAATCTATGTTTTTATTGTTTTCTCGAATTATGTTTGGCTAAAACATTAGTGACCACCTAGGTTTGACATGACGACTTTTTGATTTTGGGTTTATGTTTCGGTATTGGATTTTATAGTTGGATTTATGTTTTAGTAAGAAACTTGTTTATGATTCTATGATGTGTGTGCGTACTTTTTACTAATTTATGATCTTTTGATGTTCCACGAGTGTCTTAGTGAATGTCTTTCATGTTTGGACACTTGTTAGAATTACTTGCTTTGTGCTTGTAGTTTACTTTATGGTTTTAGGCCTAAATTCCATAGGAACATTAATTGGGAGTTTAGAGGTAATTAGTATTCTTCCTACTCTTGAGACCGAGAGGTGATAGGTAGTCAGGTTTGTCTTTGGTGCTAGAGGTTTAGGCTAGAAACGCTGAGAGATCAGGTTTTCCTAGGTTCTCTAGTATTATTTGCTTATCTGTGTCATAGATTGACTTTACAGGTTACTCCTTGCACTTTAGGGTGTATTGTGATTGGAGAGTGAGAAATCTAAACCAGTCTAGCGAGTACTTTAGCATAGTTAGTGAGACCGAGAGGTGATCTAACCAATCAGTGTGATTAGTAGCCTTTAGGATTCCTTTTCGGTCAGTCTTGGTAAATGATCCGGGAGCCACTAGGATACTAGGGTGAATATTATAAGATCCTGATTGCCAACATAGTTTCCAAAGCCGGGGCAGTTCCAATTTCATTAGTTTGATTTGATACCTAGGTGGTTGTCTTTCCCATCTCTGATTTCCCTCATTAGTGATCCTCTGCTATCTTTTAATTTAAGTCTTTTAATTTATTTAATTTAGTAATTAATTAATATAAAAATCACAAAAATCTAATTTGCTAGGCTAGAAGTCGATAGAGGTCTAGTACCGAGAGTCGCCATATTGTGTCCACGGTTCGATACTCGGACTTACTTGCTCTGCTACACTGCGACCGGTACACTTGCCGTTAGTGTGTGGTTTAGCGGGTTTATCCATTTTTAAAACTTGACCCGAATTTATTTAATACACATTTTCACACATCAAGTACCCATGGTCGACTCATCCGGTATCTTCTTGCTGCAACTCTAGTTTGTTCGCCATGCTTCGGTTTTCCAAACCGAGATGAACTCTGTGGTTTCAAAGGTCAGGATCTTAAGGTTCACGGTTGAAGCCTAATGAAGTTCTTATTTGCTTCGGCTGTTTGCTCTGATACCAATCTGTCACACCCCGACTTAGGTGGGCCTAGACGGAATTCCAGATTGTTACCAAACATCTCGTAATGCAAGCAAACAGCGGAAGTAATATAAACGACTAATCTTTTATAAGCATCTAGTTACATTTATAGTGATATACAATCTCTAACACAAGTATTCTAGGTAATAACTAAGGTTCTCTCTCTTGCCTTCTGGTTCGTCCGTCGGAGATACTTTGAGTTGCAGCTGCATGATCCTCGAAACTCCAGAACGGGTACCTGAACACATGCTTAAATAGTTTTGGGTCAACAATAATGTTGGTGAGTCCGTGCGTGTGTTTAATTAGATCTAAAATAAGGTTTATCATCTCAAAGCAAGTTATCATTCAAAAGCAAGTTTAATAAGTTAAAACAGGTTTACACGTGGTGATGTACAAGCCACACCTCAAACCTAACACTGGATCCATCCGCTCCCATTATGGACTCCCTTGGCAAAATACATGACACTTACCTCAGTGGAGGGTTCCCCGGGCTTCCGGGTCCACTGCGTGCGGGGGATTCCCCAAGTAGCGCTACCCACATATTAGGCGGCCCGATCTCCCATTGGGTTAATGAGTGTGACGGTTTGGTTATCGGGAGCACATCTTGTCACATCACTGGTTCTTCATATTCTACTGGTTTTTCCCTGGAAGCATGTATTCACCCCAAAACAGTTAAAAAGTACAAAAATAGGGGAATGGTTCACGGAACTCACCTGGATGCAATTCGTAGTATAATATAAGAATAAGTGTCTGTCATCGCGTCCTGGTATCATCCCTGTGCGAATCCTAAGTTAATGATATTATTAGTGTCGGCTTTATTTATAATGGTTACGTGTGGGGACGAGCTCGAGCGTATGGTTTCTAACCATTACCGTTTCATGTCTACGTTCGGGTTCCACCTATCCGTTTGTACTTAACAAGTAATAGTTATAACTTATCTTCCGCATTCATGGTTTAAGGGTTGTATTCTATTATCCTTATATCACGTCTCATGTCTCAAGTCCTAAGTTCAATATCGCCTCCATGATCTATGTTAAGACGCATACCATACACCTTGTCGTGATCTTGTTCTAGTTAGGTCCGAGTCTTATTTGTCGTACTATATCCGAATTAGTAGTCCAAGTCTTAAGGTTTCAATAATTAGTTTTATGTGTATAATTTTATATCTAGTACACATCGCTTATGTTTCGATTCTATTATTATGTTCAAGACAAGTGTCCATGTTGGTCTACTCAAGGTTTAGGTATACTCTAGTCGCTAAAGGATATGCGTCGATATTATATTTTCCAAGTCCATGTCTAAGTAACGCCTATCATTAACTAGTTCTAATTCATACTTGAGATATATGTCGCTTCAATCCGTTTCAAGTCTTAGTTTCCAATACTCAAGTGTTGAGGGTCCAATGTCCAAAGTTCCGAATTATCTAATGTATATGTGACTAGTCCAAATGTCCAAGTCTTGTGTCATAGTGTCCAACCTAATAATCTTCCATGTATATGTAATTCATATCTAGTTCAAATGTCCAACATTCCAAGTGTCAAATCCCGAATGCTATACTTCCTATTGTCGAGTTCCACATATCCAAACCATTAGCCGATACTCCATATGTTCCTATGTCCGAATATTGTTAGCATGCTCGTCAAGTCCCGCACACAAGTTATAACTAATTAGTTTATAAATAAATATAATTATCGAGTCCTCGAGTTCGGTTATACCTCATGTCTCGGCTATGGTTCGTGTTGACCGGGTCTGACCCGGTTGGCTACAGTTGACCGACGTTGACTGTTCAGTTGACTTTTGTTGACTCGAAGGTTGACTCCTGCTGACCCGCTCGTTGACCCGAACCCTTGCATCAACAACCAGCAAACCTAACTTCTGCCATCTCCTAGTCATCTCCACTACCAAACCATCATCACCATCGTCACCATCTGTGACCACCGTAGCCATCATCATCATCTAGACAACGAACCACCAACTATCGAATCTTCATCCGGCAACCACGGCTCCTCTTCTGTACACCTACCCGTGCCTTAACCCACCTCATTAACCAGCAACGACCACCACTGTCACGCAACCCACACCACTGTGACCACCACCTGGAACCACCTAAAACCCGCCACTGTTCTGTCGTGAACCACCAAGTCTAGTCATCATCATCACACGTCATAAACAAGAATCCTTCACCGGTTTTTATTAAGAGGGAGGGGTTTTACCTTCGATTGGACGCAGACCCGCTGAAGAAGGCTGCACCGCTGCCGGAACCACCATCCGGCTCCTCGTCGTCTTCCTTCTTCCTCCGAGTTCTCTCTCTCTCTCTGTCACACCACGCCAATGGCGGAAACACGTGGCGCAACGCTCGAAAGCATATCAAAGTCAAGATTAACACAAACTATACTTAATTAGAAAAGATCGATTTATTAGAATGTCGAAAATGAGTATCTCGTTCCATTATTGCACAATGCATTACATAAAACGATAAACATTAAGTTTTCAATGTGGGGTATTTCCGTTTATGTTCCAACCCGATGGTAACAAGGAATGAAACCCCGACCAGTATCCGACAATCCGAATTCCACCGCACTAGCCCCATATCTATCCAGCACTTAGTTACCTGAAAGATATGTTTAAAAAGACGTCAATATATAAAATATTGGTGAGTCCACAGGTTTTAGTTTCATAACAGCAACATTTTCACAACCATCGACTCGACTCACTTTACCGCATAATTACTTTCCCATTAAGTAATTATACTAGGATCTTGTCGATCGATATTCCATTTTTACAACATGTGCGAAACCTGCACAACTTGTGGCCTTTGTAAGGAGTAGCTAGCTCCTACAAACCATAATGATGAGCAGTCCCTTGAGCCCCATAACCAAACCAAGACTAATAATAATGCCCCGCTCCAAGTCGTTACTCGGTTTTCCCACGACTTAAGTTCAGAATATATGCACCCCAGGCATAACCTAATGCATAATCGACGCTATCGATTAGGGGTGGGCCTTGTCAGGCACCAATAGTACTATCCAAATATTCTTTCGGTTTCATTTCCCTGAATTAATGATTACGGAAGAGAGGACTCAACCCCGAGTGGCGATCACTGCTCAAGTACTCATCAAGCCACTTATCACATTTTATCCTTTGAAAACCTTTTCAACATGTGACATTATTTGACAAACATATCTTTCCCCCAGTTAAAACAGTAAAATGGGGCCGTGAAACTCACCTGAATCACTGTCTGGCTTACTAGGCAGATAGCATAGAGGGCCTCGCACCTACAAACGTCCTGGACGTATGAGTCACTATTCCTATAGTGCATGTGCCTTGGCAAGTTGTACACCCAACTCCCGACCACAAGTTATTCCAAATCCCGTTTAATTAAGCGCGTATCCTAGGTTTCGTTGGCGTTACATTACCCTTTGTGTTACAAGTTATATATTACTCTTGTTAATATTTCCTTAACTTGTATTTTATTATCATCGACTCGACTTCGCTTAACATATAATTATTTTCCCATTTAAATAATTATACTTAAGATCGCATCGCTCGATATAATATATATTTCAACACCCGACCCGACTCACTTTGCCGCACATTTGTTTTCCCATTTAAACAAATATGCTAAGATCTTGTCGTTCGATTGTATATTCTTAACACCCGATTCAACTCACCATACCGTATATTTATTTTCCCATTCAAATAAATATACTAGGATCTTGTTGGTACGGCATACACATATATATCTTTGTCTACTCGTCGCGGCTTTCCTTCCCACATATCTACTTTCCCATTAAGTAGATATACTAGAATTTTGCCGAGACGAGCGTACATATATATAAATGTGTAGTTTTTCTTGTTAAGTATATACGTTTGTTTAACGTCTTATTTGTTTATGTTATACTTTTCTCCCGCGAATAATCCCCTTAACACTTAGGAAAGTGTTTGTTAGTTTTCACCCATGTATATATATATTTTACTTCCTAAAAATATATATTTTCTCATCTTGCCGCAATGGCATTTTTCTCATGATTTGTCCGTGTACGGTTCGTTAACGCGTCTTAGTTCGATATCTTAACTTGTATTGTTTATTTTTCCAAGTTTTCCTCAATATGTGTTTTATAGAATTATTATTCATATTTCTGCTTCCTAACACATGTTACTTGGAAGTTTTATAACCACTTTTGTATTTTTAACACAAAACTTGACAACTTATATACAAAAATGTTCCAACACTTTTATATTCCCATTTATATAAAAGTGTTCATTTCTATATAAGTTCTCCCAAGTTTTAGTTCGTCTAACATTTTTATAAAAACCTTTGTTTTTATATAAATCCATATGTTAGAAGAAGTCCATATTTTTATAAAACTCCATTTTATAAAAATGCACTTTTATACAAAATGCATGTGTATGTTCACTAGTATTTACCACTTTAACAAGTCTTATATCCTTAAGTTAAGATGATTAAAATCACTTTCAAGTTCATCCAAGTTTCATTAACAAGTGTTACCCAAATCACTATCTTTCTTCAAGTATTTCATGATCTTAGTAAAAACTACAAGAATACTTAACATCCATCACTAAACTTTCAATTTATCCACACTAACTAAACACCATTTTAGTCTTTAAAATCATATGTTTTCTTATGAAAAGCTTATTCAAGTTCACCCATTGTACAACTTGCTTCAAGCTAATAAACATGAACTTTTAAAGACAAAAACAAGATCAAGAATACTTACAACTAGCACAAGGCTAGGGAAGCTTTCAATGCTTGATTATGATGGGGTTTAGTGTGTTCTTCCTTAGTGGTCAAGCTCCAAGCTTGAAACACACAATGGGGTTTTGAAAGATGGATGTTCATGAGTGATTTGGAGATGTTAAAACTTGAAAGAAAGTTGTGTGTGTGTTCTTGCAAATCCACGGCTCAAAGGAAGAAGAAAAGAAGAGTTTTGATCAAATGGTGAGCTTGCAATCTCTTATAGATCATATAATATCTTCCAAGATCCATTCATAGATTTCTACCTTATAAAAAAAAATGGATATGTATGTACTAGAGGATTTGAATGATCTTTGGAGATTACTAGGGGTGTTTGGCCGTGAGTTTATAACAAAAAAAAGAAGGATTTTATGCAATCTTACATGTACTCATGATCTCCCATATGATCTTCTCAAGATTGCATACAATCTCACTAGATATGAATTAGAGATATGTTGTACTAGTTAAATCTTGGGTGGATTTGTTCTTCTTGGATGAAGTTGGCCGTGAGTTTCCAAGGCAAATTGGAAGATTTTTGGTGATCTATGAAGGACACATGATCTCTTTATAGTATCTCATCATATCTTACATAATATACTATCCATGCTTTTATAATCTTTCATGGATTCTCTTTGTACTAGTGATCTTGGTGGATTGTTATTTAGGGGTGTTTGAGAGCCGTGAGTTTAAAGAAAAGAAAAAGATTGCATAGATCTCTTAAGGACATAGAATCTTTACAAGATCATCTCCATATCTAGTGTAATCTCTACAAATCTTTATATTAGATCTTAATAGTCATGTGTGTACTTGGGTAATAGTGTGGTTGATCTTTGTGTTGGATTTCCTTGGCAAGTGGCCGAAAATTGGGACACAAAAGCAAGCTTAGGCTTGCTTTTGTACTTCCTAGTCTCACATATTATCCTTTCATGCATGCCTCCATCCATGATTACCTTTGGATACTAGTAAGATGCTTAGACAAAAAGAAAAAAAAAAGGAAGTTTACAAGGGGTTTAGGCCGGCCCCTTGTGGGTCTAGGTGGGGTCCACAACACCAAATATTTACCCATTATTTGTTAAGTTAAATCCCCCGTCGTTCGGGTGTCGTTCGGGTATTTTTCGGGTTTTAATTGCGCGTTATTCGGACATTAAAAATACCTTTAATAACCCTTAAATATAGTCTAATTTAAGCGTTGATTGGTTATTTAGGCCTTTGCCGGGTGAAATTATGAGTTATACGCGCATCGGGTGCGGTACGCGCAATTTATTCGTTACCGGGAGATTTGTACAAGACGCTTTCACTTATGGTTTTGGAGTTCCAAAACTTATTATATTTCGTGAAAATACCCTTTATTTTATATCCTGGGTGTCCGGGATCCTTTTCGTTTATTTAATTATTACCGGGTAATTGCCAACGTCCATACCGGATAGCTTATTCGCACATGATCCAATCATGTTTTACCATTAAACGTATGCATTCCTATGCACTATTTGGAAATTGCTATCTCCTAAGGCCTTGATAATTAAATCACACGTAATTGCATTTAATTACGTTAATCATATACTAATTAATCTGTACGGAATTACCTTATTTTTGCCGGTTGTTACATTCTCCCCCCGTTAAGAGAATTCCGTCCCGGAATTCAATTCAAGTTACCCATCACAGTAGTAACGTTGAACAGGGCGGGGTGTTTGCGCTTCATGAGATCTCCTCTTTCCTAGTGAGCCCAGATTCATGTTCGGCTCACGCTTAGTGCTCTATCAAACACAGTGTCATAGTTCAACTACGACTAAGCTCTTGGTCATCCCACCTTGACATATCTATCGGTTTTCCCGAAATCGTAGAGCTTATTGTCAACCGGACTTCCGCCGGTCGAGGAATTTACCAAAACTTCCTCAGGCCAGACTCGCGGGATTCATTAAGAGTCCACTAAGCTCTTGCGACAATTCAAGCTTATTCATCACGAGGCCAATTTTGATTGGTATCTCCGTACCACCGAAGTATTAAGAACTTGGCCTATTACAATCTCTAAGCTTATTGACACCTTCTCGGAGTATGACTCTTAGTGAAAACCTATTATTAGACCGAAGTTCTTAAGGCCTACGCCTTGTCTGTATGACTTCTTAATAGGTTCGCATCTCATCCAAACAGTCTTTAATCTGCAAGATCTACTGGCCATCTCTCGGGTAACCTAAACCAGGTTATGTATCTATCTCCGTCTGTCAATCGACGCACTGGAGATTTACACGTATGCCCTCCAAGGGCTTTGAGTAGTATACCCCGAACACTGGGATGCTAATTCCTATCACATAGGAAATCTTGGTGAGGAAGCTCATGGGTTCGATCTGCCACGAACATCAATCGTGTCAACACGGAACAATTCCGTCAAGTACATTCAATTTGTCCGAGAATGACAAACCATACTCGTCTCAAATCGAGTATCCCATGCTTGTGTACAAGGTTTGTCGAACTCGAGGTAGAGTGACTACTACAATCCGATATAATGTAAGTTGGCAATTCGGTGTCTAGCCCCAACTCTCTCCGAGAGTATAGGTAACTGTCCGTATGCCTCATCTCGAAGCCACAGATGAGTACGGAATGAGAGGGTTCCAAACAACAATCAATCATCACTTGGGTCACATCTGCCCCTGGGACACCTCGGGTGTCATGGTGATGTCAAACAGGTGATCTTACCGCACCACATATAAGTCCCCTTGGAAACCTCGTCGGGTATCCCTTTTTTTTTATCCTTCGGCTCGACTCACTTTACCGTATATTTACCTCCCCATTAAGATAAATATACTAGGTTCTTGTCGACCGAACAACCACATTCAAAATGGGACTTTATTTCTGTAGAATCCTCTAGGTACTGAATTGCTGCTTTCCTCCTGAGCAATTGTGGTTAATGGTACTAGGACGCTTAGTATGGACTGATGGAGGTCGAAAGTTTTTGCGTCGCTTTCACCCCTCAGTTCCCTGACATTAAGCAGTGTATACATGACGCCCGGGCCGTACAATTCCACAATCCTCGAGTAGTACGAGTCGACTCATCACCAACGACAAGATGCTTCCAGCACATAGGTCTATACCGAAAAGAGATATATGAAACATCATAAATTGTTGTCGCAATGAACAACGTATAGGGTTTATTATGACATATCAACACGTTGGCCCCCATTGCGACAAGTATACAGAACACCAGTAGCTACCCAAACCATGGGTATCCAGTACCAGTTCTGTTATATGTGCTTCATGGGCACTAGTGTTCTATCGTCAATAGCAACCTAGTAAATCAATTCCGAATAATACAGGCCATATGCCCTTTACATTGACCTTCAGATCTTATGCAGAGATCTGAGTGAAAGGAGTCCTGAAACCAAAACCCTCATTCATCGAAGGTTCCATCCTTTCGGAATCTTTTTATGTAAATGGTGAAATCGGGTCATAGATGCATGCATTTAGCATAGATTTCACATTTGGCTTGACGGCTTCATGCGCTCAAGTCGTTACTTAAACAAGCGAGCGACTGATATCGCACCACAAGTAATAGTCCTGAGCCTTCCCATAAGGCATCCCATTCAATGCCTCAGTAGTCACACATATGGGCAGAATATGTAAGCCTTCAAGCTCGTCCTGATTAGTCCGGTGCCATACGCCCTGCCCTGGCAGCTCATATCACTATGGTGTCTCCAACAGTGTCTGTTGAGAACCGAGTATTTTACTCTAGCGTGAGTAATGCTAGTTAAAGTATAACTGGGAACACCACTATCAACCCAAGCTCGAAAGAGTTCGATTATTCCAAGAATATACTCAATGACACCAAGGCAAGATAAGCCTACCATCAAATGAATAACCACATTAATCGAAAGGCCGAGCTGATCGACCATCTCGTAATGATAGGGTAGTACCCTTATAGAGTAGATAATGCTACACGCCCTTCTAGATTCAGGGTTCATAAAACCTCTGAATCATATACTAGGGACTTCACCAACGCACGCCCATGGGTGGGTCCACGACGGTATTCCCATAACCATCAGTATGGTACGTATGACTCCAAATGAATCCACTGGTGTGAGCAATAAATGAATTGAACCTTTCAACTCTTGCTAGTCCCAAAGGTATAGATCATAATATCGCTCATAAATTCTCGATACCTTCAGGTTCGAGACGTATTCGAAATCCCTTATCACAAAGGCAAG
The DNA here is from genome assembly GCA_030844895.1 of Ambrosia x helenae. Taxonomy (NCBI): domain Eukaryota; kingdom Viridiplantae; phylum Streptophyta; class Magnoliopsida; order Asterales; family Asteraceae; genus Ambrosia; species Ambrosia x helenae. The sequence continues at coordinate 37,225,535 of CM061232.1, forward strand.
TCTCGCCTTGTCACGTGTAGATCACAGGGTTTCTTCCCGACATTGATTTGCATAACCGATCGTTGGGCGACCAAATTGCACGTAACAGGTTAGTGCTGGACATAGCGTCACTGGTGCCTCAGATTCCGAAGATGTACCGTTCACGAAATGCGTGAGCATATACAGGGGTCGGCACATGACTCGGTCACCTACTCAGACGACCACGAGATTCAGACTTTAGGGGAATACACACGTAATCACTAAGGCTAGAGTGTCTAAGCACGACTTTTAGAAAGTCCGTTGGACACCTGAAATCCTACATAATCAATGTCGGCACTACACAATCAAACAAATAGAACAATGACGGCACGAGGGGTTTAGGTGATGTCTCCATTCCGAGAGAAACAAGAGCGATGCAAACGACAAATCATCACGTCATCGAGGTAATCCAACAGCTGTAGCAATACGCCCTCTGAGCAACACGATAGTAGAAACAACACGGCAATGTCAGCAACATATCCACGAAGCACATCAACTAGGGAACACCACACAGGAGCAACACGACAACAGAGAAGTATGACGACAAGGCAACACCGCAATAGGAACCGTACGACACAGAGAAATACGACAGCAAGGCTACACCACTGCAGGAGCAGTAAACACTAGGAATGCATCATAGGCGATGCAGCGCAACCACGTGGATACTCCCAGCAAAAATAATGCAACAACGAGTATGAACAATGGCTGGGGGGTAACACAGTAGCACGAATGCACGCGACAATATGACGCTCAATATGGAGAACCCATAGTCCACACCACCATAAAGCTCCGTTATGGTGAGCACGCATCCCCGTGCGTCTCAGATCACTTGTGGAGGTGGGAATTTCATTCGTACCTTCGGCCTTGAGCCTAACCTCCATAGGCTCAATGGTAGGACTTGGTTAGATTGGCTGGCGCATCAGTCGTCATGACATAAATGGGAATGACGGGTTCCACATAATTTAGCTGACTTCTCAAGCCGACATTGTTCATGGAGAGAACGACCATAGGCTTGTTATGAGTCACTCAAACAATGGCAACAGAAACATCGACAGTTTCCACTGAGGCCTGAGAACCATTGACAATGTTAGGCTTCCTAAGAGCCCAAGGAATGATAACTAGTAGTTCAATGAAAGCCTCAAAGAGAATGGAATTAATAACAACAAACTCCACAAAGACACATAGATGGTCATAGCGGCCTGGAAAGGGTCATAGAGACGTCTTCGTTAATATCATTCACTTCTGCAGGAGCCTCAAATATATCAACAACGTCAACCCGAGCAGAGCCATAGAACAACATCATCAAGCCCAACATGGACTGTACAGACAACGACAACAATGAACTCAACAACAAATATAGAAACGATGACATCAAGCTCGATAAGTGCTATCGAACCACTGACAACAACAAACTCAGTGAGAGCTACACTCAATAGCGTCAACAGGATTCGCTTGAGCCATAGGATAATAATAGGAGCAACAACGTCAGGCTCGACTGGAGCCTTAGACTCGTCGTAGCTATTATATGTGTGGTGACTGGTATCCATAGGACCTGGAAACCAACCTACATCTTTCCCGATAACAAGGATAGTGGTCACAACGAGCATAGCAAGTAGAGGTAGAAGGATCACGATTTATCGATACACCACGATAAAATGAAAACGATACCGACTCTGGCAAACCAACCGAGTCATTCTTCTCATTAGGGTCTCCTTACATGCTATCTAGCACCGATAGTAATTAGCTGGAATGCCTCTCTGTCACTCAAGCGAGGCCGGTGAACTTTCTTCCTGATAGGCCACGCCGTGAGAGTATCGAAATACGGCAAGAGATTAGACAGGTCACCGTGTCCACAACGAATGGACCTTGCAACCTTAGTTTATAAGTCACCGCAACGTCTCAATATCTATGGGGATTGATGGAAAACACTTCGCGTCATTTGCCGCCCCTAATAGATTACTAGTCTCGTCGTCATGACGAGGGTGACGAACGTTATTGCCACAAGAGCAATGGGATTTCCGTCCCATGGGTAAGTTTACCAGATAAACGTGACCACTTCCAGCAGTCCGTCATTCGATTTTCGAGGGGGGGATTTCAATGTCAGCAAAAAGCGTCTTGCAACATTCTGACAATCACAGAACACTCTTACGATTACGATTCCCAAAGTGTGGTTCCACTTTCTAGGATTTATGACGGATTCAGGCACAGTACATGTAACGAGCCTACTCTGGCGTTCCTCGACTGAAGCGGGACCACCAACAATCCTTGAAAAACGAACAGGAGGTAGATAGAGGAGTCTTATGATGGCCTTTGCTCCTCAGGAAGGTGGTATGACATAAGTACCAACATGCTGAGTCCATCACAATTCATCTTCCGAACACGATCCAGCGCTATTGCAAAGGTTGTTAATCCATACTTGAATACTCGACACACCGAGTAGTGGCTTCCCACGAGTTAATCGTGTGCACTTCCGAGTGAGTCCATCGCCATATGCCGACTGGGGCTTGCTGTTCTACTATACGCCGTCATTCTAACACTGGCAAACGATGTCGCGGTCATGATTAGTGGCCGAAATCCTGACATCATCAAAGCTTAGCAAAGCACTATGACTTGCGGATGTGTGAGGCGACATGCTGATTTCACTATCCGTCCGTGACTGTCTGGAAACAACCAATACTGTTGATTCAGACAAGGGCTATCGAGCTTTCAGGTTAACAATGATCAAGCTTCCTAATCCCGTAACTTCGATTCTGTTCTCCCTACTGGAGAAGAAAAATATCCAACCCTTGAAGACAACCTGGGCATGCGTTAGGTCGATCATGACTTATTCACCATGATAACACCGCAGCATACGGCCACGAGTCTCATATTTAATCCACGCAGGGTCCCGTTCTCTAGACGCACTAGTCTAGCAGGGACGCACCCTAAGTCTTCACTGGGTTCCAAGTTTAGCATTCTCCGCCTCGTTCCAGGCATTTCACTCCTATGCAAGGAAGTTTTCGTCTCCCGTCTCTATCCGATGCGAAGATTTACGTCAGATTGCTCAAATGAGTAGACGTTCGAGCTCTTCCGTGCTCGTACCTTAAAGGTGATGTCGAAGAAAGCTTATTAGGTTAGCTAGGATCAAAATAAAGGGACATCGGCGAGACCTCCCATTTAACCCATTGGTCAATCAAAACTAAGACCGAATCTAAAGAACAGGAACAACGAAGACAAGGAGTGATCACCAATCCCGGCCCTAGCGCCCACCAAGGTTACCGTGCAGCCCAAACTATTATTACGTGTGCACCCGTAATGATAATTTGTGTTGCCAGGTAATCTTGTTGCCCGCTAGTTCCGAGCTTCCTGATCCAAAACCGAGATTTCATACAACAAGACTTGATCCTCCAAATCATAAACGACGTGGCGACATCCATTAACGCGATAGAGATTAGTCCTTCCGATCATCCCGTCTACAGGCAAGCAGGTAGGCTCCTCGTAGACCACCGTATCCTTCCTCTTGGCTGGTACCGGTGATCGATGCAGGAGCGCGGACTATTGTGAAGCGTGACACAACAACCTTACTGGCAAAATATCCGTACTACGTATATGTATTAACTTAATCTTAGAAAGTCGGATTCCTATGCAACATAAACATCTTATCCGCATTTTCTAATACTTCATATATTGACACACATGGCTAGTCGGTCGGAATTTCCCCTCGTACAATCCATGTACAATTTCTTTCTTTTCTAAAAATATTTTGTTGTGTTTTATTTTTTTGAAAACTTCGTCTTCGAGCCAAAACCGGTTATAGTCTAGATTTTTCAAAAATGCTAGTTCGCTACAACCTTGGCTCTGATACCACTTCTGTCACACCACGCCAATGGCGGAAACACGTGGCGCAACGCTCGAAAGCATATCAAAGTCAAGATTAACACAAACTATACTTAATTAGAAAAGATCGATTTATTAGAATGTCGAAAATGAGTATCTCGTTCCATTATTGCACAATGCATTACATAAAACGATAAACATTAAGTTTTCAATGTGGGGTATTTCCGTTTATGTTCCAACCCGATGGTAACAAGGAATGAAACCCCGACCAGTATCCGACAATCCGAATTCCACCGCACTAGCCCCATATCTATCCAGCACTTAGTTACCTGAAAGATATGTTTAAAAAGACGTCAATATATAAAATATTGGTGAGTCCACAGGTTTTAGTTTCATAACAGCAACATTTTCACAACCATCGACTCGACTCACTTTACCGCATAATTACTTTCCCATTAAGTAATTATACTAGGATCTTGTCGATCGATATTCCATTTTTACAACATGTGCGAAACCTGCACAACTTGTGGCCTTTGTAAGGAGTAGCTAGCTCCTACAAACCATAATGATGAGCAGTCCCTTGAGCCCCATAACCAAACCAAGACTAATAATAATGCCCCGCTCCAAGTCGTTACTCGGTTTTCCCACGACTTAAGTTCAGAATATATGCACCCCAGGCATAACCTAATGCATAATCGACGCTATCGATTAGGGGTGGGCCTTGTCAGGCACCAATAGTACTATCCAAATATTCTTTCGGTTTCATTTCCCTGAATTAATGATTACGGAAGAGAGGACTCAACCCCGAGTGGCGATCACTGCTCAAGTACTCATCAAGCCACTTATCACATTTTATCCTTTGAAAACCTTTTCAACATGTGACATTATTTGACAAACATATCTTTCCCCCAGTTAAAACAGTAAAATGGGGCCGTGAAACTCACCTGAATCACTGTCTGGCTTACTAGGCAGATAGCATAGAGGGCCTCGCACCTACAAACGTCCTGGACGTATGAGTCACTATTCCTATAGTGCATGTGCCTTGGCAAGTTGTACACCCAACTCCCGACCACAAGTTATTCCAAATCCCGTTTAATTAAGCGCGTATCCTAGGTTTCGTTGGCGTTACATTACCCTTTGTGTTACAAGTTATATATTACTCTTGTTAATATTTCCTTAACTTGTATTTTATTATCATCGACTCGACTTCGCTTAACATATAATTATTTTCCCATTTAAATAATTATACTTAAGATCGCATCGCTCGATATAATATATATTTCAACACCCGACCCGACTCACTTTGCCGCACATTTGTTTTCCCCATTTAAACAAATATGCTAAGATCTTGTCGTTCGATTGTATATTCTTAACACCCGATTCAACTCACCATACCGTATATTTATTTTCCCATTCAAATAAATATACTAGGATCTTGTTGGTACGGCATACACATATATATCTTTGTCTACTCGTCGCGGCTTTCCTTCCCACATATCTACTTTCCCATTAAGTAGATATACTAGAATTTTGCCGAGACGAGCGTACATATATATAAATGTGTAGTTTTTCTTGTTAAGTATATACGTTTGTTTAACGTCTTATTTGTTTATGTTATACTTTTCTCCCGCGAATAATCCCCTAACACTTAGGAAAGTGTTTGTTAGTTTTCACCCATGTATATATATATTTTACTTCCTAAAAATATATATTTTCTCATCTTGCCGCAATGGCATTTTTCTCATGATTTGTCCGTGTACGGTTCGTTAACGCGTCTTAGTTCGATATCTTAACTTGTATTGTTTATTTTTCCCAAGTTTTCCTCAATATGTGTTTTATAGAATTATTATTCATATTTCTGCTTCCTAACACATGTTACTTGGAAGTTTTATAACCACTTTTGTATTTTTAACACAAAACTTGACAACTTATATACAAAAATGTTCCAACACTTTTATATTCCCATTTATATAAAAGTGTTCATTTCTATATAAGTTCTCCCAAGTTTTAGTTCGTCTAACATTTTTATAAAAACCTTTGTTTTTATATAAATCCATATGTTAGAAGAAGTCCATATTTTTATAAAACTCCATTTTATAAAAATGCACTTTTATACAAAATGCATGTGTATGTTCACTAGTATTTACCACTTTAACAAGTCTTATATCCTTAAGTTAAGATGATTAAAATCACTTTCAAGTTCATCCAAGTTTCATTAACAAGTGTTACCCAAATCACTATCTTTCTTCAAGTATTTCATGATCTTAGTAAAAACTACAAGAATACTTAACATCCATCACTAAACTTTCAATTTATCCACACTAACTAAACACCATTTTAGTCTTTAAAATCATATGTTTTCTTATGAAAAGCTTATTCAAGTTCACCCATTGTACAACTTGCTTCAAGCTAATAAACATGAACTTTTAAAGACAAAAACAAGATCAAGAATACTTACAACTAGCACAAGGCTAGGGAAGCTTTCAATGCTTGATTATGATGGGGTTTAGTGTGTTCTTCCTTAGTGGTTAAGCTCCAAGCTTGAAACACACAATGGGGTTTTGAAAGATGGATGTTCATGAGTGATTTGGAGATGTTAAAACTTGAAAGAAAGTTGTGTGTGTGTTCTTGCAAATCCACGGCTCAAAGGAAGAAGAAAAGAAGAGTTTTGATCAAATGGTGAGCTTGCAATCTCTTATAGATCATATAATATCTTCCAAGATCCATTCATAGATTTCTACCTTATAAAAAAAAATGGATATGTATGTACTAGAGGATTTGAATGATCTTTGGAGATTACTAGGGGTGTTTGGCCGTGAGTTTATAACAAAAAAAAGAAGGATTTTATGCAATCTTACATGTACTCATGATCTCCCATATGATCTTCTCAAGATTGCATACAATCTCACTAGATATGAATTAGAGATATGTTGTACTAGTTAAATCTTGGGTGGATTTGTTCTTCTTGGATGAAGTTGGCCGTGAGTTTCCAAGGCAAATTGGAAGATTTTTGGTGATCTATGAAGGACACATGATCTCTTTATAGTATCTCATCATATCTTACATAATATACTATCCATGCTTTTATAATCTTTCATGGATTCTCTTTGTACTAGTGATCTTGGTGGATTGTTATTTAGGGGTGTTTGAGAGCCGTGAGTTTAAAGAAAAGAAAAAGATTGCATAGATCTCTTAAGGACATAGAATCTTTACAAGATCATCTCCATATCTAGTGTAATCTCTACAAATCTTTATATTAGATCTTAATAGTCATGTGTGTACTTGGGTAATAGTGTGGTTGATCTTTGTGTTGGATTTCCTTGGCAAGTGGCCGAAAATTGGGACACAAAAGCAAGCTTAGGCTTGCTTTTGTACTTCCTAGTCTCACATATTATCCTTTCATGCATGCCTCCATCCATGATTACCTTTGGATACTAGTAAGATGCTTAGACAAAAAGAAAAAAAAAAGGAAGTTTACAAGGGGTTTAGGCCGGCCCCTTGTGGGTCTAGGTGGGGTCCACAACACCAAATATTTACCCATTATTTGTTAAGTTAAATCCCCCGTCGTTCGGGTGTCGTTCGGGTATTTTTCGGGTTTTAATTGCGCGTTATTCGGACATTAAAAATACCTTTAATAACCCTTAAATATAGTCTAATTTAAGCGTTGATTGGTTATTTAGGCCTTTGCCGGGTGAAATTATGAGTTATACGCGCATCGGGTGCGGTACGCGCAATTTATTCGTTACCGGGAGATTTGTACAAGACGCTTTCACTTATGGTTTTGGAGTTCCAAAACTTATTATATTTCGTGAAAATACCCTTTATTTTATATCCTGGGTGTCCGGGATCCTTTTCGTTTATTTAATTATTACCGGGTAATTGCCAACGTCCATACCGGATAGCTTATTCGCACATGATCCAATCATGTTTTACCATTAAACGTATGCATTCCTATGCACTATTTGGAAATTGCTATCTCCTAAGGCCTTGATAATTAAATCACACGTAATTGCATTTAATTACGTTAATCATATACTAATTAATCTGTACGGAATTACCTTATTTTTGCCGGTTGTTACACTCTCTCTCCTGCGTTTCTCTCTCCCTGCTCGTCTCTTTCTCTCTCTATGAAACTCTCTCTCTCTCTAATCTGGTAAGGTAGGTGGAAAAAGGGGGGTTTGTGGTTGTGTTGTTGGGGTCGGCTCCGCCGGAGCTCCGCCCTAGGCGGTGACCGGAGACTCTTCAGCTCCTCCTCTTCTCTCTCTCAACATACGTATGTGTGTGTATTGTTTTATTCAGCATAGCAGGTAAAGGGATGGGTGGTTTGGGTATATTTATAAGAGGGTTTGGATGAGTGGTTTCAAAGGAAACCATTTGTGTTAAATGGTTTTATTGTGGGGTGTTGTCACAACATGGGGAGGACAAGTGTCCTCCCTAGTGACTCACCAAGGAGCTCGGGTGGGTTCGTTATGGTTATCAGTTCGGTTACGTGACGTGTTTTATTTAGATAATACTTATATACACTGGTTCGGTTTTTAATTCTGAACATAACCGTCTCGCTCAATATTTGTTTTGGTCACTTGTTTATTACACGACAACAATAATGATATGCGAAAAATTTTTGGGGTCCACTCTGGGTTGTTACAACAGTAGAGCCATATGTTCTTGAGCTAGCTGTACAGTCACCTTCTCAAATCCTGCTGTGTTCAGCAGCTCTGCAATAGGATTTGTACTATATCCTCCACCTTGACCTGAAGTTGAAGCACCTCCATAACCCGAACTTGATGCACCACCGTATCCTGAAGATGAAACACCACCATACCCTGACATTGAAGGACCGCCAAAGTTTGATGTTGCCTGCACTGGTGCTGCAAGATGCGCATAAGGATTAACACCAAATTGGTTAGTATTATAAGATAAAGGATACTGATTTGTTTGTCCAAAAGGATAAACTAGAGGAGAAATATCTTCTGGGGGATCATAGTTGTCGAAAGCGAAGACAGGATCCTGATTCAGAACAAAGGCTGTCTGAGGTTTGGATCCAGCTACGCTCACATCTTGAGGAGTTGTCCCATAATAGATGCTCGGATTCTGAGGTATGAACGCCTTGTTCACCCTCCTGATCTCATCAATCTCCTTGCTTTCTAGCTCGGCCACAAAATCATTGATGGAGATCGTCTGATAAATATTATTAGCCTTCTGGATGTCAAGCCACTGATGCCAATGTGGAGGAAGAGCATCCGCAAAATTCCACAAGTTCTGTTGATGTGTAGACTACCCCATACTGATACATCTCTGACATCAAGTGATAGTATCGCTCTGTCAAATCCCGCAACGGCTCGTTTCTTATGGCAGAGAAATTTTCGAACTCCTTTCTGAGTTAATCCATCTTGATCTTTCTTGTCTTCTCATTTCCTTCATTCTGTTCAGCTAACGCAAGCCACAACATCTGCGAAGTCATGCACTAAGCAAACTGGTGCAAGATGTCTTTTGGAAGGGCTTGTGCTATATTTTTCGGTATTGTGTTATATTTTGTGGCTCATTGTGTCATATTTCGTGATCTATTGTGTTTTTTGTATCATTCTCACTCTTCTCATTTTTGTTACACTATGTAGGATAACTTGACCCAGTAAATACTAACAAAAGTGTTCAATTTGTAACTTCCAATTGTTCATTTAAGAATAAATATACCGTTACCAAATAAATACGAACAAAAATTGTCAAGTTGTTTTCATAGACCTAAAATAGAAGACAACAAAATCATGATTCAACCAAATAAGATTACCTTAATCAAAATGTTGTTAAGTTATGTAAAAAAATTATCAATCTAGATAGTCATGATATGTAGAATATTGTAGTCACAAGAAGCATGTCCGAAATTAAGAAGCAAGTAACACGAAACACAAAAACACAAAAGAGCTTATGAAGATGAGAAACAAGCAATTAACTTTCGTTTAAAGCTTGGTTACTTATTCTTAAGCCCTCATTTATGATGACATTGTTTAGTTGGCTATATAGACGTAGGCTATCTTGTTCCTAACCGCGAGTGCGATTATGTATACCACACCAATCGATTGATGCTAAACTACACTAACTAGCATACACTAAGTACAATCAGGCGGTGTACTATAAATCATTTGTCGAATTATCCAAAGAAACAATCATACGAAAACGCATGCAAACCACATGCATATGATTAACAGTGTTGTTCAAAGGTTAACACACAACCATCATTTAGTAGTTAGATAGCCACTTGTTAAATCAATGTTTGATACAGGTATTTGAACAATTACATATATATAACATATCTTGTTTGCAGGCCGGCCCTGAAAATTCGGTGCACGGGCCGAGCCGGGAAATATGTGCCCCTTAGTATTATGTCTTTTAAGCAATGTTTCACTAGCTTCGTTGAAATACAAAATATAATTAGGGAGTTGTACCGAATTTTAGGCTTGATTTGTTAGGGTTGAGTTATTCTACAAGGCTATAAAAAATGAGAAGGGTGAGAAAGATACAAAAAAAAAACACAATAGATCATGAAATATGACATAATGAGCCACAAAATATAACACGGTGCCAAAAATATAACACAATGCTGAAGAAAAAAGACACAATGAATTGAAAAAATGGCACAATGATAAAAATAAGAAAAAGACACAATGATATAACGCATATTCTAAAAACTAGTACAAGCTAAAACCCCAAAAAAGAAAACCTAAAATCTAACGTTAATGCCGTTTGAATGAGTTCAAACGGAGTCCGTTTGATACCTTCCTATAACTTCCTATTTTTCTTTCACTATGTATTTGATCATAACCCTGGTTTGTAAGTTGGTTGATGACGTTGGAAAACAAATTATTTATCTCAATTTGTCGCAATATGTACAACTCCTATTTAACTTCTATGTTACCGGAAACCCATATAAAAATGAAACAATGAGATTTGCTTTTCTTCGTATTAGTTGTGTCAGCATTTGAGTGATGTTACCGGAAACCCATATCATAAATGAAGTAATGGGATCTGCTTTTTTTTTTTTCTCAATATTGTTCATGTGAGCGTTTGAGCCACCACACAAAAATATACATGAGAGGTTAAACACTTGTTATCATAACAAGACTAAGTAGTAATATGTAGTTTTTGTAATGCGAACAATACTTGGGTTTATATTTTAAACCGTGTGAGAAGGTAATGGAATTAATGATATTTTGTAGTTTTGTACTCAACATAGAAATCATGATATTTTGAATTTTAACGGGAAGTACTTAAACAAATCATACGGTTGTTGTATGTTGACTAACAAATGAAAATGAAAGAGAACAACTCACTAAAAATACCACTGATTTACATATTTTGAGATAAAATAGTTGGGACTTACAATAAGCTATCTAAGAGGAATACTTTAGGAAGTTGTTAGGCAACTTCAATCTTAAGGATGATAGGATCAGTTAACAACCGGCCCCTTTCATCACCACTATTGTCTGCTTTGTTTCGATTGGTTGTCTATCCAAAGCTCACAAATTTGCTTTTGGTTGCCCCAGTGAAGACTTCCCATGAGGTCACTCATCCTAATACTGACTTCCCAGGAGGTCACCCATTCTGATACTGCCTACCACCTGAACACGCTTAATTGCGGAGTTCTCCTCTCATCTACTAACATTAAGCCCAAAAACGTGTTAGTGATTTAAGATGCATTGGATTACATATGAACCAAGAATCTGTCATGATCACGGCTGATGTAGGATCTGGTTAGAGTGTCACAGGTACAAATAGTCCAACCTAGTCTCCATGTACTAAACCCCTATTTCATTTCATTTTATCTTTTACTTAAGTTATATCACAACTTTTTAACTAAAAAACTACGTATAAGAAAATAAGGATGAAGAAAACATGTTGATAACAATAACCGAAATATTTGAGAGCATTCACGGTAGCTTCCTCATCCCTCATTTACTCACAGCCGACCACATATTACATTAAAAATCATTACAGTTTCTCTCTCATCCACTCACAACCACTTTCAACAAATATTAAAAAATAAATATAGTTTCCAGTTTTCCCCAAAAAATTCCCAAATAACCCTAAATATACCGATCAACAGTAAATTCCTCATTTTTCTTCACTCACAACCCCTCAAAACCACCCCATATAATTTGGAAGCTACTCTCACATAAAAATGGGGAGCTATTGTGACTACTCTGAGACAAGTGCTCGATTATGAGATTAGACGTGAGATTGATTAAAAAAAACGTGTGTTTAGGTATGTGTGACACCCGGCATATTTGGCTTAAACATTTTAGTAACATCTAAGTCTACCTTAGCGGGAAACGTTTATAAACGGACTTAACTGGGTTAGTTGAGTCGGGTCAAGTTAGGATTGTCCAGGTTCAATGATCTGGAAGATCATTGGGAGTCGTTTTGAGAATACACTAGTACCGGGTTCCATTGTTGGTGACATTACATAAACTAATTAAGTGAATGTGTAGATTATGGGTCGTGTGGTGGATTATATACATTGATGTGTTTAAATGATGTGTAGATGATTATCCATGCTTAAATATGTTAAACATAGACTAAGGTTGCATGCTCATGTGTTAAGGTGTGTTAAAATGCGTTAAACACGACAAACTGGAAAAACTAGATATACATAGGTTTGGTTCGACCACTTCGAATGGTCGAAGGTGGAACTATGTATTGGTTCGACCCATTGTAAATGAGCGAACCTGGGATGTGGAATTGAAAGAATTCCCTTCGACCAGGACAGGGCTCATTCGACCCTGTGGAAGGGTCGAAGGAGGCTACCTTCGACCACTGTTAGGGGGCGAAGGAGGATTAGTATAAATACCAAAGTTTGTCATTTTTCACCATTTCACAAACCCTAACCGTCTCAAAACACTCTCAAACGATTTTAATCACTAAGGAAGGAGTTTTTGCTCTTCTTTTTCATAATCTAACCTATCTACAACATCTAAACAAGAATCCAAGGTGTGTTCTTAATCCTAAATCTTTTTAAGGCATTTTAATCCGTTTTTATCTAACCCTAAATGTCCAGATCTGTTCTAAGGAAGATTTTATCAATAAAAACCTTTTAAACATCTTTCTAAACCAAAACCTTATCATTAAACATAGGTTTTCATGATGATAAACATATGTTAATTGTGTATTATGTGGTGTTATGTGTTGTTCAATGATTTGCTGCTGTATCTATGATAGAAACATGATATAGGATTGTTATTGATGCTGGGTTATTGTTGTTTAGGGTTAGAATTGGATAGATGGTGATGTTATGGGTATTTTGGGGGTTTTAACGAATCTAGACTTGATGCATGATATTTATGATCATTAGAACTAATTGGGAAAATCGAACACTCGACAAACTGAGCATTTTTAAGTTAAATATGGATTGATTTCAAAAGTTTCCAAATTGGGTAAAGAATCCATGCATGATTATGACGTTTTCATAATTTTTACCATTTTGGGAAAGGGCTGAAATGGATGTATTTTTGGGTGAAATTGGTGGGGTTTTGTAGGGATAAGTTATTCATACTTGACTGCTGTGTTTGATGATGTTTCGAGGTGTTTCGAATGTGTTTGAAGCGTTTTTAGGAAAATGTGTACAACAGGGGCGAACCTGGACTCCTTCGACCAATCGAATGGGCGAAGGAGAAAATCCAGGGTCGAACCTGGGAAAATTTGGGCGAACATGATCAAACGGTCGAAGGAGACTTAAAACAGGCGAAGGAGACTTAATCTGACTGGTTCGACCGTTCTGATGCAGAAATGAGATTTTTGATACAAACTAAGTGTTTTATGCTTGAACCTTGTATGTAATCTTTGTGTACTTGATTAGTTAGGGTAATGAGTCACCAACGGGATGTCGGGTCAGTCTAGTGTGTCGGTTAAACATTTAGTCACGTTTTAAAACATACTTGGTTACGATCTGGACAATCGGGGACTAGATAACCTTATGGTTATTAGTCGGAACACTTATGTGAACATTTTGATAGATCTCCGGTAGAGGGATTATCAAGGGCTTAGCATTTTACTAGTTACCGAAGAACGCAATCTAAGGTGAGTTCACGGCCCCACTTTTACTGCTTTTACTTTTGGGGGAGAAAACATGCGCTAAACTATTTTGGTAACATATGTCATACTATGGTTTTTAACTTTGTATTGCTATACGATCTTTGGAAGTCCCGGGGGAAACCATGAATGTGCGGGGATGCACAACGGGGGAAATGTGGATAGATCTATTGGGCGTGACCTGCCCCACTCGTCGGCTTGGAGGGCCGGCGCGGGTGCATGTTGTCTCGAACAGGAACATTGGTATCATGCTGAACATTCGGGCTGCTTAAACATATGCTAAACATTGCTAAACGTGTCTAGTAATGGTTTCCAATCGTAGTAGTAATAAAACATACGCCTAGCTAGCGTACCTGGTAACATTGATATTGTATGGACATGGTAACGTTTTGGTAACACTTGGTATCATATTGAACAAACCTGTGAACTCACCAGCATTATATGTTGACGTCTTTTAGCATGTTTTTCTCAGGTCGCTAAGGTAGCAACGAATGGAACTAGGCGCACGGGTCTGCATTGGCGTCTAGACTTAGTTCATGTTTTGTAATAAACATTTGGTACATTTGGGTCTATGGTTTGTAACTTATTAAATGCTTCCGCTACTGCTTTTAAGATTATGAAAACTGTGTCTTTTGAACGTCATGTATCTTCATATAGAGTTGTTTATTGTGACCGTTGACTTGAATCCTGGTTTGTCATGCGCCTCGCGGTAAAACTCCGCAAGTGAAAATTTGAGGGTGTGACAGTATGGTATGATATTAGGCAATAATCGATTTGAAATCGTATTCCTGGAAAAAAAAATTGGTTTTAGTTTTTAATTTTTCATTAACAGTTTTCTAATAATGACTCATTTTATTAGCTTCATTATATAGAAATGAACATATATGAATTTCATAGTTTTATTTATACTCTGTATATGTTATGGGTTACGAATTTATATTGTGGGATTTATGTCATCATAAAATTACATATTTTAAATACTTCAAATATTTTATTATGTTGATGGTATTTATTTCATTTATCATATTGTAATTTTTTGTAGTTGAATCATATGATTAAACTGAATTCGTAAGAAAAAGAAACGTATATGAAAATCGTAGCTTTTTTTTTTAACAAACCAAGGAGTATCCCGATATCCGCTAGTTGCGGATATACCAATTACTGGTCATGTATTTTGGCTTATAATCCTTGCAAATGCAAGGTTAGTTGGAAATAAGGTGGTATAAAATTTGCTGTTCAAAAAAAAAAAAAAGAAAGAAAAAAAAAGATACGATTTTACAAACTAGTATATAATTAAAGTTATTGATACTCATCCCAAACATGTTGTACTCGTACAAAATAACTCCATATCGATATAAGTCTTTAAACCATTTAATAGGTTGAACCTAAACATCTAATAACCTGACAGATAATATAAAAAACACTCTCGTCAACCAAACTCTAGTCTCGCTTACTTTTCAATAGATAATAAGTACGTGGTTGTAATATACTTGTACGCTTTCCATTACTTCTTGTGTTAATAAAAATAATAAAATATACACGTATATTTCTGTTGTAATATTAAATGATCTATCGCTAAAAATATAAATTTCAATACATAAAAAGAGTGGCCAAGAAATGACACGGTGTTCATTAAATATTTTGTTACACGCTACCAAAAAGATCATATTAGCATGTTGGTCCTCTCCATCCTAGCATTCTCACCACATCATTCATATAAATTTTAAAGCTAATCAAGACTTTTGTTCGTAAAAATATAAACATGGATATCGATTCTCGAAGTTGCGTAGAAGAACACACCGTCACGATTTGGGAAATCAACAGGGATCGACTCACGGCGATGCAACACAAACTTTCGGACAAACCCAAACTACTAAGTATCGCGGCTGGTCGAACCACATGTTCCATCTTCAAAGTCCCACAAACCTTAATCAATGTCAATGGTCAATTATACCAACCCACTATCGTCTCTATCGGACCCTTCCATCACGGTGAGCCACACCTCGAGATGATTGAGGAGCACAAGTGGCGGTTTCTCCACCAGTTACTAAACCGAATAAAGGTTAAAGGGATGGTCCTGGAGGACTTGTTGAGGGCCGTGCAACCACTCGAGCTCATGGCCCGAGAGTGTTACTCCATGACCATTCCTTATAGCACTGACGAGTTCATCGAGATGATGGTGCTCGACGGCTGCTTTATAATTGAGCTTTTTAGAAAGATTGGGGAAGTGGTGAAGGTTGAGGACCATGACCCACTTTTTAACATGTCGTGGGTCTTTTCATTTTTCTTGCGGGATCTGATCCGACTAGAGAATCAGATTCCATTTTTCGTACTTGAACGTTTGTTCGAGTTAACGAAAACGTCAAATAGCCCAACGCTAATTTCACTAGCTTTGGGCTTCTTCAATAAGACGGTACAAAGACCCGAGAACGTTCTCGAGAACTACTCCAACATTAAACCCAAACACTTGCTCGACCTTCTTCGGTCGAGTTTTCTTCCACCCGAACTCGAACACCCTACTAAACCCGACAACCACCCACCACCACATATAATTCACAACATCTCAAAGCTCCAACGAGCGGGAATCAAGTTAAAGCCACGAGAAGCCGAAAGCTTCCTCGTGGTCGATTTCAAACACGGCGTAATCCACATGCCAACGATAACAATCGACGATTTCATGTGCGCATTTTTATTAAATGCGGTCGCATTCGAGCAATGTCATAGTGGATGCTCAAAAATATTTACAACATATGCTACATTGGTCGATTGCTTGATTAACACATCTAAAGACGTGGGGCTATTATGTGACTGGAACATTATCGAAAACTACTTAGGTACCGAGGCCGAAGTTGCTACTTTTTTCAACAATATGGGAAAGGATATTTCCTTCGATATCGATGAGTGTTACTTGGCTTGGTTATTCGATAACGTGAACCGCTATTATCGTAGCGGGCGGCACTTACAATGGGCGAGTTTAAAATACACGTATTTTAACACGCCGTGGTCGTTTATATCTGCGTTCGCCGCTTTCTTTTTGTTGGTTCTAACCGTTGCACAGACACTTTACACGATCCTTAGCTACACCCGTTCTTCTTGATCGGTTCACGACCATCAAATGTATATCTTTAAGAGCTTTGTATACATAATATGATGTTGTTGGTCATTTGTCATGAGTTGAAGTGTTTATAATTATATTATTGAATGAGAATAACATTGAACTCCAACTAGAAAAATGTAAAATTGATATATTGTTGAATGAGAAAACCATAAATCTATTCTCTTTATTGTAGTTCTAAATGTGGTGTGATTGTTAAATATTCAAATTCGTAATTGACAACCAAATAGAGAGATTAAATACATACATGAGTTTGACCATCAAAATTGACATATTCTTGATTTTTATTTTTCAATGTGAATGAGAATCCTTCATTAAACACAAAAGTAACCGTAACAAATTACAATAAAATAGAGGTATACGGATAACAGGCTGCGTCGCTATCCTCTTTTGAATTGTGAACCATACTCTGCTAAAAATAAACCATTGGTTCCCTAAGGTTGGGAAATTACTGTGAACGACCTTTTGCACACGATCCAAAAAACGGATAGCCTCGGAAGCGAAGGACCTAAATGTATCAAAAGTGAAGAGCATGAACACGTGTTAATTCTCCGAACAGGTTGTTTCATGTTTAACAACCATCTTAGAGTCCGCATTCAAGAAAAAACAATAAATCAAGGCTTAGAGTAGTTATAAATTTTGTATGAATTGTTAAACATTCGAAATTCCCAATTGACAACCAAATAAAGAAACTAAATAGACACATAAGTGGTCAATCCCCTTACGGTGGAGTGGCACCCTCCTTACTTTTCTTATGGGGGGTAGGGAGTTCAAGTCCTACTGGCACCAAAATGTTGCCGGAGGACTGGGTTTTACCGCAATGGGCCTTCTGGCGGCGGATTTTCCTCGGGAACTGGTGTGAAATTACTGGTAGACCCGGTTACTCTCGGAGTACTCCTTTATCCAGTGGGTACTTCAAGAATGCTTGGGATTGATTTGTTGACCGTTAAAAAATACACATTGTAACGCCCCAAATATCCAATTTGACTAATCACACCATTACGGGTGATTAGCAAATAATAAAACAGGATTATACGGTAAAAATGAGGGTTGTATTTCTAGAAGAAATATAACTACGTTAGTGAAGTTAGTTAAAAGAGGACAAATAACCCACTAACACTTAACCAAGTTAAGTGTGTTTGGTGTTATTAGATCATGGAGGGGTGAAAGGTGTAAAATGGGCAAACTTGCGTGTTAATATTATAGTTAAAAGATAAACACACACACATAAGGTGTGTTGGTCAAAAAATTTCACAGGAGCTTCAAGCTCCAACACATACAAACCCTAAACACTCAAGTCTTGCTCAAATCCAAGCCATGGGAGCCCTAAATTCGTGCATGTTGAAGGATTATTAATTATCTAGCTTCAACAAACCAAGAGGTAACCTTGGTTTTCTATTTTATGGGGTTTTCTAAGATTATGATAATGTTGAATTTGGGGGTTTTGGCAAAATCGTGGAGTTAATGATTAATAGAGGTTACTCTAACCTTAGGGTACCTCAATAATGCTTAATTTGGTTAGGAATAACAATTCATAGAGATGATTGTTATAAAATGTGAAAAATATGGGTTATGGCCTTTTGGTGGAAACCAACATTAAGATAGTGATTTGATGATGAAATTGTATGATTGAATGGCTATAAGACAGGCTAAATGCTACCTTTCTTATGGAATAATGAATTATGTGAAATTGATGAACTCATGGTATGTTCTAACTACAAATTTTTGATGTTATGAATGATGCCTACTAAGTGTTTGATGAAATGCCTAGTTAAGGCTTATGAATGAAATTGTATGAAGGAACATCATAAGCTAACTTGTTATGTGTAAATGATGTGATTGAATAATGTTAGTATGAGAATTACACATGAGATGATTAATCTATGTGGCAATAAGGTAATCGCATAAAATGATGTTAACTAATGCCTATGTTAGTGCATATAAACATATAATGGGTAGTTTGATTTTTAAAAGTCAACTAGCCCAAATTGAAGTTGTGAATGTGTTAGCATTTATAAACTCGCGAGGTATGGTAGTCGTTTGATGAAATGGCTAACATGACCGATCTTGTGAGTATTGTGAAGGTTTGATCTTGTCAAGCTAGGTGGGAGCTTGGATGGGAGGAAACCACAAAGCAATAGATCATGGAATGCATAAATTGGGCCAAGGTAAGTGACTTATCCTAAATAAGTCTCTTAGAAACTAAATGATGTTGTAAACATTTGAAAATCATGGAATTTATATTGTTTGTAAAGTATGTGGGTTTAATCACTAAAACGGATTATGGAACGTGGGATACTAGCTTGTAAAAGGGCTAGAATCGCCTAAATTATGAAAAATGGTTAAGTCCGTCTGGGACGCCTAACTAGATAATGGCACACCCTTGTAAAATGGACAAATGAGTTAAAAATGTTATGTTCATTAAAACGCATGAATGTGACAAAAGAATGGATGATTTTGTGAATAAATAATTAAACGGGTCAAATGATGTTGTGAGCATCAATTGAATCGGTACTTAATGCTTCTATGCTAAGCATTTAGAGTTAAAAGGGCTAGACGGGCCAATTAGTGGTGTGACACCCTTTGGATCCCGGAATGTTAATAGGGTTTTACAAGTGGTATCAGAGCCGTTGGTTTGAGGGATCTGAGTGTCGAGAAGGATTCTTGGACTCAAACTGTGCGCTCTAAGTGTTAGAGGGTGTACAGTTCAAGACTTGGTCGCGTAAATCCGGTAAGTTACTTTCGTTGTAACTAAGAAGATGTAAAAATAGAGTTGTGATAAATAGCACCTAAGGGTAATTGTGTAACAACACGTTGTCCGAAGGGAATTAGTAGATGATGATTAAGGCAACCTAAGGTTAGCCGAAGATCGAAATAGTTATCGAGAAAATGGTGCTGATAAGCATAATAAGAATGCTCTGTATTGCATACGGGCATACACTGAAATTGATATGATTAATGTTTATAAATCGTTGCAGAGATTGAGTACCGCATCAAAGGATGGAGAAAGAATGGATAAATCCATCAAGCGTAATGAATAAAGAGTCAATAGCATGGCCATAAGGCATGCGCAAAAAGGACTTGAACAAAAGATGATGAAGAAGGATGATTAATTGGTAATGAAAAAAAATTACCAAAGGCGAGTATGCCATGGAAGCATGCTCCTAAATAAGGTACAAATACTAATGTAGATAATATTCACATATTGAATGACGTTCCTTACGAGGAAATAAGATTTGGGAGAAACCGGGATGGAATACCTATCCCGGGGTGAAATCCCCAAGATAAAACTGTAGGGAAGGGATAATTATGCATCATTATTAAGAATAACAAATGCGTAAAATAAATTGAATGTGGAGAATTGGAAATGAGATTTATTACTCAAATAAAGAATCTTGATGAAAACTATAAAGCCAAATAAGCTACAGTCATGTGTGGGCATGTAGTGAAAGTAAAGAAAGGATGAATACACCTTAAAACAAGTTGGAAGACTTGTAAGGAAAAGACCTTGTTTTTGTAAGTAACAAGGAATAGAGTCTTTTACTAAATAAAAGACGAATAACGAAAGGATTTGTTACCTGGAATGTATCGTGACAATCGCGGTAAAAAACACAAAAGAGCTTATGAAGATGAGAAACAAGCAATTAACTTTCGTTTAAAGCTTGGTTACTTATTCTTAAGCCCTCATTTATGATGACATTGTTTAGTTGGCTATATAGACGTAGGCTATCTTGTTCCTAACCGCGAGTGCGATTATGTATACCACACCAATCGATTGATGCTAAACTACACTAACTAGCATACACTAAGTACAATCAGGCGGTGTACTATAAATCATTTGTCGAATTATCCAAAGAAACAATCATACGAAAACGCATGCAAACCACATGCATATGATTAACAGTGTTGTTCAAAGGTTAACACACAACCATCATTTAGTAGTTAGATAGCCACTTGTTAAATCAATGTTTGATACAGGTATTTGAACAATTACATATATATAACATATCTTGTTTGCAGGGCCGGCCCTGAAAATTCGGGTGCACGGGCCGAGCCGGGAAATATGTGCCCCTTAGTATTATGTCTTTTAAGCAATGTTTCACTAGCTTCGTTGAAATACAAAATATAATTAGGGAGTTGTACCGAATTTTAGGCTTGATTTGTTAGGGTTGAGTTATTCTACAAGGCTATAAAAAATGAGAAGGGTGAGAAAGATACAAAAAAAAAAAACACAATAGATCATGAAATATGACATAATGAGCCACAAAATATAACACGGTGCCAAAAAATATAACACAATGCTGAAGAAAAAAGACACAATGAATTGAAAAAATGGCACAATGATAAAAATAAGAAAAAGACACAATGATATAACGCATATTCTAAAAACTAGTACAAGCTAAAACCCCAAAAAAGAAAACCTAAAATCTAACGTTAATGCCGTTTGAATGAGTTCAAACGGAGTCCGTTTGATACCTTCCTATAACTTCCTATTTTTCTTTCACTATGTATTTGATCATAACCCTGGTTTGTAAGTTGGTTGATGACGTTGGAAAACAAATTATTTATCTCAATTTGTCGCAATATGTACAACTCCTATTTAACTTCTATGTTACCGGAAACCCATATAAAAATGAAACAATGAGATTTGCTTTTCTTCGTATTAGTTGTGTCAGCATTTGAGTGATGTTACCGGAAACCCATATCATAAATGAAGTAATGGGATCTGCTTTTTTTTTTTTCTCAATATTGTTCATGTGAGCGTTTGAGCCACCACACAAAAATATACATGAGAGGTTAAACACTTGTTATCATAACAAGACTAAGTAGTAATATGTAGTTTTTGTAATGCGAACAATAATTGGGTTTATATTTTAAACCGTGTGAGAAGGTAATGGAATTAATGATATTTTGTAGTTTTGTACTCAACATAGAAATCATGATATTTTGAATTTTAACGGGAAGTACTTAAACAAATCATACGGTTGTTGTATGTTGACTAACAAATGAAAATGAAAGAGAACAACTCACTAAAAATACCACTGATTTACATATTTTGAGATAAAATAGTTGGGACTTACAATAAGCTATCTAAGAGGAATACTTTAGGAAGTTGTTAGGCAACTTCAATCTTAAGGATGATAGGATCAGTTAACAACCGGCCCCTTTCATCACCACTATTGTCTGCTTTGTTTCGATTGGTTGTCTATCCAAAGCTCACAAATTTGCTTTTGGTTGCCCCAGTGAAGACTTCCCATGAGGTCACTCATCCTAATACTGACTTCCCAGGAGGTCACCCATTCTGATACTGCCTACCACCTGAACACGCTTAATTGCGGAGTTCTCCTCTCATCTACTAACATTAAGCCCAAAAACGTGTTAGTGATTTAAGATGCATTGGATTACATATGAACCAAGAATCTGTCATGATCACGGCTGATGTAGGATCTGGTTAGAGTGTCACAGGTACAAATAGTCCAACCTAGTCTCCATGTACTAAACCCCTATTTCATTTCATTTTATCTTTTACTTAAGTTATATCACAACTTTTTAACTAAAAAACTACGTATAAGAAAATAAGGATGAAGAAAACATGTTGATAACAATAACCGAAATATTTGAGAGCATTCACGGTAGCTTCCTCATCCCTCATTTACTCACAGCCGACCACATATTACATTAAAAATCATTACAGTTTCTCTCTCATCCACTCACAACCACTTTCAACAAATATTAAAAAATAAATATAGTTTCCAGTTTTCCCCAAAAAATTCCCAAATAACCCTAAATATACCGATCAACAGTAAATTCCTCATTTTTCTTCACTCACAACCCCTCAAAACCACCCCATATAATTTGGAAGCTACTCTCACATAAAAATGGGGAGCTATTGTGACTACTCTGAGACAAGTGCTCGATTATGAGATTAGACGTGAGATTGATTAAAAAAAACGTGTGTTTAGGTATGTGTGACACCCGGCATATTTGGCTTAAACATTTTAGTAACATCTAAGTCTACCTTAGCGGGAAACGTTTATAAACGGACTTAACTGGGTTAGTTGAGTCGGGTCAAGTTAGGATTGTCCAGGGTTCAATGATCTGGAAGATCATTGGGAGTCGTTTTGAGAATACACTAGTACCGGGTTCCATTGTTGGTGACATTACATAAACTAATTAAGTGAATGTGTAGATTATGGGTCGTGTGGTGGATTATATACATTGATGTGTTTAAATGATGTGTAGATGATTATCCATGCTTAAATATGTTAAACATAGACTAAGGTTGCATGCTCATGTGTTAAGGTGTGTTAAAATGCGTTAAACACGACAAACTGGAAAAACTAGATATACATAGGTTTGGTTCGACCACTTCGAATGGTCGAAGGTGGAACTATGTATTGGTTCGACCCATTGTAAATGAGCGAACCTGGGATGTGGAATTGAAAGAATTCCCTTCGACCAGGACAGGGCTCATTCGACCCTGTGGAAGGGTCGAAGGAGGCTACCTTCGACCACTGTTAGGGGGCGAAGGAGGATTAGTATAAATACCAAAGTTTGTCATTTTTCACCATTTCACAAACCCTAACCGTCTCAAAACACTCTCAAACGATTTTAATCACTAAGGAAGGAGTTTTTGCTCTTCTTTTTCATAATCTAACCTATCTACAACATCTAAACAAGAATCCAAGGTGTGTTCTTAATCCTAAATCTTTTTAAGGCATTTTAATCCGTTTTTATCTAACCCTAAATGTCCAGATCTGTTCTAAGGAAGATTTTATCAATAAAAACCTTTTAAACATCTTTCTAAACCAAAACCTTATCATTAAACATAGGTTTTCATGATGATAAACATATGTTAATTGTGTAT
Source organism: Ambrosia x helenae (assembly GCA_030844895.1). Classification (NCBI taxonomy): domain Eukaryota; kingdom Viridiplantae; phylum Streptophyta; class Magnoliopsida; order Asterales; family Asteraceae; genus Ambrosia; species Ambrosia x helenae. The sequence goes on from CM061232.1 coordinate 37,249,432, forward strand.
TATGTGGTGTTATGTGTTGTTCAATGATTTGCTGCTGTATCTATGATAGAAACATGATATAGGATTGTTATTGATGCTGGGTTATTGTTGTTTAGGGTTAGAATTGGATAGATGGTGATGTTATGGGTATTTTGGGGGTTTTAACGAATCTAGACTTGATGCATGATATTTATGATCATTAGAACTAATTGGGAAAATCGAACACTCGACAAACTGAGCATTTTTAAGTTAAATATGGATTGATTTCAAAAGTTTCCAAATTGGGTAAAGAATCCATGCATGATTATGACGTTTTCATAATTTTTACCATTTTGGGAAAGGGCTGAAATGGATGTATTTTTGGGTGAAATTGGTGGGGTTTTGTAGGGATAAGTTATTCATACTTGACTGCTGTGTTTGATGATGTTTCGAGGTGTTTCGAATGTGTTTGAAGCGTTTTTAGGAAAATGTGTACAACAGGGGCGAACCTGGACTCCTTCGACCAATCGAATGGGCGAAGGAGAAAATCCAGGGTCGAACCTGGGAAAATTTGGGCGAACATGATCAAACGGTCGAAGGAGACTTAAAACAGGCGAAGGAGACTTAATCTGACTGGTTCGACCGTTCTGATGCAGAAATGAGATTTTTGATACAAACTAAGTGTTTTATGCTTGAACCTTGTATGTAATCTTTGTGTACTTGATTAGTTAGGGTAATGAGTCACCAACGGGATGTCGGGTCAGTCTAGTGTGTCGGTTAAACATTTAGTCACGTTTTAAAACATACTTGGTTACGATCTGGACAATCGGGGACTAGATAACCTTATGGTTATTAGTCGGAACACTTATGTGAACATTTTGATAGATCTCCGGTAGAGGGATTATCAAGGGCTTAGCATTTTACTAGTTACCGAAGAACGCAATCTAAGGTGAGTTCACGGCCCCACTTTTACTGCTTTTACTTTTGGGGGAGAAAACATGCGCTAAACTATTTTGGTAACATATGTCATACTATGGTTTTTAACTTTGTATTGCTATACGATCTTTGGAAGTCCCGGGGGAAACCATGAATGTGCGGGGATGCACAACGGGGGAAATGTGGATAGATCTATTGGGCGTGACCTGCCCCACTCGTCGGCTTGGAGGGCCGGCGCGGGTGCATGTTGTCTCGAACAGGAACATTGGTATCATGCTGAACATTCGGGCTGCTTAAACATATGCTAAACATTGCTAAACGTGTCTAGTAATGGTTTCCAATCGTAGTAGTAATAAAACATACGCCTAGCTAGCGTACCTGGTAACATTGATATTGTATGGACATGGTAACGTTTTGGTAACACTTGGTATCATATTGAACAAACCTGTGAACTCACCAGCATTATATGTTGACGTCTTTTAGCATGTTTTTCTCAGGTCGCTAAGGTAGCAACGAATGGAACTAGGCGCACGGGTCTGCATTGGCGTCTAGACTTAGTTCATGTTTTGTAATAAACATTTGGTACATTTGGGTCTATGGTTTGTAACTTATTAAATGCTTCCGCTACTGCTTTTAAGATTATGAAAACTGTGTCTTTTGAACGTCATGTATCTTCATATAGAGTTGTTTATTGTGACCGTTGACTTGAATCCTGGTTTGTCATGCGCCTCGCGGTAAAACTCCGCAAGTGAAAATTTGAGGGTGTGACAGTATGGTATGATATTAGGCAATAATCGATTTGAAATCGTATTCCTGGAAAAAAAAATTGGTTTTAGTTTTTAATTTTTCATTAACAGTTTTCTAATAATGACTCATTTTATTAGCTTCATTATATAGAAATGAACATATATGAATTTCATAGTTTTATTTATACTCTGTATATGTTATGGGTTACGAATTTATATTGTGGGATTTATGTCATCATAAAATTACATATTTTAAATACTTCAAATATTTTATTATGTTGATGGTATTTATTTCATTTATCATATTGTAATTTTTTGTAGTTGAATCATATGATTAAACTGAATTCGTAAGAAAAAGAAACGTATATGAAAATCGTAGCTTTTTTTTTTTAACAAACCAAGGAGTATCCCGATATCCGCTAGTTGCGGATATACCAATTACTGGTCATGTATTTTGGCTTATAATCCTTGCAAATGCAAGGTTAGTTGGAAATAAGGTGGTATAAAATTTGCTGTTCAAAAAAAAAAAAAAAAAAAAAAAAAAGATACGATTTTACAAACTAGTATATAATTAAAGTTATTGATACTCATCCCAAACATGTTGTACTCGTACAAAATAACTCCATATCGATATAAGTCTTTAAACCATTTAATAGGTTGAACCTAAACATCTAATAACCTGACAGATAATATAAAAAACACTCTCGTCAACCAAACTCTAGTCTCGCTTACTTTTCAATAGATAATAAGTACGTGGTTGTAATATACTTGTACGCTTTCCATTACTTCTTGTGTTAATAAAAATAATAAAATATACACGTATATTTCTGTTGTAATATTAAATGATCTATCGCTAAAAATATAAATTTCAATACATAAAAAGAGTGGCCAAGAAATGACACGGTGTTCATTAAATATTTTGTTACACGCTACCAAAAAGATCATATTAGCATGTTGGTCCTCTCCATCCTAGCATTCTCACCACATCATTCATATAAATTTTAAAGCTAATCAAGACTTTTGTTCGTAAAAATATAAACATGGATATCGATTCTCGAAGTTGCGTAGAAGAACACACCGTCACGATTTGGGAAATCAACAGGGATCGACTCACGGCGATGCAACACAAACTTTCGGACAAACCCAAACTACTAAGTATCGCGGCTGGTCGAACCACATGTTCCATCTTCAAAGTCCCACAAACCTTAATCAATGTCAATGGTCAATTATACCAACCCACTATCGTCTCTATCGGACCCTTCCATCACGGTGAGCCACACCTCGAGATGATTGAGGAGCACAAGTGGCGGTTTCTCCACCAGTTACTAAACCGAATAAAGGTTAAAGGGATGGTCCTGGAGGACTTGTTGAGGGCCGTGCAACCACTCGAGCTCATGGCCCGAGAGTGTTACTCCATGACCATTCCTTATAGCACTGACGAGTTCATCGAGATGATGGTGCTCGACGGCTGCTTTATAATTGAGCTTTTTAGAAAGATTGGGGAAGTGGTGAAGGTTGAGGACCATGACCCACTTTTTAACATGTCGTGGGTCTTTTCATTTTTCTTGCGGGATCTGATCCGACTAGAGAATCAGATTCCATTTTTCGTACTTGAACGTTTGTTCGAGTTAACGAAAACGTCAAATAGCCCAACGCTAATTTCACTAGCTTTGGGCTTCTTCAATAAGACGGTACAAAGACCCGAGAACGTTCTCGAGAACTACTCCAACATTAAACCCAAACACTTGCTCGACCTTCTTCGGTCGAGTTTTCTTCCACCCGAACTCGAACACCCTACTAAACCCGACAACCACCCACCACCACATATAATTCACAACATCTCAAAGCTCCAACGAGCGGGAATCAAGTTAAAGCCACGAGAAGCCGAAAGCTTCCTCGTGGTCGATTTCAAACACGGCGTAATCCACATGCCAACGATAACAATCGACGATTTCATGTGCGCATTTTTATTAAATGCGGTCGCATTCGAGCAATGTCATAGTGGATGCTCAAAAATATTTACAACATATGCTACATTGGTCGATTGCTTGATTAACACATCTAAAGACGTGGGGCTATTATGTGACTGGAACATTATCGAAAACTACTTAGGTACCGAGGCCGAAGTTGCTACTTTTTTCAACAATATGGGAAAGGATATTTCCTTCGATATCGATGAGTGTTACTTGGCTTGGTTATTCGATAACGTGAACCGCTATTATCGTAGCGGGCGGCACTTACAATGGGCGAGTTTAAAATACACGTATTTTAACACGCCGTGGTCGTTTATATCTGCGTTCGCCGCTTTCTTTTTGTTGGTTCTAACCGTTGCACAGACACTTTACACGATCCTTAGCTACACCCGTTCTTCTTGATCGGTTCACGACCATCAAATGTATATCTTTAAGAGCTTTGTATACATAATATGATGTTGTTGGTCATTTGTCATGAGTTGAAGTGTTTATAATTATATTATTGAATGAGAATAACATTGAACTCCAACTAGAAAAATGTAAAATTGATATATTGTTGAATGAGAAAACCATAAATCTATTCTCTTTATTGTAGTTCTAAATGTGGTGTGATTGTTAAATATTCAAATTCGTAATTGACAACCAAATAGAGAGATTAAATACATACATGAGTTTGACCATCAAAATTGACATATTCTTGATTTTTATTTTTCAATGTGAATGAGAATCCTTCATTAAACACAAAAGTAACCGTAACAAATTACAATAAAATAGAGGTATACGGATAACAGGCTGCGTCGCTATCCTCTTTTGAATTGTGAACCATACTCTGCTAAAAATAAACCATTGGTTCCCTAAGGTTGGGAAATTACTGTGAACGACCTTTTGCACACGATCCAAAAAACGGATAGCCTCGGAAGCGAAGGACCTAAATGTATCAAAAGTGAAGAGCATGAACACGTGTTAATTCTCCGAACAGGTTGTTTCATGTTTAACAACCATCTTAGAGTCCGCATTCAAGAAAAAACAATAAATCAAGGCTTAGAGTAGTTATAAATTTTGTATGAATTGTTAAACATTCGAAATTCCCAATTGACAACCAAATAAAGAAACTAAATAGACACATAAGTGGTCAATCCCCTTACGGTGGAGTGGCACCCTCCTTACTTTTCTTATGGGGGGTAGGGAGTTCAAGTCCTACTGGCACCAAAATGTTGCCGGAGGACTGGGTTTTACCGCAATGGGCCTTCTGGCGGCGGATTTTCCTCGGGAACTGGTGTGAAATTACTGGTAGACCCGGGTTACTCTCGGAGTACTCCTTTATCCAGTGGGTACTTCAAGAATGCTTGGGATTGATTTGTTGACCGTTAAAAAATACACATTGTAACGCCCCAAATATCCAATTTGACTAATCACACCATTACGGGTGATTAGCAAATAATAAAACAGGATTATACGGTAAAAATGAGGGTTGTATTTCTAGAAGAAATATAACTACGTTAGTGAAGTTAGTTAAAAGAGGACAAATAACCCACTAACACTTAACCAAGTTAAGTGTGTTTGGTGTTATTAGATCATGGAGGGGTGAAAGGTGTAAAATGGGCAAACTTGCGTGTTAATATTATAGTTAAAAGATAAACACACACACATAAGGTGTGTTGGTCAAAAAATTTCACAGGAGCTTCAAGCTCCAACACATACAAACCCTAAACACTCAAGTCTTGCTCAAATCCAAGCCATGGGAGCCCTAAATTCGTGCATGTTGAAGGATTATTAATTATCTAGCTTCAACAAACCAAGAGGTAACCTTGGTTTTCTATTTTATGGGGTTTTCTAAGATTATGATAATGTTGAATTTGGGGGTTTTGGCAAAATCGTGGAGTTAATGATTAATAGAGGTTACTCTAACCTTAGGGTACCTCAATAATGCTTAATTTGGTTAGGAATAACAATTCATAGAGATGATTGTTATAAAATGTGAAAAATATGGGTTATGGCCTTTTGGTGGAAACCAACATTAAGATAGTGATTTGATGATGAAATTGTATGATTGAATGGCTATAAGACAGGCTAAATGCTACCTTTCTTATGGAATAATGAATTATGTGAAATTGATGAACTCATGGTATGTTCTAACTACAAATTTTTGATGTTATGAATGATGCCTACTAAGTGTTTGATGAAATGCCTAGTTAAGGCTTATGAATGAAATTGTATGAAGGAACATCATAAGCTAACTTGTTATGTGTAAATGATGTGATTGAATAATGTTAGTATGAGAATTACACATGAGATGATTAATCTATGTGGCAATAAGGTAATCGCATAAAATGATGTTAACTAATGCCTATGTTAGTGCATATAAACATATAATGGGTAGTTTGATTTTTAAAAGTCAACTAGCCCAAATTGAAGTTGTGAATGTGTTAGCATTTATAAACTCGCGAGGTATGGTAGTCGTTTGATGAAATGGCTAACATGACCGATCTTGTGAGTATTGTGAAGGTTTGATCTTGTCAAGCTAGGTGGGAGCTTGGATGGGAGGAAACCACAAAGCAATAGATCATGGAATGCATAAATTGGGCCAAGGTAAGTGACTTATCCTAAATAAGTCTCTTAGAAACTAAATGATGTTGTAAACATTTGAAAATCATGGAATTTATATTGTTTGTAAAGTATGTGGGTTTAATCACTAAAACGGATTATGGAACGTGGGATACTAGCTTGTAAAAGGGCTAGAATCGCCTAAATTATGAAAAATGGTTAAGTCCGTCTGGGACGCCTAACTAGATAATGGCACACCCTTGTAAAATGGACAAATGAGTTAAAAATGTTATGTTCATTAAAACGCATGAATGTGACAAAAGAATGGATGATTTTGTGAATAAATAATTAAACGGGTCAAATGATGTTGTGAGCATCAATTGAATCGGTACTTAATGCTTCTATGCTAAGCATTTAGAGTTAAAAGGGCTAGACGGGCCAATTAGTGGTGTGACACCCTTTGGATCCCGGAATGTTAATAGGGTTTTACAAGTGGTATCAGAGCCGTTGGTTTGAGGGATCTGAGTGTCGAGAAGGATTCTTGGACTCAAACTGTGCGCTCTAAGTGTTAGAGGGTGTACAGTTCAAGACTTGGTCGCGTAAATCCGGTAAGTTACTTTCGTTGTAACTAAGAAGATGTAAAAATAGAGTTGTGATAAATAGCACCTAAGGGTAATTGTGTAACAACACGTTGTCCGAAGGGAATTAGTAGATGATGATTAAGGCAACCTAAGGTTAGCCGAAGATCGAAATAGTTATCGAGAAAATGGTGCTGATAAGCATAATAAGAATGCTCTGTATTGCATACGGGCATACACTGAAATTGATATGATTAATGTTTATAAATCGTTGCAGAGATTGAGTACCGCATCAAAGGATGGAGAAAGAATGGATAAATCCATCAAGCGTAATGAATAAAGAGTCAATAGCATGGCCATAAGGCATGCGCAAAAAGGACTTGAACAAAAGATGATGAAGAAGGATGATTAATTGGTAATGAAAAAAAATTACCAAAGGCGAGTATGCCATGGAAGCATGCTCCTAAATAAGGTACAAATACTAATGTAGATAATATTCACATATTGAATGACGTTCCTTACGAGGAAATAAGATTTGGGAGAAACCGGGATGGAATACCTATCCCGGGGTGAAATCCCCAAGATAAAACTGTAGGGAAGGGATAATTATGCATCATTATTAAGAATAACAAATGCGTAAAATAAATTGAATGTGGAGAATTGGAAATGAGATTTATTACTCAAATAAAGAATCTTGATGAAAACTATAAAGCCAAATAAGCTACAGTCATGTGTGGGCATGTAGTGAAAGTAAAGAAAGGATGAATACACCTTAAAACAAGTTGGAAGACTTGTAAGGAAAAGACCTTGTTTTTGTAAGTAACAAGGAATAGAGTCTTTTACTAAATAAAAGACGAATAACGAAAGGATTTGTTACCTGGAATGTATCGTGACAATCGCGGTAAGATCACGCGTGTCATGTGTGGATTACTTACCCTGGCCAGGTAAGTGTTAAACACATGATACCGTGGGCTTCTTGTGATTTACATGTGTACCTTCCATGTAGCAAGGACTAGGTCGGTGGGAATGAGGTGAAAGACGAGCCAAACGGGTCACCCGACAAGGGCGGTTGACCCTAAAGCTGAATACTGAAATTGAAATGGTTACACGTGGAGTCAAATTGCTCACGTGGAAACCCTAAGGCTGAATACTGAAGTGAAAATTGTTACACGTGGAGTCTAAGTGCTCACGTGAAAAAAACTTAAAGCTGAATACTGAAATTGAAATGGTTATACGTGGAGTCAAATTGCTCACGTGGAAACACTAAGGTTTAATACTGAAGTGAAAATTGTTACACGTGGAGTCTAAGTGCTCACATAACAACCTAAAGTTGAATATTGAATTGAAATGGTCACGCATGAAGTCTAGTGCTCTCGTGGGGACCATAGGGCTGGATATTGAATAAAAAGATGGTAGCGTTTAGAGTCTAAGTACACAAATGAAAACCTCTAAGACGTTTAGGATTGATGATTTAAAGTTACACGAAACAAAGAAGAATCTAGTTACCATTAGGAACTGTAAGCAACTATTATAGAGGTTAAATTGGGATGTAAGGATTCTTTCTGAAAATAGAAAGGAAAATGATTATGATCTTGTGATCATGATCAATAAAGCCAAAAGTAAAAAAAAAAAAAAAAGGAAATGGTCATGGTTTTGTAATCATGATCAACAAAGCCGAAGGTAGAAAAGAATAATGATTATGATCTTGTGATCATGATTAGTAAGGCTGAAAATAGAAAGGAAAATGATTATGATCTTGTGATCATGATTAGTAAAACCGAAAGTAGAAAAGAAAACGATCAAGAATCTTATGATCACGATTAGTAAAGATGAAGATAGAAAGAAAAGATTGTCGTTTTATGATCATAGTTAGTAAGGCTGAAAATAGAGGGAAAACGGTCACAGTCTTAGAACCATGGTCGTTAAAAACCGAATATATAAGATAAAGACAAATAGATAAGGCGCGGGAGTCAAGTACGACTCTCATGCTAAATAAAGAAAATGTGTGTTGATAATCGCCTATACATGTGTTAGTAAATATATGTATAGTAATTATAGAAGTAGGGGTAAATTGACGCCCTACTAGAAAGTGTGTAGAAATGACATACAGAATGTTACATCCTTAGGATGTTAATAATGGAAAATGGGTCGTTGGACACAAAAAGCGACTTCACATAGGCCGGTAGGTAGGGGAAACGATCTTATGATCTAAACGCCTACAGGAAAAATAGCAAAAGAAAATAGTACCACGGAAAATTCCAATTGGGTGCTATAAATGAAATAGCCCCAAGGTAAAAGAGAATGATCATGTAGAAATGGGAAGAATTGATGGACATAATAAAAATGATGTCTATATAAACAAAAGAGTCGAGGGACTCCTGCTAAGCTGAATAAGAAACTTAAGTTAGCAAACTTATAATGCTAAAGCCGGGTAAATGGGGTCGCGAGCCCTATATGTAGGTTACTATCTATAGGGTGGTGGACCAGATTGAATTATAGTGAATGATGTTCAATTGATGATTGAAAATAAAATTTCTAGGCATAGAGCCAAGAAATACAAAACAAAGGTTTCGAGGGCGAAACCTATTTAAGGGGGGTAGACATGTAACGCCCCAAATATCCAATTTGACTAATCACACCATTACGGGTGATTAGCAAATAATAAAACAGGATTATACGGTAAAAATAAGGGTTGTATTTCTAGAAGAAATATAACTACGTTAGTGAAGTTAGTTAAAAGAGGACAAATAACCCACTAACACTTAACCAAGTTAAGTGTGTTTGGTGTTATTAGATCATGGAGGGGTGAAAGGTGTAAAATGGGCAAACTTGGGTGTTAATATTATAGTTAAAAGATAAACACACACACATAAGGTGTGTTGGTCAAAAATTTTCACAGGAGCTTCAAGCTCCAACACATACAAACCCTAAACACTCAAGTCTTGCTCAAATCCAAGCCACGGGAGCCCTAAAGTCGTGCATGTTGAAGGATTATTAATCATCTAGCTTCAACAAACCAAGAGGTAACCTTGGTTTTCCATTTTATGGGGTTTTTTAAGATTATGATAATGTTGAATTTGGGGGTTTTGGCAAAATCGTGGAGTTAATGATTAATAGAGGTTCCTCTAACCTTAGGGAACCTCGATAATGCTTAATTTGGTTAGGAATAACAATTCATAGAGATGATTGTTATAAAATGTGAAAAATATGGGTTATGGCCTTTTGGTGGAAACCCACATTAAGATAGTGATTTGATGATGAAATTGTATGATTGAATGGCTGTAAGACAGGCTAAATGCTACCTTTCTTATGGAATAATGAATTATGTGAAATTGATGAACTCATGGTATGTTCTAACTACAAATTTTTGATGTTATGAATGATGCCTACTAAGTGTTTGATGAAATGCCTAGTTAAGGCTTATGAATGAAATTGTATGAAGGAACATCATAAGCTAACTTGTTATGTGTAAATGATGTGATTGAATGATGTTAGTATGAGAATTACACATGAGATGATTAATCTATGTGGCAATAAGGTAATCGCATAAAATGATGTTAACTAATGCCTATGTTAGTGAATATAAACATATAATTGGTAGTTTGATTTTTAAAAGTCAACTAGCCCAAATTGAAGTTGTGAATGTGTTAGCATTTATAAACTCGCGAGGTATGGTAGTCGTTTGATGAAATGGCTAACATGACCGATCTTGTGAGTATTGTGAAGGTTTGATCTTGTCAAGCTAGGTGGGAGCTTGGATGGGAGGAAACCAACAAAGCAATAGATCATGGAATGCATAAATTGGGCCAAGGTAAGTGACTTATCCTAAATAAGTCTCTTAGAAACTAAATGATGTTGTAAACATTTGAAAATCATGGAATTTATATTGTTTGTAAAGTATGTGGGTTTAATCACTAAAACGGATTATGGAATGTGGGATACTAGCTTGTAAAAGGGCTAGAATCGCCTAAATTATAAAAAATGGTTAAGTCCGTCTGGGACGCCTAACTAGATAATGGCACACCCTTGTAAAATGGACAAATGAGTTAAAAATGTTATGTTCATTAAAACGCATGAATGTGACAAAAGAATGGATGATTTTGTGAATAAATAATTAAACGGGTCAAATGATGTTGTGAGCATCAATTGAATCAGTACTTAATGCTTCTATGCTAAGCATTTATAGTTAAAAGGGCTAGACGGGCCAATTGGTGGTGTGACACCCTTTGGATCCCGGAATGTTAATAGGGTAATGAGTTTTTGCACATATTGATAAATTGGAATGGAATGGCATGTGATGCCAAGGATCCTTGAGGAAGATTCGAGAGGTATGGAAATGGGTCAACACTACCGGGTAAGTCTGTTGTATAAGATATGGCCATATGCGAGTAGACATGTGGATGAAACCACCCACATGAAGTGTGGGTGTCAAATCGGTGAGTCTTGTTCATAAAAATGTCTAATGCGCTCTAATGCGCTTAGAAGTGATTTAATAATAGAGAATTTATGAAATTGGTAATATACTAAGTTCTTATGGGCTTATGAGTTTCCAAACATGTTAACGAGTCTAAAATGATGGTGATGACCAAGTGTTGTCGCCCACGGGTGACTAAAACGGAATATAAACCTCTAAGGGTATTTTGGGAATTCTAAAGATTTGTTAAAGGCTAAACCCATAAACCGAGTCATAATAAGTGAATCGGATAGTGTTGATTAGATTAACAAGTGATCAACGGGTTGACAATATGATTTGTATGCTTTTTGAACGGTTAAATAAAGTTGTGTAAAACCTAAGGCCTTAACGGGTCAAACGGTTAAAACCGAACTAAGTGGTTTCTAATGGGTCAAAACTGAGAAGTGATATATATATCTTGATAGAACTTATCTTTGCAGGTCTAAAATAATATTGGATATGTCCCGGATGTCCAAAAACGCCCATAGTGAAGAGTCGGGCTTGTGAAAACATAAGTTTTCATGGCTTAATAAAGTTCCAGCAGGTCAGCCCGGGCGGGTCACATTCTGACCCGGGCGGGTCAAAATTCGCAGAATTTAAATTAGCAGGTCAACCCGGGCGGGTCACATTCTGACCCAGGCGGGTCAAAATTCGCAGATTTTGAATACCAGATTAGCCCGGGCGGGTCACATACTGACCCGGGCGGGTCACCGTTTTAACAGACATGCTGATTTTTAAAAATTCGTATAAAATCATAGAAAAATCGTTAGGGGGTGTTCTTTATATGCCTGGAAAGGTATTCGAACGAAGAACATTTCTTATTTGAAAGCCGAAGTCAGATTACGTGTTTTAAAAGGAGTAAATGCGTCCCGAACAGCTGTTGCGCAAAAGTGCAGCAGTTTATTTTCTTGATATGGGGCCGTTTGGCCTAGTTCGTTTCGTTTCGACGCGCAACGACATTTCTAATATAGTAAATGCAGTATTGGAAACCCCACTAACCATTACTTGTGTAATGGTGCCAGGTACACGTTTGATAGGAGCTCCGAAGCACGGATCAAGTCAAGAGGAGAGCCGAACACACCCGATATCACTATTACGCTTCCGCAATAAATTGTCGTTTAAAACACAAATCGTAGTATAGGTTTTTAATATCAAAAAGAAAAAAAATGTAAAATTGAAGGTCTCTATCAAATCAAAGTCTTTAAAATGGAATGTAGTTATAAAGATTAAAGTTTTAATTGGTCGTGATTTTCGATTAAGGCCGAAACTCGTAGTTTAAGCGACTATTCGCGTGTTTTCGGGTTAGGGTTTTACACACATAAATGCATAAATTTGTGCAATCAATGGTTTAAGCATTTTTACAATTACAAACAATAAAGGTGCTACAAATGAGGATAACTCATATGAAAATGGGACTCTTAAGAGTCTAAGTAGTGAACTTCTAGCCCAATAGTTGGGCAAACTAAACCATTATTGGTACTTTTCCGTTTACTTATGAGTCTCATAACTTTAAATGTAACCTAAGTTATTCCTTTTATTAAGTTGAGTCATTTTTTCCTATCTAGCTTGTTTAAATAGATAGGCTACTAACTTTTAAATCAGCTCTGTATCTATCTATACATATAATAAACCAAAGCCATTTTAATGACATTGCATTTAAAGAGGGTATTCTTTTCATTGAGTGTGACATGTGTCATCCCATGTGACAAGGGCTTTATTTTAGGAAAATAATAATTTAAAATTTAAAAACAAAATTAGATTTTTATCTCTAATGTTTTCTCTCATAACTTTTAAACGTTACTATCTTTTATATACGAGATTTTTTAAAGAAAAAAATTACACCAAATTAACGAGTGTTTTATTATCTTTCCAACGGGTACCATAGTGCTATATAAACAACGGGAAAAAAACGACTATTTTTTTGTGTACATATAATAAACCAAAGCCATTTTAATGATATGGCATTCAAAGAGGGTATTCTCTTCATTGAGTGTGACATGTGTCATCCCATGTGGCAAGGGCTTTATTTTAGGAAAATAATAATTTAAAATTTAAAAACAAAATTAGATTTTTATCTCTAATGTTTTCTCTCATAACTTTTAAACGTTACTATCTTTTATATACGAGATTTTTTAAAGAAAAAAATTCCACCAAATTAACGAGCGTTTTATTATCTTTCCAACGGGTACCATAGTGCTATATAAAAAATGAAGAAAAAAACGACTATTTTTTGTGTGGTTTTGTTCAAACAGGAAAAAAAAACACAAAGTGTTCAGTTTATTCATTAATCATGTATAGGCAAGTCATTAGTTATGTTCAAACCAGTAAATATGATTTTTATTTACAACATGTGTTAGCATTGGTGTTGTATATTGTTTTAGGTTAGGTTTTAATAGTAGAGTTATACAGTGTTTAAGGTTATGCACTAACATTGAAGATACATTGTTAATTGTTTTAGGTTAAGTGCTACCCAAAGATTTCCTGCATGTAACTGTAAAACGCATCAGTCTATTTCAGGTGGAAAATTGATATTTCAAATTAGATTTCTCAACCCGGGACGCTCCCGGGATATATTAGTTTAAAAAAAATTGTGGGTTTGGGTCGGGCCCGGGATTAGGTGATACCCGACCCAATTACCCTTTTTTTTATATTAGAATATGATAACTTATGGCAGAGATTTGTTTAAAATAATAATAATAATCATTAATCATATATTAGCAAGTCATTAATTATGTTGTAATATTAGATATTTTATTATGTCATATTAGATATTTCAACTTGGGACGCTCTCCAACAGGTAATTGCTATGTTTTCTTTTTCTACCATATTCTGAAATAGCTCAAATCTTATTGTATGCAGTTAAAAACCTTTGACTGAATGTATTGGTGCTAAACAATCTTTGTCCCCTTAAAGTGCTTGGGATCTTAATATTCTGTTTTAGGTGTTGATGTTGTAAGGTGAAATGGATCTTTTAGTATATATATTTTTTTAAAAGTATCTAATATAAGTTGATACATAAATGTCATTTTTATAGTTTAGATACTTCTAATTTTATTTACTTTACTTAGATTTTTCAACTCGGGACGCTCCCGGGGTATAAGCTAGTTAGTCATATTCAATTTCATGAATCTAGCAAAACCTCATAAGCAAGCGGGATATTAAGATGGTCCAATGATGTATGAGTATATCTATATGACTCGTGGTTAGCATCACATGAACGTTGGCAAGTTGTGCTTGGATATTAAGTTTCATGGCGACAAACGACGATTAAACGTTATCATAAAAACCAAAATAAATATATGATAGCATTCAATGATACCAAAGATGTCAATTATATATTTCATGCATTCTTTTTTTTTTTTGAAGGAAAATTTCATTAAAAAACGCCACAAGCGGTCCTCAAAACAAGGACCCCCGGGCAAACACACCAAATTACATTACATCCAACGGATGGTTACACCACTTATACCAATCTATGTCTTTCCATCTACTTCTATTACGAAACCAGAAAAAAGACGTGGACTTGACAATCTGCACTAACTCGATAGGTCTTCGACTCTTGTTGTTGAAAACGCGAGCATTTCTTTCATTCCATATAACCCACATAGTAACGTAAACGATACCCCGAACGATATGTTTCGCATTCTTAGAAAGGTTAGAGTGTTCCACCATTTGAATCGCGTCCAAAACATCAAACATAATCGTCGAAGCCAAACCACACCAAACCTCAATTCTATTCCATACCTCGAAAGCGAACTGGCAACCGGTGAACAAGTGTTGGGCCGTCTCTAAATCCGCATCACAGAAAACACAAGAAGAACTTTGCAAATTTACTCCTCGTTTCAGGAGTTCCGAGGTTGTTGGCAATCGATTGCGCGCCGCTCTCCACACCATAATTTTGCATTTGAGAGGAACCCAACATTTCCATTTAATCTTCGGCGGGTTATCTTCAAGATTATTTTGCGTAATGTTGAACTTAGCCGATGCCACAGAGAAAATCCCATCATTAAATCTCCAAACCCAAACATCATTTCCTCCCCTCCAATTTAAGTCATAAATGTCTTCAAGGAGATGGAATAATTCGGTCAGCTCATAGTGAGTGGAAGGGGGTCTTCTCCAATCCCATTGCAAAGTTTTAGTGTTGTTGACCACTATAATTCTTGAAGCTACCTTGGCCCATTTGTTTCTTTCTAACTGGAACAAATGAGGGTAAGTAAACCTCAAAGGTTCTTCTCCAAGCCATTTATCACCCCAAAAAGAGAATGTATTACCATCGCCTAGCAAGCCGCTGAAAAAAGAGTTATATTTCAAACCGTTTGGGAGACGTTGTTCCCCCACTTTGACTATTTCTTTCCAACACCCTTTCGCCGACCTACTACAAGGAAGCATCGCCCAAGGGCGACTTGAGCCATGAATGCCCAAGATAGCTTTCTTCCACAAGCTATTGTCCTCCTTATTAAAACGCCATGTCCATTTTAGAAGGAGAGCGTCATTAACATATTGAAGTTTTGCAACCCCCAAACCTCCATCTTTCTTTGGGTTAGTAACAACACTCCATGCAACCCAAGGAATTTTTTTCTCCTCACTTGTTCCCGCCCACAAAAAACGCCGCATAATATTTTCAATGTTGTTAATCACCGTCTTGGGAGCCTTGTAAAGAGAAAGATAATAAAGGGGAAGACTTGAGAGGACCGAATTAATAAGAACTAACCGGCCACCGATGGAGAGGGATCTAGCTTTCCACGAAGCCAAGCGATTTTTAACGACTTCAACAACCGGATTCCAATTACAAATCCTATTCATGTTGGCCCCGACTTGAACTCCAAGATAAACAAACGGAGTGACTCCTCTTTTACAACCCAAGATATCCATCATGTTGTCAATCTCCGTCTCTTCGACTCCAACCCCGAACAAGTTCGACTTATGAAGATTGATCCGTAAGCCCGAACAAAGGTAAAAGATGCGAAGTACTCTAGCAATACTTTGAATATTTTCCCTCGTCCACTCGCCTAGAATAAGGGCGTCATCCGCATAGAGCAAATGAGAGATAACAAAATTATTTTCCGGGACATGAATGCCTTTGAAAACATCAATATGCTTCGCTCTGTCTAACAACCAAGATAGGGATTCCATAACTATAAGAAATAAGAAGGGCGAAATTGGATCACCTTGACGAAGGCCTTTTTCACTTTTAAACTCAAAAGTGGGCGAACCATTAACGAGAACCACGGCTCTAGACGACTCAAGAATACCCTTTATCCAAGTGCACCAACGGGGAGGGAAACCCATTTGAGACAAAATAGAAATTAAGAAGTTCCAATTAACGTTGTCATACGCCTTCTCAAAGTCTATTTTCAACATAAAAGCTTTTTTATTTCGTCTTTTCAACCATTCCATCACCTCATTAAGAACAAGCGGACCATCAAGAATAAACCTGTCCGATAAAAAAGCCGATTGGGAATCAGAAATAACTTTACCAATAACCTTTTTGAGACGGTTAGCAAGTATTTTAGAAATAATTTTGCTTAAAATCCCAATAAGCGTAATCGGCCTATAATCTTTAAGACCCAGCGGCGTTTTCATCTTGGGGATAAGAGTAATAAAAGCCGAGCCGAAACCGTCATTAATTTTCCCGGAACCATGAAACTCGGACATGACACGGTACACATCCTCCTCTAACAAGTTCCAAAACTTTTTTACAAACCGAAAATTGAAACCGTCAGGACCAGGCGCCCTATTCGAACCACAATCAAACACAGCCTGTTTTATTTCTTGTCTAGAGAAAACAGCGGTCAATGCTTCACCGTCTTGGGCTTCAATTTGTTTTATACCTTGACACAAGATGCTAGGCCGAGATGCAACAGGTTCTTTAAAATGTTGTCTAAAATGCCGCAAAACTTCCCTCTTTATCAAAGATGGTTTTTCAATCCACTCCCCGTTAAGCATAATCCCCGGAATAGAATTAGACGCTTTTCGACCGTTCACAACGCTGTGGAAAAAATTAGAATTTTCGTCACCGAGAGTAGCCCACTTAACCCGTGATTTTTGGCAAATATCACGAGTTTTATGGAGCTCAAGTTCTTCCAGCGCTTTTCTGCATTGCAACCAAACCCAATAATCCTCCTCTTCCATCGAGCTATTCTCCATGATAACCTCCATATCGTCCCTTTCTTTTCTAAGCAGCGCCTCATCTTCTGCTTCTTTAGCGCTGACATCTTTGAACCAAACCTTCAATCGGCCTCTAAGAGACTTCAACTTATTGAGTAAATTAACATCCGCCGGGCCACTATTACACCAACTCTGCAAAGAAGAATGAATAACTTCGACACAACCACGTCTATCCAACCATGAGTCAAAAAAACGGAATGGCTTAGAGCCAAAGTTCCTATCGGCAAAAGAAACCACCAACGGCGAATGATCCGAGTATTCCCTATTAAGAGCTCTCACTTGCGCATTCGGCCATTTGTTGAAGACACTGTCACAAACAAAAACTCTATCAATACGGCTCCATTTGCACACCCCTTTTCGATTCACCATATAAGTATATCTCTTCCCCTTTAAGCTATATTCTCGAACACCAATTTCGTCAATGAAATCGTTGAACTGCGAGGCACAAACCGAGTCATAAGACGAATTTTTTCTTTCGTCCTCGCTGCGAACCGAATTAAAATCGCCGAAAAGAATCCACCACCCGTAACCCGCAGACATCGCGCTTCTAATTTTGTCCCACAGAATTCGTTTGTCGTTTCTTGATTGAGGAGCATAAATATTTATAATGTTGACTCGCACCGACCCACCCAAAATAGTACCCGCTACATGGAGAAAGTTAGAATCTTTCGCCACAAAATCTCTAGAAAAAACTTTTGGATCCCAATAGCTCACCAAACCACCCGAATTCCCATTGGCATCCACATAATCGAAGTCGAAACCCGTACCACCCCAATAATTAGAAATAACACCCGGTTGAATGTTGCTCACCATAGTTTCTTGCATACCTATGAAAGAAATTCCAAAATCCATTTTGACCTTTTTAATCCACCCCGGTTTCCCCGCACCACCGACACCACGAATATTAATGGATAGGCAATTCATAATTTTCCCCTCTGTAATCCTTCATCAACAATCGAATTAAGGATCAGATCATTGCACGTAGATAAATCAGTACCCAACTTCTCCCCTAGCACCACTGTTTCAGCAACTTCCGCCGCTTGTAATTGTTCTTCGTCATTTACCGGCTCAACTGGGATAAATTCTACACCTTGTTCTTCAATAATACTCGGCTGCCTGTTCAAATCCAGAGAGTCAACAACCTCATTGCTGGATAATTCATCTTGGTTCATAACTGAATTATTATCGGCATCCCCATTAAGGCCCAGGAGAGAGTTTAACCCAAACAAGTCTTCATTGTTCTTGGCCCTCTTAACCACCTTGAGGCTTTCCTGACTACTAACATACCCATTACTGGGCCGGCCCAGATCCACCTTCTTAAATTTTTTTCGTTTAATGACATTTGAAACTGAAGTTGGGCCCCCATCTTGTAAAGCATCTTCAAATGGAAAATCTACGGCTGGGGTAAAAACACAATCATTGTCCTCATCATTGTTTGACCGAGTATTAATTGGTATTGAATGCTCATCGCGGAATTCAACATCTCCATAATTAACCGTTTCCACAAATGGAAGGTCAACATTCCCATTAACTACTCCATTAATATCCCGTTCACATTCCGGCACCGGTAACTTAACAGCCGGTGATTGATCAACGTCGTGCACATCATAATCCTCTTCCGACGACTCCGATTCATCATCTCCATCATCCGACGACTGTTCATCCTCCATCAGTGGTTCAACGAATTCTGGAATCCATTCGTTAACCTCTTCTTCTACCCAGACCCGGAACTTGTGTCCCTTCCACTTGAGCATCACTTCTTCATTAACACGTTTACCATCCCCAGTAAGGATGCCAATATACTCATACGACAAGTCTGAATCAGATTCGGATCTTTTAGCATTGAAAACCACCTTACCAAATGTCCCGCCAACTATGTCAATAGTTTCGTTACTGAGTAAGTTCAAGGGGATCCCTTTAACTTTAAGCCATGCCACACGTTCATACCCCAAAACCTGGCCATCCCACATAGAGATCGATACAAACCTATCCATAGCCAGTTGAGCGGCGGAATAGACTGCCTCGGCAGTTTCAGAATCTTCAAATGAAACCAGGAGGTCAAGACCCCCCAAATATTGAACAGTACCACGTCCCGGACATACCTCTTGTAAGTAAACCTTGATGTTTTTGAGAGCATTAACATCCACCATTCTGGCCACAAAAGCATTCCCATGCAAGGACGTAAAAGCTTTAGTATTTTCATCCAAAGAGATTACCTTCCCCACGAGAGAATCCTTGAAAGATCTAGCAGAAGCCACGAAACAGTTTTTCTCGGGCTCCACACGGACCCCTTCAGTACCGTTACCTTTGTCAGCATCCGCGTGATGATTATGGTTCGAGTCATTCCTTGTGTTAATCTCCCCGTCTTCAAGAACAAACCTTGCAATACTAAACCATAGCTTGTACTCTCCCATCCTAATCTTCCTGAGGGTCTTGAGTAACTCACCTTTATCTTTAACATCGAGCATAGAGATGAAACCGAATCTATTACCTTCTTTATCCCTTTTTCTAGCAATGTATAGATCATAGATCTGTCCATAAGGCCGAATCTGGGTCGCCAACTCCGTTCCACTGCAGCCTTCAGGAAGATTGGTTACAAAAAGCTTCGTAATGCGACGTTGAATGGATTCCGGGATAGGGATCCGTTGCCGGCGTTCCATCCTCTAGAGAGCGTTTTAGGGTTTGTAATTCTTTGTTAATTTTTTAGGGTTTGTAATTTGGCAGTTCCTATGTTAATAAGAAACCATGGACTTTTATACAATTAATCCTAGACCTATTAATGATTCTGTATTGTATGACCAAGAAAAGCATGTTTCATCAGCAATATGGGAGGGCTAGGTAAGTTTATAAGCTTACAGGTTCTTGCTCTAATTTCATTGTATATTTCATGCATTCAATTTGTAATTTCAATTAAAGATATTTAAAGTACAGAATAAAACTACAAATAATTAAAGTGTGCTTCTTTAATAGAGCATGAGTAAAAAAAGTTTCGTTTAATTTTAATGCTTTCTACATTAACAACTGAGTTAAAAAAAGGTAAAATAAATAACATAATATAGTATATTAAACAATTACATCATTATAAATACCAACTAGGCTTTATAACCCACGCACGTTGCGGCGTGTTGAACCATGACCTAATTTTATATTTAGTTTAAATGTACGATTAACGTATGATGGAATGAAAGTTATGCAACAAAATCGATTTTGATACTTCAAACTGATGAAATCCAGTATGTATGAGGTTAAGTATGGAAATTTCCTCAATTTAACAAATGTTGCTTTTTGGTACTTTAATTTATAGTAACCCTGTTAAGTTAACGAAGTTGAGTAGTAATCTAGCGGAGTTCAGTAGTAAGTTAAAAGAGTTGAGTACTAAATTAACGGAGTTGAATAGTAACATTACGAAGTTGAGTAGTAAATTGACGGAGTTGAATAGTAATTTGATGGAGTTGAGTAGTAACTTGACGGAGTTGAATAGCAACCTAACGGAGTTGAATAGTAAATCCGTTAACATGAAGGAGTTGAATAGTATCTTAACGGAGTTGAATAGTAAGAATGGTAATCTAACGGAGTTGAATAGTACCGCCGTTAACATGAATGAGTTGAATAGTACTTGATGGTGTTGAATAGCATCTTAACAGAATTGAATAGTAACTTAACGAGGTTGAATAGTAACTCCGTTAGTTACTATTCATTTGATCTAAACTTTAATGAGACCCTCCGTAGTGGAGGGCGTTATGTTGAAAAAAAAATAGCGCCCCCCCCCCCCCCCCAACACCGCTACGGGGGGGTTCCATTTTTGAAAAACAAGCTTTGGCGTTATAGCAATAGCGCCGGACCATATATACCCCCTCCAATCATATCATTCCACCTCATACTCTCTCTCTCTTTATTATAATTTTATTATTTTTTTAATTTAAAAAATATAATAAAATATTAATAGGGGCTTTATAAATAAAGCCCCTACCACTACACCCGTTTTTTCACTTTATCTCTCCATGTTGACTTAGCTGCCACGTGGACCAATCAGAAAAGGGAGGCTTTATATATAAAGCCCCCCACTACGCATGGTCTGATTATTATTCACAATTGAACTCAAAATGTATGAGGACACTCACAACTTTCAATATATTTTGTTCCACCAAGTTTTTCCACCAAGTTTTTCCTAGTTGAGGTCTAATTAAGTCCATTAGTTTTTTTTTTTTTTTTTTTTTTAATGTGATTGCTTATATGACACAAGAACATTAAGATATTTTTAGAAAAAATTTATAGAAGATAACTAAGTTTTAAGTTTGTTCTAATTAAGTCACTCACTTTTTTTTCATTTAGATTATTTAGGAGTTGTTTGGTAGTCTCAATAGCCTCTTAGTGTTCCATCTTAATAGTTAATACCATTTTAATAATTCATACCTTTTAACCATGAAAATGTAGTCTCTTTTAATGACTATTAAGAGACTATCAAACAACCCTTAATTGTTGATAAATGTTCTAATACTAAGATGTTTTTATATGGTTAACAGGTATTCCCAATATTGCCGGTCTTCATCGCCAAAACAATAGAGAGAATTGTATGTATCACTAACATCCTCGTTCGCCGCCACCATACAACTCAAATTTCAATTCAGGTCGTCGTCGTTCGTGCTTGTCGTTCTTCATCACTAATGGTTGTTCGCCACCATACAACTCTGTGTGTCTTCTACGCGGAACCGTATGAGAATTTAATTTGTGTTTTGGAATTTTTAATTTGTTTTTTTTTTTTTTTTGTTGGATTATCAAACCTAAAGAAGTATTTTGAGTTGGTCAAGTAATAAAAACAAACTATCATACTTTTTAAAAAATATTAAAAGTATGATGATGATGATGATACTTTTTAAAAAATATTAAAAAAAAAAAAACTTAATTATTCAGATTAATAAAGCACATACTATATTTAGATTCCATGATAACTTTTTTTTTAAGAAGAAATATATGATTTTTAATTCCTTTGAATGTGAAAATTGCATTAAAATAGCAGGTAGGCGGGCAACAAGCTGCACCATCACCCCTTTCTGTATGGCAAACACTAATCTACTAAAAACAGATCATTGCCCATCTATGGTCGAGACATTGCTATGATAACTTAAAAAACGAAAAAAACGCCACGTAGACATATCAACCTTCTAACTTGGTAAACAAGATAGTATTAGAACATCAGTAGAATGTTGAGTAACCTAATTGAGATATTAAAAGTATGACTCACTATCATTAATCTGAGTAGGCATTTTGGTTATATTATACTTACTTTGGCAAAAGTGTAGTAGAATAACTTGACAATATTGTGCTAAAGAGTAAAGAATGATGACATGGATCAAAATGGAGCAAAAGAAGTGAACATGGGCACAAATATTTCTGGATATGTGAACTCAAAACATTATAAAAGAGAGGTATTAGTAAGGAAAATCATAGTTTTACCGCGTTCGTAGTTAAAATTTAAAGGTTGTCCAAAGGACCCAAAGAGTAGTTTAAAAGTCTTAGACCCTAGAATTGAGCATTACACAAATCCTCACAATGCTTTTTCTTGTTATGGGTTGATGGGTGAAGCATCTAACGGTATGTGACTCTTACTCATTAATAGACCAAAAAATTGCTGTTGGTACAAATGGTTATATTTATATGGGGCAGGTGAGCCATCTCAGGTTGCTACTATTGCATTAACAGTTGTATCAAGTTTAACGAAAAATGGGACAGGTTCATCATGCATTGGTTGTTATAGTATATGCAATTTTCTTTTATCAATCTAAGACCTACGTACATTGGCCATCGAGGGGGCATTTGGTGCTTATATTTTGCTTGTTAGAACTAATGGGGCTCATGTTGTAGTTAAGGCTCTTCCTAAAGGGACTGGATGTCTGGATATATGTGGTTAACTGGTGGGGCGGTGAGCCTTATTCTTGCATGGATGGTAGATTTATGTCATTTGAAATTGCACCAGGAATTTCATAATTTGGTGTTATTACTTTTGATTTGCAATTTTTTCCATTTATGATTTTTGGGACAAAAATCTTTAGAGGGGGAGCAATGTTAGGTATCAAATAATAGAAGAACTAGATGTAATCTATATCTATATTATCTTATTAAGAAGGAGTAATGGCTAAGATAGTCATTTTCATTTCTGTACAACTTAAAAGGTTTGTAAACAAACCAAACGTGATCGGTGAACAGTTCGTAAACCGTTCGGCGGGAAGTTCGTTTGTGTCCGTTTATTTAATAAATGAACGAACACGAACAAAAAATTCCGTTTGATTAACTAAGCAAACAAACACGAACAAATGATTGTTCGTTCGATTGCGTTCGTGAACGTTCGGCAATGTGTTTGTTTACGTGCGTTTGTTTATATCCGTTCGTGTATGTTTGTTTATGTTCGATCACTGGTTAAAACTTAGAATAATTATGAACTTTTGAATTAGGAAGATCATGTACTCATGCCTAAGTTAATTATGTCTAAGTTAGTACAATCTGACTTATCGTTTAGTGGATGTATTTTGTCTAACGCTTAATATTAACAATGCTTTTTTTTAGTTAGTTGCATATTAAATGTTTGTTTTTGTTTGATTGTGTTCAAGACCCGTGTTCACGAACAGTTCGCAAACAACTGAATATCTTAACAAACAAACACAAACATAAAATTATGTTCGTTAGTGTGTTCGTGAACGGTTCGTTTGTCCAAGAAACCTTAACAAACAAACACGAACAAAGCCTTGTTCGTGTTCGTTTGGTTCGTTTACAGCCCTACAACTTAACAAACAAGATGTACAACATGTTTAAGCAAAAAAAATTAAGGGTATTATTGGCATACTTGTGACTTCTATATTATCTTATTAAGGAGGAGTGATGGCTAATATAGTCATTTTCATATCCGTACAACTAAACAAACAAGATGTACAACATGTTTAAGCAAAAAAAATTAAGGGTATTATTGGCATACTTGTGACTATTAAGACACTTAGGAGGGTAGATTAGTAAATTTAACATAATCCAATACCTCACATCCTAAAATCTTATCCCAATTATGCCCTTATGTCCAACTTTTAAAACACAAAATACAACCTAACCTATGATGCATCTTAAATGTGAGACCTTTCAACCCCCCTCTATATTATTATATATACTTCATTATAATCAATTTCTTAAATGTTAATAGTCTTTTCATAACCCCAAACAAAATCTTAGAGCTAATTTCATGTTTTGAAACATTGTTTTGTCCAAAAAAAAAACTATGTCTTCATTAGATGAGAAGAGAAAAAAATCAATGAGAAGTTAAGACGCTTGCAAGATATGGTTCCCGGACGCTACAAGGTATAAAGATATGAGTTAATCTTTATATACATATATACATTTTTTTTTCTACTTGTTCATATATTCTTTGACAATTACAAAAATTTATCCTTATAATATATCATTGTTTTGCTCCATTTAAATTTAGTTATTTTCTATAGACAATGGGAATGCATGTTGGATGTAATAATCAACTATGTTGGATCGTTACAGAATCAAATTGAGGTAATTTAATTGTGCAACTAACAATTAAAACAATAAACAAACAATATTATGAATTATTGATGAGAAAATATTTTTCAAAATTAATTAGTGCAGTTTTTTCTCTTCTTTGTGCATTTTTAGTTTCTCTCCATGAAGCTTTTCAGAAGCAAGCATGTTCTATGACCTATTGACCTCAACTCTACTGAATTGGATGATATGGCCCCTATAAAGGGGACATATGGCTTTCCCAACTATCTATGTTAAGAAGTTGTGTATCTTGAATCATATATATTGTTAACTAAATAAAACGGACAAAATTATAAATATAACATTCTAGATTTGCTAATATGTTTCTAAAATATTATAAATATTACTTCCACTTACTGCATGGGATGAAAACTGATGTTGCAGTGAACAAATGGATATGAAGGATAAATGATTGAGAGGATGGTTGGAGAAGGGTATGGAGACTTTCCTCAATTTCAATCAACATGGTCTCCTTGAACGCCATGAAATAGTTAACTCGATCTATACGTAAACTATATTTGTTCTAAGACTTTTAAGGTATTTGTTGATCTATTTAATGTTCTTGTTAAACGTTGTATGTAGTGTGGTTCGCAATATTATTTTGCTTTCGGCAATTGTATATTGTTTAAGTTCTAATTCTAATTAATAAAATAAATTAAACACTAACATAAAGAGAAAACAAAAACTTAACTATGTGTTAATTACTTATGTTATTTGTGTTAAGAAATAAGAATTCAAAATGCTATAAATTCATGCTCACGCTAATGAATCAACCCGAATTTTTATCTTCTATACTATATTATAAAGTATCAGTGAAGAATACCTGCAAAATTTAAGTAAATACAACCTTTATTATGTTTGTATCAATGTTATAGTTTTATAAATAGTGGGTAAAATTGTCTTTCTACTTAAATATTAAATTGTTGAAGAAATTAATTTAAACATAATTATAAAATTGATGAGGAAATTAACAATAATGCGGTGACTCTTTACATTCATAACCTCCATGTCTTTATTATGTTTGTATCAATGTTATAGTCTTATAAATAGTGGTCATGTATTTGGTATATAAATAATGTGGTGACTCTTCACATACATAACTTACATATCTTTCAATGTTTATGGTAAATATATTACATCATATATTATGTATTTATATATTCTTTTTTAAATTTATGTGGTTGCAGGATGGTATGATGTGACACTTTTGCACACAAATGAATATGTAGGCTTGAAGTTTGCCAACACACCCAACCCATGACACGTTTCAACCCATTAAAGTGAGCGATATATGTAGGCTTGATGTTTATACAAGCAAATATGGTATAAATACTTCATGAGCAACGTCATCATCTTCCTCGATGGTTTTTTGTTTTCTCTGCTACTATAAGCTTCTAGGAATAGAATTTAAGTTTATGATCTCACGAAGTCACCAATTGTTTACATATCCAAAAGAAGACAAGTTCTTATCAGTCGATTTGGTAGTTTTAACTATATTGATTACTAATTTGTTTGGTCAATTATATTTGTTATGGCGCTTGTCAAACTAACATTAAACGAGAGTATCTATGCAAATCATTGACTCCGCTGCATCTCGCGGGTGCCCTAAAATAATAGAAATATGTTGGACACTACAAACTGCATTTTAGTAATTACATCACTTCCACTACAATCTTATGGTCATTAAGAGATACAACGCCACTTCACTACGCTAAGCACCGCTCTACGATGGCATACTTATCTGCCTTCGAGATACATAAAAGGGTCCCACCAAAGGACGTGGGCCAATTTAAGGGTGTTGCAAGGAATAGTACGGCCTATTGTTATGTACCCATTTAAAATTTTCAGATGATATACTTATGAGTTTCAGTTTTTAATAACATGTATTTTATAAATCGTTGTTTTCTACTTCATCATAACGAATAACCAACAAACATGATGCACGAGGGGCAAAACAGATGCACCCGCCGGAACGCGCGGGCATTCCTACTAGTTATCTTATTAAGGAGGAGTGATGGCTAAGATAGTCATTTTCATTTCCGTACAACTTAACAAACAAGATGTACAACATGTTTAAACAAAAAAAATTAATGGTATTATTGGCATACTTGTGACTATTAAGACACTTAGGAGGGTAGATGAGTAAATTTAACATAATCCAATACCTCACATCCTAAAATCTTATCCCAATTATGCCCTTATGTCCAACTTTTAAAACACAAAATACAACCTAACCTATGATGCATTTTAAATGTGAGACCTTTCAACCCCCCATCTATATTATTATATATACTTCATTATAATCAATTTAGTCTTTTCATAACCCCAAACAAAATCTTAGAGCTAATTTCATGTTTTGAAACATTGTTTTGTCCAAAAAAACTATGTCTTCATTAGATGAGAAGAGAAAAAAATCAATGAAAAGTTAAGACGCTTGCAAGATATGGTTCCAGGATGCTACAAGGTATAAAGATATGAGTTAATCTTTATATACATATATACATTTTTTTTCTACTTGTTCATATGTTCTTTGACAATTACAAAAATTTATCCTTATAATATATCATTGTTTTGCTCCATTTAAATTTAGTTATTTTCTATAGACAATGGGAATGCCAGTGATGTTGGATGTAATAATCAACTATGTTGGATCATTGCAGAATCAAATTGAGGTAATTTAATTGTGCAACTAACAATTAAAACAATAAACAAACAATATTATGAATTATTGATGAGAAAATATTTTTCAAAAATAATTAGTACAGTTTTTTGTTTTCTTTGTGCATTTTTAGTTTCTCTCCATGAAGCTTTTCAGTAGCAAGCATGTTCTATTACCTATTGACCTCAACTCTACTGAATTGGATGATATGGCCCCTATGAAGGGGACAGATGGCTTTCCTAACTATCCTTGTTAAGAAGTTGTGTATCTTGAATCACATATATTGTTAACTAAATAAAACGCACAAAATTATAAATATAACATTCTAGATTTGCTAATATGTTTCTAAAATATTATAAATATAAATATAGTGGGTTTACCCGCGCGTTGCGGCGGGATCCAAAAAAACTTGTAATACGCTAGCAGTTTCCCACCGTGTGTTGTGGCGGGTAAAAGATTAAAATAATTTGACTTTTATGGTCAACTATGAAACTAATTAACATGACAAATTCAAATTGTTTGCATATGATACAACATTTCAAAGTCTCCAAAATGCACTACTAGAAAAATACCCCTTTCTTGACGCGCATTGCGCGTCATAAAAGGGTGTTTATGACACACAGAAAAGTGTCAAG
This sequence comes from Ambrosia x helenae, assembly GCA_030844895.1. Lineage (NCBI taxonomy): Eukaryota > Viridiplantae > Streptophyta > Magnoliopsida > Asterales > Asteraceae > Ambrosia > Ambrosia x helenae. Next base: position 37,277,630 of record CM061232.1, read on the forward strand.
GAAGAACATGTCAAGAAAGGTTTATGACATGCAGGCGCGTGTCATCTTTTAATGACACGCGTTTATGACACTCCTTTACGACACGCTTTTTTGACACGCATTTATGACACACTCTTTAATGACACTCTTTCATGACATGCATTTACGACACACCTTTATGACACTAATTTTGCGTGTCATGTTTTTTTTTTACCTAAAAAAAATTCTGCAAAATAACTAATAAATCTAGATTTATATTTATATTTATAATAACAAAATCAATAAATTTCAAAATAAAATTGGCATATATTATATATACCACAAAAAAATTACAATAAGCATTTGTCGAATCCTACCACTAGTTACAAAAATATTGTGTCAATACATTACATTAGTCTAGACTAAACGTACGGATAACTTGAAAATGAAGGTTGCGGCATAACTAGACCACTTTTAACGAATGGCATTAATATCCGCATCCGTGTTAGCATCTACTCCTCCCCCTACCTGAGACAACAATTAAATTAATAAGATGAAGGTTAATGTTCGCGATGGTTTTAATTTCAAGACGAGAATTATTACTAACATAAACATCAAAATCACTTAATTTGTATAAACATACATATAGTTGTGTTCTAAACCTGTTTCTGCCTCTTTCCAGACAATGGTCTGGTGGCGCTCAGGTTCCATTGAGTCGATCATTGATTTTGCATTGTCATCTTTGTCGGTGTGAGTAATCAAGCTAACCTGATAACCTGAAATCAAAAGAAAATTCCCAACAATGATTAACCTAAATCAACAGCAAGATAAAATCATTTGTAAATGTATCATAGACACCCGAGATTACATACCATCAATAAGCTCTCAAAAATCACACCACCATATTCATAACTTCCATTTTAAGTTATTATCACATTTTTAAATAGGTCCTAGTAATATTAAGCACACTCAAGTTAGTTGTAAACGTAAAATAGTAGTTCCGAACAAAAGCACCTTACTTCCTAGTGCAATCGCAAGAACATTGCTTTGGATTCACAATCCAACCATCAGCCTGCAAATATAATCCTAAATGCTGTATATATTACAAATCCTTAAACGAAAGCGAATAGACAGGGAATAATTCAAACCATAACCTGTAGATTAATCAAAAGCAAGGCGCGGAAAACTCTACATTTTCCCGTCCAGATCTCTCCGCCACGTATTCGAAACCTAAACAACCCTCTTCTCATCACCTGAAAACATATCATGAACATTAATCCACACTTTTGTATACTATCGAATAGTGTACGGAAAAGTTAAAATATATTTTGAACCTTGATACAGAATAGATTTTCTTACATAGCACATGTTATTTGAACATGTATGACTTTAGACAAAACTGTAAGTCAAACCAAGTCAACAGTGAAAGTGAAATAAAAGCCTTAAGCATTTAAATAACGTTTACTTGAGTCAAAGTGGTTATACAAAATTACAAATGATTAACACAATTATTTTTTAATTATTGCTAAAACGGTTAGCCAAAAAGATTGCCACAGTAAACATGATCAACTCCTAGATATTCAAAGTTGGTATAATCCGTATAATTACAGTTACAATAAACTGTGTACGAAATGGAATCAGTTCGCATTGTAGCTGTAAATAAGTTGTAGCATTTGGGCGTACCAAGCTTGTGCCAAGTTGTTCCAGCAGACGACGACATTGGGCGAAAGTATATGGGCCTCCACTATCCAGTCATCGCTGATACCTGGGGAAGAAAATCCGAAAAACATCAGAAATAAAATACGACACGCAGTGCTTAAAATTTGATGTGGATGAAAGCGAAAGACCGGAATAACCCCTATATCATCTTCAATGGTTTCTTCATCCAGTTTGTATTCCAGTTGAGTCTCCTTTATCAGAAGTTGTCGCTGGGCTTGTATTCGTTTGCGGTCCAAACTGCCATCGCAGACTGCGCGCGCAACACAAAAAGTCATCATCGCCAGATTCGGCACCAAAAAAGATGCGACGTGGTAATAAAATACTGAAATTAGGAAACACAACGTCAAAGTCTTACCATAACAATCGGCGACCACGTTGTATACGCCTTAATAGACAACAAAGCAGATACAAGGTTGTATACTTCAAGTACTTAAGACCCAAATATCTCTTCAGTTTATACCATCATAAATCCAAGCGAATAAAAAAGGCTGCATATGAACAATAACAATAGAAAGCAATTTACCAAGTCAAACAGCAAAATTGAAGTCGTGGATCTGAAAAAACTCAAGCATCTGCTCGTGATGTGGCTCAGAGTTTAAAAATAATTTGGCTGCAATGCGGGTTGCAGGTCCAAAACCTACCTACCACCGTCCTTGGCACGCCATCTTCATTAACGCTTCGAAACGAACTTGAACTCATCATAGCCTGGCAACAATATAGAGTAAAGGCAGGAGTAATTGTAAGAATCTACATTTAAACGACATGAACAACGTTAAGCTAAAGGCTAAAGCCTTATATTTAAAAAAAAAAAAAAAAAAAAAAAAAAAAAAACTAAATGATGTTTAAATTTGGGGCCTAAGCAGGGAAGCAAAGAAACCGGTTCCTCTGTACACAGACCCTTACCCAAGCCGACCTGCCAATTATTAGTGTGTTCCATAGCAAATAAGTTGAAACCACTTCTAAAATATAAAACGGATAGCTATAAAACCAGCTCTAATCTACAAAGATATCTAATCAAAAGCAAAACATATACTATGAAAATAAGAAAACTAAAATAGAAATCAAGTTAAATAGCATCAACTTACAGAGGTTAGTGAAGTTCTTGCAGCATATTATTGTTATATTGTCTGTTGCCTGGATTACATCACCGCCACCGCCACCGCCTAATGAACTACATGAACAAAGATTTAGATACACTATATGAAAATATATTGATTGTCCAAAGTAAATGGAAATAGAGCCTATGAAAGTTTGAAACCCAAATGGAAAAGGAAGAAAAAAAAAACTTACTCTGTTGTTAAAATAAAACAAACTGAACTTCAATCATAAGTTAAAAGCACACAAATCATTTGACCATTTTGGACTTCAATTAGTATTATACACTATAATTTTATGTCACTTACAACTTTTTGGTAAAAAATAAAAGCCAATTAAATCCATTGATGGGTTGGAATAAGAGAAGATGAAATCACTCACTTTTAACGTCTCTCTCTTTCAGGGGCCACTCAAATTGATGGGTGGCTGTAACAATTGCAACATTGACACTTTAAATCATACAACAAAACCAAATCCCTAATGCTTGATATAAAGGTAGAAAAGATGGAATTTAATGTTTGAAGTAACAAACACTTATTGGTGTTACCTTCTGTTCAATCTCTAGAACCTTTCTTATTACCATAAGCTTTATCTCCTTGTTGCCTGGTTTCCACAAAAACCCCTGAATAATACCATAATCAATAGCCCTTTACGAAGAAAATAGACAATAGCCTCATTCCTGGTTCAATAAAAAAAGAAAAATACTTCCTTCAATCGAGAGAAACTCTTTGATTCAGATTAAAACCAAATTTGAAGGAGTAACTAAATAAATAGACAATACAAACAACACATGAGTTAGGGTTTTAAGATGGTGGTGATGCGTCTGCAAAACAGTAACGACTTCACAGTGCCATCCAATCTCTCTTTCTTGATAGTCAACGAACTGTAGAAATCGTACCTGAGGTAGTAGTTTCGTCCAACACCATCATCGAATCTCTCTTTCTTCGTTTGTGCCAAGGAAGAAGATCACCGTAGGAGTCGATGGTTAGCGATTTGAGCGAAAGGCGGGGCAGAAGGAGGTGGGGGGCCATGGCATGATAAAAAGAGGGTTTGAAAGAGGTGAGACCATGAGAGAAGGCAAGAGAGAAGCAGATAAAGAAAACGAATGCATCAGTGGTTTGTACCTTAAAGTACAAAAAATCATGCATAAAGGGGTTACTAAATGTATATATATATAATATATATATATAATATAATTTGACACCAAACATGACACTCAATTCTTATAGTGTCATGTTTTTTAAAATCTTGACATTAGATTGTTGACATACAAAAAAGAGTGTCATTGTTTGACCATTTTTTTTTAAAAGACGACGATTTTTTAATGACACGCGCTTTTGCGTGTCATGAATTCTCGCGTGTCATTAAATGTGTGTCAAGATAGGGGTATTTTTCTAGTAGTGATGGCTGCAAAACAAGAGGTGTTGTAACTCCATTTGATTAAAGGAATACGTCAAATAACAAGCAGGAAAATAAAACTTCTTGTGTCATAAGTGGAAATGGTCAAATAGACGTGTAAGGTAATGGGTTAAGACGGGTTGTCTTTATTGTGGGCAAAGTGGTTCATGTCGACCGACTCGCCCCATACTTTTACAAATAATCATTGTCAAAATATGATGACAAAAATTATGTTATCACAAAAATAATCTATTTTAGTTTATAAATAAAATGATTTGGGCGGCTATAAGCTTGCAAGCACTAAAGATATAACACGGGCACTTCCAACCCATTTGACCCACTTGAATAATTTTTTTTATTTGACCCCTTTGACCTATTAGGAAAACATTATAACCCAAAATGACCCATCAAGTAAAATGTCTCATGGATCACCATGTAAATAGCATTCAAACCTTAATGAGTCGGTTTTTATGATAAACATTGTATCCTTGAACGTCGATATCAACTTTCGCATCCTCAACGAATCCCATAGTAACAACTGCAACTATCTGTTGATTAAAATACCTAAAAGATGATTATAAAATTTAAAATAATACATAAGTAACAAACTTAATAAATACATCACATTTGAATCCTGAATATCTTTTCCACGAAGAATCATCCGGAATCCAAGAGGAATTCTTAGTCCTTAGATAAAGAATTGATGCATACCTCTGAAAGAAAAGGTATAAAGGATGCATAACTCTGAAAGAAAAGGTATAAATGTGCACAAATTTTTAAGAATTATATTATAAAGAATATGATCTTTTGAGTTATTTTATTACTCATAAGTAACGGTTATTCATGAGTTAATTAAAGAATTAATTTCCTAAAAATCTAAGAAATATAAAACAAAATTATAACTATTTATTATAAATCGTACAACTTTACGTAACATATTAATGTATAAATCTAAACTACAAAGTGTAGAAAAACCGGTCTAACAATTTTATAAATAGATTGGAGTTGAAATAATGTGCTTTTTAACAAGAAAATGGTGTTGGAAGTACTTATAACCTCTTAAATCGCTCTATTCGGACTAATTATATTTTAATGATATTTTATACATTAATTATTTTTAAAGCTCAAGAAAAAAGGAATTTAACTCCTTACAAATTACCCGTCCTGACCAAACCGTTTTGACCCATTTTGAATTATTATTTTGTACAATTACTATCAAAGATGGTACACAATGGTATAAATGGAAGAAATGGTGTAAAAATTTGGGATTTTTAAAACTCAAGAAAAAAGGAATTTAACTCACAAATTACCCGTCCTGGCCAAACCGTTTTGACCCGTTTTAACCGCTTTGCATTATTATTTTGTACAATTGCTATCAAAGATGGTACACAAGGGTATAAATGGAAGAAATGGTGTAAAAATTTGGAGATTACACTTTAGAACTCTTGGGATGCCATCTTAACTTTGACAATATGGATATATTTGCTCATGCCTCCCCTTTATAATGAAGTATAGATAATCATAAGAAGATACCCAAAATGCACAATAATTATAAAATATACATATACATACCTACCCAAAATGGAATACTTGACATAGTTCAAATGCTTTGATATTGTTATGTAATTCTTCAAGAGCTGTGCATAAAACTCCCAGCTTTCTTATGTAGTACTTCACATCTTCATTCTTATGTATTTCTTCACTCCAAATAGCAACCATCTTGGTGATGCAAGGAGGTCATATCCAATTGTTCAAGAATTTACAATAAGTTAGATAATGTGGATGCAACTTACAATACATTAGTGCAATATAAAAGTCAAATATTGAATAGATATAGAGATATTTCATAAAATAAAGAAGCAGCACCTTTGAATACATAAATCTTGGCATTGCAAAAAAAAAAACGGCATCTTAATCAACAACTGGATGAAGAAAATGTCTGCACGAATCATAATTAATTATTACACCGTCACAAATTCATAAACAAACAACAAAATACAACGATTATGAGCAACAAGTACCTTCTCCATATGTTAAAAGCAAAATCAACGAAAACAAAACAAATTAGAAAGAATTTAGGGTTAACCGTAGGCTGTGGGTTAAGGAAGAAGATGATGGTTCAAAAGGGTGATTATATTGTTGAGCCAATTCTATAACTTCATGTCCTAATAAACTTGGTTATTATGATAGGTTTAATGGTGGAGGTAATATTGTAGGTGTTACATGGGTCACGATTTTATTAAAATAATATTAATAAAAATTAAAAAGATACCTTTATACAACTATGAAAAATTGTAGTACCCGTATTGAGTACAAATCCAAATGAAAATAACATAAAATACAACATAAAATGATTCAAACCGAAGATTTCATCAAGAGCTTGAACCGCGTCTTGTTATATGATTTCTTCTTCGTCTTTAACGAAGACTTGAACCGCGTCCTTTTGTATGATCCTTCTTGGTTGCAAGAATTAACAAAAAATAATGTTGACGGTTGTGACTAAGGCACGTGTTTAACATGCTTCCCTTAAAACAAATTCCGTGCCTCTACTCAAGATAATGCGTCTGTTTCCCAGGGTACAACAGCCGAAGCAGTCTGTATTGGCGGAGAAGGCCACACGCCCAAGGTTGCACCGGATAAAATTATAGTGTTAAAACTTGTGGAACAAATAATAATAGAAATATGGTGGAATCAAGTATAGAAAAACTTATCTCTACAGGTTCCCAACATGTGAACATATGGGTCAAGTTTTCCTTCTTCTTCTTCAAGAATTCTTTTATGGATCCTCTTCTTTATTTTTCTTGTATTTTTTTAGTCTTTCAAATAAGGCACAAAGCCTTCTATGTATACAAGACCTAAGGATGAGTGTAGAGACTAACTTAATTAGAGCCATAAACTCTAATAAAGTGAAATATAGAACTCTACTTAAGAGTCTCCTTAATAATTTCACTAAAATCAATTAAATTCCATTCATCATATTATTAAATTTTTGTAATTTCTAATATCTTCTTTAATGAATCATTCATTGGTAACATTGATTATGAAGAAGGAAAACCATAAGGCAATTAATGTTTGTGAGGGTAGGGATGGAAAAAGAGGGTAGTATTGTAAGAGTGTTTTGATATTGTAAAGGATGATGTGGGTGAAATGTCTACATTACACTCCTAAGTGTCTTAATTGTCACAACTATCCCCATAATACCCTTAAATTTCTTGCTTAAATATGTTGTACATGTTGCTTCTTAAGTTGTACGGAAATACAAATTACCATCTTGTACATCACTCTTCCTTTATAATGTACTAGTGGGAATGCCCGCGCGTTGCGGGGTGTCCACACGTTATTTGTAAAGAATATAGTTGTTATATATACCCACACAAACCAAAACAAAAGGGTTAAGGCTAGCAGTTAGGATGAAAAGAAATTGTTATATATAAGAGCTAATATGAAAATATACATTTAATGTCAGAGGTCATTTTTTTCTTCCTGATGTTTACATATAACAAATCACTCATCAGTGTCCAAGCAAAAAAACTTGTCACATTACCATTCACATTATTAAATAAAATCATTAAAAGAAGATTATATAAAAATTAAAAAAAAAACTAAGAGAAAACACCAAATTATTTTATATGATTAAAAGCTGATATGATCATTCAGCACACTCAATCATCTCTAGATAGCCTTATTTAACCAACTTCTAGGCGTTTCACGCTCACGTCTGCTTAAGGCGCAGCCAATGCCAATTCAATCCCAAATAGCACTAAAATCTATAATCATAACAAAAGCTGCATATATAATACATTCAACATTGCCTAAAAAAATCACAACTTCAAGATTAGTCTTTTAAAAAAAGTTTATATTGTTTCAAGATTCACACGAAAACATTAATATGCGGTACCTGCTGTGAAGCAAGTAATAATTTTGCTCCTTTTTAATAATAACTAAAGGGAAAAAAAAAAAAAAAGCTAACCAAAATCTCACCTAGCAGCTTCTTAAGATCCAGCACCATCGTTAGCTAGAACATTAAGATGATCCAACCTTAAAAAAAGTGTTGCCACTGGCAGGTGTCGCCTCACTCCGGGTTGACGACGATCTATCGCTGTCATATGTCTAAATTTATCAAATTGGCCACGTTGAACGGGTCACCCCTCTTGAGTTGGTGTTATCAGCGACATTCTCTAAAACTATTATTCGACCACATCGTCACATCAAATACACTTGAAAATTCGTCAGTTAATCACGCATTAGAGTTGCAACTTTTGTTGCATCTTAGTTTAATATGATTCATATAAATTGTTGAGATACAACTAAACATGTTTAACCTTAATCTTCTCTAGCCTCTGGCTGTCCTCTATGTGTTTTTCAATTTTCTTCTTTGTCGGGCTGGTGGTTTGGGCAGTTTCATCTAGTGGTCCAACCTGAACCCAAACACACTAAACCACTTGCATTGACAAATCAACAATAAAGGCGAACAAAACTAAATATTATGGACTTACTCGGAATATCCGTTTGATATATTGAACTGCAGCAACCTGCAAGGTCTTATTGTCCTATTGGTTAACCAACAAAGAGGTTAATAGGGAAAGCAGAATCAGCATAAACAATGGTAGCAACAAAAACAATGTTGTGCTTATTGAAGGCAGTTCAACTTTAGGCTGTTCAACCTCAAATACTGATTTTAAGCGAAGGTGGATACACCTAATTACCAAAATATGAAAATTAATAACAAACAAGTCATGCCCAGTTGAAAATTCTGCCACTGTTAATTTTTCGCTATGAAAACAAGAATTCGACTAATAAGTAATCCATTCCATGACCATTCTAATGGAGCTAATAGTAGTTGTCATTGTGGTCAGAACCACTTCTCCCCATTCTCTAATATTACTAAATTCTCAAATTACAAAAACTTAAATAAAGGAAAAATAAAGTTTAACATACCATCACTACCCATGATTAGATCCAAAGCAAAATATTCCACAAAGAACTCTGTATTATGTTTCATGGGCTGACCATACAATGTATGCAATAATGCATGCCCAGTTCTATCAGCAGCAAAAGCACATTGATAAGCTTGCCCACCTATAAAATAACATGAAGAAAGTTTACAGGAGAACTCATTCATTAGGTTTAAGTAGTCGATGGCTCGTCTACTCGCTCGCGACCCACAACGAATATTCTAATAGTTTGAATAGATGTGAATTAATAGAATCCCTTTCATATATCTTGTTTTCTATTAAAAAAAAACAAACTCTTCTGGAATGATTTGTTTGGATTAAATTCATAGTTATCTTAGTGCTACCTACCACCATAAATTTAAAATAATACAATATGTTACAAGAGGAAATCATTGGTGGCCCCATCCTTAAAACTTCAACCTGCAGAAGTTTATACAACTTTCATACGTATGTAATTGTTTACCAAAACAGAAAAAGAGGTATATCCTACATTAATTTCAAAATCAAACAGCACTGAAGTGGTTTAGTAAACCGTAATTGAGCATTCTTATACATAACAATCATGACCCAGAACTTGATTTTCCACTCGACACATAATATCGAACCCTATGCAGTATATAGATCTCACAAACCACAACATGTAATTAATAATCACAAAAAGTAATTCAAGTTATTCTAAAATTGTTTATGAACACATATAAAATTTCCAATTATTCAAACAGAAACTAATATATATAACAAAATGAAGAATCGTCCATACCTTGTGAGAAGAGATAGATTTGCTGAAAACACACTCCAAAAACAGGATGAATGAGGACAATTGATGGTGGCCTAGAGAGATTGATGTTCCAACGAAGGATTCCAGGGTTCTTTAACCGGGCTGAAAGAGAATTTATTAAAATTAAAAGAGGGTATTGAAGAGGAGCGTCGTTTGGCTGAAAAAGGGGCAAGGAAGGAATTAAAATTTAGATTTTAACTAAAAGGGTGATGTGAAATGTCTATATTACCCTTTAAAGTGTCTTAATTGTCACCATCTTTCCTAGAATACCCTTGAATGTGTTGCTTAAATATGTTGTACATATTGTTTTTTAAGTTGTACGGACGTGAAAATGACCATTTTGGCCATCACTCCTCCTTAATAAGATAATATAGATTATAGATTATAGATTATAGATTATAGATTACTTCCACTTACTGCATGGGATGAAAACTGATGTTGCAGGGAACAAATGGACATGAAGGATAGATGATGGAGAGGATGGTTGGAGAAGGGTATGAAGATTTTCCTCAATTTCAATCAACATGGTCTCCTTGAACGCCATGAAATAGTTAACTCGATCTATACGTAAACTATATTTGTTCTAAGACTTTTAAGGTATTTGTTGATCTATTTAATGTTCTTGTTAAACGTTGTATGAAGTGTGGTTCGCAATATTATTTTGCTTTCGGCAATTGTATATTGTTTAAGTTCTAATTCTAATTAATAAAATAAATTAAACACTAGCATAAAGAGAAAACAAAAACTTAACTATGTGTTAATTACTTATGTTATTTGTGTTAAGAAATAAGAAATCAAAAAGCTATAAATTCATGCTCACGCTAATGAATCAACCCGAATTTTTATCTTCTATACTATATTATAAAGCATTAGTCAAGGATACCTGCAAAATTTAAATAAATACAACCTTTATTGCATATAGTACAATGCTTATTGAAGTCATTTAGGGGTAAAATTGTCTTTCTACTTAAATATTAAATTGTTGAAGAAATTAATTTAAACATATTTATAAAATTGACGAGGAAATTAACAATAATGCGGTGACTCTTTACATTCATTCATAACCTCCATGTCTTTATTATGTTTGTATCAATGTTATAGTCTTATAAATAGTGGTCATGTATTTGGTATATAAATAATGTGGTGACTCTTCACATACATAACTTACATATCTTTCAATGTTTACAGTAAATAAATTACATCATATATTATGTATTTATATATTCTTTTTAAATTTATGTGGTTGCAGGATGGTATGATGTGACACTTTTGCACACAAATGAATATGTAGGCTTGAAGTTTGCCAACACACCCAACCCATGACACGTTTCAACCCATTAAAGTGAGCGATATATGTAGGCTTGACGTTTATACAAGCAAATATGGTATAAATACTTCATGAGCAACGTTATCATCTTCCTCAATGGTTTTTTGTTTTCTCTGCTACTATAAGCTTCTAGGAATAGAATTTATGTTTCTGATCTCACGAACTCACCAATTGTTTACATATCCAAAAGAAGACAAGTTCTTATCAGTCGATTTGGTAGTTTTAACTATATTGATTACTAATTTGTTTGGTCAATTATATTTGTTACGGCCTTGTCAAACTAACATAAAAAGAGAGTATCTATGCAAATCATTGACTCCTCTGCATCTCGCGGGTGCCCTAAAATAATAGAAATATGCTGGACACTACAAACTGCATTTTAGTAATTACATCACTTCCACTACAATCTTATGGTCATTAAGACATATAACGCCACATCACTACACTAAGCATCGCTCTACGATGACATACTTATCTGCCTTCTAGATACATAAAAGGGTCCCACCAAAGGACGTGTGCCAATTTAAGGGTGTTGCAAGGAATAGTACGGCCTATTGTTATGTACCCATTTAAAATTTTCAGAAGATATACTTATGAGTTTAAGTTTTTAGTAACATATATTTTATACATCGTTGTTTTCTACTGCATCATAACGAATAACCAACAAACACGATGCACGAGGGGCAAAACAGATGCACCCGCCGCAACGCGCGGGCATTCCTACTAGTTTAAAAGTATATTGTGTCTTTGGTTAGTTGTTAACCTGATTGTTGAACTTAAATCGAAAGAGCAGATCTAATTGGTAGCAATGAGTTGAGTAAACTTCTTCTCTTAAGTGTTCTTCTTCTCTTTATCGATCTTGTGCTTGATTATCAATTGCGTTCGTAATAGGTGACTATTTTTCCCATATTATCCTATGGGAGTCTAGGACGATGTTAATATTACTCGGTTAAAAAATCTCATTTGTCTGTTACAGTCACATGATGATATTGAGGGTATGGCCATCTTTTTGCATAGAATGTAGTTTGATTGAGCCATTTATATCCTTATTTTAGATTGAGACTTTTTAACCTCATTGTCATGGGTTCGAGTCTCATGGATGGTGCCAATGTTACTACAAAAATTGACAAAATTTTTACCTTGATCTTCACAACAGTAGGGAAGGAGATGGATCACTCACCCTACATCTCCTTTGTCTTGTTTCTGGGTTACAAATATGGAAAGCTCATTAGAAGGGGTCAACAGTTGAAGCCTCAGGACCACCCTCCAACGCTCAAGTAAGAATAACATTCATCATAAATAATCATATCCGTATCAAAATGAATTAGAGAACAAGCAAAGAATATGATAGACGAGGAGTATGTGAGGGAGTTCTCGTTGTAAGAATTCTTTTCGAGGAAGGTCCTTTCAATAGAGACCAAGCTCCATCACATAAGAGATAGACGGGCTATGATATTTATGGGTTACTAAATATTGGGCTTAAAATCTTAAATTAATTGGACTAGACCCAATTAAGGACAGAAATAATCTACATTCATAATAATAAAATATAGAATAGATATTTAATTAATAAAAAAATAGGAACTTGATATAAATTGTTTTGCCTCATTATAACAGGGTTGGTCTCGATCGTCAATGTCCATTTTATTTCTAAATCACCTCCCATATGAATTTTCTTTTACTTTTCTGTTATTGAGTTGGACTTAATTTAGGCCTTAAAATAGTGTTATTGCTAAGAAGTTCTACTATAGCCCATTAACAATGAATAATATTAGTTGTATTTACTTGGGCCCCTCCTAATCTAAAAGCCCAAAATAAATCTATGGTTTTTCTTAGCCCAAACCATTGAACCAACGCAGGTCCAACTGTCCAAGTCGCAACGGTGACCACAATTGTTGTTCTTGTGAATCTTGTTCGCAATTAATCATGTAATGTTTTGAACATTGGTCAACAATTTTTAGAGTGGTTGTGATTCACATGTGACAAAATAAATTAGGGTGTAGAATAGAAAAGAGTAAAAGACTTATGAATGGGTCATTTTATCTATACATCCCTCTCCAAAACCCTACCAACCCCCCCCCCCTCGGGCCATATAAAGGTTTCCGACGGGTCGTGGAGGTCTCAACGATCCGTGTATAAGCTCTGCAATGTTCGGAAATGATTGGCAATGATTGGGATGAATGAGGGTTGTGAAAAAGAGATATGTGGGTGTTTGAGATAGGTTAGAGAGGTGAAAATGGATGTATATGAGTGTTTGGGATGGGTTGGAGATGTGAAAAGGGATATTATTTGAAATTTTATTATTTAAAAAAAATGTTGAAATTTTATATATGTGACTTATTATTTAAAAAAAGTGAATTCCATGGGGTCGTGGGGAGCCCCACGGCCCATAAAAGTTTTTTTTTTTTTAAATTTATTTAATATAAAACAATGATTCTCATGGAAGTTTAATATCCCCGTGTCGTGAAAAGCATAATGGCCCGTGGTTGGACCCTCTTTCACGGGTTGTGGAGGGCTCCACGGTCCGTGGGGCTCCCCACGACCCCGCGGAATTCATTTTTTCTATATATATTTTTCTAAGTGTGTTTTATATATTTTAAGCATGATATTTGTGTTTTTTATAAAAAAAAAATCATTTCTTGTTATAAATGTAAATAAGCGTATACAACAATTTTTTTTCACTTAATAATTCGGTATACAGGACAAAACAATTACATACGATAAACTATAACAAGTCAATATAGTCTTTTATTCTAAGCGTCTTTTTGTAAACGATCATTATACTTGGATTATTAATCTCAACCGAAATCGAAGCCATTAGTTGATTGAACCTATTAACCAATCGGTTAATTGGTTCGGTTTGTGGTGTATTTTTTTTTAGATAATATTAACATACGAAAAAGTTATGGTTTCGAGAAATTATTCATCTTCATCCAGATGATCGTTCTACATCTGTAATGATCAGGAACATTCCAAATAACCGTTCCGTTATGGATCTTTTGATCTGTAAATGGGCTGATCGGCTCGTCTGTAAATGGACTGGTCGGCTAAGTTTGGTTTGTATACAAGTCAAGCACGGTCAAAGATTTGCTAGGCTCCAATTACATTTTTAACTTAATTTTTATATGTATATACAGAGTAACACAGACACACAAAAATAATATTATATTATATTTATCGTTGTATACATACCACATTTTTAGATTTGGTTCGCTATATCAAAATATATAAATATCTATAAATAGTAGCCCAGTCAGCACAATAAAGAATTTAACACTAAATAAATATAAAAGTAAAAGCCAAAGTTGTTATGCGACAACTTTGACTTTTTTTTCTCTCATTTGTTGTCAGTCGCCAATTGTATCCTACTATCACTCTAAACACGAGCAAAGGTCTGTTTGGTTCTGCTCAGATCATAAACAACCATGCTGACAAACTTGAATGGGGTTCTTTGGAATCTAGATTAGGTCTGACTAGCGAAACTGTATTTCAATTCGAGTTTAGAATTGCTTGACGACAAGTTTCAATGGAAAGAAGTGAAAGGATGTCGAAGAAAAATCTTCCATAAAAAATTTCCTTCTAAAATGGAAGGAAAGTGAAAGGAAGATAAATAAAAGGTTTTACCATTACTATTTTATCATCTCACTTAAGTTATTATAAAATAAAACGATGATGTAAAATTATGTCTTTCTTTTCTTTTCTCTTTCTTTCAACTTGTGAACACCTCAAATCTTTACTTTCTTTTCCTTTTTTAGAACACGGGAACATGTATGAAATTATTTCTATTCTTTTATCTCCCCTTCTTTTCTATCTTAAATTCTTCCTTTTTTTTTTCTTTATGTTAGTAGTTAGGTTAGATGACATGCTACCATGAGAAGGAGGGGTGAGAGGCGCTATGATGTGGGACCGACGGGAAAACTTGCCCTCGTGCTTCAATATCGCACCAAAGTCACTCTGATCGAAGGTTCCATTGTTAAGACCAAGCGTTCCAAGTTTTTGTTTGACCGTTGATATAGTTGTTGAAAGGATAATTGAAAAATAGTCTCTTTAATTACTAAAAATGATCCCCCTGTATATCAACTCAAATATATTTTTCAAGCTAATCTTAATTATTCATTCTCAAATTTTTTATAACATTCTTAATTATTTTTGCACTTTGAATGGATTCAACACCGTAACGCTAATAAAATTGGTTTAAGACAAAACAAAGGCGAAGATCAACCATAAATTCCGCAAAAAACCCAATTCACCCCACCACCTTTTCCACGGGTTCACAACACTATACCCAAATCATGCGCTTTTTTCAATTTCACTGTCGTATAATGACTTCTTTCTCCCACAGGATTAACTCCGTGGTGAATCCAGGAATGATTTCCAAGGGTCCCTTTCGTAGATTTTCACTAATTTTTCAACTTTTTCCAAATCAAGGGAGTTCTCGGGAACCCCCTCTGGATCCGCCACTGGGATTAAGCCAACTTTGATCCCTTGTATTACCAAAACACAAACCTAGCGTAAACCTCAAATCCAGCAATCGGAGGAGGCAAGCGACAAAACCCAATCCGTTACACAACCCAACGAAGATTCGGATAAGACACCCGAAGAAACCCACCTCCAAACACAACCTTCTATCAGGAAGAAGAAAAAACCATGATCCTATAAAGCGGAAGAGGAGTTGACAAAGTTAGCTTGAAATAAACTTTTTTATTTTTCTAATATATACATGTTTCTTGTTGCATCGTGTAAAGAAATTTTCATTAGTCATGTAATTATGTAGAGTGAATTAAAATATGTTTATACTAATAAAGAAATTGGATAGAAAAATTTTATTTTATTATCAACCTATTAGTACGGTAATTTAAAGCCAGTACTAAGCATTTCATCCGAACATTAATTTAATGATACTAGGTGTTATACGCATCGCGCGCTGCGCGACTGTAACCAATTTTGTTACGGTATTGCAAGCGGAGTTTATGGCTTAGTAGAAGTGCTAGGCAGGATGTACATTCTTCATCATTTTTCATCTCCCATTGTAGTCGCCTTCTTCATATGGCAAGTGCCACCCGTCGCTTGCACTACGTTGTCTGAAGATAAACTTGCGTAACCACTCCGCTCTGATTTAGCTGACTATCGCACCTTGACTCCAAACCGTGCGGAAGGTTTCCCATCACACAGCTCATCAGCTAATCTTCAGAGGGAACTGTATTTCCGAAGAGGCTTGAAAAAAAGAAGGTAGGTCTGTATTACGCACCATATTTATGTATTGTGACTATTTGCCTCTTACCTGACTTAATAACTTCCTCAAAGATTTAGGATCAACTCATTGTGTCTAAATTTATAATATTTAATGAGGAAGATTGTGGTTGACACCTTACTAACTACTGCTGTATAATAAATAAGTAACAAAGCCACATTTACAAAACAAAAAACTTCAAAATAAATTACATTAGTTAAATTAAGCTAATAAATTTACATTAGTTAAATCAGCTAGCGTTACCTGAATTATACAATGACACAGATAGTGATTGTTGCCTTAATTATACAATGACACAGATAGTGATTATTGGTAGTTTGACACGTGCAGCGCGAAGACGTGCGTGAGCGATATATAGAATTTAGAACCACTGCATAACATTCCTCTCCACAACCAGGTATCTTTATTAGTTTCCATATTTTTAAAGACTACCTAACGATCCCAGCTTACAGCCTTCTAATTGTGTAGTTTCCATGCTTAAACGCTGCATAACAACCCTATTCTACAGCAGTAACAAAACCTGCATTCTCGATGACTTTGATACTCGACCAATGAAAGACACGGTCAGGTATTCATCGCCAGCAACTGTTTCACTCCATTTCAATTGTGTTAACCAGGTTCTAAGTTGTTTGAGTTTGTATCAAAAGTATACAATTAAAAACCACTGCATAGCAGTCCTGTCCACAACCATGTATCTTTTTACTTTCCATCTTTTAAACACTACCAAACGATCCCATCTTACAGCCTTCTAAGTGTGTACTTTCCATGTTTTAAACCTGCCGAATAACCCTTTTTTACAGCATTAAACACGACCATTCACAGACACACGCGACGCCTAAAGATTTTTCATCAGACACAACAATAACACAACCATTAATAAAACATCCAATTCTGTTTGAAGAGATGCGACACTTTTAGAATTTGTATCACAAAAAAAAAAACAGTAACTAATCCAGCTGACTGTGCTGGCAATTCCAATAACAAATTCTAAGTAAGTGCATTAGTGTTAGATGTTTTATAAGAAGTAGAAAGAGAGGTACCTGGGCAATGGTACGGCCAGCTAAAATTTTAGACTCTCGGCTAGAAACGACAGTAATCTTGTATAAACGCAATCAAAGTGCACCTGTATCTAGTACGACCAATCCAACCAATACCATATTGAGATAAGAAAGAAAGAAAGAAAAGAGTTGAAAGAAAATAGATGAAGAAGAACCACGACTGTTGGACCTTTTGATCAAAGAAGCATGAAGCACAACAACCTTCCATAACAAATCACCAAACCTTCCATAACAAATCACCAAACCTCACTTACAAAACAAAAGATAACATGATAATAAGAAGACATAATAACTACACACAAAATATATATTACTCACCTTTAAAAAAAGTTCATCCATGACCCGACTTGAATGGCATATAACCCGTTATAAGATGCTTCAAACATTAACCATATTTACTCGCGTAAATTACAAATATCTAAAATTCATTTTACATATGTGTTAGCTTTTTGGGTCAATTAAAGGCTATAAGCTCATTAGTCCCACAGGTGTGACACAAAATTTAACTATAATTATATAGGTGAAGTTAATATTTTTAGTAAGTTGTTGGGTTATGGTTTTATACCTTCCTATGGACCCTTCCTGGCGGCGATTGACCATATGTGACTGTGTTACACAAAGGTTATCCATGACCCGACACAAACAAACGCAGAGCAACACTTACCGCAGCCACTTCCCAATGCCATGCTCTACCACCACCTAAGATTGATGAATGCTTTAAATGGAAAATAACATGAAAAAACATAACCATCATGATGTTACACATGACCCTTCATGTCCGTTTTGATGGGACAAACACCTAGAAACACCGGTAAACCCCCAAACATCAGAGCTCAAAAGAAAACAGAAAAAAAAATGAAATTGTTGAAAAAAAATCAAGGTTTAGGAGGCTCATAAATTCACAAAGAAACATGGTTGCAAGGTTGGTTGCAGGTATAAACCCACCAGCCAACATCCTTACAAAGAACATCTTCATCAAGTTTAGAATTCATCACAGTCACCAGCGCCTCAATCCAGCGATATCGGATTGGACCCATGCATGACAGGTCACCATTGCCAGCATCCACCGCTGGTCACTGATGGTAACTTACGGTGGCGGCGGCGAGGAGTTCTATGTCATCATCACCACCGGATCTAACACCAATGATGTTTGAATAAAGGAAAAAAATCCAAATCAATGAAAACGACACTGATTAGTGTTCATATCAATGGCATAAAAGTTAGGGTTCAGAGAGACGGACTGAACATTGTCATCCTCAAAAACGTTCTGGCATCTTAAAGCAAAGCAACGTAAATCGGGCCTTTATGAGAAAAGATCCACCGTCATCGACAGAGGTTGTCGCCATGCATGGTGAGAAACTCAGGAAGAAAGAGGGAGGAAAGGGAGTCGGCATTGGGGTCGAGTCAGGTGAGGCGGTGATGGAGGAAGGAAGAGGTAGAAGAGGTGGAGAGGAAGCGTGAAGGTGAAGGAGGAAGCCAGTGGTTGGACGACACAAAAAATGACCGGAATAGCCTTTTTGGAGAAAACAAAATTACGACATACCCTTTTACTGTTAAAATAAGCTCACCGTTTAATATATATAGAATGATATGGACTTTGTTTTTATTTAATCCAGGTTCGAGCTATCTTTAATAATTATGCGCGCTTTCAAAAATTAAGTTGCTTCAAATTTTGATACAACCATAAAAAAATAGTTAAATGGTAGTCAGGAATTTGAATATAAGGAATCCAAATTTTACAAGTGTGGGAGTATATATTAGGGAGCGGGGCGCTCCACTAGGTTTTTTTTAACTTCATTGATTTCTACCAATTTTGTACTGCCACGTAACTTCATTGAAACAGTTTTTTGGAGGCAGCACTCAACTGGAAATAAAATAGAGAAAAAGACAAAATGGGAGAGAGAAACTCACGGGTACCAGACCGTTAACTACAACCAGATTTTGATTCACGAGACAACTACCAACATGGGTTGCGACAGTGTTATCGTGCTGATAATGGAGTACATGTGACCAATTCTGATGATGCCCCGTCCTCCCCTTAGGCACATAACATTATTATGTAATATAGCAGTCAGGGAACATTACGTAATATAGCAGTCAGGGAACATATGATGTTTGACTTGACTAACTAAACGTACATTTAACAAATGAATAATTTATAGATTGATATCGAGTAAGTTTAGTGGATACATTATTTCTTAATTAGGTAATTATGTAAAGTGAATTAAAATATGTTTATACTAATATAGAAATTGGGCAGAAAAATCTTACTTTATGTATCTACCGGTTAGTACGGTAATGTAAAACCAGAAAAATATTGTATCCGAATGTTTAATGATATGATAGACTTTGTTTTTGTTTCTTTTAGTATCGAGCTATCTTTATTAATTTCATTTTCAAAAATTAAGCTGCTTCAAATTTCTATACAGCCGTAAAAAAATAGTTAAAAGGTAGTCATGGAATTTGATTATAGTGAACGTATGATGTTTAACTTGACCTACTAAACATTTAACAAATGAAGATTTTATAGCGAACATTTTCAAAGGCTTTAGCAGATAAATAGATTAAAACCAAGTTATAGTTTAGTGGATACGTTATTTCTTGGGTAGGCAATATATTATCTTCTTCTACAAAGAAGTCAATAAAAGCCATTTGTATTTTTAAAATAAGGTGAAATTAAGGATAGGGTAAACAACATCCTTGTAGTTAATCCTTCTATAACAAAATTATGTTGAACGCTACTTCATTTAAAAAATTTAACGTGAACCGTTCATTAGTTGAAAGCAAACGAGTCGAGCCACTTACGATCTGCTCGAGCTCGGCTCGGTAAAAAACTCAAAACGTGCCGAACTTTATTGAGCTTGAGCCTGGCATGTGAAGGTCGTTAGGCTCGTCGACCTTATCGAGCCCTAGTGTATTATTAGTTTTAATATTTAATAATATTTACCTCACATTTAAAGTTGTTTAGTAAATGAGCCCGAACTCGAGCTTCGCTTATCGAGCTAACGAACTATTATTTAGATTATTTTGTTTTAATATACTAACTATGAAATCACAATGGCCAACTTAAATTTCATTGCAATGTTACAACCCTTTAAATACAAATGACTAGACTAACAATATGGAGAAAATTACTTCTCTAAGCTAAGAAACTATTGACTACAAAATTACACTATTGACTAGAAACTATTGACTACATAATTACACTATTGACTACATAAACATTGACTACATTGATGAGTAGGAGGATATTGCTCCATGGAATATGCTATTGTTTAATACCCCCCGTCAATGCAAGTTGGTGGTGGACCAAGACGAAGCATTGTGCGAAAATTTTCAAACAACGGTTTTGGCAAACTCTAGGTGAAAATGTCGGCGACTTGTTTGTCGGTTGCGATGAATTTTGTATGAAGCGTACCGGCGGTTACCAATTGACGAACGAAATGATAGTCAATGTCGATTTGCTTGGCTCCGTTGGTTGCTTTTTAGCGCTCCAAGAGACTAAGTTCCCTCCTAAGTAGATACAATAGCCATATGTGAATCTTCGTGTGTAGATACATCGAGCCCAATCTGCATTTGAAAAACCTAGTAAAGTAGTATTAGGTGGACGATCAAATGTTAAACCACGTGATAAGGTGCCTTTAACATAACGAAGAATCCTTTTACTAGCCGGAAGTGATCGGTTGTGGGATTTTGAAGAAACTGACTAGCTTGGTTAACGGCATAGGAGAGATCAGGACGGGTGATGGTGTGATATTGTAGAGCGCCCACGAGGGAGCGATAAAGAGTAGGATCATGAAAGGGGTTGCCGTGAAAGGTGAAAACATCTTTGGATGTGAGAGGAGTGGCAACCGGTTTTGAGTCAAGTAAACCGGCTTGGGTGAGGATGTCGTGGGCATATTTAGATTGGTTTAGAAATAGACCCGTTTTGTGTGATGAACTTCGAGTCCGAGAAAGAAATTTAGAGAGCCAATGTCCTTAATTTTAAATTCTTTGTTTAAACATGATGTGAAGTTGTTGATGAAATGTTCATTATTCCCGGTGATAATGATGTCGTCAACATAAACTAGAAGATAAATTAAGATACCTTGGTGGTTGTAAACGAACAAAGATGTGTCGGCTCGACTGTTGTGAAAGCCACGATTAAGAAGAAAGGAGCTTAAGCGCTGAAACCAAGCAAGTGGTGCTTGTTTTAAACCATAAAGAGCACGGTTGAGTTTACACACATAGTTGGCTCGGTTTGAGTCTTCAAAGCCTGGCGGTTGTTCCATAAAAATGGTTTCGGTGAGATGGCCATTGAGAAAGGCGTTATTGACATCTAATTGTCGAAGGGACCATTTGTTAATGGTGGCGAGACTAAGAATAACCCGGATAGTGGAAGACTTGACGACCGGACTAAAGGTGTGAGAGAAGTCTAGACCCGGTATTTGAGTGAATCCTTGGGCCACAATACGTGCTTTGTAGCGATCAATGGATCCATTATATTTATATTTGATTCTATAAATCCATTTAGAACCAATAATGTTGGTGCTAGCGGGTCGAGGAACAAGGGTCCAAGTTTGATTAGCATGAAGAGCTTTTAGTTCATTATTCATTGCTTGAATCCATTTAGGATTTTTTTAGAGCGGTTTTGATGCCTTTTGGAATGTGGGAAGTGAATAAATAGTGATTTAGAGGATGAGATGTGGTTTGAGAGAGATTAGCAAAGTGTTTGGGTTTGAAGATCCCGTCCTTTGCACGAGTGATCATGGGATGAGTGTTAATGGGTTGGTTGGTAGTGGAGTTTGTGGATGATGTTGAAGGTGAAGTGGGTTGATCGATTTGGTCGGATGATGGAGAGTTTTGTGGGCTGCATTGTGGGGAGTTTGGTGGGCATGAGTTAGTGGGCTGTGGATAAAGGGGCAGATGGTGGGCTGGGTGGAGGTGAGTGAGATGGGCTGGATGTGTTTGTTGGGCTGGATAAGGGTGAGGGAAGTGGACTGTTGAGGGGTTCATCGAAAGGGTTAGGGGGCGGTATGTCATCACAGAAAGGTGTGGTTGGTTTGGGTGAGTTGGAGGATTTTGGTATTGTTGGTGAGGGTGTTTGAGGGTTGGTAGGAGTGGGTATGTGTTCCTCAAAATTGGTAATGGGTAGGTTAGTATTATGAGAAGAACTTTCTGATAGGCTATTTGCCAATTCAGAAAATCGGGGTTAACCACAGGGTTGTTGTCGGTTAGAATAGTTTCGAGTGGTGAAGGGGTGTCTCCGGTTACATGGCCTAGAAGTTTGAGATAGGAGAGGACCGGAGTAACTTGTTTCTCCCATGGAAGATAATTGGTTGAGGTTAATTTGATGTTAATTAGGTGACTAAGGGAGTGGAGAGAGATTGAAGTTGGATTGGTAGCCATGGGAGGAGTTTAGGAATGGACCGAAAGAAAAGAAAGAAGAAGATTGCTAGGAGAAAGGATCTTGTAATGTTTTAGGCTGATACCATATGAAATCACAATGGCCAACTTGAATTTCATTGCAATGTTACAACCCTTTAAATACAAATGACTAGACTAACAATATGGAGAGAATTACTCCTATAAGCTAAGAAACTATTGACTACATAATTACACTATTGACTACATAAACATTGACTACATTGATGAGTAGGAGGATATTGCTCCATGGAATATGTTATTGTTTAATACTAACTAATAGATTGTAAACGAGTCGAGCTCGAACATAAGAAATTATCAACGAGCCGAGCATGAGCTTTGTAAACAAAGCTAGAATCTAACCGACCTCAAGCTTGAGCTCTCATAAATTAATCAAGCTAAAACTGAAGTTTAAGCTCGACTCAGCTCTTTTACACCCCTACTTTGAGCATACTATTGATACATATACATCAAAGATTTAAAGCTGCTCACAACAAATAAAACTTGACCAATTGATGGAGCGTTGTAAAAAATATTAAATGCACTTTATAAATAATTCTGCAACAAAATCATTACAACATCCAATCTGACATGAAAGTGGACTTCCCATTGTAATATTTTGACACGTTATAATCTAGTTTTTTTAGGCGACTTCTCAGAGCACGGTAGAGATTATCGTGCCCGTCTAGACAATAGTCTGGTGCAATGACGGGCCCTATCCAACTCGTCCAAACTATATTTGTAACATCTGGCCCCTCTCACCACCAATATTGTCCGCTTTGCCCCGATGGGTTTCCTATCCAGAGCTCACGGATTTGTTTTTGGTCGCCTCGGTGGAGACTTCCCAGGAGGTCACCCATCCTGATATTACTCCCACCTGAGCACGCTTAACTGTGGAGTTCTCCTCTCATCCACTAGCATTAAGCCCAAAACGCGTTGGTGATTTAAGAGGCTTTGGATTACTTATGAACCAAATATCTCTCCTGGCCACGCCTGATGTGGGATTTGCCTAGGGTGTCATACAAAGGTCCATGTTAATCTCCCAGAAATCAGTACTGTTACAATCACCCCCTCCCCCTTAGGGACTCATCGTCCTCGATGAGGTTTGCCCCACCATCCCGAACGACACAGGAGTGGCTCTGATACAATTTGTAACATCCGGCCTCTCTCACCACCAATATTGTCCGCTTTGCCCCGATGGTTGCCCATCCAGAGCTCACGGATTTGTTTTTGGTCGCCCCGATGGAGACTTCCCAGGAGGTCACCCATCCTGATAATACTCCTACCTGAGCGCGCTTAACTGTGGAGTTCTCCTCTCATCCACTAGCATTAAGCCCAAAACGCGTTGGTGATTTAAGAGGCTTTGGATTACTTATGAACCAAGGATCTCTCCTGGCCACGACCGATGTGGGATTTGTCTAGGGTGTCATACAAAGGTCCATGTTAATCTCCCAGAAATCAGTACTGTTACAATCACCCCCCCTTAGGGACTCATCGTCCTCGATGAGGTTTTCCCCACCATCCCGAACGGCACAAGAGTGGCTCTGATACCATTTGTAACATCCGGCCCCTCTCACCACCAATATTGTCCGCTTTGCCCCGATGGGTTGCCCATCCAGAGCTCACGGATTTGTTTTTGGTCGCCTCGGTGGAGACTTCCCAGGAGGTCACCCATCCTGATACTACTCCCACCTGTGCACGCTTAACTATGGAGTTCTCCTCTCATCCACTAGCAATAAGCCCATAACTCATTGGTGATTTAAGAGGCTTTGGATTACTTATGAACCAAGGATCTCTCCTGGCCATGGCCGATTTGGGATTTGCCTAGGGTGTCATACAAAGGTCCATGTTAATCTCCCAGAAATCAGTACTGTTACAATCACCCCACTTAGGGACTCATCGTCCTCGATGAGGTTTGCCCCACCATCCTGAACGACACAGGAGTGACTCTGATACAATTTGTAACATCCGGCCTCTCTCACCACCAATATTGTCTGCTTTGCCCCGATGGGTTGCCCATCTAGAGCTCACGGATTTGTTTTTGGTCGCCCCGGTGGAGACTTCCCAGGAGGTCACCCATCCTGATACTACTCCTACCTGAGCACGCTTAACTGTGGAGTTCTCCTCTCATCCACTAGCATTAAGCCCAAATCGCGTTGGTGATTTAAGAGGCATTGGATTACTTATTAACCAAGGATCTCTCCTGGCCACGGCCGATGTGGGATTTGCCTAGGGTGTCATACAAAGGTCCATGTTAATCTCCCAGAAATCAGTACTGTTACAATCACCCCCTCCCCCTTAGGGACTCATCGTCCTCGATGAGGTTTGCCCCACCATCCCGAACGACACAGGAGTGGCTCTGATACAATTTGTAACATCCGGCCTCTCTCACCACCAATATTGTCCGCTTTGCCCCGATGGTTGCCCATCCAGAGCTCACGGATTTGTTTTTGGTCGCCCCGGTGGACACTTCCCAGGAGGTCACCCATCCTGATACTACTCCTACCTGAGCGCGCTTAACTGTGGAGTTCTCCTCTCATCCACTAGCATTAAGCCCAAAACGCGTTGGTGATTTAAGAGGCTTTGGATTACTTATGAACAAGGATCTCTCCTGGCCACGGCCGATGTGGGATTTGTCTAGGGTGTCATACAAAGGTCCATGTTAATCTCCCAGAAATCAGTACTGTTACAATCACCCCCCCCTTAGGGACTCATCGTCCTCGATGAGGTTTTCCCCACCATCCCGAACGGCACAGGAGTGGCTCTGATACCATTTGTAACATCCGGCCCCTCTCACCACCAATATTGTCCGCTTTGCCCAGATGGGTTGCCCATCCAGAGCTCACGGATTTGTTTTTGGTCGTCTCGGTGGAGACTTCCCAGGAGGTCACCCATCCTGATACTACTCCCACCTGAGCACGCTTAACTGTGGAGTTCTCCTCTCATCCACTAGCAAAAAGCCCAAAACTCATTGGTGATTTAAGAGGCTTTGGATTACTTATGAACCAAGGATCTCTCCTGGCCATGGCCGATTTGGGATTTGCCTAGGGTGTCATACAAAGGTCCATGTTAATCTCCCAGAAATCAGTACTGTTACAATCACCCCACTTAGGGACTCATCGTCCTCGATGAGGTTTGCCCCACCATCCTGAACGACACAGGAGTGACTCTGATACAATTTGTAACATCCGGCCTCTCTCACCACCAATATTGTCTGCTTTGCCCCGATGGGTTGCCCATCCAGAGCTCACGGATTTGTTTTTGGTCGCCCCGGTGGAGACTTCCCAGGAGGTCACCCATCCTGATACTACTCCTACCTGAGCACGCTTAACTGTGGAGTTCTCCTCTCATCCACTAGCATTAAGCCCAAATCGCGTTGGTGATTTAAGAGGCATTGGATTACTTATTAACCAAGGATCTCTCCTGGCCACGGCCGATGTGGGATTTGCCTAGGGTGTCATACAAAGGTCCATGTTAATCTCCCAGAAATCAGTACTGTTACAATCACCCCTCCCCCTTAGGGACTCATCGTCCTCGATGAGGTTTGCCCCACCATCCCGAACGACACAGGAGTGGCTCTGATACAATTTGTAACATCCGGCCTCTCTCACCACCAATATTGTCCGCTTTTCCCCGATGGTTGCCCATCCAGAGCTCACGGATTTGTTTTTGGTCGCCCCGGTGGACACTTCCCAGGAGGTCACCCATCCTGATACTACTCCTACCTGAGCGCGCTTAACTGTGGAGTTCTCCTCTCATCCACTAGCATTAAGCCCAAAACGCGTTGGTGATTTAAGAGGCTTTGGATTACTTATGAACAAGGATCTCTCCTGGCCACGGCCGATGTGGGATTTGTCTAGGGTGTCATACAAAGGTCCATGTTAATCTCCCAGAAATCAGTACTGTTACAATCACCCCCCCTTAGGGACTCATCGTCCTCGATGAGGTTTTCCCCACCATCCCGAACGGCACAGGAGTGGCTCTGATACCATTTGTAACATCCGGCCCCTCTCACCACCAATATTGTCCGCTTTGCCCAGATGGGTTGCCCATCCAGAGCTCACGGATTTGTTTTTGGTCGTCTCGGTGGAGACTTCCCAGGAGGTCACCCATCCTGATACTACTCCCACCTGAGCACGCTTAACTGTGGAGTTCTCCTCTCATCCACTAGCAATAAGCCCAAAACTCATTGGTGATTTAAGAGGCTTTGGATTACTTATGAACCAAGGATCTCTCCTGGCCATGGCCGATTTGGGATTTGCCTAGGGTGTCATACAAAGGTCCATGTTAATCTCGCAGAAATCAGTACTGTTACAATCACCCCCCCCCCCCTTAGGGACTCATCGTCCTCGATGAGGTTTGCCCCACCATCCCGAACGACACAGGAGTAGCTCTGATACAATTTGTAACATCCGGCCTCTCTCACCACCAATATTGTCCGCTTTGCCCCGATGGGTTGTCCATCCAGAGCTCACGGATTTGTTTTTGGTCGCCCCGGTGGAGACTTCCCAGGAGGTCACCCATCCTGATACTAGTCCTACCTGAGCGCGCTTAACTGTGGAGTTCTCCTCTCAACCACTTGCATTAAGCCCAAAACGCGTTGGAGATTTAAGAGGCTTTGGATTACTTATGAACCAAGGATCTCTCCTGTCCACGGCCGATGTGGGATTTGTCTAGGGTGTCATACAAAGGTCCATGTTAATCTCCCAGAAATCAGTACTGTTACAATCACCCCCCCCTTAGGGACTCATCGTCCTCGATGAGGTTTTCCCCACCATCCCGAACGGCACAGGAGTGGCTCTGATACCATTTGTAACATCCGGCCCCTCTCACCACCAATATTATCCGCTTTGCCCCGATGGGTTGCCCATCCAGAGCTCACGGATTTGTTTTTGGTCGCCTCGGTGGAGACTTCCCAGGAGGTCACCCATCCTGATACTACTCCCACCTGAGCACGCTTAACTGTGGAGTTCTCCTCTCATCCACTAGCAATAAGCCCAAAACTCATTGGTGATTTAAGAGGCTTTGGATTACTTATGAACCAAGGATCTCTCCTGGCCATGGCCGATTTGGGATTTGCCTAGGGTGTCATACAAAGGTCCATGTTAATCTCCCAGAAATCAGTACTGTTACAATCACCCCCCCCTTAGGGACTCATCGTCCTCGATGAGGTTTGCCCCACCATCCCGAACGACACGGGAGTAGCTCTGATACAATTTGTAACATCCGGCCTCTCTCACCACCAATATTGTCCGCTTTGCCCCGATGGGTTGCCCATCCAGAGCTCACGGATTTGTTTTTGGTCGCCCCGGTGGAGACTTCCCAGGAGGTCACCCATCCTGATACTACTCCTACCTGAGCGCGCTTAACTGTGGAGTTCTCCTCTCATCCACTTGCATTAAGCCCAAAACGCGTTGGAGATTTAAGAGGCTTTGGATTACTTATGAACCAAGGATCTCTCCTGGCCACGGCCGATGTGGGATTTGTCTAGGGTGTCATACAAAGGTCCATGTTAATCTCCCAGAAATCAGTACTGTTACAATCACCCCCCCCCCTTTTGGACTCATCGTCCTCGATGAGGTTTTCCCCACCATCCCGAACGGCACAGGAGTGGCTCTGATACCATTTGTAACATCCGGCCCCTCTCACCACCAATATTATCCGCTTTGCCCCGATGGGTTGCCCATCCAGAGCTCACGGATTTGTTTTTGGTCGCCTCGGTGGAGACTTCCCATGAGGTCACCCATCCTGATACTACTCCCACCTGAGCACGCTTAACTGTGGAGTTCTCCTCTCATCCACTAGCATTAAGCCCAAAACGCATTGGTGATTTAAGAGGCTTTGGATTACTTATGAACCAAGGATCTCTCCTGGCCATGGCCGATTTGGGATTTGCCTAGGGTGTCATACAAAGGTCCATGTTAATCTCCCAGAAATCAGTACTGTTACAATCACCCCCTCCCCCTTAGGGACTCATCGTCCTCGATGAGGTTTGCCCCACCATCTCGAACGACACAGGAGTGGCTCTGATACAATTTGTAACATCCGGCCTCTCTCACCACCAATATTGTCTGCTTTGCCCCGATGGGTTGCCCATCCAGAGCTCACGGATTTGTTTTGGTCACCCCGGTGGAGACTTCCCAGGAGGTCACCCATCCTGATACTACTCCTACCTGAGCACGCTTAACTGTGGACTTCTCCTCTCATCCACTAGCATTAAGCCCAAAACGCGTTGGTGATTTAAGAGGCTTTGGATTACTTATGAACCAAGGATCTCTCCTGGCCACGGACGATGTGGGATTTGCCTAGGGTGTCATACAAAGGTCCATGTTAATCTCCCAGAAATCAGTACTGTTACAATATTGTCTGAACCGGGTCCACGCTGAAACGGTGGGATCGCTTTCGCCCGGAACCGTACTGCCTCCACTCAATATATATCGCTGGTGTAACAGCCGGATGAAACCGGTCAACTCGGGATCGAACTTGCATCATTAGGACCGCAAGTTCTCACCGCCATTGCTTGGTATCCCCCAAATGGTGTCAATGGGGATCGAACCCGGGTCTCACAAAAGGAGAACCCGGGCCGTCTACCGCTAAGCCACAAATGAAGGACATGTTATAATCTAGTTATGTGTTAAAATTTTAGGAAATTAGATTTTGATAATCAAATTATCACTTAAACTACACGACCATGCTCTTATAGGGTATATAATCCAATAAGTGAATCGAAGTCATTTATCCCTCCCTAACCAATTATGCACGTGGTGATGGACGATGGTGGCTTGGAACATGACTGGGTGGCCTTCACGTCACCTTGAGCTTTTTAATTTTTGTGGTTTTATCACATAAATAAACTATTTAAAAAACCATTGGAATAAAATGAAGCATTACGTTTAAAATAAAAAAAAACATTACAATAAAATAGAACATTACGTAAATTAAAAACACAAACTGAAATTCAAATATAATCCCGCCGTAGCATTTGCCAGGACGATACCACTCGAACTCCTTATCGTACTCAAAATAATAATCAATTTGAGTCACATTTATGACGAATTCTACGGAGTCCGTTGGGATTCCTCCACATTATCTTTGAACATCTCCTTAAAGATCGCACACTTTGATTTGATGTCAATAAACTTGTGAGGAATTTAATAACTATGACAGTTTGTTTGACCGCCAACTAGAACCCAGAATTCCATCAATACCTTACCCCAAAAAGGGACTGAACGAAGCATAGTGGGTACTCTAGTGTTTTCGTGGGCGTTGAGCCACCCCAACATTAGAGCTAACTCCTCTTCTTTGGTTCACGGGTTGCCCATTTCGGTGACAGTTTGTTGGTGTGGGTATATATAAAATAAGATAAGATTATGGATAAGATGTGGGGTAGATGTGAAGTAAAAATGAATAAAATGTTGAGTTATATAGTGTAAAAATTTAATGGGGTTGGTGTGATTTAAAAAATAATCATTGGTCCTCACCAATAGTAATAAAAAAACACCTTACTCATCCACGAATAAAAACAGTCCATGCCAAACTCAACTTTTGCCCCACACCGGTGGATTTTTCCACGGGGTGGTGGACTGGCATGGAAGGACTTCACGCCAACACACTATATAGCCTTGGGTGGAGGGTGTAGTCACCTAAAGTCCTAAACTACCCTAGCCTCCACCAATTACACATTGTCAATTTACTTATATCCTAAACTACTCTAAAACACATAAATTGGAAAGTGTGATACCCTAAGCGATGGGTCCCCACCATTTTACACCCACTTATTGTCTCTCTATATCTCTCACCTACACCTACATCTACACACACAAACCTTTATATCCGAATAGGTTGATCCTCACCGAAATTGATACCTGAAGGGGGAGGGGCGGTGTAGCCGCTCGCATACCGCTTATTCAAAGGTGGTACCCATATCCACACCCTCCACCCTTATTTGTTGCTATCACTCTAAACTAACAAATTAACCACCACTACTTTGTACTCAAGACTTCTTTTCTTGTGTCATCATCAAACTAACAAGACATTACCTAGTTAATTTTTTTTTGTTCTTTGAAATAACCGAAGGTTTTGTGATGTGGGCTTTAGAGAGGGACTAGCTTTTGTTTTTGAGTGAGAAGATAACAGACGGTGAATGAAGACAAGATGACGAGGGTTTATATAAAGGGTTTTAAGTCGGTTTTTTGGAAAGATAAAATTGTACCCGGTGGAAGTGATGGTGGTGTTGAGCGGCGGTTGATAGAAGTAATGGTGGTTGTGGTGCTGAGAGAGACATAGAGAAGGGGGTGGGGGTGTTATTTATATACTTTTATTTTTAATTAGGTGTTTCTTTAAATTACAGATTAAAAAAATATTTTTTACACGTCATAAAAAATGGTCACGTCGTCATAAAAACTAACCGGATTAGTGTCTAGTTAGTATGAGGGTGCCACAAGAAATGAAGTTCAAAGTACAAAGTGGTAGTGGCCAATTTGTTAGTTTGGGATGGCAACGACCAATAAGTAATAGTTAGAGTTATTAAAATCCAATTTCCTTCAAATTATTAGTTTATTAGGGAACCGTAATAGGTTAGATGTACCATGATTCATTGAGCCCTTTTAGAAAAAAAAAACGTGTTCTGCAAAATATTATTATGAAATAACCTAGATGACGTCCCCCGCGCGTTGCGGCGGGAAATTTTGGTGATAGTGTATTTGAGCAACATTTATGTTTACATTAATTAGTAATATCATATTATCATCAACTTGATAACACAATCCACAAAAGTCTGGAATCTATTAACAATTCAAAAAAGAGTATAGTTTCAAAAAAGAATCATCCATGAGAGTTGCAAACAGCAAATTATTTTCTCAAATGTCATTTGATCTCGAGTCATATAAAAAAGGATAAAGTAATAAAGGTTATCTTGTTGAGTACAAAGAATGCCTTCTAATAGCATAGCGATAATCCATTTGCAATGCCTCTTCTTACTTTTGACAGGACCCCCTTTCGATAGGAGAAAAAAGATTACGTCAATGCCAATTGCCAATGATATAGAGTTTCTAGCGATTACGGCCATAAAGGGCAAGAGATGAATGAAAGAATCGTACTGCAACTGCTGAAGAGAGATCAGAGCTAGTACTATAATATCCATTAAATTCCAAAATATACACTAAAACATACCGATATGCAGATTTATCCCTTTTGTACTACAGAACCGCTTGTCTAGACAGGACTTTCGCACTTGTCTGGGCTCATAATGGACACTGCACACAAAAAGTACTCATTTATTCGGAGATCATCCAGATTATTGCCTATAACCCAATTTACCACAATACAGTCAATAAAATGTACGCTTAACTATTTTAAGAACCGCATGTAATTACGAAATAAAGTAACTATGATGTTAATCGGACATAATATAGCATAATAATCACAGCCTAGAAAAAGTAAGTTGCAACCACAATACAAATTGGTTGTTGCACAAATTGGTACAAACACAACCAATAAAAGAACCTGATGACTAGGAAATCAGATTATAACTTGAGGAGTCGACTCCCAAAATGAACCTAGAAGATCCAACAAAGTACACATTTAGTTAAATATAGCCTACAAAAAGTAAGCTGCAATCACAATACAAATTGGTTGTTGCACAAATTGGTACAAACACATCCAATAAAAGAACCTTAATTATGACCAGGAAATCGGATTATAACTTGAGGAGTCGACTCCCGAAATAAACCTAGAAGATCCAACAAAGTACACACTTAGTTAAATACATAAGTGATAAGCAAGTACCTGACCCATTTTTCCATTTATGCTCTTCATTAACATACTATAATGTCCCATACATCATCCATCCCTTTAAGTTATTCAAAACAGCTTCTTCAAAAACGTGTGGATACCGCATTCCATTGTAACTCATTAAAAAAACATAATAAGTACACAAAAAAAACAAAAGTAAAAAAAATATACATCTAACTTCAAGTTTGATTGAAACTCATACCATCCAGGTCAATGAACAACTAAAAAGAAGCCTTAAAGTCGCCGCTTGAGCAAACACCGTATATCGGCTTCAGAGAGAAACATCACACATATCAATTCAAAAAACTCATCATTATCCTGTATGAATAAACAACAGTTATCTAACAAAGCATTTAGATCTACATCAAAATAACAAACTGAAAAGATAAGGAAAAAATAAACTACCCAAAGAAAGTTCTCGATACATCCTATGTTATGTGACACCCAACCATTATTTAAAGAAGCATGACCAATCTCTTCCATGTATCTGCACATAAGTTTTCCAAACCCTAATCTTATTATCAAACACGTTTGCAATTTTCTCAATCTCGTCTCCGAATTCAACGACGAACTACACACACACAAAATCAATCCAAAAGCAAAAATACACAAAAAAAAAAAAAAACAAAAACAAAACTGTAACAAATCAATCCAGAGAATGACCACACCAGACGATTCTGTAAGCGCCTTTTACTCGCAATAACTTCAAAGATGTTTCCAAAGATGTTATAAACACAAAAAACAGCTGAAATCACAAACAGTTTTCAGGAACTGATCTTAGCAAACACCAAGGTAGATCACTAATTAACAACATTCATATGAAAATAATCACATGGTCTAATCACTAACTAACAACTTCAAACACCAAGGCAGATCACTAATTAACAACTTCAAACCCAATCATTCAATTGAAAATAATCACATGCTCTAATCACTAATTAACAACAACTAACTAACTGTAAAATATAATTAATCCTTCAGTAACTGCATTCCAAAGTTGTCAACAACTAAACCACAAACATAAACAGTTAAAGCATACTCGCCATTGATTTCACCAGCAGTAAAAATCACGAAGTTCAACACACCATAAACTTAGTCGACCTAATTCACCACTGTAGCGGACCAGAACCAGATATGGTCGTTATATGGCTTAGAGTTCACAAAAACATGGTCCCAAGGCAGGTTGCAGGTCTAAACCCAAAATCCAACTTCCTTGCACCACCATCCTCATCTATATTAGGAATCGATTTCGAACTCATCACAGCCAAAAAATTTGTGTAAAAAAAATTAGAAACGACAGTAAAAATACTCAGATCAGTCACCGTCTCCACCATTCACAGTTGGTATCGAAAGCAGATTCACCACCGTCACAACCTTCCATCATCATCTGAAAACCCTAGACAAAAATAGAGGCGGATATACCAACAAATGACTGATAGAACGAAAGGAGGGAGGCGGCAGCTCACCGAGTTTCGACTAACCGGAAGGCAGCAGCTGACCGTGTTTGGCTTTGCAGATGAGGGCACGACCACCAACAAAAGCCAATCAGAGGCAACCACCACCACACCCAGCCAATCATAGGGAAATGAGGGAGGCGACGGATCACTAAGTTACGATCGTTGATGAAACAACATCCAAACCCAACCACAATCTCGCATTCGATCGGTTTCTTTGTGTAGAAACCCCCTTTCTGCTATTCTTTGTTTCTCTATCTACAAAACGAAATCACCGTAACCATGTCGCCACGTTATACGACCGGAATAACCATCGCTATAGTAGCGACGTCAGTTGATTAATGGCTAGGATGAGAAAGAGAGAGAGAAAGGCAGAGAGAGAGCTCTCTAGATTTTGTATGTATGTATGTATGTATGTATGTATGTATGTATGTATGTATGTGTGTATGTACGTACGTACGTACGTACGTATGTATGTATGTATGTATGTATGTATGTATGTATGTATGTATGAGTGGAAATCAAAAGGCAGAGATGATGAAGACACGTATACCATGCCACCTCAACAAAACCAGTACATGGTTTTGACAAAACCATCAGTACAACACCTAAAACATAAGTTACAATAAAGCATTGCACAAATGTTTTGCTAAATAGAAGTATTTAAGTAAACTAACTATATTAAAGGTATATAAAGTTAAAAAAATTGAAATAAACTCTTTTATACAGGTTTAATTTTTTTTCTTTTATCTTGCTTAGGCCATTAATAATTTCATTTCAATGAAGGGGCAAATTACATAAAGATAGCAAGTAGGTGGGCAATAAGCTAAGCCACCACCACTTTCTAGATAGAGAACCCTAATCTAGATAAAACAAATCATCTCTCCTAGGGAGTCAAGAAGTTGTTGTGGACCAGCTGCTGGACTCTCATTAGGAACCTGATCAACTCTGGTGCCAATGAGCCAAGGGTGTCAAAGGCCAAAGGGACAAAAGCATGTTGGTTATCCTCGCACGCTTTAGCATGCTTTGCCACCTTGTTCGACTCTGCTCTGCGGACCGCTTGCCCAACCACGAACCCACTCTCCTTAAATCCCGCTAAAGGAGACGCACCCGTAAGGTCCACGCATGCGTGCTTCCCACCTTCCCAACCAAACACTAACACGTCAGTCGGACATAGAATGGACCACCCTTCTGTCGGGTCTGTAAGAAAGTTAACTGTGGCCTCTTTCTTTGCTGAGATACCTTCTTGTCTAAGAATATCCATTAAAACGTCTCGAACGAAATCGTGTTTGTACTTAAACCTCGTTAACTCTCTACAGTAGAGCACATGCTCCCCATATTTATCTAAACACGCTTTACGGGAAGCCAGACATGTTTCGTCATCCGGGAAAAAGGGGGATCATCAAACGATATTTAAGGATTGCTTTATACTCCACCGCTACATTCGTTGCCCCAGCCCTTCGATAGGGATAACAGTTAGGAAATCTTCGATATGTGGTCTCTGCAAGCATTCCATTACAGCTTTCTGGCGTGGTGTCATGCATAAATCTTCCCCCAGAATTCATGTGATTCGACAATAAAAAATATTCGCCAAGATTTCCTGTGGCTTTTTGGGGGTGGGTTTTTTTTTTTACAGAAAATAAATAAATAATCAAACGTAATTCAATATCATTTAATTGAAAATTACCTCGATTACTGTTGGTTTTATTGAACCGAAACCGTAAAAGAAATCGAAACTCACTTGGATTATACTACGAGTCGTGTAATCACTATCAGAACAAACTATTTGATCAGCACAATCAAATGTTTGAACGGATTAAACGTAGTATATACACAAGAATCAGATTTAATTTCTTTTAGAATTATTGCACCGATGATCAAAATATGAATAGGTTTTTGAGTGTTCAAAACCTCCAAAATTCTAGAGATCTCTCTTGAAAAAATTTTGGTTGGTTTTCTCTATGTTTCAGTTATATCACAAAACTGACAATATATTTGTGGTTTTTAAGATGCAATTGGATTGGGCTCTAGTAATTATGTTTGAGCCAATTTATTTGACCTACATATATACCCAAGAGCTTACAAGGCCTCATCTTTAATTCCATTTAATTAATAACCCATTAATAAACTAAACTTTAGTTAGTTCATTAACTCATTCGGCCCAAATCCAATAAACTAATAGTTTAACTTACTTAAACCAATAACACACACAATCCCGTTAGTGATAACCGAGCCCGCACTCCTGCATCTCCTAACTCGGTTAATGACTAATGAGATCAACCCATTCAACAAGTGAATCCAATATCACCATTAATGTTGATAACACTAAAATTACCAACATTTACAATTTTAATTATTTTATATTCTACTTTTGACTTATTTGATACATATGTTACTTGAATTGATACATATGTTACTTGAATCTAAAAAGAAAACCGAACAAAACGTGTGACAATCCCTGTCGTGACTTCAAAGTCCTCTACCAAAGTTTTTCCTTTTTTTTTTTCTTTTTTTGTTGTTATTTATTACTTTTATTTATAGTTTGCCGTTCAAATAAAAAAATAGAAAAATGTTCTGCAAGTAATGAATCAAGATTTATTCAAACCGAAAGAGTGAAAACACGGGTCAAAAAAGGAGAACTTT
Source organism: Ambrosia x helenae (assembly GCA_030844895.1). Lineage (NCBI taxonomy): Eukaryota > Viridiplantae > Streptophyta > Magnoliopsida > Asterales > Asteraceae > Ambrosia > Ambrosia x helenae. The sequence goes on from CM061232.1 coordinate 37,314,461, forward strand.
GAGAAGCCATTACATGGAATGTTGATTAGTCAAACTTGCTGAGCACACAAAGATTTAGAACCACATTTATATATAAGCCATACTTATATATGATATCAACCATTACAAAAGATTTAGAACCACATTAATATATAAGCCATACCCTTCATTTCTAATCACAATCCATTGTCTCAAATTCTTAGAGTACTCAATGCAATATTTCCCTCAGCCTTCGGTTCCTTACGCCATATACGAAAGAACTCACTCGTTTACAGTGCAAGATGACTCGTATTTGGAAGAAGATTGCATCCAAAAATGAAGTAGACGGTCACATAATAGGAGCCTTTATGGAATGCTTAGAGGAAATCGACATTAAAAGTAAAGAATTGTTCAAGAAAATCATCTCTAACGGGCATGTGGAAATTCCTTTAGGAAAGCTTGCAAGAGATGCAATTGGGGACTCTCGAGCGAAGGACTTTTTGGAAAAGATTGTGACAAAAGTAGGCAACAAGATGAAAGCTAAAAAAGATGAAGGCTTAGTAGTTACTAAAAGAGATATTGTAAGCAATGATGATGAATTGAGCCTGAAACTTGAGCGTTTTAAAGTCAAGACCATTAATATTGGAGGGGTTGTAAAACAAGATCAAAATTGAACTTCCTCATCAAGTGCATAATATGTATAGAATGTTTTGTGTTATATACCAGTAATATCATTTTTTTTTTCCAAAATATGATTTTTGCTGTTTAAGGACGTACACCATCTGAAATTTGAAACATCATGATCATAAATATAGCGGAAGTTTCTTGTATAAATGGCTTAATCTTACAAATAGGGCCTTAACGTAAAAAGTAAAGGAGATAATTTTTTTTTGAAATTTTTTTTACATCTTGTTAAACATTTTTTTTAAATACTGAAATCTAAAAAAAATAGTGTAATTTATCTTGTACAGTAATTATATAATTACTACTCTAATAATGTAATAACGGTAAAAAAAATTATATTATTCATCTAAAAACCATGTTTAAGCAAATTAAAAAACTTAAAATATTTCTCTTCACTTCTCATTTTAGTAGGTTAAGCCATTTTTATTTGATCCTTACACCATAAATATAATATGGTACTGCTAAATACTTATAGCTGAGCATTGGTAATATTTTCTGTTTGTATGGGAGTATGTTTTTTTTAATATTAACTTTCATTAAAAATGCCAAAAGGACCTTAAAGCAAGGACCGAGGCACAAACAAGCTTACATCATATACAACGGGGACCGACACCAATCTTTCCACACTATACTATTACATTTAGATCTATACTTTATCCACAAGAACGAAATGGACTTCACACTCGCTACTATATCCCCAATATCCACCTTCTTCCTGTTAAACGACGACTCATTCCTAGTTTTCCATAAAGCCCACATCGTCACGATCATCACACCATGCACAATCTTCCTTATCATCTTACCACCCATGACCTTTTTGTACATTTGAAGCAAATCTTTAATCTCAAACGCATAGATTGGCTCCAAACCACACCATCTCCTGACCCTCTCCCAAACATTAATCACTATATTACAATCGGCAAGGATATGCATTGACGTCTCCTCACAATAATCACACCAAACACACAAAGTATTAGGAATAGACACACCTCTTTTCACCAATTCTACCTTAGTCGGCAAACGATTCATCTCCACATGCCAAGCCATAATCATACACTTTAAAGGCACCCATGAGACCCACTTTAACAGAAAAAGGTTGCCATAATCTTCTCCCTTTCACATCAAATTCATAACTTAATGGGTCGAGAACTTCTTATTATTCTCCCCGCACCACTCCCATTTATCTTCGAAACTAGACATCTGCAGTCCTTCAAAACTGACACAAAAACTAATCCCCCTGCTGGAAATCTTCGGCCGAATGCAGTAGCCAACTCCAATCAGCTTCTATCCGGATCCTGTCATCCACTATCTTCAACCGATCCGAAACCAAACATGTTTTATTATTTTCCAATCTAAATAAGCTTGGACATCTATGTTTTAGAGCAAAATCTCCCATCCAAACATCAAACCAAAATCGAACAGATTCCCCATTTCCATGTTTCGGCCTTACAAGAGTATGAAGGTAAACATCATTCGCTTTTAAATAGTCCCCCACTTTGATGATCATCTTCCAACAACCCACACCGTTTTTATTAACCGGGAGAACCTCCCAACTATTACTATTTTGATGACACGCATTAACCACCCGACACCATAAACAACCCTTTTTCGCCTTATACCTCCAAACCCACTTAAAAAGACTCTTTCAACCTTTGGATTCTTAACCCCTAGCTCTTTAGGTGTGGTAACTCTATTCCAATTCACCCAATGTATTTTGTTGTTGTCACTCATTCCCGACCATAAGAATTTCTTCATTAACCGCTCAAGAGAGTCTATAATATTCCCCGGGGCTTTATACAACGAGAAATAATAAATGGGAATGCTTTCGAGAACCGCATTAATGAGAATGACACAACCACCTATAGATAGAAGCTTTGCTTTCCACAAAGCTAGCCTTGCTTCAAACAAGTCAACCACCTTCTTCCAATTACAACACTTATTCATATTCGCACCAACCCTAATTCCCAAGTAATCAAAAGGCACATCCCCTCGTTTACAGCCCAAAACCAAAGCCGTGTTATCCAGCTCACTTTCACTAGTGCCGATCCCATACAAGTTGGACTTATTAATATTTATTCTCAACCCCGAGCAAATGTGAAAACATCTCAAAATTCTCACCACTTTAATCACATTAGAATCCGACCAATCACCTAAAATAAGTGCATCATCCGCATAAAATAAATGTCAAATAACCGTACCATCTGTAACACCCCAACCGATGGCGGAAACATCGGGATGTCACGTAGTGATGATTGTTCGGTAGCTCATGGTGAATAATAAATTTCATTAAATGATTTAAATAAATTACATACAATTTGTTCTACAAGAATTCGTACATCAAAATAAATAATACTATGCACACATCTTCAAGCATTAACTCAAATCCTCAAGCAAATAGAACCTGAAACATGTTAAGTTGAAAATATTTTGGGTCAACAAAAGTTGGTGAGAATACATAGGTTTTTGTAAATACTTGATAATAATAGTTTGTACAACATTCCCAGTTGTATGATAATAGAGTATGATGCAGACATGTAACAATGCGTCTTTGTACAATCAAACCTTGTGTCGACTGATGACTAACTCGCAAGTTAGTTAAATGTTGTTACTGTTATCGATCATCCCTGAATTTATGCGGGGGGGGGGGGGGGTGGGTTTGTCAGACCTATAGCGCTATAATCTAAACAGGCGGCTTGATCATTGTTAATGATTCAACTGTGTCTTTTTGTTACAGTCAAATGATAGAATGATAGTGTATTTGAATTACGAGTAAGTATGAGTAAATGATAGTATAAAATGTTTAAACATGTTTCACCCCAAAAATGTAAAAGAGAAAAGGGGCTATGTAAACTCACCTCAAAATGTTAAGTCTCGTGATATAGGATATGTGTTGCCCAAAAATGCCAAATATCACCCTATAATAAGGTAATAAATATGTCTAAGTCTATCTACAAATGTATATGTTCTAGGGCCTCGGATTGTGAATAAATGCTCGTTTGATTAATAATAAAATGTTTGATAATTGAGAGAAATTTAGTAAATAAATAGACAAAAATCTTTTTATAAAATTTGAATTTAAGGTGATCACAATAATGAGTTTAAAGTATAAAAATAATTTTTATAAAATTATTTTCTTTAAAATAGAATATTAATTCTATTTATAACAATTTGTCAAAATTTAACTTTAATATTTAAAAATACTAAAATTAAAGAAATATTAGTTTAAAAATCATATTTCTGTTTCAAATAATTAGAAATAATTTGTATAAAATTTTGGTGCAAAAATATTAAAAATTGGATTTATTATGATTTAATTATGATTAAAACTAACAAAAATTGATTAAAAATATTAAATAAATGATTTTTCAGAATTAAAAATCATTTCAGAAAAGTTTATCATTATATAAACTCAGAATAATTTTTGAGGAAATTTATAAAATTGTTTTGATATTTTAATGGAATTTTATAAATATAATAAAATAAAATTGATTTATTTATTATATATATTAAATAAATAAATTTTTGAAAACTAAAAAATTGTAAGTTAAACTTTTTCATCAGATTAATACAAAATAATTTTTGTAGAATTTTTAAAAGTGTTTTAGTATTTTAAAATGAATTTATAAAACATAAATAATTATATTTAAAGTTTGTAAGCAAAACAAAAAGAAAGGAAAAAAAAATGTTGGTGCCAAGGTTTGAACCAGTGTGGGTTGGTCCAAGAACACCAGACACAACCACTTGGTCTAGACCAGTGGTTGTGTTTGTTTTCAGTTTGTTTAAAATATAAAATGTATAAGAAATCAGTGTTCTTCCCCAATTTAATAAGAACAAGCCCTAGATCATGCAATTGAACAATTCACACAACATTAACCCAATTAATCATGGGGTTAATGTTGTGCATCTGCCGATTAATGAAACCCACAATAAGAATTAGACTTACAAAGCCGAATCGATTACGAATGATAAGTCAAAGCTTCAAAGTCAACTCGAATAAGAATTTTAAGTACAGCAGATTTTTCGAGAGAAATTAGAGATTGAGAAGAGAAGATTGGCGAGTTGTGAAGGGATTTTGATGTTCAATTTATAGGGATGGGGTCTGGTTCGTTAAATTGGAAGGTTTGACCGTCATGATTATAATTATGTGGTTTTTGTTATGATTTTTGAATGATTATAGGTGTAGTATTGACTCGTTTGATTAGCCGTTTAATAATAATGAAGAAATTACGAGTCAAAGCTGTTAAATTGTTTCCATGTTTAAGAAAAGTCAACCCATCTTGATACATAACGTGCAGCGATTTCAGGAAGAAGAAGGGATGGATCTGGGTTGTTTTTAGGAGGTTTTAAATATAAATCAGACTAGGATTTGAACAATAATGAGCTGTGGCTCAGCTGGTGTAGGCGCGTGGTTGTGTGTGGCTTGGCCCGCTTGCTGCTCGGGTTCGATACCCGGCTTGAACACACTTTTTTTTTTTAAAAAAAAAACAGATAAGGGGAGGGGACAAGTGGGCCGGTGGACAGTTGGGCCTGTGGGTTCTTTGGGTCTGGGTGGGCCTGCTGTTGGGTTGGGTTAGCTAATTAGTTTTATTGTTTCAATATTATTGTTATTATGTATTATTATTATTATAATTATTATTATTATTATTATTATTATTATTATTATTATACCATTGTATATATATATGTATATATATAAGTTGGGTGGTAGGAAAATAAAAACTTAAGCATATTACGAAAAAAATATAATATAAGTATTAGAATTTGGGGAAAATTTTTGCGATGTTACAGTCTCCCCTACTTTTGGAAACTTCATCCCGAAGTTTATTAAAAACATAGGGTTGAAGGTGTTTGGGTAAAAATAGAAATAGTTGTGATTTGGGTTATAGCATGATATGAATAGAATAAACTGTCTCGTGTTTTGTGTGGGTTGATGAACTACCAGACAACTAGAGTTTATAACCTTGATAGAATTTCACACTACCTTAATGTACCTGTAAATTCATGATTACGTTCCGGACCGCAATCACCAATTTACCTTACATTAAAGTTTTGCGTCCTTCTATGTCTCCACCGATTGTTGAGCAGGTCCGATAGCCTCCACCAGTCGTGGAGTAGGTTGTAGGGCCTCTCCGACTGTTGAAAAGGCATAATGACCTCTACCAACCGTTGAGTAGGTTCGATAGCCTTCACCAGTCGTGGAGCAGGTTGTAGGGCCTCTCCCGACTGTTGAAAAGGCATGATGACATTTATTATACACATAGATTGCAAATTGGTAACATGTTTATGCAAGCAAGTATAACAAGCACAGTATATGAGTTGTAGTTGTATAGATTTAGATAATTAATTCACATTCAAACAATCATACATTCAAGTATTATGATTATACCATGTAAACAACTCTCAGACAAAAATTTAAATACTAGAATTTATTATTCAAAGAGCGTCAATACATAGAATAAAAGCAACTAATAGTCAAATGGTGAGACTTGCGGTTAGGTAGCTGGAGGGTCTTGATCTCTGTTTAGTTTAGGGCATCGGTTACGGAAGTGATTTGGGTCTCCACATTCATAGCATTGACCATAGTTGTATCGATTAGGATTAGTAGCCTGAGCAGGGTTGGTGGGTTGATTGGCATTAGGGTTTGGGGTCTCACGGCACGTGTTGACTAGATGGCCATACTTTCCACAATTGGTGCACAAGCGACACGCTGAAGCAGTGGGATGATGTCGGTTGCATGTGTTACACAATGGATAGTTTCCTATATAGGGTTTCTTGTTAGAAGCTTGTGTAGTGAGGTTGACATCAGGATCCCTGGCCTTACGCTTCTGGTTCTCAGTAGTTACCGCGGCTACAATACTTGCTTTATTGCCTTTCCGAACTAAGGTCCCGTTCTTTACGTGATTGTCAGTTAAGGTAGCTGCTAAACGCTTGGCCTCTTCAAGGGTAGCAGGGTTCCTTCCCCATACCGTGTCCTGAATCTGCATGGGCAAACCACCGATATACTTTTCGATGGCTACAGGTAGCGGAGTGACCTTATGGAGCAATAACAGACTGAGCTCATGGAAGCGGGTATTATAAGCAAGGTTTTCCCCACTATCCTGAGCAAGGGTGTGGAACTCGTCCTCTAATTTCTTGACCTCGTTACGTGGACAAAATTCATCTCTCATTATTTCCTTGACTTGATCCCAGGTCATAGTAAGTGCAGCTTCAACTCCTCGGGTGCGCTTTTCCTCATTCCACCAAGTGAGTGCTCGTTTGTGAAGAACACTCATAGCATAACGGACCTTAAAGTTATCGGGACACTCGCTGTTAATGAAAGTATTCTCAATACCCTCAAACCATTGTAGGAGACCAGTAGCTCCTTCATCTCCACTGAACTTAGGGGATTACAGGAATTAAAGTGCTTAAGAGTGCAAGCTGGGAGACCATTCCCGTTTCCATGGTGGTTTCCATTACCGTTTCCGTTGCCGTTGCTGTTGCCGTTTCCATTACCGTTCATCTGTATGACTTGAGCCAATAAGTTAGGAACCAGAGTCGCGATCTGCTGTGCCATTTGTTGGGAAATGATCGCAGCTAGTTGGGCATCAACACCATTGTTGTTGTTGTTGTTGTTGTTGTGGTTAGTGTTGTGGTTGTTGCTACTTTCCTCTCGGTTTCCACCACTGTTATTGCGAGTGCTGCGACGTGGAGGCATGATCTGTAAGAGACACAATGAAATGAATGAGGTTATATAAGGAATGTAATCATTTATTCATTAATTAAAACGAATAAACGAAAACGTTGACTTATCAAAGATTCTAGATTCTAATAACATATGAAGACATGCTTTAGCCTATAAGTGAACACTCATCCCGAGAATTCCCAGGTAGGCATCCGGGTCCCTCGTCTGATTGGGATATATGCGCAATGCCAGCCTAGACAGAAGACTCAGAATACAGGCGTTCACCTTTCCAGATTGCACGTGTTCGTTATTAAAACCTAGAACTTCGACGAGATTTCAAGGTGGTTCAGGTTAATCCTGAGGATTTTGTCTTATTAGTCTAAGAGTAGATCCAGTGATGGAGAGCAACCTTCTTGTAAGGATGAAAGTAAGGATAAGAAGTAGGAGGAAGATAGAGAATAGCAAGTAAAAGAAGCAAGTACTGGTTAAATCCTATGGTTATAGACTAGATTATTTTTCTAATAACCTAATTCCCTATAACCATGGCTCTGATACCAATCTGTAACACCCCAACCGATGGCGGAAACATCGGGATGTCACGTAGTGATGATTGTTCAGTAGCTCATGGGGAATAATAAATTTCATTAAGTGATTTAAATAAATTACATACAATTTGTTCTACAAGAATTCGTACATCAAAATAAATAATACTATGCACACATCTTCAAGCATTATCTCAAATCCTCAAGCAAATAGAACCTGAAACATGTTAAGTTGAAAATATTTTGGGTCAACAAAAGTTGGTGAGAATACATAGGTTTTTGTAAATACTTGATAATAATAGTTTGTACAATATTCCCAGTTGTATGATAATAGAGTATGATGCAGACATGTAACAATGCGTCTTTGTACAATCAAACCTTGTGTCGACTGATGACTAACTCGCAAGTTAGTTAAATGTTGTTACTGTTATCGATCATCCCTGAATTTATGCGGGGGATGGGTTTGTCAGACCTATAGCGCTATAATCTAAACAGGCGGCTTGATCATTGTTAATGATTGTACTGTGTCTTTTTGTTACAGTCAAATGATAGAATGATAGTGTATTTGAATTACGAGTAAGTATGAGTAAATGATAGTATAAAATGTTTAAACATGTTTCACCCCAAAAATGTAAAAGAGAAAAGGGGCTATGTAAACTCACCTCAAAATGTTAAGTCTCGTGATATAGGATATGTGTTGCCCAAAAATGCCAAATATCACCCTATAATAAGGTAATAAATATGTCTAAGTCTATCTACAAATGTATATGTTCTAGGGCCTCGGATTGTGGATAAATGCTCGTTTGATTAATAATAAAATGTTTGATAATTGAGAGAAATTTAGTAAATAAATAGACAAAAATCTTTTTATAAAATTTGAATTTAAGGTGATCACAATAATGAGTTTAAAGTATAAAAATAATTTTTATAAAATTATTTTCTTTAAAATAGAATATTAATTCTATTTATAACAATTTGTCAAAATTTAACTTTAATATTTAAAAATACTAAAATTAAAGAAATGTTAGTTTAAAAATCATATTTCTGTTTCAAATAATCAGAAATAATTTGTTTAAAATTTTGGTGCAAAAATATTAAAAATTGGATTTATTATGATTTAATTATGATTAAAACTAACAAAAATTGATTAAAAATATTAAATAAATGATTTTTCAGAATTAAAAATCATTTCAGAAAAGTTTATCATTATATAAACTCAGAATAATTTTTGTGGAAATTTATAAAATTGTTTTGATATTTTAATGGAATTTTATAAATATAATAGAAAAAAATTGATTTATTTATTATATATATTAAATAAATAAATTTTTGAAAACTAAAAAATTGTAAGTTAAACTTTTTCATCAGATTAATACAAAATAATTTTTGTAGAATTTTTAAAAGTGTTTTAGTATTTTAAAATGAATTTATAAAACATAAATAATTATATTTAAAGTTTGTAAGCAAAACAAAAAGAAAGGAAAAAAAATGTTGGTGCCAAGGTTTGAACCCGTGTGGGTTGGTCCAAGAACACCAGACACAACCACTTGGTCTAGACCAGTGGTTGTGTTTGTTTTCAGTTTGTTTAAAATATAAAATGTATAAGAAATTAGTGTTCTTCCCCAATTTAATAAGAACAAGCCCTAGATCATGCAATTGAACAATTCACACAACATTAACCCAATTAATCATGGGGTTAATGTTGTGCATCTGCCGATTAATGAAACCCACAATAAGAATTAGACTTACAAAGCCGAATCGATTACGAATGATAAGTCAAAGCTTCAAAGTCAACTCAAATAAGAATTTTAAGTACAACAGATTTTTCGAGAGAAATTAGAGATTGAGAAGAGAAGATTGGCGAGTTGTGAAGGGATTTTGATGTTCAATTTATAGGGATGGGGTCTGGTTCGTTAAATTGGAAGGTTTGACCGTCATGATTATAATTATGTGGTTTTTGGTATGATTTTTGAATGATTATAGGTGTAGTATTGACTCGTTTGATTAGCCGTTTAATAATAATGAAGAAATTACAAGTCAAAGTTGTTAAATTGTTTCCGTGTTTAATAAAAGTCAACCCATCTTGATACATAACGTGCAGCGATTTCAGGAAGAAGAAGGGATGGATCTGGGTTGTTTTTAGGAGGTTTTAAATATAAATCAGACTAGGATTTGAACAATAATGAGTTGTGGCTCAGCTGGTGTAGGCGCGTGGTTGTGTGTGGCTTGGCCCGCTTGCTGCTCGGGTTCGATACCCGGCTTGAACACACTTTTTTTTTAAAAAAAAAAAAAAAACAGATAAGGGGAGGGGACAAGTGGGCCGGTGGACAGTTGGGCCTGTGGGTTCTTTGGGTCTGGGTGGGCCTGCTGTTGGGTTGGGTTAGCTAATTAGTTTTATTATTTCATTATTATTATTATACCATTGTATATATATATATATATATATATATATATATGTATATATCTAAGTTGGGTGGTAGGAAAATAAAAACTTAAGCATATTACGAAAAAAAATATAATATAAGTATTAGAATTTGGGGAAAATTTTTGCGATGTTACACCATCTTTGTCTAACCTCACCCCTTGAAATTCCCCTATAGCAAGCGCTTTACTTAGAACACCTAAAAGAGCATCCATAACCACCAAGCATAAAAACGGAGACAACTGGTCACCTTGTCTAAGTTCTTTTTGACACTTGAACTCAAACGTAGGAGACCGTTGACCAAAATAGACGATTTAGCCGACTGAAGAACCCCCTTAATCCACATACACCATTGATTCGGGAACCCCATTTGCTCCATAATAGAAATAAAAAACACCCAACTCACGTTATCGTTGGCCTTCTCGAAATCTATCTTCAACAAAAATGCTTTCTTGGTTCTTCTTTTCAAACAAGTGATAACCTCATTCACAATTAGAGGGCCATCCAAGATATACCTATCTTTAACAAAAGTTGTTTGTGACTCGGATATCACATCACCCATAACAGTCTTGATCCTATTTGCCAAGGCCTTCAAGATCACCTTGCTTATCATACCAATGAGATTTATAGGCCTGTAATCTTTCATAGTAACCGGATTTTTGCACTTTGGGATCAATGTAATAAAAGAAGTGCTACATTCGGGACTCATGAAACCCGTGTCATAAAACTCAGTAAAAAGTTTATAGAACTAGTCTTCTATATATTCCCAAAAATTCTGCACAAGATGAAAATTAAACCCATCCGGCCCGGGCGCCATATCCTTGCCACAATCAAACACCGCATCCTTGATTTTTTCCTTCGAAAAAAACCTCACCATGTCTTCGGCTTTATCACTAGTAAGTTTCTAAATATCTTCACAAAGAAGTATAGGCCTATTATTCCACTCTTCTTTGAAATGTTTACGAAAAAATTTTAGTACTTCTCTTTTAATATTGTTCGGCATCGTCATACAAACACCATCTACATCGATCCCCGGAATAGAGTTAGCCGCCTTTCGCCTATTGATAACTCTATGAATGTATGACGTGTTATCATCCCCCATCGATGCCCACTTGACCCGAGCACGCTGCTTAACGTCTTTGTTACGAGCTGAATTAATCTCTTCCAACCGACTTTTGCACTTTTCCAAATCCAAAGTTCCTCTTCGTGAAGGTCCCTACTTTCCATCTCAACTTCCAAGTTACTAATTTCTCTTTTACAACTTTCCATTTTTTCATTCTCTTTTTGTATCATCTCATCCCTCCATATACGCAAGTGATTTTTAACATTTCGCAACTTGTGATGCAATATTTGAGCAGCTGATCTATTACCACCATGAGTCCTCAAAGATCCTCTAACAACTTCAACACAACCTTCTTTTATATACACTGAATTGAACAATCGGAACGGTTTCGGACCAAACTTCCTAATAACCATGTTTAACACTAAAGGACAATGATCCAAAAAACCCCTTGGAAGCGCTCGTAAACATGCTTCTGGCCATTTGTTAAACATATCCATACACACCAAGACTCTATCGATTTTACTTTGTTTATTACCGTTTCCTTTCCCCGCCAAAAACGTCTACTTCCTACCCTTCATATCATATTCAACCAAACCGCTTCATCAATTAAAGAATTAAAATCCGTAGCGCTTGTGACATTAAAGTTTGTATTCTTCCTTTCATCCGCACTCCTAACCGTATTAAAGTCGCCCAACAAAATCCACCACCCATCATGCTCTCTCATCTTGTCCCTAAGCTCTTGCCACAAAACCCTTTTCTGAACATTAGTTTGAGGGCTACAAACATTTATGATATTCACCTTCTCATTATTCTCCTTCAAACTCCCACTTATCATGAGGTAATTTTGACTTTTTTGCACATTTGTTTTCAAGAATACCGCCGGGTCCCAAACACAAACCAAACCACCCGAAAGTCCAAAAGGATCACTAACCTCGTACTCAAATTCTCTATTACCCCAGAACCGGCCTATGGATAACCGATCCAAGTTAATCGTCTTTTTTTCTTGCATTGCTACGAACGAAATATCATGCTCCTTCTTCATGCCTCTAACCCGTTCATCTTTACCTTCAACCCCCATCCTTCTAATGTTTATACAAAGCTAATTCAAGTTTTCACAACTTGTACGCCTTCTTTAGATATTGTGTCTCGGATTAAGTCTTGAAAATCTTGTAATTCCATCCCTAACTTACGTCCCAAATTTACCGTATTACTTACCTCCTCCTCATAATGAGTTCCCAACATATCTTGCCTTCTTTCGATACCGTCAACAGAGTGCACCCCATTGTCCTCATTTGTATTCGAACCCGACTGGAGTTAAAGTCCAACTTATCCACCGAATTGCCTTCATTTACCATCATCTCTTCCTCATCACCCATCAAGCCATCTTTCTCCATCCCCTCTATTTCGAAACCCATATTAGGTATTCCATCATTTTCGTTGTGGCCCATTTGAACACTAATATTATTCAGCCCATCCTCATCAATTTCCTGAGACGAATCCTGAATCCCAATAATAGCATTCAGCCCAAACGGATCACCTCCTCTAGCCTGTTACCTGCTTTGGGCCTCTCCTCACTACTATCCACTTTACCTTGGCCTATTCCATATTTTTTGAATTTTCTTCTTTTTTCCATTTGTTATTTTTCCGGTTACCAACTTTGGAATGTATATCACCATTATTGCCTTTCCTACATTGTGTTTCAAAATTTGAATTCCGAACATTAATGATTTCCGAAAAAAAAAACTCCTCATTCATTGGCCTGCCAACTTATTCGTTCTTTCCATAATCCTTATTGCTTAATGTTTCACCGGAATTATGGTCTCCCGCCATCTTTGTATCCCCGACTGGTCTTGAGCTATCACCACTAGTAAAATCCGACATCCAATCCCAGAGTTCTTCCATCACCCAAACACGATTCCATTTCCCTTTTCATCATATGATCACCTCTTCATTAATCCGATTGCCTTCTCCTATTAATACACCAATGTAGTCGAGCGACAAATCACCATCTCTCGGATTGTGCTGAGCATGCTAGATAATCTTCCCAAAAAGGTTTCCTATGTCATCCAGACCTCGTTACAGAGAACATGCAAGGGAACTCCTTGTATCTGTAGCCACGCAATCCTCTCATACGGTAACGATTGCCCCATCCACAATTGCACCGCTACAAACACTTCACCCATCTTCTTCACCTTCTCCAACACCCGTAATTTCTCATCTTTCGTCGAGCATGTAATGAGAACCTCCAATCCCCCGACATATTGAACTCCTCCCCCATTATCATTTACCTCTTTCATCGTTTCCTTAATCAATCTCAGTTGAACAAAATCTTTTACCTGTGCAACAAACGATTGACCTTGTATGTCTTGAAATCCCATAGTTTCATTCTTGACTATCACCATTTTCTTGTCACTCTTAGATGCTTCACGTCCCGTCAACGCCTCTATGAATGAAACACCTTCCTTCCTCGTCGCTTCTGCATGATCCCTCTTTAGCTCTTGTCTCTTCTCCTGATCATCAACATTCTTCCTTTGTGGTATATCCTCTCTTGGTTTCACGTTCCCATCCGTAAGCAAAGCAATATTGGATTTCAACCAATTACCCCCTATCATTATCTTCGACATTCTCCTCTGTAGTTCCTCTTTGTCTTTAACATTCTTGAACGAGACAAATCCGAATCTTCTTCCGAACTTGTCGCGTTTCCTTGCAATATAAATCCCAGCAATGACACCAAACTCTCTCATTCTTTCTATTAAGTCCAAACCACTGCATCGTTCTAGAATGTTTGCTACGTAGAATTTTGTCTCTTCCGTGTTGATCTATGTCGCCGGTCTTCGTTGGTTGTCTTGGTCGCCTTGGTCGCCTCCTACCTCCATTATTAAGTTTTGAATGTTTACACCCGGATAGAATCAACAATCTAACATTGATCATGACTCTCTTTTCTGTTTAATATATGATAAATGTTTTATTTTCGTGGCGGTTGTCTAACTGACTCACAATTTAGGCTGGATTAAAAACTCGAATTAATATACAATGAATTTTCTATTTATATGGCACTAGCGTGATTTTTTTTTTCAAATCGCTCATTCCATAGCAACAAATTAAAAAGACCAGCCCATGCTAACAAGAAGCTAGCAAGGGAGGACTACAGAAGCAAACAAGACAAAAGGAAAACATTACATATCAAATCTCTTCCACTTACCGTTGACTCCTCGAGGTAGGGTAGATTTAGAGTTGCAAGATGTTCCACTAGATCATATTGAATGGGAAATGTGTATCCTCGACATTGAACTCCACAAGGGCATCAAGGTCGAAAACTAGCTCGACTGGGGGATCCCAATCTAAGTCCAAGTTTCTAGATCTCTTAGTGATCCATATGTAAGCTAAAGACTTCGTTTCTCTAAGGGAAAACGGGACACTTCAGGAAATGCTCACGGATAGGCTACTACCCCCACGACAACACTGCCGCCGGTGACACGGGTAGTCGTCTCATGAAGCAATCATAGGTTTTAGTTAACGGATGAGGTCACGGGGGTAGAGGAGAGATAGATAGAGATGCAGAGGAGAACCAGAAAACTCCACGGGCCGTATTTATTTTTGAATCATTTCTCTATGCACAATTTTGAAAACAAAATTGAAAGAAAAGATATACCATAATAACAAAAAGTTATTAGATGTTCACTAAGTTATACTACCCATACGACGTGTTATAGTGACACAGAGATGACTTATGTGAACATTAACAAAATTATACGCCTTGTATAATGATTTTTGCCTTATCAGATAGTCGGTATATGAAGTGATGGCATATCATATAGTCGGTATATGAAGTGATAGTGTATCATATAGTCGGCATATGAAGTGATAGTGTATCATATAGTCGGTATATGAAGTGATAGTGTATCATATAGTCGGCATATGAAGTGATAGCAAAGGTGTGGTGAAAACTTGATTGACATCGTATGACTCGTATGATACGGCTATACGCTAGACCTACTTGTTTTGTGTAACGTCACCCAAATTTATTTGTTGACATCCTTAATTTGATTTGATATGACTTGACATTAAACCGAAATGAAATAAAAAAACACTCGAAGATTGTACAAAATCTAAAAATGTTGACTTTGGAACCCATGTTATAAAAGAACTTTGGACCACTTTAGATTTTTTGTCTGTTGTTCACAGGTTTTCTAAATCCTGAATATATGTATATAAACAATTATCCATTAAAGTATAAACATCTCCATTAAAGTATAAACATCTATCTGACTATATTTTCAACATTTCAGAAAAACTTAAAATGGAATATGAGGGGAAAATATTGATCACGAGAAGAGAATTGACACTCAAGAGGATGTATATATAGATAAAAGGGTCCTGTGCAATGTGTTGGAATTAATTGATTGATCGAAGTTTGAACGAAGTAAGTAATTATGTAATAGTTATATTTAGTGTCTAAAGTGTCACTGTATTTACTGTAGGGGTTGTATGTGTCAAAGAACAAAGTTTGTAATTGTATGTATTCGCATGTGTGTGTCGTTCTTTGAAGCGACGCGTCTGTGTATGTTCATTGGACATCGGTATATAATCCAACAAATTCGTTAATGTTGTTGATTTTGATCCTGTGGATATCTGAACCTGTGTTCAAGATAATGTTTATGCATTTCACTTAATGTATTGTGTTACTTTTTAAGGGTATTTAGAAACCATACATTCTATAATTAGGATTCATACATCATGGCCTACATCACAGACTAACAGGAAGCTGTCACATACTCAGAATGTGATATCATACACCCCCAAATGTGATGTCACATGGTGTATGAATCCTAGAACCCTTTTTATGTTTTGTGAAAACAAATAGTTGGCTAAACGTACTCTCCCTCTAAATTTTCGTCGTTAGTACCCCCGCCAAAAAACATCAAAATATGAGAACCATTACTTTTTTTTAACGGACAACAAATCAATCTGAACACTTTCGAAGTATCCACTGGACAAAGGAGTACTCTGAGAGTAACCCGGGTCCACCAGTAATTTCACACCAGTTCCCGGGGAAAACCAGCCGCCCGAAGGCCCACTGCAGTAAAACCCGGCCCACCAGCAACATTTTGGTGCCGGTAGGACTCGAACTCCCCACCTCTCTTAAAAAAAGCAAGGAGGGTGTCACTCCACCATAAGAGGATCGGCTATGAGAACCATTACTAATGTGATAACTTGAAGGAGAGAGTGCAACAAATAAAAAGAGGATGAAACGTTTAAGTTTTAACACAACCCTAAAACAAATATTTATAGTAGCTTTGTCTTAAAAGAAGGTGGGGACTGGGGAGACAAAGACATTTATTTAGCCATACCTCAACTTACTGGTGACCAAATTAATATTATTACTGATCAATATAGTCAATACGACCATTTGTCTTTGGAAAAAAAAAAAAAAAACAAGGATCAATGAGTTCACCTTTCAACATTTGTCTTTCGCAAGAACCTGTATTATTATCAGTCTGTGCTTCTGCCTGATTTCCTTCTCTCTCCTCAGAGAGAGATGCATGTGAGGTGATACATTGAAGTATAACGTATATAGGTAATTTACATAGTAAAATACTGTACACATCACCACTATTTTTGGGTATGTAATTATATATGTATACAATATAATAACAAACAATGAGATGTGTACAACCTCATATTCTAACCCACTCCTATATTATTTCCTTGTGAAGGCAATACCAGCTTCTTTCTTATCCTATACAATACTGTTGAAAAAGATAAAAAGAAAAAGAAAAAAAAAAGAAAAGAAACTTGAAAACCAAGAGGGAAATGGAGGAAAATAATAATTATGGGCTGATGGATCTGCACTATGCTATGGTGATGTTAGGAGGAGGTGGTAATGGTGGTGGTGGTATTTCCTTTGGATCTGATTCTACAATGGGTATGGGGTCAGCGGCTTCGGGTGTTAGCGGCGGCAGCGGTGGTGGTAGTGGTAGTGGTGGTGGTTTAGATTTGGATGTTGGTGGAAGATGGTCAAAAGAAGAAACCCTAGCACTTCTTGACATTAGAGCAAGGCTTGATTCTAAGTTCAAAGAAGCTAACCACAAGGGTCATTTGTGGGATGAAGTTTCCATGTCTCTCTTTCTCTATCTCAACATATTACACTTTTATTATTTTTCTACTTCTTTTCTTTTCTAGTTTTAGATCCAGAATTTTGGGTGACTTTTAATTATATAAATCAATATTTACTCAATTAGGGTTTCTCTGGATCATGGAAGCCCTAAGTCCTCATTTTTTTTTAACTAAACTAAGCTTGTTTAAAGTTATAAGATCAAAGGGTTACTTTTTATGATGTAAAGTGTAAACACAAGGTTCACTTCATCACTTCAAAACTGTGATGTTGTGCTCCAAGGGGTTTAATGTTTTAGTAGGTTTCTTAGAAGGTTTCTATAAAGTGAACAAACTTCTCAGTTCTTATATAATTTAAGTAACTTTTAAAACTCAAAACTTTGCCATGATTTATGATGTAGACACAAGGTTCATTTCAAAAACTTTGATGTTATGTTTGAAGTTTTTAAAAATATCACTTAAAGATTAGAGTTTTAACTTTTAATAGCTTTCTTGTAGTACCTATAAAGTGGACAAACTTTTCAGTTCTAATGTTCTTTTGTAACTCTTAAAAATCAGTATTAACTTTACCACAATTCATGATGTAAACACAAGATTGACTTCAAATCAGCATTTCTTTATGTTTTAACAGGTTTCTTGGAAAGTACATATAAAGTGGACAAGCTTTTCAGTTCTTATATATTATTGTAATGTTTAAAAATCAAAACTTTATGATGTAAATACAAGGTTTACTTCAAAAACTTTGATATTATGCTTGAAGGGTTTTCCCTTAATTAATTTTAACTGATTTTCACTTTCTTTAATTAGTTGTATCAAGTAATGGATCAGCTTGAAGAGAGGCTAAATATGGCTAACCTTTCTCTTTTAATAGTTTCACATCCAACTGAAAGCTTTACTTCTACCATTTCTTTGTAACAAATTAATTCATCTTGTTTAATTTTCAGGATAATGTGTGTGGAGCATGGGTATAAAAGAAGTGGCAAAAATGCAGTGAGAAGTTTGAGAACTTGTACAAGTATTACAAGAAGATTAAAGAAGGAAAGCTGGAAGACAAGACAAGAAACATTACCGATTCTTTCACCAATTAGAAGCTATATGCGGTGAATCAAGCGCTAATGCTAAGACGATTTCATTCGTTAAGGCAACATCCCCTCCATTTCTGGAAGATAATTATCATCCAAAAATGGAGGGATGCTCGCGAAGAAGCATTGGAAAACCAAGATAACAGAATTTATCGAAACGAAAATGAACACACTTATGGAGAAACAAGACAGATGGATGGAGAAGGTGATGAATACAATAGAAGAAAAAGAAAAGGAGAGGATTTCAAAAGAGAAACAATGGAGGAAAGAAGAGGCTGCAAGGTTAGAGAGACAGAAAATGTTGCGATCAAACGAGCGCGCAATGATGGAGTATCGAGAGGCGGCTTTAATGGAAGCTTTGCACAAGTTATCCAAGAACGAATCGACAGTTGGCGCGTCTTGTAGTGGGTATTGTAATGAGCAAGACCAAATGGTCACAGGTTGGGGAGAAAATGAGACTACACAACTAATACAACTAAGAAGTAGCATGGAAACAAGATTTGAAAAGGGTGGATTTATGGAAGATGTTCTTTGGGAGGAAATTGCTATAACCATGGCTTCTTTGGGTTACAACAAGAGTGCATTGATCTGCAAGGCTAAGTGGGATCACATTAATTTTCTATCAAGAAACAAGAAACAAAAAGGGTGCTCAAATTCTTCTTATGATCACCATAATCACACCTTTCATCAGGCAGGTGAAAGATTTGTTACATTCAATGATCAGCAGATCAGGGATGGTGGGAATAGGGTTTTCATGAGTGACCCTCAAGAGATGATGTGGAATTACTATGGAAAAACTAATGAAACTATATGATGGTTTGTTCTTGATCTATGTAAAGGAGATATCATATAGCATTAGCATGGAAATTTCCTACTAAAAGAGATGTTAGAATGGTAATAACCTACAAGATATTGTTATTTGGTTTGGAATTAAATGATCATATTGTTGTTGTTTGATTATATTTTAAAGTGAGTGAATTAAATCTTTTTTTTATCTTTCCCTTTTTAATATAGTAAGCAAATTATGAATCTTATTCATTACTAGCACAAAATCACTTGATCATTTGGATAATTCTAAACTAAGCAATGTTGGTATGAGTATTTCTTTTTTCTCATGTGCTACTAGCTAGAAAACTGAGTATCATCATCACTAAATCAACAAATCCAAAAACACAAATGAAAAATAAAGTAGCATCGGTCACAAGGTTTTAGGGTCTTACAACTGGACTTTGTTGGATGATATGGCATTCAAGAAAATATGCTGCCTTCATTGATTTTTTTATCTTTAGATGAAAACAGTCCATCAAGTCATTACTGAAGTTCAAGGTGTTTCGACGGGTAGTAGAAGGGATCGATTTACTAAATGAGTTGTAGCATAGCAGTACCAAAATTTGTGTTAAAAAATGCTCTTTTCTTGATGTTTAAGTGTTCAAATCTTACGGTTGACAAAAGATGAAGACGAGTAGATGTCTCTCCTTATAAATTTAAAGTTATGGGTTTAAATCCTAGGGTGAGGTAGAATTAAAATGTAATAAAATTTGCTGTTAAAAGTAGGGTTAAAAGCTTGGTGGAGCTATATGTAATTACGTCATCGATCAGTTTTATGCGTGGAGCTCTCAACCCTGAGTCAACAGCTTGGTGGTTTTAATTACAACTGATTTCAAAAGCATTTATATTGGGAACTATGAAATCCCACCTTAAATCTTTGGTTCTTATATTTGGCATTATATTTTTAAAGGGTAACTTTCCCTTCATTTTTTTATGGGATAACTAGATCATACTCGGTTTTTGGCAGGCCCACCGGCCACTACCCCACATTAATAAGATTGTGTTGTCTTAATCGGGTCTACGCTGATATCGGTGTGAGGCTTAGCGTTCCACGAGAACCTTATCTTGTCTGTTCTACAGTACTAGATGGGATGGACCAGATAAACTTTCGATTTCAGTAAACAAAATATAAATATTAACGAGTGTTAATATTGACTTTCAGGGGAGCTTAGGATTGAGTTGAAAAATGTTTTATTGACTTATTGGTTTTACTTTTTCGCTGTAGAGGGGGATTGTGTGTTCAGATGTGTCCGATCTTTCCCTAAAGGGACTTCTTGCGGTAGGGACAGGTTACGGGCCTAACACCTGTTGGATGCTATTGGTGGCGAGGGCTCGGTGACTTCCTAGGGTTTGCTCACGGCCATACTGAAGTCGTCAACTTATGGATTGGGGGGCCTGCCCTAAGACGCTTGCCGAGTTTGTTGCCTTGGCCCCCTTACCCCCTTATTGAAGCCCGATAATAGAATTCGGCCTATTGTTGTGGGTGGCATTTAGCGAATGTTGGTTTCTAAGGTGACAATGAAGAAGGTTGGGAAAGACATATTCCAGTGCCTGGGGGACTTTCAATTTGAAGTGGGGATACCAAATGAGGCAGAGGCGGTGCTTCACAATGCTAACAGGTTCCTCAACTCTTTTCATGCGGATGATTCATTGGCTCTGCTTACAGTAGACTTCTCCAATGTCTTCAACATGGTCGACCGCACAACCTTTCTCCAAAAGGTTCACCAGCGGTGCCCGTCTATCTATCCGTGGATCCAGTTCCTTTACGCCCAGCCTGCTAGGTTGTATGTGGGTAACGACTGTATTGGGGCTACTACCGGAGTGCAGCAAGGAGATCCTTTGGGGCCCCTTCTCTTTGCTCTTACCTTACACCCCCTTATCCTACGGGTTTAGGAACACTGTAACCTCCCGTTTCATGCTTGGTATTTGAATGATGAGATTATTATATTCAATGCATCTGAGGTTTCTAAGGCTTTAGACATTATCAATGTGCACGGGCCATCTCTAGGGGTCATCTCAATATTAAGAAAACAGAGGTATTTTGGCCGACGTGTGACGGGCTGAAAGTTCAGGGCGAGCTTTTCCCAGAAGGGATTAGGTTAATGCATGAAGGGTCCCCATGCTTAGAATTTTTTGACCATTATCCCGATTGAGGGTTTGGGTCAATGCATGTCTGTAGTGGAATACAGGACTATTATCAAGTATCGGTTGATGATCCCTATGTATCCGGAAGATGAAACATGTCCCATCTGTCGTAAAGCTTGCATGGATAAATATGGGAAGCACGCAATTCATTGCAAAGAGCTTCCCAGTTTCAAATACCGGCATGACTTGGTGAGGGACGTTTTGTGGGACATCTTGAGAAGAGCTGGGATTTCTATCAAGAAGGAGGCCCCTGTAAAATTTCTCACGGACCCTGCAAAAGGGAGATCCACCCTACGACCAGCGGACTTGCTCGTCTTTGGTTGGGCTGGAGGGAAACATGTTTGCGTGGACCTCACGTAGGTGTCTCCTCTGGTTGGGTTAAGGGAAACCGGGTTTGTAGCAGGGCAAGCGTCAAGAAAGGCGGAATCGAAGAAAGTAGATAAACATGCTAAAGCTTGTGCAGAGAACCAACATGTCTTTATCCCCTTGGCCTTTGATACCTTTAACTTCCTAGCGTCAGAAACTATTCGTTTCTTGACCAGGATTCAACAGGCCGTCCACAGCAATAGTTCATCTCCAGGGGGTAGGGGTTTGTATTTGGTAGACTATGGTTCATAATTTAGAAAGGGTTGGTGGCGCAGCTTGTTGCCCGTTTACCTTCTATTTTAATGTAACTTTGATATTTCATTTTAATGAAGATCGAAGCTTCAAAAAAAAAAAAAAAAAAAAAAAAAAAACAAACAAACAAAAAAACTTAAAATCGGTTATCGTTTTTATTTAACTTTTTGAAAATAAAAAATACAATAAGTAAATAAGTCATTTGTTTACTAGTTTTTCCAATAAACCAGTAAGTCGTTTTCCACCTCAAACCCAAACACTCAATTTAGTCGGTTAAATGCGCGGAAAATATACGTTTTACTTCATTTTTTTTCGTATCTATGTCGTTTCCTTTTACCTTCCTTGTTTGCCTTGCGCCTCTATGTTCATGTATTCTTTCTTTTGCTATAGCTAACTTAACTTTTAATTACTATAACATATATACCTCATTTTTTATCTAATATTTTCTCTTTAGGCGTGTAACATCTTCTATAATATATAAACGAAAGTATTGTGGCACATATGGCATATTTTCAGGTCATCTAACTAAGTTTTTCCCGCTCATTTATCGGGTCAATTAAATGGGTCATGGATACTTCATCCACTATTAAATTATTTTTTCTCTCTCATGTGCATAGCACATTCACTTTCTTTCATGATTTTTAAACGTTAATAACTTTTTTAAATTACAATTTTTTTTTTGAAAAAAAAAATTACACCAAATTAATGAGCTTTTTATTATCTTTCCAACGAGTACCATAGTGCTATACAAAAAACGAAAAAAAAAAGCGTTTTATTATCTTTCCAAATCAAGAAGTAAAGCATCTGTTGCAATCAACAGGGGCGGGCCTAATGAAGAATGTAGGATCGACTAACGGGTCACCCGACAATCACGAGCTTGATATTTAGAGTGCGGAATCCTCTAAATATGTCTCAATAACTTAAACGAAGATGAAACAATGATATACGAGTAATTAACACACACAAATGGGTCAAAAGATTAAAGATTTATCACTAAAACAGAGCTCGAGTGTTTACAATGATCAAATCAGACCTTACAGACCAGGGAGGGTGTTTGGAGAGTGTGTGTGGCAAGAACTAATGATTAGGGCAAAGATTGGGACTATTTATACCTCCCGTACTCGTACAGACCTGTTTACGCGAGTAGGAGGCTATCTAACATGATAAACTAGCGAGTAGGGCCGTACTCGCTAGTAGCTTCATGCGAGTAGGGCTATACCACATCAATACTGATGTGGTATAGGCTGTAAATGCCTAAAGCCAATGTGGTATAGGCTGTAAATGCCTAAAGCCACTACCTACTTGCTTGAAGTGTCCCAAACGTCCTGAAACGCGTATAAACATCTCCAAACACCCCGAAACACGTCCAAACAACATATATACTAGCCTAGGGACATCATGCACTTACAGACTCCCCCTTGGACCAGGCTAGTATACGATTACGAGCCATAAACTACTCGATTAACCTAGCCAACAACCTATAGAGACCTATCACTAGCTAGGGACATACAAACAATGCAATTACAGACTCCCCCTTGGACCTAGCTAGTGATTTACAGACTCAACCTATCATCTAGCTGGGACACACAAGAAGTGCATTTACAGACTCCTCGTTGGATCTAGCTGGAGACATATGGTCTTCGAGTCTTCAAGTCGTCATGTTCAGCATTCTTCAACTTAGGGTGACACCGCAGTGTATGACCTCTGAAGATTTGAACATATCAACTAATTTGAGCTTTAGTCGTGGCTTCATAAGATCTCGTCTTGGACATCCATTTGCTTCGATAACTTGGGAGGTAACAAGAAATCTCCGATTTTAATGATTGACAATTCTTTGACTTGGACGAAGATCAATATCATCTTCACTTTCATCTCTTGACTTTCATCTTCTTCAGCTTCGATTGCTGGAGCTCTACCACGATCTGGTTTCTTCGAAGATGAAATATCAGGTTCTTGCTGTTCAGGATGATTTCGTTGTTCAGGTTCGGGCCTTGTTCAGCTTCGAGCCTTGTCGTTTGAATCATGGTATGCACAGACGTTGTGTTGATCCTGCAGGAAAAATTAATAAAAACTGCACACAAACTACAACTTGTATTAGATACGACAAATAATCCGGAGTCAATCAAATTCTTGAAGTTTATCATTTGATGAACTTTCAAGATTTGTTCATAGTGACCACCAATTTGAGAAACGAATCATTCTCCCCCTGAACATTTAGATCCTTTCAAATTTTACCCTGAACTCTCACGATTGACAATTTGTGACCCTGAAAGTGATATTTGACCCTTGAATTTTGTAAAATTTAGATTTTATTTGTGTTTCGTCTTCGGATCTGAGATTCCAATTGAAGAATACTTGTATTCCAACATCGGTCAATCTAAAAATAAAGACAAAAGAAAGATCTTTTTGGGTTTTTCAAGATAATCAAACAAAAATTAAAATGCAGGAAATGTAAAACACTATTCACTATCATATTTTTGCGAGTTTTATCTATTAGGGAAACATATCAGTGTACGGCCTAATCTAGAACCCTTATTTGTTCAGTGATAGTTCAAATTGCCAATAAGCATCCTACAACAACTGCCAGTATTGTTGTCCACCTAAACTTAAAATCAAGTTTTATCGCTAGGCACTTTAGATACGTTAAGGTAATATTAAGACTGAGATACAAGGTGTTCCGCGCCACGCGACACATTCCCGTATCAAGTCATGCACAAAGCTTCCTCGTAACCGGTGAGTAAGCTGTTGTCATCCGTATTTTACAAGGAGTGGACTCAGTGGTGATCAGGTCTGCAGAAACGCTGCAACAGAGAGACCAGTGAGATCCAAACCAGGGTTCAAGTCAAATACCGTATATTTGATTTTTCACGGTACGATGCTTTAGGTATATGATTTGATACCTTAGAGCGAATTCTCATTGAGAATAGGGTTTTGGCATATATGAATCTTTTTGCTCTTTTAGGATTCCCGGACGTCCCCTAATCAGAACTTATTCTATTTTTTTTTTTTTTTGTTTTTTTTTTTTTTCAGGAAATGACATAGAGGTGTCTCAGTCGTAGGCTGCGACCCCAACGTACGACACGTGTGCCACTCCTATTTGTTCTGAGAGACGTCCAGTTCACCCGGATGTACCAACCTCTTAAAGACCATGAAACCTCGGATTTTGGCATGCTATCAAACGAGATTTCGGTACCAAGACCATATGCCAATGCACGTTGAACCACACATGATTCAGTAGATTTAGGTTTATATCACTGTGCCGAACTTGGAAATGGTTTTGAGCCTACCAACACATCATTGTAGAGGCTACCTATCAGTTCCAATATTTTTAAGATGATAAGAGTCCAGACAGTCTGACTGATTGGTTAATATCATCTTCCCTTTTTCACCAAAGAAACTCATTTTTGCATTTTTCAATTTTTTTTTTGAATTTTGCATTTTCTGATGTTTTTGTATTTTTCTGAAACTTTCTCTCCCTAAAAATCTAAAAATTTGCGAAAAGACAATATTTTTGGATTTTTCTGATTTTTTTAAAGAAAAATATTTACAAAAATGATTTTCCGATGTGGTTTACTCAGATTTTCCCAAAATGCCTTTTACCTTTCAAAGATAGTCAAATTTCAATTTGTCAAATGATTTGGTAAAAATTTTGGCAATTCGGTAGTCAGCGTGGACATTAATAATCACTGGATCCTTAGTGATTGTTATGGAATTTACACTATTAATAAGAAAATGGAGGTGATAAGAAAATGCAAACCGTAGTCAAGCATGTGTGTAGAAGTATCCAAAGATAAACCTGGAAATAACAGCTCAATGCAGCTACCTGATTCGTCTTCGCAGGTTGCAGGAAACACATGTGACGACCTCCCAAGAACTGATATCCACCCGTTGCGGATCCAACTTCAATATTGTAACCACCATTGATAAATTCACTAAAGTCAACGAGATCCATCTTATCGCCATTAGGGTACCATAGACCTTTGGTCGGTAACCCTTTAGATAATGAAGGAACCGTTCTGCAGCAATCACCCAGACCACTCTTATTCATTACTGACATCCGTTGTTAAGTCGAAACACTGGGTCTGGAATTATTCTTATCGAGCATTTTCTCTTCTTTCTTCTTCTTCGATAACACATCCCCCCCTTTATTGGCTAAGGTTACATATCCTCCAAAGATATTCTGATCAATTTATTGGAGCAATATGACACCTATTTTGTGCTAAGATGCCCCACTGTCAACAATCAAATGACTGCTGATAGTTCCTCCTGGAACACCCTGCACACTCGTTCAAAGATTAGTTCTCGACGGGGACCCAGGCCATGACCATCTCTGGTCGGCCTAAGTCATCAATCATAGGCAGCTCCATCCACCTACCATGAGGGGTAGGTGTTTTCTCATCAACAACAGTTGATGTAGATGGTGCTAATGAAGTAGATAAACTCACAGTTGGTGCTTCAGTTGCTTTTGGCTTCCAAATCTGGTCATGCTTAGCCTTTACAGGTCTTTGCTTCACAGATTTGGGTGGTACCTGAGACTTCACCTTTGGGTCAGCCGGTGGCTTTGCCCTTAGGTTAGTCTTTGGACCTGCTTTTGGGCCTCCCTTGGGTTTTGCAACCTTAGGTGGAGCCTTGGAGCTTGATGCCTGATCAGCTTTAGGCTTTGCACCATCAACAACAACCCTTTGTTTCTTTTTCACATTCTTTGGTGTCACCTGAACTTGTTGTTCAGGTGTCTTGTATCTTTGGTTGTTGTATTTAGGGGGCTTAAGTGCTTTCCCCTTTAATTTTCTCAGATAGGGACAATTAGCAATCAAGTGTCCAGTCTCGTTACATTCATAGCATGACCTCCATTCTTCATAGTACTGGGGTTCATACCGTGACTGTCTCGAACTAACCTGAGAAAATCTAGGGCTACAGCTCCCTTGTGAGCTTCTAAATCGAGAGGTACTCGGATATGAATCATAATCAGATAATCTTGGTGAAAAATTTCTTTGATGATTTTGAAGAGAATGTCTCATCTGATTAGTACCTTTAGATTTGATGGGCTTAAGTTCATTGATCTTGGGACCCTTTTGATTTTTCCTAGACCGATTCTTTTGATTCACATGTTTGGTGGGTTTGTGTTTAACATGTTTCTTTTGATCAACGAGTTTTCTGATCTGAGCTTCAGTAACTGGTACTTCCTCAAAAATATGTTTAATCAAGGATTGATCCACATTCTTAATGGGAAACTCTTTATCAGAAAAAAATTTGTCAGATCCCACCAACATGTACAGCCCTTCCGTGCCTTCAGCAAACTGAAAGTGCTTCTTTTCCGGTTCAGGTTCACATAAAATGTGATTTTTAATAGAGCTATGTGAACCTGATTGAGCCTTCTCAGTTTCCTGGGATTCTTTATTAGAAACCTCAAGGTCTGCCTCCGGTAAGGCCTTTGGTTTCAATTTCTCTTTCCGTCTATTTACAGAACATTTATTGTAACCAAATCCTTGATTTTCTTTTTGCCGAGACTGTTTTTTAAGATCAACATCATTTTTACTTAGCACAAACTTTGCAAACTGAAAACCATCTAGCTTATGTTGAGCTTTTTCATAATCAGATTTTGTTTGCGCTAATTCTTTCTTTATTTCCTCAAGAGTTTTAGAAAGCTCGGAATTTTCTTTCATTAAAATTTCATTTAAGTTTTTAAGCTCCATTTCATTTGCTCTCAAAACTTCATTGATGGTTATACAATTTGCTAAATCGCAAGTAAGGGTCTGGTCGTTTTCAGACAGCCTTTCAATCGTACTTTGGAGTTCGGCACAGTTAGAACAGACAAACCTGGAAGATCCTTGTGCAATAGGGTCAGTTCCGTGCTTGATTTGAACTCTAACTTCTGGATTTTGATCATCAGCATCTTCCTCTTCTGATTCACTCCTTTCAGAAGTTGAACAATTTGCATCAGTTCAGTTGATTTCTTCAGAACTTCGTTCAGGATATTGTTCACTAGATGATGATTCACTATCTGCATCTGTACTCTCTTCTGAGATTTGAGCACTCTCTGACGCTTCTCTCGATTCCACAGTCTCTACTCGTTGAGCAAAACACGCAATTTCCCCATTAACACCTCCCATGAGTTGTGTCTTCTGGTCAAAGCCTTTCTCAGCAAGTACAGTAAGTACACTCGCAGCATCCGTGTTTGCTGAGACAAAGTGAATTGCAGGAGTAACCGAAACCACAACCGTTTCTTGATTGTTTTGAACATTGTTAAGTTGTCTGGTTTGATTCGGTTGACTTTGACTAGCATCTGACGTTGATTTCCTCTCCAGATGGGCCCACGGATTACATCCGGAAATCCTCTGTTGTTGTCGTTGTTGGGCCGGTTGGGTGTTCATTGAAGACGCAAAAGCCCATGGTTTGGTTGCATTTGCCATTATGAAAGCCTTGTGAAAAAGTCAACCCTTGGTCAACAAAAGTCAAACTTCGGTCAAAGACGGTTAACACCTATTTTGAAAGTCAAACTTGGTCAACGAAAGTCAACTTCGGTCAACGAAAGTCAACTTCGGTCAAAGAAGATTAACACCTATTTTGAAAGTCAAACTTGGTCAACGAAAGTCAACTTTGGTCAACGCGAGTCAAACTTAGGTCAATTTTAGGTTCAGGTCCTTTCAGGCGAGTAGGAACTCTATTCTTGTGTTTATAGGCGATTAGGGTTTTGTTGGGGCGAGTACGGTTGTAATCACTAGTATTACACGCGATTAGGGTGTAAATGCTAGTGAATAGGGACCTTTCAGGTGATTAGGGGCTATACCACATCAGAAAGTGGGGAATAGGCCTCTATTCGCATGAAGTAGAGACGATTAGGACTCTACTCGTGTGAAGATTCCTTGTACTCGCCTAAGTTATAGGCGAATAGGAGCCTACTCGTGTGAATCTTCTTGTACTCGCCTAAGCAATAGGCGAATAGGATCTGTACTCGCTAGAATGTCTGCGTAATCGCTAGATCTAATCTGTAACCTCACTTTTGCTCAAAAACAGCCGTTTTTTGCCTCAAAATCTTATCCAAAACAATGTGTTTAAACCCCAAATGATTGGAAAAGTTTCCAAAACACTTTTAGAACAAAACCTAATAAAAAACCCACGTTTTTATCCATAAACACACACCAAGAATTTGAAAATAAGGGTTTTTTTTTATCAAAAACTCAAAGTTTCAAACTTCAAAACAGGTTTTTGCTCAAAAATCACAATTTTCCCATAAAAACATACCTGTTTTTGCTCGTTTTTGCTCGTTTTTGCTATCAAAACACTCGTGATAAGAGCCTCGGCTCTGATACCACTTGTAGGATCGACTAACAGGTCACCCGACAATCACGAGCTTGATATTTAGAGTGCGGAATCCTCTAAATATGTCTCAATAACAGAAACGAAGATGAAACAATGATATACGAGTAATTAACACACACAAATGGGTCAAAAGATTAAAGATTTATCATTAAAACAGAGCTCGAGTGTTTACAATGATCAAATCAGACCTTACAGACCAGGGGAGGGTGTTTGGAGAGTGTGTGTGCAAGAACTAATGATTAGGGCAAAGATTGAGACTATTTATACCTCCCGTACTCGTACAGACCTGTTTACGCGAGTATGAGGCTATCTAACATGATAAACTAGCGAGTAGGGCCGTACTCGCTAGTAGCTTCATGCGAGTAGGGCTATACCACATCAATACTGATGTGGTATAGGCTGTAAATGCCTAAAGCCAATGTGGTATAGGCTGTAAATGCCTAAAGCCAATGTGGTATAGGCTGTAAATGCCTAAAGCCACTCCCTACTCGCTTGAAGTGTCCCAAACGTCCCGAAACGCGTATAAACATCTCCAAACACCCCGAAACACGTCCAAACAACATATATACTAGCCTAGGGACATCATGCACTTACAAAGAAGCAGGTGCCGCGTCCGTTGCAACTCAATTTCGCGCGCGTAGTGGAAAATTAGTGGAAAATTTGTTTTTTTTTTACGAAATTTGAAAAACGTTGCTATTAAAATGAAAAAAAATGAAAAACGTTACTACTGAAAAACATTTATATATCAGCCACTGGCAATCAAAGTCTGTTTACTAAGGTCTGTTCCAGAGCAGTGGGCCTTTAAGGAGATTTGTCTGAAACAGCTGTTGCTTCAAACAGATGATGCTTCAACAGTTTGCTTGCAACAACTATTTGAAGCAAACTGTTGAAGCAACATCTGTTTGAAGCAACAGCTGTTTCAGACAGATCTCTTTAACAGACCCACTGCTCTGGAACAGACCTTAGTAAACAAACTTTTCTTGCAACAGATGCTTAACTTCTTGATTTGGTCTTTAGTAAACAGACCTTAAAAAATGATATAGTCTTTCCCGTGCATCGCACGGGATTTCACCTAGTATGCATATATAGCCTATTCCTTTATGATATGTGTGGGCCGCTTATGCTAAAAAGCATTGAAAGTGATTGACAAACATGAAAGCAACCAGTACGTGATACGTGACCTAAATGTGGGGTAAATGAGTACACAAATAAACTTAAAGTTCTGGCAGCAATAACACACGAATTTGACGAACTGTATTGTTTATGCACATTATAAAATTAAATACCGCAATACTACACTTGGTCTTGCTCTTTAGCCTGTTTTTAAAACTCAACAACATGTTTTGAAGGATTCTAACATATGTTTTTTAATGTTGTATTGTTTAAATTTTTAAAATTATGTAAAGTTACCCTTTGCCCCCTTATATGTAATATAATAAAGGCTCCGTCTATTGGCACCCCCCACCTTCTATTTTCACCCCCTCAAAGCGCCTCGCTTAGGCCTAAGCGAGGCGCTTTGAACTCATTCCGAGGAGGTCAGTATGAGGGGGCAGAAAAAGCTGATTTTTAATTCGAAGCGCCTCGCTTATGCCTAAGCGAGGCGCTTCGGATCAAAATTTTTTTTTTTTTTTTTGGTCTTTTGAGTTAGTTTTTTGTTTTTTTTTAATATAATTATTATAAAAAATGTTCTTTTGACAAACGTCTGGCTAACCTGAAGTTCCTTTGGATCAAAATGTCAACTTTTTCCTGCCACCCTCGTATGGTTTGGCTAACCTGTCCAGTTATCAATCTCACTGTCCAACAACTGAATTTTACTTGCTTGCATGAAAAGTAATGATCAGGAACATTCCAAATAACCGTCCAATTTCAGCTTTTGTTTAACTCATGATAGATCCACCAAATCATTTCTTCAAGTTCATTTCACCAAAAAAGGCATAACTGTAATGATCAGAAACATTCCAAATAACTGTTCAATTTCAGCTTTTGTTTAACTCATGATAGATCCACCAAATCATTTATAACCTTTCTGTACCTGTGGCCAAAAGAACTAGGCTTCAAACACTACGGGCATGGCCAGCTCCCATTTCCACCGATATGTACAATGATATGGTTTCTTTTTAGATAAGGAAGTATATGTACAATGATGTCTTTACGCAAAATAAAACTTACACACAACTTTTTGCTCTAGTGGTGTAGTCTACCTTTTTGAAACAGACATTTTAGTCTTCAAGACTTCTATGGTTTCGGGTTCCCTTCCATCGTTGACAGATATCTCTCTGAGATGATATCTTCCCTTTAGGTTTTGGAATTAATGAGACAACTTTTCAGTTGTTATCCGAGAGATAGCGGTCAACGATGAAGACAACCTGAAAGTGGATACCATGGATCAGAGAGATTCAAGCTAATTAAACTCATATCTCAAGCCGGTGCAAGTTATGTTGTAGCATCTTTGATCATCTTCTTGTAATTACTTCCTATTGTTTCGGGTTCCCTTCCATCGTTGACAGATATCTCTCTGAGATGATAGCTTCTCTTCAGATTCTGATTGCACCGGTGGAATTGGAATTGGAATTAATGAGACAACTTTTCAGTTGTTATCGGAGAGATAGCGGTCAACGATGAAGACAACCTAAAAGTGGATACCATGGATCAGAGAGATTCAAGCTAATTAAACTCATATCTCAAGCCGGTGCAAGTTATGTTGTAGCATCTTTGATCATCTTCTTTGTAATTACTTTCTATTGTTTCGGGTTCCCTTCCATCGTTGACAGATATCTCTCTGAGATGATAAAGGTAGATCATGGAAAGTTGAACTCAAGAAAACAAAGATGAAACCGATTAATGTTCTTTATATATGAATAGTGACCCTCTAGCAATATTTGTAATTACTTTCTATTGTTTAGCGCCGATCCGATTGTTAAAAGTATCAAGACTATGAAATTAGTAAAACAACTGAATTTTACTTGCTTGCATGAAAAGTTATTTTTAAATATTTGGACTTGCAATATTTGAAAATTATCATTTCTTGACATGCTTGGTAACACCTTGATCTACAATATTTGAAAATTATCATTTCTTGACATGCTTGGTGACACCTTGATCTGTAATATTTTGAAATTATCATTTCTCGAAAAGTAATTAAAAACACTTAAAAATGAATTAAAAACAATTGTTGCGAGTTAGGTTTAGTCGGAGGACCACGTACAATGATTCATCAAAGTTGTACAAAGCTGGATGTTTTTACTGGAAAACCAAAACGAGCAATTAACGAAGCGAAACGGAGAGATATAATTTTCTTGGCTTGGAAACAACTTAAAAGAACCAAAAATGAATTAAAATTATTTTTTGGTGATTAACAGATAATTTTAAAGAATTAAAAGAAATTCAAATTTTTTTTAAAAAAAGGCCAAAGCACCTCGCTTTGGTCAAAGCGAGGCGCTTTAGTTCGGGCTGTAAACAAACCAAACGTTCGGTGAACCGTTCGTAAACCGTTCGGCGGGAAGTTCGTTTGTGTCCGTTTGTTTAATAAATGAACGAAAACAAACAAAAAATTCCGTTTGATTAACTAAACAAACAAACACGAACAAATGTCTCGTTAGTTCGATTGTGTTCGTGAACGTTCGGCAATGTGTTTGTTTACGTTCGTTTATTTATATCCATTCGTGTATGTTTGTTTATGTTCGATCAGTAGTTAAAACTTAGGATAATTATGAACTTTTGAATTAGGAATATCATGTACTCATGCCTATGCCTAAGTAATTTTAGATAATTATGTCTAAGTTAGTACAATTTGACTTATCAACATCGTTTACTAGATGTACTTTGTCTAACGGTTAATATTAACAATGTTTTGTTTAGTTAGTTGCATATTAAATGTTTGTTTTTGTTTGTTTGTGTTCAAGACCCGTGTTCACGAACAGTTCGCAAACAACTGGATTTCTTAACAAACAAACACAAACACAGAATTATGTTCGTTAGTGTGTTCGTGAACGGTTCGTTTGTCCAAGAAACCTTAACAAACAAACACGAACAAAGCCTTGTTCGTGTTCGTTTGGTTCGTTTACAGCCCTAGCTTTAGTGCCTCGCTTTGACCAAAGCGAGGTGCTTTAGTGGTTTGATTAGACCACAGGCGCCTCGCTTTGACCAAAGTGAGGCGCTTTGGCCTTTTTTTTAAAAAAATTTGAATTTCTTTTAATTCTTTAAAATTATCTGTTAATCACCAAATAATAATTTTAATTCATTTTTGGTTCTTTTAAGTTGTTTCCAAGCCAAGAAAATTATATCTCTCCGTTTCGCTTCGTTAATTGCTCGTTTTGGTTTTCCAGTAAAAACATCCAGCTTTGTACAATTTTGATGAATCATTGTACGTGGTCGTCAGACTAAACCTAACTCGCAACAATTGTTTTTAATTCATTTTTAAGTGTTTTTAATTACTTTTTGAGAAATGATAATTTTCAGATATTACAGATCAAGGTGTTACCAAGCATGTCAAGAAATGATAATTTTCAAATATTGCAGATCAAACATTTAAAAATATATTAACAAGCATTTAAAAATAACTTTTCATGCAAAGCAGGTAAAATTCAGTTGTTTTACTAATTTCATAGTCTTGATACTTTTAACAATCGGATTGTTTTTCGAGAGAAAGGAACTAAGTTGCAAATACGATAATAATCAAACATATCTCAAGCCGGTGTAATTACTTTCAAGTTTTTTAGAATCATTGAAGACAACTTTTCAGTTGTTATCCGAGATATAGTGGTCAACGATGAAGACAACCTGATAGTGGATACCATGGATCAGAGAGATTGATTTCAAGCTAATCAAACTCATTGGTATATAGAGAGCAAACCGACGATCATTCAAAATTTAAAGTTACCGCTAACCTCTGTGCCATCATCGACTACAGCAAACCGACGATCTTCCTCCACGGCACTCCTAATGGGCTTCTCTTTATTTCACGGTACGATTTGTGTTTTTGTTGCTTTATAAATAATAAGTTTTGTGTTTATCAAACCCTAACGTCTGAGCAATGATTTATTAAATCGTTTTACTAATTTCCGATTCTTGATAATAATAAATTATTATAATAAGACAAAGGAACTAAATTACAAATATAATAAAAAATAATAATAATAATAATAATTGTAACATCCCGCCCCTCTCACCACCAATATTGTCCGCTTTGCCCATCCAGAGCTCAATCGTACAGATCCGTAACCGTTTGGCAGCTGCGCGGGATCGTCAAAAGAGCTATGCCGATCGCCGTCGCAAACCGCTAGAGTTCCAGGTTGGGGACAAGGTGCTTCTGAAAGTTTCACCATGGAAGGGCGTCATACGCTTTGGAAAGCGTGGCAAGCTTAACCCTCGTTACGTCGGACCGTTCGCAATCCTGGAACGGATTGGGCCGGTGGTGTACAGACTTGATTTACCGACGGAGCTCGGTAATGTTCACAACGTCTTCCATGTGTCTAACTTAAGGAAGTGTTTGGCTGATGAATCTCTTGTTATGCCACTGGAAGAGATCAAGGTTGATGATCGTCTTCGCATTGTGGAGGAACCTGTGGAGATTCTGGATTACAAGATTCGTAGCCTTCGGCGGAGTAAAATCCGCATCGTTAAAGTTCGTTGGAACTCGGATCGTGGACCGGAGTTCACGTGGGAACGAGAGGACCAGATGAAGGCTAAGCACCCTCATCTCTTTCCGAAGCGCGCGTTCGAGTCCAGGTATGTTACTGCTGAAGCAGAGTGAATCTCGGGGCGAGATTCCCTTTCAACGTGGGGATGATGTGACAACCGGTAACCTTTCTTTTCGTTTTCTTCCTTTTCGTCTTTTTCATTTTTGGGCTTCGTGCAATTTTCGGGACGAAAATTCTTTCAACATGGGGATGATGTGACACCCGGCATGTTCGGCTTAAACATAATAGTAACATCTAAGTCTACCTTAGCGAGAAACGTTTATAAACAAACTTAACTGGGTTAGTTGAGTCGGGTCAAATTAGGATTGTCCAGGGTTCAATGATCTGGAGGATCATTGGGAGTCGTTTTGGGAAAACATTAGTACCGGGTCCGTCGTTGGTGACATTACATGAACTAATTAAGTATATGTGTAGATTATGGGTCGTGTGGTGGATTGTATGCTTATACTTGCTTAAACGATGTACAAATGATTATACGTGCCTAAATATGCTAAGTATAGACTATGGATGCATGCTTATGTGTTAAGAGGTATTAGAATGCGTTAAACACGACAAACTGGAAAAAGGTTAACATGTGTTAAAAGTGCTGTTAACATGTGTTAAAAAGTGCTGATGACCTGAATGTGGAAATAATGGGCGAATGTGGAAATGGAACTTGAGAAATGGGCGAATGTAGAAACAAAGTGGGCGAATGTGGAAAGATTCCACATTCGACCATTAAAAAGGGGCGAATGTGGAAAAGTTCCACATTCGACCACATAAAATGGGCGAACCTGGACTGGGTATAAATACCATCCTTAGCCATTTTTCACCATTTCACAAACCCTAAACGCCTCCAAACACTCTCTATCAGTTATTATCATTGGGGAAGGAGTTTTTGAGCTTGTTTTTCATAACCTAACTCTCTAAATCATTACAAGTGAAGATCTAAGGTGTGTTCTTCATTACAAATCCTTTTTAAACAATTTTGACTTGTTTTAATCTAAACCCCAAGGGTCCAGATCTGATATCAACCTATTTTATGAATAAAAACCTTTCCTAACCAAAACCTATTCATAAACAATGAGTTTTTATGCAAATAAACATGTGTTAGTATGATATTATGCATTGTTTGATGATTACTTGTTGTATAGATGATATGACAACAACCTAGGGCTGTTATTAATGATGGGTTATTATTGAAACATGTTACCTTTGATTGTTGATGGTGTTTTGGCGATTAAAGGGGTTTTTAGTTAGATTTAGGGTTTGTTTTTGGATGATTATGATAAGGGTTTCTTGTTCATAATGATTCGAGTATGATGGACGGATTATTGATCGATTTCAGAAAGTTTCCTAATTGGGTAATATTTTCATGCATGGTGATGTGACATCTCCATAATTTACTATTTTAGGAAACTTGTAAAACGGATAGATTTTGGGGTAAAATTGGTAGGGTTTCGTATGAATGTATTAATGATGCTTGACTGCTGTAACTCGTGATGTTTCGTGATGTTTTCGGATGTTTTTCGACGCGTTTTTGGAAAAATCTGACATCAGGGGCGAACCTGGAATACCTTCGACCAGTCGAACGGTCGAAGGTGGGTTCCAGGGGGCGAACCTGGAAACTAAAAGGGGCGAATGAACTAAAGGGGCGAAGGTGGGAAGAAAAGGGGCGAAGGTGGAGGTTCAAAGCCACATTCGACCAGTTAAGGCCACCTTCGACCTCCCAGGACTACGTTCGACCCTACGTTAGCAAAAATGAGATTTTTGATACAAACTAAGTGTTTTATGCTTGAACCTTGCGTGTAATCTATGTGTACTTGATTAGTTAGGGTAATGGGTCACCAACGGGATGTCGGGTCGGTCTAGTGTGTCGGTTAAACATTTAAACACGTTTTAAAAACATACTTGGTTATGATCTGGACAATCGGGGACTAGATAACCTTATGGTTATTAGTCGGAACACTTATGTGAACATTTTGATAGATCTCCGGTAGAGGGATCATCAAGGGCTAAACATCTTTTACTTACATTTGAGGAACGCTATCTAAGGTGAGTTCACGGCCCCACTTTTACTGCTTTAACTTTTGGGGGAGAAAACATGCGCTAAACAGTTTTGGTAACATATGTCATACTATGGTTTTAACTTTATATTGCTATACGATCTTTTGGAAAGTCCCGGGGAAACCATGAATGTGCGGGTTTGCACAACGGGGGAAATGTGGATAGATCTATTGGGCGTGACCTGCCCCACTCGTCGGCTTGGAGGGCCGGGCGGGTGCATATTGTCTCGAACAGGAACATTATCGTGCTGAACATTACGGGCTGCTAAACATGCTAAACATTGCTAAACGTGTCCAGTAATGGTTTCCAATCGTAGTAGTAATAAAATATACGCCTAGCTAGCGTACTTGGTAGCATTGATATAGTATGGACATGGTAACACTTGGTAACTCTTTTTGAACAAACCTGTGAACTCACCAGCATTATATGTTGACGTCTTTTGGCATGTTTTTCTCAGGTCGCTAAGGTAGCTACAACGGGAACTAGGCGCACAAGTCTGCACGGGCGTCTAGAGTTAGGAGCATGGTCTTGTTAAACATTAAACAATGTCTTTTGGGTTGTAAACATTTAAAGCTTCCGCTACAGTTTATGCTTTTATAATTATATCTTTTGGGTATTGTGTTATGCATATAGTGTTGTTTATTGTGACCGTTGACTTGAATCCTGGTTTGTCATGCGCCTCGCGGTAAAACCCCGCAAGTGGAATTTGAGGGTGTGACAATAATAATGTAATATAGTCATTGTTAATGCTCAAAAAAGTCAACCTTTGTTGACTCATAGGAGTCTTGAAGACGAAATGAAAACGCCTATCGTCACTCTGTATAGAGAAGAAAATCAACAACCGGATGGTTGGTAGCTATAGGTAAGAACATTGTGGATGAGGATTGTTTATCTTCCCATTGATTTCAAGTATGTTGCCTTCATCGTTGACAGATATCTGGTCTTCAGAGTTTCCAACCCCTAATACATTCATCAAAGGATATTCATGTGAGAATGATTTCGTACAAGATTCCTATGCAAGCAAGTCATCTCATGTTGAATATTTAGTTCTCTCCGAACTTCAGCTTCCAAAATACGACGTCGTTGTAGCTCATATGTTATTATCTCTTCTCTTATTCTCTGTTTCTCTAGTTCTCGATGGATTATTGCTCTCATATCGACTCTCACAATTATTCACAATTTTATACATACAACACACCTTCTTCGTTGACCGTACTGTTCTTCTTGATCTTTTATGTATGAATAGTGACCCTCTGGCAAACCTACCTCTGTTTTGAATTTGTTGCTTCCATAGAGAAGTTATCAATCTCACTGTAATGATAAGGAACATTCCAAATAACTGTATAATTTCGTACAAGATTCCTATGCAAGCAAGTCAAATTCAGTTGTTAGACCAACTTGAGATATGAGTTTGATTAGCTTGAATCTCTTTGATCCATGGTATCCAGTCTTCAAGGTGGACTTAAGCACCTGAACGGGAAGTTGAAATTTTGAATGATGTTCGTCGACTGCACCGAACACACTACAATTATTCACTATTTTATACATACAACACACCTTCATCGTTGACCGTACTGTTCTTCTTGATCTTGATCTTCACACTTGCTTTTGACAAAGGTCTGGCTGACCTGAAGTTCCTTTGCAACCAGGTAAAAAGGAACTAGGTTGCAGATATAAAAATCCATCACATCATGATTATACTCTTTATGTATGAATAGTGACCCTCTAAGTATGCGATGCATAGAAAAACTTACGAGGTTAAACTTGGAGTTTGGTGAAAAAACCTTGAAGAAATGATTTGGTGGATCAGCCATGGGTGTGGTATGCTCAAAGATTTAATTTAAAAATATTTTGTAAGGATTTATTTATAGATTAATGACACAACTTTTCAGTTGTTATCCGAGAGATAGCGGTCAACGATGAAGACAACCTAAAAGTGGATACCATGGATCAGAGAGATTCAAGCTAATTAAACTCATATCTCAAGCCGGTGCAAGTTATGTTGTAGCATCTTTGATCATCTTCTTGTAATTACTTGACAGATATCTCTCTGAGATGATAGCTTCTCTTCAGATTCTGAAAGTGGATACCATGGATCAGAGAGATTCAAGCTAATTAAACTCATAGGTAAGAACATTGTGGATGAGGATTGTTTATCTTCCCATTGATTTCAAGTATGTTGCCACACAAGACGAATGTTGCAACATGAGTTCGACCAAGATGACACACGAAGCTTTAGACTCGAACCGGATCCAAGTATTCCTGTAATGATCAGAAACATTCCAAATAACTGTAATTGATTTCCACGATCTACCTTGACTGCTACAACATAACTTGCACCGGCTTGAGATATGAGTTTAATTAGCTTAAATCTCTCTGATCCATGATATGAGAGCAATAATCCATCGAGAACTTGAGAAAGAGAGAATAAGAGAAGAGATAATAACATATGAGCTACAACATAACTTGCACTGGCTTGAGATATGAGTTTAATTAGCTTAAATCTCTCTGATCCATTGTATCCACTTTCAACTAAATCTTTCTCTGATATACTCTATATCAACCGAAATTGAGTATCATCAATCTGGTATTAGTGGTTGGAAACTGTGATGAAAAAGCTGGTGTGTGTTGAACAAGAAGATGATCAATGATGCTACAACATAACTTGCACCGGCTTGAGATATGAGTTTAATTAGCTTGAATCTCTCTGATCCATGGTATCCACTTTCAGGTTGTCTTCATCGTTGACCGCTATCTCTCGGATAACAACTGAAAAGTAATTACAAGAAGATGATCAAGGATGCTACAACATAACTTGCACCGGCTTGAGATATGAGTTTAATTAGCTTAAATCTCTCTGATCCATGATATGAGAGCAATAATCCATCGAGAACTTGAGAAAGAGAGAATAAGAGAAGAGATAATAACATATGAGCTACAACGACGTCGTGTTTTGGAAGCTACAACATAACTTGCACCGGCTACTTTTCAGTTGTTATCAGACGAGGACTTGCCTGTGTTGCCGCATTTAATGAAATTTAACGCGCATACCGCATTAATTGACTTTACGTGGTTGATGATGTCAAGTTTAAGTCATAGACAATGTTGAGGGTTATTACTTTGTTTTTTAAATTTTTTTAACTTTTTATAATTATTAAATTAAAAAAAAACAACTCAAAACATCAAAACAACTACCAAAATAAATTACCCCCTCCAAATCGAGGCGCTTCGCTTAGGCCTAAGCGAGGCGCTTCGAATTTAAAAAAACAGCTTTTTCTGCCCCTCGTACTGACCTCCTCGAATCCAGCTCCAAATCGCCTCGCTTAGGCCTAAGCGAGGCGCTTTGAGAGGGTTAAAATAAAAGGTGGGGGGTTTAAATATAACGACCCTATAATAAATTATAGATATATGGTGAGGATTATTACAGAAAAATTAAATTTAATAAATTAGCATTAAGACCGACAACCCTTACAAGTGAGAGGCGGATAAACGGGCCACGAGTTGTGCCGTTACCCACTTTTGAATAGAAAAACCTACTCTATTAAAAATAAAACTTAGGTCCTTCGTTGCTTGAGAGTTACTCTGCACCACCTATTACTAGTGGTTTATATCTTTGCTTTGTTTACTCTCCTTACATTCTAATATGATCAAACCTACAAAAGAAATGTAATTCCAATGTATATATCTGTTGGAGTTGTTCACATGGACATTACATGTTTAGCCTAATTTTCGTAATCACTATTGATATTACATGTGATTTAACATTTTGTTGGTTTGATGTCCGCTTCTCCTTTTGCATACATATACATTTTACTCATGTCCTCAAATACATATATACTAGAAACTTGTCCACTTTTTTATAGTTAATTCATTGTATAATACTAAAAACAAATAAAAAGAAAAAAGAAAACCTCGATGATTTGAGTTTCTTGCCCCGAGAGAGCTGCAATGAAAATAAAAGCTTCAACTTGTTGAGTGTTCAGTAATACAACCCAAGTACATGTAAGACAGATCAAGTAAAAGCTACACTTATATTCTTGTCTTTTTCTATGGAAAATACAAATGAAGTCCCTTTGATAAATTTTGACTAGTTTCAATAGTTTGGCTAGATGACATAGTTGGTCCTCCAAATTCACATTTTTATTAAATTTGCTGCAATCTTTAACTTGGATCCTATTAGGTGTTAGAAGTAAATAATCATGAAAATCTTAATTAAACTTATGATATTTAGGAAGTCAACTACAAAGTCAAAGCAGTAAGTTAGGCGCCAAAAGTAAACAATGTGTCGGTTGAAGTTTGGTTGTGTCGATTAGTTAGCATAGCGGTTAATATAACCGTCATCTTATGTAAGGGTATTTATACCCATATGTTTCATCATTTGTAATGTGTGGATCATTAATAATATTGTGTTTGTCAAACACTCAATCCCACCCTCTGTTCAATCGGAGTCACTGCACAATCTTTGCGTATACTCAATCAAACATGTTCTTCTATATACCAAGTATGATTTGCAAAATAGGGCCAGATTCGAACATTAGGTACATA
This sequence comes from Ambrosia x helenae, assembly GCA_030844895.1. Lineage (NCBI taxonomy): Eukaryota > Viridiplantae > Streptophyta > Magnoliopsida > Asterales > Asteraceae > Ambrosia > Ambrosia x helenae. Next base: position 37,356,188 of record CM061232.1, read on the forward strand.
AACATGTCCTAGAAATTTTTGCACTAAATTAAGTTAATAGGTGTAACCTCTCCGCTTGGAATTATAAGATTTTTAAGGCAAGCTAGTTTGCAAATTGAATATAAATATACTTTTCTCTATTGCCAAAAAATAATAAATAAGAATGTATTTTGGGTGCAAATTAAATATAGATAGAATGGTTAGGTAAGACTATCATATGTCATGGTACATGTATGTATGCATATATATAGGTAGAGGATCTGGATCATTTAAGAACTTTCTATTTTGAAAACTTGAGAACTCAATCCATTGAAAATCCCACATCTCATGCAATTTTTTATCATTTTTTAAACATAGATGAACATCTAACTAAGAAATCAGAAGAAAAAAAAACTTGTGTTCGTTCATTTACATAGGTGTAATTAAAGTGACGTTACACCATGTTACGCCACATTTACACCACTTTTATACGGACGTCAGACACTTATAAATTTAAGTTATTTTAGAAAAAGAAAATAAATAAAAATCACATGGGATGGGAGGTCGAAGTTTTCGTAGTTCTCGTAATAAGTGGGAATTCTCATTTGATCAAATCCACACACACATATATATAGGGCTGTAAACGAATCGAACTTTCAGCGAACAGTTCATGAACCGTTCGGCGGGAAGTTTGTTTGTGTTCGTTCATTTATTAAAAAAATTTGTTCGTTTAGTTAAACGAACGAACATGAACAATGGTCGCGTTCGTTCATTTATGTTCGTGAACGTTCGGTAACGTGTTCATTTATGTTTGATAATTTAATAAGGTTTTTAATTTCTATAATTTTTTTATATTCTTTTATTTTTATGTGAAGTAAATATATGGCTATATGATATCAATAACCCTACTTTTAGTATCCACGCTCACTGCTCAGTATATGTTTCCACGTTCCAACTCCGACACCCTCCACATGTTTGGATAATTAGGTTATAATTTGAGGGGTCTAGTTAATGTCTTATTGTATGTGAATTCGATCTTATTTAAAAGTTAATATATGTCAGTTTGTGTTCGTGTGCGTTCATGAACAAAATTAACAAACGAACACGAACACGAGTGTTTCCTTAACAAACGAACACGAACAAAAAATTCATTCGGTAAGTGTTCATGAACTGTCCGTGACAAATAATTTCCTTAACGAACGAACACGAACAAGGCCTTGTTCGTGTTCGTTCGGTTCATTTGCAGCCCTATATATATATATATTAGAAATCCTTGTTATATGGTAAACTCTGGAAACTCTAACTTCCTGACTTTTTTATATGAAAATTTTAGGGTATGTAATATACATGATTTTAAGCATTTTGGGCCAAAAAAATCAAAAAAGCGTCGAGCCGATTTTTTAAAATAAATAAAAAACCGTTTTCGGGTAACAAATGGTTAACCCGTGTTAGTTTCACTTAACATGTGTTAGTCAAAACTTTATTTAAAAAAAAAAACTACTCGGCGCTCTTTTGATTTTTTTGGCTCAAAATGCTTAAAATCATGTATATTACATGCCCTATTTTTTTCAAAAAAAAAAATAAAAAATTGGGAAGTCAGAGTTTCCAGAGTTTACCATATAACAAGGGTTTCCACACATTATCCTCTCCATATATATATATATATGTTTTTACACATGATATTTTATATTCTTTTGGGCTTTTGGCATAGTATTATATAGAAAAACACAAAACCGAACAATTTAAAACACAAATTAGTGTATTTCTCGACATGCAATCTAAAACACCATGCGAAGAAAGTAATCAGTGTGTTTTAAATTTCAAGTCTAGAATACATTTGATTGTGTTTTAAATGATTGCGTTTAGTGTTTTTTAATGTAATACAATGCAAAATGAATCGAAAAACATCATAGCCAAAAATTTAAAACACAATAACTACATAGACTTCTCACACTTTTTATGAAAAATGCACCTTGTACATAAACTTGTTGATTATATCAATAAGAACATAAGGTATAAACATAAGAATAAATCATGTGTACCTTATATGATTAACCATTTAGGAACCTTAGTAATGGAAGACACCATCATCTTGATCGGGTTCCCTTTAGGGTATGCAGTTCTGATGGTTTGTGTGTTCTTAAGTTATGAACACACATTGAGAGAGAGAGAGAGATAGGGGATGGCTAATGGTGTTATGTTATGATTGTCTCAATCTAATCTCATAATATCTCTTCATATTTATACATACCCAGGGGACACCCTAATAAGGCCCATCTAATGATAGTCCGCCCATCAAAGACATATCTGTTGTTGGGCTTAGGATAATATTAATAATTGATCATCATTATATAAATGATTATAATGGCTATCGATAAATATACAAACGTTCGTATATTTATTCCAACATTCTCCCACTTAGCCGAGTAATCATTTATTATGAGTATTACGTAAGTCTACAGAGTTTAATACTCATTTTAGTTCTAAAACCCAAAATGTAGCAGAGAAATACAGCCGTTAAGTCTTTATTCGACTTAGGACCCCCATTAATCATACTACACCCAAATTTAAAACTTAACATTAGGATCAATTAACGTTATGCCCTTAGTAGATTTGTTATATTATTGTCTTTATGCCATTATGCTAGCTTAGCATACTAATAGACAAACAAATCATAATGAGGAAAATTAATCATTAATCATTAGTCATTAGTCATAAGTCATTCATAGTACGATATGCAGTTGTACATGGTCATTAGTAATACCCTTTTCTCTTAGTTGGCCCGTTAGTGAGACTTATGGGTGATAGACCTTTAGTTATTGGATCCATAAGCATATCATGAATGCATTCGATACAAAATTCTGATTTCCTCTATTTGTTCTTAATCATAAGCGAACAATAATTTCGTATCGAACTCTAATGCAGCTCCTCTCAAACTGTTACTGTTTGAGAAATTATGGTAGCTGACTTTATCACAGTAAGTCTTCAACTTAGTATTTATATGGAGTTAATAAGTTATGAGTCAACTGATAAATTTAGCAACAACATTTAATGACCATTCTGTTGTGGTTAGCATCACATTATGTCATGATAACTTAGGTTGTTGTTACAGTTCCTTATGACTCCTCCATAAAATAGTTATGTCTGCCGACATTATGATATACCCCGAAATTGACACTTGATTTCCTTTGAATATAACAAAGTTAGAGTAAGAGTACTCAATCACTTTAGGTTCTCACTTCTTCTTTAGATTATAGTCTCTTGTTTCTTAAAGATATTGTAACGTTTCATTAGATGTTTTTCATCAATCTAGACAAGTCTAGTATCAAGCAATGCGAACAATATCATAAACAAGCATAGACTTAAATTTACATCAGTCTTCTAATTAATGAAGCATAAGGTAATAATCTCATTTATTGTTGGGTCTGCTGACCTGGAGAAGAACAGATGATTGGAAAGCCAAAACATGCTATCTATTTGATCCTTGAATAAACAGTCTTTACAACTTGCTTCTCCCAAAAGACTGCTGACCTTAACTACTGTTCTATCCAAACAACTGCTCAACAACTGCTGACATAAAGAACTGCTGAGGAAACAACTGATGAAGAACAACTGCTGACCAAAGGTCTGATAAAGAGCAACTGCTGATACAAGTACTGAAGACCAAAGCACTGATGGAACCAACAGCACTTAGGCTCCAGCAGTGGATACAAGACCATCAGAGTTTATCTTCAACAGCTGTTTAATATCAGTGCTTTTAATGTAACAGTAGTTTGTATAGCAGATGTTTAAGTTTGTTATTCTGTTAGAGGTCACTGTCTTAGGTGACGTCAGCCTAGGTCATCAGTGGTTTGAGTCTGTCTATAAATAGAACAGTGCTTGTACTGTTCTATTGCATCACACACAAAACATTCTCTCTGACAAACAATGTGTGATCAGGCTGAGGGGGAGTAACTTGTACGATTGTAATCTTTGAATTAATGAAAGCATTCGATCTAAAAACATTTACTCTCTTGTTTTGATTTACAGTTTATTATTCCGCTGCACTTTCATTCTATTTTCATTTCATTATTACCATCATTTAGTTAAACAATCAAAACAAACAAACTCAGATCCTAACATTTATCCCATTATCCTCTAAAAGAGAGCAATGTTATATGTTACATACTTAAGGACCCGGTTAAAGTAAAACTTATGGGATGAAACTAATATCCCGTTGGGTCTATCTCGGTATATTTTGATTCCTATCACGTAAGAGGAATCCCCGATATTCATCATGTCAAAATTATGCATGAACAATGCTTTGACTTAGGTAACATATACTTGTCAAGAGAAACGTCATATATGTAAGGACAAGTTTTCATTAGTTGCTCCCACTCATCTTGAGGTAGGTTCTTTAATCCACTTAGTTCTTAATGAAGAGTAATTTCATTATGATTCCAACACATTTTATGCTTGCATCAACCCATACATGGATCTTATCGACTTACAGACTAAGTGTTCTTAACCTTCAGTTTAGAACTTTTAGGTTGCTTAATGAACATGTAGGTCATTGTTATGGAAAGTTGTCTTAATGTCCATCTAATGTGGCTCTTAGTTATTATGAGCTACTAGGACGATAATGATCCTCAAAGAAATCTTTTGTAATACAGATAAGAAGATTCTTTGATAATCTAATCCCTCTTGAGTATAATCTTTTACAATCAATCTTATCTTACAACGTTCCCATTCGGATCTGGTTCAATTATGAATACCTTTAGGTTATTCAACCAAATCCTAAACGTTATTCTAATTTATGGAATTAAATTTTTCTAATAATAGCTTTATTCCATTTAGAAGATTGATTGATACTAATGATTTAACTAGAAGAGGTAGGATCGGTAAACTTTCCAAACATCCATTTTGTATTAGTCAGGTAGGTTACATAATCATCAAAGTTAATGGGCTTTTAGACCCAAATGACCTCCTGAGTTGAACACTGGGTTTATTATAGTTAAGTGTTTTTATTTTCAGGTATATAAGGAGCAACATTAGTTTCTAAGTGTGTAAGAGTTGGTGCAGTAAGGTGTACAAGAGGAATAATCGAAGTTAAATTCAGAGATAAACTTAATGAGTCTCGAATTTTAATGAGTCTCTCCCCCGCATCTTGTACTTCCGAAAAGTCATAATAAGGACTTTTACTACTCCCACTTACCATAGAAATCTTAATGAATTCAGCATGCTTAAGGTCTAACATTTGGAAGATCCATAGATTTTAATAGAGAAAACAACATAATGATGTTTATTGTCATTTCTCTTGATGAGGATTACTTTAGTAAGAAATCTAAGTTCGCCCATATATAGGCATCCACAAAACTTTGTTAGGAGTACGTTAAATGCTAAGGAGACAAGTTGTGATAGAGCGTTGTCCAGTGCAAGAGGTGTAATTTGAGGATAGATCAAATTTTCGTTCCCCCACCTCTGTAACTTTTGCAAGTCATAAGTAGGACATCTAATGCTCCCACTAATCTTTTAGGTCTCTTAGTATCTCCACATAATAAGTTTTAACGATGCGTGTGAACGAGAATATTTCATATATTTTATATTTGATTTCCCTTATCGTCCAGATTTCATAAGAAATCTTAAGGACATACTTAGAGGGAATATTATTAGTATATATGAATTGATTTCTTTAATACTTTTGGTCTTTAGGAAACGGAATAGATACAATTAGATATTTATCTAAGCTCCACTGATGTCAATTAGTTATGACTTATGATGGAAACCCATTTATTCATTTCGCCATTTAATGTTTAGGGCATTTAACACATGCTTTAAAGTCACTGAGAATGAGATTTGATAGCCAAGCATCCTTTAGTGACCTGGTCATGATTTCTCATGAAATTTTGGTCTTAGTGGATGAATTGCATGGGTCTCATTTTCCTTTGTTAAATTCTCATTTTCATGATAACAAAGTTGTGAAAACATTATTGGATCATCTAGTTTTATTTCATAAGGTTTCTATTCAGATAATGACAACAAACAATATGAGAGTTAACTTAATAGTGGCTTTGGTTTGGTCATTAAAACCTTGTAACTATCAAAATATTGTAGCTTTTAGTATTGATACTAAATTCTGAGTAATCTCAAGAATATCGTAAGGTATCATAAAGCTTCAACACTAAGATCAGTTATTAATGGTTAATAGACCCTTAATTTTGCCACTAACTCTCATCTTAAGTATTTGTTGAATTCTGGTAAGGAAACGTATAAAACTAGACTCAACCATCATGTGTTAATTGGAATTCATTAGCATTTGTGGAGTTAAATATCTTTAATTAGGCACTACATATCTTAGTCAGCTGTTCTCTTTACTTATGGGTAATCTCATTTCTTATGCCTATTCTTAATGGCACAATTTTGCTTAGTAAGACTTTCCCGTTGGAGAAACTTATAGCTGAAAGTAGTACTTGTATTTTGTTTCCAGACCTTATAATTATCCTCTCTATGGTAATTATTCTTCCTCTTTTAGGTTTAATGGTAGTAAGGTGAATAACATCAACTTTTGTAGTTTAATGCGTTCCTTTTCCTATACATAATTCGCTATCAACACACTCATTTTACTTTGATGTTTCTGAGTGTTATAGTTGATTCATAATGCATCTAATCGTACTGATGGAAAAGTTATTATGCACTAGAAATTTATTGATTTCCATGTATAACCCCTTAGCTTTATGGGTCATGTTATTCAATGTTAAGATGTATTCACAGATGCCATTTAACCATAAAGTTAGATTTATTTGTTTCATGCTTCTTACGAATTATATTCTTTCATTCCATAGATAATACATTAGTCTTAGGAATTTCAGAATCTTTAATAGCTCACCTGATAGGAATCAGTATAAGGAGTTCTTAATTACCATAAGAGACATTTTGTGTATCCCACTTTCTTATGCTCAATGTTATTCTGTAATACTTTATCAGATAGAGCGTAGGAATGTTATGTCTTAAAAGGTAATTTAAGACTTAATAAGAACAAAGTTTAAGATAACTCTTCTTAGTTTTGATAATTATAGTGGATCACTTAGTTGAGATAGTACTTTATAGAAGAATGTGAAATTAGTTTCGAGTTATGGGTATTGAAATAAGGCAGACTTAGATTATGATCATTATATTAATGAAGGATCATTAATTGTGAGGATCAATTTTTTTTTGTTATGAAGACGTGATAATATCATAACACCAACATAAGCTACTTAAATAACATGCTCTAGCTTTGGCTATACGCTATTTATTTAAGTATTGAATTGCTGACAGTGAATGTAAACCCATCACCTTTGGGCATAAGTGAGACATTCAAAGTCCTAATGCAATACGCTCAGTTCACCAACATAATCTGTTACACATCACCTTTGGGCAGAAGTGAAACCTTATGGCACTTATGTGAACGAGCTACAATGCTTAACGAGATTTTTATAACCACCTAATGTGACACATCACCTTTGGGCAGAAGTGACACCTCAAATGTTATTGCAAGTTAAGCAAGGTTTAAGTAATGTTTCAATAAAACTGATACGTTAGGTTTTATCAAGATTCCAAATTTTATTAGAGATCCCGGAAACTAATGGGTTCTCGATAACTAATGGGTTCTCGATAATCTTATGAGTTCCCGGAAAAAAATAATAAGTTCTCGAATTAATCTTATGAGTTCTCGAAAAATGTTATGAGTTCTCGGAAAAATAATGAGTTCTCAAATAAGTAATGAGTTCTCGAATAACTAATGAGTTCTCAAATAAGTAATGAGTTCTCGAATAATTTTAAGAGTTTTCGGAAAAAATACTTATGTTCTCGAATGCTTTTCTAGTTCTCGGATGGCATTAGTAGTTCTCGGTTTTTTTTTTCTTAATGGCTCTCGATTCTGATATGCCTGTTCTCGAAAAATGATAGTTCTCGGAAAAATATAATGAGTTCTCGGATATAATTACGATTTAAAAAAAAGAAATTAAGAACCATAACCGAGAACTCCTTTATCGGGAACCTAATCGAAAAACTGCAAAATTCGAGAACCTAATAGACCGAAAACTTCATCCGTAAACTATTTTATTAAAACTGATAGATCCGATAACTTAATTCGTTAACCTTAAAACCGAAAACTTATTATTTAAAAACTAATAATAAATAAATGTGGTTTGAAATTTTAGGGATTTACATAATACCTATTTCCAATTTTAAATGATGGCTATCTCCAAAGATATCATAAGATTTTGAAATCTTTGACTTTATCATAATTGATTTCGAAAAATTTCTTGGAGATAAAGTTATGTCCTAAATTATTGGAAACAGAATTTCAATCCAATTTTAAAACAAAATCATAAGAATTTTCGGTTTTTTTTTATGATGTTCTTAAAGAACATCAACCGAAAAAAAAAACATAAACAATATGACATATATCTCATGAATCCGTCGTTATCTCCGATTGAATTTATGGAGCGAATTCAATTAATAATATGATGTCCTTCACAGTCGTAATTTTGAGAATTGAGAATTATGCCAATTCAAAATATACATTTATCTTTAACCTTGAAAAAAATATCCTGATATTTAGTTCATAATTCACTAAAGAAGGAATTCCCCACTAATTGTGATACTGACTCCATTCACGAAATCAAAAAATTAGTGGGTGAAGAATACGCTTTGTAGTAGAAGTATAATAAAACAAATCGATTTGTATGAATTAATATAATCAACATCGCTCTGATACCACATGTTGATTATATCAATAAGAACATAAGGTATAAACATAAGAATAAATCATGTGTACCTGATATGATTAACCATTTAGGAACCTTAGTAATGGAAGACACCATCATCTTGATCGGGTTCCCTTTAGGGTATGCAGTTCTGATGGTTTGTGTGTTCTTAAGTTATGAACACACATTGAGAGAGAGAGAGAGATAGGGGATGACTAATGGTGTTATGTTATGATTGTCTCAACCCTAATCTCATAATATCTCTTCATATTTATACATACCCAGGGGACACCCTAATAAGGCCCATCTAATGATAGTTCGCCCATCAAATACATATCTGTTGTTGGGCTTAGGATAATATTAATAATTGATCATCATTATATAAATGATTATAATGGCTATCGATAAATATACAAACGTTACGTATATTTATTCCAACAAAACTTATATATATATATATATATAGAGAGAGAGAGAGAATGTGATTGGAGAAAGATTGAAAGAGGTATGAAGGAGAGAATGCATTCAAATTAATATAAAATGAAATATGATGCATGTATGGATGATAGACAACCTACTGTCACCTCTTAGCTTCTTACAAAACCTTCCTTTTATGGTGGCATAACCAAACCACAATCAAGATAAGGAACAGAAGTCCTCACCAGTGTCAATGTCACTACTCTATTACCAAAAGTTGCATCTGACATCATATGCTATCAGTATGATCATTAATGTGTTAATTAAGAGATTTGGGGTTGGATTTTGTTCAACTTTATTTACCTTTATTTTGAGTCATGTCTTTTATAAAGATACATTATACGTATATTCAAAAACGTTCACAAAACTAAGTTAAATATTTGCAGATTATCTAACTCAATTTTATAAAACAAAAACTTTAGTTTTCCTTGTAGTTATAGCTAGGGCGTATATAAACATATATGACCGGAGGTAATCTTGTTGGTTATCTACCAATGGCGTTCATGAAGTGCATGAAAATGATTTTAAAGTGCAGTGGGCTAGCTTTAGTTTGCCTGGTCTGGTATCGATGCATGCAATAGGAGTTCTAGTCTTGCTATATGTCTGAGCTTATTCCCCTCTATACAGGGCAAGTTCGAAGACTAGGCGAAGATCGGAGACTAAACACGAATCATCAATTCCTTTGACCATTCGTTTTGAGCCTCCAATTCTTTTAGAAATGCTAACGAGGTTCAATGATGCCAACGAAGGGAACCAGCCGAAAGGTTATCAATGGCTGGCGCGTAACATAGGCAGACTCATAGGGGAAGGCTGTGCGTGTAAATCCCAACTAGAGAGCTCCTTTTCATTCGATTTCTATACTATAAAGGGCGGCTACTCGACCTTTTGGAAAGAGCTACTCTAAAGCCTATTTTGTTACTTTTTAGCCGATTTCAGTTTCAAAGATCACTTTTCTCAGGCCAAGACTGTAGAGGGTCCTCTGCGGCTCATAGAGGCCTCTACGAGCTATAGAGGCTTGTGTCAATCATTGCAGTGGGCACCCACCTCTACGCCTCGTAGAGGCCTCTACGAGCCGTAGAGGGGTGTGGTTTTCAATGCTCTGACACCTCTACGGCCCGTAGAGAGCTGTAAAACCCTAAAAATCCCGATGTAAATAACATGACCCTTGTATATAATATTTTAATATGCATGGAAACATACAAAACTAAATTGATGTTTGGTGGTTGTGGTCTCTGGTGTTGGGTTTGTGAAGTCCTTGGTTATTGGGCTTGTAAGGTTGACATTAAAAGACATGGGTCAGGCCCGGTTTAGTTTTCTTTGTCACACCCTCAAATTCCCACTGCGGGGTTTATACCGCGAGGCGCATGACATACCAGGATCCCATAGCCATAAGTTATATGAACGAACTCTAAATGCCCAAACCATTTAGTTCGTTTTCAAAACCAAGTTTAGTTAAGCTGCGGAAGCGTAAACCAAATTTAAACCATGCGCAAAACAACGCGCCCAAATTAAAACCATATGAAAGAAAATGTAAAAACATAATATGTAATTTAGGTGTATGCCCAAGACCCCAAATGCAGTGAAGTGTGCAGTGCTTTCTAATCCTGGCACCGGAAGCTAACTACCTGCAAAAGCATGTAAATCGTGGGTCAACAAAAAATGTTGGTGAGTTCACTAAGTAAAGTAGATGAATGTGTAACTGCGCTGGTTTCCAAAACCACGTAAACAAGTAATTGAGTTGGTTCCAAGAACCGTGTAAACACTAGTTCGTCGCATGTCAAGGGTAGCTAGCCCATTCATGATAACTAACACCGAATATACCGAACTGCTATGTACGTGTAGCCACAAATGTGAGTCGCATGCCTGACATCATTGTCTATCCACAATGATAAAGTTTCGTTAAGTTATAGTTCACGCCCGCGCTCCCCGAGCCAGTGTGAGGTTTGTAAGACCTAATAGTGCTATCAACTAATAACCCGCTTGCCATAACCCGGCAACTCATTCGGTACGTGAGGACTTACAGATGATAGAGTTGGTTTAGTTCATCAAGGACACAGTTTGCGAACTAGTAAAAGCCGACTCACACAAGGAGTCAAAAACCGACCCACACAAGGATCCATAGCATCCCAACCCGGGATGTGTAAGTAGTCCCAAACCGGACTAGCAAATAGTAGTCCCAAACCGGACTAGAAAATGTTAAGTAAGTTGTCTCAACCCGAGACGCATGCTTTTGAGAAAAGAGTAGTGAAACTCACCTTAGGTTGCACGTGAATGATCCAAATCCCTCAAACAGTAACGAGCTACCGACTCCCTATTACAAGTGTCACTAGGTGAGAATACGTGCATAACCAACGCATCATGTAACTCGTTTATCCAAGGCTTTTAAAAGTTCAAAACCGTGTAGTGACACCTAATGACTCTACATGCTCAAGTATGTCCTACGTATCCCGTTGTGATTATAGTGATTATTATCAGTTTAATACATCAAATACATCTCATACAAGTTTTCACACAAGTACATGTCAATTACATACCACATAGAACTCTAAATAGTCACCTAAAGACCCCGTACACAATCTGCGTTTTTAGGACAGATTGTGCGCTGTGAAAAACAATTTATTTAAAATACTTAACGAATGAATTAGAGTCCCAAATTTTTGCTGAATTTTATTTGGGATTCACTTTACAATACCTATTTTTTTTTGTCTTAATTCCAAACACAAAAATTATGAAAGTTCGTACAACACAGCTATGTCCAGAAAATTTCCTCAACAGGTCAATTCAGTAGAAAAATTCTCAAAAATTGTGTATTCATCCAAACGAGATGAATCCACTTGGAAAAGATCTATTTTTCCAGTATTGACCTACTGTAAAAATTCCATAACCTAAATCCTTGTAAATCTCAAGTTATGACCATTTAAAGTTAACCCAATTTACAAATCCGAAAATCTGATATGACCCCTAATCAATTAAAATTCCAAAAACGACTCAAACGATGTCCAAATCCGATGGTTTTGCCCATTATGAGAAGCTAAGACCTTGTACATTACAATCATTCAAAGAAATCATCAAAAGAATCAATTTACCAATCCATTACAGCCCCTACAAAATGTTCAACCGAATCTGCCAGAATCTTAAACTTGCATCCCAAGTAATCTACTAACCCTAATTTTTCATGAACATCCCTAATACATGTATAACACCTATAGTACTGATTAAACACCATATTAATCATAGCAAAACACATATGTTATCATGTGAAAACCCTAAGCATGGTTACTAATAACAATCATCATCAAATCATCAAGAACGTTCAAGAATCCCTATACATACATGCATGCGATTCTATATCCATTATTTTTAGGGTTTTTAAAGTTTTTCAATCATTATAATTCATCAAAAATCATAAGAATGTATACCTTGCGAAGGATTAAACTCCCTAGGGCCTTGAAATCAAACCCGAACTAGCTTGATTAGGTGAAGGATTACTTGATTGCTTGAAAAACCAAGAGGGGATGGGGGTGGGGGTTCGCACGGCGCAAAGAAGGGACAAGGAGGTAGGGTTTTATCTTTTCCTTGCCTCCTAATTATAAGGGGGCTTTGCTTGTTCCCCAAGCAATTGGTATTAGGGCCCTTCTAGTCCATTAACTTGACCCGTTAACCATGTTCTAGCCCAATACCGGACCCAATATTATTAACCATTCTAAATTGTATAAAAACCATTGTTTTTATTATTACATAGCATATTACTCATGTTGTGCACGTAATTTGCATAATCTACGCATTACCTTTCAGTTAGGCGATCATTCACAAAAACATGTAATTCACATAAGCACGTACTTCATGTTCACCATAATTCAATTGTATATATTATTGCTATGTATGTCACATAATTCACCAACGTTTGGGATACAGGACTCATGTGTGTGTTTAACAAGGATTTTCCTACTTATAACATATGTTAACATCATCTAACATATGTTAAACCTACTTAACTAACCCTAGTTAAGTATCTAGCCATGTATGAACATGTAAGTTAACTAGAGTTCAGTAAGAGTATTTAACCTGAAAATGCGGGGTGTCACATTCTTGGTCCCTAAGTTGTTTAACTTAATTGTTCTCTATATATACCCTAGTCATGTATTGTAATCTGTGTGCCTTGAGCTTAATGAAATAACCTAGTTGCAGCCCGTGGACGTAGGTCCCCCACTGGGACAGAACCACGTAAAATTCTTGTGTCGTGTTTATTATTTTCTGTTCATCGCGTGATAATCGTGTGTGCCGTTTGTGTGTTTGATTCCGCTGCGCTGACTGATACCTAACAAGTGGTATCAGAGCTTTGGTTCTTTAACACGGTGAGATTTGCACGAACGATTGCGGTGGAGGTTTGGTCGGATATTGTTGTTCGTGATTACAGTTCGAAATTGGAAGGTAAGCCATTTGTTATTTCATTTTCTTGGTCGAAATTCACGTGAAGGTTTTTTATATGAAAAACTTTGGAAGGAAACTAACTCATTTGGAGTTTGTGTGCTGGTCAACAAGTGGGGTGATTTTTTTTGTCGTGATTTGACAATGGTTTGGAATATTAGTTTCTTGGTCAAACATAATAGCAAATAGATGATTTTTTTTTTTTGAACTTGCGATTAAGATTTGATAAATCTTGAAAATTCGTTGTTGGCTGTTTCAAAAGTAAGTTTCTAACAGTCGATCAAATGTCTCAAGGTGTGACTCCTGGTTTAGGGTTTCGATTGGATTGAGTTTCTTTTGGATGTTGTTCGTGTTCCCGGGTATGTCTTGTGATCGTGGTCGGTAGGGTTTGCTTGTGGTTGTTTGGCGTTTAGAACTGGTTTTGTGGCTGGATGTTCGTGATCCAAGGAAGGTGAGTACCGATTTATTTTAATCCTTGGCCGCATGTTTAGTTTGTTGAATTCGATTGGAGCCACTGATTAAGTCTATTCAGTCGTTGATCGAGTTTGGTTTACGGGCTAAGTAGGATTTGTTTTTTTTTTTTTAGAGTTCGGGTTTTGACATTTATCAACCGTGATTATTATTATTTTTAGAACAGTCGTCAAGTTCGGGTATTTTGGTTTGTCTACAAAAGTTGTTGTAGGAGAAAATCGGTTTGATTGACAGTGTTCAATAGAACAGTCGTCAAGTTCGGGCTCGTGCCATTGCTGTGTTTGTTCACTGTTTCCGATTGGTTATCGTTTGTTATTGTTATAACTGAAGACGGGGTGGTAATATTCAAAATGTTAGACGGTTTTGGGTGTCGGTTGATTGGTTTGTCAAGGGAACTTTGATATGGTACTTAACAATGGTAAAACCTGTAGAAAATGGAACCAGCTGGTTTGGAATACTCTGGATTTAAGGTATTCCTGCTCGGGCGTGTTGGTGACGACTTAAGTGGAAAAAAAAGGTTAGTGTCAAGTCATGTGAACTATTGCTAGCTAGTTCGATGATCTTTCGGTTAGGGTTTGCGTTAACTGGTCGTGTGTACGATCATAGAACCCTTGGTACCGCTTGCTTTCCATGAAAGCTCGACTGCTGTTATAACCATTTGTTTGTTAGCTGGTCTTGAACTGTGATGTTAATTCTTGTTCGGTGGTGATCAGTGGTTTGACATTTGAGGGGATCTTTGTACTGGTACTAGGTGAAGGTCTTCGCTAGGGAAGTACAATTGAAGGTTCGACTCATGAGTGTCGGTTTGGCATGGGTTGGGATAACAGGGACAGTGGGAGCTGGGCGTAGTTGACTTGTTAGGGCTGCATGGAGGTGTGGACATTTTTTTAGAGTCGATGTCATAGATAGGAAATTCTACTTCTGAGAATGTGTCGGGGTTTGATGCATTGAAACTCAGTGGAAGGTGATGAGACTCTTGGGTTCGAGATTCTATTTGGCTTCATTTCTTGTTACCTACTTCAATGAAGCATTAGTGAATCTATTGTTGAAGACTTTTGAAGCGTACAGATTGCTACGCAACCAGAAGAAGAGAACCAACTTCCGTTTAGTAAAGTCTTGGCTCGCTGATTCGAGAGTTAAATGAGTCTAGTTTACAGCAAAGGACTCTGGGACTCCAGGTAATCCGCTTGAGCGTATTCGAAGGTCTGAGCATGGACCGGATTTTTGTAACTGTGGGAGCACATGGGGTGTTCTGACATAGTCTGTAAATCGACTTTAGGTTTGGAAGACCAAGGATTCGAATGAAATCTCTCCTGGGAGGTTGCTGTTAGTGGAGAGTGTTCTTTCCTCTGTAGTCTTTGGAGCCGGCGATTTGAGTAAGTAGGGGGCTGTTGAGATTGAGGATGTGTCTATGGAGTTGTTGGGAGCTTCAATGGGCCTTTCAGGTTACTGATGAGAAGGGTCGCTGCAGCTAGGTGGATACATGGACAGGTTTGGAGTTTGGTTTGTTCTTTGGAGCTGGACCTGGAAGACTTTTGTTCCTATGTGTTTAGAGATTACTGAGTACAAGATGATTGGGTTGTTGTTTACTTGTTGGTAGGTTGGAGTTCCTCGCAAGGCCTTCAAGTGGGAGATTGTTGGGTTTGTGAAGTCCTTGGTTATTGGGCTTGTGAGGTTGACATTAGAAGACATGGGTCAGGCCCGATTTAGTTTTCTTGGTCCCTAAGTTGTTTAACCTAATTGTTCTCTATATATACCCTAGTCATGTATTGTAATCTGTGTGCCTTGAGCTTAATGAAATAACCTAGTTGCAGCCTGTGGACGTAGGTCCCCCACTGGGACCGAACCACGTAAAATTCTTGTGTCGTGTTTATTATTTTCTGTTCATCGCGTGATAATCGTGTGTGCCGTTTGTGTGTTTGATTCCGTTCCGCCGACTGATACCTAACATGTGGATGGACGGAAATTCGGATTTGCAACCCATACATATCACACAAGGTGGAAGTGAAAACTGCTATATTTTTTAATGTGTTTTAATTAGATTACAAAATGTTGTTTTTATAGGAGCCTAATTATTTGTTATTAGATAACTAAGAAAAAGAATTCTTACAACTAATAAACTAAAATAATTGCTAATTAGCTAACACTTTTTTTTTAAATCAGAATTAAAGAAAACTAAAGTAACATCATACTCAATCATACTTAAATTAAAGAGAATAAATGATTATATATATGGTGTAAATTAAACACATATATATAGACATAAAAACTAAAGTAGAGTTATAAGTGCTTGTGTAGTGGAAACGTTATACGGCGTTTTAGCCTTCAAAACGCCACAAAACACCGCCCCCTCCCCGTTATAAGGCGTTATAGGGTGAGTTCGTTTTGGAGAGAACGAGCGTTGTGGGTTTGATTTTGATGAATATTACCGTTATTGTAACGGTCTAAAACTTTAAAAAAAAAATTCAACTTATATATAAACATACCTTCACACATACAATTCACACACATACAATACAAATATACACTACACACATACAACCTTCAACTCTCAAACAAATTTCACACACAAACAAATCACCAAAATGTCATCCCCTCCTCACTCCGATGACTCGTTTGTCGATCTATATAATCGGTTTTTTAAAGATGACGGCGCGGAAGAGGACGAGGCCGTTACGAGTGCGGTTCAACTAGCGTCTAGCGCGGTGCAACTTGTAAGTACTTCCGCCCCACGGCTGATATTGTCTAGGCAATATATAGAGCGAGACCGTGTAGCCGCCAATGAGCGTTTGATGAATGACTATTTCAATGCCAATCCGGTTTACGGCCCTGATTTGTTTAGACGAAGATTTCAAATGCGTAAAAACTTATTTTTTGCGCATCACCGGAGATTTAGAGTCTGCCTATGACTACTTTAAGCAAAAACCCGACGCTAGAGGGTGTTTAGGATTCACCCCAATTCAAAAGGTCACTTCCGCCTTACGTGTACTCGCGTACGGGAACACATACGATATCAATGACGAGTATTTGAAGATGGCGGAGAAAATCACACGTGATACCTTGGAGTATTTCTGCTACGGTATTTACAAATATACATATATTTTTTTTATACATTAGTAGTTACATTTTATATATATATATAGGATTTGGTTCAAATGAGAACCTTTTCCCAAATTGAGAACTAGAGAACCATTCTGGGCCACACATTTCTCTAAGGCAATTTTTTTTTTTTTTTTTTTTTTTTTTTTTTGCAAAAATCGCTGCTTTATATGTAAGGAAAAAATTTTTTTATTTTTTTTTGTATTTTTTTTTCAGTATACACATGTGTATAATTGCATTATACACATATGTATAATGCTATATACACATATGTATAATTGCTATATACACATATGTATAATTGTCATATACACATATGTATAAATGAAAAAAAAATTCAAAAAAAATAAAAAAAAAATCTTGCATAAAAATGTGCGATTAAAGCAAAAAAAAAAAAAAAAAAAAAAAAAAAATTTGCCTTTATATGAAATGTGTGGCTCAGAATGGTTCTCTCAGTTCTCAAATAGAGGTTGGTTCTCTTAGGATCTCTACCCTATATATATTTGATTTTTTAGGTATATGCCAATTATACGGGAAACGATACTTGAGAAACCCGACATGGAGCGACCTTCAACAACTTTACGAAGCGCATTTAGAAAGACATGGATTACCCGGTATGATTGGTAGTATAGATTGTCGTCAATGGCGAAGGTATGCTTGTCCAACCGCATGGCGAGGTCAACATACACGCGGTGACCAAAAGGGACCAACGTTGGTTTTACAAGCAGTTGCCTCACAAGACCTATGGGTTTGGTCGGCCTTCTTTGGTCTCGCCGGGTGTATGAACGACATAAATACTTTCCAGCATTCGCCATTGCTAGAGTCTTACATTGGCGGAACAATACAGAAAGCTGGGTTTTATGCAAATAATAATTGCTACGAGCATGGATACTACTTGGCGGATGGTATATATCTGGAGTATTCAA
Source organism: Ambrosia x helenae (assembly GCA_030844895.1). NCBI lineage: Eukaryota > Viridiplantae > Streptophyta > Magnoliopsida > Asterales > Asteraceae > Ambrosia > Ambrosia x helenae. The sequence continues at coordinate 37,374,276 of CM061232.1, forward strand.
TGCTCGTCAAAACCTTTAGTCAGACACAAGATGAAAAAAGGCAATATTTTAAAACAGTTCATGAGTCTGCAAGAAATGACGTCGAGAGGTGTTTTGGCGTTCTTCAATCACGATGGCATTTTGTTAGAAATCCTTGTCGTATGTGGGAAAAAGAAAGGATTAGGATGGTCATGTATGCTTGTATCATAATGCATAATATGATACTTGAAGATGAAGGAAAGGCAATATGCCCAAACTATGTAGCAGAAGAAGATGTTCAAGGGACGCAAGCGACACAGGAGGAGAGATTCCAAAACAGTTTCATGTTGCGTTCCAAGGATATACATAACGCGTTGAAGGCGGATTTGGTTGAGGAAGCATGGGCGATTCGCCCGATTCATCACAACCAAGAAGAAGAAGAAGGAGAATGAGAAGGAGAAGGAGAAGAAGAAGAATATGAAGATGAAGATGAAGATGAAGACGACGACGAAGACTAGGTTTGTAATGTTTTTTTTTTTAACTATTTGTGATTTTTTTAAGTATTTGTATTTTTTTTAAGTATTTGTATTTTTTTTAGTATTTGTAATATTTATATATTTAATGGAATATTTAAACTATTAAATATTATTATTTAAATAAGAAAAAGAATAATTAACCAATAATTACCCAATCATTTATAACCCCCCATAACCCCCTTTCCCACTACACCCTCTTTTTCCATAACCCCATTCTATTACTTTTTAATATTATAATACCCATAACCCCTTATAACCCCTACCACTACACATATCAAAACCTAAATTATAACATTTCCATCATAATATTTTTTTTTCACAAGATGTGGTCATCCCAAGGTTCTTAAATATTTAAATATAATGGAATCTTTAAAAAAGGTTCTATATACTATCAGTTGATGATGCAATGTGATTTGACAAGAGAATGAAGCCAAACTGTGAATCTGCTGTTTTTTGCTACAAACTCACTCTTCTCTGAATCCTAAAACTGGAAGCCATCTTTGTTTCTTTCTCTAAACTAATATTTTCTCTCAACTCCAACTTTCACTTTACTTTCACTACCATTAATTTATCTTATGACATTCCCTCTTGTTTTATTATCATCTTATTAATCAGATTTTTGTTTTCTTATATATGATGTTGTTTGTTTGTAATTTACTTCACTAATTACGTCACCAAATTGTTTATAATCTAGATGTATCAAAGTGTTTAAAATGGTGTCCCGGTCAAGGGTTCGAATCCCACAAACATTAGTGTAAAATAGAAGTAAGATTACTTAATGTATTGATCATTCTAAAAAATATCTACTTACAATTTTTATCTTTAAATAATTCCCTCAAATTTAGATGCGTCATCGAGGATTTACGTGTCCTATCCGAACCGTTTTAATAATATGCCACTTAGCCTTAATAAATTAAATAATTTAAACTCATTGTTATCTACGATCAACAATATAGCAATAAACATAACAATTAGCAAAATAATAGTATTAGAATAAGGAAATTACATACCTTAATAGGCTAGTATCTAGTAGACGATTCGTGAAACTCTTTTAGCATTCTTGCTAGCAAATTGGTGGATCAACTCTTCGAAGTTTATACAATCTAATTTCTTTGTTGATAGCTATCATCACTAACTCGATAAATCTTTCTTGGGACATTGTGGATCATAAGTATGATTCAACAACTTTAATTTTGAAAAACTCTTTTTTTTGAATGGTCAATAATATTATATATGCAATGTATGCATTTGGGAAATAACATTATCTTTCATATGCTCCAAAACATCTATAGAGTCGCTAAATTTTTATGATGTGTGAAACAACTTTAACTCTTAATAGAAAGAATAACATTGTTTTATTATTTAGTATGTTAAATAGGTATTGGACTTACAAATATAATGGGCTTTGAATTAATAATAATTAAGTTTTAAATTGATTATTAATGTGCCCAACTTTTAAGTGTTAAATAAGTTTTCTATTTAAAAAATACACACACAAATATACATATAGGAATTTTATAAAAACAATTGTGCCCCGATACAAATGGGCACAATCCAGATGGCCTCCCGGCGTGGAACATAGCCGCCCATTCAAATTCATATATGCCTAACTCGTTTTTTTTAATAAAGTAGATAAACAAAAAGTAGACACATGACAAGAATTTCAAGTATAACTATTAAAAAACTATAGGACATGTTTTCTGAGTATATATACAACATGATTTTCAGGTATAAACAGAAAAGGATAAAAGAAAATATGTGACATGCACACTTGCTTTATAAATTATTATTCTTGACTTCTTGTGATTTCCTTTTATATAATGTGTCATACACTTTATCATGTTACCTTCGTCCTTTGGAGTAGGGATGGTCCAGAATTAGGACCTTACGGATTTGTATCAGAGATCACTCATTTCGTGAAACAAATTGGTGGTACGTACTGTAGAAGCGTGTAAAGGAACATATTTATGGCATACCGGTGGGTACGTTCATATTAGTTTAGTGTTACAAATTTGTCAATGAGAAAACTTTGTAAGAACAATTGTACAATAATAAGAAGACTAAATAAGCTAACCGTATAGTGATTTAAAACTAGTAAATTTCTTCATATTTTAAAGGCATGAAAATAAAGGTATTTTTTCTGCTAGATGTAAGTGTGTTTTTTAGATGTTTTAACTTTTTTACTTTTGATATTTAACTTGCAAACAGTTTTATGACCTCCGGCATTGGCTGAAAATGCGCACGTTAAACGGATAAAACAAAACATGTTGCTAACTTGTATCGTCGTTGTGTATTCGAAAACTTACATACATGGAACAGTTGATGCTTCAACGCACCTGCCTACATTCGCAAATAAGGTGTTAGAAAAGCTTTCGGTTAATATAGATTTGTTTGAAACATGTCCAAAAATGTTTAAGACAACATATAGATATATAGTAATTGTCTTTTGCTTTCTGTTAGTCAATAATTACACGTTACATGTACATATAGATAGATTTGTTTGCAGTATATGTGGTTAAAAAATTACTAAAAAAAAACCCTTTATGTTTCAAAGAAAAAAAAGCTCCACCTTTTACACTCCATCTGATTCTCTTAACAGGGATAGATATATGGATTGAATAATGATCCGATACATATGGAACTACCATGCACTGTGTATATTCCATATGATTTATGTAAGTAGAATAGAAATATAAGCAAAATATTCCTGTTCTAACAAAAAAATTCCAATTAATATCATGTGACGCTTTCTCTCACAAATTCTAATAATTATTAACATCTAAATATCTAAAGTCCTTATAATTGTTGATAAAAATGAATGCAAAATTGTTGGCCCAGAGAACAATTATGCAGCGGACTTAGGATTATAGTGTATTTGACAACGAACAGATTTGTAACAAAACAAATGAATAACAACTGAATTGAAAGACAAATGCTTCGAACAAGAATGTTTTAATAGAAGGATTATGAGTTTACAAGTATAAAGGATTGTTGTGTACAATCTTGATAAAGAATAATGAACCATTTTAATCCTATATATATGAAATGAACCGGTGTGTTATGTTGGCAGTTGGTTGTTTCGAACAGTTATGATGTTTCACTCAAAGATTGCAACTGTCTGAATCTTTTGCCGCCAATTAACTGTCAAGGGCATTTAGGTCCTTTTGCTCCTGTCCCGCCAATTTCCTTTTAAATTATATGCTGCTATAATTATGCTTCGATATAGATGTGTAGTCTTCTGATCATAACTGATGTGTGCAGCCATCTTGATCTTCTGTTGTGATCTTCCTGATTTGCTTTGCTGAATCCGGTTCATGTTGACCCATATCATACTTAACATAACTTACTAATATCTAATGTCTATATTGACTATCATACATACAAGTACATAATAAATATGTTCAAATATTCATAATAATACAGAAAAACATAAGTTATATTTACATTCTAACACCCTCCCTTAAATATAACTAGGCATCATAGACGATTTTGGAAGGGAGTCCATTGCTTCTTTTAATGCTTCTTCAACTTGAGTGAAATCGAACTTGCGTTTCTTGATGACTTTGTTTGCTGAATTCCAATCTCCTCCCATGTAGAAAGCATAGTCTTCATGCATATTTGTTGAATTCTTGTGAAGGCGACTCATAAGTTGTGATATTATGCCGGTTTTTTCTAACTTCACTACATCCAACACCATCATTTTCGTTTTGTTTTGCAATGTCTAGGGCTGTTTTGTACACTTGGTATTGCCATTCTAAGACATCCAAATATTTAGCATAAAGAATTCTCAACATATCCTTGTCTTCATAATCCAAACCCAACTCTTTTGCTATTACCACCCAAATATTATACTTTGATACTCTTTCATGTCCACCCTCTCTTTTCACCAATATATATATAAGTCAAATAGATTCACTTTCTTGCCCTTTTCAGCCATGGGTGGGATTGGACGGTTTGGAACTTTTAGATAAAAGTTCAAAAACCAATCAACCATTCTAAGAAAATGGTCTTTCAACAAATCCCTATGTGCCCATGGATATTCTAAGTGATCTATTATGTTCAAGAATTCAATGCATTTTTCCATGGAATCTATCTTAAGATCATGAACCGATTCTTCCATTTTCTTCATATTTTGTTCCGAATCAAGGGACAATTCTTCAAAGTATTCATTTAAATACTCATTCTTCATTTTTTCGAATTCATGATCACTACCAAGTTCCTTTATCATAGATTCCTTATCATCTTTATTTTCTTTTATCATCTTGAATTGCATACTTTCATTCTTGAACATATTGTGGACACTACATGTATTCCCATCAACCTTGACTATGAAACCTTGAAGTTTTAATTGGGGTAGACTTAGAATGTTGTCATCTAAGTCATTTGAATAAAACACGTTTGGTATAATTAGTGTGTTATTTTCGGATTCCACACTAATCATTCCAACACCCCTTATAAAAACAAATTCATTCTTTAATCTACTCTCTACACCAAAGGATTTCTTTAGTTTAAGAAAGTAATCAAGGTTCCCACTTATATGATTCTGAATTTTGGGACTTACATACCAAATATCTTGCCAAGTACCAAAGTCGGATCCTTTAAGGATGTACTCTTCATCATTGTGTAGTCTTTCTTGTGGATAATAACTTATCCCGGTGTCTATGGCATCCTTAATCAATTGTGTACTTTCATCCTTCTCCCTTATGTGGCAAGAACTTATAAGATGACCCGGTGTGTGGCAATAGAAACATGATCTTGTTTCAACTCCTCTCCTTCGCATTTTTGCCCTTCTTTCTCTTCTATTTTTGAATGTATTTCTGTGAAAATTTTCTGTGTTGATATACGAATTGATTGAATTTTCAGACATGGTTTCCAAACTAACTTTGTTAAACAAATACAGAAAGTTTTCGAGGAATCTGATTAAAACAGAAAGTTTTAAACAGAAAGTTTTGAACAGAAAACTCTTTGAATCAATATACAAATCTGACACAGAAACTTTGAAAGGATTGAGACTGATTGTTTTGATCGAACAGAAAGAAAAAACTGGTTGTTTGATTGAACAGAAGAAACTGGCTCTGATACCAATTTGTTGGCCCAGAGAACAATTATGCAGCGGACTTAGGATTATAGTGTATTTGACAACGAACAGATTTGTAACAAAACAAATGAATAACAACTGAATTGAAAGACAAATGCTTCGAACAAGAATGTTTTAATAGAAGGATTATGAGTTTACAAGTATAAAGGATTGTTGTGTACAATCTTGATAAAGAATAATGAACCATTTTAATCCTATATATATATGAAATGAACCGGTGTGTTATGTTGGCAGTTGGTTGTTTCGAACAGTTATGATGTTTCACTCAAAGATTGCAACTGTCTGAATCTTTTGCCGCCAATTAACTGTCAAGGGCATTTAGGTCCTTTTGCTCCTGTCCCGCCAATTTCCTTTTAAATTATATGCTGCTATAATTATGCTTCGATATAGATGTGTAGTCTTCTGATCATAACTGATGTGTGCAGCCATCTTGATCTTCTGTTGTGATCTTCCTGATTTGCTTTGCTGAATCCGGTTCATGTTGACCCATATCATACTTAACATAACTTACTAATATCTAATGTCTATATTGACTATCATACATACAAGTACATAATAAATATGTTCAAATATTCATAATAATACAGAAAAACATAAGTTATATTTACATTCTAACAAAAATGTTAGTAACAGAATACTATTTTATATTATCTTTTACACTAACTTTAATCTAAATATTATTTTTTATTCTTAAATCTTCACTCTCCTATCAAATATATAATATTAACCCATTATATATTTAATATTTCTTTTCTCTGATACTTATTTATTTTTATTTTTTCTTACTAATAACCATTTTTTTCGGAGAGTAGTGTTTCAACAGTAAATTCTGTGTTGCAAAGCGATCACTACTCAGGATCGGTCCCATAGCACCACACGGGTTTCTCCTTTCAAACCCAAGCGGTTATTTTTTCGGTGGAGCGTGAGATTCGAACCTGAGACCAAACCCGGGCAGGAACCCTCCAAGGAGATAAACATTCCCACCTCAAACCAGCAGGGCTGGAGATCATTGGCAAAAACTTGTCCTTCCCTTGTTTCGAACCTAAGATCTCAAACCATACAAATGCACCACAAGTCACCCCATCACCAAGCCATGTTAATAACCATTTAAAATTTTATTGACCTAATTACATGTAATACACATGTTAGAAACCTAATAATAAATATAAAAAAAGTAAAATTTTGTAATAAGTAATTACTAACCTAATAATACATTAAAAAAAAGTAAAATGTTATAATAAGTACTACATCAACTTTCAATTTTTTTTTTAAGATACGGCTTGACGGTCGTATGTGCGGTGACGGAGCTTGAACTTTTAGATGGTGGCGGCTGAAAGTCACGAGTCCCAATTTTTTTTCAAATCGGTGGGGACCGATGTTACACCCTCAAATTCCAACTGCGGGGTTTTACCGCAAAGCGTGTGACATACCAGGATCCAAGTTAGCGGTCACAATAAACAACAATTATATGGTATGAAAACAAGGTGGTAAAACCCAAACAGTTTGAAAGTTTAACCAAAACCAAACACGTCACAACTGAAGCAGTTATAAAAGTTTACAACCCAAAACATGTTTAAAGATACAACTCAAACCATCATGCATCAGAGTTTGAAGATTAGTTTAAGTTAATATTTATGCAGCGGAAATGAAATAAAAGGATGTTGTGCGACTCCGTGCATCCTAGCCAAATGCAGCTACCTTAGCGACCTGAAAAAACATGCTATGTTAGTAAACACATAAAGTGTCGGTGAGTTCACAAAGTATTATGTTTGCAAAAGTAAGTAAAGTTCATAAACCAGACCCAACAATCCTTACATCTATACCTGATGCTAGCTACACATCGTTACATGAAACTAAAGCGTTATGAAACATTGCTAAACGTTAGAAGTTGCCTTTAATACCCGCCACTAGGGCTACAAACGAACTAAACCTTCAGCGAACAGTTCATGAACTGTTCGATGGGAAGTTCGTTTGTGTTCGTTCGTTTAATAAACGAAAGAACACGAACAAAATATTTCGTTCATTTAGTTAAACGAACGAACATGAACAGATGCCACGTTCGTTCGTTTATGTTCGTGAATGTTCGGTAACGTGTTCGTTTATGTTCGATAGTTTAATAAGGTTTTTAATTTTTATAATTTGTCTTAATATTATTTTATTTTTATTTATTTTACCAAAATAAATAAATAAACAATTTATATGAGGTAAATATATGTATGCGAATTCGATTTTATTAGAAAGTTAATACCGTTTATGTTTGTGTCCGTTCATGAATACTTCTTTGTGTGTTCATGAATGTCCGTTTGTGTTTATGTGCGTTCATAAACAAACGAACAAGATTGTTTTCTTAACAAACGAAGACGGATAGAAAATCTCATTCCATAAGTGTTCATGAACTGTTCGTGAACACATAATTTCCTTAACAAACGAACAAGAACATGGCCTTGTTCCTGTTCGTTCGGTTCGTTTGCAGCCCTACCCGCCACCGGTCATCACCTAGTGTCGTAAGTTAGACAGGACAAATATGCACCCATCCGACCTCCAATCGACCCGAGTGGGACTTGTCGGGCCCAATAGATCTATTCACACTTTCCCCACTATGTATCCACATATTCATGGTTCAAAAGTTAGAAAGGACTTAATGATGTAATATCGCTTAGTACCCATGTGATATAATGTAATACTATGTTCTAAAGATAGTAAAGTTTGTCTCGCATTTTTCACCCCCGAAACGAAAATGATAAAAGTGGGGTTGTGACACTCACCTTAGACTGCGATCTTCACTTAAGTAAATAACCAACCTTGTTATGGTAGTCCTGACTATTGGAAACCTACCATAGATAGGCTATAAGTGTTTAACCGTTGATATGTTTGTATGATAACCCTTAATGTCCAAGACCTTGACTTTGAATATTTGAAAAAGTGTTTAACGTTTGACATGACCACACATGACAAGACCCGACATCCCGTTGATGACCCGATATACCCGTGTTAGTCAAATGCAAGTAATAATGTGTAGATACGCACCTTATTCAAATAACAGTTCACAAGTTCTAACACATAGTTCACATAATTCATGTATACGTCATAACGTGCTACGAGGTTCCTAGACATGCCACGGGGTCTATAATATGTTACAAGGTGTTAGAACATGTTACGGGGTTCCAAAATGCACTTCCAGCATCAAAACACACGAATGGCCACTAAAACACACGAATAGCATCAAAACAGGCGACTAGCTAGGCTAGTCCCCCCATAGGGACATGAATAGCCTTTTGATCGGTAACCAGTTAAGCTAGTCGCCCAGGGCACATGACTAGCTTAGCTAGTCACCTCCCTGCATGTTGTTGGCTATTTTTGCGCGCGAAACCCTCCAAAACATATCCGAAACACCCCCAATAAATCCACAATCATCAAACAACCCAACCCTATCAATAATCCCTCAATTTGTCATCCGTTTATCATGGTAATTGCAAGAATTTCCCAAAATGGAATAATATTATGGATATGTCACATCATTGCATGAAAACATTACCCTAAATGGCAAATAATCAGATTTCATCACATAATCAGGTTCCAAACGTCATCATGTTATTATTACATTATCCTAGCATAAATCCTAACAAGTTTCAATCATCAAATCATCATATTTCATCATAAATCCTTCTAACACCTTCAAACGGGTCAAAACTCATATTATATGTAAAACACATCAAATAACCATCAAAACATGATATAATCATCCTAACAACTATCCTATATCATCAACATAACAAATACTAAAGAATCCCAATGTTTTAAATCATCAAAAACCATTTCAAGCTCATATTTTTATCAAAAACCCATATAGATGTTAAGATATAGGTTAGGATCTGTTTTTCAAGTGTTTTCAAAGATAGAAACTTATTAAAATCAGGTTTGGACCTTTAAGTTTCAAAATAACAACTTAACAAAAGCTTAGGATGAATAACACATCTTAGATCTTGCTTAGAAATGATGTTTTAAGCTTGGAAATGGTTGATGTAGGGCAAAAACGGGTTTAAGAGGTTAAGGATGGTGAGAGAGCACTTTGGGGCGAGTTAAGGTTGCACAAATGATGTTTAACAAGTCAAGCATGGTATTTATAGCTGCAGCTAGTCGCACCAGACATGCTGGGAGACTAGCTTCTGCAGGACACGACTAGCACAACTACTTGCCTTCAGCATTCCAAACCAGTATTTCGACGCGTTAATCGCTAATTTAACATATTATTTCATGTATACACACACCACCAACAAGTTATATAATGACTGTAAAACTCTTATTACTTGATAACTAGCACGCTTACGTTATCACCAACTTTCGGGACTCGAGACTCGTGTGTGCGTTTGTACCCAGTGATCCTCCGAATCACCAATCCTTGCACATATGTGTGTAACCGACTCCCGATGATCCTCTGAACCATCAAACCGACTCCCAATTATTCCCCGAATCATCGAATTGATTCAACTAACCTAGTTAAGTTTGTTTTATGAATGTTTTGCTAAGGTAGACTTATAAGTTTTGTAAAAGTTATTAGCTTGAGTTTTACCGGGTGTCACAACCGAACTCAATATTTACAAAGTTTTTGGACGAAGGAGAAATTTATACTACTAAGCAAAAAACAGTGCCCCCCCCCCTTGTAAGTTTCACCCTTTTGTATGAATTAACTGCTTACATCATGTAAACTCAACATGTGTAACTGTGTAAGACATTGATTATTCGGTTCGTGCAATACGCATGTTTTTCTTTATTTATAACTTTTTTATTACTTAGTAGATAAAATTACATTTATTCAACTCATGTTATACATCGGATTCTAACATAATAATTATAATATAAAAAAACAAAGGAGTGTAATTCCATTGAACGTAAATAGATATAAATATGAGGTGTTAAAAAACGAATAAATTTTATGGATAAATTTCACTCGATGAACTTTAACCGGTGATATCTTAGCATATACTTATAATCATTCGATCAAGAGAATAATCAGTCAAAAATATTCATACAACTTCATCTCCCGATCAACGCCCCGACCGAATTGTGGTTTATTCGCCACAACAACAACATCTGTCTGTGAATAAAAGGAGCTCTGGTTTTATTTCAGACATTCAATATTTTCATGACCATGATATGCTAAAAGGATGTTGTAGGCTGAATGTTAACTATTCATATAATTTTAGAAGATAAGCTCGCCTCAGGTAACTCTTAATCAAAATTATATATCCCCTTAATTAGATCTATTGCATATTAAAGACGTTTTCTATTTAAATTTTGTGTCAATTTATATTTTTGTGGATATTTATATGTTTACTATATGTTTCTTTAGGGCTTGAATTGATTTTGTTCTTTTTAATTTCATGTGAATGGCATTCACATATTTTACCAAACATATTTGTAATGATTTTTAAGAATTGTCATCTTGTTGTTGTTTATTTACGACTTATTGTATAAAATAAAATAGTGATCAAAATTAAAGTTTTAACACTATTGAGTCGGGATTTAATACACTCTAAAATTCGAAGGCTTTTAAGGGATTCGTTGAGTCAAAAAGAAATAATAATAATTATATAATGAATAAAAACTTGATTATTTGTATGATTTTTACAAAGTGGTATTTCATCATTTAGAATTTACTTTTCTCGTAATGTATACATTTTTGGTCCTTTAGTTATTTTATTTTTCAGTTCATGATGATTTTCAGAGATTTTTAAATTATACCTATAGTTATTTTTAAGTAAACCTCAAAATCAAATCTTTATAAAAATCAAATCTTCATACATACGCATCCATATACTCACACACATCTTACAGACACACACAACACACAATACATTACACACATGATTTTTATTAAACGAATTAAATGACCCATAGTTTCTACACATTAGTACAACAAGATAGATCAACTAAACGCATAATCTCTAGATTAACACACTTAAAAATATGATAAACTGTAGTTTTTTGTGACGTCGCAGAGACAACTTATCGTTAGATATACAACTCATCATTAATGTATGAATTATAGAGTTATCTATTTATAGTTTAATATTGTTATATTTACTATTGTCATAGTTTATGCATTTTTAATCTAATTTTTTGGTTGATGTTTTAAAATGTTTTTTTTATAAATATTTTCAAAATATATGATTTAGATTAATTATATCTTCACGCATCCCGTCGAATTATCAACTACACAATTATACTTATACTTGTAGATTGTCCATCCCGCTGCATCGCGCGGGCTCCCCACTAGTACTACTATATAATGCATCCTAGAAGAGTATCAAGGTAATTTAACTTCATTTTATTAGGGTATATTTGTAATTTACATCAAAGCTTAAGACACATTAATGCATTATTTAATAAACTTCTAGTTAAAACACTAAATACACTTCTAAATAAAAGATAAGAGATTATGTCTAACCAACGACCACTTGTAAATAAATTTCTCTCTTTTGAAGCCAAGGAGACTGATGGTCGAATCTTTTTTTAATGGCCAACAAAAACATCAAATTTTATTAACCGCCAAAAGCTAGCAAGATACTAGCTACCACCAAATATGTACAACGAAAGCAAAAAAATAAATCACATGATACTTTTAATTACCACCCAATTCTATGCAACCTGAAATCGGTCCACGCATCCCAATTCAGCTCAGTTTTCCTTGATCACGATTTGATCCATAAGAAAGTCATTGCCTTTATCTCCCCCACGACCCGATCTAAAGAGGCTTGTTTTTTAGAAAAAACTACTTTGTTGTGGGTCTTCCCGATGATTTGCATAGCTGTCAAGAAGGACAACATATAACGTCTTTTTAAACCTTACTGAACCATCCACATACTTGTACATATCAACAATATCTAATACGTTGAAAACATACACCAGTTGTATTCTACACCAACTTGAAATGAACTACCACACTCATTGCACGAAACCGCAGGCAACAAAAAGATGATCCGCGGATTCCTGCTAATAAGATTTGTTGTTGTAGGTAACAAGTCCAAATCTATGCCACGCGACAAAATTCACTTTCTTCGAAAGCCAGCTATTCCACTCGAATGCTCGGCCAAGCTTCACGAACCGTGCACAATGAAGTTCCTCTTTCAAACTCTTAACTGAAAAGCAACCCAACCCATCCAGAGTCCAAACCCATATGTCTGCAACATTCGAACAAACAAAACCCCTTAACAGGAGCGTAAGAAGCTTTAAAAAAAACGTTTCACTTACCTATGATTACTTAGGTTGTCATAGCTTCACATTAATTGGTTTATAAAAACATGCAGGTTATTTATTGGGTTCTAAGATTCATACACCAGTGACATCATATTCTGGGTATGTGACAACCTTCTATTGGTGTATGATTTGGGCTAGTGTGTATGAATCCTAATCAGGTGGGTGTATATTTCCACCACCCCTATTTATTAGTATCATTCTACTCATTTGCTAATTTTTTGAACATCCCATAATTACTTTATAACTAAATAACCTACATAAATATGATTAGGTACTTTTAATGAAATATAATTTATTTTTTTTGAATGGCAAATTTCTACTCCTTATGGAACTTGAACCCATGACCTCCTCTTAGGTGTTCCTAAAAGCTTTGCTTCTACCATTGGCCACCAACCCCAATTAATGAAATATAAATTAAGGCCTGATTTTTTTATACATCTTTATTGGGTTTGAGTCATTAAGGTATCTTAACTAAGCAGTAAATTATAAAAGTTTTCATGAAACCTCTTTTAGAACATCTTTATCGCAAACATGCAATACTTTTCTGGGAGAACAAATCGAAGTTGCTAAACAAGCAAACAAAGGGGAAATCAAGAACTTTTTTAAGGCCTCAAATTTAGCTTCGCTTTAGGCCCCAAAAATGGTTGAGCCGGCCCTGCTAGTAACTATATAATTTCATAAATTACCCAAGCATCAAGGTCTCTCAAAATTCTATTAATAGTTGGGGCTATATAGTCAAGTGATCAACATATGTGATCATATTCCATTGATAACCAGTCCTGATTATGCCTTGAAATTAAACAGATAAGCATAACCAATGTAAAAGACTAATGACATGAATCAACCCTCAAACTATCGGATGAAATAGAAATTATGCTTTAAGTGTTTGAAACGATCCCATTTCTCAAAAGCTCTTAATTAGTTCATTTTGTAATTGTTGGACATTAAAGGTTCATCGTGGATCAATAATTTTGTCACAGGATAATCGAAAGATACACATTATTGCTAATCCTACTATAACTGAAACTGAAATGGTGTTTATTCTTCCTAATTCGTCACTCATTAACCATCTCTTCTCATTCGATCAAACACAGTCGCACCACGGGTCTCATCCTCTCAATCTGTTGATTTCCAAAGCATGCAATCAATGTAGTAGTCACATATCGAGCCTATATACGCTTTCGCAGCAGGAGAAGACAACACAACAACTGAACGCAACCACCAACCTTAATTCATTTGCTCCTCCTTGGCCATCACCCTGATTGTTATCACATCAAAGGTAATATATGGACTTGTTTTTCTCTTAAGAAACCATTATAGGATGGTTGAAAATTCTCCCGTAAGTTCCAACGAATTAAGCTTAATTCTTAAGAAGACGACCATTACCGTTATTTTATTCTAAATGTGGCCTTTCGGTGGAGTGATTCATGAGAAACGCTGTCAGATTTTCCTATCATTCTTATTAGGAAAATTTTGATTGGTTCGTATAAATATTACATATGCGAAATAATTTAAAAATAACATATGGTGGAATACAGTCTTATCTTGCAATTACCGCCCTACGAGGATGATATATTTCGATTTTATTGTTGTTACTTATTTTGTTAATTTCGAATTACAACGAGGCTGCGCAAATTTGTCTCGTTTTGTAATGACACCGGAGTTCTTGGGTTGTAAATGATCCCTAAACCCTAAAAGTTAACAGATTTAAAATTTCCTCAATGTTTTGAGCAGGTAAGAAAACCACAACCAAGCCAGGCCATGGACTTTATTTTTAAACAACACCAAGTGTATATCCGGATTTTGTTTTACACTGAAAAAACAAAATATTTTCAAAATACAATGTATTTTATTTTAAAAGTGATTGAAGTCTTAAAAATTGACACTTATAAATTAAGTCTATAAAGTTTGGTTACCTAATTCACTACCATAAGTTTGTATTGGAAATATTATATATGGGATTTTCAATACAACGTTAAAACGAGCAACATAAAAACCCCCTTTATCACCAAACAATAAGAATGAAATATCATAATTTCTCACAACTTAGGGCCGTGTAATTTCTTAACACTCACCCTTTTACACATGTTATAACTTGTCTTTATATACAAATTTAAACCGTTAAGAAAATTCATAACTTGTCTTTATATACAAATTTAAACCGTAAAGAAAATTCACTACGCTTTTCTCCAACCCATAATTGATACTACTATTATCGGCTAAAAACCAAATTAAGCGACAAAACCAACAACTATGTCACACGTAATGTTTATCACATCTAGACTACTCATCATATGCAGACACGTTGCATCCAGGTATCTTACTCCACTATATAAGTAATGCTATTTGTGCAAATTTAGCATGTTTCATATTCAAATTATATACTCTCCGATCATATATTACACATTATCAACATGTTTGTTTAATGTACAACACCAACAAGGCGAATGACCAAACGGAACCACCAAACACCGTGAAGTCCTGTTGCAATGCGCGAGTTCCTGCTTAGTATAGATAAAAGTATGAAACTGAGAATTCGAATATAAATGCTCTTGGTCTTGGGAGTTGGGAATTGGGACCGCACGTGATAGGCCTGCTCACTTGGTCAATGACTCAAGGCTCAAGACCCACGTAGCCCATTCATTCATGGACCGTAAGACTTGGTTTGTACCTTCATCATGCCCATATGCTTCCGGCCCATCTGGGCGTCCATAATTATCAAGTTTTGGTGAATAGTAAAATTGTTTGTCACACTTTTTGTTACGGTGGAATGGTCAGAGCAATGAAGATAAAACCTAGACCCACTTTGTTGGAGGTCGCAAGTTTGAATCCGAGCCAACACGAGTTCTATCTGGTCGAGGGGTTAT
This sequence comes from Ambrosia x helenae, assembly GCA_030844895.1. Classification (NCBI taxonomy): domain Eukaryota; kingdom Viridiplantae; phylum Streptophyta; class Magnoliopsida; order Asterales; family Asteraceae; genus Ambrosia; species Ambrosia x helenae. Next base: position 37,389,992 of record CM061232.1, read on the forward strand.
TTTGAGGACTTGTTTTTGCTTGGGCTTTAGGTGCGTCTGTTGACGTGTTAAGATATGGTTCTTGTGAAACGCCAAACCCCACACTGAAGTAAGCGTGGAGCAAGTAACATAGTCTGGCTAGATATGGGATGACAGGCCTGCGATTAGCAGGTGTGACCAACTCATCCCCTAAAAAAAATGAAGAATGTTTCTCTCAACTCTTTTGTCTTTAATTTCATGTTTCCTTTATTAATTGTATTCTGAAAAATTGAAAGAAATTTTCGAGTGGTTGCTGATTTCTTGCTTAAGCTTTAAAACGCAAGTTCAAATCTTTTCTACAAGAAGCTGGCCGGCCATTTATTTGCACGCAAGAGAAAATGTATTTAGATAGAGACTTCATTTCACTTAGGTTAATCTAGTACAAAGGCATACCTACATCAAGGCATGACCTGATAGTCGCATACCACGACACAAATAAAACACAAAAGCAGCTGTCTAGGACGTTCAAAGCTAGTATGGAAGACGACCCAAATCTACAGTTAATCAGCATACGTATGGAAAACCTTCGCACAATAAAGATACGCGACAATGTCCAGACTCTGCTCTCAATATAACCCAACCCAGATGGCTCGCAAGCTTCCACAAAAAGCCAATGATTAATACAACCCAACCCAGATAGCATTCATGACGGACCCAGCGTCCGCTCTCAATATTATACTTGCCTTTAAACTAGAGGTTGTTCATTAACTTCCCATGAAACAGCCGTTTGCTTGCAAACGACTGTTTAAAACGTTAAAAGATTGCGAATGCATCAACATATTCTTCTTCACTTGCGCATCAAATTTACTAAATTTGCATCTATAGGATATATATAACTGCAACCAAATAATAAACTCCTATAACATATAAAAACAACCGACAAGCTTCTCAGTTGGTTCGTCAAATACACGCCACAAACACACAAAATATGCATCAAAACCTGAACCGTTCGATATATGAATCAAGACTCAAAACGAGCAAATGTTTCTCATACTTATTAAAATAATCCCGTACCAGACGCAAAAAACAAAACCAAAACCAAAAACAAAAACATAGAAATAGATTCAGAAAATAAAAGCCGTCTCGTTCATAAGAAAACCGTCACCGGAAACACAAATCAATGAAGAATTACCTGTGAGACTAAAGCTTAGTACTTGTAGTCCTTAACATGGAGACTTTCAGATGCGCCTTCGCTCAAGTCACCACCCTTGTATGTTCCAAGGGTAGCCTCGGAGTTAGCCTTACACCTGGCGAGAAAAGCGGCCTGAGCTTTCGCCACATTCTCTTCTTTTCCTCCCCAAGCCTTGAGGGTGCTCTGTTGTAGGGCCCGACCGAATGAGAAAGACAACGACCACGGTTTCTTACCCTTGTACTGGTTCATGGCATTGAGGTTAACGGTAGCCTCCTCCTCGCTCTGTCCACCTGACAAGAACACAACGGCTGGGACGGCTGGTGGCATGGTTCGTTGCAGGGCACGGACGGTGTACTCCGCCACAACTTCTGGTGCGACCTTTTTGGCATCGGACCCGGGTGTAACCATGTTCGGTTTCAAAAGTGTACCCTCGAGAAGAACATGGTGGTCGTTAAGAGCTTTGTAGCAAGCAGCGAGGACACGCTCGGTTACGTCAGCACACTTGTTGATGTCGTGGGGTCCATCTACAAGAATCTCCGGCTCGACGATTGGAACCAAACCGTTCTCTTGGCAGATGATGGCATATCGGGCTAGCCCATTGGCGTTCTCATTGATGGCAAGTTGTGATGGCTCGTTTGGGCCGATCTTTAGAACTGCACGCCACTTGGCGAACCGAGCACCTGCTGAGTAGTATTGGGCACATCGCTGGGCTAGACCGTCAAGACCTTGGGTTGTAGTCTCACCGTTGGTTCCAGCTAGCTCGACTGTACCCTTGTCAACCTTGATACCGGGAAGGACTCCGGCTTCCTTCATAACATCAACAAACGGCTTACCTGTAAAACATTTTGTTAATGTTAAATCACGAACAAACAATAACATGCGTTTTACACGCTAAGTTCATATTATATCGTACCTGCAGCAGTCTTCTGGTAGAGAGTCTCCTCGAAAAGAATAACTCCGCTGAGGTATTGGAGAGCACCGGGAGTGCAAAAAAGAAGCTCACGAAGAGCTCTCCTGTTTGCCTCGACGTTCTCAACGTTGATGCTGGATAGACGTTTTCCAATTGTACCGGTTGACTCATCGGCGGCAAGAATACCCTTGCCAGGTGTGCCAATGTAAGCAGCATTGGCAATTAGCTCATCTGGTAACAAAGAAAAAAAATGTATTACATACTCTTCAGATTATCATCATTACGACAGGGATATCGACATATCTCTTGATTCAGATCAGCTAAAAGTCTAAAACGCAACTTTCTTTTGCAACAAGAGACACAATAATAAACCGTTGCGTACAATTAACTAATCTAATTCAGAACATATGATCATCTTAAGAACGATAGAAAAAAGCCGTTTATATGAACCACTGGCTACTGAATCATCATACCAATAAATCAACTACATATCATATTCATTAACCCAAATATCAACGGTCAACCACAAGGCACCGAGGGACACTAATAAACCGTTGCGTACAATTTTAAGTTGCAGATGTACACAATCATTACAGCAGTGATATCAACATATCTATTGATTTAAATCAGCTTTAAACCATCTTGAAACTAAATCACACAACAAATACAGCAAATAAACTGATATTGTTTCATAACAATTGGACTATTTTAAGTGAGTAAAAATCCACTTATATGATCCAACGGCTACTAAATCATCTTACGATAAACTAACTATAGATCGCATTCATTTAGCCAAAGATCTAAATCAGAACCAACTAAAACGAATGAAATAGTCAGATTAAAAGCATTCAGATCAGTAGAGGTGCTCAATATAACAGATTATTTAACGGTAACGAGTTAATAACCGAAACCGTAACTGGATTGCGATTTTTTAGGAACCACTTTTTAACCGGTTACTAACCTATGGTTAATAAGAAACCTAGAGGTGTGCATACCGGTTTTTTCTCTAACCGGTTCGGTTAACCAAACCGCTGGTTTTTTCTTGTTTTTTGCTTTAACCGGTTTTTTTTTTTTTTTTTTTTTTTGGTTATTCACTTTAACCGGTTTGGTTAATAGCCTGTTTTTCTGATTAATTAACCAGTTTTTTCTCTATTTTTGTTTTTCCAGTTTTTTAATTCATTTTAACCAGTAAATCAGTTAAAAAACCGGTTAACCAACCATTGCTAAATACTAAAAAAACCACACAACAGCATAAAAACATCATTCAAATGAAAAAAAAAAAAAAAAGCATCATACAGCAACTACAAATCATAACAACTATCGTTCAAAATAGTTGGATCGTAAGTTTTTCAACAACAACTACAAACTAGTTAACTTAAAAAAAATACAAGTATACAACACAAAGAAAAAAACATATAAAAAAAACCAATAATAACAAGGTCTACGTAGCAGATTTAAATCTAATAACAAACAAACAAATGGAAAACGTGAATCAAAACCATAACAACAAGTAAGTCAAACAAAACAAAATAACAGATCTAAACAAAACAAATGATATATACAGAAATTAAAAGCAGAAATGAAAGGATCAAACAAAAAGAGAAGGTAAAAATATACCAGCATACTTTCCTCTGTAGCAAGACATGATGTAACAACAATAATAATAATAATATGAGATCTGAGAAAAATAAAAGAAGTTATAAAGACAGGGTGGGTGGGTGGGTTGTAATATAGTCAAAGAAAGGGAGTGAGGGTTTGTATTTATAGGACAAGGACATTGGTATCATCGAACCTAACCGAGGAAACAGGTCTCTTTGAGGCGGTTTTGTTTTATGACTGTTTTACCCTTTGCTGAATTTTTTTTATAAAATTTGTCTTACGTTTTTTGTATTTTTTGTTTATGGAAAAGATGTTATTAGTAAATAGGTGATATGAAAATATTTACTAAAATGGGAGGAGTTATATTTATTTTTTTATTTAAATAAAAAAGTTAATTATAGGAATATTCTAGAACCATTTTTGCGTTTGCCAAAATTCTTTTTAACAAAATTAGTCTTTTTTTTTTTTATGTAGCTAAAAATGTTGTACGTTAGACCACCCGTGGTGGGGCTTTATCAGTCGCTAAACACCCAATTTTGCGCCCCCACACAAAAACACATGGGCTTTATCAGGCGCTAAACTCCTCAATTCACCCCAATTTTACTTTGGAGCGTTACGATCATAACGCCTAATTAACTTGGGAAATGGGCCATTTTCTTTTCACCAAGTTAATTGGGTGTTTAGCGATATGTCTCACCTCAAATTGCATGATGTTTATGACGATATGTCTCACCTCAAACATCTTGTTCTTACATATCTTTATGTCTTGCATGATGTTTATAACGATATGTCTCACCTCAAATTGCACTTATATGTAGACAAGGCATAAAGATACGTAAGAACAAGATGCTTTTCTATGGGAAAACAAAGTGTTTATTTTTATCAAATTGCTAAATGTTCACTAGGTATCGCCATTAATTTTTATTTGTAAAACATTAAAACCAAGAATGAATAGAATAAAATAAAATAACAATAACGCCTAACCCCTCATCCATACAGGGGGGAAGAAATATCCGATCATGGTGAAGAAAGCAAAATCCAAAATATAGATAACTAGATATATATTCGAGTATGAGATTATTTATAAAAACTTTCACGGGTTTAGATATTGGTATGTCATTTATTAAATGTATATTTTTATTTTAACAACAACTAGGATTTTATTACCCGCGCTTCGCAGCGGGAGCTCCTGTTGCGTTGAGAGTTTGGTGGACGTTAAAGATCGCGTGTCGCTGTGGGAGCTCCTGTTGCATGATGGAGGGTTTCGTAGACATAAAAGATAATATTAAGTGACTGTTATTCTCACGTGAGCTTCAAAAAAATACTCACCGCTAAAAGCTAAAAGTTTGGTGGTCAAAGTTTGATGGTCAAATTAGAAGAAATTAAAGTACGTAAGTTAGTAAAAAAGTTAGTGGTCAAAGTTTGGTGATCAAATTGGGAAGACACGTGGGCTTAAAAAAATACTCGCAGCTAAAAGCTAAAAGTTTAGTGATCAAAGTTTAAAATCTTAAAAGATAAAAGTTTGGTGACCAATTTGCCCCTGCAATATTTTCTTTTAAATATTCAATATTTTTCATTCTTATAGGTCCACCCATTCTTAAAGATCTCACCATTTTGTTTATGTTGTGTAGGTGGGCCAATTGTTTCTCTTGTGTACGTGGGCCAATAGCAAGTCCTTACTGTTCATCTGTTCCTTAATTAATATAGATGTAATTTTTAACACCTAAATACCATTTCATCTTACACTTGTAAATTTGAACACACATAAATACATAATTTAATTACTCGAAAGGGGCGGACACCGTACCACTAAACAACTAGGTCACATGTTTTTAAATTTATATATAATTAGCTATTGAATACAGTGTCATTCTTAAATATCGTTTGATGATCCACATGTACCAGGAGGATGAAATCTGTCCAATTTGCCGTAAGGCCTGCCTGGATGAATATTATGGGGAACATGTGGTTCATTGTAAGGAGCTACCCGGTTTCAAATATCGGCATGATTGGGTTCGGGACATTTTAAGAAGGGCTGGGATCTCAGCCAAGAAGGAGGCTCCTGTGAACTTCCTCTCGGATCCAGCAGAAGGGAGATCCACCCTACGACCAACAAATCTCCTTGTCTTTGGGTGGGCCGGGGGAATCATGCTTGTGTTGACATGACGGGTGTATCTCCTCTAGTTGGGTTGAGGGACAGTGGCTTTGTAGCAGGGCAAGCGGTGCGGAAAGCAGAGGCAAAGAAGGTAGAAAAATATTCTAAAGCCTGTGAGGAGAACCAACACGTTTTTATACCCTTGGCTTTTGATACCTTTGGCTCATTGGCACCGGATGCTACCCGTTTCCTGACCAGGGTCCAACGGATTATTCATAGCAGTGTCTCGGCTCCGCATGGGCGATTCTTTTAAGGGGAGGCCGACCCCCCGAATTTTCGCTCAGAAGTTCCGATTATATAGTATTCGTATATAATTTTTTTGGTATATAAGGTTTCGACCTCCCGAAACTGGTTTTCGACCCCTCAAGAAGCATTCGCTATTCCTACTATCTACCAACAAGAAACAGGAATAGATATTCTCATAGGAAATAATTTCTGAGAACCATTCTCTATTCCTACTATCTACCAACAAGAAACAGGAATAGATATTCTCATAGGAAATAATTTCTGTCAGTTATACGGTCCATTTACCCAATGGCTGGATAGAATCTCATTTCATCTTGATAAAGAAATGATTTTAATTAAAAAGGTTACAAAGGCCCTTCGAGTAGGAAAACCTGGTTTTCTTGAATCAATGAAAAAGGATTCAAAAATAAAACAAATTCCGGGAAGTAATATAACTCGTGAAGTTATCAAACCGGAAGAAAGATATTTTTTAGAAATACAAAAATATCAAAAAATTGAAACTTTACTTGAAAAAGTTTGTTCTGAAAATCCTATTGACCCTCAGAAATCTAAAAATTGGATGAAAGCGTCTATAGAATTAATAGATCCTCGAACTATTGTAAGGGTAAAACCTATGAAATATAGTCCACAAGACAGAGAAGAATTTAGCAAGCAAATCAAGGAATTACTTGATCTTAAGCTAATTATTCCTAGTAAATCACCTCACATGTCACCAGCATTTTTAGTCGAAAATGAGGCTGAAAAAAGAAGAGGTAAAAAGCGTATGGTTGTCAATTATAAAGCAATTAACGCAGCTACCAAAGGAGATAGTCATAATCTCCCTTGCATGCAAGAATTATTAACTCTTTTAAGAGGAAAAACCATTTTCTCCAGTTTCGACTGCAAAAGTTGATTTTGGCAAGTTTTGCTAGATGAAAATTCTCAACTCTTGACCGCGTTTACATGTCCAGATGGCCATTATCAATGGAAAGTTGTTCCTTTTGGATTAAAACAAGCACCTAGCATATTTCAAAGACATATGCAAAATGCTTTAAGAGGACTAGAAAACTTTTGTACCATTTATGTTGACGATATAATAGTTTTCTCAGATTCTGAAGAAAAACACTATTTCCACGTTTTGGCAGTTTTAAAATTAATTGAAAAATATGGAATTATTCTATCAAAAAAGAAAGCAAATCTTTTTAAAACAAAGATTAATTTTTTAGGTCTTGAAATAGACCAAGGAACTCATTGCCCACAAAAACATATCTTGGAAAATTTACATAAATTTCCAGATACTCTTGAAGATAAAAAACATCTTCAAAGATTTTTAGGTATTCTAACCTATGTAGAAAGCTACATTCCAAAGTTAGCAGAGATCAGGAAGCCCTTACAGGTAAAATTAAAGAAAGAATATGTATGGGAATGGAAACAATCCGATACTGACTATATGAAAAGGATAAAGAAAAATTTAACAACTTTTCCTAAACTTTATCTTCCAAAGGAAGAAGACTTTCTTATAATAGAAACAGATGCCTCAAATGACTATTGGGGAGGGGTTTTGAAGGCCAAAACAACTGAAAAAGAAGAGATATGCAGATATACTTCTGGCAGTTTTAAACAAGCCGAAAGAAATTACCATAGTAATGAAAAAGAATTACTAGCGGTAAAAAATACGATTTCAAAGTTTTCTATCTATCTTACCCCAGTAAAATTTTTGGTAAGAACTGATAATAAAAACTTTACTTATTTCCTAAAGACAAAAATCTCGGGAGATAACAAACAGGGCCGTCTTGTCAGATGGCAGATGTGGTTTTCAAGATATTCGTTTAACATTGAGCATCTTGAAGGAACCAAAAACGTGCTTGCTGATTGTCTGACACGAGATTTTCAGAATATATGAGTAATTATTCGAAATACTTTTTTAAAAAAAAAAGAATGAATATGGTAATTTTACAAGAATACATAAACAATTTTGTATCCTAGCTAAGAAAATTGTCTATATATTGAAGCAAAAATCTTTCAAACAAACCATCAACAATAAAAAGAAATATCAACATTTGAAAAATGGATGATCTAAAGGCCTTACGCCTCCAAGAAAAAATTCTTCTTATAGAATTAAAAAATCTTCGTGAGAAGATAGCAGTCTATGACGAAAGTCAAGAAACAACTGTTAATTCAGTACAGGAAACCGTAAGGTTACAAACTGAATCTATTCCCTTGCAAACGGCAAAGGGTAAAGAAAAATCAAATCCGTTGACTCCTGTTGCTTTGGAAAAAAGCAAAACATATGAAGAAGCACAATCTTCATCTAGCCCAGAAGCAAACGGCTCTGGTAAAGGCATATCAAATCCGTTGATAGCTGACAGTTTGCTAAAAACTGAAAAGGTCTCCCTTAGACCAAGTTACTCTCAAATCATTCATGAACCCATGACACCTGGTAAATCCAGATTCTATGTTATTTTTGATGGAGAAAACAGAGGCATTTATGAAGACTGGTCCATAGTCTCTCGATATGTTACAGGAAATACTTTTCCATTTAAAAAGTTCGCAAGTCTGCTACAAGCTCAACAAGAAGCCACTCGATATTCGGCAGAATTCGGAAAGAAAGAAATACCTTTAAAGGTAACATTTTTCCCTGAACCACTGAAGGTCAAGAAAAAAGAAAGAATTGTAGAATTCAAGAAAACTTTCCCAAAAACCTTTTTAAAAGAAGAAGTTGAAGAAAGTGACAACATCGTCTCTTTAGATGAATTTAGATCTATCTGGTCCAAGGCTAGATCTCTAAGTCAAACTGATTTCGAGAAAGAACACATCTATACAGAAGACAAGGCAACTAAAAGTCTTATTATCTTTTGTCCAGGTGCAGAACCAGAACTTGTTTCTCTAGCATTTATGGCTGGATTAATTAAGTTTATATACCCTTCTCCGAATTTATTAGAAATTAGCCATTTTTCGGAAGGAATAAAGAAAGCTATCAAAAACTTTCGTAAAAAGATTGCTGCAGCAAGAGACGCGGACATCTTTATTAAGTGTAATTCTACACTTCCTGACTGGTATCAAGGAAATTCGTTCCAAAGCTACCATCATCTAGAAATCGGTATTGCCAAAGCAAGAACCGTCAATCCTTCCAAAAGCATGGAAGGAAGTTTCGAAGACCCGGAAAATTGGGTGGAAATCAGAGTTAGAGGATTCTTAAAAATCCTTGATAACCTGCAAAAAATTAAAGTGGGAAGCTTTAATAAAGTTAATTATTGTAGTAACAACTGCATAATTACAAGTTACAGCGGTATTCCACTACCCAAACATGAAAAGGAAGCTCTAGAAAAAATAGAGCAACGTATTATCTTCAATAAAGTAGAGGCAGGTCCCATCACCAAAGAAAAACTCTGCCAAAAACTTCAACGCACCTATGAAAATCATAATTGCGAATATTGTGCAAATAATACAACTAAAGAAAGTAGCTCCTCTCATTTGGACAGCTACACTTCAGAAGAAGACACAAGAGAACTGGACCCAACACATGGGTATGTCGATTAGAAAAACGTCATGCATGACGAATTAAGGAGGCTAATTTAGTCTTTTGTACAAATCTTCTCCTAGTATATAAAGGAGATTGATTTTAGTTAAGAATCATCGAATGCTCTCCCCCAAAATTCTCATCCTAAAAAATTAGCATGTGTAACTAAACTACCTCTCTTAAGGGGAGCTATGTAAATACGATCAAGAAGTTCTTCCCTTGGGAAGAACAGTTATGAAATAAAACTTTCCTTTCCTATATATCCTAAAGTGTTTATGTCAAACTTGTAAAACCTGGAGCCCTGGATCCATGAAAGAGTACCGTTTAGGCAGAAGGCCGTAGGGAAATGCTGGTTGGGTTGGTACATTGCAAGGATCATTTACGATTTAGATATAAAGAAAGGTATTATTTTATTTTATGCTGTTAAATTACTTCAAAGTATTTATTTAGTCTCTCCTTAAGCATTAATTAATATACGTTTTACAAACAAAAAATAATCATAACTTTCAAAGTTTTCAAAAATGCGTCCATCGCTAAAATTAAAATCATCAAGAGATACCTTCTCTATGACAATTATAGAATTGTCAATCAATGCATCTTCAATCATCAAGATGCTTTACCAAATGTTCGTAACATTACATACAATATACATGATATGTATATTCAACATGTTCAATCATGATGTCTACAATACATACACAAATGATCCTTTAACTTTGAAGGATTCATCAAATTTCTACAATAGATACACATATGATCCCTTAACTCTTAAGGTTTCATTAAATCTTTCCGCAACATGGTATCAGAGCCAAGGCTCTAGATAAACATTTTTTTTTAAAAATGGAAGATATTACCATTATAAAAACCGATTCTAAGGAATCTGATCAAATCACTGAAATTATAAGCTTCAGTGAAAACGAAAAAGGTTTTCAATCAGACTATATGATTAATTCTGATTGTTTAGACAAAATTAACAAGCTTAAGCTCAAGCTTGATAATAGGCACATTTTTAATCAGCCTAGTAATTTACGAAGTCTTGTTTCTAAAGCTTTCTCAAGAACAAATAAAATCTTTTATTGCTATAATACTGAAGAACTTTCAGTTGACATAAAAGAAACTTCAGGAAGATGTTATTTACCACTCTTAACTAAAGGAGAAATAGCAAAACGACTATTAGCTATTAAACCTGAATTAAGAAAATCCATGAATATGGTACATATAGGAGCTGTAAAAATCCTTTTAAAAGCTCAATTTAGAGACGGGATTAACTTTCCCATAAAAATGGCACTAGTTGATAACAGAATTATCAACAGACAAGATGCACTTTTAGGTGCAATTCAAGGAAACTTAGCTTACGGAAAATTCATGTTTACCGTATATCCTAAGTTTGCCTTACATCGAGATTCAAAAGATTTCGATAAAACCTTAAGTTTCATACATCAGTGTGAAAGAACTGATCTTATGGAACCAGGGAACAAAGTTTTTACGATTAATTATTTAATTTCGTATGCTTTAACTAATAGTACTCATTCTATTGAGTATAAAGAAAAAGAAAAAATATCCTTAGATGATATATTTTCAGAAATAGGTACTGTTGAAGGAAGTAGGTTCACCGAACCCTCACAAATACAAGAAAATTGGGCAATTAATATTGCTCGAAACAAACAAATTATGAGTTCTAGACCTAGATGTAGTTTCTCGGGAGATTCTTTAACACCAAAAGAATCATATTCTAGACCAAGACATAGTTTCTCAGGACACTCCCTAACTTCAAGAGAAACTTGTCCATCAGAAATTCAACTGATGAGAACCATGTCTATGTCAAATAGAATAGATAAATATGGAGAACTCCTAAAAGAAGTCATAGGAAGTCAAAGTCCTTAAATTTAAATGTAACAACCGGCAAAAATGAGGTAATTCCGTACAAATTAATTAATATATGATTAACGTAATTAAATGCAATTATGTGTGATTTAATTATCAAGGGCCTTAGGAGGTAGCAATTTCCAAATAATGCATAGGAATGCATACGTTTAATGGTAAAACATGATAGGATCATGTGCGAATAAACTATCCGGTATGGACGTTGGCGATTACCCGGTAATAATTAAATAAACGAAAAGGATCCCGGACACCCAGGATATAAAATAAAGGGTATTTTCACAAAATATAATGAGTTTTGGAACTCCAAAACCATAAGTGGAAACGTCTCATACAAATCTCCCGGTAACGAATAAAGTGCACGTACCGCACCCGTTACGCGTATAACTCATAATTTCACCCGGCAAAAGCCTAAATAACCAATCAACGCTTAAATTAGACTATATTTAAGGGTTATTAAAGGTATTTTTAATGTCCGAATAACGCGCGATTAAATCCCGAAAAATACCCGAACGACACCCGAACGACGAGGAATTAAACCTAACTTATTATTGGTAAATAGATTGTGTTGTGGACCCCACCTAGACCCACCAAGGGCCGGCCTAAATGGCCTTGTAACCACCTTGCAAGTTGTTTTAATAATAACCTACTAATCTAAGGTATTAAGCATGCAAAGGAAGAGACAAATGTGTAAGAATTGGTAGTACAAAAGCATGCATCAACTTGCCTCTTTTGTAAGAGATTTTCGGCCCTAGGCCAAGAAAATCCAAAACACAAAGCTTCCATGTTATCACCTAAACATACACACTTGAGTACCTAATCTAGTAATGTAATCTCAAGCATGATCTTGGAAGGATTATAAGAGATAGTCTAGAGATTACTTAACCATTTTAACACACAAAATCTCTTCTACTCTCTCTCTAATCCACGGCACACACATAAGAAGACAACTCACTTGAAGATCACCAAGTACAAGCATGCATATCCTACTAGATTATATCTAAGATTGTGAGATATCTTAGCAAAATCATAACCCTCCTTTCTTCCTTTAAAACCCACGGCCACAACCCCTAAATAATATCCATTCAAGATCATTTTTGTACTTCTTAAATCTCTTAAATCTTTGAAAAGATTATGTGCAATCCATGGAAGATATGGTGAGCTTATAAATAACATGTGTTCATACATAAGATAACAAGCAAAAACTCCTTTCTTCCTTCCTCTTGGGCCGTAGGTTTTACCCCATCCATACACATATTTCTTTCAAGTTTTTACATCTTCAAATCACTTAAAACAATCCATCATCCAAACCCCATTGTGTGTTTCAAGCTTGGAGCTTAACCATTAAGGAAGAACACACTAAACCCCTCTCAAAATCCAAGGTTTTGTCTTCCCTAGCCTTGTGCTAGTAGTAAGCTTCTTAACCTTTTTTGATTATTAATATTCATGTATGTGTTCTTAGAAGCAAGTTGTACATGAAGGGTTTAAAATGTGGTTTTGAAACATAATCGTTAATAGGTTTTACATGAGTAAAATAAATGATTAAAGATATGTAAATGGATCATGGATTTGATGATGGTAAAGTAGTGTTCTTGAAAATGTATAAAATTTACACATACACTAAGTAGGATGATGATTTGATTAAGACTTGTAGAATAAACTTGAATGTGTTAAAATGTAACTTTAATCATCTTAAAATGATCATCCATGATATAATACATGATGGAATATATTAGAATGTCATGATTGAAGAAGTTGAAAAGTTAAAGTTTACACACTTAGATGGATGAAATTTTGATATAATGGACAAATACATAAAACACACATACAAGTAGCCTTATACTTGAAATATAAGACTATTAAAAGTGTTTTGATGCAAAAATAACTTAACAATAAAAAGATGAATCTTCAAAGTCCATTATTTTGAGTGAAAAATACTAACTTTGGAAGTTAGAGTGGAAAAATGCAACATTTGAAAGTTAAGGGACTAATATTGTAACTTTGAAAGTTAGAGGACTAAAATGAACACTTTAGAAACTATTAGTCCAAAAATGCAATAATGGAAAACTTGGTGTCAAAAGTATAAGTAATAATTTTTCCAAGGTTGATTTGGTAAATACTAGTGAACATACTTGGTATTTTGTATAAAAAGTATATTTTTATAAAAGTGAAAGTTATAAAAATATGGGTTTGTATTAACATAAGGATTTTTATAAAATAGAGATTTTATAAAAATGTTAAACAAAAATTAAAACTTGAGAAACTTGTACAAAAATGAATACTTTTATATAAATGGGAATATAAAAGTATTGGAAGCATTTTTGTATCTAAGTTAACAAGTTGGGTTAAAAATACAAAAGTATTTTAAACCTTCCAAGTAACATGTGTTAGGAGGAAGAAATATGAGTAATATTTCTATAAAACACATGTTGGGAAAAACTTGGAAAATTAACTATTCAAGCTAAGATATCGAACTAAGAAGCGTTAACAAACCGTACACGGACAAAACATGAGAAAAATGCCATTGCGGCAAGACGAGAAAATATATATTTTTAGGAAGTAAAATATATATATATACTTCATGGGTGAAAACTAATAAACACTTTCCTAAGTGTTGAAGGAATTATTCGTGGGAGAAAAACATAACGTAAACAAGTAAGACGTTAAACAAACGTATATACTTAACAAGAAAAATTACACATTTATATATATGTACGCTCATCTCGGCAAAATTCTAGTATATCTACTTAATGGGAAAGTAGATATGTGGGAAGGAAAAACCGAAACGAGTAGACGAAGATATATATATATATGTGTATGCCGTGCCGACAAGATCCTAGTATAATTATTTGAATGGGAAAATAAATATACGGTATGGTGAGTTGAATCGGGTGTTGAGAATATACAATCGAACGACAAGATCTTAGCATATTTGTTTAAATGGGAAAACAAATGTGCGGCAAAGTGAGTCGGGTCGAGTGTTGAAATATATATTATATCAAGCGATGCGATCTTAAGTATAATTATTTAAATGGGAAAATAATTATACGTTAAGTGAAGTCAAGTCGATGATAATAATGTACAAGTTAAGGAAATATTAACAAGAGTGATATATAACTTGTAACACCAAGGGTAATCTAACGCCAACGAAACTTAGGATACGCGCTTAATTAAACGGGATTTGGAATAACTTGTGGTCGGGAGTTGGGTGTACAACTTGCCAAGGCGCATGCACTATAGGGATAGTGACTTATACGTCTAGGACGTTTGTAGGTGCGAGACCACTTTTGCTATCTACCTAGTTGAGCCGGACGACGATCCAGGTGAGTTTCACGGCCCCATTTTAAACTATTTTTACGTTTTCGGGGGAAAGATATGTTAGGGAAAATATTTGACGGATTTATTACTTGAGGTGTGACCGCCACTCGGGGTTGAGTCCTCGCCTCTATAATCATTTGTTCAGGGAAATGAAACCGGTGGAATATTTGAATAGTACTATTGGTGCCTGACAAGGCCCACCCCTAATCGATAGCGTCGATTATGCATTAGAGTATGCCTGGGGTGCATATATTCTGAACTTAAGTCGTAGGATACCGAGTAACGACTTGGAGCGGGGCATTATTATTATACGTCTTGGTTTGATTATAGTCTCAAGTAGATTTATAGGAATTTGCAACTCCTATATATTGTCATAACATGGTATTTCCCAAGTATTCAAGTTTTGGAAACTAAAACCTGTGAACTCACCAATATATTTATATTGACGAAATTTTAAACATATCTTTCAGGTAATTAAGCGATGACAAACATGGCAAGCTGGGTCACGGAATCCTCCTACGCGGCGTTGGATATTTTGCGGGGTTTCACCTTTATTTCCCAAGGCTATGGGATATATTTGAGAAACCTCTCCGTTTGTGTTATAAACAATTTACTTTTGTGTAATGTTTTGAACAAGATTTGACGCCTAAATAAATGACCCATTTTCTTAAATTACTTGTGATTTGCGTTAACCTTGACTTTATGCTCTTGAACCGTCGCGCCACGTGTTTCCGCCATCGGCGTGGTGTGACATTAAATTAATATGTCTCTTGTGAGGATAGAAGAGCTAATTAAAGAATTAGCTAGCAAAACAGAAAGAGTCTCTACAAATGAAAATTTAGAAGCCATTGCGGCAAAAATTATTAAAGACGTTTCTGAAAAACTTAAAGAAGTTTCTGAAAAACTTGATACAATTGAAACTCAAGAAGTAAATCTTGAAGAACATAAAGAAAAGAATTTTACCAAACTAAAAGGTTTTCAAAAATATTCTTTTCCTAATTTCAATGTAGTAAATCCTTCACTAGGAAGTTCTAAAAGTCCAAACGCTCTTACATGGCCCTTTGGATCAACTTCAAATGACAAACAGAAGTCAAATTAAAAATTCTTTCCAAAAGATTGAATTAGAAAAATCTAGACACTATTTTTTCATAGAAAGAAATAATCAAAGAATGATTGAGCTTCATACTGATTGGAGTATCCATCCGTATGATAAACTTAACGAATTAACCGATTTACATCGAAAAAATTATATCTTAAAAAAAGATATACAAAAACTAAATGATATAAAAACTATTTTGTCTTGTGGATAAAATGGCCTCTATCACTCAAAAGTTAGAACAAGTTTTTGATGAAAAATTAGAAACCTTGTCTGGGGAACAGATAAATGAACTTGTTCAACTAATGTCACTTAGTGACAACGAATGTGAACAAAAATTTTCTGAAAATAAAGAACTGAAAGAAAAATACTTTCCTGAAAACAGTGAATCAGTTTTTGTTTTACATGAACCTAAAACAGAAGATGAAGAAGATGAATCTTCTTCGGAAGAAGAAAAACCTGCATACAGGGCAAATCGCTCGCACGCTAGTTCTAGTCGCACGAGAATGCCTCGAAATGTAAAAACAGAATTCACCATGCCATATCACAAAGGTATACCAAATTCTGACAAAGATTCTAAGAATGGAAGTTCAACTGCTATTGACACCATAAAATTAGATTGCATCTTTGATCAAAAGAAAAGAAAAGAGGTAATTGATAAATGGACCACTGAAATAAACTTGATTATTCAATCAAATGAAGAAGAATTCTCTAGCGCTAAAGCTGTTTTACTTTTAGTAGAGCATAAGTCATCAGGAATAGTTCAAGATTTCATTAAAGGAACAAATTGGAATGAAACTTTACATGGGAATGATCTTTTTGATCAAATCATTAATGCCATATATATGATGTTTTTGGGTCTTGATTATTTAACTAATAAAGACTTCGAAAATCAAAAATTGCTCGAACAAGCGAGACAAGTTTTAACAAAATCTCAACTTTGTGATATATGTCTTCTTGACGATTTTACTTGTGTATTTGAGAAAAATCTCTATAAACTTAATTCTGAAGAATACCACTCTTGGATAGAAGCCTATCTCATGAAAATTCCTATCGTTGGTGAAAAAGCCAAAGAAAGATGGAACAAAGAAAAGAATGCTATGACAATGCATTCTCTTGGATTTGCCACAAGGATTGTTAAAGAAGAAATTGCGGTATACTGTGATTTTTCTAACAAACAAAAACAGTTAAAGAAATTTAACAAAAATTGTTGTGAAAAAACTCACCGAAATTCCACAGTTATCTTTTGGCTGTGACACCAAAACTTATTTTAAAAAGAAATATAAACATACATCAAAAAGAAAGTTTTGGAAAACTAAGAAAAGAAAATTTACTCCGGGAAAATACTTTTCTAAAGAAAAACCTAAGGTTTGTCCTCAAGGTAAAAAGAAATGTCGTTGCTGGATATGCTCAGAAGAAGGGCACTATGCCAACGAATGTCCTAATAGGAAAAAATTTCCTGAAAAGGTAAAACTTATCCTTATGGCGGAAAATGAAGGATACTTTCCTTCAGAAAACATTTTTAGTAATTACAAACAAGTTTATTCATTAGAAATAAAAGAAGACACACCAACTTCTGATATCTCGTCTGAAAGTTCGTCAGAATGATTAAAACAAGTTTCGAGCATACTACCAATTTAGTATGTTACAATTTAATAAAAAAGGATAATGAATTAGTTTATTCAAATATAACTAATCCAAATTCTATTTATATCAAAGGAAAGATATTCTTTTCAGGATATAAAACTATAACTCTACACTGTTACGTAGATACAGGTGCAAGCCTTTGCCTTGCAAGCAAACATGTTATCCCTGAAGAACTATGGGAAGTTTCGGGTCAAGATTAGCCATTGCGGCTCCAGGTGGGCAGGGTTACGTTTTTAGTAGATTATGATTTGCTATTCAGAAAGGGGTGGCGGCGCAGCTTCTTGCCCGCCTACCTGTTATCTTGATGTAATTTTCTTTGTGATGGAATGAAAGTTTACCAAATTATTACTCTTTCAAAAAAAAATTAAAAAGTTGATTGTGATATATTAATGTGAGACTGTAACTTTTCTTTCTGTTTCTTGAACAACAAATTATCATAACATTATCATTTATCAAGCAACAAGGATCCACATTAACAAGATGCTAAGATGTGGAAAGAAATCTTAAAATCAGTTAATTTCGATGGAAACCATTCTAAATGTCATCATTGATAGCAATATTTGAACACACCATCAAAGTCCAAAGAGGGTTACCATTAAAGTCATAAACGGGTTGCACATATGAAAACAATGGCCTATATATGCTAGATTTTGGTTATACCAATTTCAAAACCGGACACCAATTAGTCAAACTATGTAAGCTTATCAAACCATTCAAAGTAGCAGCAAACAAGGTTAGATAAGTTCAACTAGAGTATGATTGAAGATTTGAAGGTACATTATATGGTAAGCACAAGTTTGACTAGATCGTTACATAAAATCTATCTGATGTAATATAACATATGAATAAGAAGCAGCATGTTTATATTTGTAATCGAATTGTCAACACTGAATAATTTGCATTCTAAGCAGTAAACACAATGTAGTCGTATGTAAGATTTTATGTGCGTCAATGCATTGTTCGCTCTACTTAATTATAAGATTAGGCCTTGGGGTATACCTTAAACCAATGGGTTAACGGTCTGGCATTTTAACCTTCATTGGGAACCATTTCCTTCCTGTATTAAGGGGTGTGACAATGGCTCTAAGTTAACATGTTAACAAGAATTAAAGGAGAGAAAATTAAGGGAATGGGGTAGAGTTAAGGGACGTTAAACCATTTCCATAAGGTGATATAGAGTGAAAGGAGAAAAAGTGAAGGATGTGACATGTATGTGGAGTTAAAAATAGTTAGAGTATACCACATAGCCTTAGTGTACTATTTTTTACATAATTATTATATATATAACGTTTATTCATTGTAAATCTTGTTCGGTAAACAAAAGCCACAAAATTCCTTTTGGTAAAAACTCATTTGTTGCAAATAAACTATTACAACTCGTTTACTCAAATGTATGGGACCAGTCCAAACATCTATTGACGGCTTCAAGTACTATGCCATATTTGTCGATCATTTTTCTAAATACATTTGGACATGTCCAATAAAAAGAAAATCCAACGTCTCCACCCTTTTTCCACAATTCAAATCACTAGTGGGAAAAAAAAATCAAACACCTCTTATCTCTCTATTTAACGACAATTGAGGTGAATACATTAGTCTTAAACCATCTCTCACCACCCATGAAATTTCTCACTACACCACACCTTCTCATACTTTCGAGCAAAACGGAGTAGCCGAATGACGCCACCAACATGTTGTTGAAACGAGTCTTGCCCAACTCCACTATGCCCACCTACCATCACATTTTTTTGTCACGTGTCTTTCGAACAACTACTTATCTAATAAATCATCTGCCCACAACCATCTTGAATAACAAATCACCTTTTGACATGTTGTTCAGTGTTGATCCCACCTACTCCAAACTCAATCCGTTTGGATGTCTTTGTTACCCTTGGCTACGCCCATACACCACCTCCAAATTACAATCACGTTCCACCTGATGCATTTTTCTTGGTTATTCTTATTCCAAATCCGCTTACAAATGCTTTGATCTAGCTACCAACAAATTATATCACTCACGACATGTTGAGTTTATTCCACATCTTTTCCCTTTTCGTGACACAATCTCCACACCCACTGTCATTTCCTTTGAATCCTTCCTAAACCTTAAAACTTCATCACATACTATTTCACCCACTTCACCCAATCCTACATCAACTATTGTCCACCACCCAACCTCACCTTCGCCCACTCACCACCCACACTCTTACACAAGCCTACAACCATCACCTCACCTTCACCCGAAAACCATCCTACATCCGTAACCCAACATTCATTAGAAATATATAAACAAGATGACCAAAAAAGGGGGAAATCATAATCACTATAGCCATCAGTTCAAAATTCTTATGGGTTACATATTTCTAATGTATTTGTTATACTATAAACAAATTGAGAGTTGATCAAAATTAGTATATTATTTGGTTTTGCTGGTGTATTATACCATCAATTGAACCAACATTTGATGAAAATGCCTGAACTTAACCACTTAAGGCAATGTTTTAAAAACTGGTAAATACCGGCCGGTTATACCGGTATTACCGTTTTCAGATAGAAATTCGGTACGAAACACTCCGGTAAATATAAGAAACGGTATCGATTTTGTACCGCCGGTAAAATCCGGTATACCGGTTTGAACCGCTATACCGTTACCGGCATAGGTTAGTTTTTGGGTTGTTTTTAAATTATTTTTTTATTAAGGAATAATTTTTAAAAAATTAAAAACTTTATATTATCTTTTGGAATATTTTTTAATTTTTGATTAACTTTTTGATAGTATTTTAGTATGTAATTATGTACTTTTAGATTATTTTTTGTGTTAAATGTTGTAATTTATGAAATTCTATAACTAAATAATCAACCCAATTGAACCACCCGGTATAACGCGGTTCAACCGGTTGAACCATTTTTTTAACTAAATCCGGTATAATTAAAAAACCGGTTTTTAAAACATTGACTTAAGGTCAGAACATGAACCGAAAACCAGACTGATCCAAACCGGTTAGGTCCCGAACAACATCAAGAACCACATACAAAGAGAGAATTGATCTGGAAAACTCAAAACAAAGAACCAAACCGGTTGGATTGCGGTCAAGTTGCTCGGTTTTGTTGGTCTCACCGATTCTTGAACACCCCCAACCGAAAATGAGTTCAAGAGCTCTCAAAATTGTTGTTGCAAATAGATGGAAATTTCATTTAATCTAAGAAATAACTTATACAACTGCACCGATTAAAGATTACAAAACTCTAGCGACAACTTGTACAATTTCTCCGATTCAAATGGTCCATTTTGCTAGAACAACTCAAACTCGAGGTGCCCATCAGAAGACCCGTTGTAATTCAAATACTTTCTTGCTCGTTCCAAAGAAGCGGCTTTAGAAACCGTAACATCATATGGTTCAGGCAACTCGGGCGGAGATGCACATCGGATCAAAGCCCAATTCAACCCGTCGAAAAATGGGTGCCTCTTAATTTCAGCCGCCCCTCTTTGTGACCCCAATCGGTTTTCGGGCTCTTTCATTAATAACCCTTTGATTAAATCCCGGGCATGAAAACTAACCAGAGGCGTTTCGGGAAACCTAAGGCTTTCCAGAATCACATTGGTTAACGTCTCATCGTTTCCGGGCCCTTTAAATGGTGTTTTCCCGTACAAAAGCTCGTAAAGAAATATACCGAAGGTCCACCAATCGACTGCACTTCCGTGGCCCTCTCCTTTTATGATCTCTGGAGCTAAATACTCGTGGGTCCCAACGAATGAATTGGATCGGGCTTCTGTTGGCTCAGCCACAAGCTGCGGTAATGAGCGATTTAGTGCTGCTAGGTCGGGTTTTGTTTTCCGGGCTTTTGAAGGGTGTAAGATTTTAGACCTGAAACATGAGACTTGTTGACACGTGGGTTTGATGCAGAACGGGTCTATGCAGCCCGAACCTGCGCATGGGCCCGACACCCTTGGGGGTTCCATTGGACCTGATGAAGGGGATTGGATGAGCATTGGGTTCACAGGGCATAGAAGAGAAAGGTCAAAATCTGTGACCATGATGTGACCATCTTCTCGAACTAAAATGTTTTCGGGCTTCAAGTCTCGATATACAATTCCAAGCATATGCAAGTATTCAAGAGCAAGGAGGACTTCTGCAGCATAGAATCTGCATGCAGATATATAGAAGAAATTAGTACGTCATATAACATTGAAAGTGTCATTTCAGACGATGAAATGATCCAAGTTAATGATTGGGGGTCAGGTTTGAAGGACCCGAGCGGGTTGGGTTGATCCACAAAAACATTTGTATTCCTATTTTATAAATAAATTAATGCTTTAATATTATTACGGAAACATGATTACTACAATAATAATCCAAATATTTGAATTGAACAGTTTTAGGATGTTGTGTGCATGATGAAGACTTTGGATGAACTTTCAAGTTTCTACCCGTTTGACCTGCTTTCTGGCTAATTTTTTGTTTGACCCGTTTGATATAAAACACAACTCAAATCAATCTATTCATAAGTACATGGGTTTAAAACTTCCACATTTATGTTTGCAGTATACATGCAGAAACAAACACCTAAAGAAAATTGTGGATGAAACAAATCAAAATCATGTAAAGAAATGAAACCCGCTAAATAAACCATCGAATATATCATCTAATGATGTACAATGCTAATGTTGCATGTTTGAAAGTACACGTCAGTTAAAGAAAATAAAAAACAGCACCATCATGACACATCATCAAATCTTTTATATCTTCTGCCATGGGATAAAATGCCCAAAATCGAAATGAACTTTACACTTCTTTTCGATTTTGGCAAGCAAGTTTAAACTAGGCGCAAAAAACTTATAATAATATTTTATTAACGAATATGGCGACCAAGTTACATCAGCTGTAGAAACACATGACCTGATGAAGTAGTGGCACACTTGTTTTTTGCTGATTTTTCAAAAACTGTTATCTGGATTCTGGACATCTTATTTATTATTTTTGTGCATAGTTATACTCTAACTGCCACATCAATAATACACAAGTAAAACTAGTTAAAATAAAGTTCGTTTCCAGAACTCAGTAACGAACTGTAAGTTGGTTTCTATTTTGCGCCTATTTTTAAAGTTGGTTGCTAGAAACGAAAAACGGGGTATGTTTCATTTCTTTTACGTGCTGTTTAACTTGCCTATAATGGATGACCTTAGTTAAACGGGGTATGTATACGATATCCCTAATATTTATATCTCATAATAAAGTTACAAGGAAAGAGACCAGATGTTTAACATACCGTGCTGCTTGTTCATGAAAATATCTGGCAGGCTGTTTTTGCCTGAGGACATGCAGGTCACCACCTGGACAATACTCCATCACCAAACACGATAAATTCTCAGAAACAAAATGAGCGTACAGAGTAGGGAGAAAAGGGTGATCCAACATGCTTAAAATCTCTCTTTCCATGTGGGCTCTAGGCATCTTTTGCCGTCTTTCCAAGAACTCGTTATCCATAACTTTTATGGCAAAGGGGTAATTCGTGCCAGTTAATTCTGCAAGATAAACCGTACCAATATCTCCAGAACCAAGCTTTTTCAAAAGATTGAAATGTCTCAATCCAAGGAACCCATTTTGTTTCATCACTTGATTAATCGCCTGCCATCTGATGTCTTTTGACATATGTGGCCTATTGATGAGAATACACCCACTAAGATTTCTTTCTTCGCTAAGACTAGTACTACTACTGTATTCACATATGCTGCTATTTGAACTTTGTGTGAATTCTCCCTTATCTCCATATTTTGAGTTCTTATTATGTAGTAAAGAAATGGTTTTACCATAGCTGGTCAAATTGTTGACTTTTCTTTGCATACCCATGTCTGCACTACTTGGAGAATGAGGAGATTGAGAGTCTTTATTGGGCTCGTCTTTTTCATCTTTTATAGCACAATTGCATTTTTGGCATACCATTTCGGAATTCGCAGGGCTAACAGAAGTCGACTCCTGTTTTAACTTTTTCTTCCCAAGGGCTTTGGTCCGAATCACCGTCTTGACAGCGCGCGGTGAAGTTCTTATTGACTTCCCTTTATGACGTGGCTTTGGAGTTGGTTTACTTGATGACGATGTATGATTATTCTTGTCACGATTATTTACTGGAATGACTTCAGAGTTGACCGACTCCAATGAAGCTTCAGGGTGAAGTGAAATAATCTCCTTCTCTTCAACTGGTTCATTTGAAGATTGACTATCGGATTCTGGTTCACGCAAAATCTCCTTCAACAGTGCGACGTTTTTTGGTGACTTTCCTAGATTGAACCGAGGAGTAGATTGAGCACTGTTATTATACGACATTGTTGAACGTTTCAGGGCAGCCATTTCCGAAGCTTGAGAAATGCATAATCCCCTTAAAGCTTGTTTTAAAGAAACAGGCTCGGGATACCCAACTCCAGACGAAGATGATAAACTCATCCTCATTGGTTTCTTTGACGGGTTTTTTCTCGGTGTGGGCCCTCCTGTTTCATCAGAGAAGCTTGAACCATTGAACGAAGTTCGGATATTAATACCCTCAAATAGCTTATTAATATCATCTTCCAAATATCTATTGCACCCTTGAGCCTTTTTCTTTTTGTCATTAGAAAAATCACTCGACTTGGGTTCGTCTTTCACCTCAACAATCTCATGGGTACCATACAGTGAACCCATTTATTATATTGTTTCTTAATTTGATGATTATGTGGTGCAGCCGTGCAGGCACGTAATATATCCTTCACATGCCCTAACCTTCAACCATGGGTTACACACAAGGTTCCAGATCTGAACATAGCATTACAACTTTGCCGGCAAAACGGCTGTGGGGCGGTCCTGAAATAAGATGGATGCAAAACAAAATCAGTCACGAACCATTTTTCCGTCATCTATCATTATCACTATATGTATAGAATAGCAGCACAGCTCAAAAATTTAATACAGAATTAACGGACTTTTCTAAACTTATACTCATTAATCAGTTTTCTATCAACTTGGAGGTTCTCATGTACCTACATACTAACACTATACAGAAAGTATACCTTCCATATATTAATCATCCCTTATACTTAAGCCAAATCCATTGATACCAATAAGCGCTAGAAAGTTACTTAAGCACTTTTTTAACACCGAGACTAATAAGCAGGATCAAATTAAAAAAGTGTGAGTAAGACATAAAAGAATACTCTTTATGAGGATTACTATTAAGAAGCATAAGAACTAGCCCACTAGAATAACAATTCTTGGAATCCATATTCAGTTACATATTACGAGATATATTCTCGGTAAAACTAATAATCTGGATTTGAAATTACTGATATTCCAAATTCCCAAATTTGTGTGGATCTTAATGACCTAACTAGTTCATTTGGGACCAGGGGATTTGCTAGTGGACAACTAGTTCCCAATAAAAAATTCATCCTACTCGGTATGAATCTATGAGAAAATTGCAGATCATTCATCAATCCACATAAATAATAAAATTTCACCATGAATTAGATGTGTTTATTATTCGGTTTGAAACCGATGAAATTGAAAACCGAACCCAATAAAAAGGACTCAATAACAAGTTTGGTTATCGGGTTTATTTTTTTTACAAATTGTTGAATTTGGTAGTGTTGTAAAAGGCGGGCTAGGCGGTCGCCTAGGCGCCGCCTAGTCCCTAGTCGGCCACCAATATAGAAATAAGCCCCTAGTTGGAGATCTAGGCGTTTTGGGCATTAGGCGGGTCCTAGGTGGTGGTTTTTTTTTTTTAATTTTAATTTTTTAAATTTCTAATTATTTCTTAGTATTATGTGTATATATCTTACTATATTTACAAAAAAACACCTAAATTTGTGTGTGTATATATATATAATACGTATAAAAATACCAAAACGCCTAATTCCGCCTAGTCCCTAGGCTAGACCTCACCGCATGCCTAGCACCTTCTACAACCTTGGAATTTGGTTTAACCGAATAACCTGTTTAGACTACGTCTAAGCCCACTTTTATATAATTGATTAAGTTAGCCAAATCCCAAAGTCATTTGATTGAAATAGGTTTGTAACAAAAATAAAATTCTTATTCGGTTCCATTAAACCCTTACTGAAGGTTCGGTTACACACGAATAAAATCCTAAACTAAACCAAAAAAACTAACTGACAAACACCCCTACATGATCAATATAATCAATCCAAGCAAATATGCTACAAACTAATAGATATGCAACAAAATGTCTAATTTATCATATAACATAGCAACATACTCCAAACAACTAGAGAAATCAAAACAACATTCGCCTACGATCCATCGGTAACAAAAAAAGACTACATATTTCGAAAACCATCCGCTTCACAAGTTCATACCACCAAACGAAAAAGGTAAAGCTACAACCTTCCAGCTCAAAATCACACACGCAGATTTCAAAATACGCGTATTCAACGAACAAGCATACGGATTCGCTTCAACTATTACAGATCATTAATCAGTATAATCAATAAAAGCAAATATCAGCAGAATGTGTTATCAACTGAATACAGAAACTATTTCACATTCAAGCTGGTGTATTAACAGATTATATTATACCGGCATCATTACAAACAAATCGATAACAGATCTACCAACTTCCAATTCAAACAACTGATCAAACTACAACCACACACTAGTCACTACCATATATAAACCTAATAATATTAAAACCGAACTCACAATAGGCCTAGGGCCGGCAATTCCTGACCTGTTTAACATACGATAAATAATAAAAACACGTTTAATTAACACGATAAGACATACTTTGCACGCTCTAAAAGTACAGATTTCAAATCAGCGTAATGAAACTTACGGAATGTTAATGATCGAAAGGGATAATAACATTGGGAATGCAAAAGCGGAGATTCCGATGTGAATCAAACTTCAACAGTAAGTAAGTAAGTTCAAAGGTAGAAGAATGAAGTAAAGAATGGATCACAGATTGAAAGGAATGAAACAGATATGATTGGAAGTTAGAGAGAGAGATTGAAAGAGATCTAGGATGGGTTTGATAATAATAATATTATTAGGGTGCAGAAAGAAATTGGAACCCTAGGTAGAGGGTACAGAGAGCATCATGTGTGGAGAGCATATGTTGATGTAGGAGGAAAACGACAGCGTTTGATTTTGAGGAGAGGCCCCTCAACATCTATCTCTCAGTGTCTACATCTAGAGATATTTTATAAAAGGAATAACAGATATAAATAATTGTAACTATTGACTATTGGCCAATAACAATTTCAACAACGAAAATTACTAATAGTGGTCCTAACTTTCGACATATTGGAATATAATGGACCCAAACTAACGGCGTTAGTGTGGTGCTGACGTGGCATGCCGCGTCGGATGCCACGTAGGATCATTTTGCCACCTAGGATGTCACGTCAGCATCACACTAACGGAGTTAGACCTCCGTTAGTTTGGGTCCATTATATTCCAATATGTCGAAAGTTAGGACCACTATTGATAATTTTCGTAGTTGAGACTGTTATTGGCCAATAGTCAATAGTTATGATTATTTCTTTCCATTATTCCTTTATAAAAGTATATATGACTAATTTTAACAACACTACTACTTACATTATATTCTAGTGATGTCAATAAAGTTTTATGGTGTTTAAATTATTTATTTATTTTTTATTAATTTAATGTTGTTCCAGTCATAGATTTTCATTACGTAATAATCAAGTTACATCTGGATAATGGGTAAGCGAGCAACAAGCTGCGCCGCTATCCCCTTTTGAATCGCAAAACCTATTCTACTAAATACAAACCCTTGGTTCCTCGGGCTTTGCGAGTCACTGTGGACCACCTTCTGTACCCGCTCCAAAAGCGAACTGCCTCAGGGGCAAGTGATCCAAAAGTGTCGAAGGCAAACGGAATGAACACATGCTGATTCTCTAAACACGCTGCCTCGTGCTTAGCAACCTTCCTAGCTTCCGCCTTCAAAACCGCCTGTCCTGGGACGAATCCACTATCTCTCAGCCCCACCAGTGGGGACACCCCAGTAAGATCAACACATGCGTGCTTACCCCCCGCCCAGCCAAACACAAGGACGTCCGCAGGACGCAGGGTAGATCGTCCCTCTCGTGGGTCAGTCAGGAAGTTAACAGGGGCTTCTTTCTTGGCTGAGATCCCGGCACGCCTAAGCACATCCCATAAAACATCTCTAACCCAGTCATGACGATACTTAAACCCCGGCAATTCCTTACAGTGAAGGGCATGGTCGCCAAATCTATCCAAACATGCTTTTTTACAGATGGGGCATGAGCCATCTGGCGGAAAAAGGGGAATCATGAGACGGTATTTAAGGATGGCTCTGTATTCAACTGCTGACATTCGTTGCCCAAGACCTTCAATGGGTACAACAGTCAAAAAATCCTGGGCATGGGCCCCTTTGAGACAAGCCAAAACTGTCTTTTGACGCGGGGTCATATCGAACCGCTCCTCCATATCCTGTGCGTGTTTACCATAAAGAGCACTCGCCAAAGTTTGTTGAGATTTCTTGGGGGCGGTCTCCTTATCGATAAAACCACCTAGATCAAGGTCCGGAAGAGTTGTTCCAATATTACCAAGCGCAAGGGCGTAGTCAGGATCCACCCCCACAACACCAGCGTTTCGCAAGATGTGGTCCTGTAATTTCCATGACTGGGCCCTGGACGCCACAAAAGCATATGCGGAGACGTCCTCCGCCGAGATAAGCCCTAAGCCCCCGCAACGCATAGGGAAAGAAGCCAACCTCCACTGAAGGTCCCCAAAATGCGGTCCCCCGCTGACAACAATGTCTTCAACTGCCCCTCGCAGGCCTGCATCAAAGATAGACACAGCCTCTTTGACATGTTCGGGTTGACAAGTCCGGAGCCCAAACTTATTTTTTATTAATTTGATGTTTATTTAAAATTTTTAAAGATTCAAAAGAAGTGTGATTACATATTAAGTTTTAAGATAAATTGCATTCTTGTGGTCGGTTTGGGATAGAGAGCAGGTGATATGATGTTACGGTAGCCAGTCTTGATTCTGTTTTACCTTGAGGCTTTGGATGATTTACATAATGACTTTATTATTCCTTTGGAAGTCCGAAGACGATAAACATTTCAACAGAAAGAGCAAGACAAAGTAAGAAATTGTGGATGAGATTCAATCACACACTTTCTTTTAGCTTAAGCATATGGTGAAAATGTATCATTTAGATCGGCACCTTTGGGTGGGCTTTAACTTTTATCCTGTGTTGTTTGCTTTGCCCTTTCTCTAACGTCAGTTCGTGATATGTATAAATATCGCTAAAAAAACACAAGACAGTCTGATTTCCATCTCTTTTCTTCCTTACACTATAGATGATTATCTTCCAAGCAATATATATTCATAATGGGTTATGTATTTAAAAGCACTTTATGAGTATAAATTGGATGTTATTTATATAAATCGGTGTAAAATAATAATGATATAACTTATTTTAGTTTTAAAGAGAAGTATATAAGTAACAATATTTAAATGGAAATAAATTATGCGCGTATGAGACTATGAGAAAAAAAAAATGGGTATGTGAGATGACAAGCAATATAGTTCTTATTGGTTTATAAGAAGGTCAATAAGAAGTACTTTAATTTTGATATATTAGAATCTCTTAGTTTGTTTAAAATACACATAAACATATAAACGTTCACTCGTATGCGATGAAAATGAGGTGTAGTGATATGAACACATTATAGTTTGGAACTTAGTGTGATATTAAAACAACTATGTTGGTGACTCAGAAAAACCAATCTACATGGCACACCCTTATGTGTGTGCATGAAGGTGAAACTATAATAGTTGTGTATGTCTTACGGAGTATGATGATTGTTGATACATCTACTTTTTGTCATATCTAAATCATATGTTAAGGGTTGCAATTTTCCAAGACAAATCAACGACTAAGATAGTCGGGGATATGCAAACGTATAAATTTGAGACGAAAGAATTGATAGAAACCAAACGAATGTTGGGTGTTGAGATTGATAGGGACACAATTTATGGTTTATCTGAGGCTCACACGTAACAAGTATCTCAAGAAAGTATTATATGAGTATAACATAGTTAGATCAGAGGAAATCAAGACACCTTTAGGTTAACACTAGTTGTTATGATATTTCTTCAATATGAAAGATGATACTAAGAGAGTGTTTGGGATTGCGCTTTGAAAACGTAAATTATCAGTTTTTAGTGTTTGGGATTGCGTTTTGAAAACGCAGATAATCAGTTTTTTAGGCTACTAAAACGAAATAATCTATAACCAGCTTCACCCCTGCTTTTCCAAAACGCATAATCTGTTTTAAATAATCAATCCCAAACACCCTCTAAGATAATGTCGGCGACTCCTTACGCATTTGATGGTTTGCATAGCATATGAGTAAGCTTGGTAAGCATATAAATTTAAACAAGTGATATGGGTATGCTATACAATTGGTATCATTTGGTGAGACTTGTTTTGAATGCTCTATAGATCTTGATTTTTCTAGACATCTTCAAAAGGTGTATGTGTGTGTGTGTTAGGATTTAGAAATTAAGCATGATGTTGCACTGTCAAAAACAAAATCACACTACATAGCTATGCCAAGGTAATAAAGGATGCACTCTGGTTGACGAGCCTCATGTTAGACTTGGTGAATTGTGATAGCAGGGGCGCTACACACTCTTTTAGGATTAAAAGTGTATTATCAAAAGACCAAACATGTAACTTGAGGTTGCATTTTTATAAGGTAAGGGAGGTGAATGTGTGAAAGAGTCGCGCTCAATCGCTGATGACAACCCTTAGTCCCAAGCATACATGTTAACCAACAACAACCGAACTCAGTATATCCCATAAATAGTAGGGCTATTGAAGGGGTCTGGGGAGGGTGGGTGGGATGTAGAGAGGAGGCTTTCCTAAATAGACACCCGGCTCAAAACAAACATTAGGCAGCTAAACCGAACTAGCAAACAGGAATAGTAATATAAAGCTATCAATAGAAAAAGAATGGTGATAGAAGAGAAAATATATCATAAAAGCACAAATATACATAACTACAAGTAGGTATTCACATCTAAAACAACTAAGATGCATTTTTACCCTCCTCTAAAAATCACACTTTAATTAAACGTCTCTACAAATTCTTATCATGGACCATTTCCTCATAAAGATGCAACTCTAGTAAATTTTGCCTAATCCGCTTTTCCCAAATCAATTTAGGTCTGCCTCTACTTCTCCTCCCCTTTACAATGAGGGTTTCTATTGCTCTAGCGGGTGTTGTCTCTAGCCTTCTCTTCACATGCCCAAGCCAAGGCATTACCAAGTGTAAACAACGAGTTTACCCTCTCATGTATTGCAGCGGGATGTTGATAACGAAAGTCTTTGAGATCACTTTGTCTTCCCATCCATTTATTATTGACTAAAGAACTTAGTTTTTAGGGAAAAAAGATTTGACTCAAAAATTGGAAGCCACTGAGATGTAGTTTGCGAATTACAAACCGCTATTCTCTAATTCAAGGCTATTTGTTTTGTGTTAAAAAGGATACAATACACTTTTCTTCCTTTATGTTTGTACTTAATTTCAGTTGATACTCTCTACCTTTTAGTTGACGTGATTTTCATCCTTTACGTTTTAAACTCTTGCATCGTTTGTCCTTTGACACAAACCAAATTATTTTTAACGTTAACTGGGGTCACATGGATCGCACATGAGGGCAAAACTGTATAGAAATACATTTTAAAAGTATAATATAATAAGCCTCCAGTGAATACATATAATAGATATAGTTGATTGTAGATAACTAGTAACTTGTTAGTGCATAATTGCAAATAATTGATGATGAATAAGATAGTTTGCTATTGAAATAAAGTATGGAAGTAGGAATGTACGATACAATTATTGATATTTGATTGTTATATTATTATACCGTATAAAGCATTGTAGCTTTAACGTTGCAAAATATCGACTATTGATTCAGATGATGCTTTTATCTTTTAAATTGACGTGATTCATTCTTTACGTTATAAAACCTTGCACTGTTTGTCCTTTGGCACTAACCAGATTATTTGTTAATATTAACAGTGGTCACGTGGATCGCACGTGAGGGCAAAATTGTATAGAAATACATTTTAAAAGTATAACATACTGTAATAAGCCTATGGTGAATACATATAGTTGATGATTGTAAATAACTAGTATTTTGCCCGCGGGCGTTGCTCCGCGAGCTTGTGGGTTGATGGAGTATCCAGTAAAGACGGAAAGAATTCGTTAATCGGTTGGAATCCAGGAAGTAACTTGAACTACAATGGAAGCTTAATAATGATCTTAGATACCGAGTTACCTCATAGTAGGAAGCGTGAATTTGTCGAAGATGATGAACGATTGGTAAACTAATGCTCTTTGCGGCGCGCTTTTTTTACCGGGCCAATTATGTAAACATGTTTTAGTGTCTGTGACATGTCTCTAACTTAAATCACATTCAAAAAGTAAATAAATAAATAATTAAGAATTAAAAAAGTTGTCATACTATGAATTTGAACAGGGCCATGGCACATGAGTTTTTTTTTTAAGAAGGCTTATGATACATATCAGCTCTCCCAGCGCCGATCATGCTTTCAGACCCAACTGCACCGACTTTTTAACCTAGATGATAACTGCATAAGAAAAGATTTTCTACACAGAGGAAAAAGCGTACGACAACCTCTTTGCCAAGGGTTACTTAACTTACTTTGAATGCATAGCTGTGATCGCGTCCCAACCATGACTAGGGCTGTTCAAAAGGCTCGGCGCTCGCCGATCGCTCGCCGCTCATTCGGAATTTGCTCGGAAAATGCTCGCTCGATCTTTCGCTCGGTTGTATATGAGCGGATCGGCTCGGTTCGGTTTGTAAATTAGCCAAGCACGAGCAAAGGTATGCTCAGCTCGGTTCGGCTCGAATAATTTTTTATTTATTTCATAATAGATATACACACAATTTACAGATAAATTTATGGATTTATATATAACATTCTATTGGATTTGGCTTAGTATATGCAAACAAAATATAATAGCCCAGTTAACTCAATAAAAAAATTTAACACTAGATTTAATTGTAAAACAATAAGTCATGAGGTGACAGTCTTGACTTCTTTATGTTGTTAGTCATCTATTGCTAATTGTCGATTGATATCACACCTACGTCATAATGCAACAAATGTTCTCTGACGTATGCTCATCACCTCACCAACCTCAATCTAAACCTCATCCTTGGACACTAGGATCTCAATATTAGTGTTATCATCGGACATTTCGACCTTAGTTGTCACCCGACAATGAAAACATCGAAGGAAACATCGTAATTTTATGATCGTCCATATTACTCTCCGCTCGATTCTCGCTCGGCGCTTCGCTCGAAAAATTTGCGCTCGAAGAATGCTCGTTCGGTTTTTGGCTCGATTGTAAACGAGCCGCTCCGCTTGGTTCGGTTTGTAAACGAGCCAAGCATGAGCAAAGCTCCGTTCGGATCGGTTCGGCTCGTGAACAGCCCTAACCATGACTTGTACAATTGGAAAGTCTTCATGTGACTGCCGCCACCGCTGCTGTTGAGCCGTGGTGATGGTCGGACACCGGAGAACCCTTCAAGAGTAAAGGAAGTTGAGTAGGGGCAGAAAACGGTCGGTTCACAAACATTGCAATGTGAACCGGATAGAATGGCACAAAAGCATGAACGACTGCCTACAAAACCATGATAAAGGGACTCAATTAAACTATCAACTTTTAATGCATTAGACATGCTTAAACAAACCTTAAGTGAGTGAATCACTGTAAGACCCTCAAACCGACGGGTCAAACAGTTGGCATTCAAAGGCTAAAACCATATATTAATACTCAAGAAGTCTTATTTATTATCAGAAAACACGCAGCGGAAAAGTAAATAGTTAAGTCATCCAAACATGAAATTCCCCATGATGGGCCAAAGCATATTTGTAGAACAAAACAATAAGTTTAGAAAAAAAATAGTTTTCAAATAAATAAAGTAGACTCTTTATTTCGAAAATGTCAACCGTCTCTGAGTAGTCCTGCAGCAAACCAAGGCATCCCTTTTTGTTTCTTCAAGTACCTGAAATCAAGCTAATATGCACGCAAAGTCAGACGAGCTGAGTGAATTCAAGTTTTATGAAGTTCTTAAATAATAAGTAAATTGTCAAATAAAAAAAATAACAAAATACTTAACCTTAGAGTTACATTAAGCGCAATTCGCCTATATGTTCCCTAAGCAATTGTAAAGTCTAGAATAAGCGCAATCCGCCTACTTAACATAAGACTTTATTTTTAAATCTACAATAAGCGCATACCGCCTATTTGTCACAAAACTACAACAAGTCTACATAAGCGCATATCGCCTACTAAGACTCAAACCATAACTATAAATCCGAGCAGACATACTATATAACTATCATAGCTCAATTTATAATACTAAGTAACCGTCATACACAGTTTATATTTATGTAAAAATATATAGTAAAGAATTAAACCTAATCAAGTATAAATCAAGGCAAATCCTGATCTAACAAGCAAGGTTCCACATACACTTTCAAAACATGCATATTAGCCCAAAATGTTTTAAAACAGTAAATAGGGCACATGAATTCACCTTAGTATGTGTATAGTTCGTCTCTCAACAGCAAGGGAGCACAAGCGAGCAAGTGGTCAATAACATGGTAATGGGGATGTAAACGTCACCAACGCCCTAAAGTTTGTGAAGGAAAGAAAACATATGACACAAGTCTTAACTAATATTTTACTAAACTAGTGTATTAATATTTTCTTCCCGCGTGGTGGTATTACACTTAGGCATGTTGTGCTACGCACTCATGAATTCCCTAGGTTCATCACGTAAGTGTTTAGTTAATTCAACCAGCTATTCTAGCAGCTTCTGTTCATAATGTATAAGCAGTTGTATGTAGTGCTTATGCGATTACATAACTAGTTTATGCACCATAGTTAAAGCAACATTTGTGTAAAAAAAAATGTGCTATAATAATCTTATGGTCATTTGAAATCGTGAAGTATCGACACACGATTTAATGCTTAAAAATCTTATGGTCATTTGTGTTTTAGGATTTCAAAAAGCATGTATAAACCAAAATGATGTTTTGCCGCCACTCATATTTACAATAGAAGCTTATTGCAAAACACATACCATATTAGATGACCTTCGGCCTACAAATTGATTTGCGACTACTACCCCATCGATTAGCCTACAGATGGTCATAAAGATCCACAAGGTTCCATGTCCCAGCCTCGGCTAAGCGAGATGATCATCACCTCCGCAACAATCATCATCGCGGCGCGCAGCCCGCGCCAAGTACCGCTGACTAACACACGAAACCGAGCATTGACTTCGCAAAACTCAAGTGTTCGGGAGGTGATATTTACCTGAACGCCAACCGTTTCGCTGAACAAACACATTGAATCCAAACGCCAACCTCACACACACGCCGAATCCAAACATTGAGATGATTCTTGGTCGTGAACGGTGAACCAAAGCTATGGTAGAATACTGTTCACACCTGAAGAAAACCCGATCCGTATTAGTCGAAGGCGATACATAACTAAGTCAGGAGAATGGAGTTTAGAGCATTTGCGTTACCTAAATATGAATCGGCTGGTACCGCGGTTGTTATAGGTCTCCTTGGCACGGCAAAGAAAAGAGAAACAAAAGGTTATTTATTCTTCAGGTCATGGACAACGGAAGAATCAATGCTCTTGCCTTCTTAATGATATGCTAATCCTTGGTTTCTTGTTCCCTTTTGGTCGACGTCAAAGAAAAGAAAAAAAAATAGTAAGCAGTGGGGGGTTTTGTTGTTGTCGAAGATCAAGGATCAAAAGAATTAATATGGAAAATTGATATCTCTTTTTTTTCCTTTCTGAGCATCGATGACAAAGGAAAAGAGAAGAAACAAAATTGTTTGTTTTTCTTTCGTTGATCATTTTGTGTCTTGTGTGGATGCCATAGAAGAAACAAGAAAACAATAATATTTATAACCTATGTCGTGGAAATGGAGAAACAAGCATGAATTGTTGTGGTGTGGTCGGCCGAGAAGGTAACGAAAGAAGCTATAATGTGTGGCATTAGGGTTGAGGTTGTAGGGTTTTTAAGGATGGTGATGATACCAACTTTTGCTATAAGGCCCTTCATCTCTTAGCCATTGTATCTTGTTCCCAAAGCTACACAAATGGCTTTTTAGAAAATGCTAAAGAGCCCCCCTCAACAAGGCCAAAATAGAACTATACAAGTGTAGAAACATTACAAGGCAAAACACAAGCCCGAAAATCTATGGGTGTTACAAGTCTCCCCCCGTTGCATTAGGATTCGTCCCCGAATCCTGCTGCAAGGGAAACAAGTGTGGATAGAGCCTCATCATTTCTGATTCAGACTCCCAAGTAGCTTCCGACCCCCTTTTATGTCTCCATTGTACATTCACTTGTTTAACCAATTTGTTACGCAAGTTCTTTTCCTTACGATCAAGAATGGCAATAGCCCCCTCGATGTAGTTCAACTTCTCATCCAGTTCTATATCATCAAGCGGTATATGAGCTTCCTCATCCGCTAAGCACTTCCTTAGATGTGACACGTGAGAAGTTGGGTGGATAGCCTTGAGTTCCCCGGGTAAGTGCAACCGATAAGCCACCTCCCCTACATGTGTGAGAATGCAGAAAGGTCTGATGAACCTCGGAATGAGCATCCCACGCTTGAGAAAGCATATAATTCCCTTCCAAGGGGAGACCTTCGACAAGACACGGTCACCCACGTTAAACTCTATAGGCCTCCCCCTCTTATCGGCATACGACTTCTGTCGATCCTGAGCTGCCTTCATGAAAGCTTTGATCTTATCAAGTTTTTCTGTGGTTGTCTCAACCACTTCCAAACAACCCATTGCTTCCGCCCCAATGGGACCCCAACCAACAAGAGTTCTACACATGCGCCTATACAACATAAACTAAGACTAGAAATCAAGCAGGCATATCCCATTTCTGTCGTATCTCAGTTTAAAAACACATATAAGATAAACTATGTGACAACCCTGACTCAAAACCAAGACAATAGATCAGAGCAGGCATATCCCACTTCTATCACAACCCAGTTTATAAGGTCAGGTAGTTGCTAAACCCCTTGGGCGTACGGGGTAGTTTGGTTATATGAAAATACCGCTAAGGGTAGGTGATAATCCCAGCTACCGCCGAAATCAATAGTACATGCCCGAAGCATATCTTTGAGAGATTGGATGATTCTTGCCGAATGACCATCCGTCTGCGGGTGATACGCGGTGCTGATGTGTAACCTAGTACCCATCATAACTTGAAACCTCTTCCAAAATTTCGACGTAAAACGAGTGTCCCTATCGGAAATAATAGACACTAGTATAATGTGCCTCGAAACAATCTCCCGAATAAACAAATCTACTAGCCGTTAAGAGTTAATGGTCTTTCATATCGGCAAGAAGTGAGCACTCTTTGTCAACCTATCCACCACCACCTAAATAGTGTCAAACCCCTTGGGCGTACGGGGTAGTTTGGTGATGAAATCCATTGTAAGATGCTCCCACTTCCACTCCGGTACTTCCAAAGGTTGGATCTTTCCAAACGGGTTCTGGTGTTCTGCCTTAACCTTTAAACAAGTCAAACACCTACTCACATATGTCGCTACCTCGCACTTCATTGCTAGCCACCAAATAGTTCTTGAGATCTTGATACATTTTGGTCGCCAACAGATGAATAGAATAGTGGGTCTTGTGTGTCTCATCCATGATTTTATCCTTAAATCCTCCATATCAAGGTACCCACATCCGGTCTTTTATGAACATAACCCCTGTCTCCATCACTTCCCATAAGTCCTTACTGCCCCCCACATACGCTCTGGACACTAGAGATCTCTTCACTATATTCGGTTTCAAAATAAGCTGACAAGACTTCACCCGAATGGGTTTAGGCCTCTCCTTTAGGCTCAACGCGTCTGCCACCACGTTTGCCTTTCCTGAGGGATACGCAATCTCCACATCATAGTTCTTGATTAATTCCAATCACCTGTGCTGCCTCCTGTTAAGGTCCTACTGCTCAAATAAATAATCCAACTCTTATGGTCGGTATAGATGGTGCAAGGACCCATATAAGTGATGTTCCCACAGTTTAAGCGCAAAAACAACAGCTGGCAACTCCTAATCATGAGTCAAGCAATTAAACTCGTGGGGTTTGGATTGGCGTGAGGCATAAGCTATCACCTTACTACGCTGCATAAGTACACACCCGAGACCCCCAAGTGAGGCGTCCGAAAAACCACTATATCCTCCGTCTAACCCGGTAAGGCTAGGATAGGTGCGTGTGTCAAACTTGTAATAATCTTATGGTCATTTGAAATCGTGAAGTATCGACACACGATTTAATGCTTAAAAATCTTATGGTCATTTGTGTTTTAGGATTTCAAAAAGCATGTATAAACCAAAATGATGTTTTGCCGCCACTCATATTTACAATAGAAGCTTATTGCAAAACACATACCATATTAGATGACCTTCGGCCTACAAATTGATTTGCGACTACTACCCCATCGATTAGCCTACAGATGGTCATAAAGATCCACAAGGTTCCATGTCCCAGCCTCGGCTAAGCGAGATGATCATCACCTCCGCAACAATCATCATCGCGGCGCGCAGCCCGCGCCAAGTACCGCTGACTAACACACGAAACCGAGCATTGACTTCGCAAAACTCAAGTGTTCGGGAGGTGATATTTACCTGAACGCCAACCGTTTCGCTGAACAAACACATTGAATCCAAACGCCAACCTCACACACACGCCGAATCCAAACATTGAGATGATTCTTGGTCGTGAACGGTGAACCAAAGCTATGGTAGAATACTGTTCACACCTGAAGAAAACCCGATCCGTATTAGTCGAAGGCGATACATAACTAAGTCAGGAGAATGGAGTTTAGAGCATTTGCGTTACCTAAATATGAATCGGCTGGTACCGCGGTTGTTATAGGTCTCCTTGGCACGGCAAAGAAAAGAGAAACAAAAGGTTATTTATTCTTCAGGTCATGGACAACGGAAGAATCAATGCTCTTGCCTTCTTAATGATATGCTAATCCTTGGTTTCTTGTTCCCTTTTGGTCGACGTCAAAGAAAAGAAAAAAAAATAGTAAGCAGTGGGGGGTTTTGTTGTTGTCGAAGATCAAGGATCAAAAGAATTAATATGGAAAATTGATATCTCTTTTTTTTCCTTTCTGAGCATCGATGACAAAGGAAAAGAGAAGAAACAAAATTGTTTGTTTTTCTTTCGTTGATCATTTTGTGTCTTGTGTGGATGCCATAGAAGAAACAAGAAAACAATAATATTTATAACCTATGTCGTGGAAATGGAGAAACAAGCATGAATTGTTGTGGTGTGGTCGGCCGAGAAGGTAACGAAAGAAGCTATAATGTGTGGCATTAGGGTTGAGGTTGTAGGGTTTTTAAGGATGGTGATGATACCAACTTTTGCTATAAGGCCCTTCATCTCTTAGCCATTGTATCTTGTTCCCAAAGCTACACAAATGGCTTTTTAGAAAATGCTAAAGAGCCCCCCTCAACAAGGCCAAAATAGAACTATACAAGTGTAGAAACATTACAAGGCAAAACACAAGCCCGAAAATCTATGGGTGTTACAATCACACCGCAAATACCTGCACATCATTTTGGAAAATTTTATTAAGAAAGAATTTAAAGCATAATCATCACATAATAAAAGTGTACCAACCTGCATCTTAAGAAATAAAACCTTTATAGTCTTAGGTTAAATGTGGTCAACCTCAAGTCCAACTTGATTCTTGATTCGACTGTTGAAATTACAATATGAATGCCTAATTAATGGATACTATTTGGAAAAGGTTTTATTTAAGCTAACAAAAATAATTTTCCAATAAGCAAACCAAATATCAAATATCGTCTTTAATGTATAAGAGAAAGAAAATATTACGGTAGTGGCGTGTAAGCAATAGCTGACAGAATAGAGGCTAAAACTTTTGTGTTCGAACTCCAAAAGAGTGATATTTAACTGCAAATAAAATTTAAAACTATTAACTGAATATGGTTCATTGATACATTATTAGTAACCTGCAAGTTAAAAAGTATTAAGAATATTGAGGATTTCTGACCATGTTAAACACTTAAAAGCAAACACCAATTAACCAAATTTAAATTAGATTAAATTCAAAGAATTTCACACATTCATCCTAAAATCATTTTGAATTCCCAACTCACCTCATAGTTCCAAGACATTTGCTCCCAATTTCACCGTCAGCATCCCGCCCGTAACATACTGGAGTTCCGGCAAGCGATTGGAAAACTTCTCAACCTACAAAAAAAAAACACACAAAAAAGTTACAAAAAACATTGAGAATCGGAAAAACAGAGGATATGAACCGGATCTAGTGTCCTGTTGACGGTTTCTCTAAGCTGATTCAGGTCGAAAGTGGCCACAACTGTTATTTGTGTTTTTATGTGTGTGTTTGAAACATGTGTTGTTGGTAAGAGGGTCCTTATTCATAGATGTGGAAAAGCTATCTACAAATAAAAATTCGATTTGGAAAAAAGAGAAGTATTACTTACAGAGTTACAGGTATTGAAGGTTCTTCGTCTTCACACCACGATACCACCACCATAACCACCGTCAATCGTCTGTTGAAAGGGCTAGGCGTAGCCTTCTTCCTTTTGTGCTATTCTTGATTAAGTTTTAACTCCAACTCTGGATTAATAATCCCTGCAGATTAGGCCGAACAAATCTCTGCCGGAACCTACCAATTCGAGGTAACCGATCACTTGTAGATCTTATTATTATTTGTCATCACCATCAACAATTGAAACAAATAAATAATTGTAAGCAATAATTGTTGAGGAATAAACGTGCACAGCAGGAATTGAATGAAGGGGAAAGCATTAGAATAAGACAAAATAGGGGTACAAAGCATTAGCAATAAACGAATTACTGGGTTGTACACTATGGTACAACAAAAGTTGCTTAAAACCCTTGGTAATTGTATATATACTAGTGGAAATGCCCGCGCGTTGCCGCGGATGCGTTTGTTTTGTTGCCTCAGTTCTTGTTGGGGTTTGTGGTGTGTGTCTCTGTGTATGTATGTGACGTTTGTGGATAATTTGTTACGGTGTCGTGAAGTACCTAAGAAGTAACAACATAGTAGTAGGGTGCAACTCAAAAATACAAGTTACTAAAATTTGAAACTCGTAAATATAGGTTATAAAATAGGCCACTAAATCGTCAAGTCATTACACATGACATATGTTTAGCACAACTATAGTAAAATAGGTTTTTAAAATATTTAGTGCTTACTAAATCTTTGCTCGCCTCAGTGGTAATCTGTGTAGGTTCAAGGCAACTTTTATGGTATCTAGAAAAATATGATCCACACTGGAACACAGGTGACATATCCATTGATTAGAATATATGAAGATTATTACACTATTTGAAATATAATTGAAGGTTATAAAGTAATATGACATGTTGAAAGACAAAAACCATTATCTGATCATTGATATTTTAAAACTATGGAACATCTCAAATAGATTTCAATTCCTTGCATATCTACATAGAAATGACGCGGATACATGGTGTGTCTGGGTCCTTGAATTTTGACGACATATATCATATTGTTTCATAAAGTTAGGGGCTATAACCACTTAATATTGGGTGAAAGAGACTATTGCAACACTGGTTGTTGACTACTGTACATCCTACCATTTTGTCTAAAATAGAGAATAAAAGATGAGTGCCATCAATAAGCACTGCATGAGTCACATTCCTTCAAGGCGAAATCAACGCCATTCCCCATTTATGCTCAAGTCCACCACTTCGCAATCAAGCCACTACTAATGATATTGAATTTGAATATTTATCAGCAAACAGGGTCACTCAAATGCCAATTAGCAGACATGAAGACGTGTTGTCCCAATCTGCAAGGATATACATATGTGCTGATAAGCGAGGTGAAACTGAAAATGTAGTAAAACCATTCAAAAGATAAAGGAACCACCCTATGTCCTGAGACCTGAATCAACTTGAGAAACCAAATTCAACAAAAGATATGTTAAAAACAACTGGTCTTAGCCTCAAAGACAGGGGGTCACTTGAACATTCTGCAGCAAGAGAAAAAATTGGCTTACCCGAGAGCCTGGTTGCAGCAACTTTTCACTAAAAGTGCCAAATTTAAAATGGTAGAAAACTCTCTTTTTTTTTAAAAAAAATTCATAACCTAGTCATGTCAAAACTTTCCTTTTCAAACCAAAATACTTGCCAAGACCAATTTAGTTTTTTCTCATTTTTATTCAGAAACCCATACTGAACTGCGTGTCACATTAACAATGGTATCATTTTCATATTGCAAATAATAGTTGGTAACTAACACATTGAAGTTAACTCTAGATGATTCTTAAAACATGGGTCAAATCTATAACCTAACTACCAAGTAATCACATCATGTTGTGCAAAATTTTCTCTATTTAAATTGGGCAAAGTCCAACGTATTCCACGATTTAAATTGCGACGAATTTCCAAAACCTATTCCACTATTTAAATTTCATTTATCCATTCTGACCCATGTCCGATAAAATTTATTCACACACAGGTGCTAATCCATTAGTTGGTAATGGTTCCAATCAAATTCTTTTAACATGGTCGACATTGGTCAAAGTGGAATCTAATCCATTATTTGATGAAGGTTTCAATACAGTCTTTTTACGAGTTCAATACATGTCAAATTGGGTGAACAGCAAGGCTGTACATTGTAGGTTCACATTTTGGCCACACATTAATCTTGATGCCAAGTAATTATAACATCCGTCTAGTAATTAAGCAAAATATCCACAAAACAAATAGTTATCTCTCGTTTCTCTGAATAATTAGGAATTTGATGATGTGTTTCGGGTAAAACCTCTGATTTGGGTAGAAGCACTTGGCGAGACATCATTAAATCATTGTATCTTGTTCTTGCAATCTCTCATGTTTTTTTAGCATTTCTTAAGCAATGACACATAATAGTAGTAAAAAAAAAACATAGATTGCAAAAAGATTAAAGAATAATGCAATAACACATAATAGTAGTAACATATATTAACTGCCATTTCTAAAATTTGAATAACTTTTATTACCTGTGGTTTGGGTGATGGAAACACGTTCCAGAATCTAAGTGTTTCATCTCCAACTCCTGTCACAGTCATCTGCAAAACTAATTTTTCGGTATTAAACTTATGATTATTTGTCTCTAAAGTTAAACTCATTAAGTAACTTAAGAATCTACCTGTCCATCTGGTGCGATTGCAACGTAGATAACTCTATATGTGTGCCC
The DNA here is from genome assembly GCA_030844895.1 of Ambrosia x helenae. Taxonomy (NCBI): domain Eukaryota; kingdom Viridiplantae; phylum Streptophyta; class Magnoliopsida; order Asterales; family Asteraceae; genus Ambrosia; species Ambrosia x helenae. The sequence goes on from CM061232.1 coordinate 37,432,866, forward strand.
AGTAAGTGTCGCGAGCTGCATTACAGATCATATATTGGAGTTAAAAAACTTGTCATAAATTGTTGAGGGGAAACTTTGGCCCACTACCTTGTGAATGGCCGATATGGGTTATTTTATCTCTAATTGGTCAGCCACGTTAAACTTAGCTTAAAAAGGAAACCCTGATGAAAGTTGTCCTAAGTGTATTGTTAGTAATACTAACTCTAATAGTATGCAACAATTCATACTCAAGAACTGTAAAAATAGATAAACACACCTTGGTTCTGGCAACGGGGGAAATGATTGCCATTTTCTTGTTTGAGTATCGAGCACAAATATTTCGTCTACAGGAGGAGTTCGACATTGAAGGCCCTGTTGCCTAGAGACAACATATATATATCTCCCATCGGTTGCCATTCCTAAATGCGAATTAGCCATCGGTTTTGGCGTGGCAAAGCCTTCTTCCCGTTTGTTGCTTGTATAATTGTAAACATCAACATGGGAATGCACCTATAATAAAATTTGAAAGCGATTGTCCCACATATATATCAGTTGATTATAGCTAGCTAGCCTAAACCATCCAAAACTATATAAAACTAACCAAACTATAGGTTTTGTATATAAGTTATGCAGTTTCCCACTAAACAAAGTTTGATACTTACATGGTCAAGGTTTCTATATCCAGAAAACACAAAAACAGATCATTGATTTGTATTGAGGCACCATCAAGACACGACACAGGTGTCGGTGCCATCTCTTCCCATTCGGTTTCAGGTGCAGGTAAATCAGCAAAAATTCCTGATGGTAATCTCTTAGGAATTTTATCTTTTTGATCTTTAAAACTTACAACCTAAAATGCAACAATAAACAAGTAAACGATCCATACTTTAAAAGACTTCTACACTCAAACCAACAGCATTTTATGCACAAAAAAAAACCCATCATCAAAACCCAGTCTTGAGTTTAACTGAATAACTGATCACATGAAGAAAATGCAAAGTTTGACTTTTGTGGGTCAACTTCAATTAGATTCCATGTCAAAATTAGACCAATGTAGATAGTCACAAGAGAAAATATTATATAATATATGTTTGCAGGCATGTAATCAATATTAGGCACAAGTTTTCAGTGATTAGCTTCGTAAAGAAACCATATCAATTTCAAATATGGTATAAGTACTACCATTCTGTTGGTTTTCCGTCATCATCACAGTATCTTACAGGAGCCAAATCAGACGATAAAACTTTACCAGAAATCATTGATCAGGAAAATAAGCTTTTCCTTCACCATATGCAGCCCAAACACCTAATGTACTACCTTGCATTCCTTTAAACATTATTGCCGGTGATTCTTTAATTGTCACATTGCTGAAGCGACAGTCAAACCCGCCTGACTCGTTGTGTATGAATCTGGGCTGGGCCGGCTCACCACCAGTTCCTAAAGTTCCAACAACATTCGGGCATGGGATCCAGCCCAGTAGAGCCATGAGCTGACACCGTTGCAGACCCCAAGACTAAACGTGTCCTGGCGGTTATAGAACTCTTGAAACTGGTTTAAAAGTGACTGGTTGAACCGTATAGAAGCAGCCCATCCCTTTGCAGAATCGAGCACATCAGCATAACGAAACCCACCAACAAACACAATACCCCGAAAACCGCTTAAAGAAACTGACCCGTTTAGAAGATCTGACACAGTAACATCCCACGGTTCAAATCCCAAAGTGAAAAACGCAGCCGACATTTCCTGATCACCATTACTACCCTGTTCCCGAATCACAGCCATTTTGGGTTTACTAATGGCATTCATGTAATTTTCATCAGTGAACCTTGGAGTAAACTTAACCGCCATGTAGGTTCGTGTCGGTTCTTTAATCCTTCTTTTTCCACAGTTACACAAGCAGCTAGCTTATGTTGCTTTTCAATATGAAAACCGGTTTCTTCCCAAATATCACGAAGATCAACAGTTTTCATCTAAATGCTTGACTCCATCGATTTCAAAACTAATCATTTGAATTTAAATTGATTTGAACACCGCAATTTCAAGCAAAAGTCATCTCCAGAACTGTGTCGATAAGACCACCGTCACTGATATTATGACCAGCTGAGATTAGTTCGTCTGTTAGTAGATCCTAAACAGCCTCGAAAACTGTTTTAAGGTAACGAATATCATCGGCATCTGGGCATTCATCGCCAATTTGGTCAAACACATGTGAAATAATTAAAGAGATATAGTTCATCAAGCAGTTGGTATGCATAATTTCAATACAACATATAGAAATACAATTTTTGTTCAATGCATGCCCAAATCATAAGTTCAAACAAGTATATTCACAAATGTAAAATAGAAAAGTACGTACCTGGAACTATCCAATGAATTTACACACAAATTTCCTATATTGGCAAATCCGCAATGCAATCAAGGAATTGTCAGAAAAGAGAGCTGTGGTAACCAATAGCAAAATGGGTTTCAACCATTGGAGACTATAAATGAATCTGGCATTGAATTGGTGAATTCAATACCAGATAAATGCTTAGGCGATTCAATTGTTCGATCATCATGAAACATCATTTGGAGTATAAATGACCGCTGCTTCACATACAAGAAATTGATTTAAGGAGTCGATTAAGATACTCATAAGGGCAGTGATGGAACACAATTTTCATATCACAAAGGTGAAGGTGGGTGAAATGTCAAGATTACCCTTTAAAGTGTCTTAATTGTCCTTAATATCCCTATAATACCTTTATGAAATAAGCTTTATTCTCTTATACTTGTTGCTTTAAAAATTGTACCCATGTCAAAATCCCAATATGGTACATCACTCCTCCTTTATAATGTATTATAGATATATAACTAGTAACTTGCTAGTGCATGATTGTAAATAATTGATGATGAATGAAATAGTTTGTTGTTAAAAAAGTATAGAAATACCATACTACAATTATTGATACTTGATTGTTAATTTGTTATATTATTTATACCGTATAAAGTATTGTAGCTTTAAAGTTGCAAACTATCGACTATTTGATTCCTATTCAAGAATGATTATAGCACGTGCCCTACGAATGTTTAGAAAGCGATGCTTTTGTTTGCAAGTCATGGGCTCAATAATTGTGGTTAAGGCCGAAAGTTTGAGGGGACCAACTTTTGACTTGTAAAAAAGGCTTCATGTTTGATTTTTATGAATTAAATTTGGTAGCGCTCGAATGGTTATTTAGACTTAGAAGACTATGGGGCTATTTGGTATGATATGTCTGATTAAGTGCTGAATTATTAAAAGGGTCGGAAGAGTTTAGCACCCTATGTTAGCTGAATGGTTAAAATCTTAATGGAAGAATTCAAATGTTTTTTAGTTGAAACAAACACTCTTAATGTTGAATGATTAAGAGCTGAATGATTAAAAGGTTTATTAATAAGCTAACAAACACCCCATACCTCTTAATGATTTATAATTGCTTGAAAAAAAATTCAAATAAGTGATTTGTATGACCTACGGCCTGAACGGGTCGATTTGGATAAAAGAATCGCATAGTCTTTAGTTAAGCCGAAAAGAGTTTTTAAACACGGTAAATGGGCATCATTCAAGCTCATTAAATGGTACTAAACAAGTCCCCAAGTGTCCTTAGGAGGGCCTTGAACTTGGTTTTAAAAGCATTCAAAGATTGAGGAATATAAACAAGGAAAGAGGCCAAATTGAAAACTGAAACAAAGTGGGCAGAACCCACTAGCCGTAAGCTACGACCATATGTCCGTAGCCTACGGCATGACATCTTCCAAACTTATTTGTTTGGTCATTTGATCATACTCATTCTGTTTTTGACACGTGTTAGCGTATTAACTATTCTAAATGCATTATTATCAATTCCACTAACCATTCTTTGTGTAATGGTGCTAGGTATACATGTGATGGGAGTTCCGGAGGAAGGATCAAGTCGCGAGGAGAACCGAGCACACCCGAACACTCAAAAGCTTCAGCAATAGAATGTCCCATTTAAAACACAAACTTTAATACAAAAAAAATGTAAAAATTTGTTGAGATCAAACATGTATGGGATTCATTGAGTTAGGTTTTCGTAATTACCAAGGTTTTAATCAGGAGTGATTTTAATTAAGACCAAAACTCGTAAGTTTTAATGTTAATCACATGTTTACGGGTTAGTAGGGTCTTACAATGGTTAAGGGGTAACCTTACGTGTGAATGATTACGATGTAACCAACCATTAAGATGTTTTGAACCATTAAACTCTTAACCATTTAGCTAATAAGGAGTGCTGAACCATTCTCTTAATAATTAAGCACTTAATCAGACAGATCCTATCAAACAGCCTTAAAATGTAGCATCTTAATAACCATTAATCGACTGCCTAAAAAACCAATAACGTTAGTTGGTGTGTTTAAATTCTTGAATTACAACATTAGTTGGTAGATGTAAAAATTGTTTGTAAAATGACAGTGCAAGAAAGATATAAGAAAATAATAGTTTGTTTGTTTTAAAGAGGCTCATGCTTTTATAAAATTAGGGGGGACGGGGCGTCATCATAATTAGGTACGGGTACCTCACTACTAGCACGGTAACATCGTCGTCATCCGTGCTGGTAGGGGTCCCGTGAATTAATTTCTGGTTCTTCTTATCGTGCTGGTACAAAGAAACGGTCTTTTTTCTTGACCAATAAATAAGTGCCACGTTTTTTTTTCCTTTGACCGTTTTTTATTTTTTGACCGTTTACGTTTTGACCGTTTTTTATATCTTACCGTATATAAATAAATCATATCTACACATAAATTTTTACAAATCTACATCTTTTAATATGAGTGGTGGTAATATGTTTATGAATACGTATCATCGTCGATGATGACGATCATCCCGCCCCACAACACATCAACCGACTACACACCAACCAACTACACACACGCCAACAACACAACCGACAACACATCAACCAACTACACACCCACCGACTACACAACCTCCCCAATATTTGAATATTACGAGCCACAAGATCCTGACGATTTGACCACCGAAGAATTGGTTTACGCATATGATTACGTAATGGCTCTAGTACAACTAGGAATAATACGACTTGGAGATTCTGTATGAGTGTCGGACCGTGTCAACCCTCCTATAGTGCGAAACCCACCGGTTACGGTACAAAACCCCCGGTACAAGACCCCCCGGATGAAGGTTATGAAAATGATCCCGGGGCCGAATACGTAAATAATTCGGATGAAGAAATGTATTGCCCGACACCCGAAAGTAAGGGATATCAATATCACTACGAGAGGTCGAACGAGCGTGATAGTGATCATGACGTTTCTTCGCCCGAGTCAATTGCGTATTCTTTCTTTTTTTAGCTATGTTTAAGTAGTATTTTAATTAGGTTTATGTTTAATTACTGTTTTAATTAAGTTAATTATGCTTGTACTTTGAGTGTTAATTTTTAACTTTAATTTTTTTAATGGTTACTTTCATTAAAAATTAAACAACATTAAACATTAAAATCATTAAACATTAAACAATAAACAACATTAAACATTAATCATTAAACATATCGTGCAATATTCGCCATGTCGCAAAATGGATGAAGTTACTCCCGTGTGCATGGTAATAGTCGCGGCACGTGGCTTGGATTGCAATGTCTTCTTGAAGATTAGGGTGTCTCTCTATCGTGGCTTCATAGAGGGCGTTCCATCAGATACACTTGGACCAGAGAGTATGCCACTTACTAACGAGTGAATCCTTGGGGCGGTGATTTGTGCCGGTTATTTCATTGAATTCCACCGACACCCGGTTCCAAAACGAAGCTCCCCGTAAATCGGCAGCATCATTTGAGTTTTTCACTGTCAAGTATGTCCTCGTTAACGCGATCTCCTCAATTACATTCCACGGGACCATTTTAACGATATGATTAAAGTATGATAACCGGTTTTGGTGTGATTTTGGTATTGAAGTTTATGGGGTTTTTTTAGAACAAAATGTAACGGTTCATTTTCTTAAATTATGGTTGTAACGGTTACTTTTTAATAACGGTTAGAAATTTAATTACCGTTTGAAAATTAAAAAACGGTTATTTTTTTTAATTTAAATGAAAATATAAATGAAAGAATAAGTGGAGTGTTGCCTCCAAAAAACTGCTTCAGTGAAGTAAATTAGTGAAGTGATGTGGCAATGCATGATTGGTTAAAATCAGTTAAGTGAAAAACAAACTCCCCTGATGCCCTTAGTTAGATTTGTTTATTTCACAATAAACATAATATGCTTTAATTCTTATGGCTGTTAAATAAACCATTAAAACAAATCTAAAGGGGGAAGGGACGCTCCATTGAAAATGTTTTCACTTCACTGATTTCTATCAATCCTGTACTGTCACATCACTTCACTGATTTCCTTCACTGAAACACTCTTTTGAAGGCAGCACTCCACTGATTATTTACCCAACTATCAATTATTTTCACACATAATAATAATAATAATAATAATAACAATAATAATAATACACGGTGGTGTACTTTAGTTGTTAATAAAGTCAAAATTATGTTGAAAAAAAAAACAACAACAATAATAATAATAATATATTATACCATATACCCTTTCTCAACTCTTTCTCCTCTTATCTCTAAAGTCACCATCTCATACTCAAAACCTGCACATACTCACCACAAGCCACCACCCCTGTACCTTTGAGCCACACCAAACCAAACTATAAAGATGATGGATCCATACTCATGTTAAGGTAAATCAAGACCTGATTTCTCGTCTATTCCATTTATTTGTCATTTCTTGCAGATCCATCTTATTTCTCAGATTTCTGGCTACCGGTTCAACCACCGAAGATGGTTGTTCATAAAAAAAATTGAAAATGATGTTGATTTATTGAAGTAAAAGAAAAAAAAAACAAAAACTGACAGTTCGTGTGAAAGTTTGTGCCACAATCCGTGAACCAGCACGGTAACTAGAACCTGAATTTGGTTCACGGAACCACTACCAGCATAGATGGCGGCGGTGTTACCGTGCTGATAGTGGGGTACCAGTGACCAATTCTAGTAGCGCCCCGTCCCCCTAACTATCTAAAGTCTAAACTAAAGTAAGTCAACTAGTTTGATTGGTTTAAGATCCAAATGGCTTAGTTTAAGGTTTCGTTTTCATGGGTTGGTGGTTTAATAATTTAACAGACTTGATACTGAACTGTTCACCATCCTTTTTTTACCGGTTCAAACCGGCCGGTATAACCAGTTAAAACGCACGGTACAACCAGTTGAATCACCCGTACACACGGTTGAACCATTTGATATGATTGATGGAAGTGTTTTTTTAGCACAATCCGGTACAGTATAGAAACCTTTTTTATACATTGATACTTTATCTCTATTACCTTATTAAGGAGGAAGCATGTCCTTAAAGGTAATTTCACTTAAATTTTAAGATGGCATATCAAAAGCCTCTTTACAATTTTTTATTTTTTTGTCATTTTTTTCCTTTTTTGCCCCTTGTGTACAACATCTCATGCTTATTGTATATGTGTGTAATACACACATCATATCACCTCAACATGTAACCTCCTCCATTATTACACATCAAAATTAATCAATAACCCCTATTTACTTTGTTTTAATTATAAGTTAATCAATAACCCCCATTTAATTTGTTTTAATTATAATAATTATTATGAAATGTAAATAATTTTCGGAGGTAAATAAGGTTTAAAGAACGTATTATAATTTTGTCTTAGATACAAATTACAACATAGCAAAGCTAATATAAGCATTCTTTCAAATGAAAAAGTTCCAAAAGTTGTTGAGGATGATGATGAGATGGTACATGTATGTGTCATTATCACAGTAACTCTTGTATTTCTCATTAGATTTGAGCACTGCTTGATCTTTCTAAATATGCACTCTTACAAGTTACCTCACATTTAAGGGCTCTCTTTGATAGAGAAATGGCAATGTATACATTTGTTCCTGTTCTTCTGTATCTTTCCGTAGCCCCATACGTGCATTATGCTCCAAAGAATAGTAATAGAGATTCTAGAGACCATGGGCGACGACATGACTTCCTAGCAAATGATGGGTATGAAAGCTATGGTGGTGATATGTGCCGACCCACGTAGTCCATGTCATGCACAAACATGGGTTCTCTTTAAACAATTAGTGTCTTTATATTATTAGTAGTGGTGTTAGTGGGTCTGTTAGTTTCTAAGTTTTGTAAGCTATATAAGCCTATTTGATTACTGAATTAGTTATGAATGAAATATGAAAAATTAGTCTCAAGTTCTCTCTATTTTCTTTGAGGTTTACCCACTCAATGGGTTATCTATCGGTTACTATTTTCTTTGGCCAATCGGTAATCGGTTGGAACCACATCAGGTGGTTAGCAGGTAAATGTTATTTTAGTTTACTGTTGATGATCAAAATAAAAATTACTTGTCATGGTTTGCTATCGAATGAATTTCACACTATAGTTTTGTCTTGTTTCTTGTCCGTTTTTGTGTGTTTATGAAATGGACTTGCCATTTTTCTTATGCTATTTAATCTATCGTTTCATGTTTTTCTACATATGTATAAAGAAAAACGTTTTTATACTATGTCTTGGTTTTTAAGACAAATTTTAGTAGTGTTGTATATTTTTTTCTTTTAGTTTTATGTGGTAAGCCATGGTCACTGGCTTCTCTCTTTTCCACACTTCAAGTGGAGTTTTTTCTCCTTTTGTTTTTCAATTCTTAGTCCAAGATATAACTACATTACTTTTAAAATTGTTTTTAAAACTACATACTTTCAAAAATAAATCATTTTAAGGTTGGCTTTTTTGCTGCACTGCTTCTGGTATGAGTCACACTTTGTATTTAATTATGTATAATGATAATGGGTTCTCCTTGAATATTTCAACTCACATTTCCGGGTAAAGAAAATTTTTTGGTTATTTATCGAAAACCAGTTGGACCGATGTTTGTAACCGATTAACCAAATTGGAACAAATGAATAATTGAAACCCATTAGTTTTTGAAATATCTTAATCGAAAGTTTTGGTTTTGGTTATGGCTCGAAACCAAAGTGAACCGAACAACAACCTGTACACACCTTTAAAATCACTAATTTGAGTGTTGTGGTCTCCGCCGCAACGCGCGGGCACCCCACTAGTACTACATTATTAAGGAAGAGATGTCTACAAATGTAATTTTACATACATTTTAAGATGGCATAGGAAAAGTCTCATGCTTAAAACCAAAATGTCATGTAATTTTTTCCCTTTCTACCCTCCATGCAAAACCTACTTGTACACATTTTTTTATCATAACCTACAATTACCATTAATTTATAATATATATTATTATATTATAAAGCAACTAAGAAGGGTATCAAACAAAAGTAAGTAATTACCACAATTTATTAAAAAAATTGCAATTTTATATAAAAAAAATTTCTATATAACAAAATTATACAAAAATGTTTCCACACATACAAATATATACCTATACACATTAAAAAGATTGTTAGAATCAATAAAAGTCGAACTTTACGTAAAAAAAAATTGTGGGGCCTTTTTCTTAAAAAAAATAGTGTGCGCATGAATTGGTTCATGAACCGAAACCGGACTCTAAAACCAATCTTTTAAACCAGCGAAACCGGGGCCGAACCGAACCGAAACTGGATCAGACACGAACCAGTTTGGAACCAGCTTGGTTCCTAGAAAAAAAAAAACCACTCTGTGCATGTCTATAGAGTTCTCGGGTTGGGACGTCTTATGTGGAATATTTTCAACTAACCTAACTTCCATTTTCACTTTCCGATGTACCTGATAAAATTTATGATACATTTAATTAGCAGTTGTATTGCGTTGCTTTTATCATGTGGACAAACTTATGGGTATGCTTCTTTGCATATGTCATGTAATTTTTTCCCTTTCTACCCTTCATGCAAAACCTACTTGTACACATTCTTTTATCATAACCTACAATTAGCATTAATCTATAATCTATATTATTATATTATAAAGCAATTGACAAGGTATCAAACAAAAGTAAGTAATTACCATATTTTATTAAAAAAAATGAAATTTTATATAAAAAAATTTATATATAACAAAATTATACAAAAATGCTTCTACACATACAAATATATACCTATACACATTAAAAAGATTGTTAGAATCAATAAAAGTCAAACTTTACGTAAAAAAAATTGTAATGCCTTTTCTTAAAAAATATAGTGTGCGCATGAATTGGTTCACGAACCAAAACTGAACCGAACCGAAACCGTACGCCAAAACCAATCTTTTAAACCAGTGAAACCGTGGCCGAACTGAAATCGGATCGGACACGAACCGGTTTGAGACCGGTTCGGTTCCTAGAAAAAAACCAATCTGTGCACGTCTATAAATTCTCGGGTTGGGACGTCTTATATGGAATATTTTCAACTAACTTAATTTTCATTTTCGCTTTTCGATGCACCTAATAAAAAGTTATGGTGCATTTAATTAGTAGTTGTATTGCATTGCTTTAATCATATGGAAAAACTTATGGAAATGCTTCTTTGCATGTTGATTACATATAAGCCGTTCCAACCTCCTCTTAATGTGGATCTTATAAAGGTCCTTATGGTTTCTTCTCATCGGCAATCTCTCCAAATTTGGCACAACATATTGAGTAGAACTATTAGTATAATAATAGTTACTAATGAGTCAAACTGTTACTTCCAGTTTTTTTTACTGACATGTATGTCAAATTGCATATGGTATATGAAACGTAGCATGCTATCATGTTTCCTTGTAGCCTTTTAAAAATTACCCCACTGCGAAGCACATGTGCTTACACACATAAACATACACCTTATATATTGATTCTTTTAATCGTTTTAAGGTTTGAATTACATTTCGGCTCTATATTGTCGACTCCGCCGCAACGCGCGGGTTCCCTGCTAGTATTTTAATAATGTATGAAGCTTAGAATTGACAGTTTAATCTATATCATTATCATTAATCACATTGCTTTGGGAATATGTATCTGATACAATTAAGAACCATCTTTATCAATTTGAATTTTTATAATACAAACTAACGATTTTGAAACAAATCATAAACTAGTTCAAATCACCATGTAAAAATATATCGGTTAGCCTGATCTAACCCGACTGATTTAGTTTGTCATTTCTTAAAACATGGTTAGTGGTTCAACCCAAAAAAAATCTGTCAAAACTAGTTGAAATGCACCTTGAACACCCCTAGGAGACCACTACTAACCGTGTAAGCGGGTCAAAATTTAAGTTTTATTTTCTATAATTGGTCCAACCCAATCCGTTTTAACCCTTGCCGAATAAAAATCTTGAATCCCTCGTGTAGTTCATTATTCTTAAACCTGAAAACAAAGCACATCTTTAGTGTATCATGTTAATTTAAAGTATGATGTTTAAATTTCTCTCATTAAAAGTGTTTAGTATATGATAAAGTGATATTTTGTTTTTATCTTATTTCAAACATAGGCTATTTTGTGCTTTTACATATTGTTTTCAAACTTGTGGCCTTTACACTCAAGGTAAAAAGAGAGAGTTTTTTAGTACGACGCGATAATGAACTAGTTAAAGCTTAGCTCGTTAATTATACATGTTATATAAATGACATGCTTGGTTAGGCTCGCACGCTTAAATAAACCCATTATATATACACACACACACAATATTTTTTAATATAATAAATATTTGTTACATAAAAAGATAACTAAATAAAATATATTTTCTCAGAAAATAGTTATTTTTGCTGATTTTACCATTTTTAATCATTAAAATACTATTTAAATTCATTAAATCCGTTTTAAATGCAAATAAATTGAGAAAAAATATGGAAAAATTATTTTCACTATTTTACTACAGAAAATAATCATTTTTCCTAAAAATAGTATTTTTGACCATATCTTGTATTTCTAGCTTATTTATATTTAATTAGTCGTAATAAATTATATAATTAAAAACCAAAGATTAAATGAAACGGCATTAATCAAACGGACTTACACGTTCGTTTGAAGGTCGAAAATGAAAGAACACGACATAAAGGACATGCGCCGATTAAGACGACCTTTGGATGTAATTAGATCGAAATTATAGTGGGTTTATGTTGTGCAAGGCTCGTTGAATGATTAGAAGTGATCTATTTATAGTGTTACTCGAAAAATCCAACCTTTTGAACTTGAATAAGGTGCTCGACGGTTACAAGCTTTATAACAGAATTAAACACGATTAAATACTCGTTATAGGCGATTAATGGTCCTTGTAACAACCTATATTGTTGGAGAAACGATTTGGGAACATTAAAAATGAATAATACACATCAAAAAACACCTGTTGCCGGAATCAATGGCCGCCTGCCGGAATTTTCTGCCGGAAAGCTGGCCGGAAAACGTGGAGGAGGGAAGGAGAGGAATCAGATTTGAACTTTCAGTGTTTGGCAAAATGGGTCCCTAAAGTTTTAACTAAGTTAATTTATTATTGAGTTGGTTAGTTTTTCCTTTATAAAACTTAACCAAGTTAACTAAATTAACTTAAAATGTTTTTAAAACTTAAACTTTTTAAACTTTTATCAAGCCACAACATAAATTTATGTTATTTTATAAACCTTTACCATAAAATTTTGATATTTCCCACAACTTTCGATAAACTTTATTTGTTTAAATTTAACAAAAATCCATCGAACTTTAAAAAACGAAATTTTTATAAAAAAAAATCAAATATCGTTCAAAGTACGCATACAACTTAATGTCACACCCTCAAATTTCCACGTGCGGGGTTTTACCGCGAGGCGCGTGACACACCAGGATCCAAGTCAACGGTCACAATAAACGACATCTATATGATAAGAAAACAACGTAAACTACCATTGAGTTTCAAAACCGTTCTAACACAGCGGAAGCAAAATGTATTATTACAACTTAAAAGTAAAACTCAAAGTCTGAAATGTTTAACAAAACATGCATATGATCCCTAGACGCCGTGAGACTCCGTGCGCCTATACTCAATGCTGCTACCTTAGCGACCTGAGAAAACATGCCAAAAAGACGTCAACATATAATGCTGGTGAGTTCACAGGTTTTAAGTTCGTAAACGTTTTCATGTGTAAAGCAATTCCTCATAAGTGCCAAGTGTGCAAAAGTTCCAAGTAAATAACAAACGTTCCCTTACTACTACGACTGTGTTGCTAAAACCATTACTGACAAACGTTGCTCAAGTTGCTGCCCATGTGCCAAGTGTCAAATAGAGACAATATGCACCCGCCCGGCTCCCAGCCGTCAGGTGGGGTTCGTCACGCCCGATAGATCTATCCACATTTCCCCCGTTGTGCCCCGCACATTCATGGTTTCAATAGGGACTTAGGTTTCGTCGTATAGTAAATAAGTGCCAAGCGCCAAGTGCCAAATGCCAAGTGTCAATGTTTAAAAGTGTCAAGTGCCAATGTTTAAATATGCCAAATGCCAATGTTTAAAAGTGTCAAATGCCAATGTTAAATATGCCAAGTGCCAAACGTGTCACGTTTCTTAAAAGATTCACATTCCCAAAAGGCGTCATATTTCTAAAAGTGTTATGTTTCCAAAAGTGGTAAGTTTCATAAGAGTTGCGTTTTCAAAACATAAACGTTGCATTGTTAAAACGTGTGGCATGCTTCTCCCCCGAGAGAAAAGAGTATACAAGAGGGGCCGTGAAACTCACCTTAGAGTGCGTCTTCTGATAACTAGAATTCCAACACGTGTATGATAATCCCAACTAATGACAACCTATCAATGAGTTTACATAAGTGTGATGACTATTAACCCGAAGGCTAACTAGTCCCCGATTGTCCAGATCTTGACTACGTGTGTTAAAAAGTGTGTTTAAACGTTAACCGGACACCCCAGACCGACCCGACATCCCGTTGGTGACCTATTACATCAATTAGTCATGCACATAAGTTTAACACATAAGTTTCAAGCATAAAACACTTAGTTTGCATCAAAAATCTCATTCCGGACATCAGATGGTCGAATGTGTTTTTTTCCCATTTCCAACGTTCGCCCGTTTGAGCCACGTTCGCCCGTTTTTCCCACGTTTTGTTCCACGTTCGCCCGTTTGAGCCACGTTCGCCCGTTTTTCCCATGTTTTGTTCCACGTTCGTCCGTTTGAGCCACGTTCGCCCGTTTTTCCCACGTTCGCCCGTTTTTTCATCAGCATTTTATAAAACGCACCAAAACGCATCTAAACGGTCCGAAAACATCACGAAACATCACCAATCACAGCAGTCAACTATCATTAACATATTCCTACAAAACCCTACCAATTTTATCCCGAAATCCGTCCGTTTTACAAGTTACCCGAAATAGCAAATTATGGAGATGTCACATCAAACGCATGCAATCTTTACCCAATTAGGAAACTTTATGAAATCAATCAATAATCAACTTAATATACTCAGATTATCATGAACAATAAACCCCCCAATCATATCCTTATCACTATCATCATGAACAAGCCCTAGATCTAACCCAAAATCCCCAAAATGAACATAACATCATTAATAATCAATTGTAACCTATCTCAATCATAAATCATCATCAATAACAGTCCTATATCATTGTCATAACATCTATACAACAATCAATCATCAAACAATACATAACATCACATAAAACACCATTAACACATGTTAATTTGTATGAAAACTCATTGTTTATGAATAGGTTTTGTTTAGAAAGATATTAGAAAGGTTTTTATCCATGAAAACAGGTTTGAATCAGATCTGGACTCTTGGGGTTTAATGAAAACGAATTGAAATGCTTTAAAAATGATTTAGAATGAAGAACACACCTTAGATCTTTGTGTAGAAGATGTTTGTAGGTTAGATTATAGAAAACAAGGGCAAAAACTCCTTCCCCAATGTTTAAAGTTGCTAGAGAGTGTTTTGAGGCGTTTAGGGTTTGTGAAATGGTGAAAAATGACAAAGTGTGGTATTTATACTATGTCCACATTCGCCCCTTTTACCTGGGCGAATGTACCCTCCTTCGACCCTTTCACAGGGTCGAACGTACCCTGACTTGGTCGAATGAAATTCTTTCAATTCCATATCCCAGGTTCGCCCCTTTTACAAGGGTCGAACCAGGAGTATTGTCCATGTTCGCCCATTCGATTGGTCGAACCAGGACTCACGTTTTTTTTTTCCAGTTTTCCAATTTATCGTGTTTAACGCATTTTAACGCACCCTAACATACGAGCATGCAACCTTAGTCTATGTTTAACATATTTAAGCACAGATGATTATCTACACATCATTTAAACACATCTAAGCATATAATCCACCATACGACAATTAGTCTACACATACACTTAATTAGTTTATGTAATTCACCAACAACGGGACTCTCGTATCGTGTGTGTGTGTGTGTGTGACTAACCCAATGATCTCCCGAATCATTGGACCCTGGACAATACGGACTGTGTTCCGACTCTACTGACCCCGTCAAGTATGTTTAATAAACGTTTTTCGCTAAGGTAGACTTATGTGTTTATAAAATGTTGACCCAAACATGCCGGGTGTCACACTTAAAACGTAGATACGGTGCATAATAAATACAAATGATGAACATTGAGTTCGCTCTTTTATTAAATTTGAAAACGACTAACTTACAGGGACTAAAGTAGAAATATTTGAATACATGAAGGATTAAAATTGACAACTTGCTAAAAGATTAGGGTGACGGGTGTCACAGTTGCACAACCTTTAAGAGTTTTAAACAAGTGAAAAGTCAAATCTAATGATCCACGGTCGCTTGGATCAACTGCCAAGCTGGTAGTTAGCTTACACTTGTTTGTTGTACTTTGCCTATATATACAAGTCAACCCCAACCTTTTACATTTGCCTATTTTGCTCTAACCCTTCTAAATAATATTATAAGATATATGTATTTAGTTCCCTTGATATTTCCACATCAAATCAAGTAGAAATTCAAGATTAAGAGAAAGAGCAAACAAGAATAATTGTTCCACAACTAAACAATTTTTCATTCTTGTATGTTGTGAGCTTATAAAGATATAATTGTGAGTTTGTAAGGGGCATCCCTAATCTTGTTTAGTGATTAGAGATAGTTGTGATCACTACCACTTGAGATTAGTAAGATGCAGAAAGTAATAATTTCCTTAGAAATAGTAAGGTAACGTTTATTTTGTGGAATGTAATGAATGAAATTCACACGGGAAGTGGAATTTGATTTGGAATGTAGGTGTGTTCGTTTCACATAATGGAATGTAATCTTGATGAAATTGGAATGTAGGTTCCCTTTCGTATGTTGTTGCTCAGTTCCAATCCTTTCTTTTGTTGAAATGAACAATATAAGAAATTAAATATGCATTCCAATTCCACCAGATTTCATTCCGTCCAGTGAAACAAACTCTACCTAAGACGTTTGGAGAAGGTGACCACTTCCTTAGAGAAAGTGAAACACTTGTACAAGGTGATTACTACCTCTGCTTAGATAGACCATATGTAGCGAGTATCCCTATCAGATTAAGAGATGACTAGTGAAGATTGGGGATAGGATGTAGAGAGATTAATTTATATCTCTTGAACCTCTCACTACTAGAAAAAAACCTTTTCTTGACACGCATTGCGTGTCAAGAAAGGGGTCTGATGACAGGGAAAAGAATGTCAAGGATGACGGTGTCATAAATTTAGCATGACATATTTTCGCGTGTCATCTGTTTATGACAGCATTTATTGACACGCGTTATGACACTTTTTAACGACACACATTTTTTATGACAGTTCTTATGACAATTTTTAGCGACACATTTTATGTTAGAATTTTATGACGTTCTTTGCGTGTCATAAATTTTTAATAAAAAAAAATCCTGTAAAATTACATATTTACCCTCCTGGATTTATTGCCATTTTATTATATGCAAAATAATTAGCAAACTAATAACAAAAACATCATTTCATTATATAATCCATATTTATCTAATTGCAACCTAATCCGAGACAACGTTTAAACGTTTACAAAAATATATTGTATCGACATTACATTGTTTTCAAACAAGTTTCGATCATTTGAAAATAAATGTCGCGGCGTAGCCTAACCATTCTTCGCGTACGACATCCATGTCCTCATCCCCGTAATGATCCGCTCCTCCCCCAACATGAGACAACAATAAAATTAATACATTAGTCGAGGCCGGCCAATTATTTTACATACATAAATCATATATGTATGTATGTATGTGTATATTACGCGCATATAGTACACGGTCATAAACACAAAGAAACAGAGGCACACGGTAATACACAAACACATAGATACACATATGAACCTCTCAACTGGTAGTTAACTACTATAATGAGACCAAGTTTAATAAAGAAGTCTAAGCAATCAACAATCCGTTTAATTAGCAAAGAATTTTTTATAGGTAGAATAGGAAATTAGTACAGATCTGTAAATCGGGTTCGCCGTTTCTTCATTTACTTCTTTACATACCTGCATGTATTATTGTTTATATTTTACAAGTATATTGTTGGGTTTATAGTTTATTATTTGATTTAACACACCATGATGTTATTAACACATATCCTCCTATCCAAACAAGAAGTCTTAACATCAACTTAGCTACTTCGACTAATACGTTCCTCAGGATCAAACATAGTTCAAATAAGTTAACACAGACCCATTACAAATGTAACAAACATTTTAGAAAAAAGTTACAAGAACATCAACCGTGATTAGTGAAAGGTTCACTATAAAAACAATTCGTTTTCCCACTTAGCATTCTTATTTCATCATGCTCACCGAGTGAGGCCCAACGACGAAATGATCTTTTTTGTATCGGTATATATACGATCGTTTATGGACAGACACCATGAAACAACCCCCCCCCCCCCCCCCCCCCCCCCCAAAAAAAAAATAAAAAAATACACCAACCTCAAGAATAATATAGTCCTAAATAGAGGTGATAAAAAAAAAACCGGTTCGGGAACCGAAACCGGTACTAAAAAAATCTCAAATCGAACCGAACCGAAAACCGGCCTAAAACCGACGAAAAAAACCGGTCAAAAGAAACCGAAACCGGTTTTAAAAAAAAAAATACATTTTTGGCCATAAACACAAATAAAACTTTGTTTTTTTTGTATTAATATTCAATTTCCTTTTTTAAAAAACCTTAAAAGTTATTAAAAGTTAAATTTTATGTAATTTATACGATTGTAAAAAGTGCGCAAAAAAAACCAATTAAGAACCGAAACCGAAACAAACCTAAACCGGTCTTACGAATCGACAAAACCAGTCCAAAACCGAACCAGTTTGGAACCGAAACCGGTTCGGCCAGGAACCGTACTATAGCGAACCAGTTTGAAACCGAAACCGGTTCGGCAAAAAAACCGATTTTCTCATCTCTAGTCCTAAGAATATAAACCTCATATAAAGTAAGTGAGAAATATAAAACACTACATTCATCTAATAAAGCCCAATTTAGTTTTTATCATTTAATTTAATAAATTTCAAGCCCAAACTTAACCAAAAACTATTATGCCCATTTTAATTGTTAGTCTATTTAAACCTAATAAAATGAAGCCCATTAAGCATAACCAATTTAACTTATTAAATCTAACAAAATAAACCCATTTATCGAACAAACTAAAAGCAGCATATCCGTTGACAATCAATAAAGGCTGAACCATAGAACCAGTTAACTGTAGATGTTGTTGGACCATCTTCGTCCTTCGACCAGTTTACTGTTGAAGGTTGAACCAATCGACACAAATCAATTAGGCTACTTGTTCTAACTTTATAAGACATTTTTCCTTATTAGTTTATTATTTGCTAGATTAAAAATTAAACAGTGATTAGTGGAGTAGATTACATAATTAATGGTTGATTAATTGCTTTAATGCTCAACAATTTTAATTTAATGCTTAACAATGACCGGGGATCCTTCTTGGGTGTTCCGGGTTCAATTCCTACGAGGGACATAATGAGAAATGATGGATGACTCCTGGTCTATGGTCACGAGTTTGAGTCCTGACCTCGCCCGAGTTTTACCAATCCTTCACCGTCGTGCCTATGGGCGGGTGAGGGGTTGGGTTTTCCCCGGTTTCGGGAACTACATGGGCGGTCCTGACTACGCCAGCCGCCCGAGATACGTATGGGCCCTCCATTGGGTTGGTCGTGGGGCTCTGTCCATAGTATGGGGACTCCCCTGAATAGTCGGGCAGAAATATTTGTTGGCCGTTAAAAAAAAACTATTAGATGATGTAATGGCTAGTTAAGCAACTATAAGGACATTTGAAAATTAATTTGGTTTCATTTTTTTTTATTGTGTAACCTGATCTGAATAGGAAAATCTTTAATATTAAGCTGTAATTAACTAATGCTCGTGGAAAAAAAATTCTAGGTCTACTACTAGTAAGCCCCAAACGGCCTACATGAATTAAAGAGTTGGAGTAATACAAAGAAAAAATGTTAAAAAATGAGTCTAAAGAACTTATTTATTTGTTAAAGACGGGCATTAGACCACTCCTAGTAAAACCATGCAAGACTACTCTCATTGCTTGTTGTTCAAGATAAAACTAGTTCGTTCATTCGGGAAGTTGTAATTTGTTCAAAGTATGCTTTCTAGATAGAGAATTCCTAACATTGTATTTTTGTGTTTGTAAACCGGAATAAGAGGGAAAGAAAAATAAACAAAGAAAAAGTAATGGTCTTTCACATGTCTCGAGTTGTAAGAAAAAAAAAATCCCTAAATGTTAGATAAATAAAATCTTATGACTGACAATTCATGTATAAGATATGTTATTAATTGTTAGGAATATATCATTAAAACTATTAAGTTTTTTATTTTAATTTAGTTTATCACGTGTCTCGTTTACCAGTCATTCTCTTGTAATTTGTTATGGTTTTTATTAATGAAAAATTTATTTACAGATATTTAGTTTTAAGATAACTTTTTTAGAGCCGGTTCAAGAAGCAATTTCATGACACTGATTATGATTATTTCTGGACAAAAGGAAAGGAATCAAGAAACCTCTAAAGCAGTGATTGGCGAATTACTCCAAAACATTTACATATATTGAGGATTATGAGCAGGGCTCGACATACCATCCAGATTCGACTTGTTAATACACGAATACGATAAGACACGAATACAAAACATGTAAACGTGAATATGATAACTTATCGTGTAATTTTTTCCAAATATGAACACGAACCTATTTATAGCAGATTAACACGATAAGACCTGTTTAGAAACACTATAAATATCAAACACGAACTTGTTTAGAAACACAGTCTTCCATGGTGGATGGGGGTGGCTAATGGATTTACTAGTAGGGGTGCAAACGAGCCGAGCTACTCGAGCTCGGCTCAAAAAAAGCCCGAAACGAGCCGAGCCTAAACGAGCTCGAGCCCAAGCCTAAAAACCAAGCTCGTTTAGTTAACGAGCCCGAGCTCGAGCTTTGTTTATCGAGCTCAAGTCGACTCGCGAGCCTTAACGAGCCCACTATTTATATAAATTTTAATTAATATATTAAATATGTATTTAAATATAATAATTAATATTTATAAAACTATGAATAAATAACCAAATTATATATAAAATAATTATTATAATTAATATAAATTAATTAATAACTAATAAATGAGCCGAGCCCGAGCTCGAGCTCGAGCTTGGAAACCTACCTTCGAGCCGAGCTCAAGCTTTAGAAACAAAAGTCGAATCGAGCCGAGCTCGAGCTCGAGCTTTCATAACTTAAACGGGCCCGAGCTCGAGCCTGGTCGAGCTCGGGCTCGGCTCGGCTCGTTTGCACCCCTAGGATTTAGGGATGATCTTCACTTTGACAGTGGATGGAGGTGGAGAGTCTTCTGAGTTATGACTTATGAGTGAGAGGTGGCCGAGAGATTTAGGGTTTTTTTTTTTTTTTTTTTTTTGAAATAGAGGGAGGCGTATCTACTTGTCAATCTCACTTCATATTTTTTTTATTTAATAAAAAATCTTATCATGTATTATTGGAGTGCTTAACAGGTACACAGGTATTTAACATATTCAGACACGAAAATTAACAGTTCTATTCGTGTCTACCTGTTTAGGACACGAAACATGTTTAGAAGACGAAACCTGTTAAGATCATGTAGGTTTGTTTCGTGTAATCGTGTCCGTGTTTAAAATTGCCAGCTCTAATCACGAGAGTAATGATTTTCCTCGAAACCCAGAGAACGAATCCAAACCATTGATCTATTAGATAATACTTGTGTAACACCTCAACCGATGGCGGAAACATCGAAGTGTCACGTAGTGATGATTGTTCAATAGCTCATGGACTAAAAGTGTAAATATTGATACATTGATTGAATACTTTATTACATGAGAAAACAAAGATACAATGATTCAAACTAACTATTTAAACTGAAATACAATAAATCAAAATCTAAATATGAATCCAAAACCTTAAAAGTGATCTCATAACAACCTGAAACATGTACTAAAATAATTTTTTTTTGTCAATACAAAATGTAATGGTGAGCATACCTTGTTTGAATATATATAGTAGGAAAAGAGTTTCGCAATTCACGTGTTGTATACTATTTGCAATTATGTAATAAGTAATATCCGTTCAAAATCAACCCTAAGAATAAAGTATCAAGAATCAAGAATCAAACCATTTTTGAGTATGATGAATCATAAGACAATGACCAAGGTCTCTCAACAGAGTCACAAGGGGTATATACCATAATACTATTCATTGAAATGTTAGGCCCTCAAAAGTTAATGATTTTGACAAGTCATAGACACACAAATTAACATAACGCAAACACACATGAGAATTGCTATTTTAGTAAAAGGAAATAGAAACTTGATATAAGTACATGAGTAGCCCCAAAAGTAAAATGAAAAAGGGGAAAGATATACTCACAGTTTGCGAAAGCGATCAAAATCCAACTTAAGCGGTCGTGAGCGAAGTAATGGGAATTCCGAGGAATTCAACCTATAATGTGTAAGAATGCTAATAAGGAAATGTCTAAAAAGTCTAAGGTGTCTAGGGTCTAAGGCATTAGAGTTTGCTAAGTCGATTTGGGGAATTCAAGTTTTTATAATAAATCGAATTAATATAGAAGTTATATATCAAAAATAATATACCAAAGTTTGTAATTATGATTTAGGTAATATAATTGTTACCAATTGGATATTTAGATAAAAATATGTTTTGAATAGTTATGACAAATTAATTTAGTTAATTACTTTAACTAATTATTGTCAATAAATACAATAATCATAAATATTGAAATAAATAATTATGAGTTACACAATGATCCAACAAGTGATAATAAAGTGCTTCAAAATATAAGAATATTTCTATTTTATAAGAAAAGTGTTTATAAAATGGATTTTAAATTGTATAAATAAATAAATGTTTAATTATGTCTAATTAAACATAAATAAGACTAAAAATACAAGACATGATCCAAAAAATATTATTTTTGTAGAAAATGAATGCTTTCTGATGTAAATAAATGAAAATAATTTTCTCATAATTTTCTCCATTTATTTTCATTTAAAACCGATTTAATGAATTTAAATCATGTTTAAATGATTAAAAATAGGAAAATCAATAAAAATAAATGTTTTCTGAACCAATAATTTTTATTTCAGTTCATGATGATTAGAAATAATTTCCCAAAAGTTTGAGATTAAAATCATTAAAAATGAATTTTTAATCAATTAAATATTATTAAAACAAATTAAATTAATTAAAATTACGAAATAAAATATTTTACAAAAAATAAAAATATGATAATTTTCTATGAGGTATCAAAGAACTATACCTAAATTTGTATAATTTTGGATCAAAAATGAATTTATTATAAATATTCTAAGTTTTGTTTGTATTTTATATAATTCTAATGAATAATAAGAATCAAAATATGAAAAGGAAAAAAAAAGGAAAGAAAAGTGGGAGATGCTGGAATCATACCCATGTGGGTTTCCTTGACACAACACTCACAAACCACTAGACTACAACCAGATTTGTGATTTTATTTAGAGAAATAACTATAAAAATATTAGTTTCAAACTCATCTTCTTCCCCAAATTTCTAGCCAAGAACCCTAACCCTAACCAAAACCCAATTGACTCGAATAACACATGATTATATAGGGCTTTCATATAGGGACAAATAAGAAACAAAACGGCAATATAAATTTGGACTTACAAGATCGAATAATGACCGAAAATGAAAGCAAAGAATCCGAACTAAAAGTCACGACTTGGAGGTCTTGAAGTCGCCATTTGACATGTTTTTTTAGTGGTTTTAGAATGTAAATTAGTGTAGATAATGAATGGTGTGAAAGATTTATATATTGGACTAGTAAAAGAGGAGTTTTAAGACAATTAAGTTTCCGACCGTTTCACTAATAAAACCGAATTAAAGTCCCTAATGAATTCTAAATTGTTTCATTTAATTAGAATTGAATCATATGCTTCTTTAGAGGCAATAAAAATTCAATTGACATTTGAGTTTTATAACTCATATTTCACATTAATTTAATAACTAATTAACTTCTTATTGAAAGATAATTATTTTATTATTATTAAAATAATCTCAGTTATTATTTAGTGATTAATTTATAAAATACAAATGTCAAACATACAAACAATATAGGTTAAGGACTAAAAGTGTGCATATGATGAAAGTGAACGGTGCAAATGTCACAACTTGATATACTGAGTAGTATTTAGATAAACTACAATTTGTAGTAAGCCTGTGCTTCGCGGCGGGCGACATGTTTTCCGCGTCACACGATGGGCATAAGTTCAGTTTGTGGTGGTACCAATACTCGGTGTAGCAACCAAAAGAGAAAACCTTAAAAAATTACGTGCTATAATAAAGTCATGATACTACCATAAGAATATCAAGCTTTTTTTTATATTGATTCAAAACCGTAAAAATAAATGCTGATGCCGATTCCAATAATATGATTTATAAAGTATGGATTACAATCCTATATAATAAAATAAATTTTATCTAAAATAAAAATGAAAAATAGATAAGTTTATATGATATATTTTTTTTTTAAATTTATGATTCCTTAATACATAAAAATTACAAGTTTTCTTAAAGTTACTAATTCCGTAATTAATAAATTTATCTTGGTAATTACTTTTAGGTAGCGCAACGGGAACTTGACCAACATCGGCTTGTTACGGTACCAACACATGCTAAAGTAAGCGAAAAAGAAAACCCAAAATATAAACTGTATCGATATGATTCGTTGAAATAAATATAAGTAAAATAACCTTCTACACACACACACACACACATATATATATATATATATATAAACACATATATGTGGATCTTGGGAGAACACCAGGGTAATACCATTCTGGACCACACATTTATCCAAGGCAATTTTTTTTTTACTTAATCGCAACTTTTCTTGCAAGAATATTTTTTTTATGTTTTTTTTTCATTTATATATGTGTATATTGCATTTATATATATATATGTGTTTATTACATTTTTCAGTTATATATATATGTGTGTATATTGTCAAACATATATGTATGATACTTATTTTTTAAATTCTAACATGTACAAACACGTATGTAACAACACTAGTTTTTGTAGTTTTAGACATGTATATACGTATATGTAGAAATACAAAAAAAATCTTGCAGGAAAATGGGCGATTTGACATTTTTTTTACCTCACACAAATGTGTGGTCCAGAATAGATCTCTCAGATCTCAATTTGGCCAAAGGTTCTCAAATGGTTAAGTATAAAATGAAAAACCCACTTTAGTTGAGAAAACATTAAAAACTCATGTAAAAACCATCTAATTTTTTTTTTGAAAAAAATATAGGATGTAACATACACGTTTTTAAGCGTTTTGGGAAAAAAATAAAAATAAAAAAAGCGTTAATGGGATTTTTTTTTTAAATAAACAAAATTGTGTTGTTACATATGTAACAGCTTTGTTACAAGAGCTAATTAGCTAAAAACATATGTAAACAGCACAACTTTGTTTATTTTTTTTAAATATCCCGTCGGCGCTTTTTTTTTGTGTGCCCAAAATACTTAAAAAACATGTATTTTACATTATGCAGTTTTTTCAAAAAGAAAAAAATGTTTTTTAACATGGATTTTCAAGGTTTTTTCAACTCAAGGGGGATTTCATTTTATCCCTCCCCTATACATACACACGTTTTCAAGGTTTTTTCAACTCAAGGGGGATTTCATTTTATCCCTCCCCTATACATACACACGTTTTCAAGGTTTTTTCAACTCAAGGGGGATTTCATTTTATCCCTCCCCTATACATACACACTTGTCTCAAGTACATGTTCGCAACACCACACTATTAGCTACTTTGCTTTAATATACAGATATACTAAGTGAATAATAATTAGAGAACTCAAATGTAGAAACATATTCACAAAAATCATCAGTGGGAGCTCACGGATTTACTTTCGGTTGTCCCGGTGAAGACTTCCTATGAGGTCATCCATCCTAGCATTACTCTCACTTGAGAACACTTAAGTGTCGAGTTTTCAGATCATCCTTTTGCTCTTCTTGGTTCAACCGCTTCAATCAGTCCTTAATGTTGACACAAAATGAGAAAACTCTAGCCGCCATATTCAATCTTGATTGGTTGCCTCAATCGGCTTTTTTATTCTTCTTGATTCGAACAGACTAGTGGTATTGATTAAAAAGAAGAATTCAGATGATGTGGAAGACGGTTTTCTTCTTGATTGATGCTCTTCTTGACTTGGTGTTTGATAAATGAAGAAGATGATCGATGATTTCACGAAGGGTTTTATTTATCAAGAGAAATGGGGTTGGTGGCCCAGACGCCCAGTTCTAGAGGTAAAGCCTCTAGGTGCATCATATATGGAGAGGTCTCAGGTTTTATACTAGGCAAGTGTAATATATAGGGTGTAGTTTCTAAATAAGAGTAGAATAGATTGTCGCTCAAAAAAAAATCCGGATGGTAACTTTACTCGATCCGTCTTTACATCATCCCTCTTGTGTATATATTATTTGACTTTGCAACACCAATTGATATAGTAGCCGCACGTCAATTTCATATGACATGCACAAACACAAACAATTTGTCCACCTTTTAGAAAAGATTCATTTAAGCTAGTGGACTATACTTGGTTTGGCCACATTATGTCTCCTTTACACCTACCCCACAACCAAATATCAGATTAGATGCTCGTTCTAGAAGTAATTCTTCTGAATTATTTATTGGTTAGAAGCTGGATGGACTGTCCCACATAATAAAATGAGTCAAGAGTTTAAAATAATCCCTTTTAGATAGAAAAAAATATAGATAAAAACTCAATAGTCGATATTTTTATGTCTAAACTATACATGACTTTATGCATACATATACGTGCTTTCTCAAGTATCAAAGTTAATGCTCTTGATTTTAAGCATATCCATGCATTGATGAGAATAAAGTGATGTACGAGCCACAGGTCTTACCGGAAGTAGTCTCTTTATTTTTAGAGGTAGAGGTAAGGCTGTCTATATCTTACCCTCCTCAGACCCCACCTTAGCTTTGCTACAGTTATAATTAACTGAGTATGATAATGTATGATGTATGTACATGATGAAAAGTAAGATACACAACCGTCTACGAGACATTATTCACTTACATGTTATAATACACCTAAGTAAGTGACTACTCTCATGATTTTCTAAAACAATACATCTTTCAAAGAAGACATACACATATATATTCTTAGCTATTATATAGCAATTTTTTTTGTTCGAAAGCTTTTATATAAAATAGAACAAGCAATTACATGAGGATGACAAGTAAACTGACAACAAACTACGTACCGTCTCAGGGCACATCCAAACGTAGCAAAAGCAAAGGGCATAAACACGTGTTGATCGCCAAACAAGCAGCTTCGTGCTTTGCAACATTCTTAGCCTCTGCCTTCAAAATCATTTGCCATGACACAAACCCTTTGTCTCGCAGTCCTACATATTAAAAATATAAGTTACAAAACAGTATATATATATATATATATATATATATATATATATATATATATATAGAATTCGGTTCTAATGAGAACTAGATTGAGTTGTGAGAACCGTGAGAACCCCGATGTAAAATGCGAATTTCAAAAAAATATATATATATACACTAATGTAAAAATGACTAACTAAGAAATATACAAAAATTGAAAACAAAATTACGTCGTCCTTACACCAGGGTAAAAAAAGTGACGTAAATGTCTACATCGATGTAATATTTTATTATGGTTTAATCACAACCACACATTCATTTTATAATTAATTAAATGTGTGACTATAAAATGAGTTTCTATGGTTCTCACAACTCAGTTTTCATTTTAATCCATCCCTCTCCTTATTTTCTCTCTCTCTCTCTATATATATAAGAAACCTAATATGTGAATAGGTCCAACAGATGATTTGGGTTCTTTTATTAGTTTCCATTTTTAAAATATCTATAAATAATTTGTAAATTAAATATGACTAATAAAGTTAATCATATTAAAAAAGTTTATAATATATTATAATCATTTAAATACATTTCTAACAAAACTCAATTTGTTTGATCCGTTGGAAACATGTGACCAATTTTCTTTATGAACATTTGTTGTATTATCCTTTTGACACACATTGTAATATAAGAAAAAAAAAACAACCTTTTGTAAGATGCCAGACTATTTTAAGAGATAACTAGACAGATAGTTTTTATAGTTTATAGAAAGTAATATCTTAGAATGCTAATTTTTTTAAACATGTTAAGAGTTTAAGGTTTTATTTTTATAACATAATAAGGTACTAAGGCCAACTTCGTTAATTTTTCTAGTTAAATTTGATAAAATCACTAAAATGTCCTTCAATAACTAGTTATTCTTCTAATTAACTCATATTGATTACAAGGATAATTTTTGCAAATTATTATTACAAGGATAATTTTTGCAAATTATTGAAATTAGAATTATCTATTAATATTATTAAAACATAAAAATTTAATAGTTATAAAAATATATTAAATTAAATAATTATACTCCATAAGTTTTAGTATGCATTTTTTTATAAAACAATACCTTTGTCCATATAAACCACCGCCGATAAGATTAATTCATATCTGTTACCAAGCAACATGTCAACTCTCATCTCCACCGCCCTTGATGTCATGCGTTATCTATATTTAAAACTCATAGAGTTGATGTGTTCATTGATGTAGAATTATCTATTAATATTATTAAAATGCATAGAGTATAACTAAAATGTCTGTTTAGTTATTATTGGGCATTTTAGTCATTTTATCAAAACTTAACTAGAAAATTTAACGGAGTTGGCTTTAGTACCCAATTATGTTACAAAAATGAAACCATAAACCCGTAACATGTTAAAAAATAAACTTAATACTCTAAGATATTATTTTTTATAAACCATAAGAACTATTTGTAGTTATCTCTATTTTGTTATTTCCATCTTGTGTATAAATATACACACTCATGAAAACGAAGCAAAGAAGAAATGCACATATTGGCCTAGTAGGAGCGTGTCTCTTTTCTAGCCGTAAGACACATGTTCGAATCCACAACCCCACACCAAATCGGGTTTGTTCCCTTCCTTCTCTCTTTGTTTTTTTCTTTTCTTTTCTTTATATATGAGTTTTATTAGTTAACAAAATAATTTTTGAAATGCTAAATTTAATATTGTATTTGATTATAGTTGTCTTGAAAATTAAATTAAGTTTATTCCTCGCTTTTTTAACACATTTTAACAAGAGTTTTCTCAATAGGTTGAATACTATTGTGCAAAACGATACACTAAGCGTTACAAATTTTAACACTCCTGTCACATAGGTTTTATTTTTTTTTTCCTTTCTTTAGTTATAGGTTTTGTTTCTCACAATCCGACCTCGATTTTTGGACGTGTATAATTATAACTTGAAATGAGACGAGCTCAAACTCCCTAAATTTAAATAAATAGAACACAAGCTTAATCTCGCTTGGGCTTAACTCGACTCGTATAGACTAAGAATATATGACCTGAATCGATTTTGGTTGTATATTTTCTTTCAACATAGATGTATAGTCATCGGGAGGCAAAAGTAAACTTGCACTAATTTTAACGTTATTTCAACAATTTCATGAAAATAACGTTAAAAATGAAGGACGGTTAATCATGCATCATGTGGTGGCGTTGATAACCAAAAGACAAGGGGGTACATGCACCAGTTGGGTTTGTCCCGATTGCTAAGTGTTATGTGCCTTATGTCCAAGGCTTTATACAAAACCACTATTGAGTCGGGGTCTCACAGGAAGCAGCCTCTCTATTCCTATGAGGTAGAGGTAAGACTGTCTACATCTTACCATCCTCAGACCCTACCTTAACTTTTGCTATTGATGGAATTAACTGAGTATGACAATGATTTTCTTTCAACATATGAAATTTATAATAAATGAAAATAAAAGGTATTAACTATTTAAAAGGAAGACGATATCTTTTAAAACCTATCTAAATGTGAACATCTTAATTTTATTTTATCTTTTTGACGTTTTACTCATCATTGGTGAATGGCCAAATGCAGAGTATAAATCCTTGGCGAGAGATAAGCTGGATCATTGCCCGTTAATCTTGAAAATTGCTTCAAGGAATTTTGGTCCTAAACCGTAATGCTTTTATAATTCTTGGCTTGATAGAGTAGGTTTCGATGATTTAGTGGTTAAGGCAGTGGACAGTTTTACTTGTGATGAGGTTCCGGATGTGTATTTATTGAAGAAATTTAAATTCGACAGGTTATTAGAGATTGTTGGAAATTTAGTGAAAATGCTATTTTCACAAAATATAGGAAAATGAGGTTTATCTAACTTTGGACAGAGATATATATTTGAAACAGAGGTTTAATCATATATTTCTTTGTGGGTTTATGTTCTATGTTGTGAGAGCTTCGCAACGAACCAAACCACGTCCAAAACGGAGCTAAGATGAATGAGATATCGATGCTCAAAGTTTGGTGATTGAAACACTTAATGCTGAAATGAAACAAGGTGGAACTTGTCCCACATAGGAGGAGTGATGATACCATGAGTGGTATATAAGGAGGAACACTCCTTCCTTATTGTTTCATAGGAGCTCACACTGTGGAACTCGCGAAGGGTGCGGAGTACCCTAACTCGCACGCGCGTGGCGTGGGCGATGGGCGCAATGTGGCGCTTTGATGGCGCACTTTGCACTTCGTCAGTAACAGCTCAGTAGTGTAACTGTCTGGTCAAGCAGTTTCGTCCGAAACTTTAAAAACTTAATAAATGCCATTGAAGACGTTCAATGACATTTAATTTTCGTTTTTAATAATTTCCGAAACTGATTTGACTAGGACCTGTATATAAACCAAGGCTCTCCTTGGTTGAAGACACACCTCAGACACAAATTGTTCTGAAATCACCATTCTTCTCTTCTCCAGCAATCTAGTTTTCCTGTTCTTCTTTGTTTCAGGAACACTTCAGGTCAGAGCCAACTCCGGCAGCACTCTTGCTGTTCCGCCTGTTGTACCCTGGGAAACAAAACGAGTTCTTGTTAATAGACTCGGAATTTGTTTTAAGGGCCCCGTGTTCAACACGATCCTCAGCTTTTACATTTTTTTCTGCTTCTACTCCATTCTTGTATTTTGTTTCTTTCAGTTGTAATCGTATAGTATTTGCTTTCATATTTCTTTGTAACTGTAATTTAAATTTGTTTTATTTATTTTTACACGAGCGGTTCCTACAATCTCAAAACAAATTTTTAAACACCGTTCGTGTATAACAAAACCATTCTATTTGTGATTCAAAAGAGTTTTGTTTCACATAGTTTGTGTTTTAAAAACAGATTTTTTTTTTGGTTTTTCGAATCATTATAACTTACTGTTCGGTCTTCAAAGTTGGACTTAGAAGCCTACGGTTCGTTATTTTGTTAGAAAACATTAACGGTTACATTTAAACCTTTGTCTAAAAATTGGAATAATACTTTTTGTTGGCCTTCAAAGTTGGACTTAGAAGTCACAGATTGTTATTATTTTGATTTTTTTTATATAGTTAACATTTTTTTTTTATAAATAGAGTTTTATAAAACAGAAAAATTAACGTGGTTGGTTAAATTGTTTAAAAATGTCGACTAGTGATAAAAACAACAACGTGAACCAAGCTGTTCTTGGTACCCCTTTGACTGCCAACACAGTGGGAGCATCCACTGTGGCTAATCATGCTGAAAAACCTGAGAAGTTCTCGGGTTTGAACTTCAAGAGGTGGCAACAGAAGATGTTATTCTACTTGACCACTTTGAACCTTGCGAGGTTCTTGACAGAAACCGCTCCCCAACCTAAGTAAGGGGAGAACGACACTCAATTTCAGAGCGCGTTAGATGCTTGGAAGCATTCGGATTTCTTGTGTCGTAACTATGTATTAAACGGCCTCGTGGATGGATTGTATAATATATATTATATAATAAAGACTGCCAAAGAATTATGGGAGTCTTTAGATAAGAAGTACAAAATGGAGGATGCTGGAACGAAGAAATTCGTTGTAGCCGTTTCTTGGATTATAAGATGCTTGACTCTAAAACGGTTATGAATCAAGTCTAAGAATTACAAATTATACTTCATGAAATCTACGCGGAGGGCATGATACTTAGTGAGACATTTCAGGTGGCAGCAATGATTGAAAAGTTACCTCCTTCGTGGACTGACTTTAAGAATTATCTTAAGCATAAACAAAAGGAGATGACTGTGGAGGAACTTGTTGTTCGTCTTCGGATTGAAGAGGACAACAGAATTGCCCAAAAAGGTAGCCTTGTCCAAGATTCGCCTAAGGCTAACGTTGTGGAAATTGGGCAATCCTCCAAAAGCAACAAGAATAAGGGGAAAAAGGACAAAGGGAAAACGAATGTGGACCTTGGACCGAAAAAAGGGGTTGTGAAAAAGAAGCCTTTCCAAGGTGTGTGTTACAACTGTCAAGAGACAGGCCACCGTGCCAACCAATGCAAGAAGCCTAAGCGTGAGCGCGCACATATGGTGGACGAGGATGGCATGCCTCTCATAGGAATGATAACGGAGCAAGGTGCTATGGTTGAAGATGAAGTCAACGTGGTGGGCGACAACCTACCTGGATGGTTCGTTGACACTGGTGCAATCCGCCATGCTTGTGGAGACAAGGCTCTTTTCTCTACATTCAAGGAACTCACGGGTGGAGACAAACTTTATATGGGGAATAAAGCTACTGCCGACATCAAGGGTGAAGGCGAGGTGATTTTGAGGATGACTTCGAGGAAGGACCTCACGTTGAGTAAGGTGCTGTATTGTGACACCCGGCATGTTCGGCTTAAACATATTAGTAACATCTAAGTCTACCTTAGCGAGAAACGTTTATAAACAAACTTAACTGGGTTAGTTGAGTCGGGTCAAGTTAGGATTGTCCAGGGTACAATGATCTGGAGGATCATTGGGAGTCATTTTGGTAGTACACTAGTACCGGGTCCCGTTGTTGGTGACATTACATGAACTAATTAAGTATATGTGTAGATTATGGGTCGTGTGGTGGATTATATACATAGATGTGTTTAAATGATGTGTAAATGATTATCTGTGCTTAAATGTGTTAAATATAGACTAAGGATGCATGCTTATGTGTTAAGATGTGTTAGAATGCGTTAAACACGACAAACTGGAAAACTAGTTAAAAAGGGGTTCTGGTTCGACCACTTCGAGTGGTCGAAGGAGAAGAAAAGTGTCTGGTTCGACCCATGCAAGTGGGCGAACAGGGAAGTGGAATTTGAGGAATTCCCTTCGACCAAACAGGGCTCATTCGACCCTGTGAAAGGGGCGAAGGAGACCACCTTCGACCAATGAATTGGGGCGAAGGAGGATTAGTATAAATACCAACCTTTGTCATTTTTCATCATTTCACAAACCCTAACCGTCCCAAAACGCTCTCAAACGATCTTAAACACTAAGGAAGGAGTTTTTGCTCTTCTTTTTCATAATCTAACCCATCTACAACATCTAAACAAGAATCCAAGGTGTGTTCATAACCCTAAACCTTTTTAAAAACATTTTAATTCGTTTTCATCTAACCCTAATTGTCCGGATCTGTTCTAAGGGTATTTTCATGATTAAAAACCTTTTAAACATCTTTATAAATCAAAACATGATCATTTAACATAGGTTTCATGGTGAATAACATATGCAAATTGTGTATTATGTGGTGTTATGTGTTGTTCAATGATTTGCTGCTATATCTATGATAGAAACATGATATAGGATTGTTATTAATGTTGGAATATTGTTGTCTAGGGTTAGGATTGGATATATATCGATATTTGGGGGTTTTATTGGATTAATACTTGATGTATGAATATTTATGATCAATAGAATGAATAAGAAAGATCGGATAATCGACAAACTGAGTATTTTAAGCTAAACATGAATCGATTTCAAAAGTTTCCAAATTGGGTAAATAATTCATGCATGAAAGTGATGTTTCCATAATCTTTACCATTTTGGGAAAGGGCTAAAACGGACGTATTATCGGGGGAAATCGATGGGGTTTTGTAGGGATAAGATATCCATGCTTGACTGCTGTGTTTGATGATGTTTCGGGTCGTTTTGAATGTGTTTGAAGCGTTTTTTAGGAAAAATTATACAACAGGGGCGAACCTGGCCTCCTTCGACCAGTCGATGGTGCGAAGGAGGGATCCAGGGTCGAACCTGGGTTTATATTGGACGAATGAGATAAAACGGGCGAAGGAAGCATCAAACGGTCGAATGAGATGTAAAACGGGCGAAGGAGACAAAAAGGTGCGAAGGAGACTTAAAACTGACTGGTTCGACCGTTCTGATGCAGAAATGAGATTTTTGAAACAAACTAAGTGTTTTATGCTTGAACCTTGTGTGTAATCTATGTGTACTCGATTAGTTAGGGTAATGGGTCACCAACGGGATGTCGGGTCGGTCTAGTGTGTCGGTTAAACATTTAAACACGTTTTAAAACATACTTGGTTACGATCTGGACAATCGGGGACTAGATAACCTTATGGTTATTAGTCAGAACACTTATGTGAACATTTTGATAGATCTCCGGTAGAGGGATTATCAAGGGCTAAACATCTTTACTTGTATTTGAAGAACTCTACTTAAGGTGAGTTCACGGCCCCACTTTTACTGTATTAACTTTTGGGGGAGAAAACATGCGCTTAATGGTTTTGGTAACATATGTCATACTATGGTTTTAACTTTATATTGCTATGCGATCTTTTGGAAAGTCCCGGGGGAAACCATGAATGTGCGGGGTTGCACAACGGGGGAAATGTGGATAGATCTATTGGGCGTGACCTGCCCCACTCGTCGGCTTGGAGGGCCGGGCGGGTGCATATTGTCTCGAACAGGTACATTGGTATCATGATGAACATACGGGCTGCTTAAACATGCTGAACATTGCTAAACGTGTCTAGTAATGGTTTCCAATCGTAGTAGTAATGAAACATACGCCTAGCTAGCGTACTTGGTAACATTGATATAGTATGGACATGGGAACATTTTGGGTAACGTTTTGAACAAACCTGTGAACTCACCAGCATTATATGTTGACATCTTTTTGGCATGTTTTTCTCAGGTCGCTAAGGTAGCAATGAACGGAACTAGGCGCACGGGTCTGCATTGGCGTCTAGACTTAGTGCACGTTTTGTAATAAAAATATTTTGAACAACTTTGAGATGATAGTATAGTTGATTAAATGCTACTGAAACGCTTCCGCTTGTTAAATTAATGGTTATGTCTGTTTACGTTTTCATATAGAGTTGTTTATTGTGATCGTTGACTTGGATCCTGGTTTGTCATGCGCCTCGCGGTAAAACCCCGCAAGTGGTAATTTGAGGGTGTGACATGTATGTGCCAGAGATACGGAAGAATCTTGTATCATGTTGCATGCTCAACAAGTTTGGATTTCGTCTAGTGTTTGAATCAGACAAGTTTGTTCTATCTAGACGTGGAATGTTTGTAGGAAAGGGCTATGCCCTTAATGGTATGTTCAAAATGAATGTAATGGTTGTGAACAATTTAATGAATAAAACTCCTACTACTTCAACTTACATGATTGAGTCATCTAATGTTTGGCATGGTAGACTAGGACATGTAAATTTTAATTCAATGCGTCGTTTGATTAAATTGAATAGCATACCAACATTCCACATTGAATCCGATTCTAAATGCGAAGCATGTGTTGAATCCAAACTAACACGATCACCTTTCAAATCGGTTGAACGAGTAACCGAACCCCTTGATTTAATTCACACCGATGTTTGTGATTTAAAGGCAATTCCTACAATTGGTGGGAATAAATATTTCATCACGTTTATTGATGATTGCACCAAATATTGCTACGTATACTTACTCAAGAGTAAGGATGAGGCAATAGATAAGTTTACCTTATACAAGAATGAAGTTGAGAATCAACTTAAAAAGAAAATTAAGGCCATGAGAAGCGACCGAGGTGGTGAATATGTTGCACCTTTTGCCGATTTATGCGCAAAAAGTGGCATAATACATGAGTGTACACCACCTTATTCTCCATAATCAAATGGCACCGCGGAACGAAAAACCGCACATTGAAAGAAATGATGAATGCCATGTTGATAAGTTCGGGAGTGAACCGTGAAATGTGGGGGGACGCCATTCTCTCGGCTAATTATCTTTTGAATTGGATACCTCTAAAAGTTACGGACGAGACTCCCTACGAGTTGTGGAAAGGTAGAAAACCTTCATACAAATTCTTGAAAGTGTGGGGGTGCCTAGCCAAGGTGACTGTACCACCTCCTAAGGCTCTTAGGATAGGCCCCAAAACTGTTGATTTCATATTCATTGGGTATGCATATCAAAGTACTGCGCATCGTTTTCTTATATATGAATCTAAGAATCCTGATGTACTAAAAAACACTTTCATGGAGGTAAATCCTAACTTTATCGAGTACTTTGAACATGTGTTTCCTATGCTAGGGCAAACACTTCTTAGATCATCAATGCCATTTAATGATGACCAAGCAGGTCCATCTACATTGGTTGATGATGGAATTCAAGAGGAAAGACATAAACGACCCGAGGTTGAGGAGGGTGAGCTTAGACGAAGCAAAAGGGCAAGGGTTGAAAAATCCTTTGGTCCAGACTTCTTGAGCTACATGGTAGAGGGTGAGCCCAACACCTACCACGAAGCGGTCTCCTCATCAGAAGGACCTCAATGGAAAGAAGCAATTAAGAATGAAATTGATTCTATATTGCAAAATCATACTTGGGAGTTAGTAGATCTTCCACCGGGTTGTAAACCCCTTGGATATCGTTGGATATTCAAGAAGAATATGAAAACTGATGGAAGTATTGATAAATACAAGGCTAGGTTAGTGATCAAAGGATTTATACAAAAGGAAGGTCTAGACTACTTTGATACTTACTCGCCTGTAACACGAATAACCTCTATAAGATTGGTTCTTGTGATTGCGGCCTTAAGAAATTTGGATGTTCACCAAATGGATGTAAAGACCGCATTTCTAAATGGCGATTTAGAAGAAGAAATTTACATGGAGCAACCCGAGGGTTTCTCTGCCCCAGATCAAGAGGGTAAAGTATGTAAATTAGTCAAGTCTTTGTATGGCTTGAAGCAAACTCCAAAACAATGGCACCATAAATTTGACCAAGTCATGCTTGACAATGGTTTCAAAATAAATGAGTGCGAAAATGTGTCTATTCAAAAGACACGCCAGGAGGTTATGTGATCTTATGTCTCTATGTGGATGATATGCTTATCGTTGGGAGTAATGATAAGATGGTTAAATCTACTAAAGACATGTTGAAAGGGAGATTTGACATGAAAGACATGGGTCTAGCGGATGTTATTCTTGGAGTAAAAATCCTTAGAACCCAACATGGTCTTGTTCTAACTCAATCTCATTATGTGGACAAGATCCTTGAAAAATTCAATTCAGGAGACAAGGCTATAGCTCGTTCTCCAATTGATACCACCCACCATCTAGTTAAAAATAGAGGAAAGGGTGTTGCTCAAGTAGAGTATTCAAGGATCATTGGCAGTCTAATGTATCTAATGACATGTACTAGACCCGACTTGGCATACGTGGTGAGTAAGCTAAGTAGATATACGAGTAATCCAAGTAATGAACATTGGAAAAGTATAACAAGGGTGCTTAGATACATAAGATATACACGGGACTATGGACTGCATTATACCCGCCATCCAGCAGTGGTTGAAGGATA
The DNA here is from genome assembly GCA_030844895.1 of Ambrosia x helenae. Taxonomy (NCBI): domain Eukaryota; kingdom Viridiplantae; phylum Streptophyta; class Magnoliopsida; order Asterales; family Asteraceae; genus Ambrosia; species Ambrosia x helenae. The sequence goes on from CM061232.1 coordinate 37,470,125, forward strand.
CACTGATGCGAACTAGATTTCGAATGTAAAAGATTCCAAATCAACAAATGGTTATGTGTTTACACTTGCGGATGCTGCTATATCTTGGAAGTCTTCGAAGCAAACTGTTATAGCAAGATCCATGATGGAATCTGAATTTATCGCCTTAAATAAATGTGGAGAAGAGGCGGAGTGGATGTAACACCCCAACCGATGGCGGAATCATCGAGGTGTCACGTAGTGACGATTGTTCAAAAGCACATGGTACTAAAATGTAAATATATTATTGAATAATTTAAATTGTCTTACATGGATGAAATGAGAAAAATACATAAGTCTGAACAAAACATGAAATTTGAAATAAATTATTAAAAGTAAGCACTAAAATCCAATGCTATGGAACTAAGATCAAACTGCACCTGAAACATGTACAAAATAAGTTTTGTCAACATATGAAATGTTGGTGAGCATTCCTAGTTTTAATACATATAGTAAGTTGGAAAAATGTTATACAATTCAAGTGTAAGCTACAGTGCATTTATGTAAACTATGTATCATACAAATGAGTGACATCAATCATGTGACTGTATAAATGTACTAAAATGAGCGACGGTGTACTTATCCAATAAATGGATGATAACTTAACAATGACCATGGATTCTCCGATGAAAAAGGGGGAGAATCACCTAGGTGGGTTGTCAATCCAATAGCGCTATCCAATGTTAAGGTCGGCTTGTACATGGTTAATGATTTCACTAAGTACAAATGTATTCTACATGTAATGTCTAAGCATAAAGCACATATGTAAGCAAATGCACAATGTACTAGAATTGTATTGAAAAAAATATGAACTTGCATGTGTATTTTGTATAAGTGTACATGTAACACCCCAAAAGTGAATAAAGACAAAAAGGGGTTAGGAAATACTCACTTTCGCCAAATAACTAGATGACTAAGCGAGTGTGAAAATGCGAGCAATCCAAAGACTCAACAACGAAACTAGTCCAATTTAGAAGAAAAGAAACCGAATAAGAAAAATATCCAGCTTCCAATCCGCCAATTACGAGAGCTTATAATCAAAGGTTCAAATGTAGAAGTAATATACTATAGAAGAAAGGTATGAGGGAGAGTTTAATCGAATTGAAACAATTGATTTAGAGTTGCAAAGTGTAATGGGTCGTAGGTGAGTTTTATACTAGTTTTGGATTCAATTAGGCTTTAAAATTGGTCAACACAATAAAGTAAGGTTTTAAGATAAATTGACTATTTGACTAGGACTTTGACTAGGATTTTGACTGAGACTTTGACTAGGATTTTGACTGTCTCAGCGGACCGTGAGGGCTAAAAAAATATTTTTTCTAATTTAATCAATTTTAAGTTCTAGACTTGTTTCCTTCTGTTTCTAAGTTGTTTTAGGACCGAAAATTAAGGGCTTTGAGTATCAAGGTCTGAAACATACGTGCTCGGGTGTAGATGTGAGTATAAAACGTGCATACTTTTACTTATAAATTATAAGTTTTATTAAATTGTGAATTTTGGTCCTATTAAAATACTAGGATTAAAAATGAAAATTTTGATATAGTTGAGGAACCAATTATGCACATTTATGAAAAGTGAAGGGTGCAGATTGTCACAGTCTCTCCTACTTTAGAAAATTTCGTCCCGAAATTACTTTCAAGTGAAGGTTTCCGTGAAACAAAAGACATTTGTAAAAATGCAAGTAGATTTTAAGAAATGCATCAGCCATGATTTGACAAAGCTTGAAGTAGTTGTTTTTTTTGTTTTTTTTTAATTCAATTTACTACTCATTAAAACAAAATGCGAAAGTTACATCATAATAGCAGGTAGACGGGCAACAAGCTGCGCCGCCACCCCTTTTTGAATTGCAAACCCTAGTCTACTAAAGACAAAACCTTGCCCCCCTGGGGATGAAACATTGCTGTGGACGACCCGTTGGACCCTGGTCAAGAAACGAATGGCTTCTGGCGCCAGGGAGACAAAGGTGTCGAAGGCCAAAGGGATAAAGACATGTTGGTTATCTGCACAAGCTTTAGCGTGTTTATCTACTTTCTTTGATTCCGCCTTTCTTGATGCTTGCCTAGCTACGAACCCTGTTTCCCTTAACCCAACCAGCGGAGATACCCCGGTGAGGTCCACACAGGCATGTTTCCCCCTATCCCAACCAAAGACAAGCAGATCTGTGGGTCGCAGGGTGGATCTCCCTTCTGTGGGGTCTGTGAGGAAGTTTACATGGGCCTCCTTTTTGGCAGAGATCCCAGCTCTTCTCAAGATATCCCACAAAACGTCCCTCACCCAGTCATGCCGATATTTGAAACCAGGGAGCTCCTTGCAATGAATTGCATGCTCCCCGTATTTATCCATGCAAGTTTTACGACAGATGGGGCATGTTTCATCTTCTAGGTATATAGGGATCATCAATCGGTACTTGAGTATAGCCCTGTACTCTACTGCAGACATGCATTGACCCAAACCCTCAATCGGGATAATAGTCAAAAAATCCTGAGCATGAGGGCCCTTTAGGCATTCAATCACCGCCTTTTGGCGAGTGGACAACTCAAAAACTTCTCCCAGGCTCTGAGCAGTTTTGCTAAAAAGAGCATTCGCCAAAGTTTTTTGTAGCTTTGGGGGGGCGGTGTCCTTGTTAGAAAAACCGCCAATATCAAAGTCCGGGAGATAGACATTTAAGCGTTCGAGCGCCTGTTGATAGTCTGGGTCTAGTCCAATGACCCCGCTGTTTCGGAGGATATGATCCTGAAGTTCCCAAGACTGAGCTCTGGACGCCACAAAGGCATAGACCCCAACATCTCGAGCTGAAAGGAGGCCCAAACCACCTAAACGCATCGGCAAGGATGGCAAGCGCCACTGGAGGTCCCCGAAGAAGGGGCCGCCACACACAACTATATCTTCAATAGCTTCGCGGAGACCATCATCGAAAAGGGATACCGCATCCACCATGAAGTGGGGTTGGCAAGTTCATAACCCAAAAAGTAACTTAGTGACCCCCATGCATGACCTGAGCAGCAGGAGTTCACTCTGGGGATATCTAAGGTGGGGCAGTAGTTTCATGAGGGCAACCGCACTCGTAGCCCGCCGCCCTGCCAATTCCCCGATAAAGGTAGGATCTCGGCTAGCAGCCCCACCAAGGAGCTTAACCCCTTTCTCAGGTCTACCAATCCCTGTCAGGAAAATCCCTTCCTGACTTTTCAACCCGTCACACGTCGGCCAAAAGACCTCTGTTTTCTTAATATTGAGATGAAGCCCCAGAGATGGCCCATGCACATTGATAATGTCTAAAGCCTTAGCAACCTCCACTGCGTTGCCTATAATCGTCCCATCATCCAAATACCAGGCATGAAACGGTAGGTTACAGTGTTCCTGAATCCGCATGATAAGGGGATGTAAGGCAAGGGCAAAGAGAAGGGGCCCCAAAGGATCTCCTTGCTGCACTCCGGTGGTAGCCCCAATACAATCATTGCCCACATACAGCCTAGCCGGCTGGGCATAAAGGAACTGGACCCACGGATAAATGGACGGGCATCGCTGGTGAACCTCTTGGAGAAAAATTGTACGGTCGACCATGTTGAAAGCATTGGAGAAGTCTACTATAAGCATAGCCAGAGACCCATCCGCATGAAAAGAGTTGAGGAACCTGTTGGCACTGTGAAGCACCGCCTCTGCCCCATTTGGTACCCCTACTCCATATTGAAAGTCCCCCAGGTACTGGGCAATGTCTTTCCCAACCTTCTTCATTGCCACCTTAGAAACTAGCCTTCGCCAAATGCCCCTCACAGCAATAGGCCGAATTCCATTATCGGGCTTCAATAAGGGGGTGAGGGGGGCCGATGCAATGAACTCGGCCAGCGTCTTAGGGCAGGCCCCCCTAAGCCATAGGTTGACAACTTCAGTGATGGCCGCGAGCAGCCCCGAGGAAGTCACTGAGCCTTCACCCCTAATAGCATCCAACAGGTGTTGGGCCCGTATCCCGTCCCTACCACAAGATGTCCCTTTAGGGAAAGATCGGATACATTTAAGCACACAACCCTCATCTACTGATAGAGCGGGTTGGGCGATGGGGTTAGAAGGAAAGGATGGAGGCGGCACCACTAGGTGTTTATCAATGAGGACCTTCATGGTCGATTCACATAGGGGGGCGACTCCACTAGAGCACAACACCTTTACCGCCGCCGTGAAATGACCATCCCTGACTTTTCGAAGACATTGTTTTATGTTAGGTTCGCTTGCATTGTCCTCTCCCATTTTGGCTTCTCCCCTAGATACCGAGACCTCCCCTGTGCTATCCAAAAGGGAAGAAACCAAGACCGCAAACCCAGACCCCTCTTTCCATTCTCCAAGCGCTTGCATGATGCTACTACACTGCAGAGATTTCCTGTTCCCTGATCTTCGCTCTTGCCTGGAGGACGGTCTGATCACCCTCAGGGTTAACCGTGCAAGCAATAACAATTGGACCCAATTGTCAACCGAGCTTGGCGACGCCACTACTTTGCGTAAAGCACCTGTTAACGCTTGAGCAAACATCAGACGGCAACTAGGGGGGATGCTTTTAACAGTCTGAATAGGGAGGGAAAAGACACGCTCGAGGAGGGCAACATCCTTAACCATCCCGGTTGGGTGACGTGGGTTTGCGTCGTCTACCATTGGACATGGTTTCCGTATCCCAACAATGAAATCTTCGACATCTTCGGAGACCACGGCGAATGATACAACCTCATCGTCATGCTTGCATCCTCTACTGAGAGCATGCATCACCATGCACCTCCCACATAACCACTTATCTCCTTCTCTGAGGACTTCCCCAACATCTAAAAAAAGGTCCCGATCCTTCGAGATAGCCTCCTTCAGAGATAGCCTTCGGTTTTCTGTGTTGAGGTGGGTGCTTTGGATGTGTCCAAGAAGGCGCAGAAATCCGCCATGCCCCGGTTTGCCATCTTTACATTCGTGAAAAAGTTTAAAGGGGCATGCCCTCAGACCACTAACCGAGCCCTGCGCAGAACTACGCGACTTGGCGTTCCGGGCCCTCCTGGCAGGGGCCATGTGCGAAATGTAAACCGCCGAACTCGAGATGAGTTGGGGGGGCAAAGGAAACGGCGAGCAAAAACCCTTTACAGGGCGTTAAGGGTAGCAACCACAAGTTGCCCGCCCTCAAAACGAAACCCCACCTAATTCCTTACCCCATTATTATTATTATTATTATTATGAATAATATAAATTATAGTATTACTTATTATTACCCTAATATAAATTATAGTATTACTTTAAGGAAGATAGATAGTGGGAGACAAAGACAAAGGTGGGCCAATAAATAAAGAAACTCAAATATCTAAAATAAACACCCAAAACGAACGTATGGAAAACGGAGGGCAAAAGGCCAAGGAAAGGAAAGGGTCGAATGAGATATAGAATGGGCGAATGAATATCTATAATTAAGAGAGAGGTCGAATGGGATTGGAGAGGGTCGAATGGGGTGGAAAGGGTCGAATGGGATTCAAAAAATTGAAAGTGGACCGTTGGAAGGGAGAGGATAGGGCAGAGACAGAAGCTGGGCAGAGGAAGTTTAGACGGAGGCAAGGTACGGTGGGTTTCAGGCGGCGGAGGGTGGTTTCAGGTGGTGGATGTGTTGCAGGGGCGGATGGGTAGAAGGTCCGGTGGTTTGGTGGTGGTCGTTTGGGGTCGGAAGGAGGCAGAGATGTGGTGGTTGGTGTCGATTGAGGAGGGTATATGGGTGCAGGGCCGGAGGGGTTCGATTGGAGTGATTTGGTCGGTTTCAGGCGGCGGAGGGTGGTTTCAGGTGGTGGATGTGTTGCAGGGGCGGAGGGTGGTTTCAGGTGGAGGGTGGTGGATGTGTTTAATACCCAAAATAAGAGTTTGAAAATCTTTAAAGTTTGACCTAAGGTTAGAGAATTAAGAGTTTATAATGAGCATGGTTTGGAAAAAGTATGTAACTGGTGAGGGCGGGGCAGTGTTATAGTAGCTTCCCTTACTTTAGAGAAGTTTCTGACCGAACTTTATTAAGGACATGCAACAGGATTCCGACTAACAAAGAGTGTAAGAGTATAGAAAGTTTGTGTTTTCTGTGTGGATAGTCTAGAGAAAGACTCTAGGAAGTCGAATTGAAGCTCGTGTAAGAACATTCTTATCGGAAATGCTAGCTATTAGTCAACGATCTAATAAAGAGATAGTAATGGGTAGATTCTTGGTCAGACTCCTAGTCCGCTCCCGCAGTATCGCTCGTGCTTATATATAGGGTGTACCGCAGCTAACCCACCACACTACTGATACTTTGGACTCGTACTGATTGTCTACCAATAGCCTAAGTAGAATCAAACACCACCCCCATGTACCTGTAAATCCATGATTACGTTCCGGACCGTAATCATCGATTTACCTTACACTAGGGTGCTATGCTTTTCCATAACACTAACATAAGTAATACAAGAAACAATGCGTGCAACCAAAATGTGTTAAGTAGTAGATACTGATACTGCTCAAGTATAAGATGCGGTTAGAGGTTCTTCCCCTTTTAGGTTCACCCTTTAACCGTAATGAGATTAATGTGTAAGTATAAGACATGATTAGGGGTTCTTCGCCTTTCGGGTTCACCCTTAACCGGTAAATTTCTGTTCACATCATTGGGCTCTAAACAACCATATTGATAAACTCTGAGGATTACACCGTTCCCCTCGGGTTAGAGGAATAGTCTGAATCAAGTCGTACATGGGAACTGGCTTAGATCTCATACGAGCTATCAATTAGTATGTTCATTGGCCATGATGTTGAACAAAATAATGTAAAGTATAACAGGGTTTTTCTCTCAACAAAAAAAATATGCATACCAAATATGCGTTCATGTAAGTATATAAGTATAGCATAAAATTTCGATTGAAAGAATAGCATAACGTAAATCGAGTAAATCGCACAATTTGCACAAAATGAAAGTAAACGAGTTAAATTAATGCTCAAAACTAGTGTTGTAAGAATAACTACTAACAACTAGTGCGAGAATAGTTGCAAATAACGCGTGAAAATAACTACCAACAAAAGAATAATACAAAAATAATAAGATAATGTACGAACGTAACTATAAATAGAATGGTGTAAAAAAAATAATGCAATTTACTGTAAATGAAAGTGCGCAGAACAGACGTATAGTCTACTGGTATGAGGATAACTTTTTGGAAACCGAAGAATGTTTTAAATTCAAAACAGGTTCACTTGAAAAGATTTCGTAGGTACACATTTTCATGTGTTTACGAGAAGTCGAGTTTGAAAAGTGTTATAAGGTATATTATTATTTGCAAATTCCTCCCGAAAACATATATTGGATACGTTATATGAAAACATGCAGATATACATTTGATTTGTAAAATATGCATTGCAAGTTTATAAAATGCAAGATGAATCCATTTCATGAAGTATGTGTAAATCTAATGTGTTTCGAAAGACCAAGATTTAAAATGATGTGAAGGTTGTGAATGATCCCAGATGCCTTGACGAATTTTGGAAAATAAAATTTTCTGTATTTAAACATTTATTTAAGTTGTGGGTTGAATAGTCGGAAATTTTTAATTGTTATGAAATGTTGAGAAAATAGAAGTGTTACCCGTTAAGACTGGGTAAACTTGAAACCTTTTAAATTTTCAAACTTTTACGAAAATTATACATTGAAAGATCATTTATTTGCAGGATCGTTAAGGCATCTCTTCGGGCTCATAGCGGGCTATTTGTTTTCAAGTCACAAGGTGTATAAAAAGTGTGTTCTAATTTGGTGAATAGGCTTTGTGAAAAGACTTATAGAATAAGTTGTCAAATTAATCGTTTTAGAGAGTAGTGTACTAGTGCGTATCGTGTAGGTAGGCATTTATGTATGAGTTTAGTCTGACTAAGAAGTTCTTACTAATGGTAGTTGGCTATGGCTTAGGAGACTGGGTGCAGCAATATTAGTATTAGGTATATGAGGATATACTGTGACTTCGATCAAGTAAGTTTATAAACATGAAGGTATAAAACAGGTTGAAATAATAAGTTTGGAAAAACCATGTTCATTTTTAACTGTATGATGACGCAACATTCCTAAAATCAGGATGTGATCAAAGTTAAACACAGAGTTTAAAACTTAAGTCGTGGGTAAAAATGTTTGAATGCAAAACGAGTAATTCCTTATAGTGTAAAAATCATGAGCATAAGTGAAATAAGCTTTAATGCGATAATATATCGAACAAAAGTTTTAGTAATGATGATAAGGGATTCAAAAGCAAATGATCAATGAATAATGGCATATGAAACACCAAGTGATTAAATGGAATCTACAAATGATAAATAAACATAAATATCAATGATATAAAACATTGGAATTGTTTCCATAGGAAACTTTGACCAACTCAAGTATTTGTGTTAGGACAAAAAGGATTGGTGAAACCACTTTTGCAAACCTTAGTCTAATTCACTTCTGTCAAAATATTCTAAGTATAGAACTGCTGAAGAAGGAAGATCAAACTGCTGAAGAAGAGATTCCACAAGTACTGAAGAAGAAAAGTCATCAGAAGTTCTGAAGTTCAAACCAGACATTTCTATTGAAGAACTACTGAAGACAAACTACTCATCAGTAGTTTGTCATTCATCAGTACTTATGAGAAGATCTTTTCCACCGCCTTTTTGTATCAGTATTTTATTAGTTTAGTATTACTTTTACTTTATGTACAAGTTCCAATGCTGCAACTTGTTTTTGAACTTGCTTTTTGGCAAGGTTCATGTATTTGTAAAGTCTATAAATAGAAGGGTTCATCCCTCTGTTTTAGATATTGATTTTAATACAGAAATCCTTCAACACATATTATTGTTATTTCCATTTCATATTTATTGAGAACCTGTTTAAGTGTTTCATTCTCATTCAATACTTAGATTCTCAATAAATACTTATCATTTATTAGTTTTTCAATCCAGGGGGAGTTATAACTCCTGTTGATAAGTGTAGCTTTAAACTCATAACATTCCGCTGTGCTATCACTGATCAAGAACTTGCTAAACATCTAAGTGTTCACTAGCAAGTTCATACAAAAGAGCAATACTGATCCTACAATTTGAAATTTCCTAGTGACTTGTGGGGGCGTACTTTAGCCTATAAGTGAATGCTCATCCCAAGAGTTCCCAGGTAGGTATATGGGTCCCTCGTCTGATTGGGATTTATACGAAATACCAGGCCTAGACAGAAAACTCAGGTTACAGGCGCTCACCCTTCCAAATTGCACGTGCCCCATCACTAGTGAATTCCAAAACTTTAGCGAGATTAAAAACGAGATGCAAAAATAGATCCTTGAGATTTGGATTTCACTCCTAACTTAAAGATGTATTTCAAAATTGAAAACGATTGTGGAATGAAACCAATCACTAAGTTAAGGATATCACTTCCAGCTTAGTAGTTAAGTTCCTTTTTGAAAGAAATACTCTTTGAGGTGTGGATGTCACTCCTATCTCAAAGATATATTCCTAAGATAAATAACATATAGAGGAGTGAAACTAATCGATAAGGTATGGATGTCACTCCTAACTTGGTGATATCATTTCGTTTGTGAAATACGAGTATCTTCTTCTCTAAACAAAACATCAAAAGAATAACGAGAAAGAATCATAGCGAAAATATCTTGAAAGAAAATAATAGGATAAAGAGAAATAAACACGAGAGGACTCGTGAATGTAAGCTTAGTTATAGACTAGGCTAAAAGGCATTCTAATAACCTAATTCCCTATAACCATGGCTCTGATACCAATCTGTAACACCCTAACCGATGGCGGAATCATCGAGGTGTCACGTAGTGACGATTGTTCAAAAGCACATGGTACTAAAATGTAAATATATTATTGAATAATTTAAATTGTCTTACATGGATGAAATGGGAAAAATACATAAGTCTGAACAAAACATGAAATTTGAAATAAATTATTAAAAGCAAGCACAAAAATCCAATGCTATGGAACTAAGATCAAACTGCACCTGAAACATGTACAAAATAAGTTTTGTCAACATATGAAATGTTGGTGAGCATTCCTAGTTTTAATACATATATTAAGTTGGAAAAATGTTATACAATTCAAGTGCAAGCTACAGTGCATTTATGTAAACTATGTATCATACAAATGAGTGAAATCAATCCTGTGACTGTATAAATGTACTAAAATGAACGACGGTGTACTTATCCAATAAATGGATGATAACTTAACAATGACCATGGATTCTCCGATGTAAAAGGGGGAGAATCACCTAGGTGGGTTGTCAATCCAATAGCACTATCCAATGTTAAGGTCGGCTTGTACATGGTTAATGATTTCACTAAGTACAAATGTATTCTACATGTAATGTCTAAGCATAAAGCACATATGTAAGCAAATGCACAATGTACTAGACTTGTATTGAAAAAAATGTGAACTTGCATGTGTATTTTGTATAAGTGTAAATGTAACACCCCAAAAGTGAATAAAGACAAAAAGGGGTTAGGAAATACTCACTTTCGTCAAATAACTAGATGACTAAGCGAGCGTGAAAATGCGAGCAATCCAAAGACTCAACAACGAAACTAGTCCAATTTAGAAGAAAAGAAACCGAATAAGAAAAATATCCAGCTTCCAATTCGCCAATTACGAGAGCTTATAATCAAAGGTTCAAATGTAGAAGTAATATACTATAGAAGAAAGGTATGAGGGAGAGTTTAATCGAATTGAAACAATTGATTTAGAGTTGCAAAGTGTAATGGGTCGTAGGTGAGTTTTATACTAGTTTTGGATTCAATTAGGCTTTAAAATTGGTCAACACAATAAAGTAAGGTTTTAAGATAAATTGACTATTTGACTAGGACTTTGACTAGGATTTTGACTGAGACTTTGACTAGGACTTTGACTAGGATTTTGATTGAGACTTTGATTATTTGTCTGTCTCAGCGGACCGCGAGGGCTAAAAAAATATTTTTTCTAATTTAATCAATTTTAAGTTTTAGACTTGTTTCCTTCTGTTTCTAAGTTGTTTTAGGACCGAAAATTAAGGGCTTTGAGTATCAAGGTCTGAAACATACGTGCTCGGGTGTAGATGTGAGTATAAAACGTGCATACTTTTACTTATAAATTATAAGTTTTATTAAATTGTGAATTTTGGTCCTATTAAAATACGAGGGTTAAAAATGAAAATTTTGATATAGTTGAGGAACCAATTATGCACATTTATGAAAAGTGAAGGGTGCAGATTGTCATAGTGGATACGTCAATTTGTGGAGGATATTCCAAGATGGAGTAAAACTTTACCAGCTATTTGCATACATTGTGATAGCCAGTCGGCGATTGGTAAAGCCCAAAGCACAATGTATAATGGCAAATCGAGGCACATAAGACGTAGACACAAAACGATACGACAACTACTCTCAACGGGTGTTAACGAAAAGCTTAAGCAAAGAGAAAGTATATATGTCGTCAAGGGGAATGGGACTAAAGCCCACACAAAAAGGGAGTATAAGGGAAACCTAATCTAGTTGATTGGAGATCCCATGATGTAGATTCAATAGGACAACTTAATCATATGACCAAAGGGAGTCACTGTGGGGGGCACCCCAAAATACTAAAGGGAGTCTATACTTCCTAGTCCATTCCAATCATTGACAGTGTGTCGAGGTTAAGCATATTTAAGTTATATCAATATAACTTTTGCTTTTAATGATTCAGGGGAATCACCTATGTTAGAGAGAAGTAGGGTCGCTTCGAATGGATTTGTGGGGAGGCGCAAATCCTATAGCTCTCGCAGAACCAGGAGTGTCCATGACCATAAGGGACACAACAATAAGGGGTTGGCTAAACCAAGTGGGGCGTTGTGTGAGGTGTATTGTCGTTTACACAAACGGGGGTCAGTTCAAAGACATCAAGTTCTACTGACCGCTAGTAAGCTAAGTATGCTTCACAAAGGAAGGTTCAAAGGAAAAACCTACCTATCCTGCAACGCTCAACTGTCGAATTGTATCGTTGTAAACTTGTAAGAACGGATCGACTTCCATTCATGTGGGGGATTGTTGGAAATTTAGTGAAAACGCTATTTTCACAAAATATAGGAAAATGAGTTTTTCCTAACTTTGGACAGAAATATATATTTAAAACAGAGGTTTAATCATATATTTCTTTGTGGGTTTATGTTCTATGTTGTGAGAGCTTCGCAACGAACCAAACCACGTCCAAAACGGAGCTATGATGAATGAGACATCGATGCTCAAAGTTTGGTGATTGAAACACTTAATGCTGAAATGAAACAAGTTGGAACTTGTCCCACATAGGAGGAGTGATGATACCATGAGTGGTATATAAGGAGGAACACTCCTTCCTTATTGTTTCATAGGAGCTCACACTGTGGAACTCGCGAAGGGTGCGGAGCACCCTAACTCACACTCGCACACGCACTCGCACGCGTGTGGCGTGGGTGATGGGCGCAATTTGGCGCTTTGATGGCGCACTTTGCACTTCGCACACACGCATCACCGCGAGCCGCCTTAGTATTTTTGAAAGCAGGTTCGAGGTACAGAGGTTGGTGATGGCACACGAGTATGAGCAGACAACTAGGTAGCGTCTTGGTCTGCGCGAAGGCTTCCGCGCAGTGGCTCGGAGTGTCGAGTGGTTCCGCTAACGTAGAACGTAAAAAGACGCTCTGCGCAGACGTAGATCTGTTCCGCTGACGTAGAACGGGAGTTACGTCGTGCGCATACGCGCAGGTGGACGCGCACGCGGACTCGTCAGCTTCTCAGCAGATCAGTAACAGCTAAGTAGTGTAATTGTCTGGTCAAGCAGTTTCATCTGAAACTTTAAAAACTTAATAAATGTCATTGAAGACGTTCAATGACATTTAATTTTCATTTTTAATAATTTTCGATACTGATTTGACTGGGACCTGTATATAAACCAAGGCTCTCCTTGCTTGAAGACACACCTCAGACACAAACTGTTCTGAAATCACCATTCTTCTCTTCTCCAGCAATCTAGTTTTCCTGTTCTTCTTTGCTTCAGGTACTCTTCGGGTCAGAGCCAACTCCTGCAACACTCTTGCTGTTCCGGCTGTTGTACCATGGGAAACAAAACGAGTTCTTGTTAATAGACTCGGAATTTGTTTTAAGGGCCCCGTGTTTAACACAATCCTCAGCTTTTACATTTTTTCTGCTTCTACTCCATTCTTGTATTTTGTTTCTTTCAGTTGTAATCGTATAGTATTTGCTTTCATATTTCTTTGTAATTGTAATTTAAATTTTTTTTATTTATTTTTACACGAGCGGTTCCTATAGAGATTGGAAAAATGATACTAAATCCAAGAAAAAGGAAGAAGAGCTTCACAGGTTGGACGAGGTTATTGAGGTTAGGAAGCTTACTGAGTTGGAAATGTGTGTTGTTGAGGAGTCTAGGAGGAGCTTGAAAGAACTTGAAGACTATAAATATAAAGATCTAAGACAGAAACTGAGAAGCAAATGGGCTATGTATGGGGATGATAATACACGGTTCTTCCAGGATTAATAAATAAGAGAAGGGTTAATATTTACATCCCTGGCTTGGCGATTAATGGGGAGTGGGAGACGAGACCGGTGGAGATCAAAAAAGAAGTTCTTGGTTTTTTAGGAAGAAGTTTGTTAAGAAATAAAGAACAGACTGAAGTTGGAATGTTTTGGTTTAAAATATCTTGAAGAAGGGAGGCGAAGGAGATAAATTATCGATTCTCGGAGGCGGAAATAAAGAAAGTCGTGTTTGAATGTGGGGATGACAAGGCTCCGGTATCAAATGGCTTCAATTTTCGATTCATAAAGCACTTTTGGAGAGTATTTGCAGCTGACTTTGTTAGTATTTTTCAGTGTTTTTATGAGTCGGGCAACTTTTCGAAGGGTGTGGGATTGTCTTTTATTACCTTAGTCCGTAAGATTGGTGACTCAACTAAATTGGGAGATTATTGACCTATAAATCTTATTGGGGTGGTCAGCAAAGTGGTGTCTAAAGTGTTAACGAATAGGATTAAGCCGATCATGGGGAAAATAACTTCGGAGACACAATCGGCTTTTCTTAGTAGTCGATATATTTTAGATGGGCCTCTGGTGGTGAATGAAGTACTTTCGTAGGCGCAAAAAAATGATAGGAAGGTATTTTTCTTTAAAATTGACTTTGAAAATGCGTATGATAACGTCCATTGGGGCTTTCTTTAATCGGCTTTGCAACAAATGGGCTTTCCGGATATATGGTGCAAATGGATTTTTGGGATTCTATCGTCTGCCAAATCGTCTATATTGGTTAATGGTTTCCCTAGTTATAAGTTTGACTGCAATACGGGGATAAGACAAGGCGACCCGCTTTTTCTTTTTCTCTTTATCTTAGTTATGGAGGCGTTTGCAGGTTTAATGAAAAAGGCATGTGTGATTGGTGCTTATGATGGTGTTCGGTTAACAAATGATGACCCGGTTCCCATTTACTATACGCTGATGATGCTATTAATGGGGGATTGGTTAGATTTCAATTTCTGAAATATGAGAAAGATTCTTAGGATAATTTATTTGTGCTTTGGTATGAAAATAAATATCCATAAATCGGTTCTCTATGAGATTGGGAAGAATTTGGATGAGTTGAGGTGAAGGCAATGATGTTGGGGTGTAAGTCGGGAGTGGTCCCTTTTGTGTATTTGGGTATTACAGTTTGAGCTAACATGAACCGGATCGGTAATTGGGACCCGGTTATCGAGGTGTTTATGTTGGGTCTGCTGACATGGAGAAGAACAAATGATCTGAAAATCCAAAACATACTATATATATATGATCCATAATAAATCAGTGTTTACAAGTTGTTCCCCCCAAAAGACTGTTGACTTCTAACAACTGCTGGTGTACAAGTGCTGATCACAAAGAATTGTTGAAGAAACAACTGTTGAGCTAAAGACTGTTGAAGACAAGTACTGTTGGAGCCAACAACACTTAGGTTCCAACAAAGGATACAAGCCATCAGAGTTTTGCCCATCGGTTGTTTAGTCATCAGAGTTTATCTATATAACAATGTCTGTATTTATCAGTTGTTTTATGTTGTTATATATCTGTTAGATGTCGCTGTCTTAGGTGATGTCAGCCATAGGTCATCAGAGGTTTAGTTTGTCTATAAATAGAACAGTGCATGTACTGTTCTATTCATCACTCCAAACATTCTCTCAGACAAACACTGTGAGTGATCAGGCTGAGGGGGAGTAATTGGGTAATCATTCAATCTGCGCTGATTAATGAGAAGTTTGATTCTAAAACAATTATTCCATTTGTTTTGATTAATAGTTTACTGTTTTCGCTGCACCTTCCATATTTGTTTATCTTCATTCATATTTCATTTATAAACTATCAAAACAAAATCAAACTCAAATCCTAACAGTTTAGAAATATGCTCTCTAATTGGAAACCTAATGCTTTATCTATAAGATGTCAAGTCACTATTAATAAATCGGTGCTGGAAAGTCTCCTTATATATCTCGTCTCTTTGTATAAGGCCTGAGTTAAAGTAATCACAACCTTGGAGTCTCTTTCAGGAAGTTTTATGGGGAGGTAGTGATTCGAGGAAAAACCCACATTGGGTGGCGTAGGATGCCGTTGCGTATTCTAACAAGGAAGGCGGTTTGGGCCTTAGTAAATTGGATTCATGTAATAAAATCTTGCTTCTGAAGTGGGTTTGGAGATTTAGAATGGAGCAGGATGCGATGTGGAGAAAGAACATTATTCCTATTCACGGTTCTAATAGAATTTGGAGCCTTCTGTCGGTTAGCTCGAGACACTCAAGCGTGGAAAAATATAGTTACATGTGGAGATAGGGTAAAGGTTGATGGTGCAGGTGTTGGAAGTATGATTAGACGGGAGATTGGTAATTGTTTGGATGTTAGATTCTGGCTGGATCCTTGGGTCTCGCAAGAAGCTCTAAAAGACAAGTTTTCTAACTTGTTTAAACTTGAAAATTTTAAATGGTGCAAAGTTGTAGACCGTTGCATGTTAGATGTTGTTGATGGGCTGGTTACCTGGGATCTTGATCTTTATCCGAGGAATGTTGTGGAACAAAGTGAGCTGGCTGAATTAAGGCTTTGCTGGAAGGGGTATGGTTTACAAGTTCAAAGGACACGTGGATATGGAATGCTGCTAATGACCAAGTTTTCTCAGTGGTGCTAGCAAAGAAGTGGCTTGCGGGTAAAATGGTTACTAATAATTGTTACATTTATAGGTGGTGTAGTTGGATACCTAGAAAATGTAATATTTTTATGTGGCGAGCGGTGATTGAGAGGATTCCGACTAAAGTGGCCTTGAAAAAGAGAAATATATATCATGGGGACGTATTATGTGATGTTTGCGAAAATGGTGACAAGACAGCGGGGCATATTCTTACCGCTTGCAGCTGGAATTTGGTTAGGTATTGCTCGGTGGTGTGGGACCGCGTCTATTTTTACATTTTTTGTTAAAGACTTGCTAGAGCTCCATCATTTCAGTGTTGATTCGAGTATCAAGAAGATGGTTTTTAGTGGCATTGTGATCATTGTTTGTTGGCGTTTATGGAAAGCTCGGAATATGATAGGGTTTTATCCAACAAATGTGTAGCGGTCATCGATATAGTCTCGGATGTAAAAGCGTTGGGTTTTCTTTGGCATAGGAATAGATTTAAGATTGCCAGGGGTGGACCTACCCTTTGCCGAAGGGGGGCGGCCGCCCCCCTTAAAAATAATAATATTAGTGTTATACGTGCGTGTAAATCTCAAGCGCCCCCCATAAAATTTTGCAATCGCTCCCCTTGAACTCGTTGGATCTGTTTACACTCGCCGGAAGGTTGTTGAATTCTCTTAAAACCGTTGAACTAGTATGAATGTATGAAGAAAATACAGAGGAACTCATCGGAGTGTATGAAAAAATTAAAGAGGAACTTGGAAGATGATAGAATGGGTTTAAAGAGATAATAGGCGAGTCACTACTTTTTTTTAAACTGTACTATTACTTTTTCTATTTTATTGTTTCTTTTTTACTGGACTATCACAGTCCCGATGTACATTTATCATAAGTTATTTTAATTGAAGCATATCTAACGTCTACTTTTCAACTTTCGACAACGGTTAGCTGTAACAACTAAAGAAGTTATAGGTGCTTCTTGTTTTAGTTTTTCATTGTAAAGGTATGTCATCGGTGAGTGGCTCAGGTAGTGTCTTGCTAAATGTGCCGGGGCGAACGGTGGGTGATCACTGTTTTCTGCAGCCTTGTTTTTGTATCGTTGTTTAGGTGTTTTGAATAAAAGTTCCGTTTGATTGTTCAAAAAAAAAAAAAAAAATCTAACGTCTACTTGCTTTAACGATATATGAATTTAGTCTCTTAACACTAAACTAATTAAATAACTTATACAACTTTTAATATAAAAACCATTATTTATATAACTTTTGTCTCAAGTTTTTCTATAATGTTAATACAAATGAAATATCTTTTAACATGCTTTAATTGAAAGAGAATAAACACTAATGCTTGATTAAATATGTTAACTATTGATATACGTAATTACACATAAAATCTATAAATATAGAAATTATTAGAAGAAAGTGTTGGTGACCGAAGCTTACACATTAAATAAATTATAAATGTGCATCAATAACGAAAATATACATATTATGACTCCCAACTAAAAGCTTCTAGTTCCGTCATTGTTTGTTGATTATATAAAACTAGTAAATTACGCGTCGCGGTTAGCGCGGCGTAGAAACATAACGGCACCGTTGAACTCGTTGGATCTGTTTACACTCGCCGGAAGGTTGTTGAATTCTCTTAAAACCGTTGAACTCGTATGAATGTATGAAGAAAATACAGAGGAACTCATCGGAGTGTATGAAAAAATTAAAGAGGAACTTGGAAGATGATAGAATGGGTTTAAAGAGATAATAGGTGAGTCACTACTTTTTTTTTAAACTGTACTATTACTTTTTCTATTTTATTGTTTCTTTTTTACTGGACTATCACAGTCCCGATGTACATTTATCATAAGTTATTTTAATTGAAGCATATCTAACGTCTACTTTTCAACTTTCGACAACGGTTAGCTGTAACAACTAAAGAAGTTATAGGTGCTTCTTGTTTTAGTTTTTCATTGTAAAGGTATGTCATCGGTGAGTGGCTCAGGTAGTGTCTTGCTAAATGTGCCGGGGCGAATGGTGGGTGATCACTGTTTTCTGCAGCCTTGTTTTTGTATCGTTGTTTAGGTGTTTTGAATAAAAGTTCCGTTTGATTGTTCAAAAAAAAAAAAAATCTAACGTCTACTTGCTTTAACGATATATGAATTTAGTCTCTTAACACTAAACTAATTAAATAACTTATACAACTTTTAATATAAAAACCATTATTTATATAACTTTTGTCTCAAGTTTTTCTATATGTTAATACAAATGAAATATCTTTTAACATGCTTTAATTGAAAGAGAATAAACACTAATGCTTGATTAAATATGTTAACTATTGATATACGTAATTACACATAAAATCCATAAATATAGAAATTATTAGAAGAAAGTGTTGGTGACCGAAGCTTACACATTAAATAAATTATAAATGTGCATCAATAACGAAAATATACATATTATGACTCCCAACTCAAAGCTTCTAGTTCCGTCATTGTTTGTTGATTATATAAAACTAGTAAATTACGCGTCGCGCTTAGCGCGGCGTAGAAACATAACGGCACCGATTCGTGAAAAGCTACAAATTTTTCCGACGAACAGCGGAGTTACACCCACGGTATTGCGAGGGTCTGCTAATCGGATAAGACAACGTAGAGAGTCGTATTGTTCCGCCGGTACGCCGTTGCGCGTTGCACCGAGCAAAGCGCCTAAACTGCTTGAAAAAGAGGATGTATTTTCTTTCGTAGGGGCCAAACACCCTATATCTCTGTTGTTACACCTGTATCCAAACACTCCTTTTTAAATTCATGGGTATATAAATCCTTAACTTTCTTGTCTGCACACAAACAAATATACAAGTGTGTGTATCGAGAGAAAACAGAGACAGATCGGAGTTTCCGACCGACGACCGCCGTACATGACGGCGCCAGTGTCTCACCTTTTAGGGTTCCGGCGACTTCATTAAGCGTCGACGATGGCTTGACGGTGTATGCATGTTCTACTCAGGATCGAAGGAGGCGATTAGAGCAAACTTGCAGCTGCCATGGTTAAGCTTTTAGGGTTCTGCAACAGCAGCGACGACCTGTCATCATATTCTTCGATTCTAAATGTTGTCACCTGCTCGGTTGGTGATTGTCGGAAGTTAGGAGGCGGACGGCTAAAACATGAGACCAACTCTATCCATCACGTCTTTTCCCTGCAAGATGATGAAGTCGTCGTCAAGTTACCATAGCGATGTTCCCACTGAGAGGAGACAGTGTCACAGAAGAAACCCATGGAGAAAGAGAGAGAGAAAAGAAAAGAGTGAGGGTTTAGAAGATGAGTAGAGATGAGGAAGAAGAAAAGACACAAATGCCCCTACAAAACCAGTATATTATGAAAATGGCAAAGTACCGTAGCGAAGGTTCAGAATTGTTATATATAATAATATAGTTTAACTATCGTTGATTATATAAAATTTAGTTTAATTATCATTTTTTATATGACTTAACCGATTCGACCGGAACTAAACCGAAGAAAATTATTACATAGCGATAGACGAACGAAAACTTTAAAAAAAAATTCGCACCCCTTGAAAAAATTTCCTGGCTCCGTCACTTGGTACGGTTGATTTGGAGAAATTGTGTAAATTTGATATGATGTAATCGGTTTGGTTTTTTTGGCTTTCTCTATTTCCGCCTTAGAGATAGGGTGCCTTCCTCTTTATTGATAATTGATTTCCAAAAAAATATAGTCACATGTTTTTATATTTAGAATGATTTAGAGTATGAATGATGGTACAAGTACTATTTAAATTTGGAAATAGATATGACTTTAGTGTCATAGTACAAGTGAAGTGGTAACCTCTATACATTTTTTATCTCTCCCACTAGTCATATTTAAAATTTCTAATAAATAAGAATAATGTTTTTTTTTATTAGCAGAATATAATTTACTAAGTCAAGTCAAGTCAAGTCAAATGTATTTAGTGTACATAATAATCTCCTTATTTAGTTGCCTAATATCTTGCTTGTATTGTTGTATAAATACCCCATTGGATTAATGAAGAATTCGCTAATTCATACCTAAGTTTAGCAGTTTCACGGGCTTGGCCAATACATCAGTTGGATGTTAAAAATGCTTTTTTACATGGGGATCTAAACGAAATTATTTATATGTTTCAACCACCTGGGTTTGTTGATAGCCAACATCCAAAACATGTGTGCAGATTAAAGAAGTCCTTATATGGACTCAAACAGGCACCGCGAGCGTGGTACCAACGATTTACCTCTTTCATCATTCGATGTGGCTTTCGTACCTCCACATCCAATAGTTCTTTGTTTATTTTTAAACAAGGAAATGACACGACATACCTTCTTTTGTACGTAGATGATATTATACTTACTGCATAAAATAACCGTCTACTACAACATTTTATTAATGCCATGTCTAGGGAATTTTCTATGATTGATCTTGGCAAGTTACATCATTTTCTGGGCATTGAAGTTCAACATCAAAATGGAGGACTTTTTCTATCTCAACGCTCATACATTCAAGATATTTTAAGTCGCGCCAAGCTGGAAAACTGCAAACCTTGTCACACGCCAACTGACACTCATTCTAAACTCAGTGCCTCACATGGAGAGCTGCTTTCAGACGGGACCCTGTACCGAAGTCTTGCGGGTGCCTTACAGTACCTTACTTTTACCCGTCTAGATAATTCCTATGTCGTACAACAAATTTATCTCTTCATGCATGCTCCGCGGGAACCTCACTTTACGTTTCTCAAACGTATACTTCGGTTTCTCAAAGAAACCGCTGATCACGGACTACACATCTCCCCTTCCAAGACTACTCAAGTAACTACATATTCTGACGCTGACTGGGGGGTTGCCCGGACACTCGTCGTTCAACTTCTGGGTATTGTGTGTTTCTTAGGGATAACTTAATATCATGGTCCTCCAAACGGCAAGCAACTATTTCACGTTCCAGTATACAAAGCCGTTGCTAACACCACTGCTGAACTTTCTTGGATCCGAAATCTGCTTCTTGAGTTGCACTTACCGGTTAGACAAGCATCCATCATTTATTGTGATAATATTTCGGCGATGTATTTGTCTCAAAACCCAGTTCAACACCAACGCACCAAGCATGTAGAAATTGATATTCATTTTGTGCGTAAAAAAGTTTGACTTGGTGTAGTTCGTGTACTTCATGTCCCCACTGAGTATCAATATGCAGACATCTTCACCAAAGGCCTACCGCGTGTATTATTTGATCGTTTCAAGTCCAGTCTTTGCATTCTGCCGGCTATTGCTTCGACTGCGGGGGTCTATTAGCAGAATATAATTTATCAAGTCAAGTCAAAGAAGTCAAGTCAAATGTATTTACTGTACATAATCATCTCCTTGTTTAGGTGCCTATATCTTGATTGTATTGTTGTATATATACCCTATTGGATTAATGAAGAATTCGCCAATTCACTTACAATTACATTTTTAACGGCACCTTTTATAAAGAAAGCCAAGCTAACAAGCAACTAGCAAGGCATCACAAACCACAAACCAACAACAACTATAAACAAAACAAAATAACAACAAACAACAGATTATATGTCAAAATTTCTCCACTTGATCAAATACAAAGGTGTCATTTTTGACCGGTTCTTAATAAAAAAAAAACTTAACGCCTTGATATCCCCAATAATCTTGTAAATCTTGATTTGCATGTCTAAAAAATACATTTGTATCGAGCACACCATATCACATAGCAAGCAACTAGGATGATGGAATGAATTATTTTCCTCATATACTTATCCATCGTCATGTGCGGTTATGAGGGGCTGCGAGGAGGACTCCTAGCCTGGGCTCAATTTATAGGGGCACTTTGACCGACGACGAGTATAGAAAAGCTAATCGGAGGTTGTATCTTCTAAAATCAGTGATGGTCAGATCTAGTGTTGGTGTTGATTGTTGTTTGATCAGAGGTGTTTTGTAACTTAGATAGTGAGATGTTAGTGAAGAAGATGAAAAAAGGTTCGGTATTTGGGAGTGCTAGTTTCTGAAAAATTATAACATTGGTTCATAGAATGAAATACAACTCATAACTTTGAAATGCTTCTAAGTCAAATTCATTTTATTAAAAAAACTTTTAAAGTCCATACATATATGTTTTATTATGGCCCTTAAAATTATTATGGAATTCTAAAGAACGATGATTTTTACTATCGTCCTTATACTTTATACACTTGAGCCAATCATATATAATTTTATAATACTTTCGAAACTTTCCGGTTCTATATCTGGTCCGACCAGTGAACCAGTAAGGACACCGCTTCAACATCTGGTCCGTTTCTGAAAACACTGCTTAAAAGACCTAAGGCTAAGGGGCACATATTTCGCAGCTCAACCCAGGCACATGAATTCTCAGGGACAACCCTATCCAATGTCAAATGTGTATGAATCGCCAATAAGTCTTGAACCGAGAGAGTGAAAGTTGGGTTTATTTTGCACCAAGAACTTATGTGTTGCTAAACAACCAAGAGGGTGTTTGGGATTGCATTTTGAATCTGATTTTTAGATTATTGCGTTTTGAAAACGTAAATAATCAGTTTTTAGTGTTTAGGATTGCGTTTTGAAAACGCATGTGACATCCGTCACCCGCGTCTTTCATCTAATTTACAATAATAGCCCTTCAAATATTTCCATTATAGTCCTTCGTGTAAGTTTCGTCGTTTTCAAATTTAATAAAAGAGCGAACTTAAATTTATCAATTGTATTTGTTATAGATCGTACCTTCGTTTTAATCAAATGCGCATATTTTAAACGTTATTCGAAATAGATTTTACAAAAAAAAAATAATAAGTTTTATAAAGCTTTAAAAACATTTAGGTTAATTCAGTTAACTTTCTATAAAGAAAAACTTAACCAAATCATAGTATAATTAACTAAGTTAAGTCTAGAGGGACCATTCTTGCCAATTGACCAAACTTTAAAAAAAAAAAAAAACAACTCCCTCCACCTGCACCACGGTTTTCCAGCGAGTAGGTTCCGGCTGCCGGAATTTATTCCGGCCAAACCTCCGGCGAACCTTTAAACCCACCAATTATTGATTATAAATTCGTTTTTATTGTCTATTGGGCGTTTCTCCATCATAATTGACCAAAACCCACAGCTTTTAATCGTTTTAAACGCGTTTAATGGTGTAATCGTGTGGTTTTTTTTAAAACCGTCGAAGCTTTTAATTGGGTTCTAACGCGTGATTTACTTGAGAACCTTTATAAATTGAACTTGTAAATAAGTTGCTGCACACTTACACGATGCAAATGACCACAAAAACGTATTAGTTCGTGACCAGTTGATCAATTTTTTTATCTAAAAATCGCGGCCCTTTATTCATCCGGTTTGACTCGAAAACGACTTTGTAAGTTCTATATTCTTGTGCCGTTTTTATGTTTAAACATCACTTAACGAAAGCCCTTTATCACAGATTGTAAATTATGCCTTAATCGGGTTATTGAAAATCTTAGGGTTAGGGTTAGGGTTCTAGGGAATTTGGTGAAGAAGATGATATAATATGTTAGAATTATAAATACATAGTATTCTGATTTTGGATAACAAAACTTGTAGTAGTGTAGTGGTATGTATGTTGTTGATGCATCAAGTCCACCTGGGTTCGAACCCAGGCATGGACGTCTTTTTTTTTATTTTCCTTCTTTTCTAAACATAGAATTCATATTGTTATACTTTCCTATTTTTTTTTATAATTATTATATAATACATGCAAATCTTTAAATATTCATAATAAATTCAATTTTTATCCAAAAATTATGAAAATTTAGGAGTAGCTTCTTGATCCCTCATAGAAAATTATCATATTTTTATTTCTGAAAAATATTTTATTTTCGAATTTTTTTTTTATTTAATATGTTTTAATCATATTTAATTGATAAAAAAAATTCATTTTTAATGATTTTAATCTCAAACTTTTTGAGTAATTATTTCTCATCATCATGAACTGAAATAAAAATTATTGGTTCAGAAAACATTTATTTTTATTAATTTTAATTTTTTTATCATTTAAACATAATTTAATCTCGTTAAATCAATTTTAAATATAAATAAGTTTATATAAATTATGAGAAAATTATTCTAATTTGTTTACATCAGAAATCATTCATTTTCTATAAAACTAGGATTTTTGGATCATGTATGGTATTATTAGTCTTATTTACGTTTAATTTGACATAATAAAACATTTATTTATTTATACAATTTAAACTTCTATTTTATAAATATTTTTCTTATAAAATAGAAATACTCATATGGTTTAGTGTCTTTATTATCTTTTGTTGGATCATAGTGTAACTCAAAATTATTTATTTAATTATTTATGATTATTGTGTTTATTTTAATTTAGTTAAAGTAACTAACTAAATTATTTTGTCTTAATTATTCAAACATATTTATATTATTTAAAACATATTTACAACCTTTCATATATTATTTGTGATATACAACTTTTACATTAACGCGACTTATCATAAAAACTCTAATTCCCCAAATCGACTTAGCAAACCCTAATGCCTTAGACCCTAGTTACCTTAGACTTTTTAGACTCTTCCTTATTAGTATTCTTACACATTATAGGTTGAATTCCTCGAATTCCCATTACTTAGCTCACGACCGCTTAAGTGGATTTTGATCGCTTTCGCAAACTGTGAGTATATCTTTCCCCTTTTTACTGTTTTACACTTTTGGGGTGACTCATGTACGCTTATTACTTCATTCACTAAATCATGGTTTATTCTATTTTCACAATCGCAATTCTTGTATGTGTTTTACTTGTTGATTCGTTGATAGTGTGTACTTATGACCTTAATCATTAACCGCTGGGCGGCCTAGCATAGCAATAAATAGTACTTAATTATTGTTATGTGTGAACGATTATTCATCGCCTACTATGAGCGAATACTATATATATGTGACTCTTGATTCATTGAACGAAAGGTTTGATTTTGGGTAGTATTTGTACACAGCTTGAACACTAAATTGTAGACAGTATAACACGTGAATTGCGAAACACTTTTTCTACTATATGTATTCAAAACAGGGTATGCTCACCAATACAATTTTTGTATTGACCAAATTATTTTGTACATGTTTCAGGTTATTTTGAGATGCATTCTTTAAGCTTTCGGATTTATATTTAGATTTTGATTCATTGTATTTCAATTTAGTTGGCAGTTAGAATCATTGTATTTCATTTCAATGTAATAAATTATTTAATCAATGTATTCAAATTTACACTTTAGTCCATGAGCTATTGAACAATCGTCACTACGTGACACCTCGATGTTTCCGCCATCGGTTGGGGTGTTACAGATTGGTATCAGAGCCATGGTTATAGGGAATTAGGTTATTAGAATGCCTTTTAGCCTAGTCTATAACTAAGCTTGTTTTCACGAGTCCTCTCGTTTATATTTCTCTTATTTCTTATATTTCTTTCAAGATATTTTCGTTATGATTATTCCTCGTTATTCTTTCGATATTTGGCTTGGCGAAGAAGACGCCCGTATTTCACAAACCAAACGATATCATCAAGTTAGGAGTGGTATCCATACCTTGGTGATTAGTTTCACTCCTCTATAGGTTATTTATCTTAGGAATATATCTTTGAGATAGGAGTGACATCCACACCTCAAAGAGTATTTCCTTCAAAAAGAAACTTAACCACTAAGCTGGGAGTGATATCCTTAACTTAGTAATTGGTTTTATTCCACAATTGTTTTCTATTTTGAAATACTTCTTTGAGTTAGGAGTGAAATCCACATCTCAAGGATCTATTTCTACATCTCGTTGATTATGGATTTTCTTAAATATTGGTAATCTATTACATACGTTAATTTTATCATTCACGTCATTTTAAATCTTGGTCTTTTAAAAACACATTAGATTTACACATACTTCATAAAATGGTTTCATTTTGCATTTTATAAGCTTGTAGTGCATATTTTACAAATAAAATGTAAACCTTTTGTTTTCATATGACGTATCCAATATATAATTTCGGGAGAAATTTGCAACTAGTAATAAGCCTTATAACATTTTTCAAACTAGACTTCTCGTAAACACATGATAATGTGTATTTACGAAAATTTTTCAAATGAACCTATTTTGAATTTAAAACACACTTCGATTTCTAAAAAGTTATCCTCATGCATTACTACTATCCTTTCAACTATATCACAAAGTTTGAGCAAACTACGTTTTTGGATAAACGAAAATTTATCTTATTACACTCGCACTAGTTATTAGTAGTTACTTTTACAACATTGGTTTTAAGCATTAATTTAACTCGTTTACTTTCATTTTGAACGATTTACTCGCTTTATATTATACTATTCTTGCAATCGAAATTTTATGCTATACTTACATACTTACATAAACGCATATTTGGTATGCATATTTTTTTTTTCTATTGTGAGCAAAACCCTGTTATACTTTACATTATTTTGTTCATCATCATGGCCAACGAACATAGTAGTTGATAACTCGTATGAGATCTAAGCCAGTGCCCACGTACGACTCGGATTAGAGTATTTCTTCAATCCGAGGGGAACGGTGTAAACCTCAGAGTCTATCAATAGGAGTGTTTAGAGTCAACGATGTGAACAAAAGTTACCGGTTAAGGGTGAACCCGAAAGGGAAGAACCTCTAACCATGTCTTATACTTACATGTTATTCTCATTACGGTTAAAGGGAAAACCCGAAAGGGAAGGACCTCTAACCATGACATGCTTAAACATTATTTCATTACAGTGGCTATTACATAGTGGTTGCACACATTTATTTCATGTTAGGGTTATGGAAAAGCATAACACCCTAATGTAAGGTAAATCGATGATTACGGTCCGGAACGCAATCATGGGCTTACAGGTACATGAGGGTGGTGTGTAATTCTATTTAGGCTGTTGGTAGACAATCAGTACGAGTCCAAAGTATCGGGAGTGTGGTGGGTCAGCTGCGATACACCCTATATATAAGCATAAACGATACTGCGGAACGGACTAGGAGTTTGACCAAGAACCTACCCATTACTTTATAGTTACCTCTTCATTAGATCATTGACTAATAGCTAGCATTTTCGATAAGAAAACGTTTTTACACGAGCTTCAGTTCGTCTTCCTAGAGTATTCCTGATGACCACCTCTACAGAAAAGCCTTAAACCTTGTATACAATTACACTGTAGAATTAATTGGAATCTTGTTGCGTACTCTAATAACGTCCAGTCGGAAACTTCCTAAAGTAGGGGAGACTGCTTCATCAGTACCTCTGCCCCTCACCAGTTACACGTTCCAAAATTTTTTTTCTCATTTAAACTCTCAACTTTCTAAACTCGGGTCAACTGTCAAAGATTTTGAACTTCTACGGTGGATATTAGTTAACTATTTCAAATTTTTGTCAAATCATAAATGATGAAATTTCTTTAAAAATCTAGCTGGCTTTTACAACGCGTTTTGTTTCATAGTAACATCCACTTGAAGGAAATTTCGAGACGAAACTTTCTAAAGTAGGGGAGACTGTGACATCCGTCACCCGCGTCTTTCATCTAATTTACAATAATAGCCCTTCAAATATTTCCATTATAGTCCTTCGTGTAAGTTTCGCCGTTTTCAAATTTAATAAAAGAGCGAACTTAAATTTATCAATTGTATTTGTTATAGATCGTACCTTCATTTTAATCAAATGCGCATATTTTAAACGTTATTCGAAATAGATTTTACAAAAAAAAAAATAATAAGTTTTATAAAGCTTTAAAAACATTTAGGTTAATTCAGTTAACTTAGTTAAGTTTCTATAAAGAAAAACTTAACCAAATCATAGTATAATTAACTAAGTTAAGTCTAGAGGGACCATTCTTGCCAATTGACCAAACTTTAAAAAAAAAACAACTCCCTCCACCTGCACCACGGTTTTCGAGCGAGTAGGTTCCGGCTGCCGGAATTTATTCCGGCCAAACCTCCGGCGAACCTTTAAACCCACCAATTATTGATTATAAATTCGTTTTTATTGTCTATTGGGCGTTTCTCCATCATAATTGACCAAAACCCACAGCTTTTAATCGTTTTAAAACGCGTTTAATGGTGTAATCGTGTGGTTTTTTTTAAAACCGTCGAAGCTTTTAATTGGGTTCTAACGTGTGATTTACTTGAGAACCTTTATAAATTGAACTTGTAAATAAGTTGCTGCACACTTACACGATGCAAATGACCACAAAAACGTATCAGTTCGTGACCAGTTGATCAATTTTTTTATCTAAAAATCGCGGCCCTTTATTCATCCGGTTTGACTCGAAAACGACTTTGTAAGTTCTATATTCTTGTGCCGTTTTTATGTTTAAACATCACTTAACGAAAGCCCTTTATCACAGATTGTAAATCATGCCTTAATTGGGTTATTGAAAATCTTAGGGTTAGGGTTAGCGTTCTAGGGAATTTGGGGAAGAAGATGATATAATATGTTAGAATTATAAATACATAGTATTCTGATTTTAGATAACAAAACTTGTAGTAGTGTAGTGGTATGTATGTTGTTGATGCATCAAGTCCACCTGGGTTCGAACCCAGGCATGGACATTTTTTTTTTATTTTCCTTCTTTTCTAAACATAGAATTCATATTGTTATACTTTCCTTTTTTTTATAATTATTATATAATACATGCAAATCTTTAAATATTCATAATAAATCCAATTTTTATCCAAAAATTATGAAAATTTAGGAGTAGCTTCTTGATCCCTCATAGAAAATTATCATATTTTTATTTCTGAAAAAATATTTTATTTTCGATTTTTTTTATTATTTAATATGTTTTAATCATATTTAATTGATAAAAAAATTCATTTTTAATGATTTTAATCTCAAACTTTTGAGTAATTATTTCTCATCATCATGAACTGAAATAAAAATTATTGGTTCAGAAAACATTTATTTTTATTAATTTTAATTTTTTTATCATTTAAACATAATTTAATCTCGTTAAATCAATTTTAAATATAAATAAGTTTATATAAATTATGAGAAAATTATTCTAATTTGTTTACATCAGAAATCATTCATTTTCTATAAAACTAGGATTTTTGGATCATGTATGGTATTATTAGTCTTATTTACGTTTAATTTGACATAATAAAACATTTATTTATTTATACAATTTAAACTTCTATTTTATAAATATTTTTCTTATAAAATAGAAATACTCATATGGTTTAGTGTCTTTATTATCTTTTGTTGGATCATAGTGTAACTCAAAATTATTTATTTAATTATTTATGATTATTGTGTTTATTTTAATTTAGTTAAAGTAACTAACTAAATTATTTTGTCTTAATTATTCAAACATATTTATATTATTTAAAACATATTTACAACCTTTCATATATTATTTGTGATATACAACTTTTACATTAACGCGACTTATCATAAAAACTCTAATTCCCCAAATCGACTTAGCAAACCCTAATGCCTTAGACCCTAGTTACCTTAGACTTTTTAGACTCTTCCTTATTAGTATTCTTACACATTATAGGTTGAATTCCTCGGAATTCCCATTACTTAGCTCACGACCGCTTAAGTGGATTTTGATCGCTTTCGCAAACTGTGAGTATATCTTTCCCCTTTTTACTGTTTTACACTTTTGGGGTGACTCATGTACGCTTATTACTTCATTCACTAAATCATGGTTTATTCTATTTTCACAATCGCAATTCTTGTATGTGTTTTACTTGTTGATTCGTTGATAGTGTGTACTTATGACCTTAATCATTAACCGCTGGGCGGCCTAGCATAGCAATAAATAGTACTTAATTATTGTTATGTGTGAACGATTATTCATCGCCTACTATGAGCGAATACTATATATATGTGACTCTTGATTCATTGAACGAAAGGTTTGATTTTGGGTAGTATTTGTACACAGCTTGAACACTAAATTGTAGACAGTATAACACGTGAATTGCGAAACACTTTTTCTACTATATGTATTCAAAACAGGGTATGCTCACCAATACAATTTTTGTATTGACCAAATTATTTTGTACATGTTTCAGGTTATTTTGAGATGCATTCTTTAAGCTTTCGGATTTATATTTAGATTTTGATTCATTGTATTTCAATTTAGTTGGCAGTTAGAATCATTGTATTTCATTTCAATGTAATAAATTATTTAATCAATGTATTCAAATTTACACTTTAGTCCATGAGCTATTGAACAATCGTCACTACGTGACACCTCGATGTTTCCGCCATCGGTTGGGGTGTTACAACGCAGATAATCAGTTTTTTAGGCTACCAAAACGCAATAATCTATAAGCAGCCCCATCCTTGCTTTTCCAAAACGCATAATCTGTTTTGAATAATCAATCCCAAACACCCCCAAAGCGACATAGCACAATGTGAACATGCAATCTACATTTTCCTCTTCATGCCCACATTGAAAACGATGCCACCCAAATAGGCCCTCCACCAAAAAAACATCAATCTTAATTGGTATCCAATTGTTCCACTCGATTATTTTCCAATTTGAGTGTGGCGCAATGCTAGACAACACCTTCCTCATCGGGGCCACCGAAAAAAATCTCGATTTGTCACAATCCCAAACCCATTAATAACATTTTAATATATATATTAGGAATTGGATTTTAATAACCTAAACTATTTGAAATTGGCCGTAGGCTCCCCAAACTAAAAAAATTGCCATACATAACCTGTACTGTTAACCTATTGGATTCTAGCACCCAATTTCGGTTAAGTCACTAACCCAATTAGTGTTTAGGCTGGCATGGTACCCCCAATCTAACGTGCCACCCATAATCTGACATGACATGCTGATGTGGCACCCCAACACTAACTGGGTTAGTGACTTAACCCAAATTGGGTACCAGAATCCAATAGGTTAATAGTACAGTTTATATATGCCCAATTTTTTAGCTTGGGGAGCCATCGGCTAATTTCAAATAGTTTCGGTTATTAAAATTCAATTCCCCTGTATATTAAACACCTTGTCTATACATAAATCATCTTCTCTTGTCACTTACACATTAATAATAGATGCATAGGGTTTGTACATTGGCATGCTTTAGACTACAAGAAGTCATAACGATAAGTGGAGAGCCCTCACTCTTGTCATGTGGGTGCCATATAAACCATCTGAGCTCTGCCCTCCACACCCCAAAAGGAATGGAGTGGTCAAGAGCAAGGACAAAGGCTCATATTTTTATAGTTAAATCATTTATATATTTCATATTATTTTTATAAATAAAACAATTAAAGAGACATTTCTACTAAAAATAAAAAAATGAAATAAACTACATAATTAAATTTAAACATAAACCTAAACTAAATAAATAAACTTAAACCTCTGGAAGCACAGAGAGAAACAAACTAAGTTGGTTTCTTAGTAATTGCCATGATGAGATGTGAGCAAATCTTCTATTGTAGAGCGACTTGTATTCGCGAAGGGCCTCAACAATCGTTTCCGCCGTCACCGCGAGCCATTATGATGTTGAAGAGTCGGTTAAATTTGAAAGCCTTTGTTCTCAAATCCTTAAACCTTAAACCAACTTGGTCCATAGAGAGATTGGTTTCACCTATACGTTTTGAAAAATTCTTGGAAAAAAGACTCTTCCAAATGATAGGGCTCCTACTTGCATGTTCTCGTACACCTTAATCCAAGAAGTGACAAAAAGGTATGTTTTCATCTTCACTCCAAGCTCCTTTTGCCATTTTTTTTTTGTAAAAGTTCAACAATTTGTGTTAAAGATTGGGAGAAAAGTATAGAATATGCATATAAGATTGAGAGAAAAGCAGAGTAATATGAATTTGAGTGTAATAAAGTGTTAATTTTATAGTGTAAAATGAAATAAATAATTTCAATTCACAAAAGTTTTTTTCTTTTAAATAGTTGTTGAATAGCGTGTATGTATATATAATAAAAACTGGGATGGGGCAACGCCGAGGGCAGGGGCGAAGCATCAATAGGGCCTGGGGGTGCCCAGACCCCCTCCGTTTTTTGGCGCAGTGGTGGAAGTTTGTGTTTTCCGTAGGTAAATTAAGTATGGGTTGAGTCCAGCCCCTGCTGATGTGAACTTCAAGCTTCGCCACTGGCCGGGGGGGGGGGGGGGGGGCTCTTGGGCAAGAAAGCATGGGGCCCTGGTTAGGGCATGGGGAACGCCTACCTCCCTTCTCCACTCCCCACTCCATGTATTCTTAGGGTAGTCTTTCTAAATTGTATATGATCGATTAAGGTATTCTTTGTTATAAAACTTGTAGTTGAAGTAAACCAAAGTTTTTCTCTAAATAATTGGGTACCATCAAAACATTTAGTTGAAATAACACAATGTTTCGGGAATTAGTATGCCAGTTAAATGTGTACCGTTAGCCGTTTAAAAAAAATTCCTACTGATTATATGTTCTAAAGAAAGAATATATAAAAAATATAAGATAAAAGGAAAAGTGAAAAACTAAAAAAAGAAAAGAAAGAAAGAATAAATAAAAAATGAAGTTCCTGGATTCCTCATCCTGGGGTTCAACTGGCCGTCCGTGTGAGTTAATAATTAATTCATGAGGATACACATGGAATAGTTAAAATCTTTATTTTATGATTACACGATAAGAATCTTGATTTATAATATAAGTACACATATAATTTAAAATTTAAAACAAATAAAACTGTGGTTATGGTAGGAAATGGTAAATGTGATAATATTCACTATGGTTATTAGAATAGTTATTGACTCGTTGGTTTGCTCGTATAAATTGGTTCGTCTTCTTTTATCTATACTACTATATAGTGGGTGCTGGACGGGTAAACTTGTCATTTCATGTTTATGTATAAGGGTAAAATTGTAATTTCATTATAATGACAAGACAAATTTAATACAACTATTAATTTCTATTAATTAATGACAAAAAAAAACAGGAAATTAATGATTAATGATTAATAGTTGAAGGTTAAAAAAAAAAAAGAAGACAAAAACAAGAAACAAAAAAAAAAAAATAGTTTGTATAATATTACACTATTCACAATTTTAAACCCCTATATTTTGTATGTCTTATCTATAATAAATTAACTGCAAACAAACTCACATGTTCGTTATATAATTTTTGGAATTAGCCTGTGGAGATTAACAAACAACTAGCAAGAATGCACTTTACCCATCATGCTTTCGGGTAACATCGTAATGTTCTTTTTTAATCAATAATAGAGGATAAATTTGATCCAGTTATAAGTGGGTTTGAATCTCTATAATATAACAGGTAAAAGTAATAAGTGGAATATGAATGTTTAGCACGACGGTTTTCGGGTTATTCAGGTTATTTAAATTACAATTTGATTCATGTTTGAATTCAAATCGAGCTAAATAAACAAAATTATATATATGCACTTTTTATAAAAGAAATTCAAGTTATATATAAATCAATTTGAATTTTTAGGTCGAATCGGGTCGAAAACCATAAATTTGACTAAACGCAACATCCAAACATTGTGCAGCATCGCCGCAACGCGCGGGCTCCTGCTAGTATTGATAATTTGATTATGTAGAAAAAGAAACATCCAAATAATCAAAATTTAGAACGAGTTGACTTGTCAAGCTTAGAGGGAGCGCGCCCTCTCTGGCTCATATCATGTATGTTGATTACAAAAGGATATTTATGGGCTCAAGATTGCCTTATGAGTTTGGTTTTCTAAGCTCTCCAGTACCTTAATCTATTTCGACTTTATACAATTTGTATTAGACGCGCTTTATTGATATATACTTCATATGTGACTTCGATTTAGCTAATCATCTGTGTACAATGTGGTACTACTATGTGTTAAAAATACATACATCACTTTTATAACCTTTTTATAACTTTTATTTATTTTTGATTTCTATAAAAATATTTCTAACTTAAGGTGTTTGTGTGGTTTTTAATTTTGAGGTAAAAACATTTGATCGGGCTGGATTGATAATTAGCAGCAGGAGCCCAACTGATAATTGTAGCAGGAAGCCCAAGATTACTGATCCAGCAGGAGATGGAGAGGCCCAGTAGAAGCCCAGCTCAGCTGAAGCCCATTTGTGTGTTAAAGTGGATTGCCACGTTGGCAATCCACGATCCTGATATTTCAACGGTCACGAACCTAGCTTTGTGTGTTTTCTCTATTTAGATCAACGGCTCTGGTTGCTTCGGTTGTGTTTGTTATCGAGCCTAATTGGCTGGCTATATAAGCCTTGCCTCGTGCTTCGTTACCAGATTTTGCACGAGTCTCTTTCTTTTCCCTTTTGTTATTCTCTCTGGTTTCTAGGGTTAGATCAGATCATCTGTTAATGATCGTTGTTCTTGAGTCCTTGTTTGTTGAGATCATCTGTCAATGATCTCATAGTGAGAGTGAGGGTTATTGAGTCTGTAAAGATCATCTGTCAATGATCTTCTGAGTATTGTTAGGGTTTGATTGTGTAATCTGCTCTTTGTTCTTTTGTGTCTTTATCTTTCCAGTAATAAAAGAAGTCAGTTCTTGTTTTGTTTACCATATTTTGACATGGTATCAGAGCCAGGTTCAGATCCGTTCGTCTTCCGCTCATTTGTTGGGGTTTCTTGAGCTGTGCTTGAGGTTTTGGGGTTGATCTTCTTCAGATCGTGTGGATTTCATTGGAAAGAAGTTTGTTCATTCACATGACCTAGATCTGAAGTTCATCATCAGATCTAGGGTTTGAAGCTAATCTGGAAAAAGGATTTGCCTCGGATTTCTCTGGAAGCTTATTTTCTGCTCTCTGACTCGTAACCCTAAGTGAAGGTTACGAGTTACGAGTTTTATTTGGCGAAACCCTAACTTGGGTCCTTCTGGTGAGATTGTTCCATAACTCTTGTTGTTTTAAATTGTTGAGTCTAGGAGCACTGACCGGGTTAGGGGGACCGGTGTTGGCTCATCTACTTGTGTGTCTTGTGTTAAGATTGTATAATCAGTCATTTGGGAGTACTTTTGTGTGCATAGGTAGATACAAACTCCCCTGTTAAGACATGTCCAGGCACCCTTGAGTGATGAACCTGGAATCTTGACACTGACAGGGTTTCGTTTGTTGCATACTTGGGTATTCTTTCATTTGGTTGACTTATACTTGGTCTTAACTCTTGCTTGCTTAATTGATTGTGTGTTTTTGTGCTTGTTGTCAATATGTCTGATATTGAAAATGATGATACTGTGAATAGCAGTAGTTCTAGTGAAGGTAGAGAAAGACTTGGAGGAGTCACTTTAATTAGTAAACTCGATTCAAGTGATCCTCTCTATCTTCGTGCTAGTGACTCTGCTAATCTCACTATCATTAGTGTTAAGCTTAAGGGCACTGAAAATTACACTATTTGGTCTAATGCTATGATCCTTGCTCTACAAGTTAAGAATAAGTTAGGATTTATTAATGGAGAGTGTGTTAGGTCTGTTGATGATCCTGTGTTGGGTAAACAATGGGATCGATGTAACTCTGTTGTGCTAACTTGGATTCTTAATTCAATATCTGAAGAGTTGTATATGGGTCAGGTTTATTCAAAACTTGCTTCTGATGTTTGGAAAGACTTAAAAGATACATACAATAAAATAGATGGGTCTGTCATATTTGATACATATCAGAAAATTAATCATTTTAATCAAAGTGGTATGACAGTTGCTGAATATTATCGTAAGTTGCATATTATGTGGCAATATCTTGATCAAATTTTGCATATTCCTGCATGTACTTGTGATGCATCTAAGCAGTTTAATGACTTCAGTCACTTAATAAAGCTAATGCAGTTCTTGATGGGGTTGGATAATGTGTATAGTGTTGTTAGAACTAACTTGTTGATAAGGGATCCTTTACCTACAGTAAAGGAGGCCTTTGCTATTGTGTCAAGAGAGGAGTCACACAGGAACTCTAATATTACTGTGGCTAAAGATCAGGGTCCTACTATGGGTTTTTTTTGCTAAAATTAATCAAAACTTAGACACTAGGAAGAATAATGCTAGAATTAGTAATCAAAATCCTAATGTTAAGTGTTCTCGTTGTGATAAAGTGGGACACACTGTGGACAAGTGTTTTGAAGTAATAGGATACCCTCTTTGGAAGAAAAACAAGGCTGGTTTTAAAAGAAATGTAACAAGTAATAATGTTACTTGTGGTACTCCTCTTGACACTATTAATAAGAGTTCTGTTAGTACTTTGACCACTGATCAGGTGTCTCAGTTGTTAAGTTTGCTGAACAAGAAGAATGAAGAAGGTACAACTAGCTGCAACTCTGCAGGTAGGTCATGTAACTTCTTTTGTTCAGCTAGTAACTCTAAACCTGTATTTTCTTTCTCCAATGTGCATTCTTTGTTTAGAAAATTAGGTTGGATAACTGATTCTGGTGCTAATCAGCACATGGTTATGAGTGCTGATTATGTGATAAATAAAATCAATGTTAGTGACTTAAATATTAAAGTTAATCATCCTAATGGGACTAGTGCTAAAGTTACTGATATAGGGGATGTCAAATTAACTAATGAAGTCACATTATATGATGCGTTTGTTGTACCAAATTATTGTGTGAACTTAATTTCTGTTCATAAACTTGCTAAAGATAGCAAGCTAGATGTCCTGTTTAATGAATCCAATTGTTATATACAGGATTCTTTAACCAAGAAAGTCCTGGTGACTGGTAGTCAAGTAGATGGTTTATATTTCTGTGGTGAGTCTTCTATGTTTTCTGGAATATGTTGTAATAGTTTTGAAATGACAAACTTGTCGCATGCTAGACTTGATCATCCTTCAAACATAGTTCTTAAAGTTCTTAAAAATGATATTAAAGTTAATGTTTTAAAAGATGACAGTCATGAACCATGTGATGTGTGTCATAGGTCTAAACAACATAGAGAACCTTTCCCACTTAGTGATCATAAAACAACCTGTCTTGGTGATCTTGTTCACCTAGATGTTTGGGGTCCATATAGGGTAAAAAGTAAAGAAGGTTTTAAATATTTCTTGACCATTGTTGATGATTATATTTAGGTCTGTTTGGGTGTACCTAATGAGGTTCAAGGATGAAGTCTTTGATAATATAGTACATTTTTTGGCCGTTGTCAAGAATCAGTTTAAAACAAATGTTAAAATATTTAGAAGTGACAATGGAGCTGAATTTGTTAACTCTAAAATGAAAGATTTAGTTATTAAAAATGGTATTATACATCAGACTTCATGTGCCTATACACCTCAACAAAATGGCATAGTAGAAAGAAAACATAGGCATTTGTTGAATGTTGCTAGAGCTTTGATGTTTCAAAGCAATTTACCTTTAATTTTTTGGTCTGAATGCATTCTTACTGCTGTTTACCTTATTAACAGGACTCCATCTTCTGTGTTAAATGGTAGGTCACCTTATGAGGTCATGTATGGTTTTAAGCCCTCTTATGAAAAACTTAGGGTCTTTGGTTGCTTGTGTTATTGTACTGTTTTAAACAACTCTGATAAATTTAATGTTCATGCTAACAAATGTGTTTTGATTGGGTATTCTAATGAAAAAAAAGGTTATAAACTTTGGAATTTGGATTCAAAACAGATTATTTTGTCTAGAGATGTAAGGTTTTATGAGTCTATCTTTCCATTTAAAGAACCTAAAGTTTTAAAAGAAACTGATCCATTTGATTATCAAAACATAGATCAATTAAATTTCTTTGATTTGTTTGAAACAACTAACAACACAAGTAATATTGATCCTGATGATCCCGATGATGAAAGGAGGGCTGAATAAAAACCTGATCGCCATGGGTCTTGGCAACCGGTTGAAAACCTGGGTACTGATCTAGGTATGGCTGATACTCAGCAACCAGTCAGTCCAGGTAACAACAGAGGTGGGGCTGAGGATGGAAGGTCAGGAAATGATGAGTTAAACAACTCTGAGGGACATCCATCATCAGCTGATCAATCTACTGTTGTTAGAAGGTCTGCTAGGAATACTAACTTTCCTAGAAGGTTTAGTGATTATATTGTAGAAGGAAAGGTTAAGTATGGTCTTGAAAAGGTTGTAAATTATTCACATCTATCTGTGGACAACTTGTGTTTCACCTCTATGTTAAACAAAAGCAGTTAACCCAATTTTTATTATGAAGCTTGTAAAGATACAAACTGAGTAACTGCTATGAATGATGAGATAGAGGCTTTAAACAGAAATAATACATGGGATATTGTTGAATTACCCAAAGATAGGAAAGCTATAGGATGTAAATGGATTTATAAAATAAAGTATAAGTCAAATGGTGAAATTGATAGGTATAAGGCTAGACTTGTAGCAAAAGGGTATAGTCAAAGAGAAGGGTTGGATTTTGATGAAACCTTCTCACCCGTGGTTAAAATGATCACCATTCGATGTTTTTTAACCATTGCTATACAGAATAGTTGGTCTATCTATCAATTAGACATCAATAATGCTTTCTTATATGGGGATTTATTTGAGGATGTTTACATGAAATTACCCGAAGGGTATTTCTCTAAAGATGATAATAGAGTTTGTAAACTTAAAAAGTTTTTGTATGGACTCAAACAAGCTCCTAGGATGTGGAACACTAAGTTAGTTAGTGTCCTGTTTGAACTTGGATTTGTTCAAAGTAAGTGTGACCATTCCATGTTTGTGATGTCTTCTAAAGACATTTTTTGTGTGTTACTTGTTTATGTTGATGACATAATACTGACTGGGAACAGTTCTGAATTTATAGATTATGTCAAAACATTTTTTAAAACCAAGTTTTTGATTAAAGATTTAGGTTCCTTAAAGTATTTTTTAGGTATAAAAGTGTTAAAAACAGATAGTGGGATTTGTTTAAGTCAAAGAAAATATTGCATTGAATTGTTGGCCGAGTATGGAATGACCGGTTGTAAACCTGTGAAGTGTCCTATTGAGCCTAACCATATGATCACTAACTTATGTAAACAAGAATGTGAACCATTGGTGGACATTACCGGGTACCAACGGCTTGTAGGTAAACTTATTTACCTTTCTCACACTCGGCCAGACATCACCTATTCGGTGCATGTGTTAAGCCAATTCATGCACAAACCCACTAAGGCACACTTCTTAATTGCCATAAGAGTACTAAGGTATCTAAAACTTGCTCCGGGTAAAGGAATACATATTGCCAAAAGCTCTGATCTTAGTCTTTGTGGCTATGCTGATTCAGACTGGGCAAAATGTGTTGAAACCCGGAAATCAGTTAGTGGATACTGTATTTTTTTAGGGAATTCACTTATAGCTTGGAAAAGTAAAAAGCAGTCTACCATTGCACGGTCTACAACAGAAGCTGAGTACCGATCATTATGTACTGCGACATGTGAAATTATGTGGCTAATTAATTTGCTAAATGAGCTTGATATTAAGGTCAGTCTTCCTTGTTTGTTGAGATCATCTGTCAATGATCTCATAGTGAGAGTGAGGGTTATTGAGTCTGTAAAGATCATCTGTCAATGATCTTCTGAGTATTGTTAGGGTTTGATTGTGTAATCTGCTCTTTGTTCTTTTGTGTCTTTATCTTTCCAGTAATAAAAGAAGTCAGTTCTTGTTTTGTTTACCATATTTTGACACTATACAATTGGCTGATCTACTACTCAAGTGTTATTCTCTACTTGCTTAATCATTCTGAGGTCCAAGCTACACGTAGATACTCTTGTGTAGCTTGAAGAGGTATATTAGAAGCTCTTCACATTACTTTAAACTTATGGTATTGTATATCTTTATTATTTCTTTGTAACCTTCGTTTTTTCAAACCCCTTCAGTCTCTTTGTGTAATTGTATGTATTTGAAGCTAGCCTCTACTAATAGAAAGGTTGACCACAAGTTTATAAATATACAAAACAACTTTTAAACTCTTGGCAAACAACTCCATGTTTAACCAAAAACAAACAATGATATAAATATCACTACTACAAGAAGAGGCATTTGTAAGGAAATTTTGCTATGAAGCAAATCGGTCGCTAATTTTGCTACGAATCAGCTACGAGTTAGCTATGAACTCATTTTGCTACAATTTAGCTATGGAAGTTACGCAGCAAATGAACTTTGTAGCAAATGAAATTTTTGTAGCAAAATCCATAGCAAATCCGTAGCAAAATTAATGAAATAATATTAAAAAAATAACTTATCGAAAAACCGGTAGCAAAATCCGTTGCAAAACCATGAAACTAAATTATTTAGAAATCTAACTAGAAAAGTTAAATAGAATTCGTAGCAAAATATATAGAAAAGTTAAGAATATAAGTATTTAAAAAACACTTATAGAAAAATTCCTAAAAAAAAATTTAGCAACATCTGTAGCAAAATCCGTTGCAAATATGTTTTCTGTAGCTAAAATTCATAGCAAATAAATTAGCGACGAGACTTGTAGCTACGATCAAATTCATTGTAAATTCATAGCAAAATGTTTACTACGGATTTTATCAAAGCAAATGCCTATTTTTACAGTAGTATATTACGACCTTACTTTTATTGATAATTATCATGCAACTATAGCCGTTAAAACAAGTTAATAATTTTTTTTACCATATATAATATAAATTTAATTTAATTATAAATATGATGGTATGTTTTGTTGCATATATATGTGTGGATGTTAAAAACTTAG
Source organism: Ambrosia x helenae (assembly GCA_030844895.1). NCBI lineage: Eukaryota > Viridiplantae > Streptophyta > Magnoliopsida > Asterales > Asteraceae > Ambrosia > Ambrosia x helenae. The sequence continues at coordinate 37,510,930 of CM061232.1, forward strand.
GTCCACCATGAAGTCATGAACACACCTTTAAGGCAATACCCTTATTTTTTTTTTTTTTTTTATGAAAATACACAAATCAAGTATCTAATGGTTCTTAGACGGCGACATAAAGTCATAAAATCGAACAATATCTTAAGGCGATTCTTAACAATATCGAACCATATAAAACGGCCACAAATGGTTATTTGGGTATACACCCAATCAACATAGATACATATCGTTGTACGGTTTATAAAGACATTTATGCATGTGGCCCATATATATGAACCATCAACTAGTGCTAACATGTGGTTTAGGCTAAGTCTGCCCACTCCTTTCACTAACTCGAAGCCGTAGCCCATCGTGAAAGGTCGCCGTGAGCCCAGGAGAAAACAGCGGGGTCAGGCTGGGATGCGCTAGTTCAACGTCGAATCGTTGCAAAAGAGAAAGAATCACACTTTTTAACTCCACAAGTGCCATTTCTTTACCCAAACACATTCTATATCCGGCTTGAAAAACCGGATACATGAAAGGGGTTGCTTGATAGAACATGCCGTCTTTTAACCATCTTTCGGGTTTAAAATCTAAACAATCGGCCCCCCAAATAGCCTCCATTCGGCCCATTGCGTATGAATGGTATGTGACACGTGTACCTTTCTTGACGAACGTGCCATCCGGTAAAGTATCATCGCTTAGGCAAAACTTAGAGTTGAATTGGATTGGTGGGAACAATCTCATCCCCTCATAAACCACTGCATGTAGGTAGTGGAGTTGATGTAATTGTCCTAATCTTGTTAGAGATTCGTGTTGTGTGACCCTCAGAGCTTCAGCTCTGATAGCAGCCACTACTTCTGGTTGTTGAGCCAACAACCAGAATAGCCCAGTTAGACTAGACGCAACAGTATCGCGTCCAGCTAACAAAAAACTTATGACAATGTCTCGTAGATATTTAGGATCTTTTGTTTTATCCATAAATCTTGAAAGAAGATCTACATGGTTAGAACAAGATCCTAACTTGTTTCTTTGTCTAATAACTTCTTGTGCAAACTTATTCACCATCTTTATAGATTCTTTAAGCCTCTTTTCACTTCCAACATTCAACAACCTCTTGATCTTCCACACCAATGGCGAAGGTGTCATCGCTCGTTGAGCCGACAACTGCGAGGCTAAATCAAAGGCGATAGCCAACTCCGACATAGGTAACGACTCATGCAAACACTTTGGATCATACCCGAACGAAAACTTACAAATCACATCAAAGGAATACCGCCGAAAAACATCTTGAAAGTCCAAAACATCATGTTCTTTTCGCGAAAACGACGAAATAAGAGGTATAAGTCTATGATCAATCTCATCATTCACAACCTCAAAAGCATGTGACTTCATGGACATCTTTCCAAGCTCAAGACTCGCCATTTTTCTTTGAAACCGCCACGATTCGCCATCTACGTTGAAGATCCCTCTCCCTAAAAAATCTCCCAAAATCGCCGAAAAGGCCTTCCCTTTTGGGTAGTTTTCGAATCGAGTTTTAAGCATGTACTCAACGTTTTGATGGTTTGAAGTTATGGTGTTGTGAAGAACATGTATGTGTATGGTCTTTGTAGGTGAGTTTTGGAGAAGATGAGTGTACCAATCACAGAGATTATGGAACTCAAATGACCAACTTGAAGTAATGTAAGCATGGCATATGTTACATCTGCAATGAACTTTAGTTTTATAGAAGATGAAGGTACATAAAATAGAGATGAAGAGAATAAACACCATTAAAATGGATGTATCTTCGATGGCCATTGATGAATATTAATAATTATTAATAAGGATGAAAGGGAAATGTTTCAGTGTGGGTGAGCATGAGGTTTGAGGTTTGAGTTGGGGTCGTGTATTTGTAGTCAAAGCGCACGTCAGATACCGACGTATATGACTAGATATTTAAATTTACTAAAATTCAAAAATATATTAATTTGGTGCTCGTTGGGTGAAGATAATAAAACCCTCGTTAATTTGGTGTAATATTTTTAAAAGAAGATGTCGTATATAAATGTTACTAACGTTTAAAAGTTATGGGAGGAAGACAAAAAAAAGATAAAGATAAAAATATTAATAAACATTTTTATTTAAAATATAATTAAAAAGAATTTTGGAGAGAAATCGAGGGGTATAAATTAAGGTCTCATAAAGCGCCACATATCACACCTTTTTTTAGATGTTATTCTTGTTCAAATAAACAATTCCAAATAATACCACGTGTCATCCTCTTTATTAATTTCTTAATAATTATATATATTATATATCTAACTATTATTATTAATATACTAGGCTACAATCCCGAGTATAATTAATATAAAAATTATATTTAAAAAAACATATGCATTTTATAATTGAAAAATCGGTGTATTATACTAACTATATAGTGTATAATGTAATTTATTAATGTATACATTTGTCATGATAGGTATTTACAAAAAAAAATGAACATTGACGTGACAATTATAAATTTTTAAGTTAATTTTTAAAACATTTTTTTTTCAAATGGAAATTAACTTTGATTTTTTAATACCACCTATTTTATTACTGAACATATCATAATTATACTATCATTATCATCCAACCACATCAAGTATTTAAAAATGTTTAGATATCACTTATAAAAATAATTATTTTCATTACTTTTCATTTTTAGTATTTTAGCTAACATACATTTAAACTTTGTGAAGTTTTTAAGTACAACATATAAGTTTATATAAAGTATTAATAATTAATTCTATATTAAATTTATTTGGTTAATAATATAATAGTTATCTTTAATTAAAAAAAATTATCCATAATTAAGTAAGATAAAAAGAAATAATATCTTTAAAAGATAAGCATCTATAACTACGTAGGAGAAAAATTAGGGAAAAAACAAAAGAAGATGGTTCTAGTGAATGCCACTTGTCCAAACTTATATTAGTTTATTATTGTAAATTGTAACATCCCAACAATGACGAAAACATCAGGGTGCCACATATAAATGATTGTTCATAAGAACTTGACAATATTAAAGTTTGAATATTATTAAAAACTAAAATTAAATATCATACAATACTGAAAATGAAGATACAAATTGTTCAAACCAACAAAATAAAACACAAATGAATTTATTTGAATTAACTAAGTTCAAGCCCTATGTGACTAGCAACCATGCATTTCCTAAATCATTAACAAATTAATCTTAGTTAACAAAAATGTTGGTGAGCATTACTTAGGTTTTCATACATATAATATAGTTGAACACTTACAATTCAGTGTTAAACATACCATTTGCGTATATATAAACAAGTAATCACAAAAGGCAAAAATCATACCTAAATGTATGTCACACCCTCAAATTCCACTTGCGGAGTTTTACCGCGAGGCGCGTGACATACCAGGATCCAAGACAACGGTCACAATAAACGACATCTATATGCATTAAAAGTTACGTAGAAATACCAACCACACAGTTTATAAGTGAAGTAGAAAACGACAGCGGAAGCAAAATTTAATGTTTACAAAACCAATGTCAAAAGATGAATGCAAACATAACCCGGTTTGCTTATGTATGCAAGACTAGACGCAGTGCGACTCCAGTGCGCCTAAGACTCCCTGTTACCTTAGTGTCGGTGAGTCACAGAGATATAGTTTGTAAAAGTTTATCATAAGTAAGCCAAACCCAACAATCCTTACATATATACCTGATGCTAGCTAGACATCGTTACATGATACTATAGTGTCGTGAACCACTGTTGACAAGATAAGAATGCCTCAAACCCGTCACCGGTTCATCACCCGGTGCCGTAAGATATAGGACAAATATGCACCCGCCACCGACCTCTAGTCGGCCCGAGTGGGGCTAGTCAAGCCCAATAGATCTATTCACACCTTCCCCGCTATGTACCCACATATTGATGGTTCACTAAGACATGAGAGGACTTTAATGATGAAAGTAAAGGTCACTAAGTATCCATGAGGTATCATGTAATATGTTGGTTTAAAAGTTAGAAAGTTTTACCGCATGTCTCTCCCCCAGAATGTTCCAAAAAACAGTAAAGAATGGGGCTGTGACACTCACCTTAGTTTGCGTTCCCAAAACAAGAATTAAGACAAGTCTTGATGATCCCAAATACCGGCGATCTATCAATAAAGGTTGTATAAGAGTTGTGACTAATAACCCCAAGGCTAACTAGTCCCCGATTGTCCAGATCACGACTAAGTAAGTTTGAAAACGTGTTTGACAGTTTAACCGACACACTAGACTGACCCGACATCCCGTTGGCGACCCATTACACAAGCTAATCAAGTACACATAGATTACACACAAGGTTCAAGCATAAAACACGTAGTTTGTATCAAAAATCTCATTTTGAATAACATAGGGTCGAATGTGGTTTTTCACTTCCACATTCGCCCCTTTTCTTCCACTTTCGATCCATTTCAAGCCAAGTTCGACCATTTAGTGCAGGTTCGACCATCAGAATCCAGGTTCGACCCTGGAGGTCCACCTTCGACCACTCGACTGGTTGAAGGAGCTCTAGGTTCGACCCTGTCAGTTTGTTTCTTCAAAAACGCATCAAAAACATCCGAAAACATCACGAAACACCATGAGTTACAGCAGTCAACGATCATTAACATATCCCCACGAAACCCTACTGATTTTACCCCAAAATCTAGTCGTTTTTACAACTTTCCCAAAATAACATATTATGGAGATGTCACATCAAATGCATGCAATCTTTACCCAATTAGGAAACTTTCTGAAATCAATCAATAATCAACTTAATATACTCAGATTATCATGAACAAGAAACCCCCTATCATATCCTTATCACTACCATCATGAACAAGCCCTAGATCTAACCCAAAATCCCCAAAATGATCAAAATATCATCAATAATCAATTGTAACCTATTTCAATCATAACTCATCATTAATAACAGTCCTAGATCGTTGTTATAACATCTATACAGCAAGTAATCATCAAACAATACATAACACCACATTAACACATGTTAATTTGTATAAAAACTCATTGTTTTTTAATAGGTTTTATTTAGAAAGATATTAGGAATGTTTTTATCCATAAAAATATGTTGAGATCAGATCTGGACTCTTGGGGTTTTATGAAAACGAATCAAAATTGTTTAAAAAGTATTTAGAATGAAGAACACACCTTAGATCTTCACCTGTAGTGATTTAGAGAGTTGGATTATGAAAAATAAGCTCAAAAACTCCTTCTATTGTAAAGGAATCTCGCACCGAGATTCACTCAGCTTCAGCGGTAATATGTCTAGATTCAAACGCACGCTTAGGAATAAGATGAGGATATTTGGACTTCATCATGTCCTCCCGTTCCCAAGTGAACTCCGTCCACGATTAGAATTCCAGCGGATCTTAACGATTCGGATTTTACTCCGACGAAGACTACGAATCTTGTAGTCTAGAATTATAACTGGTTCCTCCACATTGCGAAGACGATCGTCAACTTTGATCTCTTCCAAAGGAACAATAAGAGATTCATCCGTCAAACACTTCTTCAAGTTAGACGCATGGAAGACGTTGTGGACACTACCGAGCTCCGCCGGCAAGTCAAGTTTGTATGCCACCGGTCCAATCCGTTCCAGGATTGTGAATGGTCCGACATAACGAGGGTTAAGTTTGCCACGCTTCCCAAAGCGTACGACGTCCTTCCATGGAGAAACTTTTAGAAGTACCCTGTCCCCAACCTGGAACTCCAAAGGTTTGCAACAGCGATCGGCATAACTCTTCTGACGATCCCGCGCAGCTGCTAAACGGTTACGAATTTGCACGATTTTCTTCGAAGTTTCGTACACAAGTTCCGAACCAGTGGGCTGACTCTCGCCCACTTCGGCCCAACAAAGAGGAGACCGGCATTTCCGTCCGTAAAGAGCCTCGAACGGAGCTGCCTTAATGCTAGAATGGTAGCTGTTGTTGTAAGAGAACTCCACCAACGGTAGGTGATTCTCCCAACCCTTGCCCAAATCAATAACGCATGCCTGAAGCATGTCCTTCAAAGTTTGAATCGTCCGCTCACTTTGACCGTCTGTTTGCGGATGATAGGCTGTACTCATGTCCAACTGAATACCTAAGGCTTTATGCAGAGCCTTCCAGAAACGCGAAGCAAAGCGAGAATCACGATCAAAAATGATAGAAACAGGCACCCCGTGCTTAGAAACCACTTCCTTGAGATAAATGTGAGCCAAGCGCTCGAGTCCGTCAGTTTCTTTAATAGGAAGGAAGTCTGCCGATTTTGTCAACCTGTCGACAATCACCCAAATCATATCACAACCACTTGGTGATTTCGGTAGTTTGGTGACAAAATCCATCGTGATTCGCTCCCACTTCCATTCGGGAAGCTCTGGTTGTTGCAGGAGACCAGACGGCTTCTGGTACTCCACCTTGACCTTCGCACAAGTCAAGCATTTGCTAACATAGGAGGCGATATCAGCTTTCATGTTTGACCACCAGTAGAGTATCTTCAAGTCCTAATACATCTTGTCGGAGCCTAGATGAATAGAATATCGGGATTTGTGAGCTTCATCCAAGACAAGCCCCCGTAATCCCCCAAATAGTGGTACCCAAACTCGTTCCGCAAAATAGTGTAGGCCATCAGACCTAAGTTCGAGGTGCTTGTCGGCACTGTGCATAGTTTCAGCTTTTAGGTTTTCCTCCTTCAAAGCTTCAAGCTGCGCAGAACGAATCTGGTCAGGTAAAGAGGAATGGATAGTGAGCTGTAAAGCCCTGACACGTCGTGGGTTCGCAGATTCCTTCCTGTTCAAGGCGTCAGCCACAACGTTCGCCTTGCCAGGGTGGTACTTAATGGAACAGTCATAATCGTTAAGGAGTTCGACCCAGCGACGCTGCCTCATGTTCAATACCTTTCGATCGAAAATGTGCTGGAGACTCTTGTGATCGGTATAAATATCGCACTTGGTACCGTACAAGTAATGCCTCCAAATCTTCAGAGCGAAAACCACCGCTCCCAAGTCCAAATCATGGGTAGTGTAGTTCTTCTCGTGAACCTTGAGCTGACGAGAAGCGTAAGCAATAACCTTCCCGCGTTGAATCAACACACAACCGAGACCACGAATATAGGCGTCGCAGTACACGACGAAGTCATCCGTACCATCCGGTAAGGATAAGATAGGTGCGGTACAGAGTTTAAGTTTCAGCAGCTGAGATGCTGATTCCTACGAATCACCCCAGTCAAACTTCCGGTCCTTCTGGGTGAGAGTAGTGAGGGGTTGAGCGATCTTCGAAAATCCCTCTATGAAACGGCGATAATAGCCCACGAGACCTAGGAATTGCCGTACCTCAGATGGCGTCTTTGGTGCTTCCCAGTCTTTAATAGCTTCGATCTTAGCCGGATCGACGTGAATCCCTAGTTCATTCACCACATGACCTAGAAACTGAACTTCGCGTAACCAAAAGTCACACTTCTAGAACTTAGAATACAGTTGTTCCCGCCTCAAGAGTTCCAAGACAAGTCGCAAGTGTTCCTCGTGGTCCACCTTGCTCTTGGAATAGATCAGGATGTCATCAATGAAGACAATGACAAATTTATCAAGGTAAGGCTTACAGACACGGTTCATTAGATCCATGAAAACCGTTGGTGCGTTGGCGAGACCAAAGGGCATAACCAAAAACTCAAAATGGCCACAACGAGTATGAAAAGCAGTCTTCGGAACATCGGCTTCCTGCACACGCAACTGGTGATAACCGGACCTCAAGTCGATCTTCGAATAATAGCTAGAACCCTAGAGCTGGTCAAAGAGATCATCAATACGAGGAAGAGGATAACGATTCTTGATGGTCACCTTGTTCAACTCGCGGTAATCAATACACATACGAAGGCTCCCGTCTTTCTTCTTCACGAACAGAATACGGGCTCCCCACGGAAAAGAGCTAGGCCGGATGAAACCCTTTTCCAAGAGTTCCTATAACTGGTTGGACAACTCCAACATCTCAGGAGGTACAAGACGATAAGGGGCTCGAGCAATAGGGGCTGCACCAGGTGCAAGATCAATACCAAACTCAACCTGACAATGAGGAGGAAGACCAGGTAGGTCGTCAGGAAACACATCAGGAAAGTCACGAACCACGGGAATATCCTAGATCTCCTTCCCACCATCAGAAGAAACAGAAACAAGTGCCAGAATGGCCGAATAACCCTTTCGAAGATACTTGTGGGCTTTCATACAAGAAATGATACTCAAAGGAGCACCGCTCTTTTCACCATGCACCGAAAGAATCTCTCCATCAGGGAGAGGAATACGAATAATCTTATCGAAGCAAACGATCTCCGCACGATACAAGGACAACCAATCCATGCCTACGACGACATCAAAACTACACAAGGGTACCGGCATATGGCCAATAGGGAAAGACAAACCCGAAAGTTCCAAACGACACTCCCGAAGAATATGTGTCGCTTCAATGTTCTTACCATCAGCCAATTCTATCAAGTACTTAGCCTCTAAGGGTGTAGGTACTATGTCTAGCAATTGACTAAATCCTACCGATGCAAAGCTCCTATCGGCACCAGAATCAAATAAAACAGAAGAAGAGCGATCATTAAGAAGGAACGTACCGGTAACAGTGTCTGGGTCCTGTCGGGCTTCCCCCGATCCAATGACGAAGACTCGTGCGTTTCCGCCGCCGCCTCCGTTGTTCCTGTTACCACCACCGTTCTTCCCACCATCACCCTGCTTCAATTTGGGACAATCCCGCTTAAAATGACCAGTCTGGTCACAGTTGTAACAACCCTGGTTCGTCTGGTTAGCAGCCTGAGGAGCAGGTTTGTCGCTCAAACGAACACGACAAGTCTGAACCTCATGTCCCGGTTTCCCACACCGCTGACACGTAGTAAGTTTGCGGCATGGCCCATTATAATGATAGCTACACTTGTTGCACTTCGGGTAACTACCATGATAAGAACCAGACTTTTTCCCAGATGAAGGGGTAGAAGACTCAGATCTCTTCTGCTGCTGCTGGGGCTGGGACGGGGCAGAGTTCTTCATAGAGCTCTCCCACTTTCGCTTACTACCACTATCAGGGGCCTTCACAATAGAACCTCTAGGTGGCAGAGTACCTTCTTCCACCTTCTGATTGGTCAGCTTGTGAGCCAACCGAATAGTACCCTGAAGAGTAGCACAGTAATTCGCAATAACCAGCCCACGAATTTCAGGTACGAGTCCAACAACAAAGAATTCAATCTTCTTATAGTCCGGAGTATCAGCATCCAAACACATAAGGACCAACTCATGATAACGAACAGCATACTCTTCTATCTCAGATCCAACCAGAGTATGATTCCACAACTCATGCTCTAGCTTCTTAATCTCATCACGGGGACAGTACTCGGTCTTCAAACGAAACACAAACTCATCCCAAGGCATGGCATTGGCCTCAGCCAACCCAACAGTCTGGATAACGGTATTCCACCACGTCAAAGCACGATTCTCAAAAGTACCAGAAGCGTACTTCACATGGTCCACAGTTGGACAGTTACACATCGCAAAAGCAGAGACAACCTTCTACAACCACCTCAGTAAACCCACTGCACCCTCATTCCCACTAAAGTTATGAGGCTTGCAGTCCATAAACATTTTGTAGGTACAGGTAGGAGGATGAGGACTAACAGCATTACCTGTATCAACGCACAGATAAATAAAACGAACATACCACAAAGGTATAAAGGAACAGAAGTAGTAGTCAAATTACCACCGGCAAATCCCTGCTGAGCAGCCTGGAATGCAACAAGAGCATCAAACACTCATTGCTGAATTATGTTGTTCAGCTCAGCTTGGGTCATAGTGACCGGCTCATCACCACGACCGCCACCGCGACTACCGCCGCCACCACGGCGTCCACCACCGCCACCACGGCGTCCACCACCACGAGTAGTTGGCATCCTCGGAATACAGAGAGAACAAGAAGTTCAGTTTCATCACCAGTGTTATTGACTAGTGTTGAGAATAGAGAATATTTCTGATTTGACCAATCCGTATCAACTACGAATCATCTAATCAGAATGCCATGAGTAAAAGAGTTCCGAATGAATAATCATTCCAAAGGGTACTAATCTAAGTACAAGTGCAAGATAGTGTGTGAGTAAGTGTGTCCATCGGAGCATAAAGTAGGATGTCCGAATACGGGACAGGTCTCAAAGATACGTCAAAGTCGCTCCAATGCGCAACACAACCGTTCTAGGAAATCAACACGTTCATCCCCTCGTCTTCAAATCCCGAAGAAGAAGACAAATGAAGAATAGGCCAAGCCTAAGACTCCCTGTTACCTTAGTGCCGGTGAGTCACAGAGATATAGTTTGTAAAAGTTTATCATAAGTAAGCCAAACCCAACAATCCTTACATCTATACCTGATGCTAGCTAGACATCGTTACATGATACTATAGTGTCGTGAACCTCTGTTGACAAGATAAGAATGCCTCAAACCCGTCACCGGTTCATCACCCGGTGCCGTAAGATATAGGACAAATATGCACCCGCCACCGACCTCTAGTCGGCCCGAGTGGGGCTAGTCAAGCCCAATAGATCTATTCACACCTTCCCCGCTATGTACCCACATATTGATGGTTCACTAAGACATGAGAGGACTTTAATGATGAAAGTAAAGGTCACTAAGTATCCATGAGGTATCATGTAATATGTTGGTTTAAAAGTTAGAAAGTTTTACCGCATGTCTCTCCCTCAGAATGTTCCAAAAAACAGTAAAGAATGGGGCTGTGACACTCACCTTAGTTTGCGTTCCCAAAACAAGAATTAAGACAAGTCTTGATGATCCCAAATACCGGCGATCTATCAATAAAGGTTGTATAAGAGTTGGGACTAATAACCCCAAGGCTAACTAGTCCCCGATTGTCCAGATCACGACTAAGTAAGTTTGAAAACGTGTTTGACAGTTTAATTGACACACTAGACTGACCCGACATCCCGTTGGCGACCCATTACACAAGCTAATCAAATACACATAGATTACACACAAGGTTCAAGCATAAAACACGTAGTTTGTATCAAAAATCTCATTTTGAATAACATAGGGTCGAATGTGGTTTTTCACTTCCACATTCGCCCCTTTTCTTCCACTTTCGACCCATTTCAAGCGAAGTTCGACCATTTAGTGCAGGTTCGACCATCAGAATCCAGGTTCGACCCTGGAGGTCCACCTTCAACCACTCGACTGGTCGAAGGAGCTCTAGGTTCGACCCTGTCAGTTTGTTTCTGCAAAAACGCATCAAAAACATCCGAAAACATCACGAAACACCATGAGTTACAGCAGTCAACTATCATTAACATATCCCCACGAAACCCTACTGATTTTACCCCAAAATCTAGTCGTTTTTACAAGTTTCCCAAAATAGCATATTATGGAGATGTCACATCAAATGCATGCAATCTTTACTCAATTAGGAAACTTTCTGAAATCAATCAATAATCAACTTAATATACTCAGATTATCATGAACAAGAAACCCCCTATCATATCCTTATCACTACCATCATGAACAAGCCCTAGATCTACCCCAAAATCCCCAAAATGATCAAAACATCATCAATAATCAATTGTAACCTATTTCAATCATAACTCATCATTAATAACAGTCCTAGATCATTGTTATAACACCTATACAGCAAGTAATCATCAAACAATACATAACACCACATTAACACATGTTAATTTGTATAAAAACTCATTGTTTATGAATAGGTTTTATTTAGAAAGATATTAGGAATGTTTTTATCCATAAAAACATGTTGAGATCAGATCTGGACTCTTGGGGTTTTATGAAAACGAATCAAAATTGTTTAAAAAGGATTTAGAATGAAGAACACACCTTAGATCTTTACTTGTAGTGATTTAGAGAGTTGGATTATGAAAAATAAGCTCAAAAAACTCCTTCCCCAATGATAAGAGTCGAAAGAGATTGTTTAGAGGCGTTTAGGGTTTGTGAAATGATGAAAAATGATTAAGGATGGTATTTATAGTATGTCCAGGTTCGACCCCTTCATGTGGGCGAACGTGGAGTTTGGGTGGTCGAATGTAGCATTTGTAAAACAGTTAGCCAGGTTCGACCCTTTATATGGGTTGAACGTAGTTTTAATTGGTCGAAGGAGACCTTTAACAGGCTGAGGGCCATGTTCGACCCTTCGAATGGTCGAACCAGGAAAGAGCCATTTCCAGATTTCCAGTTTGTCGTGTTTAGCACATTTTAACGCACCCTATCACATGAACATGTAACCCTAATTTATGTTTAACATATATAAGCATGGACAATCATCTAAGCATCATTTAAGCACGTATTTGCATATAATCCACCACATAAGAATCAGTCTACGTGTAACACTTAATCTAGTTTATGTAATTCACCAACAACGGGACTCAAGACTCGTGTGTACGTAAAAGACACCAATGATCCTCCAGATCATTGAACCCTGGACAATACGTAAGAAAAACCCCGACTCAACTAACCCAGTTAAGTACGTAAATAAACTGTTTCCCTCTAAGGTAGACTTATAACTTTAAATATGTCAAGTCGAATATGCCGGGTGTCACAATGTAAACGTGTATACCCAAATTTAAGTGGGTCAAATTGTACAAAACAAGGGTCACGGTTCTTCCCTCAAAAGGGAAGATCAATCTAGGCAGGTCGTCAATCCAATATCGCCATTCGTTGTTAAGTTGTAAACATAGAGTTTAATCAATGAAGTTTTTAATGTATAATTAATTGATCTAGATTGAAACAACAATAGCAGCAGCAACAACAACAACAACAGTAACATCAACAACAGCAACAACAATAATAAAAGAATAGTATAAGTTGTAAACATTAAATATACATATTTTTTTATAAAAATATATTTTATATTATGACTTAATTGAATAAAATCAAATTTAGAATAAATTATTGAATCTTTGGTATTTTTAAATAATGAAATAATGTATTTAAGTCATAATTTATATGTAACAAATAACAAAACAATTATTTAAATGAAAACAACTAAAATTTTTTAAATTCAAATATTTTATTGTAAATTTGATAATTTTTATAAGAAAAAATGACACCTTTACTCCTTGTGGTTTCAATGAAATTTCAATATCAGGTATTAAGATATTTTTAGTAACATCTTCAGGTATTAACATTCTAGTTTGTAACAAATTCGGGTTATAAGACTAACACTCGTTAAGTTTTCCAGTTAAATTAAGGTAAAATGAATAATTTGCCCTTCAATAACCATAAGGACCCTTTCTATCAGAAACTATATTTTTAGTATAGGGGCCAAACGCCCCCTTTACCTGCTCTTGCACATGTTGCCAAACACCCTTCATTTAGTCCCACATATATAAATCTCACTCTCCCCCTTCTTTTTTCTGAAGACACAAACAAAAACACACATTTACTGTGTGTCGAGAGCAATCCTCAGAGGTCTTCTCCTCCGGTGATCATGAACGTAGTCCAGTGCCAGTGCTTTCCTCTCCGGCGACTACCTCCTCCCCTCTTCTTAAATGTAATCATTGAGCCCTTCTCATCCTTCTCTTCTGATTTGATAACCGTTGTTGGTGTACCTTTTTCCTCCGACATACAATAAACACCCCTCCATCTCCCTCACGTTTATAATCTATTACCCACCTCCTTCCTCATCACTTGTAACATTCGGCTCCTCTTACCACCAATATTGTCTACTTTGCCCTGATGGGTAGCCTATCCAGAGCTCACGAATTTGTTTTTTGTTACCCCGATGGAGACTTCCCAGGAGGTCGCCCATCCTAATAATGCTCCCACTTGAGCACGCTTAACTGTGGAGTTCTCTTATCATCCACTAACATTAAGCCCCAAAACGCGTTGGTGATTTAAGAGACATTGGATTACATATGAACCAAGGATCTCTCCTGGCCACAGCCGATATGGGATGTTTTTCTAGGGTGTCACATTCACCCCCTGTTAGAGTCTCATCGTCCCTGATGAGGTATGCACCCACCATCCCGAACGGCAAAGGAGTGGCTCTAATACCATCTGTAACATCTGGCCCCTCTTACCACCAATATTGTCCGCTTTGCCTTGATGGGCTGCCCATCCAGAGCTTACGGATTTGTTTTTTGTTGCCCCGGTTGAGACTTCCTAGGAGGTCACCCATCCTGATACTGCTTCCACCTAAGCACGCTGAACTGTGGAGTTCTTCTCTCATCCAGTAACATTAAGCCCCAAAACGTGTTGGTGATATAAGAGGCATTGGATTACATACGAACCAAAGATCTTTCCTGGCTACGGCCGATGTGGGATTTTTCCTAGGGTGTCATATCACTGCTCCTTGATAATCCATTGAGATAGTAACCCAACCCACTTCCCTGTTCTTGACCTAAGATCGTTAACCAACACCGAACCTATAACCAAGTGTTGAGAGAGAGATTTTGCAACGATGATGAGGACCAGAGGTCCAATCTGATCCCTGGTAGAAATTCCGGTCAATCTCCGGTGAGAGTCTGGTTAGATTTTGATAATGTGATGATTGTGGTATGGTTTAATCGGAGCAATTGTGGTGTTCACTGTAAACAGTGCTAATGGTCAACGGAATGGTGATGCTGACCGGTTTGGTCGTAGGCAATTTGGTAGAGATTAACCCGAGGGGTGGCGCGTGGCGGTTCTAGGCGGTGTACCGAAAGGACGGAGTGGTGGCTAATGATGTTGGTTTGGTTGTAGGATGGTACTGGGATGGTGACATTGGTGTGAGATGTGATCAGAAGTTCACCTGAGACAGTGCAAGTGGTCAACGAAATGTTGATTCTTACCGGCACCTGAGTTTATTAATATTTACATAAATGACCCATATACTTAAAATATAGTTTATGACAGAAATGTTTCGTATGGTTATTAAAGGGTGAATTACTCATTTACCTTAATTTACCTGGAAACTTAACGAGTGTTAGTCTTAGAACCTGACATTGTTACAAATTAAAAGATTAATACCTGAAGATGTTATAAAAAAGTCTTAGTACCTGACATTGAAATTTCACTAATACTACAAGGACTAACGATGTAATTTTTTCTTTTTATAAAGTTACAAATTTATTAAATAGTAATTTTAAAAAATGGAATGGTATAATTGAAATAAATATGGATTAAATATGATAAAGATATAAATATATAATTTCTTTTATTAAAAATAATAATTATTTATTTGTCAAGTTGTAAAATAATTTTATAGATTTTTCTGTTTTATTTTTATTTAAAACGAATTAATAAACGGTAAATAGTTAATTAAATGCATTAAATAATAAACAAATAGTAAAACATAAAATTTTCTTAAAATAAAATTACAATAATAGTCTAAAAGGTTAGAAAGAAGAAATGAAATAATGGTAAAACATTAAGTAGTTAACTCTTGTTACATTAGTTGTTTTCTTTCTAGTTAATTAGTCATTAACATTTTACCCTATACATTATCAAAATTTGCCCTACACATATCAAATTCACCTACATATATTGAAATTATCATAGTTTATCTTATACATATCAAAATCATCATACGTTAATCCTACACATATATAAATTCATCTTACATGTATCCTACACATATCTAAATTACTTTTCAGTGTAAATTAGGTTTGCTTTGTAATAATATATATTTTGAAAATCAATTATGAGTTTCATTTATTTAACTAGTTCAGGAAGGGTCACAAATAAATTAATCTTTTATTTAACATTAAATAAATTATTAAATGAATGTTTTCTATTTGATTAAAACTTGTTATTTTTTTTTAAACTATAGCAATATGGTATGAACATAAAGAAGATAAAATGTTTGTTTTGTGATGTAATAATAATAATAATAATAATAATAATAATAATAATAATAATAATAATGTAAATATGAAAAAGTTATGGACGTTTAAAAAATAAAAGTGAAATTTGAAAAAAAAACAACAATTGTATATTAGACCTATTTTACTCTCTCCTACATCTTTCAAATTTCCATGCGTAAATTTTCCATCATTTTATTTTTCAATGTCATCTATTGATTCTTTAGATCAAAATCTTTCCTAACATTTTTATGTTAAAAATACTTTGTATCTAATCTTTCTATACTAATAAAAGAAAACACATGAGGGACACATGACACTCCCTCATGAATTCTCCAATCTTATTATTTAATACAATAAATTTAAATATAATTATATTAATTGATTTTTGAAAACAAAATATAGATATACCAAATTGAATTTAAGTAATTTTATTAATAATTAATAATCATAGTTGTAACAGATTTCATTAAAACCTGATTAAATGATTTTTATTATTAATGTAGATAAATCTGTTTCTAATAATTTCTGTTACAACTACAATTATTAATGTAACATCCGGCCTCTCTCACCACCAATATTGTCCGCTTTGCTCCGATGGGTTGCTCATCCAGAGCTCACGGATTTGTTTTTGGTCGCCCCGGTGGAGACTTCCCAGGAGGTTACCCATCCTGATACTACTCCCACCTGAGCACGCTTAACTGTGGAGTTCTCCTCTCATCCACTAGCATTAAGCCCACAAATGGTATCAGAGCCACTCCTGTGCCGTTCGGGATGGTGGGGCAAACCTCATCGAGGACGATGAGTCCCTAAGGGGGGAGGGTGATTGTAACAGTACTGATTTCTGAGAAGATTAACATGGACCTTTTTATGACACCCTAGGCAAATCCCACATCGGCCGTGGCCAGGAGAGATCCTTGGTTCATAAGTAATCGAAAGCCTCTTAAATCACCAACGCGTTTTGGGCTTAATGCTAGTGGATGAGAGGAGAACTCCACAGTTAAGCGTGCTCAGGTGGGAGTAGTATCAGGATGGGTGACCTCCTGGGAAGTCTCCACCGGGGCGACCAAAAACAAATCCGTGAGCTCTGGATGAACAACCCATCGGGGCAAAGCGGACAATATTGGTGGTGAGAGGGGCCGAATGTTAAATTCTTTTATTAATATTTTTCTCGGCCCACTCTTTTAAGAAAGATGATGAGAAAGTAAATTAAGGACTTCGTGATCATCTAGGCTTAAAATAGGTGTTTTGGTTTCGTAATCAAAAAAATAAGGTACGGATAGTCTAAACCCTTTCTTTCAATACGAGCCGTTTGGCCTACGGGCATCTGATTCCTGGTTTTAAACTTCGTATTAAGATCATGTTATGAAAATATGTATTTAAGAAGCGACAAGTGTTTCGAAAATGTTTTACAATATTTATTTATTGAAATGAGAGAGGCCGGATGTTACAAATGGTATCAGAGCCACTCCTGTGCCGTTCGGGATGGTGGGGCAAACCTCATCGAGGACGATGAGTCCCTAAGGGGGGTGATTGTAACAGTACTGATTTCTGAGAAGATTAACATGGACCTTTGTATGACACCCTAGGTAAATCCCACATCGGCCGTGGCCAGGAGAGATCCTTGGTTCATAACTAATCCAAAGCCTCTCTCACCACCAATATTGTCCGCTTTGCCCCGATGGGTTGCCCATCCAGAGCTCACGGATTTGTTTTTGGTTGCCCCGGTGGAGACTTCCCAGGAGGTCACCCATCCTGATACTACTCCCACCTGAGCACGCTTAACTGTGGAGTTCTCCTCTCATCCACTAGCATTAAGCCCAAAACGCGTTGGTGATTTAAGAGGCTTTGGATTACTTATGAACCAAGGATCTCTCCTGGCCACGGCCGATGTGGGATTTGCCTAGGGTGTCATACAAAGGTCCATGTTAATCTTCTTAGAAATCAGTACTGTTACAATTAATACAATTACTAAAATTCAATTAATAAAATTATATTTTAATACAAAATTACAAATAAACTATTAGACATACTTTGAAAAATTTATTAACAAACCGAATAAAACGATAATGATGTCCAGTCCAACTGGGGAGGTGGGAGGGTTTACACGCTTGCATGGTTCCTACTCGGAAGGGTTCCCAGGTTTGAGTCTCGCCATCCATCGAAAAAAAATATACCCAATAGGGTTGAAAGGAACCGTTGTGTGGTGTATGTGTGTGATGTAGTATCATGGGTGTGTGTAAATGATTTTTATAAACATCAGTGCTATCATTTTATTTTATTTTAACTTGCTTTTATTATCCTATTATCTATAAACAACATTATATATTTTTTTGTTTGATAAAAGTACGTTTAGTCCACTAAAGGAAATCCATAATTATGGAACCTAAAGTATAAAATAAACTTTATATGATAATTTTTGGATTTTTAGAAGTTTTTTTTTAATACTAAATAAAAAAACATAGGAATTGTAAACTGTGATAATCTTGAAATTTAGGAATTTTATTAACTAGTATATGCTTTGGTTAAATTCGAATAATTATGTTCGAGTTCTTAGTCGCCGGGGAAGTATAACAAACGGGTCAGTTAATATAGCTAGTCTATTATAACCTGATTTAAAACATAATGGGATTTATGTTCGCGTACTCAACGAAGACGATTTTCGCTTGCTTAACTAAAGTTCAAACAAATTTCATTTATATTCGTTCATTTCTTGCAAGTTCATCATCACAACAGAGGTGAGTATTTCCTATCCCCTTTTTGTTTTTATTCACTTTTGGGGTGTTACATATACACTTATACAAATTTCACATACAGGTTCACATTTTTACAATACAATTCTAGTACTATGTGCATTTGCTTACATACGTGCTTTATGCTTAGACATTACATGTAGAATACATTTGTACTTAGTGAAATCATTAGCCATGTACAAGCCGACCTTAACATTGGATAGCGCTACTGGATTGACAACCCGCCTAGGTTGATTCTCCCCCTTTTTCATCGGAGAATCCATGGTCATTGTTAAGTTATTATCCAATTATTTGGATAAGTACACCGCCGTTCATTTAGTACATTATACAGTCACAAGATTGATTTCGCTCATTTGTATGATACATAGTTTACATAATTGCACTGTAGCTTTGCACTTGAATTGTATAACATTTTCCAACTTACTATATGTATTAAATCTAGGAATGTTCACCAACATTTCATATGTTGACAAAATTTATTTTGTACATGTTTCAGGTGCAGTTTGATCTTAGTACTATAGCATTGGACTTTAGTGCTTGCTTTTAATAAGTTATTTCAAATTTCATGTTTCGTTCAGACTTTTGTATTTTTTTTTTCCATTTCATCTATGTAAGACAATTTAAATTATTCAATAATATATTTACATTTTAGTACCATGTGCTTTTGAACAATCGTCACTACGTGACACCTCGATGATTCTGCCATCGGTTGGGTGTTACAGTGTGAGGAAGGGTTCGATCCGGGGGGTGGGGGGTTCTAGCTAAGAGGTTTATCATTGGTCTACGCCTGGAAAAAAAACTAACCGAGTTAAACATTATTATAAAAATGATTGATTATTTTCTAAAATAATACATTTATATGTCATTAACTTTAAATTTAAATCATGTACCTTAAATTAACCTGTTTTTTAAAATATGATCTTTTATTCTAAATTTAAAACTATATTTGTTATGTTGCTTGACAAATGATTTTTAAGCTTTACTGTTACTGGTTTTGGTTAATTATTTAGATGTTAAATATGCACACAAAATATTATTAGTTTTAGATGTTAACAATAGTTCAAAAGTCAAATAAACAAATTAATAATAACACGATGTAATTAGCTAAGCTTTTGTGAGACTTTTATATTGTTATGAATAAATCATGAAATAAACCAATCAACATTAATCTTTTTCTATCTATACTAATAAAAGATAATACATAGGGTATAAGGAATTCCCTCATAAAACCTCCAATTTTATTATTTAAAACAATACATTTATTTTAATATAATTGTTGAAATTCTTATTTATTAACTAACCGAAGTCAACTTTATTAAACAAATATTCCTTGTTTTTTAAGATAGCATAGTTATATGTTATTAAATTTAAATATAAATCGTGTACCTTAAATTAACCTATTTTTTAATATTTAGTTTTTCACTCTATGTTTAAAACTATATTTTGTACAATATTTTAAACGTATGAGGAGTTACTTTCAAATTAATTTCATTTTTTTATATCTTAGCCTAAATAGATTTATTCTTATTACTTTTGATTTTTTTTGTTTTGTTGTACCTGCAGTCTACAAGTTAACAACCACGGTATGAAAGATATATTTTCGAAAGTTTGAAATAGTTTTACGTGAATATGAATGTTTTTTTTACAATAAATTATTAAGAGACCGATGAATATTTTATATTTTTTTGGTCATAAATACATTTTTTTTATTTTCAGTATAATATGTAATCTAACTTTTCTTAATTATGCTTACAAATTTATATATATAAACTAAATTGTTCAACCCGTGTATCATACGGGTACATAACCTAATACTTTCTTAAAAGTAAACGTATGAATCTACTATGTTTTAGTTAAGGTTTGAAAATAAACACATACCTATGTACTTTTAGCATCTAGACTTGCATATGGTATAAAACAAATTTTGATTCAAACCAATAAAAGTTATACTTAGAAAATAAGTTAAAATGGATGGACTATAATATTCGATTAAATTGTACGAGAAGAAACAAAGCATTTGGGAATATTTAGCGAGGGGTCATTATGGCACATCTTTTTAAATCACCAAATATTGCATGCAAATAAACAACCACGTGCGATTATTCTTTTATAAGAAATGCGTACCATACCAGAAAAAAATGTTTAAAAAGAGTATATATTCTTTGTTTTATCCGTCAATTTGAAAACTTATTAAAGAAAAAAAAAAGATATAACAGTTTTTTTTACACATGTAGTAGTTATGAATCACAACTTTCCATCC
Source organism: Ambrosia x helenae (assembly GCA_030844895.1). Classification (NCBI taxonomy): domain Eukaryota; kingdom Viridiplantae; phylum Streptophyta; class Magnoliopsida; order Asterales; family Asteraceae; genus Ambrosia; species Ambrosia x helenae. The sequence goes on from CM061232.1 coordinate 37,531,774, forward strand.
TTTACTTTGGGTCTGGGGACTTTTGATCGGCTGAAACAATAAAAAAAATACCCACGCCAAAATACAACGTGAAAAAAAACCCTCATGCCCATTTTTGATCAATAACGTTTTCAGGGGCGGTGTACGGGACGTTATGGTGGTGGAGGGGGAAAAACACCTAATTTCACACTCCACTACACATGGTCTTAGAAAGAAATAAGAGAATCAGTGATAGTTTCAAAAATTTCCATTGGCATGAATCGAAAACGGATTAAATTAAGGGTATAGGGGTAGAGGGGGCACTCTTTTCATCTACGCTAGCCCCCTCCAATCATGCGTTATCATGTTATATGTTCCATAAACTACTCTAACGTTGATAATCATCGGCATCGCTCCTTTAAACTACCTTAAAACTTTTTGATTTAAAATAAAAAATAAATTAATCACAAACAAAAATAAAACACCTAAACACAATTAAATAAAAAAACATTATTCAAATTAAAAAAAATAATACAATAAAACTATTTCTCGTCCTACTCGAGAAGGTGTGGTTGATCTTGAGTTGCAAGATATGCCACAATATCAAATCGAAGTCGGAATTGTGTATCTACATCCACCAACTCACCAACGGTGTCATCATAAAAAAAATGGACTGCACTAGATTATCCCTTATGTTAACTGATGAAAAGCTTTTCCCTCATCCTTTAAAATTATGTTGTGCAATATAATGCATGCATACGCCACGTTCCTAATCTTGTCTACAATCATAGCCAACATGGTTTGCCTATGTATGCCCCATTTATCCTTTAAACACTGAAAGTGCGCTCCACATATTTTCTTGCCGACTCTTGCAATCTCTTAAACTTCTTTTCATTCGGATTGGTTGGATATGGAAATGTTTTCACAAACGTTGACAAAGTAGAGTAGATTTCGTCGGTTAAATAGTATCCACATTTGTATGAGTGTCCTAGGTGTTGTTCAATTTCATTGAGTGAGAAATATTGGAGATTGCAGGAGAACACCAATGTTGTTTGACACAGTCGGACCATAGTACACATGCAAAAACTGTAAATCCTCTAACAGAACCACTTCGAGCATGACCGTCGGTATTTTTTTTATCACCTCTCATATATTGGCCTCACAACGCAGATGGACGCATTTTCCGAATCAAATGTGTACCGTTGATGCTACCCATCATCCCATGAATGTGATGCTTTCTTCAAGTAATTGGTACAAAACCTCAACATCGTGGTGTGTTGGTCTAGCAAAAAATTATCATCGTATAAGTGAACTACAGCATGGCAGAAAAATTGTAGGCATTCCCATGAGGTCCTTGTAGACATACATAAATACACATCGTTTTCGTCAGGATTATTAAAAGTCGTCAGTTGTTTAACGGCAGATGTGCCTTTTTGTAGCGACGTAAAACTCTTTCATCCTACCGTCTGTTCCATCTTGAAACCATTCATACTGTACTTCTACGTCACCAACAATTTTTAGAAACAACCGTCTTGAAATGCATAACCGTGGACAGAAAAAACCGTCGTATTTTGGCTCCTCCACAAAATAATCTTCCATGAGAATTTGTGACCTTTTTTATGATCAGCTGACATGAGATGTTGATGTTGTTGTGTGTTCAACTTCGGCTTCGTTGAAACATTACTATCGCAATCGTTTGTGAAATAATCTTCTATACTATCGTTTGTGAAAATATCACCATCGGAATCGTTTGATGGAATGAGTAAACCGAGGTTACCATTAGAGAACTTAGCCATGCTAATTGGATAATTTCTAAAATTATATAGAAAGGTTTGTGAATGGCTAGAAGTTGAATGAATTAAAATTGTGAAAGGGTGAGTATTCGTATTGATTTAAAATGATTTAAATAACTTTTTAAGTCCCGAACGGTCATGTTGACATTCCCAAACGGTCACAAAGACCAACCCTCATGACGCTTTCTCTACCCAACAACCCTACCCGTAAACGATACCTAAATTGGTGGAGGCCATGTAGTCACACGAGTTTAATACCGCACACCCTATCCATGGGCGCCCCTTCTACCCTAATCTGATATTGTAACTTTAAATTGAACTTGTGATTAAATATAGCAGCTATATATATATATATACATACATATATCTATATATATACATATAAACGAATCCACACAGCCATAACTTTGACCCAAACAACTCATTTAACCGACCCAAAACCCCGAATCCTAGTCCACCTCAAAACCGTTATGTACAAATTTGGGTAATTCACCCAAACAAAATGGCGTACACACACCTTATAACCGACATGTTTTATCTGGCGTCTCAATATCTACAAACAAACTTCCCTTTTCCAATATCATTGATGCGTCTAGTTTTAGTAATTAGAAAAGTTATCATTTTTCCCGGTGCCAAAAAGTTGATGTGTTAATTTCAAAACCTTGGTTTTGGGAAAAGATTAATTTTTACTAAACTGTTTATTAAGTTTTAAATTTATAAGTAAAAGATAAATACTTAGAAACTAAAACCAACACAGCAGAGAACCTGACGTGCATAGTACAGATTTCTAGGGTAAATACCGAGTATCGTACTCTAGAGAACACACTTTCCCCTACTCAACCCTCTATCACTTTAATTATTCGGGTTTGAAAACGAAAATAAAATGGTGGGGTTCTAAAACAAAAATGGTTTTGAAAAAGGGTTTGGTTTTAAAATAAAAAGATAAAAATAGTAGGGATAACAAACATGCACATCTCGTGGATCCTCCGTATAAGTAGACAGTTTGTTATAAAAGCAGTAGTAAATTTAATTATCGGTGAGGAGAACGAGGGAAAACGGTCCCTTCAGAGTAGGAGATGAGAAAAGAAATAAACCAAGGATGACATTCTGGCAACTATATGGCTCACGCACAGGGGAAGTGTACGATTCCCCATAAAGGTGTCTTCGGACTACTGGCCCGTAAGCCGGTCTTCTCCTAGTTAACAATGTGATGTTACCTAACTCACACTAGCCGTGTAGCTTTTTGGAAAGCTTGAGTCCTGCTTTTTAGGCACTTCCCAAACCACCGCCAAACCACTCGTTTAAGCACTGGGTTCTCTAATTTACCTTCCTAAATTTATGTAGAGACTTAATTCCTATGAGGAATCCCTTTCACCTCTCTCAACTCTCACTTTCCGTACCGAATGATCTCACATGCCATCATCATGTGTGATGGGGGATCCTCTAAGAAGTTAACGGCGTTGTACTAACGAGAGTTGGGTAAAATATCCTTGTTTAATTTATATTTTAAAAGTGACAACTTAATAATTTATTGATAAGATAAATCTAAGTTTGGTTTAGTGATTATGTGACTTAACAAACCTAACCCTTAACCCCCGAGACTTATGGATAAAATCCTTAACAAAGGTGGAACATAATCCTAAAGGTGTGTAATCCGAAGATCGCTGGTGCACCCGTAGGGAATCCTCCCTTTGCCAAGAAAGTCACTCACACATCTGGTAAGAATCAGAAACTCGTCACCCGGATCTAGGGGTGAGCATTTCGTGATTCGGACCCACAGGAACCTTGGACCCGACCCACGAGAACCTTGGACCCGAACCTTTTTTAATATATGGGTCGGTTTCTGGTTCTAGATTTATATGAATTATCGGTTTCGGGTCGGGTCGGTTCCAAACCCACAGTTCTAATATAAGAACCACAAGAACCGTTTGTATTTTAATTAAAAAATAAAAAATAATCTTTTTGTAGTCTTTTCTCTATTCGTTTGTACGTTTTATTGTAATCGAATTCATGTAATGTCAATACAATATTAAAAATATTGTTTATAATAATAAATTGTATTTTTCTTGAAATATTTTTTGGCTTAATGGATATGCATAGATGTGATATATTATATAATATATATTATATCCAAATTTGAAGTAAATATTTATATATATATATCTCTGATGTGTGTGTGTATTTATTGTGTATACATAACAGATTTACATAATGTTTCTATTGATGAGAATGACAAAATTGTTACGAAAACATAAGTCGAGAAACGAAAAATGACATAAAAAAAACTCATGGGCTATTGTTAGACTGTCCGTTGTGGAAGCGCGAGTAGCACGACGCGAACGAGGTTTTAGCGCCCGTGCTCACCCCCAAACACAACAGCCCCACGCGAACAGTCCCGGTGCGAGCACAAGCGATGGTGGTCGCGTGGGTTAATGGAAAAAAGTGACCTTTGGTCGCGCTGTTGCTCACCTCCAGCCACAGCGGGGTCAAGTGACCGGATTACTTGATAGTCATGTCGGTAGCTTGCGCACGTTCTCTCGCGCGTCCCCAACGGACGACCTTAGAACCATATGGAGGAATTCTTTTACGAGCATGGTAAAAGAATAAGAATGTGTAAATCCTCTAAAAGTGGCTATTGCATTAAAGGATTCTAGAGGGTCAGACCCTTTTACCCGACCCATCAGAACCTTTAGGACCCGAAACCACATAGCCTTTTAAGGTTCGGTTCGTTGTTCCTAATTTCAACAATAAAAGGGCATACGGTTCTGGTGGGTCCGGGTCCAGGTCGGGTCGGTTCCGAACCCTTTGCACAGCCCTACCCGGATCTGGTCCACTTCAGAAGCCATTGCTTAAAGCCCGGTTTGGATATCAGAAACCTGAAGGATCTGTCTCACTACCGGTTTCCTTGCCTTGGATCTAGCTCGGGACTACCAGAAGCCGTACGAACCTCATTATAGTTAATTTTATTATTTAAGTTAGGGTTGATTTTAAAGGTTTATCAAGTTAATCACTAATTGAATCTGTCACAAAGATAAACATTCAAGAATTAGTTAAAAAGATAAACACACCGAATAACTAAAAATAAACTACTACTAATAATAAAAGTCTACAAATCGAAATAGGTACGGAAGATACTAGATGGATACAACCATAAATGATAATCAACATAAGAACATGGGTGTTTCTAACTCATAGACAAGTCTTCCACCTCCTTGATCCTATGCTTCAAATATGATCCTCACGACCCTCGATGTTTTATTGCATGTAACTACTCCTACAGTTCCATTCTCGGCCAAGATAATCAAGGTAAGATGAATCCTAACCTTGGTGAGATGTTATGATGGCCCTAAGGCCTCCCACAAGGCCCCAAGAACTCTGCAAGAAGCTTGGAAGTCGACCCAAGAAGGCACAAGAAGTAACACTAAATGATTGAGTTGAGCTTGCTATTTATAAAGCTGTCAGGCCAAGCATGGGCGTTCTCACGGGTGTGCACGACCGTGCAACTGCCCCACGTACGTTATGTTGTTGTAGGATATGTCTTGTTTGTACTTTTGTTCATGCACGGGCGTGCCACTTGATGTGTACGAGTGTGCCAGTTGACAAAACTAGTTTTCTTGTCTCCCAAGTTGGCTGCTTTTTCTTCTAGTATGCGGGGCCCTCGTGCAAGGGAGCATTTGGTCAACCCCCGGGTTAATTTTATCATCATTTAAGCCCCGGAAAAGTCTTTACACATACTTGGAACATGTTTCGGGTCTCGTATTCCCAGGAATCTCCGGTTTTAGCTATTTTTACCCGAAAAGCATCTATTTTCGGGTTGGAGCTCCAATTTCCTGATAAATACAAATAAGAACAATTAAGTAACTATAATTATCAATTTAAGCTCAATTTTGCCCTATTATGAGACTAATCATGCATGTTTTATATTTGTGAATGATGGAACATCAATCATTGTCTCAATTTTCACTACCAAACATCCCTCAACAATAATCCCCATGGACCCTATGCTTGACTTCATGCCGGAAGCCCAACCACAAGATGTTGGTGAACGTCGGGAAAAGGGTAAGAAAGAGAGGCCACGTGAAGAAAACTGAGGTGGAGACGAAAGGCGTTCACCCAATTGCGATTAAATAGACATTCGAGGAAGAAGTAGTTTTAATTAATTTTTCAATATTTAAAGAAAACTATATATTGTTATTTTAGTTTTATATAATTTTTTTTCTAATAAGTCTTTTTTTAAAATAGGTACTGATCAATACAAAAAAGAAATTTGGAATCAAATTAATGATCTTTATCACGCAACGTAAACGAGACTTTACCGAAAGAATGATAGTCTCTCATAAAAGTGTCGTGAAATAAATATCGATGTGACGACCTTTAACGGTTACTACCACAATATCAAGAATAACCCAAAAATTGGTGAAACCAAAGCTAACTACGTGACGAGTCGTTTACCACTTTTCAAGAAAAACATAAACACGCTTTCGAATTTATGCATTGTTGGGAAGTGGCGGGGTGCGATACCATCTGTAACATCCGGCCCCTCTCACCACCAATATTGTTCGCTTTGCCCACCCAGAGCTCACGGATTTGTTTTTGGGTGCCCTGGTGGAAACTTCCCAGGAGGTCACCCATCCTGAAACTGCTCCCACCTGAGCACGCTTAACTGTGGAGTTCTCCTCTCATCCACTAACATTAAGCCCTAAAACGCGTTGGTGATTTAAGAGGCAAGACATTACTTATGAACCAAGGATCTCTCCTGGCCACGGCCGATGTGGGATTTTACTGGGGTATCACAGAGAGAATCATCTAGACGATTGAAAACAAGCTTCTCTACCCGTTCGAATGCTCGTAATGAGTTTGATCTAAGTGATGATGATGTCGAGGTTGAAGCGAACTGCTCACCCGGTAGAGATAAATAAAAAAAAAAAAAAAAGAGGTCATCAGATCATCTAATACGGGTGTGGACTATATAGAACATTTATCCGAGCTACATGAACGTATTTGTACGTTCAAAAATATTCAACAACAAAAGCTCGAGCAAAAAAGAAATATTCAGAAGATATTTGAAGAAAAATGAATTTAAAAATAGAGAAAAAATCGGCAAAAGAAAAAATAAGACGATATGAAATTCCTTGCATTGAATATTGATCACATTGCCGGTCTCAAAAAACAAATATTCGAGGATATGAAAAAACAAATCATGATAAAAATATAATCTTAGTTAGAATTAATAATTTTTAATTAAGTTTTTATTATTTTAAGTATTTTAGTTACCAGCCTGTAGTTTTTTGTGGCTTAGAGGGGAAAAATCTTATTTGTTAACGTAACTGCCACATCTTACTCCACACTCCCCCCCCCCCCCCTCGCGCCCGTGGTCACACCGAATAGTCTTACCGTGAATGTATAATTAAAAATATATATATAGTCTTAGAGTGAATGTATAATTAAAAAAAAACTAAAAGCATTTACAATAGCCGATAGGTTTCTCATCCCCATCCACATAATTACAATAAAAATCACTATATTTTCTCTTTTTTTCAAATAAATAATATTTTTATACATTTATCATTACCTTTTCTATCTTCTCAACTCACAACCACTTTTAAAATATTAAAATTAATGCATGGGAACGGTGACTTTCGAAATATTCATTTAAATAGCATCATTTCTTCTCTCCTTTACATACAACCATTTTTTAAAATACACAGAACTCACTAACAAATACATTATAACCTATCATGAATGCTCTAAGAGAGGTCTTATTTATTTAACGGAAGCTTTTGTTAACAAGATAATTGGTCACACTAAGACCCACCGTAGTGGTTAACAAAAGGGGCGCTATTTTAGAAAATAAAGCCCCCCACACCGCTACAGGGGGCTTTATTTTTGAAAAACAAGCTTTGGCGTTATAAAAATGGCGTCGGACCATATATACCCCCTCCAATCAAATTGTGCCACATGATACTCTCTCTCTCTCTCTCTCTCTCTCTCTCTCTCTTATTATTTTTTTACTTTAAAAATATAATAAAATATTAATAGGGGCTTTATAAATAAAGTCCCTATCACTACACCCCCTTTTCAATTGTTCTCTCCATGCTAACTCAGCAGCCACGTGAACCAATCAGAAAGGGGGGCTTTATAAATAAAGCCCCCCACTACGCATTGTCTAATAGACAAGATTTGAGTAAGTGTCTGTGTGTGTGACGTCAACTAACAAAGAAAAAATGATAACATGTCAACTATTCTCTTATATATTAAAACAAAGACAGTTGAACAGTAGTTTTATGCTATTGGATGGAAATTGTTTGTTCGTTCTTTTTTACTATATTTTACTATATTGTTGCTTTGTAAAGTGTGTTGTGTTTTTTTTTATTTGTTGCTATATATGACCCATGAATGGCCCACCAACTTAAGTGAATTTGATTGAGCAAAGTTGATATGCTGATAAGTTATAGTTTTAGTAGTGTATAATTTATTGCTAACGTGTATTGATAATTTTTTTTTCGAAAGCCTCTTTGTAGTAAGTATCGTTTTTTTAGTTCAATAAAATTTTGTGCCACTGGAATCAACCGTCAGCTCATTGAATTTGTATTTGTATACTATTAAAACAATGACACTTCTACAGTGTCAAAGACTAATATACGCCACCCAATAAACAATGAAATCGACAACCTTTTTGTCTAAAAAAGTGCCTATTTATTATATTGAAATTTGTGGCATTTAATGGGCTATCAATATTGGGAAATTTGGGGCTTCAGATCAGTGACATTTAATGGGTCACCAATATCGGAAAAATTTGGGCTTCAGATTAAGTTAACAACAGGCAACCCAACTGTTGTAATGTTAAGGTTGGTTTGGAACTTAATGAGGTGCGAGTATTTTTTTTAAAGCCCACGTGAAAATAACAGTCACTTAATGTTATCTTTAATGTCCACAAAACCCTCAACGCAACAGGAGTTCCCTTAGCGAAACGCGATCTTTACCGTCCACCAAACCCTCAACCCAACAGAAGCTCCCGCAGCGAAGCGCGGGTACTACCACGCTAGTTATATTTATTAAAATGAGTAGTTTAAAATCATAAAAAGGCACATCGAATAGAATTTCGGTTGCCAATGAAGCCACAGCGGAGTGGTGGAGGTGTGAGGGTTTTCCCCCCTAAGGTCTCGAGTTCGAGTCTTGGGGTTTCCCGTACTGGGATTTTTCAAATGCCCTCTGGGTCTGGAGTGGGCCAGTTGAGCCCTTGTCTATGGCCACTGGGGGGCGCTCAGTGGGTGTTTGTCCAGTCAAAAAAAAAGAATAGAATTTCGGTTCGTTAATTTATCTGTTGTTTGTAGTCGTGTGTTAACTAATAAGTTAAAATACATATCTAATACAGATTTAAATAGAATAAAATTTAGGAAATTATAAAGAAACCCTTAGTATGTCATTTTAACTTTGGACTATTTGAACATATTTATCCATGCCTCCTCCTTTATAATATGTAGTATAGATATAGATATAGAAATGCAATCACTATTCATTTAGTTGCAAAATTATTAGATAGAAAAATTAGTGACTGATTAAAATAATTAAAGTCCATTTTTCCAAAAAAAAAAAAAAAAGATGTGGTTGCCAACAAATTATTTTGATACCTTTTTTAGACGGGACTTGGACCTCATGGTGAGTAAACCAAAACCATTAAGGTCGACATTAACTGTATACTCTAGTTGGTAAATAGTCAAACCAAGTGCACCATGATAAGATATTCACTTTACGCATATGACAGAGACAACGAATTGAGGTCCCGTACTAGTCACATGTACACGCCATTATCACGTCATAACGATCAAACTTGCTGATAGATGGTATAAGCTAAACCAGACACAACAATCTTGAGTATTCGAGAAAACAAGTATTTAAATAGGGTTTACGAATCATAATCAACTTAGTTTTATTTATTTTTCTTTAAAAAATATTAAAAAGAAAAATAGAAAATTAGAAAAAGAAAAAAAATAAAAAAAATGTCTTTTTTTTTCAAATAAATGAAAAATGATAGTACAATTGAGAATTTTTGCCTTTTATAATTATTATATGTAAAAGATAAATACAGTATAAACATACCCAGCTTGTGACGTACTGATAGTACCGACCGATCAAAGGACATCGATCAAAATGTGTATACAATTATGAAAAAGAAGTAAAACTATAGTATAGTAGATTGAAAGCCTGGTCGTCTCCACTGAGAATTGGTGGAAAGTTGTATTTTTTTTTTAACTAAACTAACTAACTAATTGCTTTATTTGATTGGATTGAGTTCTAAAGAAACGAACTTGTTTATGATTTGTATACAATTATGAAAAAGAAGTAACCCCCTTGGGATTTCCAGTTCAATGATTCACCCGACTCATGAGCTTGCTTCATCTAGCTAGATACCACATAGACATGGCCTTGTTAAAGATTTAATTCAAGTGATAAGCACAAACATGTTTTTAATAATAACGTATGCAATTTATTTACCAAACCATATGTGTCAAAAATCCTCCGAATAATCACACTGCTCAAGATGCAAGAAACTGAATGTGAATGATAAAAGACGAGTAATTGCAACACACACAACTTATTTAACTTAAAACAAACCACAGGTATTCTTCAAAACAATGAAAAACAATCCAATCAGTAAATCAACAAGTTTTAGGTTTCACAAAGACAAACCGTACACCCGAAGGTGGTTACAAAAGGTTCTAGCCGCTCATTATCATGGTAAGATCTTCAATTGATGTTTTGTTGGAAGTTGGACACATGAAGGAATGGATGGAAAATGATTAGGGAATGATTAATTGATGAAAAACACCTTGAGGATCACAAAACGGCTAGGGTTCAATATCTTTTCGTTTAGGGATGTTTATCCTTAAATATGGTGCAAAATTGTTAATTTTCGCAAGTTTCTCGACACCCGACATATAGTGGCGCCACCTGCAGCGTAACCATGCGGTGGGGATCAACGATCTGCTTAAATGCGCTGAAAATCAGCGCATGCTTGCCCCCTTTTGTTGTTTCCAGCGCAGTTATACCCCCCCCCCCCCACACCAATGCGTGGTTGCGCTGATGCCACTTTCCTTCTTGTTTTCTCCTTAAAATCTTCGTTATACCTCGTTTTCTTTCGTTTATGCGGCCACATCTTCGTATTTCAAAACTCTATTACACCATCATTTAATATCTTCAATTCAAATCAATTTGTTTTCTCAAAAACACTTCTAATCTTCAATGGTTTTCCCCCATGTGCTTGTTTCTTCATGATATAAGCTCGTTTTCGCTCCTTTTGCACATGAACACCTGCTAAACACATGCACGCTAATTAATAACTAAAACTAATTAAAAACACATAAAGAACGACGCAAAACTATCACTTTAGAGTGCGATTTCATCAACACATAAGGAGTTTAGTCATATTTTCAAACTTTTACAGAAATAGAATAAAGAGAAATGAGATATCAATGTTAAACTAGTAGTTTTGATATGAAAGTGTTGTTATAAAAACAGGGTCAAGCTTGTCTCGCGTAAGCGGATAACAAACCATCTACTCTTGAAGTGATTTACAAATAACAAGTCAATAGGTTTTGTAAGAGCATTCCCATTAGGTTACTTATATTTTTTGGAGTGAATCCCCCATATTTTAAGATAGGGTTGTGAGTGGAGGATATGGAGAACCTACTGTTTAGCAGTATATTTGGGGATATCTGGAGAGGGCATAGTTTTCTGCATTTATTTTTTTTAATATTTTTGAAGTGGTTGTGAGTGAGGATAGAGAAAAAATAATGATAAAAGTATAAAAAAAATATTATTTAATTAAACAAGAGGGAAAATTTATAGTGTTTTTAGTGTAATATGTGAGTAAGGATAAGAATGATGAAAACGTTTTTGGGTACATGTGGACAATAAAACGTTTTTGGTATTGTGGAACTAGATTTTTTTTTTTTTTTTTTTTTTACTAATTTGTAGAGTGTTGTTCTTCAGCAAAATGGATGAAAACGGAAAATGTGGCAAGAAATAGCAGGGGCGGGGCAGAAGGGTTGGTTAATATTTAAAAGACAAAGAACTTTATATAAAGGTGTGGATTTTTAGTAATGATATGACTATATTTTTTAGTATTTGGAGATTTTCTTATTGGGTGATTTTTTTTTTGGTCTGTTTTTGGAGATTGAGTGTTTAGCTCACTAGGCATGTTTTATGTGTTTTTGAGGGTACTTGCTGTGTGTCGGTCTTATTTATGTTTTACCAAGGGGTGCATATTTCGGTCTTAATGGTCTTGACTCTTGAGTTGTATACACTATAAAGCAACATGTGGACATGAATTTCTAACCAAAAATCTCATGCTCGCTAATAAATTTAAATAAAAAATCTTAGTTTCTTTTCCTTTTAATAAATTTAAATGATTTGACATATTTCATTTAACTTTTTAACGGATCCACTTGAGGGGCGGTCCACCCTAAGACCAGCGAATGTTCTTGTGTTCGGGTGGGCGCAGGGCAAACACGCATGCGTTGATCTCACATGGCAGACCGTCTTAAAAGTTGAATCGAAGAAAGTTGACAAACATGAAGTTGTTTGTCTAGAAAACCAACACGTCTTTGTGCCCTTCGCTTTTGATACATTTGGGGGTCTTGCTCCCGAAGCAATCCGGTTTTTAGATCGGGTAAAAAAGGGTGGTGCAGAGTAACTCTCCTGTGGCCAAGGACACAAGCTTTATTTTTAATAGAGTATGCTTTACTATTCAAAAAGGGGTACCGGCGCAGCTTGTTACCCATTTACCCGCCACTCACTTGTAATTCTTATTGGTTTTTAATTAAAAGTTTTGTTTTAGAAAAAAATATTTGTCGATAAACTAAGTTGTGTACCTAATTATAGGGCTGATCTAGCATACTAGAGGTAGCCCATGCTATCCCTCAACTTTGTTGGCGAAGTATAAAATTAGTGTAATTTGTTTTTCATGTATCGTATACCCCTGACCAAATATTAGGATACCCTAGGTACAAAAAAAAAAAAAAAGAAATTTTTAGAATTCCCCTGAATTTTTCTTCTAAATCCGCCACTGCTAATTAGTTATTAGACTGAATTACAAGTTTTGTCCTTTAGCTTTATATCATATTTCAAAGAATGTCCTTTAACTTCAAAATTGATTGGTTTTGTCCTTTATGTTCCAAAATCTTGCATTGTTTGTCCTTTAACCCTAACTCAGTTAGATTTTAATGTTAATGTGAGGGTAAATATGTCTTTTTACTCTTTCAGACTATTTATGTAACTAACATAAATTTTGGACAAGTATATATGTTTTATATAAGAAAAGTTGAAAGAAAGAAATAAACATACAACCCAACATCCTCTCTCTCTAGTCTCTGCTATCACCACCAACCACCATCATCAACCATAACCACCACCCCATAAACGACATAACCATCGGCTCTGTCACCCCCACCCACACCTTAACCTCCCTTTATCACTGTCCCTGTTCCCATGCATGTCTGGTTCCCACGTCACCGTCGTCCTCCTCTCTCTATCTCTGTGTTCCACTTTTCTCTCTCTACCCCCTCTTTCTAATTCCCGATCTATGTCTCTATGCCTCTATCTTTCCATCTCCAATAAAGCTAGGATTTCTTTCAAATATGCAGATTAGGTCAAGTATTTGGGGTTTCTTTCAAGATGGTTAACCGACGGTGATAATGGAGGTAAGGGGTGTGGGTGGGAGGTGGTGAACGATGGGCCAGACTGTGTTTGATTTCTTTAATCGAGCACTACTGCTAGCTCCTTGATTTCCTGCCTACTGTGATTTGGACTCGGATGGTGGTGGGTTTTAGGTGAGGAGCTTTAAATGGTGGGAAGAGGTGGTGACCGAATGGTTTCCGAGTGGGGGTTGGAGGTAGTGTTGGTTGCAAGGGTGGTCGACGAGTAGGTGGTGGTTGGTTATTCAAGGTGGTAGTGATGTACAGTGAAGGTGGAATTAGTGGTGGTGATGTAGAGTGATGATGGAATCAGTGGTGGTGATGTGCGATGATGGTGGAATCAGTGGTTATGGTTGATGATGATGGTTCATGATGGTGGTTGGTGGTGGTATCATTTTGTCATTAAGAGGTTGTTTGGGGGTTGGTTGTGGTCAGACGAGTCAGCAGTGGAGGGTGGTGCGGTAGGTTTGGGGGTTGGGTTGGGTTCGACATGTTACGGGTTGTGGGTTATTGGTGGTAGCGGGTGGTTGTGGTGGTGGTATATGGTGTTGGCTGAGAGAGAAGGGGGAGGGGTCAAAAGTAGGAGGTTTCAGCTGAAGAAGACAAGGTGGTATAGAAAAAAATTTGATTTTTTTTTATTTTGGCTTTTTTTTAAAATTACTTTAAAAAAACGTTTTTTATATAAAAACACATGTATTTACATTTTGGTTCAAAACTTTTAGGTAGTTACACAACTAGTCCCAAAATGAGTAGAAAGACGATTTTACCCTCACATTTTAGTTAAAATCTAACTGGGTTAGTGTCAAAGGACGTAACGTGCAAGATTTTAAAACATAAAGGACAAAACCAATCAATTTTAAAGTTAAAGGACTTTTTAGTAATATGGTATAAAGCTAAAGGACAAAACTTGTTATTCAGTCTAGTTATTAAAAAGCCATCAAACACGCATACAAAAATCACACTAGAGTGCTCTAAAATGATAATATACAAATTTTAGGCGCACGGTTTATGATCTAGTTGATGTATCTTAGACATACCCATAAGACACGAATTTGTTTTAAGTGACGGTATGAAAAACTAATCCTCCTCATTCGCCCTTCTTTGTCCTGTTTATTTTCTTTTATTTTTTTTATTTGTAATGCGCGTCTAAAGTAGTTTTGTTTTTTTTTTTCATTCGATGAATTGGCAGAGTTATATTGAGATAAATAGTGTCACCCGACACCAATGTATTTTGCATATAGAACATTTAACAAAAAAACTTCAAGCGACACCAGTTTTTTGTTTTTTTTTTTTTTTTTTTTTTTTTACAATTGACACCCTTGATTATATATAAAATAAAAATTTACCCTAGTGGCAAAAAAAAACTATATATATAAAAGACATGAACTTGCCATTATTGTCCAAATGGTGGTGGAGGTATAAGACATCGACGGAGCTATTGTGGGTTAAAGTGAATTCTGCGATACATGGTAGAAGTAGATGGCAGGGGTAGTTCCGTGTGTTAGTTCTGTCTCGGGAGTTTGGAAAGAGACTATGTCGATTGATAAAGATTTCTTAAGCAGATGACTAGATCTATAGAGCCGGATTTTCTTGTTATAGGGGATGGTAGTTCTACGAACTTATGGACAGATTTCTAGTGTGGCGATCAGCGATTATGTGATGAATTTTAGACTTTATTTCTAGCGTGTTCACGTAAAAAGGTTAAGGTTGCTGATTGTTATAAGCGGACAGGGGAAAACATCAGCTGGGCCGTGCTTGGGATGGGTGGGCTGGGTTCTGTTGCAGCGCAACAGGAGCTGCAGACGTTGAATGTTAGGTTGCAGCTGCAGTCAATCGGAACATGCAGGGACAGCTGGGTGTGGCGCGAGGCGGGTTCTAGAAAAGAATTGTCTGTGAGGCAGGTCAGGAAGTTTTTGTTAGTGCAGGATCAGTCGGGTGCTTCAGTGTACATGTGGAGCAAATTTGCGATTCCAAAGGTGAACTTCTTTGTATGGAGAGCGATTGACAATAAAGTACCGTCGACGGAGGCTTTGGCGTTTAGAGGGGTATCGATGAGGAATGGAATGTGTTCAATGTGCGAGACAACACTTGAAACTACTAATCATTTATTTGCAGGTTGTTTATGGGTGAGAACAATATGGTGGAACGTGTGCTCGTGGTTGAAGATCCCAGACCCACCTTGGTACGATTCCATCACGCATTTGCTGGATTATTGCGTCTCATTGCAGGGGAGCGATAATAAGAAGTATTGTTATGTATGCCATATTTCTATTGAAGGCTTGGAAAATATGAATAAGGCGAAACGACAAAGTTTTCAATGGTAAGAGTACGAGCACGACAAAAGTTATAAAAGAAATAAAGGAGTCTTTTTGGTGGGTGACGAAAAGATCCATGATCCGTGTTGTCGACCCATCAATGTGTAAAGAATTTTCTGATATTGATTTCGGCTAGGTTATAGGCGTCTTTTTGTTATATTTTTCATATTTTTGGTTGTTGTATAGGTAGGTTGTGTTGGGGCCATTTCGGGTGATACGGCCAGGTAACCGCTTGCTAATTGGGCAGTGTATGTACGCTTTGTTTGGTGTTGAATAAATTGCGTTTGGTTGATAAAAAAATATTTTTTTAAATTCTCTATATATATTAATTCTTAACATCGTGAGGAATAGTAACACTTTGTCTATTGTCTATTGTGATTTTTTTTTTTTTGCAATTAACATTTTTGTTTTCTTTATAGTAGTTTTTTTTAATAATTTTTCCATTTTCTGCATAGTAGTTTTTATAATTTTGCCACAAAATTTAGTGAGTTTAATTTTTTTATTAGTTTTGACGTTTTTTTTCCAAATTCGTTTATCGTTCGATTGCTATTTAACACAATATTTGGTGGTCATATTTGATTCTTTGGATCCTTTTACCCCGCTCGACTTAAATGGCCTTGCCCCACAACGTGGAGATTACTAGTTTTAAAATTTTATTAACGTTTACCTAATAAAACTTATGTACTTTAGTTATTAAGCCCAAGTTTGTTAATTAAACAACTCAATGCCCCGGTTTTTTTTTAAAGTTAAATTTCATTTAAAAGCGCACCAGACAGTCCTCAAAGCAAGGACCCCCGGGCTACAAACCGATTAGATCGAAGTCAATGGATAGTTACACCAAGCGTTCCAATCTAAATCTTTGAATCTAGACCTATTACGAATCCAGAAAAAGGAAATCGATTTTATAAGCTCTACGACTTCTATAGCACTCCGTTTTGTATCTTTGAATATTCTATTATTCTTTTCGGTCCATATCGCCCATATAGAAGTAATCAAAATACCCCGCAAGATGTATTTAACATCCGACGTATGGGCTTGGTGATCGGCCAACTTCATCAGATCAGTGACTTCAAAAGCGTAAATAGGTGGAAGGCGGCACCACGAAGCAACCCGGGACCATAACTCTGCTGCAAAAGAACATCCGATGAACAAATGAACAGACGATTCCGCATCGGAGCTGCAGAAAACGCACAGCTCATTCTGCAGAGTGACTCCTCGATTCAACAGCGCTTCTTTTGTTGGGAGACGATTAATAGCAGCTCTCCATGCCATGACTTTACATTTCAAAGGCGCCCACCCTTTCCACTTCATGTACCAAGTTTGCGGCTGCATATTGACTGCTTGCATTAGAGTTTTCGCTTTCTTCACAGAAAATACGCCATCAGAAGCTGCTGCCCATTTCCATTTATCACTCCCACATCTCCAGCCATAATCATAAATGTCCGAAAGCAAAGAAAGGAGCTCTGAAATCTGGTCAGCGTCCGAGGGAACTACACGCCAATCCCAAGACAAAATTTTGACGCCATCAACAACTTGAATCCTGTCCGCGACGGTCACCTACTTATGTCTCTCAATCCTAAAAAGATTTGGGTAAACAAAACGAAGTGGAACATTATGCAGCCATGAATCTGCCCAAAAACTAATCGAAGATCCATACCCCACAGTTGCAGCGAAATAACTATTAAGCGTAACATCATTCCCAACTCTTTTTACCCAACTTTTACAATCTGTTTCCAGCAACCATTTGTCGAAGGAGAACATGGCAGTAAGGACCATGTCCTACTCGACCCATGGCAGCCCCAAACGACACGTTTCCACAGATGTGACAAACGTCACTCTCATCTTTCAACAAGTTGTCAGTTATGGTCCCTCATGTATTCTGAACGTTTCATTTCAAATCTTTGAATTAATATTGTAAGTTCAAACCCAAGCTCTAGTCAATATTCGTTTCTTATAATTAATTATAATGGATTTTAATTATGTAAAGGAATAACATTAAAACTTTTAGTAAAATTTCAAAGTTAATAAAAATTTTATAAATGTTAAAGTTAACTTGGTTAATGTAGTTAGTGTTTTATAAAAGGAAAAGCTAACCAAGTTGTTTATAAAACTAACCTAGTTAAGAGTTAAGGGACTAGTTGTGCCAAAAGACCAAAGTTTCAAACTGAAAATTCTTTTTTTTTCCTCTCTCTCGTTTTTCCGGTCAGTCCACTTCTGTGACATCCGCCCCTTTCACTTTTATCATTTTACAACTTTAGTCCCCTTATTTCTTACATCTACATTTACAGTCTTGTATTCTGTAACATTCGTGATTTTTATTTTATTTACAACTTTAAGACCTAATATGACAAAAAAAAAATATAACAATAAAACTATACTAATCTTTTTGTTAGTATGTATATATATTACAAAAGGGCTATGAATGATGTTCATATTTTTTAAAAAAAAATGGATTAATACAAAATATTTAAATTATTTATAAGTTACATTAGTAACTTTGAATGTTAATATATTTAATGAAAACATGAATGATATTAATAAAAAAAGAGTTAAAGAAATGAAATAAATTGAGGATACTTGAAACATCTTTTATGTAAATATATACCCTATAAATGACTCCTATGTTTTGTGTAGTCATACAAAAAAAAAATATAAATCCTTTGTACATTACCAAGCTTCAATTTATTTGACTTTGAATCAACATATTAGAAAGTCCAACAATCGCTTTGAATCTTGGTCACTTTTTCTTGCTTGGATTGAAGGTATTCATGAAACTTTGTACAAGCTTAAGATTTTCTTTATTGCATAATTGTTACTCGTCGTTAGTAAGATAATATGTTCTCTTATTATTCCAAAATAATTGTGGTTCCGTTTTAAGTCGTTTTTTTTACTAAACCAATACACAAAGACGGTGACTTCGGAAGAGCCACCTAAAATATTTACAGTTTTCCTAGTTTTTTTTTTAGTAAAAGTATTTGCACTTTTGTTAAACGAACCACAGATTCATATATTAACAAATTGTTTAAAATGATAGTTTGTGCAAATGAATTGTATCATATCTCAAGTATTGTAATCCTAGATCTATTTATACAAAGTTTGAGAAGTTAAAAATAATAATATTATTATTATTATTATTATTATTATTATTATTATTATTATTATTATTATTATGGTATAAATAAAATATTAAGTTTTATATTGACACAAAACTATACTAATGTTATTTTACATACTAATGTATAAATAAATATTTGTTTGTTGTAATCACCTATTCGGAACTTTACGAGCAAGTCACTTAATTTTAGCTAATATTGTTATTTTGTTTACA
This sequence comes from Ambrosia x helenae, assembly GCA_030844895.1. Lineage (NCBI taxonomy): Eukaryota > Viridiplantae > Streptophyta > Magnoliopsida > Asterales > Asteraceae > Ambrosia > Ambrosia x helenae. The sequence continues at coordinate 37,550,864 of CM061232.1, forward strand.
TAACTAATCAATTTGAATTACTATTATAAATAATTCTTTTTAGAATTTACGTTTATACTATATCATATGAAGTTAGTATTTGTGCTTAAAACAAAATATACCATAAACACAAATCATCTCAACTCATTTTCGCAATCCTAATCTCGAATAATATCTATATATAGGTTGTCCTAATTTTGAGAAAGACATTATAACACTTTGCCAATTCCGGACCGACCGTCTTAAGGGTCACAACATTAAGCACCCATACTTAAATCAAGAACTCTAGAATCTATGCAAGCCTTAAGGTGAGTATATCTTTCCCCTTTTCATGTTTTACACTTTTGGGGTGATTCATGTACGCTTATTACTTCACTCACTTAATCATGGTTTATTCTATATTCACAATCGCAATTCTTGTATGTGTTTTACTTGTTGATTCGTTGATAGTGTGTACTTATGACCTTAATCATTAACCGCTGGGCGGCCTAGCATAGCAATAAATAGTACTTAATTATTGTTATGTGTGAACGATTATTCATCGCCTACTATGAGCGAATACTATATATATGTGACTCTTGATTCATTGAACGAAAGGTTTGATTTTGGGTAGCATTTGTACACAGCTTGAACACTAAATTGTAGACAGTATGACACGTGAATTGCGAAACACTTTTTCTACTATATGTATTCAAACAGGGTATGCTCACCAATACATTTTTGTATTGACATATACTATTTTCGTACATGTTTCAGGTTATTATTGAGAAGTTTCTTTTAAGCTTTTGGATTTATATTTAAGCTTTGATTTCATTGTAATCTAGTTAGACTTGACGCTTTAGAATCATTGTACTTTGTATTTTTCATTTCAATGTAATAACTTATTTAATCAATGTATTCAAATTTACACTTTAGTCCATGAGCTATTGAACAATCGTCACTACGTGACACCTCGATGTTTCCGCCATCGGTTGGGGTGTTACAACTTCCGGCCGGCGACCACAGTTTCCGGCGAGGGCCAATTGTGTGGTTTCAAGCCTCTTTAACTCGCTTTAATGGTCCCAATCCGTTTCTTCACCTCTCACCTTCAAAACCCCATCATAATATCAAGCATAAACACATTTATTTGGGTTTTTAATCAGGGGCGAGTGGTAACCGAACGGAAATTTAATACAAACATCAAGGATCCGTTTTGGTCGCTACAACTATATAATCCGTTTATACCAAATCATTTCTGCATCGTTTCCTATCACAAACCCACAAACACACACCTCAAAACGTTTTCAGAATACTCGGAAATCGGCTCTTACGGTTTCGGACGTGTACCCTTGTTTTCGAGCACTAAATCATTGTTGTAAGTCCTATTTTATCATGCCGTTTTGTTTCTTGATCCTCCCTCGTTGAAAGCCCTCTATCACAGGGTTTTAATCTAGCCTAAATCGCATTATTGATTTGGGTGTTAGGGTTAGGGTTTAGAAGGAGAATTGGGGAAGAAGATGAACATTGGGTTATTGTATAAATATGTTATGTTTTGAAATAAATAAACAAACTGATGTGCAGCCTAGTGGTTGTGTGTGTATCTTAATAAACCAAACAACCCAGGTTCGATTCCCACATGATGCATGCCCTTTTCTGATTTTTTTTATTTATTTATTATTCTATTACTTTTCCTTTACCTTATAATTATTTAAAATTCATTTAAACTTAGAATATTTATAGAAAATTCAATTTTGCTTCAAAAATTATGAAAATTTAGATATAGCTTCTTGATACCTCATAGAAAATTGTCATATTTTTAGTTTTCTGAAAAATAACTATTTTCATGATTTTATTAATTTAAATTGTTTTAATCATAATTAATTGATTAAAAATTCATTTTTAATGATTTTTATCTCAAAATTTTTGATAAATTATTTCTAATCATCATGAACTTAATTAAAAATTATTGGTTCAGAAAACCTTTATTTTTATTGATTTTCCTATTTTTAATAATTTAAACATGATTTAATCGCATTAAATCAGTTTTAAATATAAATAAGTTTATAAAAATTATGGGAAAATTATTTTCATTAATTTACATAAGAAAGCATCCAATTTCTATAAAAATAGTATTTTTGAGTCATGTCTTGTATTATTAACATTATTTATGTTTAATTAGATATAATTAAACATTTATTTATTTACACTATTTAAACATCTATTTTATAAATAGTTTTCTTATAAAATAGAAATGTCTTATGATTGAAAGTCTTTATTATCATGAAAAAATTACGCCGTTAGTCCTTGTGGTTTCCTTCCAGTTTCAATGTAAGGTATTAAGGTTTTATTGTTTCACTTTAAAGTATTAACCTTTTAATTTGTTTCAATGTCAGGTATTAGGGACTAACCTAGTTAAAACTTAACTAGGTTTGAGGGGTATTATGGTCAATTCACCTATATATTCAGTTTTTAATGTAAAAAAATTACAAAACCGTGGGTTCATGGACTCGAACCCAGGTTCATTTGCAAATAACAAACACTTACAACCACTAGACCAAGACAATTTTTTGATGAATGTTTAGAAACAACAATATTTTCATATAATAACTCAATGTTCATCTTCTTCCCCAATTCACTTTCTAAACCCTAACCCTAACATGCAAATTTTAGATCTGTATGGGCAAGAAATCTCACAGGCATCTGAGAAGCCATCTGTGAGCATGTTTCCTCCACCGATGCAAGTCTCTCCTTTAATTCAACAACCTCGGCATTCTTTTCCTCCACCATCTTTAAAGCCTCGCCATGACTAGGAATTATAGTCTTGCGGGTAGCATTTAATTCAGATACAGACACACCACCGTTCCTATCCACTCCCATCACGTGATGGTAAGTCTCTTCTGGACTTGCAGATTCATGAAGTTTAGACTGTAAGTGGTTCACAAGGGGCCAAATGAGATACACATTTGTTTTAATTGTAAAAAAGTGCATAACATGAGATTTGAGGATAATACAATTACAGCAGCTGACTTTTCATTCACGGCTTGACCATTTTTGCGTGTGCGGGTCAATATAAATAGTTCTGCCTGTGAGATTTCTTGCCCATCAGGCTTTTTTCCCTCTGTAATGGTTCAACAGAATATTCAATTAGCCATGTTAGGGTTAGGGTTTAGAAAGTGAATTGGGGAAGAAGATGAACATTGAGTTATTATATGAAAATATTGTTGTTTCTAAACATTCATCAAACAATTGTCTTGGTCTAGTGGTTGTAAGTGTTTGTTATTTGCAAATGAACCTGGGTTCGAGTCCATGAACCCACGGTTTTGTAATTTTTTTACATTAAAAACTGAATATATAGGTGAATTGACCATAATACCCCTCAAACCTAGTTAAGTTTTAACTAGGTTAGTCCCTAATACCTGACATTGAAACAAATTAAAAGGTTAATACTTTAAAGTGAAACAATAAAACCTTAATACCTTACATTGAAACTGGAAGGAAACCACAAGGACTAACGGCGTAATTTTTTCTATTATCATTGATGGATCTTTGAGTAACTCGTAACTATTTATTTCAATATTATGATTATTGTATTTATTTACAATAATTAGTTAAAGTAATTAACTAAATTATTTTGTCTTAATTATTTAAACATATTTTCAACTAAATACTCAATTGATAATAATTATATTATTTAAACTACATTTACAACCTTTCATAAACTATTTGTGATATACAACTGTTACATTAACGCGACTTATCATAAAAACTCTACTTCCCCAGATCGACTTAACAAACCCTAATGCCTTAGACCCTAGTTACCTTAGACTCTTAGACTTTTCCCTTATTAGTATTATATTACATTATAGGTTGAATTCCTCGGAATTCCCATTACTTAGCTCACGACCGCTTAAGTGGATTTTGATCGCTTTCGCACACTGTGAGTATATCTTTCCCCTTTTTACTGTTTTACTATTTTGGGGTGACTCATGTACTTACTATCAATTTTCTATTTCATCTTACTAAAATAGCAATTCTTATGTGTGTTTGCTTGTGTCATTTCGTGTATCTATGACCTGTCAAATCATTAACCGTTTCGGCCTGACATTTCAATGAATAGTACTATGGTATATACCCTTGTGACTCTGTTGAGAGTCCTCGTCATTGCTATGTATTACATTACTACTAGCGCATACTATATATATCTGCTTTCTTTTCTTAGGGTTGATTTGACCCGGATACCACTTATTACATAATTGCAAACAGTATACGACACATGAATTGCTAAACACTTTTCTACTATATTTATTTAAACATGGTATGCTCACCAATACATTTTGTATTGACCAAATCGTTTTCGTACATGTTTCAGGTTATTTTGAGATGCACTCTTTAAGCCTTCGGATTTATATTTAGATTTTGACTTATTGTATTTCAGTTTAGTTGCCATTTAGAATCGTTGTAATTCTTTTCAATGTAATAAATTATTTAATCAATGTATTCAAATTTACACTTTAGTCCATGAGCTATTGAACAATCGTCACTACGTGACACCTCGATGTTTCCGCCATCGGTTGGGGTGTTACAACAGACTACGGTCTTCATTTTTAAAACGCCATGTCCATTTAAGAAGTAAGGCGTCATTAACATGTTGCAACTTTGTTATTCCCAAATCTCCCATCTTCTTTGGAGATGTAATTGTCTTCCAAGCCATCCAATTAATCTTTTTCTCAACACTTGAACCCGCCCATAAGAAACGCCTTAGAATTGTCTCCATGTTATCTATAACCGCTCTTGGAGCTTTATACAAAGAGAAGTAATAAATAGGCAAGTTCTCGAGGACCGATCTAATAAGTATTAAACGACCTCCAATAGATAAATGCCTTGTCTTCCAAGAGGCCAGCCGATTTTTAATAACCTCGATCACCACATTCCAATTTTGATTCTAGACATTTTAGATCCAACTTTGATGCCCAAATAATCAAACGGAAAGGCCTGTGTTTTATTTACCCATAATCCAATAAAGCAATAACCAATCACCTAATTTTCTGACCTATATAAATTAAAAAATATCACTCTAAAAATCAAAACTGAATAGACGAAGAGTCCAAGAGTCGATTCTTTCGTGACTCGTGAGGCCAATTGAGTGAAGCCCTGACGAAAAAGAGAAGACTTGATCCGACCTGAAATTTTGATAGCAAGTTGTTATAAAATCAGACTATCGAACAAAAGTGACACTTAGGATCAAATTCATGACTCCGTCACTGATTCGAAGTTTCTATGTTGTATCTAAAATAAGTCATGAGCGGTGTTTCTCAACACAATTTAATATACAATGCTTTGTACAATAAAATATAATTGTTTAACTTTTAATATTACCTTTGTGATAGTACAATACAAATCAATGAATGTAATGTACATAAAAATGCTTTATCCCTTTTTTATTGCATGAACAAAACAAGTAATTTAGATGGTGAGTAAGCGAGTAACAAGCTGCGCCGCTAAAAAGATCCTGAATTTTTACTTGAAAAAACAACCGGGACTTCTTTCACAAGTAAATAGATCCTGAATTGATTATTTCTGAACAAGTGCACATGGCTTCTTATTGTTTGTCAATCAAAATGGAGTTTAGCGCTATTAATACAACGCCCCTGCATAAACTTAGCACATAGCGCCGGTGTGTAGCAGTGTTAAGGGCGCGATTTTTTAAATTTTTTGAAAAATAACGCCCCACTACGGGGGGTCTTAGGTAGGAAAAAAATCTCCAAAAAAAATAATTTGTTTTTGGCTCTATTCTGGGTGATAGCCTGATTGATTGAAAAGGTTAATGCATGTTGTTTGATTAAAAAAAAAAAACACTTGGAATAATGTGTTATTTTTTTTGAACGGCAAAAAACTTTTATTAAATCCACGAGGCCACTAGTAAGAAGCTAGCGACATCATACACCCAGACGCCCAAAAGCGTTCACCACATACCCAAAAATATAAAATAAACCGCCTTACAACACTAAACAACACCTAAGATTTATGACACCTAACGTATTTTAGAAAGAGTATGAAAAATTGTTGAGTATGGAATAATGTGTTATTGCATGATGATTGTTGAGTACTTGTTTGTCCATCCTCGAAACATGGTCAGGGTGTGGTGGTAATGAAGTTCAATTTCAAACAAAGAGTATGACAAATTGAATAGGTTTAATTGCTCAATAACTGACGATGCCTACCCATTTGCATTATGCAGCAACTTGTCATGTGCCATATAAGTTTTGGTCAATGGCAAGGTTAATTATTTTTGGGCATCATAAAACATAAATTATAATGTGTGCATTAAATGAGTTCCAGGCTTTCTTTTTTAAATCGCTGGTTAAATACGACCTGAACTGCCATTGGGTTGGTGGCCCAATGGTAGAAGCAAAGCTTCTATAAACACCTTTAAAGGGAGGTTATGGGTTCAAGTCTCAAAAGAAGAAGAAATTTGTCGTTAAAAAAAAAAATACAACCTGAACTGCCAGTATGTTAGCATCAACAAATGGTTGCCCATTGGGCAGCCCAAGTCAACCAAGCCACCAATTCGGGGAAAAAATCGCCGCCCGAAGGCCCAATGTAGTAAAACCCCTCTAGATCGGATTCGAACTTAAAACCAAATGACCTCAAGCTCTTATCTTCATTTCATTATACCACTCCACCAAATGGTGAGGACTCAAGGTATTCGCTTTCTTAATTTTCACTAACGTTGGCTGATTAGTCTTTTTTCGTTTGTATTAAACTAATAAAATTAAAAAAAAAATCGTCATGATAAAGTTCTCAACTATTGCAAATCCATCTCATAATTAAGTATGTTGATAATCGTTTTGGTTAAATATTGGAGCAAATTTAGAATAAACCCGTTGTTTATAAGTATTTTATTAGAATCAAATTAGTAACATAAACGAATATATATTCACTTTAAAAAAAAAACATGCATTTTCATAAGTATTTTGTAAAATTAGATTGTATTTTAGCTTTCATCAGCTTTGCCTGTTTTATGTATGTATTTTAAATGGAGTACATGTCACAACTTAACTCTTAAGGTAACTGTAGCGATTGTTTGATCAAAGAAAATCAGTGAGATTTAATTATGATAAATAAGCCGGTTTTGTAATCACCTATCACACTTTTTGTATACTAGAAGAAACCAAAACCGTCCCTGTAATTTAGGTCAATATGTCAGTCCAGTCCAAACCACATAGACGGTTTTAATACTTAACTCTATCCAAAATAAAGTCTAAATGCCATTTATAAAAAATGTAAAGAGAATGGACCTAAAATCTAAAGAATGAGCTACAAGCAAAATTTTTTTCTTTTTTTTTCTTTTTCTTTTTTTTTTTTTTTTTTGAACAGCCAACAAATTGATTTCCTGATTATTCGAAGTACCCATCAATTGGTTACAAAAGCACCTCATACGCTCCTCGGTGAAGACACATTTTAGGTGTCCGCCCACATGTAGCACTGTGTAGCCAGAATCCACCAAGCCACCAGTTTCGGGGAAAACCTGACCTAATATCCGCCTGAAGGCACGACAGTGGAGAATCAGTAAAACCTGATAGGATCAGGGATCAAACCTAGCACCTCAAAAAGGATAGGCTCTATCTATCATTTACCATGCAACTCCAATACAAGAGTAGAGGTTACAATCAAATTGAGTAACTAACTGGCTTATTTTTATAAGGTCAAACTTTTTTTTTGAACAGCCAACAAATTAGAATCACTCACGGAATACTGGAGTATCATCGTGCCACCAATGTTGCCACGCGATCATATTCCACCACAAAGTCACCAATTCAGGAGAAAACTCATAATTATGAGAAAACCCCCTTTGTGAGATTCGAACACAAGACCTTATGGTCCCTAAGTCTTATCTCACCACCAAAATGCCGCTGGGCTATAATGCATTTAGCTAATGTGAAGGGCCAATTTGACTATATTTAATGAACATATAAATGGACATGCATGTTACCATGTATGAATAAATATATATTCACGCACAAACGTAATGAATAGTACATGATTTCATATTTCTTCTTCGCTTCATTATACAAATATAAAATTATGTTTATGTTCATTTATTAATAAACGAACATAAAACGAATTTTAACTCAAACAGAACATAAAACGAATTTTAACTCAAACAACTCACTAAACGTTTAGTTATTCTACTTATATATATAGGCTCTGGATCATTTTAGAAATCCCTCGATTTTTGAGAACTCTGATCTCTCATACGATTTTTTAACATTTTTTTTTACTATAACATGTATACTTGACTCGGGGTGTAAATGATGAGCAACGGCTCGAGAGCTACTCGGGATCGGATCGGTAAAAAGCTCGAACGAGCCGAGCCTTAACAAGCCTGAGCCCGAGCTTGAGCTTGAAAAATGTCTTGTTTAGACATTGAGCCCTAGCTCGAGTTTTTCAAACAAAGATCTTTTAGGCTCACGAGCCTAAACGAGCCAAAACAAATTTTATATTATTATTTTTTTTACTTGCTATTTAATATTGGCGAGCTGAGCTTTTAGCTCCTTTAAAATTGTTCTAAAATTAATTCGAGCCGAACCGAGCCGAGCTCGAGCTCTTGGGCTTTACTTTCGAGCCGAACTCGAGCTCAAAGTATTAGACTCGAACCGATCCGAGCTTAAGCTTCACAAAAGCATGACGAGCTGAGCTCAAGTCCAGTCAGGCTCGGCTCAACTTGACTCGTTTACACCCTTATACTTGACTAACTAAGAAAAATGAAAGAAAAAGTTTTTTTAGTAGTGACTTTACATATGGTTAAAAAAAAAGTGACATGAATTAAATATTCGTCAATTTTCACAAAAATTACACATATGTATTTTTGTTTTATACTAGTGTAATTTTTTGCATATGATTTTTTTTTAATTTCTATAAAATAACTATAAGATGTTTTAGCGGAAAAAAATGAATAAAAAAGCGTTATATGGAGTTCTCATGAGTTTTCACAATTCAAACAGGTCTCAACGAGAAGAAAAAAAAAAGTTTAAACTAATATGAATGCTATAGTTAATAATTGTATTTAATTTTAGCCAATTGATTAGATTATTGTAGCTCCCTAAATTAGTTAACCACATAAATCTTAATTCATTTTCAAAATATATTATTTCAAAGCAAACTTAATTTACAGTGAATGATAAATTCCGATATGTGTAGGATAAATATATAATGAATTTATATATGTGTAGGTTAAATGTATGATAATTTCGATATGTATATGATGAATTTAAATATGTTTAGAACAATTGTGATATGTATAGGATAAAGTATTTATGACTAGCTAGTTGATAATTATTGTGAAAATAGTTAAACTATTTAATGTTTTACGATTTATGACATTTTTTCTTTTCTTCTCACCTTAAATTGTTTTCAAATATATCGGGTAAAAATTATTACGCAACACTAAATTGTTGCGAAAATAAAAAGAACAACTAAAAATAATCGGGTAAAAATTATTACGATTTATGACATTTTTTCTTTTCTTCTCACATTAAATTGTTTTCTTTTCTTCTCACACTAAATTATTGCGAAAATAAAAAGAACAACTCTAATTATTACGATTTATGACATTTTTTCTTTTCTTCTCACACTAAATTATTGCGAAAATAAAAAGAACAACTGAAATCATTTAAATTTATACTTAAATGTTTATATTTTTTGAATTGTGTGTTTTCTAAATTCATACATATATATTATATACATAACACAACTATTAAACTTATTAGTAACACGTAGATAATCTTAGTCTTCAGCCTGTTCATGTGTTGCAATTGAGCAAGCTCAGCTTCAACTTGGTTTTCGTGTCTTAGTAGCCCAAGAATGATTGCAAGTGAACGTCTGCGCATTGGGGGTCAACTAGCCTTAAAATCTCCTACAATTGGGGTTCTGTAAATGATAGGAAGTTGATGATGTTAGCAAAAGGATGTGCGACTATATTTAAAATTGAAATTGAAATCAATAAATTATCATGTCTGGACAAGAGTAGAAATGTCGGTCATGGTTCGGGTCGGTCAAGGAAGTGAGAATCGTTGATTGTTGTCCAAAACCACAAATCACTATTGTTGAACTTTGATGTACAGAGAAAGGGACGTTAGGGTTGAGGAAAGGGAATTTCAGAAATTATAAATAATGTGCAATTCAAACTTAAAAGGGCAAAAATACCTCACGTTTTGAGCACATTAGGTGAGTTAACGTCTGAACATAACGTCAGTTGGCCGCAGGGACTATCCGAGTTAAGTGACAATAAAAGTTAGGGAGTATATATGTAATTTTGAAAAGATATGGGCTATAGGTGAAATTTGTGCAAACCACAAGGACTATTCATGCAATTTTCTCTAATATAAATGATTAAAAGTACGTAACAATCTATTATATGCGTCTGACCCACAATAAATTAAAAGCAGACATTAGCATCTTGAAAATAAGCCATCAATAATGTTTTTTTAACGGCCAACAAATCAAATCCGGGCATTCTTGGGGCACCATTTCGACAAATTCAAGTACTCCGAGAGTATTCGAGTTGTCAAACACCAATTCCAGGAAAAACCTCGTAACCCACCTGCCCATAGGCAATACAGTGAAATTACCAGTAAAACTCGATAGAAATTACCAGTAAAACTGCAATGATATTGACATCAATAATGTTTTTAATTGTGGAAATCTAAAGGTACCTCGATCAGTTTCCTTGTCTACCATCGTATTTCAATAATAATAAATTAAATTTATTAAATGAGTCTTTTCATTACCATTTTTTGGTAAAAATAGTTTTTAATTAATGTCAAACAAATCCTGACCATCCGAGTACACCTATAAGAAAAAGTACACGCTCGTGTCGAAGACAACGCTGATGACCCAACCCGACTCATTACCTATTCCAGGGAAAACTCACTGCTTGAAGGTCCACTGCGACAAAACCTCTAGATTTTGGCTCGCACATGACAGTTTGTCACGAGCAAGACTCCAACCAACAACTTTTCCTATAGAAAGTTATCCGGATACCACTTCAAACTGTAGAAACAAAGACATGATGTGTAGTTTTGTAATTATTAATATATGCATAATGTCCTCTACCGTCAATTATATTGTTGTTTTTATATTAATTCTTTGGTTTATACTCAGTTGCTCTTTGTGAATTGATATATTACTTGTATTAGCAAAGAAATTTTATAAAAAATACGTGAAACCAGCAGCGCAAAGTATGGCAAAAAAAATTAATACATGCGACAACGCACGAGCATTCCCACTAGTGTTTTTAATAATGAAAATCTAAAGGTACCTCGATCAGCTTCTTAGTCTACCCCACGTATTTCAATAATAATTAATTATCCTATATATTGAAATCACAACTTTGATGAATAGTACTTTGGCCTTCTTATAATTATCCCAACTTGTAGGGGTAGCGCTGCCAACCTGCATACGCTATACCTATTTGTCTAAAACATGTTCATCTATCCAAAACGTGGCGCCAGAGATGCTTTCCCCCTCATTTGTGTCACCCACATCTCTCTCTCTCTCTCTCTCTCTCTCTCTCCAACGTCTTCACCGAGGTCACCCACACCTACCGTATGGCCACTATCTCCACCACCTCCTCGCCGACAAACACCTCCACCGTCACACCTTCTCTCTTTTTAAGTGGTTCTCTCTCTCTCTCTCTCTCTCTCTCTCTCTCTCTCTCTCTCTCTCTCTCTCTCTCTCTCTCTCTCTCTCTCTCTCTCTCTCTCTCTCTCTCTCTCTCTCTCAAAACCCTCATTGATACCCGACCGTCTCACACCTCTACCCCTATAGAAAATGTCAAAGACACCTCTGCTGCACCAGCGATTCTCAGTCGTCGGCTCCCGACACCAGACAAAGGTGGGTTTCACAAGGCTGTGAGGATATGGCAGACAGTCAAGACGATGGCGGCTCAAAGTTTTTCCGGTGGTTCCTTTTTGTTTCCGGGAAGGATGGTAAGAACCTAAACCTTTATTCTTTTTGCCCGATGAGTGCACTCTATTAACAACTGATTTATGTCTGCATGTCGATATTTGATTCCGGATGTGTTGTTATCTTACTTTGTTGCGGCAGAAAGAAGACACTTTGGCTGGTGATGTTGTCAATGGTGGCTAGGGTTCAGGTGTGATTCTGGATGTTCCTTTTACACTACACATTCCATCCACAATAAGACTTATGACATATGGTAAGCGTTAGCCATCCTAGCTTTTTGGATTAATATAATTTTGATCTGATTCTTTGATATTGATTGATTTTATATTTGTTTTGCATCAAGAGAATTGGTATAACATCTTTTCTGATTAGTATGTTACTTTGGCCTCTTACCCCACTCTATGGATGGCAGTCAACTTCACGGGTATTATGAAGGTCGCCTCTCGTATAATAATGAAAGTGTCTGACCACAAATTTGAGTAAAGAACAATTGTAGAACAACATTTAATACTTCACATCACAGATGTTTCCCATTACATATAAGGTTCGGTATGAAAACCCATTGCAGCAAGGTAACACACATTTTTTGGTCGTTCAGACTCATCACTAATAGAATAATAAGATGTTTATTATGATGAATATAATTGTTTACAGTTGTGGACCACTATAAGAGTATGTGTAGTGGCTTCGTTATATGGCGTTATAGGGCTCCATAGCGCCGGGAACACCGCCCCCTCTGGCGCTATGGAGCGTTTTGGGGGAGAAGTTTTGTGCTCATAACGAGCGTTGTGGGGGAGAAGTTTGGATGATTTGTTATTTTGACCGTTTGACAACGGTCCATTTCATTTAAATTTTTTTTTAAACAATAAAATCTACCTATATATATACATATACAACACACAAACAATTCACACATACACACACTCTTATATACATTTTTCCAAACAAAGAAAACCAAATACAAACCAAAAACCAAACCTATAGCAGCCTGGACGAATAAAATTACAATCCTAAATTACTTATTACAAACAGAGTTCCTAATCCTAAACTACTTATTAAAACGTTACATAAACACATTACATAAACACATAATATAATCCTAAACCTCCCACTCGAGTGTGGGGTACTCGGGGGATACGGAACGTGAGCTGTGCCGTCCATCGGACCTTGCATCCGAGGGGAAATAGTAGTACTCACGAGGAGGGGTAGGCATGCTCCAAAGGCGCTCCTCCTCCTCAACTTCCCTGAGGGCTTCCAAGTCCTCAGGAGTTGGGTCCCCATATTCACGGGGTGGGTGGTCTGGTGGTGGTTGGTGGGGGTATTCTGGTGGGTGGGGATAGGTTGGTGGGTGGGGATAGGTTGGGGGGAAAGTTTGAAATTCAAACGGTTTGGAACAGTAACCGTTTGAAATTCAAGATTTTTTTTATTAAATATTATTTTTTAATATTAAATATTTTTTTATTATTTTATTAATTTAATAAACTTCCAGTTTAAATTTTTATTTTTATTATTATTTTTATATTTAATGAAATATTATTAACTATTTAATATATTCTTATTTAAATAAAAAACATTAATTAACCAATCATTACCAATCATTTATAACCCCCACATAACCCCCCTTCCCACTACACCCTCTTTTTCCATAACCCCCACATAACCCCCTTTCTATTACTTTTTAATATTTTAATCTCATAACCCCCACATAACCCCCCACCACTACACATACCCTAAAAATTTTATCATTTGCTAACTTATAATATTACATGTTAGGTCATTTTTTCGTTAAGTGTGCAGGTATCTCAGAAGCTTAAGGATTGAGATCATAAACAATAATACTAAACAATAAAAAAATAAACATATTATACATGTCATGTTTAACTAACATGATGAGCTTAGCTTGTTTTCAACTTATATTCCAATCTCGAGCTCCGACTGGTGAGAAATTTTCCAACTCAAGTTCGATTTAGTTCAAGTTTTTAGTAATTTGATGTTGCTTACAAATGTTAAGACTCTTTTAGGCTATATGTTAGGGAAAGTGTAGTGGGGCTCCATGGACCGGCGTTTTGGGCGTTTTGGCACCCTATAACGCCGAGAAGACCGCCCCCTCCGGCGCTATGGGGCGTTATGGGGGAGGACTTCACCATGGTAACGAGCGTTTTGTCTTGGGGATCACAATTTGACCGTTGGGGATTCTTTTATTATTATTATTATTATTATTAGGGTTGGAGGAGGGTGATGAAGGTGAAAGACAGTGTTTGGAAAGCAGGGGGTCTGAGTGGGGGCTCGAAGAAGAAGATGTTAGGGTTGGAGGAGGATGATGAAGGTGAAAGACAATGGGCTTTTTGTATTTTGTGGGCTTCTTTATCCCCACTCAAGAATTCATTTTAATTATTATTATTATTATTATTATTATTATTATTATTATTATTTTGAACGACCAACTAAAGTATTGTCGGGTACTTCGTACGCGGCCCCCATTGACTAAAGGTAGCCCACAAGACATATCTTGTAGCGGCCCAATCCGCACACACGAAGCCCTCTAGCCCACCCGTCTCCTGTTTAGGGAAAAACTGGCCCGCATACCCGCTCGAAGGCACGACGGCAGCAAACCGGTAAAACCTGGAAGGATCAGGAATCGAACCCATGACCACAAGGATCAAGTGTCTCTCCCTCACTTCCCGGTACCACTCCACCACAAGGGTGGGTGGTTTATTATTATTATAAATTTGTTATTAAAAAAAATAATAATTAAGCAATGATTACTCAATCATTTATAAAGCCTCATGGAACCTATTCACACTATACCACTCTTTTTCCATAAAACCCTATAAAGTCTCGTCTATTATTTTATAATATTTTATTTCTCATAAAGACTCCTGAAACCTGATGAACATACATTTGTGAAATTGAGCTTTTATGCCACCTCAACACCGTATCAATAGAGGGCCTCATTGAGTATTTAATCACAACATAAAGTTGTGGACCATTTTGGAAAAGGGCTCACCAATAGTGGATCGACACCGGAAGATGGGTTGTCACATCACAACCATCAACATGTATATTTAGACTGTAAGGAGTGGAGGGCGGGAGAGGGGCGGGAAGGGGGGCAACACCACCGCCACAGGGGCGGGAAGGCTGGCGTGGGGCTGGGGGCGGGGAGAGGTTCACCGGCGTGGGGCTTGGGGTGGGGGTGAGGTGGCAGCTTCTTATTGGTCAGGTTTTTTTTTTTTTATTTTTTTTTTAACTTTAACACAATATAATATTATTTCCTTCCCCCCCCCCCCTCTTCCCCCCCTTCCACTCCCCACAATTATTTTCCCCCCACAAGGGTCCCACAAGTGCCACATGGCGCTTCATCCCCCTCTTTCCCGCCCCCCCACTCCTTATAGTCTTATTATTTCATTTTTGACAAAGCAATACTATTTCTTTTTTAAAGACCACTAGATTTTAACACATAGGCATTGCGGCGCGCTAAACTTAATTATTTTTAGTATGATAATATGTATGTGTATATATATATATATATATATATATATGTAAATGCTTTTATTACACCGAAACTCGGCATAGTAACCAAAAGATGATACATAAATACGACACCGTCAACAACCGAAAAAGAAAACAAAAAAAAATATAAAGTAGTACCAAAATGATAAGGAAATTTACATCAAATACAAAACGCACTGAAAGCATACATAAAAATAGAACGAAAATGCATTATATCTTACATGACTCATTTCCAAAAAAATATTTACATCAAAATATAAACCAACCTGAATTTAAAACGACACATACATGAAAAAATAAAACTTAAAACTTTATAACTAGATGGGGCATTTTGAAAATGTACGTAAAAATAAGAATAAAAACGTATTATATCTAACCTGACTTGTAACAAACCTGAATTTATACCGGAACGTACATAAAAAATAAAATTTGAAACTATAGAAACTTGGGAGGGGGATCAAAATGTCATTTTATAAGGCCTAAAGGGGCGCAACTAGAATGATGTTTTCACTTAACTGATTTTAACCAATTATACACTGCAACATCACTTCACTGGTTTACTTCACTGATTCACTTTTTTGTAGGCAGCACTCCACTAATTCACTTCACTTAAATGTTTATATTTTATTATTTTTTAAGGAACGGTAATGAAACAAATTATCAAACATTATTTAACACGGTAAAATAAATAGTAGAAATACCTAAAATATTATAAAACGTCATCTCATAGCTCTCCAAACCTCGATCCTCGAGGGGGGTTATCATCGTTTACGTTTCGGAATTCGTTACGGGCTTCTTCAATCCATCCATCTTCGTTTAAAGCCGGATTGTGGTTCATCCAATTAACGACTAATTGTTGAAATATTGCGCACTTCGCCTTTAAAGATAAAAACTTTCCACGTATCGCGTCCGTTGAACGATTGTTTTCACCCGTTTGTTCCTTGAATCTTGTGGCAACCGCTTTCCAAAAACTTTACCTTCCCCGGGGTCTATGCTCTTGAACATAAAGATAGCTATTCACCAAGGCGAGTTCATCCTCTAAGGTCTAGATTGATCCTCGCACACGGTTTAGTGGGTGCGGGATTGGATTAGGATTTGGGTTTTGGTTTGCCATTCCCGTTTGTTTATGATCAACTTAAATCTGGACAATTGATTATTTTGATTAACGGTTTAGTGTGGGATAGATTGTATTTGGATTTACCATTTATATTAGATTAACGAACGGTCAAAAAATTGTTACCGTTTTAACTAAATACATTCAAACGGTCAAAAAGCAATAAAATAATACTAAAAAACAACCGTTGCAATTATTATCAATTGTTACTAGCCCGTTAACTAGAACGAGTAAGCGGTTCACGGGACCCCTACCAGCACGGGTGGCGGCGGTGTTACCGTGCTGGTAGTAGGGTACCCGTGCCCAATTCTGATAGCGCCCCGTCCACCCTAAGGATTTTAAAAATTCAAGGGTTGTAACCGTCAATTCTAAAAGTTAGGTAGTTAGATTAAAAAAAAAAAAAAAAAAAAAAACCTAAGTCGTGTAGCAGTGTTGATAATGTAGCTTTGGTTTGTGAATTAATATATATAATAACTAGCTGATTACCCCGGGAAGGTTCCGGGGTTGAAAATTTTAATATGATTTAATGAAAAATGATAAAAGAAGAAAACTCAAATCACGAAAATAGTAAATAACTTAAACATGATCAATCTTAGTTAAAAAACATTTATTTAAAAAGTTAAAAAAAAAAATAAAAAGCATAAACCATATTAAACATAATACATTATTAAAAGGATAATCTTCAACATATAATCATCATCACGTAATTTAAAATATGTTACAATTTGACTTTGACTTATATAGATGTAGAATTCATAATCACATTGAAAACAAAAAACACTTATTTCAATATAGTGACTTTGTAAAGAAAAACATATACGAATTTTCTTTGAATACATGAATTTAGATTAATAAATGTTTATTAATCTAAACATAAATCACTTTCAATAATCAACGAAGAAAAAAAAAACTTCAAAGTCTTAAGAATGAATGGTTTGATGTTAATGTAATCATATGTTTATAATGCTACTTAATAATTCTATATTAAATTAATTTGTAAATAAAATCTTCTATTTTAAATTAGAAGATATGCATATCTTCTTTTATTTATTTTTAAATAAATATTTTATTAAATTTACCGTAAACAAATAAATATTAAAATTTTTATGTTAATCCTTATACATAATTCGAAAACAATATTTATATATAGTATATATCGAAAATAATATTTAAATTTTAAATATTTTCAATTAGAAGATATGCATATCTTCTTTTATTTATTTTTATTAAATAAATATTCTATTAAACCTCTCACCTCAACGTGCCACGTGACACATTCAATGGGGGCTGAGGCCTCCATTGAATGTCACATCATCATAAGTCAATTCTTTTATTAATAGTTATAGATTATAGACTAGGGTTGTAGTAAGCCCGCGTTTTCCAGCGTTCCATCGTTCATCCCACGAATACCGTTATGCACGTCTATGCATAAATATATGGCTGAACTTTTGATGAAGGAAACCATACATCGAATTAAGAGTGCGCGCAGCATTGAGAGTGTAGATGTGGTGGAAAATATGTAAAGCCATCGACCACTTGTACATTACCCCAAAGAAATTAATGTCGAAAAGAGGATGAGTATAAACAAGTCACAAGATAGGTCAATAACTTTAGTGAAATTGTTTAAAAAATTACTTCATTATCTTTATCTATATATATTAATACAAAGACACTTTAACAGTGTCTTTGTTTTCATATATATATTAGCCACCAATTTTTACGTTAACTTTATTTCTGTCACTAACTTTTAGGTTAATTTTATTTTCTTCAAATTTGACTACCAAACTTAGACCAACAAACTTTTAGCTTTTAAGATTTTAAACTTTGGCCACTAACTTTTAGCTTAATTTTATTTTCTTTCAATTTGACCACCTAATATATATATTGGCCACTAACTTTTACGTTAACTTTATTTCTGCCACTAACTTTTAGGTTAACTTTATTTTCTTCTAATTTGACCACCAAACTTAGACGAACAAATTTTTAGCTTTTAAGATTTAAAACTTTGGTCACTAACTTTTAGCTTAACTTTATTTTCTTCCAATTTGACCACCAAACTTTTAGCTTTTGGGATTTCAAACTTTGACCATCAAACTTTTAGCTTTTAGGATTTCAAACTTTGACCACTCAACTTTTTTAAACTTGCATTGCACTTTGGCCAAAATTTTAGCTTTTAGGATTTCAAACTTTGATCATCAAACTTTTAGCTTTTAGCCGCGAGTATTTTTTTGAAGCTCACGCAAGAATTACAGTCATTTAATATTATCTTTTATGTCCACGAAAGCCTCCACGCAACAGGAGCTCCCACATCGACGCGCGATCTTTACCGTCCGCCAAACACTCAACGCAATAGGAGCTCTCGCCACGTTTCGCACAACAGCCGCACCCGCGGCGAAGCGCGGGCAACTAATACCTAGTTGAAGTTTAAATGATGTATGATAACATTACAAAAATCCAGAGTAGACATATAAATTGATTTAAAAAAACGTACTGTGATTTGAGTAAATTGTAAAACAAAACAAAAAGAAAAGCAACGCTATTAATAGGGTCAGGGGAGTGTGAGATGTAGCCAAACTTTACCTCATCGTTAAAGATAGAGAGACTGTTTCCAAAGAGACTCCCGGCTCGATAACAATCACACACACTATATATATATATATATATATATATATATATATATATATATAAATAGACAAGCTCACAAGCACCAAGCACTAAAAAAAGTAGATATAAATAGACAAGCTCACAAGCACCAAGCACTAAAAAAAGTAGCGAATGAATAACATAGAAGAATAAGTACATGCACAACCTCATGAAATCTATACATCTAATATTTGAAAGCAATGTGGGACACTTGGCATTCCTACATTGCAACTTCAATTATCTCTCTTCATCTCACTATGCCACATGTCACCTTGTGGTTTTTTTTATAAAAAAATCGTTTTTGTTTAAATCAAAAATCAATGAAAATATTTAAACTCCAAAACAGATCTAACTTTTCTTTCTAACCCACACAATCACCGTCACACCTTATCACGAACACAAACCCTAGAGCGGCGATCAAAGGCGATTCGATCATCAAGCATCCGTTTAATCTTCTTTCTCTAAGGTTTCATCTCTACCAGTCTATATTAATCATCCTTTCTTCATTTGTTTTTATTTTTTTTTTCTTTTTTTCCTGTTTTCCGGTGATTTTTTTGTCGATTAATGTCTTTTAGATATGTTTTTGTTTATTTAACTTATATTTATCTTAATTGTTTTTTACTTTGATTCTATTATTCTTGAGTTTTATTTATTTCTTTCGATTTGTTTAAATGTTATAGGGTTTATGTTGTAGTTTCCGATTTATATTTTTAGGGTTCAATACATGTTTTTAGGTTTGATTTATTAAGACTGATGATTACTGGGTTAATTCTTAGATTTCGAAATAGGGTTACTGTTTAAGGTTTCGATATATGTTTAAATTGATGTTTTAAGAAAGCTACTAATGGATTGTTATGCTTTTAGGTTTCAATTTATGGGTTTATGTTTTAGGTATCGATTTAGGGATTTTATACTTCAATTTATGTTTTAAGAAATCTACCAATGGAATGTTAAGCTTTTAGGTTTCACTGTAACGGGTATATCAATTAGGTATCGATTCATGGCTTTTTTCCTTCAATTGGTGTTTTAAGGTTTTATTTATTATCACTGATTATGATTATTATTTTAAGTTTTAGATTTGGAATTAGGGGTATTGTTTAAGGTTACGATTTATTGGTAAATTAAACTTTTAAAAAGCTGGCAATGGATTGTTATTGTTTTAGGTTTCAATCAAAGGCTTTATGATCTAGGTATCGATTTAGTTGTTTTAGGGTCAAATTGATTGTTATTGTTTTAGGTTTCAATTTAAGGTTTGGTTTATTAAGACTGATTAGTGGGTTAAGTGTTAAATCTCTAATCAGGGGTAATGTTTAAGTTTTGTATTTGTGGTTAAAATGAACTTTTAAGAAAGCTACCAATTCATTGTTATCCAAATTTAAGTTTCAACATAGGGTTTATGTATTAGGTTTGAACATATATTTCGTAATTTTTTTTTGAACCTTTTATTGAAACTGTTTTTGTGTTTTTGGAAGTGACTTTGATCAATTGTTAAATTTTTATTTTTTGTTTTTTTAAACAGTGGCACAATGTTGCACGGCTTTTGGTTATATATGGAGGATAACGACGTAGCTGCTTTGGTAAGATATCTAACATGGTGTACTATATGTATAATATATATTTTATCCAATTATCTGTTTTCAATATCTTAAATTGTGTGTATTTTTTGATTCAGGCGTTACCTTCTGATTATGGTGAATGGATCAAGAAATATAATTATCCCACTGGTGTTACGAAGGTCCGCACATTAACCTCTGAGGTGTTTGAGGTTACAGTATCAAACATCAATGGAAACTGGTACTTTTACGACGGCTGGAGAAGCATGATCAATGAATTAAGGTACCCACCTGAATGTAACTTCATATTTCAATATGAAGAAAATCTTCTTTCATTCCGGATCATCAGTTTCCATCAGGATGCAATATCTGCACCTGGTAACTTTTTTTACTGTAGTTTGAAGGACCGTAAATCAACGCACAAACGTCTGGTAAGCTTAATGAACTCTGATTCAAGTAAATTATGTAAATATTTTTTTTTTACAAAAACATTTAGTAATGTTTTATAAATAATTTTTTTTTTTACTTCTTAGCATATTAGTCCTTTCGTTGGACATGGATTATTAAATAAAAAGCTTCCAGTAAATCCAGTAGATTGCAGATCTGTTCGGCGTTCATGCTGTGAGTTAGAGATAGAGTATGAAGATGGTCATTTTTATATTACTAGAGGATAACCTTGGGTGCAGGATGCTCTTGGAATAACAAAGGAGCATTTAATTATTTTTGAAATCTTTAAGTCGGTATTATTTTCTTCTATATTTGTATAGTTTTTTCTATTTTTAATGATTATTTTACTGGATTTATTCTAATGAGTTTTAATTTTTCTACTTGAATAAAAAAGAGGGTCTACAATTTGTCTTTGTTTTTGAAGAACAAGCTTACTCTTCCATGTGAGGAGTTTTGGGCAACAAGGGTTTAGGTGGAATATGAAGATGAAAATGAACTCGATGAAGATTTCATTATTCTTTCTGATGATGATGGACGGGATGATGCTGAAGGTGAACCAGTCGATGATGTTCAAGACAGTTCAATGGAGGTTGATGATGATGGAGCTGAAGCTGTGGATGATGAAGGTGTGCCAGTGGCGTTCATTGTTGACAATCACTTTGTAAGTGTTAGAAGTTAATTATTACAGTTTCCATTTATTTGCACATAAGTCGATCAGGTTTTAAAAAGTGTGTTTATACTATACTGTTGAAATATTAGACCTTAGTTTTTAGACTTTAGTTTTGCAAAACTTAATTTTTAATCTATCAAGGTTTGTTGCAATCAGTTGATGTTCAGTCTAAAGATCTATAATATATAGTTAGTTAATAGGTCATTTGAATTAATGACATCTTGAAATGGTAATCAAGTCAAATAATGAGTGTATGTGATTGTTATTGCTATTTCAAGCTTTATGATTTATGTTTCTTCTTAATTCAACAAATATGCAGGATGATTTGAATTAATTTTTAGTGTATAGACTTTGGTGTTGCAAAACTTAATTGTTAATCTGTCAAGGTTAGTTGCAGTCAGTTGATGTTTAGTATAAACGTAGATAATATATATTCAGTTATAGATATGTCAGATTGCATTTAATGGGTGACTAATATGTTTTGTGAAAATTCGTTAATAGGTCAAGTAATGAGTAGTTGTGATTGTTATTACAATTTCAAACCTTATCATTTATGTTTCTTCTTATGTAGCGTATGAAGCTTGAGTGGGCAAAGCAAAACGGTTTGACCCGTAAGAGGGCGTTAAGTGTATCCGATGGTGAGGGTCGGTCATGGGGAGTGTATGTGGGAATCGAGGGGTCAAGAGGAAAACCCCGTTACAACATCAGAGGCATGCAGGCTTTTGTTGATGCTAAGGGACTTCATACGGGTGATAAAATGCACTTTCTGTTTTTCAAAAACCAAGGTTTGTTCAGGCTTTCTAATGTGGTTAGAGGTGACGGTAATTAGGTGGTTTTTATATGATGACGCTTTTTGGTAGGATGACAACTTTTTGTGGGTAACATAAGAAAAAAATGGGTTGTGGTTTGTAGTGACTAACTTTTGCACGTTTACTACTTATGTGGTAATTCGTGAATTTTGGGGATTTTTGTGTTTAGCATCACTAATATTTTAACTGATTATGTGGATTAGTTAACTAACACTATATTTTTCATAGTATGTTATGGATATTAGTCATCTATGTTAATGTTATTTGGTTGTTTAGGAAGTAAGATAGTAAACATAGTTTATAAGGGTTTTAAAAAAAACTTAATTATTTAAAAATAATGTTATTTGTTTTTAGTAAATGGCTTGACTATTTTTAAAATGTGATAGTAATCTCTTATTGATGCCATTTTCTTAATTATTGAAATCTGTTTTATAAACATATTTTAAGTTACTAAATGGTTTGACTTTTTTAAAAATCATATTAATTTCTTATTAATGCCAAAGTTTGTAATTATGGAAATAGTTTATAATAAATCAACGACATGTGATTTCCAAAACAACGATATATTCTTCGGATTGTATATTGTTTGACCAGTTTTTAGAATTCATATTAATTCTTCTTAATGCAAATTTTTGGTAATTATGGAATAATATATTATTTTTTACAATCCATACTTCACGAACATTATAATTATAAGTTTTTTGTAAATTCAAATCGTCCAATTTTAGCAAAATAAATAAGCAAGGTTTGACTTTGTTTTTCTAAATGCAAACACATTCTTTTAATGCAAAACAAATTCAGTTTTTTTTTTCCTTTTATAACAATTTATGCCTTTTTATTAAGTGGTCAACACGGTTTGACTTTTTCAATCAATATATAGTAACAAACAATAAATTATATTTATAAAAAATTAAAAAATATACCTATACAACTTAAAAATATATTTAATTTTATTTTAGGTAGATTGAAATCTTTACATTTTATACCTATACATTTTAAAAATTGTCTAAATAGAAATTTAAATAAAAAAATAGAAATTTTTATTATAGCAACTTTTAATCTAAATTAATTTTCATTTCCATCACATCTTTTTACCTTTTATATATTACTAATTGCTTAACATAAATAAATCGTGGAATTTACATTATAAGTACAGATTTTGTTTTGTAAAATTTATTATCACTATTTCCTGGAAAACTCTATCAGGTATGTCTATCATATTTTACATATTAATTCAATTATTTATTTTGCATGTAATGATTAAATAGTTATATTCTATTAACTTGCAGGTTTATGTATCCAAACATGGAAGAGTATAGAATGGCATTACTTTGCGGATGAGTCAATACAAATCAAAATTAAGTTATTTAGAACTTTTGAAGCGACCAAATCGAAAGATGTAGGGAGAAACTGTTTGTCCTGATATGGTTTTGATGGATGAACAGGTTAGTTTTTAATGTATTCATGGTTTCATTTATGTTGTTAACATATTATTTCCTTTCAACATTACATTTTGGCAATTCAACATTGATAAGCATCTTGATCGTTATGTTATACGCAAACTTACAATCAGTCTTCAATAGTTGCTTCTCATGAAGAAATGTTCCTTGACATTCAGGTTATTATTATCATTCAGTTATTCCAATATTATTAATCTTATGAATATTTATTACATGTTTATTATTGTTTTTACTAATTTTATTTGTTTATAGTATAAACATTTCCTTTTTAGCTATTACATGTTTATTTTTTTCCTAGGTCGATCAACATCTTTTTGAAAACATCGATATAGGATAATCTTAAACACAGAATGCATTGTCTTTGAACGTTGTTGTTTGACTTATTTATTTATATATTCAAATTCAGTTTTTAATGTAGTTTATTCTAACAATTTTGACATTTCATTTAATATTGTAGGATTCTGTTGGAGATAACATACGCAATGATGAGGAAGTGAATCGTAGCCTGGACAAACTGTATGAGGTTGACGATGATGCAAGTTAATCTATAATTAAAGTTCCAAAGAAATCACCTGAGATCTCCCTTTTAGCGCCTACGCTTGAGAAATAGGAATAGTTAACAATTTATTTAAACATTTGTCTATTATCAAGATTTTTATTTAATGTTTGTGACAATTTGATTTTCTTTATGACTGGTTTGGATTTTTTGGATAAATTTCATCTAAATAAATTGTGTGTTTGCATTTTATGATTCTTTTTTGTTAGTTTGTTAAAATTCAAAATGATGCAATATATTTATTTGATGTAACATTGTTATTAGAAGTTTGTTATTAATTAATTTTTTGAATTAAATTAATAACTATATGAGTTACAAAAAAAATATTAAAACCAAATTAAGTGATTACCATAAAATAAGCAAGTTGTTATAATTAGTATCAATCATACATATTTATACTAACTATAGTAAAAATTTTGAAATTTTAAAATTTCGAACCACATAACATTCAAAATTTTGAATTCTATTTCATATAAAATTATATGAATTCCTTAAAATAATCAAGTTCTCATGATTAGATTCAATTAAACATATTTATATTAATGTATACATATTATAATAAAAATTTTGAAAATTTAAATTTTTGAATTACCAAAAAATTGAAAATTTTAAAATTCGAAAAATTTATTTTCTACAGATTTCAAATTCAAATTTTTAAAACTTGTAATTCGTTAAACATATTAATTAGCAGTTTTAATTATACATTTAATACAATCCTCTATAAAAACCACATTTTGTCAACAAAATTTACATACAAACAATACCTCCTGCTATAATACTTTGATCAAACAAAGTTTTAAAACAATCAGAACCTTCAAAATATTTCTGCTTTGCTATTTTATGTTTGCTCGGCTGTTCGTTTGTACAACTTGAATGTATGTCAATCTTTTCTTTCATTTGTGCATTGTTATAACTTAATAGTTGAAGATCATGATTATTTGTGTTGATTTATATTGTGTTAAATTGTGATGAAACATTTTATGTAGACATTTGTTCCTTGTGGGTCAAATGGGACGTAAAAGGCTTTCTAACACTTCAAATGGTAATTTTTTGCTTATATCTACAATATATTCCTTTTTATATTACTTGTCTTTTGTCATTTAACTTATGTTTTTTTTAAAGGTAATGACAAAGGAACACCGTTATCTAATATCTCTAACGGTAAACAAAATTCATATAGTTTAAATCTTTAGTTATATGATAATTGTACTATGCAATTAATTTATTTTTCTTCACAGTTCTATCAAATGAAGAAAAAATTAAGAATGCGGCCGATTGTCGTAAATTTAGAAAATCACAACTAGATGCGAAGAGATGCAAGGTCAATAATCCAACAAATGATGGAATTCAAAATGTACCACCAAGTGGAGTATTTAACCGCGACTCCATTGAATCTTCACACCATTTCAATGTGTCTACACCCGGTAAAGTTTTATTATAACACTTATTATTTTTATACCTTTGTATAAAGTATCAAATTCCAATGCATATTAATAATTCTTTTAAATTTGAATTAATTTTTTTATTTTGTTAATGTCAAGTGCAACAAACTCCAATGTCTAACATTTCAATCGGTATGTTTATTTTTATTTTTTTGCCCGATATTTTATGTTAAGAAATATTAGCAATTTTCTTATTTATTTTCATATAAAAACTATTATTATTTAATCATTTGTTTCTATGGTTGAAGTCAAAAATAACATTGCACGTGATTGTCGAAAATTTCGAAAATTACAACTTGATGCTAAGAGACATAACATTGAGCAACCTGGAAATACAAATCCGTCAACATCCAGCAACAATGTATTTTCAATTGACCTATCTAGCATTACCTCAACCTTCAACACCCCATATACCGCATCTTTTTCCGGTAATAAGTATTGTTTCAATTTAATAATTTGTAACATTTTCTTAATTTCATAATTTTTCAATCTGATGGTAACTTATTTATTTATTTATAAACAGGTTCAACATAATGTACTCCTTTGTCTAATATTACAAATGGTATTATACTTCTATCTTGATTACGTTTGTATTTATATTATGATAACATTCTATAACTAAAACTTCATTTACTATCCAAACTTATTTTATTTTTATACATAGTGTCAGTGGCTGATATCAAAAGACAACATTCTGCCGATTCTAGAAGTTTAAGAAAAGCACAACTTGATGCTAAAAGACGTAAAGTTAATTCCATTACAAGATTGCGAAGTCAATCCATCGTTACATATGGTACCACTTTGTTTGAATAAATTACTTATATAAAGTTGTTACTCTTATTAATATTAAAATTTAACTTTTAATATTATATTTAGGTGAAGGTGTTAATTTTGATAGAGGTTCAAATGCAACAACTTCTGTTCAGACAACAACCATGAATACATCAACTCATATTTCCATGTTAACACAAAGTTCAAGTTTAAGTAACTTAGAAAAAGTGCAACAATGGATTAAGAAGTAATCGACGCTGCGTGTCCCCTGTTCGCATGGTTACTTTGTCAAACGAAGAAGATATGAATCGTCAAACCATTGCAGATTCTCGATATAATGGTGTCTCTAAAGGTAACTGTCATTTTTAGTTTTCAATTACGATTTTATATTTTTTTTATTTATGTTAATATCATTTCAATTTATTCTATTCACAAGATTATTTGGATCACGGTGATCAAACGGTTGTATGTGAGATGTGTAACGCGAAACTGTGGAAATCGGAAGCTGGCAGAGGATAACAAGTTAGTGGTAGAACATGTACATGATATGTTGTGGTTATGGCAAGGTGCAACTTCCAGATTTCAAAGAGAGCAGTATAGAGTATCAGTATCTTTTCAAGAACATAGACTTCCGAAGCAAATATTTCTTAAAGCACATTCGTCACTTCAATTCTATGTTCTGTTTTACTTCAATGGGAGGCAAGGTCGACTCAAATATTAATAAAGGCAAGGCTCCGTTCATATACAGAATAAGTGGTGAAAATTATCATGCCCTAGGTGGTCTTATATCTATGACACTGAAAATGAAGTCTCCAACAGGAAAAAAAAATTCAGGTAATATTATACAGTTTATTAATATTAAGTTTTACTTAAACTTTATTTTTTAGGATTTTTGTAATATGTTAATTTTTTATATTTTTTTATTTATTTCTTACAGTAAGGAAAAAGGAGAGTCTAAAGATTTTGATGAAAAAGTTGATGTTGAAATCATTCAGTACCTCAAGTCGATGTTGGACTCTAAAAATCAACTTGTGCAAAGCTATAGGAGTGTACGTGATCGATTTCATGAAAATCCAGATGTTAGCCTTAAGTTACGTCTTATTGGGAGTAGAACTAAAGATGGCCGAGTATACAACTTACCAACTTCATCTGAAATCGTTGCCCTGATACTTACAGACCATGATGACGAGATTGACAATCGTGATATTATTGTGGAATCAAGAAAAGACGGTCTTAAGCGGATAAGTGAACTTCATCCAAAATATTTAGCTCTCCAGTATCCATTGCTTATTCCATTTGGAGAAGATTGTTATAGGGTTGATATACCGCATCGGGAAGAAAGGAAATCTAAAAAGAAAGTAGATTCAAAGTGTTCAATGAGAGAGTATTTTGCCTATCATATTCAAGACAGAGTTGGTAAGTTCTCATTGATTTTGAATGCAAGGCGCCTTCTACAACAGTTTTTGGTTGACGTTTATACTATGATGGAGAGTAAACGGTTGTTTTATGTACGTCATCAGCAACAAAAACTTAGGTGTGACTCTTATACCAGTCTTCAAAACTTGCATCAAAATGGACCTACAGATCTGGCAACGGTAGGTACACCTATAATATTACCCTCTTCTTTTACTGGTGGTGCACGTTACATGAGGGAAAATTATCTTGATGCAATGGCTATTTGTAAAAATCATGGATACCCTGATTTTTTCATCACAATCACGTGTAATCCGAAATGGCCTGAAGTTAGAAGGTTTCTGAAGGATATGAAGACAAATCCTGAAGATAGACCAGACATTTTAGCCAGATTATTCAAAGTTAAGCTAGAATCAATGATGAAAGATCTACGTGAAAAAGCACTATTGGGGAAGACTTCAGCAGGTAAAATACATTAATGACGAAAAATAATTCTTTATATATATCTATATACACATTATAACCCAAATAAAGTAATAAATTTATTCAATATATTTTTTTGTTTTATTTTAAATCATGTTTTTATTTATTTCTTTTATATTTTAATTTTATTACCATTTATTTCTACAGCGGTTTATACTATAGAGTTCCAAAAACGTGGTCTTCCGCACGCTCATATCTATCTGTTTCTTAAGATGATAGCAAGCTTCCCACGATTGAGCATGTTGATCATTTCGTTTCTGCTGAAATCCCAGATAAGAATTTAGATCCTGAGTTGTTTAGTCTTGTGAGTGACTTTATGATTCATGGTCCCTGTGGACGTGAATATCCCAACTGCCCGTGCATGATTGATGGTAAGTGCTCGAAGAAATTTCCAAAGAAGTTTTCTCCTGCATCAATGATAGATTCAAATGGATATCCGGTTTATAAAAGAAGAGACTCTGGAGTATTTGTTGAAAAAGGAACTGCTCAGTTAGACAACAGACATGTGGTTCCTTATAACCCAACACTATTGAGGCGTTATCAAGCTCATATTAATGTTGAATGGTGTAACCAGGCCGCTTCAATCAAGTATTTATTCAAATACATTAACAAGGGACCGGACAGGGCTAAAATTGCTTTTGTAGAAGATGATGGAGAAGGTGAACAAGTTTTGCAAAGAGATGAAATCAAAAAACATTATGATTGCAGGTTCCTTTCAGCATGTGAAGCTTCATGGAGGATATTTAAACACGAGGTGCATTACAGATACCCTCCAGTGATTAGGCTTCCTTTTCATCTACCTGGTGAGCAAACTGTTGTATACGGTCCACAAGAGAAGCTTCAAAATGTACTCAACAAACCATCAGTGTCTTGTACAATGTTTCTACAATGGATGAAACTAAACGAAACTGAAGCTGTGGCACGTGAACTTAGTTATATCGAAATCCCAAGTAAATTTGTTTGGAAAGGTGATGAAAAAAAGTGGGACTTTCGGAAAACAGGTAAGGCAATTGGTCGTGTTCACATGGTTACTCCTTCAATGGGTGAGGCTTATTTCTTGAGAATTCTTCTCAATAAGATAAAAGGTCCTAAATCTTTTGCTGGTATAAGAACGGTGAATGGAGAAGTTTTACCAACATATCAAGATGCATGTTACGCTCTTGGCCTGTTGGAAGATGACAAGGAATATATAGAAGCTATTGAGAAAGCTCATTATACAGGCTCAGGATACTCTCTTCGTAATTTGTTTGTGATGATGCTGTTGTCTAACAGCTTATCTAGGCCTGACCATGTTTGGGAGAAGACATGGAAGAACTTGTTAGACGGTATTATGCGTAGACACGAAGACGTATTCCAAATTGAAGGTAAAAAACTTATAATTAAAAATTTATTTTTTTTATTTACTGTTATTATTTGTTCTTTGAATATTAATTATGTTAGGACAAAAAGGATTGGTGAAACCACTTTTGCAAACCTTAGTCTAATTCACTTCTGTCAAAATACTCTAAGTATAGAACTGCTGAAGACAAAGAATCAAACTGCTGAAGAAGAGATTCAGAAGTGCTGAAGAAGAAAAGTCATCAGAAGTTCTGAAGATTCAAACCAAACACTTCTACTGAGAAACTACTGAAGACAAACTACTCATCAGTAGTTTGTCATTCATCAGTACTTAAAGAAGATCTTTTCCACCGCCTTTGTATATCAGTAGTTTAAATACTTTAGTATTTCTTTTTGCTTTATGTACAAGTTCCAAGACTGCAACTTGTTGCAACTTGTTTCTGAACTTGCTTTTTGGCAAGGTTCATGTATTTGTAAAGTCTATAAATAGAAGGATTCATCCTTCTGTTTTAGACATTGATTTTAATACAAGAAATCCTTCAACACTTATTATTGTTATTTCCATTTCGTGTTTACTGAGAATCTGTCAAAATATTTCATTCTCATTCAATACTTAGATTCTCAATAAACACTTATCATTTATTAGTTCTTGATTCCAGGGGGAGTAATAACTCCTGTTGATAAAGTGTAGCTATAAACTTATAAACATTCCGCTGTGCTATCACTCACCAAGAACTTGCTAAACACTTAAGTGTTAACTAGCAAGTTCAACTAAAAGAGCAGCTTACTGATCCAACAATTGGAATCAGAGCTCTGGTTTATCTGATCACATATCAATCTAACAAATTGAGAATCAGACACAGGCTCTTATTGATATTCAATAAAGGATTATTAGCTCACTTTTATCAACATCCATCACTTTAAGAGATATTTGACAAATCAATACTCTTTAAAATGGATCCTCATAATACTGGTTCTGCCACTAAACCTGCCATGCTTGTAAGAAATGAATATAACATATGGCAAAAGAGAATGGCACATACCTTGTCACAGACCAACACAGGTTGTTGGAGATCTGTGATATATGGTCCTCATAAACCAGTAAATATAAATCTTGAAACTAAGGAAGAAATTCCAAAAGAACCAAAAGACTATACTGATGATGATTTCCTAAAACTTGAGCTTGATGCAAAAGCTTTTTCTATGTTGGCAATGGCACTCCCAAATGAAATCTATTCTGGCCTATTACATTGTGATAGTGCCAAAGAGCTTTGGGACTGCCTAAAAGAACAGTTTGGAGGAACTGAAGAGGTGATTGCCAACACCAGGGAAATCTTGGCTCAACAGTATGAAACTTTTGCTCACATTAATGGGGAAACTTTAACTCAGCAATTTGAAAGATTTTCCTCATTAATATCTGAGCTAAAACTAAATGGTCAGACCTATACAACTGTATCTATGCTTCATAGATTTTTAAGGTCTTTACCTAATAAATGGGAAACATACTCAATAGTCTTAAGATCTTCACCAGATTTTAGCTCCCTCACTCTTACAAAACTTCATGGGAGATTACTTACTTTTGAGAGAGAAATTGATCAAAAGAAAAAGTTACAAAATTCTGGTAAAACTGCTGATGACTATCTACCTGGTAGTACAGCACTATTGGGACAAGACTCGCCAACTTGTTCAAATAGGTTTGGATCTTCTGACCACATTGACATAACTGCTGGGATCTCATCTGAAAGATCATTCCCAGGTTATGACAATATTGACTTTGGTCAAACTGCTGATAACATGTGTTTTATCATGGATGACTTAAATAGTTTCAGCAGTGATGACCTTGAAGAAATGGATATTTTGCACCAACTGGCCATGTTAAGTTTAAAAACAAATAAATTTTACAAAAGGTCAGGAAGGAAGTTTCCAGGACTTAACAGTTCTACAAAAATTGGTTTTGACAAATCTAAACTTAGATGTCACAAGTGTTAAAAGTTGGGACACTTTGCTAGAGAATATAGAAGCTCTGGCTTTAACCAATCACAGTCTGGCTTTAACCAATCACAGTCTGGAAACAATTTTAACCCCAATTATAACAGGAATAATGGAACACAAGGGAGTGCACATTTTGTACAGGCACAAGCTCCACAACACCAATATGTGCCACAAGTACAATATGTACAAATGCCTGCTCAACAGATGCAGAGCCAACAATCAATCCCTCCCTTTCCAGCTGCTCAACAACCTCCACAGCAACAACAACCCTCTCAACAAAGTCTATTTACCTGAGGGTATGTTGACTGGAGCAATCTTCCTTTT
Source organism: Ambrosia x helenae (assembly GCA_030844895.1). Taxonomy (NCBI): domain Eukaryota; kingdom Viridiplantae; phylum Streptophyta; class Magnoliopsida; order Asterales; family Asteraceae; genus Ambrosia; species Ambrosia x helenae. The sequence goes on from CM061232.1 coordinate 37,583,314, forward strand.
GACACCACAGAGTGCAATCCTGATGCAGACAACAAAATGTTTGACATCAACTGGGGAGAGCCTGACAATGGCAGAAAGAACTTTGCCTTAATGGCATTTGAGGGATGCTCCTCAAAATCTGCTTTGTCACAGGTATCAAAAGAATCTTTGACAAAACTATGTTCAAATTCATGCAAAGAATCTTTTGCTCTCATAAGAGAGACAAATGTGCACTTACAAGGAAAGGCTAATGATTCTGAGAGAAAACTCACTCAGATAAAATGTGATTTAGAAAGAAAACTTTCTGCAAAAACAAAAGAAGTTTCTAAATTGACTAACTCTGCTATTGAAACCCAAGCACAAATCAAAATAATGATTAATGACCTAGGAAATGTCAGACAAGAGCTTGCTGACACCAAGGTCACATGTGAAAAATGGGTGGAATCTTGTAAGGGGTACCAACTATTGCTAAACAAACAAAGTGCCTCAAATGTTAGGTTTGGCATAGGGTACAATCACACTGAAACACCAACAGATTTCTCTCCCAAAACTACTGAAGATGGGAGAAAAATTGTTTCAGGTGAAACTTCTGAAGAGGAAGAATGCACATCTTTCCATGAAAACTTTCTAAAATCACACAAAGAAAGTTCTTCAGAAGTACTGAGTAAATCTGACTTTAAGCCATCAGTAGTTTCAACTACATCAGGAGTTGAGAACCTGAAAACTACTGATGACCTAAAACCAATCAAAACAGTCAGAGATTTGTCTTTGAAAGAAAAGACAAAAGAATGTGAAGTTTATGGTCTGTTCAACCACAAAACAGAATTTTGCAGATATAGAAAGGGTATTCAGTTCAATAAGAAAAATCAACAACTGGTTGTGGGGGAACAAATCAAAAATGATTATGTAAAAACCTTTTCTCCCAAGAAACAACAACCAGCAAAAACCCTTCCTCAGAAAAAGACAAAATCTCAACAAAAGTCTTTTTCTCAAAATTCTCTTTCAGTAGTTAGACCTAAATCATCAGCAGTTTCACAAACTGCTGAGATTAAAGATCTTATGAACATGGTACAACTACTGATGACCAAAGTTGACGGTGGTCCTCAAAAGGATACCACCATTATACTTAATGAAAAATCCATTGCCAAAAAGACATGGATTTCTAAACTTGGTCGAGAACAAACTGTAAATGTTCTCAAGAGCAAACCCAAAGCCAAACTGGCTTGGGTTCCTAAATCTAACTAATTTGCTATCTTGTGCAGAGAGTTTCCAGAGGCTTAAATAGCATTTGGTATGTAGACAGTGGAGGCTCAATGCACATGACAGGATGCAGATACCTGATAAACAATTTTATCAGTCAAAGAGATGGATCTGTGTCCTTTGGGAACAATGCTAAGGGATATGTGCTAGGACATGGCAATGTCTCCTCTGGCAAAATACAGTTTGACAAGGTCAATCTGGTTGAAAACCTTGAGTACAACTTGTTAAGTGTGTCACAAATGTGTGATAAAGGATATTCTTCCTTTTTCACAAAGACAGCATGCAAGATCATATCACCAGAAGGCCAGAAGTTGATAGAGAAGATTATTGAAGATCATACTTTGTTAATTGCCAAAAGATGTGGCAATGTCTATGCAGTGGACATTGAAAAAGACAAAGTACTGAACAACACTACCTGTTTCTTCTCAAGGGCATCAACTTCAGAAACTGATCTCTGGCACAGGAGACTTGGCCATGTGAACTTTAAAACCATAAATAAAGTCACAAAAATGGGCTTGGTCAGAGGTCTACCCTTAAAAGTATACCAGTGTCAAGAACACTGTGTATCCTGTTTAAAGGGTAAACAACATAAGTCCTCCTATAAGTCTATTGAAGAATCAAAAACAACTGCATGTCTTCAACTACTCCATATGGACTTATTTGGGCCTGTAAAGATCATGAGCCTTGGTAAAAAGAAGTACTGCTTAGTCATCATTGATGATTACTCAAGATTCACATGGGTATTCTTCTTATTTTCCAAGGATGAGGCTGCTGAAATCATCAAGTTCTTCATTCTACAAGTAGAGAAGCAATACTCTCTACCTGTCAAAACCATTAGAAGTGATAATGGGACAGAGTTCAGGAACAAAACTTTGAATGACTTATGTTTGTCTAAAGGGATTATTAGACAATTCAGTGTTGCCAGAACTCCTGAACAAAATGGTGTGGTAGAAAGGAAGAACAGAACTTTAATAGAAGGAGCAAGAACAATGTTAGCTGATTCTGGCCTACCTTTATACTTCTGGGCAGAAGCAGTTAACACATCATGTTATGTTCAAAATAGAGTTCTTGTTGTCAAGAGACATTCAAAGACTGCCTATGAAATTCTTCATGGCATGAAGCCCCTTATCTCCTTTTTCAGGGCTTTTGGGTGTCAATGTTTCATCTTGAACATCAAGGAATCTATTTCAAAGTTTGCTACCAAAGTTGACTCATGTTACTTTCTTGGTTATTCCTCAACTAGAAAAGCCTACAAGGTTTTTAACTCAAAAACCAGGATAGTAGTAGAAACCCTAAATGTCAAGTTCAATGAGTCAAAACACACTCTCATTCCAGCACATCCTGCTGAACTCTTTGACCTTGACAACTTTCATTTTGAACCTGAAAAGACTGTCACTTCATCCAAACCTACTTATTATGGTGATCAAAGGTTTGATGATGAGGATCCAGCACCATGGACTCCTCAAACAATCATTAAGTCAACTTCAAAACCATCAGAAGTTTCACAAACTTCTGATTCAACAAATACTGAAGGCCAAACTCAAACATCTGCTTCAGCACCTGCAACTACTGAAGACACTGAAACTGCTGAACCAGATATAATAGACCTCAGTAGTTGGTTTGAAGAACATGAGCCACCAACACCTGTCAGTGGTTTACAACAACTGATCGAACACAAAGATCATCCACTTGATCAAATCATGGGTGATATTGCATCAGGTGTTCTTACAAGAAACCAGCTTTCCAACTTTTGTCTATTCTCAGCATTTATTTCACAGTTGGAACCAAAGAAGTACCAGGAAGCTCTCAAAGACAACAATTGGGTGCAGGCAATGCAAGATGAATTGCTTCAATTCAACAAGCAACAAGTTTGGGAAATCTGTCCCTTACCACCAAACAAGCAACCAATTGGCACAAGATGGGTTTTTAGGAACAAACAAGATGAAGCGGGTATGATAATAAAGAACAAGGCAAGACTGGTAGTACAAGGTTACTCTCAAGAAGAAGGAATTGACTATGATGAAACCTTTGCTCCAGTTGCAAGGCTTGAAGCCATCAGGTTATTTCTGGCCTATGCCATTTCCAACAAAATAAAAGTTTATCAAATGGATGTCAAAAGTGCATTTTTGTATGGAAAGATAAAAGAGGAAGTGTATGTTTGTCAGCCACCTGGGTTTGAGGATCCTTCTCATCCTGAGTGGGTGTACAAACTAGACAAAGCTCTTTATGGGCTCAAACAGGCTCCAAGAGCCTGGTATGATACACTGTCAACCTTTTTACTCAAAAATAACTTCACAAGAGGTGCCATTGATAAAACAATTTTCATAAAACATGTTGGAAATCATGTCTTACTTGTTCAAATATATGTTGATGATATCATTTTTGGTTCAACAAACACAAAATTGTGTGATGAATTTAAGAAACTCATGCAATCAAAATTTGAGATGAGTACAATGGGAGAACTGCAGTACTTTTTAGGACTGCAGATTAAACAACAAACAAATGGAACTTTTATACATCAATCAAAATATGTTAAAGAATTATTAAATAAATTTTCTTTACAAGACTGTAAATCATGTTCCACTCCCATGACACCAACCACACAAGTTGAACCAGATGATCAAGGAAAACAGGTTGATCAAACCATGTATAGATGTATGATAGGTTCCCTTTTATATCTAACTGCTTCTAGACCAGATATTATGTTTTCAACATGTGTCTGTGCTAGATATCAATCAGCTCCTAGGGAATCACACCTTATTACAGTCAAAAGAATTTTCAGATATCTGAAAGGAACTCCCACACTTGGAATTTGGTATCCTGCTTCAAGCAATACCAAGTTATCAGCTTTTTCAGATAGTGACTATGCAGGGTGTAAAATGTCAAGAAAATCAACATCTGGTGGTTGTCAATTCTTGGGAAACTGTCTAGTGTCCTGGCAATCAAAGAAACAAACATCTGTTGCAACTTCAACTGCTGAAGCTGAATACATTGCAGCTGCAAGTTGTACATCACAGATACAATGACTCCAATATCAACTTCTTGATTATGGAATCAAAGAGACCAAGACACCATTGCTTGTAGACAGCAAATCTGCCATTAGCATCATTCAAAATCCTGTTCAGTTTTCAAAGACTAATCACATTGAAATCAGGTATCATTTCATAAGAGATTGCTATGAAAAAGGCAAGATTGAAGTGAAACATGTAGCAACAGCTAATCAAATAGCTGACATTTTCACTAAACCCCTTGACACCTCAACATTTCAGAAGTTAGTATCCATGCTAGGGATGCTAAATTTGTAAGTGTTTCTCTTTATTTTTCTGCACACTTTTTGTTTTTCACTTACATCTGTTTTCAAAAACTTGAAAAACTTCTGAAAAGAGAGAAACTACTGATGAACAAAACATCAACATGGGGATAATTTCTGAAAAGTGATTAACTTCTGATAAAATAACCTTCAGAAGTTATGAATAAAAGTATTTATAAAGTATTTCTCATCAGCTGTTCAAAACTACTGAAGAGAACATGGGAACTACTGATGAAGATAATCCTTCATCAGCAGTTTGGTCAAAAAGGGCAAATCTGACTTTTCACATCATCAGAAGTTTGACCTAGTCGGTTAAAAACTTCTGATAAAGAGATTTTTAACCTAGGCGGTTTAAAACTTCTAATAAAGAAGATCCAAGCGGTTAAAAACTTCTGATAAATATCTTTTTTCAACACTTATCCTTTCAAACACAAAAATTCCCTCCTTCTCTCTCAAGAAAGCTCTCAAACCCCTGAACCTGCAACACAAAAACACTGTTCGATTCATCAACACACACAAACCACATGGCTTTAGTTCTAAAACAGGGACACAATCTCAGAGCCTACTTAGAAAAACAAGAAGGCTGGTCCCAATACGATGAGATCATTGATCTTGTCGTCAAATCCCAATATTTCACCGCTCTCACCATAGACCCACCAATACATCCTGAAACTCTCAATGAGTTCTGGGCTAATGTTGAGACAGTGATGGTGGATGATGAAGTTATCTCCCTCAACTCAACAATTAAAGGGAGACAAATGGCCATAACACCGGCCATACTCTCAAACAGACTGGGGTTGAATGATGTGAATGCCCCTAACAAGTTTGACAACTCTGCTATCCACCTAACCATGACTGAGTGTGGTTATCAAGGTACTCTCTCACAAGCTACTATCTTTAAAAAATATTTTGAACCAAAATATAAACTTTTGTTTCATTATATTATTATGTGCTTGAGTCCTAAAACTGGGTCTTATGACCAGATGCCCTCAACCTTTCAACCAATCTTTCATTCTATTGTGAATGAAACAAATTTCAGGGCATCAAAACTTTTCTTTAATGAGTTGGTGTTACATCACAATAACACTAAGAAAAAGTTTTTGTTATATCCAAGGTTCATTATGCAATGCATAATATCTGACCTGGGTAATGAGGTGCTTGTGGGTAAAACTGAAATTTTAAAACCCTTAACCTCACAAGCATACTCAAGGCACAACAAACAGGCTGCCTGGCCAGAAGATGACCAAGGGGAACAAGCACCAGTCCCCATGGAACCCTCATCTTCCAAACCTACTCCACCAAAGGCCAAGAAACCCAAGATAACAAAACAAAAACCCACCAAACCCAAAAGAAAAGCTGTTCAGGAGGTTGAGATGCCTGAACAAACTACTGTGCAATCAGCACTTCTTAAAGATGTGACTGAAACATCCTCTCAGTCTCATCCATCTCAAACCCCACCAAGAGCACCAATAACAATCCTTTTCAAAAGAAAAAGACTTAAGAAAAATATTCCAAATTTCCAATAGATTCCTCTTTTGAAACTGTTGAACCCATTGCCCAAACTACTGAACCAGCACCCCAAACTTCTGAACCAGACATTGAAATTGCCAAACTTCTCTCTGGGCTAAAAGAGAAAGTTCCATCTACACATGTCAGTCCCCATCAACCACATCAAACAGGGGACATAGCCTCAGACAGTGACATGGATGTGGACACTCATAGCCCTAACCAAAGAGATGAGGATGAACCAGGGTCTCTAAGCCCTAACTTAGAAACTTTTGGTACTTTTGAGGCTGCTACTACTCATTTACCACCCAGTGGTGGACCTGAGGACAGAAGTATCATAGCTAAGACCTCAAATGTGGCAACTACTGATGAAGGCTTAATGCCTGAGGTAGGAAATCCTCTGAACCAAGAACAAGAGGTACATGAGACAACTGAGTTGGGCTCAGCTCATGATGTAACTGATACAGTCCTCATTGAGGATGTAATCAGGGATTCAGATGATTCCATTGATTTGGATGATGTTTCAAAACATAAAACTACTGAATTGACGGCTACAAGTGAAGGTCCTGCACCTGGTGTCTCTAAGCTCAAGAAGCTAGTCACACCATCTCAGGTTAAAGCCCACTCAATCCATGATTCCCCTAGAGTGGCATCTTCTGTACAACAAGAAGATCAACCAAAAACACACCCCTCACTAAAAAAATTCCTACCCAATTCCCTGGGCAAACAAGCATAGACCTGAACCAGCTATGCAGCCCAGATGGTCCCTTGTATCACATGATGAACACCCTCATCAAGAATCACATCCAAACATACACAGCTGACTTGGAGCTGTCCATGAAGAACCAATTTGGAGTAATACAGACAAAGATGAATGATCTGTCCAACAAGATTGATCACAACAGCAAACAGATTGCTCATCTTCAAGGTCATTTCTCCCAAGCTTCAACTTCAAAGGCTGATGAAGCCAAAAAGGGGGAGAAAATCAAGGTACCTATGGATACACTTGAAGCCAGAAGAAAGGCAAGAGTGGCTATCCTAGCTAGAGATCAAAAAGATCAAGCCAGAAAGGAGAAACTGGCACAACAATTTGGTATCTCTATTGAAGAAGTAGAAGATGCTGAAAAGACTGATGAATCCCAAGGGCACAATGAAGAAACCTCTGATGGCCAAACTTCCGATGAAGAGCCAGAAAGTACTGAAGACAATCCTTCAGTAGCTGAAAAACCTTCAGTATTTGTCAACCCATCAAAGGTCAACACTTCCAAAACCAAAACTACTGACCCTTCCAGATCAACTGCTCCTATTCAACCAACCTCTGCTCCTATCAGGCCTACTACAACAGTTACCACAATGACTGTGCTAAACCCTTCTCCAATATCTCAATCAGGAGAATTACTTGAGAAGAGTTTAGTTGCAGCCCAAAAGAAGGCTAGAGAAGATCAGATTTGGAAAACTCTGGAAGAAAGGGATGACTTAGATCTAAGCCATGAAGAAAAACTTCAGGCTTATGAAGCTGAACTCCAAAGGCAGGCTAGCCTAGATGAAATTGTTGAACAAGACAAAAGACATCAACTAATGTCTTACATTATGAAGAACAGCAAAGTCAAAGCCCACACATTAAAGAGACTCTCTGTGGAAGAGCTGACAAGAAGAGCTCAACTTATTGCAGATAAACTTGCAACAAGTAAAGACACAAAGGCCAAGAGAGCTCAGATGATAGAAGAACTGGTAGCCAATGGTTATGGTTCAAAAGCCTCAGTGTCTAAGTGGAAAGAAGAAAGATTGGTGGACACATATAGAAAATACAAGGCTGCAAGGGCTGCTAATCCAGAGAAGTTTCAAACTGCTGAAGCTTCAACTTCAGTAGTTAGAACTTCTGGTGTTCAAAGAAGACCAGCTACCCAAAGAAAGAAGTCAAAGGAGAAAGTGAAGACTGATTTTAGAATGGTACTACTAGAAGGTAGTACAGTAGTACATTCTGATTTTGACATAGAAGAGAAGCCTCTGCTCACACAATTCAGGGATCCTTCCACCTTTGCATATCAAATCCAGAAGACCATCACAGACAAACTGCACACCAAGGTAGTAACTGAACATCATTTGCCAACATTTCAGATACCTAATGTGATGGAACAACAGCAGGGAAGTGAATCCCACCTGAGAGTCACTGAATTTGAAAACATTCAACACTCAGGAGAAACCCAGGGTACCACCATGGTTCCCTACACTGCAGACTTTGACAAGTCTAAAGTACCAGTCATCAGATGGTCCTTTACTGATAACAACTCAGTACTTGTGACAAGAAGAGATCAAACAAGCAGGGAATATAGGTCGATGAATGAACTAAAGAAACTATCAACCAAAGACCTGCTTACAATCCAACACTTGGAACCAAAGAAAGGGTCTCTTACTGATGATCAAGTGAACCGGCTCAAGAATTCCATGTTCAAAGGAATATGGAAAATTGTGAAGGACAGAAAAGAACAATAAGGAATTAGTAAGGTTTTGGCTTCATCAATCCAGGGGGAGATTGTTAGGACAAAAAGGATTGGTGAAACCACTTTTGCAAACCTTAGTCTAATTCACTTCTGTCAAAATACTCTAAGTATAGAACTGCTGAAGACAAAGAATCAAACTGCTGAAGAAGAGATTCAGAAGTGCTGAAGAAGAAAAGTCATCAGAAGTTCTGAAGATTCAAACCAGACACTTCTACTGAAGAACTACTGAAGACAAACTACTCATCAGTAGTTTGTCATTCATCAGTACTTAAAGAAGATCTTTTCCACCGCCTTTGTATATCAGTAGTTTAAATACTTTAGTATTTCTTTTTTGCTTTATGTACAAGTTCCAAGACTGCAACTTGTTGCAACTTGTTTTTGAACTTGCTTTTTGGCAAGGTTCATGTATTTGTAAAGTCTATAAATAGAAGGATTCATCCTTCTGTTTTAGACATTGATTTTAATACAAGAAATCCTTCAACACTTATTATTGTTATTTCCATTTCGTGTTTACTGAGAATCTGTCAAAGTATTTCATTCTCATTCAATACTTAGATTCTCAATAAACACTTATCATTTATTAGTTCTTGATTCCAGGGGGAGTAATAACTCCTGTTGATAAAGTGTAGCTATAAACTTATAAACATTCCGCTGTGCTATCACTCACCAAGAACTTGCTAAACACTTAAGTGTTAACTAGCAAGTTCAACTAAAGAGCAGCTTACTGATCCAACAAATTAGAATGTTTTTCATTATCAGGTTTGTCTCTTCCTGATGATCAAATCAAGAACCTTACATTGCTTGAAATTGAGAAACAGTTGCTTCGGAATAACTCCAGCCTACGTAGGTTTCCATCTATGCCTTATCCTAATAATGATTCGATTGCATCTGCAAATAACCGTTTGATACTTGATGAACTGAATTATCAAGTAAGTACGCTAGCTGAAGAATTTCATAGCAACGCACCTTCTTTAACAGATGAGCAAAGTTTAATTTTTGATGAAATAATTGATGCGGTTTATTGTAACAAAGGTGGCCTATTTTTTGTTTATGGGTTTGGAGGCACTGGTAAAACCTTTTTATGGAAAACGTTGTTTGTTGCCATTAGATCTAAAGGGCAAATTGTTTTGAACGTTGCATCCAGTGGTATTACTTCTCTTCTGTTATCAGGTGGAAGGACGGCGCATTCTAGGTTCCGTATACCTTTGAATGTTACTGAAGCATCAATGTGTTCTATGAAGGCGAATAACGATGAGACCGATTTATTGAAGCAAACTAAGTTAATTATTTGGGATGAAGCTCCAATGATTCATAAACATGCTTTTGAAGCTCTTGATCGCACAATGAAAGACATCTTGAAATCAAAGGATTCTGTTAATTCTGAGCTGCCTTTTGGAGGTAAGGTTATGGTTTTGGGTGGTGATTTTAGACAAATCCTTCCTGTTGTTCCCAATGGTAGTAAAAGAGATATTATGAATGCCTCAATAACTTCGTCCAAGATTTGGAATAGTTGCAAAGTCCGTACATTAACCAAAAACATGAGGTTAACAATTGATAACAACGCATCTGAATCAGAAGAAATAAAGACATTTGCAGATTGGCTGCTAGAGTTAGGTGAGGGTAAAGTTGGTGATTCATTTGATGAAGATGAGGCAGATGTAGACATTCCAAATGATCTTCTTATTAAGCATTCATCAGATCCTATTTGTAGCTTAATTGACTTCGTCTACCCTTCACTTCTTCAGCTTTACAAGGATAAAGATTATTTTGGAGAACGAGCAATACTTGCACCAAAAAATGAAGTGGTACATGAAATTAATGATAGGTTGCTTGCATTGTTTCTTGGAGATGAAGTCGAGTATTTGAGCTCTGATAGTATATGCCAGACTGAGAATGCTAATAACCGTTCACAGGAAGATTTATATTCTCCTGATGTCCTTAATGGTTTAAAAATTTCTGGATTGCCTAATCATCGCTTAGCACTAAAAATTGGTGTTCCTGTTATGTTGTTGAGAAACATAGATCAACAAAATGGCTTGTGTAACGGCACGAGGTTACGAATCACCAAACTTTCAAAGCATGTTATTGAAGCCGAAATCATATCAGGTGGAAACATTGGTACCAAAACTCTTATTCCTAGAATAAATATGATACCATCTGATAACAAGATTCCAGTCAAGTTCCAATGGCGTCAATTCCCAATAAGCGTATGTTTTGCAATGACCATCAATAAAAGCCAAGGACAGTCTCTATCGAAGGTTGGATTGTATTTAAGAGACCCTGTATTCTCACATGGCCAGCTTTATGTCGCCCTTTCAAGAATTAAAAGCAGGGCAGGTGTGAAGTTACTTATACTTGATTCTGATGGGAAGGTGCAGACTAAAACAAAAAATGTCATGTATAAAGAAATATTTAGTGATATTTGAATAAAATGTATGTTGTCTTCTTTTAAATTTTAATAAAATATTTCTACTATATTTTTTTTACATCTTACCACTCAAAATAATTGTACGTTGGTGAACCGCGTGTAAACGCGGGCAAAAGTCTAGTAACAAAATACATAGATGCACAGAGACAATCCCTAAAAAAACAAAGCAAGACACCAAAAGTAGTCTTCTCCTAAAAATCTTTAACTTTAATTCTAAGTAGCTGACACAATTAAAGTTTCATAATATATAAGTTAACTAGTATTGAGCACCCAGCTTTGTGGTTACGTAAAATCGTACCAAGTAGTACTAGAGGAACACCATCGCTAGCAACCAACAAAACCGAAAAAGCTAGCTCGTAGTAAAAAAAAGAAATAAACAATTAAAAAATTTAACTGGACGAAAAGTTGACGTAAAAACGTTGAACTACATAAACGAAATGTAATGCATAGAAAATAATAAATACGTCGATCTAGGACAAGCGCATTGCGGCAGGCCGTTAAACGGGAAAAAGATAAGTATAAAACGTTGAACCACACACACACACATTGTGACGTGTTAGCTCACAAAATTTAGACTGGAACCTAAACGAAAAATTTGTAAAAGATAAAAAGTATATATAAGGTAAAAAAAAGTGTTGGAATTACATTATAAATTGCAGCGGGTGCGTCTGTTTGTCTTGCAAGAAACACGACAGCCATCACTAAATAGAAATCAAGTTTCATGGATGGTCCACCTAGATCGCTTGGACTTTTTTCAAAAGGTTACGTTTGATGAAGCAACATGCCAATTGTGTAAAATTGACATACCAAATCATTGATTTTACACAATTGACATGCCTTGTAAGAAGGAATATGGGTTTCTGTCGATTTTAGAAAACCACAAAAGTAGATAAAAATGAAAGTTGAATAAATAAATTTCTTAAAGGAAGCTCAAGAGACCTAAATTCCAACATTGTGTCAACATGGAATTTATAAAAAGTTGGCCTGCAAGGTAACATATGCTAACGTAGCAATGTAGCATACCAATAGAAAAAAGTAGTTGTCGTTGTGTACAGTGACGGACCCATGATTTATTTCCAATCGCGTCCCCCTTTTTCGGTATTACGGTTTTTCACCACCCAAGGCTAGCATTTTCGGGTCAATTGTCGTACACATCAGGTCGGGGCAAGGAATATTTTTCAAGTTATTTGTTGTGAAAGTTATTCGCCTTACCAACATGAACAAATAATCTATCTTTATTGTTCCAACTTTGATATCCTTCCGTTATAAATGCATCTTTTTGCTTGCTTTCCTTAAACACGTAACTAACCAAGCAAAATACTTATCCGATTTTACACGATACTCTAACCAATCGTGAAAGTCCTCAAACCAATATTTAGAAAGAAAAAAACAAGGTCTTAATCTAGCACCAATATCTTGTTTTGGAAAACATGACCTTATGGTAAACATGGACCTCTACTCAAATATGTCCGTCTAACATAATCTCTTTGTAACATGATAAGATAAATTTGGTACCTGTTCTGAGGGATCGGAAGGCCTTCCATATCAATTTTCTTATGATTATTATTTAAAGAAGATAAGGTCTTAAACTTTTTTTTTTAAACAATCCTTGCATATTAGCCCTAAAATTCAAGTATTAAAAAACCATGTCACAAATTCTAAATTTAAATACACAACACATAAAAAATGTACTATGTTTTTATGATTTCTAAGTTACATTCATAGTCACAAATTGTTAAAGACACAAACTCAAATTTAAAGAATGAAAGACATAAGTGGACAAAATGCAAAATAACTATAACTGTCACCCACGTGTAGAGTTGTATTAAAAACAACTACATAACAAAACAAAAAAGACTCGAACCTGTGATGTATTTAATGGAATGCTTATTACATACCTCTGGTGTTCTCTCTACATATTCTGAATCTTGTATTTTCACGGGAATCAAACTCTATGCTCTCGTCTGAAAGAAAAATCTAAATCATCTTCTCGCCACTCTTGTTCCAGCAACTCATTTTCAGCTCTCATTGCCATTATGTAATCATAAGTTTTCATCTATATCTATACTATATTATAAAGTATTTCCTAAGGACTTCTTAAATTTTAAGAGGTATAAGTCTAAATGCTTTTGATACAACACATAATGCATAACATAACTACTTTTTAGGGGTAAATATGTCTTTAAAACACCACATTTAATTAAAAGAAAGCCAAGAGTCATGAGATGTTTATGAAACCTCATGACATTCAATTTTATAATTACTTTAAATATATTGAATAGAAAACATATAAAAACCAACTCATGATGCTATATATTTTGTTATAACCTTTTATATAGAGTTAGGTACTTTATAAAAGTTAAAGTTTTATAAACTTGATCATACTATATAGAAATCGAGAAATCAAGAGTGAAAGTTATGTTTTTAATCAAGAGGTAACGATTTGAATTCTAAAATTATTATGTTATATTCATACACATAAACATGCCTAATCCAATCTAAACTATATGATCACCGGATTCAACAACCGAAGAAGAAAGCTTCTGTTTATAATGAATTTTAAACAAAGGTATTAAAAAAATATTCATGTAATAGGGGTTAGGTTCATAGTAGGTATGTTAGATTAGATTAGATTGTGCTCTACAAAAGACTTTCGGTTACACCCGCTGCATCGCGCGGGCAAACCATTAATGGTTTTTTTGATCTATCACATACCATGAGTAGGGATGGCAATCATACCCGAACCCGATGGGTAAACCCGAAACCCGACACATTTGGGACGGGTTTGGGTCGGGTAATCGGGTATGGGTCCGGGTATGGGATTAGTTTTCATTTTTTTCGCGGGTTTGGGACGGGTTTGGGATTTCATGATATACCCATTTACCCGACCCGATTACCCGATAAAGTATACCCATTTACCCGATTAAATACCCGATGTAATTTCCTATATATCTTTTAAAATAGGTATTCATAATACATTTAATTGTCTATCTAGATTGTCATTTTCTTAAAAAAAAACACCAATTATTTGTGTATAATATCTGTTATCTATCTCTTTTAGTGTTTTTATATGATTTAACTATTTTATATTTATACATTTATAATCATTTACATACATATTTGATAATGCTAAATGTATTGGTTAGTAGTCACGCAATAGATACCCGACAAGTTTTTAGTTAGATACACCTAATGGATAAGTTTTTAAAATTAACGGGTTTACCCGAAACCTGTGGGTATACTCGATACCCGACGGGTAATTACCCGATACAAACCTGACGGGTTTTGGGACGGGTTTGGGACAAGCATAGCTAATCGGGTATAGGGTTGGGATTACCTAAACCCGTCCCAAACCCGACCCATTGCCATCCCTAACCATGAGTGCAAGGTTGGAATAAGTTTTTAAGTTGTAACTTGTAAGTATGAGGTTATGATAAAATTACAATTTTAACCTTCTAAGTGTCTTAATTGTCATAACTATCCCCATAATATCCTTAAATTTCTTCCTTAAATATGTTGTAAATGTTGCTTCTTAAGTTGTACGAAAATGAAAATGACTATCTTGTACATCACTCCTCCTTAATAAGATAACTAGTGGGTTTACCCGCGCGTTGCGGCGGGATCCAAAAAAACTTGTAATACGCTAGCAGTTTTAAGAAAATGATATGGGGGCGTAGTTCTTGACGCTTCTTAAGCAAGTCCTCCTCTTGCTTATATACACACACAGTCATTGATCAATTAAAGCAACACCAAAATTTGAGAGGAAAATCCTTTTAGGAAACAAATTTTACGTGGCAAATTCAACTTTTGTGTCATAAAGATCCAATACACATACTTGTAAATTAAAAAACACAAAGATGTCAAATAAGTATCAAAATCATTAAAGCATTAGTTCCAAATTAGAAGAGGGTAATTTTTTTACAGAACTCTTGAACCCAAAATTAAAAAAACAACATCGAGTATTTACAGTTGCGATGTAATCAGCAGCGCAGCATAGTAGGGGCGGGGAGGGGCGGCCGACCCCCCCCCCCTCTGATTTTCGCGCAGAAGTTCCGATTATATAGTATTCGTATAGAAAATTTTGAAAATATAGGGTTTCGACTCTCCGAAACTAGTGACTTCCGACCTCCCGAACCTTCGGGTCAAGCTTCACCACTGGATGTAATTGATTGTAAGATGTCATATTTGATCATTTATGTTTCTTCTTCTATTTACATAGATGAGTCGTAGTTGTAATCTTATTTTTTGTTTGTAATGTTTTTCTTAACAAAACAAAGATTATTTTTCCCATGAATTGGCCCAACCAAACTTCCTATTGAACACACTTATGCGATACACAGTCACAATTTGCCAAATCGAACTTCCCATCGAACACGCCAATGCGATATACATGCGTGATATTTCAAACTTCCCATGGGGCTTGGATTGTTTTGCCATCCCCTAATAATGTTAGGATCTATAAAAAATGAAAATTGCCATTAAAGCTCTAATGTTATCATTCAAAATAAATTTATAAAAATTTGTAATTTATTTTTAAAATTTCAAGTGAAATCAACAAAACTTCAAATTTATACTCAAATGATGACATAGGAATGCATGACTGTGAGCACCAATTATAATCTAAGTTGTCAAATGTGTGTGCCAGGGGCGCGGTGCTCAAGGTCAGCTCAACGCACCATATGAGTAGTTAACTGAAAGACACGGTTTCTAGCTCTTATGAGTGTGCTTATGCACCTTGACAAGATAGATTACAATATAAATCTTTCACACACATCACTATCAAATGTCAATAAGCTGGGATTTGTTTCCCTCTCCTTATTGTAAACCATGCAGGTAAAACGAAAATGACAATTGAAGTGAATATCACATTATAACCGTAGATGAAAATAAGTGTACTTTAGAGAATATAACAGAAACTAAAATATGTATATACATGGAAATGGATTGATGAGCTGTGATGTCTCCAAAACAAAGCATATTTGATCCTAATAAATAAACAATTCAATTGAATGATAAATATGAAACCACAATTTACAGAAATTGAAATAAAAAGAATGTAAAAGAAAACACGGACAAAATAATGAAAAAAACATATATAAGAACTAACAAAAAACTTAAAAACTAAATAACTAAATAAACATAAAGAATATACGAGAGTACAAGTGTTGGCTTACCAACATAATAATAGATAGTGCAAGACTACAAGTGTTGAACAATATCATTCGATGACTGATTCCAAGAGAAATAAAGAAAATGGTGTGATAAGGCAATGGTATGAGGGGTTTTAGAGATTAAATTGAGGGATGTTGATTTTAATTCATTATTGAGTTATCTAAGTCGATCCAGAAGCCAGTGCCATGGTGCATGCTTTTCGCAGATGATATTGTGTTAGTTGAAGAAACCAAACAAATGTTGAATGCAAGGTTAGAGGAGTGGCGAGAAGCTTTGGAGGGAATGGGTTTAAGGATTAGTCGCTCAAAGACGGAGTATCTCTATTGTGATTTCAGTGGGGTTAACGATGACGAGGACACTCATATTACTATCCAGGGCCAGGTTGTCCCGCAGGTAACTAGGTTTAAGTACCTAGGATCATTTGTTCAAAAGGATGGGGATATAGATAGTGACGTAACACATCGCATACAAGCCGGGTGGTGTAGGTGGAGAGCAGCCACGGGGGTATTGTGCGATAAGCGGTTCCCAGATAAATTGAAGGGGAAATTTTACAAGACCGCAATTAGACCTGCTATGTGTTATGGGACAGAGTGCTGGGCAATCAAGAAGACACACGCACGCAAGATGGAGGTCGCAGAGATGAGGATGCTTAGGTGGATGGGCGGGCACACAAGGATGGATCGGGTTAGAAACGAGGTCTTTAGGGAGAGGTTTGGAGTGGCTAGGATATCAGACAAGATAAAGGAAGGGAGATTGAGATGGTTTGGACATGTGAAGAGGAGACGAACAACAGCGCCAGTGAGAGCAGTGGAAGCATGAGTTGTAGAGGGGAGAAGGAATAGGGGCAGACCTAAATTGACCTGGGATGAGCGAATTAGACAGGATCTCATAGAGTTGCACCTCTCTGAGGACATGGTCCAAGAAAGGAGTTCGTGGAGAAGTAGGATTAAAGTAAGTGACTTCTAGGACTTGACACTTAGGTAGCATAACCAGGTATTTTGAGGCGTTACCTATAGGTTTTCTAAACCTATTTTGATTCATGTGTCTATTTATCCTGTTTTCTTAAGTAGTGTGAAACTTACATGTGGTTGTAGTCCCGTTTATATGTCTGTATGATGTTCATTGTATTATATTTTTATGCACTATCTTACTAGCTTATTACTGCACTTGGCCCGCTAGCCGATAGCGATATATCCCTGTGGTGCTTGTCTCGTTACTTGTATGCCTGCCTGTTTTTCTGTTCTCTCTTTCTGAGCCGGGGGTCTCTCTGGAAGCAGCCTCTCTATCCGTATGGGTAGAGGAAAGGTGTGCCTACATCTCACCCTCCCCTGACCCTACCAATAGTTTATACTATTCGTGGGATATACTGGGTATGATTGATTGATTGATTGATTGATATTGAAGATGAGAAAAGGAAAAGGTGATGCATTGAATCTCAAATTGAATTCATTAAAAATGAGAAAATCAAAAGGTGAAGCAAATAATAATAGAGATGACTTGCATTAGTTATTTGTACAATTGTAAATATTATAGTCTTTTTTTTATCGGCTAATTTCCTCCATTTTTTACATCATCTTTTTAAATAGACCCCTTTTTTTTACCTCTTATGAGGCTTGAACTCCCTACCTCACATTTAGAACTCCATCACATTTACCACCACACCAAAGGGGTGAGGCCAAATATTATAGAGTCTCTCTCCGGATAAACCTAAAACCAATAAAACTTAGTACGACCTGTATAGCATTAAGTACAACTAATATTACACGAAAAAAAGTTACAAATATAAATTACTTTCAGAACTTAAAAAGCCATTATTCATTTGGATGATTATTATTTTGTATTTTTCAGTTTCATGGTACAACTATTTTTAAATATTTAATACAAAGAATTTTATCCTGATGCAAAAATGACAAGTTAAACCACATGGATCGCACACATCTTTATGTGTTCTGTTCATTGACCGTTTTCTTTTATTTTACAAAAAGTTGTTATAGGCAATTCACATAAATTGGTGATGATATTGTATTTATGTGGTTGTCTATAGAGCATGATAATATATTATTTGATCCCACACACTAATGGACAAATTTAGGAAGTCAAATAGAATTTGGGATCTTGGATAAAGGCTTTGAGTGTGAAGAATCTTGTATTTTTATTTGTTATTTGTTAAGTTTGGATATAATAAAAATATTTGATGGAACACATTTATGCATAGCTCGTAATTTTAAGTAATGAGCTTCGACCAACCCAACCAAGGACCATTGGTCCCCCATGATTCATGCCTCACTCCAGTGGGTAAAGCATCCAATATCAACGAGTCTCCGCAACTCAACTAAAGCACTACTCAACTACGATTTATATCTAGTCAGGATGTAATTGATTCCATAAGAATATAGTCGTTGTGTATCATAATATTATGTGTAGTTTGGTCACAAAAACCCAGTCAATATACTAATGGTGGAAGGGAATGGGGGTTATACGCTTTGTTGCATTAATGAGAAGAGTCATTAAACTGGCCACTCTACAGGTTCGCTAGGCGAACTAGCTAGACTAAGTGGCAGACCAATAAACTTTTTCCATGTATGTCATACATTTTCAATGCTCGAATTTCTATCACTACATTTCATATTTTTTTGGTTCGGGCAGCTCGGGTTGGGTTGTTCACAAATACAAGGATAAAAACCAAATAAATTATAAGAAACATGACATAAATATATCAATCCTAATTAGATAATACATTTTTTGATGGAACATAATTTGCACTTTGTAATCATTATTATGTATTACTCATTTTTTATCTCTCTATAATCTACAAACTGTTTTCTAATCGATGATCTTTTTAAGTTCCTAATGTACTTATTACAGTTTTGATTAATAACCTGAAAAAAAAAAAAAAAAAAAAAAAAAAAAAAATCTCTATTTGCAACTAAACTAAAGATCGCTAGATGATAAAAACAAAGGCCCAAAAACCTTTTAACTAAAAAGCTATGGCTTTAAGGCCCACATAGTGAAAAACAGACTTTTTAAGCTTTTGTTTGTAAATGTGAATTTAAAGTTCAAAAAGGTTTTTAGTAGAAAAAAAATTAATACAATATAAAAGTAACACCTTTTTTAAAACAATTCATATAAGTTTTATACATAATTTACAAGAACCATATAAAAACATCCAAACACTATCCCTTAAGCCTAATTATATGATTTACGCTCGCTTGCGGTGTACACATATAATGTGTGTCTGTGTGCGGGAGGGGGGAGGGGGCAGTGAAATTGTACTAATTTTAACGTTATTTTACTAGCTTCGTGAAAATGCTAAAAGCAACGGATGGTTAATCATACATCATATAGTGGCGTTGATAGCCTAAAGACAAGTGTTACATGCACCAATTGGCTTTTGTCCTGAGTGTTATGTGCCTTAGGTCCAAGGCTCGATGCAAAAACTACTATCGAGCCGGGGGCTCACTAGAAGCAGTTTGTCTCTATTCCTACAGGGTAGAGGTACGATTATTTACATCTTACTCTTCTCAAACATACTGTAGTTTTGCTATTGATAAGATTTATTAAGTATCATGATAATGATGATGATATGATTATAAGTACATAATGTAATATAATCACTTTAAATAAACGAGGTCACACCTAGTAACAAGAATATAAATGAACCAAACAAATAAGAAGGGGGCTTTGTTTGTGTTCATTTATGCTTATATGTGAAGGGTTTAAATGAGAAAAAATATATATATAAATCAACATAAATGCTCTATTTAATATGTGTATTAAAATTATTGTAGATGTATATGGGTAAGTTTATAAAATTGATTAATTTATTGTATCCCCTTAAAATAGATAACAAAATTGAACCAGTAACTCCTTTTTTAAATATACCACTTTAAAACAAACTTAATTTATCGCTTTTTAACAAACAAGCGGACTTTTATTTAACACAAACATGAGTTACTAGCAAGACGCTAGAAAAGACGGAAAAACACCAAAACTCTAAAGTTTAAACTCAAAATAAAAAAACTAATTTATCGCGAAAGACAAATTTTGATATGTGTAGGATAATTATACTATAAATTTGATATGTGTACAATACATGAAGGATAAATTTCGATATGTGTAAGATAATTTTGAAACGTGTAGATAAAATGTTTTTGCCTAATTAATTAAAGAGAGATAATAAACGGAAGGAGTTTTAATCTATTTAATGTTTTACAATAATATGGGTTATTTTTTCTCTTCTCACATTTAAGTTTTTCTCAAAAGATCTTTCTCCTCATTTGTATAACCTTGAAACTAATAAATAGACACAAGAGCGTAAACAAAATTCTTTTTCATGTTCGCTAGTTAAGAAAATGCATTTATCCACGCTCCTTTTATGTTCATTCATTAACATTCTAGAAAACAAAAACAAACATAATATAAATGAACGCGAACGGACAAATAAAATTATTATATAAATCCGATTTTTTTTAAACGGCGAATTTCTTGCTCCTTGTAAGACTTGAACTCAATACCTCACATTTAAGTGAGCTTAAAATGAAAATCAATAGAAGTAACTTCAAACTTTCTAAACTCAAATGGGTGAATTTTTCTCAAAATAGCTCCAACCAACTAAAGTAAACGAACCTCATGAGATGAACACAAATGAACGTTTTTCGTTCGTTCAAACGAATGATAAATATGTTCATATCTGTACATTTAATGTACACAAATCCATTCATGTGCTTTTAGTTATTAAATAAACAAACATAAACAGACTTCCAATTTAATGATTCTCAAATAATTCATTTTTTTAATGGCCGACTAAACAACGTCGGGTACTTCGTACGCGGCCCCCCAGTGGCAAAGACAGGGGCACAGCCCGGCCCACCCCGGACGCACGAAGCCCCTAGCCCGCTTCCAGGGAAAACCCGATCCACATACCCGCCCGAAGGCACGACAGTAGTGAACCGGTAAAACCTGGCGAGATCAGGACTCGAACTCATGACCATAGGCCATGAGTCATCCATCATTTCTCATTATGTCCTTCGTGGGAATCGAACCTGAGACCTCAAATAATTCGTTGAACGTTTGATTTGGTTACGGGCCTATCGGTAATAAAAGCTAGATCAAAAGGGAGAGGGAAACATAAAACAAGGGTACTAAGGTGTACCTTATATATAAGTAATGAGAGTTTCACCAACAACTACCCCTTACATAAAAATATCAAATGTGGTTGACCTTCATGATCAAAATCTAAAACCCCCATATTTCCACAAATGAAGATGAAACAAATGCCATGATGAACAAATAAATATTGTTTATTTATTTTATCTTTAAATCGTATTCTTTTTAATTCATGGCATCATTAACACGCTTTTAACGTAACTAAGAACCTTGTCAACGTTCACTGTCCACGCAACTGAAACTGGTTTATAGCCCGTCCATGGATTTTCAGAATTCCATCTGCATCACAATAAAAAGATATCATACATCATATAGTTAGAAGTGGCAAAATGGGCCATGTCGGGTAACGGGTCATGCTTAGTATGGGTCAAACAAGCTAAGCCGTGTTGGGTTAACTTGCAAACACTTTTTTGTCCATTTTCTACAGATAATTAACATGTAACAAAAACAATATAGTAATAAAAATTTACAAAAAAAAAAAAAACTAATTAAGAGGTTGTATGCATTAAAAAAAAAGACTAACTTGTTAACCTTTCTCTGTAGCTATTTTTTAATTAACAAACTAATTTATATAAATAAATATGTTTTTTTGTTACTTTAAACATGAATGATATAGCTTTATAGTAATTGAAATGTTTCAATGATGAATTTGTAACAGAGTTCATGATAAATTTGGACTTCCAATATCAAAGTTTGACCTAAAAGTCAAACCTTGTCTATAATTTAGAAAGAGACTAAGGGAGTATGCCTTATGGTTATAATCTTAAAGAGTGATCAGGAAATGTACCTTTTCAACCCTTGATCCATAAGGGTATGTCCCACACATAGACCTTGTGTTTCGACCCTAACAACCCCTTTCTTGAAGGTGAAAAGATCGGGTCGAATAAGTGCCACAAAACTAACAGGGTCATGAAGAAAAATTCCTGAAAAATTAATAGAACAATATATTATCCGGTGTTTCATGTTATAGATTTTCCTTTATTTCATATGAAGAGCGTTGATAAATCTACAGTTTAAAGACGTAGAATAGAGCAAACTGCGCAAAAAAGAAACGAACTTTACACTTTTTTCCTGAGTTTAGAAACCAACTTTAAATTAAGTGTAAAATGCGAATCAACTTACAATTTATTACTGATTTTAACAACCAACCTCGTTTAGTTAGGTGTAAATATGGCATTGGTTGATGCCATGTAAACAACCACATCACATATGCAAAAGAAATGTTTGTCAAAAAGGGGTAGCAACGCAGCTTGTTGCCCGTTTACCCGCCGCTCACTTGTAATTCTTGTTGGTTTTTATGAAGAACGTAATATTTTAGAAAAAAAAATTTTGAAAGATTATTAAAATGTCACACCTGCAACTATTAAAAATCAGCAACTGGTAAAAAACATGTGTATCTGTCGCTAAAATCGATAATAAAATGTAAGTTTGTTTCTATTTTACACATAAATTGAAGTTGGTTACTAAAATCAGGAAAAAAGTGTAGTGTGTTTTTATTTCTTTGAGGTTGCCCCAAAGAAAATGAATTTTACCATAAACACTATCAGATTTCACATGCCAGTCGCGGTAAAATTTAATACTATCCCACAAAAACCGAGCATGCCTCCCCTTAGATTGCTTAAGTTCATCAAGATCCTCATCTGAGCCACAAATGTTTGTCAATCCGTTGTATAACGAATGGGTATTTAATAAATTTAAATCAAGATCGGAGTAAAAAAGCTAGAGAGATGAAACAAACCTGACATTTTTACTTGTGTCGTGATGTTTATGCCTACGACGTCTATATTTGCACCAGAAGTGAATACAATATCTGCTGCCTCAGGGTCTCCGTATATCTGTAATTACATATAAAAACGTTAGCTTTATTTTTTCTCTATCTGGTTCCCTTAAAAAAAATGTAAGAAAATAGTTTTGATGAACGGTTTTTATATACGTTTGCTTCAGCTGCTGGATTAATGTTTCCAAGTGCAAAGAAAGCCCCACCAAGTATGACCACTCTTTTGACCTTGGTAACAAATGAAGAGTCCCTTTTAATTGCCTATATTAAGATGAGAACCAATTAGTATTGCAGGTAGTTACGCAAGATAATTATGAAGTGAAACTGGTCTAATGTAGAGGTGGCCGATTCAACCCATTTACTTATGAACGTGTCAAATAAAATAGAAGTTTAGCTTAAAAACAAATGGATCAGAGTGGCTTAGTGGGTCAAATGGGTTGACATGCTACCCGTCACCTTAAGGCGCATAGGCACACTCAAGGCGCATGGGCCTCGCCTTGGGCCTAGGCGCGAGGCGGCAAAAAAACAAGGGCCAAAGATTAAAAAAAAAAAAAAAAGCGAATAAAGAAAATAAAGTAAAATATATTAAAATGATACTATTTTTCATCTACTTAGTATCAAAAGTTTTAAAATATTAATGTATTAGTGTATAGAAGTAGTTTTCCATAGATAAAAGTAGAAATCTGGTTGGAATCTAGCCAGAATTTAACGAATTTGGCTGGAAACTCTCCAGAATTTAGGTATCTAGCTGAAATCTGCGCCTAAACCATCACTAGAGAATTAAAGCGCAATTTCCTCGACTCAAAGCGCATGCATCGCCTCACCTAACAAATGGGCCTAGGGGCAAGAGGCGATGACTTTTAATAACTATGGGTTATGCTATTATTTAAAAAAAAAAAAAAAAAAACTTGCAACTTACCAAAGCCAAATTTGTTAGTGGGCCAAGTGCAAGTATAGATACTTCACCAGGATATTCTGAAACTTTATCAACTAAAAATTCAGATGCTGATTTCTCTACTTTCTTCGATTTAGGGGAGGGTAGATTTAGGTTTCCTAATCCATCCGATCCATGAATGAAATCTTGAATCTCCGGCTCTCCTCCCTATCATGGTCGAAAATATATAATTCTTAAAAAACGTCAGCCAAAAAAGATATAAACCACACATTGAGGGGAAACATAATCGCATGGTGTACCTTTAGTGGTTCTGGACTACCCTCAGCAACAGGAACACTTGGACGTCCTGCAATCTCACACTATCCTTTTGCACATGAAAACGGGTAATGATCATGTAAAAAGTCCAAGAATGTTTCTAAAACTAAAAAAAATTATGGAATGAATTTTAGACAAATGTGTACCAGAAGCAAGGCATTTCGAGTTGCATCATTTGTAGAAACATTACCAAATATTGTTGTCAATCCTAAGATCTCCAAATGTGGTGTCTGAAAAGCCATCATGATCGCCATGCTATCATCTGTATAGATATGAATTCAGGTTTTTTTTTATGCAATTTGAATGATTAAATTATATAAATGCATAGACAGATAGACAACTTATTGCATTATGCATACTTAATTCATGTACATAATCTTTGATTATTGATTGCTTCTACATTGTCACCAACCAATAGAATTTGATCCAAATATTCATTCATACACTAAAATTTAACATCATTCGGTGCCATACTTGTTCCGTTTCTATCTAGTATCTACATTAAGTGCCATACTTGTTCCGTTCTTCGTATTTTTCACAATCAAACATCTTAATTGATTGTTCCTCAAAACGAAAACCAAATCTATTCTATTATATATCTAGAAATGACCAGCCTACCAAGAAAGGTTCTAGTCTTCCAGGGGTGGCGCAGACGCGCAGTGGTAAGTGCATGATTTCCTCAAACAAAGGTCTCAGGTTTGAATCTAGCTTCCACTGGATTTTTTCTCTATCCCCTTAAAGGTCACCTAACCCCGTTGGTTAGCAACACACTAGTTGGGCCCGTGAGTTTTTCCGTAACAAATTCTCACGGTTAACAAAAAAAATATATAATTGGCAAACATGGTCAATTTCATAACTACACAAAAACAAAAATACAAAACAATAATCACTCTCTCTCTCAGTTACTTCCTCCCTTAAGTAAACTCGGGAACAAAATGGACGAGTGATTGAACTTAATATGATCCCATCTTACAATACAAGAAGTCCAAAGGGTATTTGGATGTATACTTAAACTTATTATTACAATTTTAAGTGTCCCAAAATAATTAAACTCTCTAGTTATTCATATTTGAAGATGCAAATCTGTTCTAACAAAACTAAGATACATCTTGCATCCCTTAACATTTAACAACCATCCCTAACCTGTAATCAGGTATAAGACACGGTTATACCTGTTAACTAAAAAGTACACTATACGATATTTTACTTTTTTTTTTAAAATAAAAAGGGGTGGCGGCGCAGCTTGTTGCCCGTCTACCTACCATCCTTATGTAATTTACCCCTTTTTTATCAATGGAATTGTATTATTTTTAAGTGGGAAAAAAAATAAATAGAATTAAGAGGTTATAATCCATCATTTCTCTTTGTTAGTATATAAAACATATAACTGTGATATAAATATGCGATATAAAGTAGTTAAACGAGTCGTGTTCAAAAAGTTAGAACTTGTGTCGTTAGCGTCGTCATATACCTGTTAAAACATGATTTGGCAGCCCAAAACCTCATATGTCAACAAAATTACTTAAATACCCTTACTTTAATTCTAAGAAACATGCAAATTCCCAGAAAGTTAACTCCAACATTTAACTTCATTTATATAATAATAATAATAATAATAATAATAATAATAATAATAAAAGAATAGAAATACCGATGCCGGGATCAGTATCAATGATGATCTTTTGAGTGAGTCCAGAACCATTGGAGTCAAAGAAACCGTTGCAATTCAGCATAAGTGATGTGGGATCCATGAATGAATGAAAGAATTGGGTTGTTGATTCTTGTGTTGTGTGTAACCCACAGATAGAAAAACTAATGAGATGATGAATGGGCTTGGGGTTGGGTGGTCCTTTGTTTGTAGGGTCGATTGGTGGAAATGGGATCACAAGAAAAGTGGAATCTATTATTATTTTATTATTGATTGTAGTGGTGGGGTGGATTATTTATTTATTTATTAAAAAGTGTTTCAGATTCCAACGAAACCACCAAAAGGTAGGCTAACGAAAGTTTTTTTTAACGACGAACGCATCAATTCCGAGCACTCTCGGGCACTCTTTTGGCAAATCAGGTATTCGAGAGTGTCCGGGCCATCAATTGCCAAATGGTTATAAATAAATAAAAATGAAATTAAAGTAAAATAAAAAAAATAAGAAAATCACGGTTACCAGCCGTTAACTACAACCAAAAAACGGTTCACGGGACCCCTACCAGCACGGGTGGCGGCAGTGTTACCGTGCTAGTGGTGGGGTACCCGTGACCAAATCGGTAAGCGCCCTTCCCCCCTTATCCGGGCTAATTTCCCATGTAAGGCTAGTGGGGCTTTTCGGGCAATTTCTGTGTCGGTTAGCGCTGAGCTAATAACGTAAATGGGTAAAAGACTTTGAACTAATAAGATCATATGTAAGACTATAGGGAGTTGGGGGGGGGGGGGGAAGAGGGGGTGAAGCGTCATGTGGCACTTTGTGGGACCCATGTGAGGAGGGGAAGATGGGGGTGAAAGGAATATTATTTTTGTGTTAGTTAAAAAAAAAGGAAAGAAACCAGCCAATCAAAACATGCCAACACATTCCACACTTGCACCCACACCCATTGAATCTTCCTCGCCATACCCCCCCCCCCACTCCTCCACGCCCGCAGGGGCAGTGTTCCCCCCTATGAAGAGCCCTCCCGCCCCATTCCCTCTACTCTAATGGTATGTGAAATGACATTTGGTGCCCCCATTCACATGGGAACACCGCCCCCAGCCTTGTGAAATGGGTGTGAATGTGTTCCAATCGAAATATTTCGCGTAGGGTGAATGTTTTCTCAGCCAATCATCTTATTCCACTTCATTTTTATTTATTTATTTTTTAATTCAAATTTAACATCATTGTATACACACACTCACACCACATCGCACCACTACACCCCTTATAAATTTCAAGCCCCTTTCAAGCCCTTAATCTGTGTTCCCGAGTTAACTTAACGAAAGGAAATGAAAGGAAAAGAAAATTTGATTGTGTTCCCGAGTTTCATTTAAGGAATGAAAAGAAAGGAAACAAAACAAGGTGTGTTCCCGAGTTTCATTTAAAGAAGAAAAAGAAAGGAAATGGAAGGAAAACTAGGCAAAATTCTTTAGTTTAGTTTTCCTTACGATTTAGAAGGAAACATAAAGAAAGGATATTTATCCTTTCTTTTCCTTTCCCTTCCTTTCCTTTGGTTATTTTCCTTCTTTTTCCCTCTTTAAGTTAACTCGGGAACACAGCGTTAGTGACCCCACATGCCACATATCAAAAAAATGCCTAACTAAGGGCTCCAAATTTCACCCACCACTATACATGGTCTAACTGCTAAGCTAGTGAGAGGACAACCTATGTGGTGGTGGTGGGTTAAAAAGGTGATGCGTGAGTGGCCTGATGAGATTTATGAACGCAAGTGAAGCGATAAAGGAGTAAACTTTTCATTTAGCATCATATTCAATCTTAATGGTAATGGGTAAAAAGTTTATTGCCTGAATCAGATGTATTATTGTTGAACTGAACACACTTATTATTGGTGGGATGAAAATTACAAGCTCCAAATTAAACACTCTCTAACCATTTTTGCATATTGATTATTGAGGGGACTTGCATACAATAATATTATAGTACATGATGTAGCCATTTGTTGTGTGTTTTAATTTAGAATTTTAACATATGATAAGTAAAGTAATGTTAATTACGTTACGTGCAAGTCACCTCACATATTTAAGATGGCAACGGAACTATGTTTAAAAGCTTTTCTAAATTAACATGATAAAGTTAGGTGACATTACACTTTTTCCTTAAAAAGGTGTTCATAACCCATGGGACATGAGTTTATATGATTAAACTTATTTTGCACATCAAAATATTTGTGGTGTGTTGTATTTTGAAGTATGTTATTTCATATGCGCCAATGATCTCCAGCCCAGCTGGTTTGAAGTAGGGTGGGTTTTCTCTTAGGGGTTCCCATCCTGGGGGTAGGTCACAAGTTCGATTCATGCACACCACAAAAAAATTCCCCGTGATGGTTTGAGCTTAGGCAAGGAGGACACCAATGTGTGAGTAGGGATTCGAACTTGAGATCGCTAGGTTAGGGTTGTACAAGGATTTCCACTGAACTAAGCCTTTCAAAAAAAAAAAAAAAATTGTTATTTCATATGCTATTAAAATGTATGAAATGAAATTAAAATACTCATACACAACTCGACTTAACCTATTGAAGATTATAAAAAGATTATGATGAATTGAACACCATGAAACAAGATAAGATACTTGTAAGTTTTAACTCACGTGACAAGACCAAACTAAAATCTAACAAAATAATATTAGTCAACGAAAATAAAAATCAAAGAAGATAAAAATCAAAATCAAAGAAGAGAACAAACAAAAAAATAAAAGAAATAGTATACAAAGGCCAAATATGGATTTACTTGCCCTTCAAAAAAAAAAATATGGATTTACTTGGATTATTAGTGATTTCGTTTTGGAATTAGAGGTGCACAAATCAGGTTTTTTCAATACCCGGTTTCGGGTATGGAATCAGTTCCAGGTAGGGTCGGGTATTACTTCGACCGGGTGTTGGATGAACCGGTTCCAGTTCCGGTTCCGGTTCCTAACATAAAAAACTATACCCGGTATACCGGTTCCGGTTTTTCAATACCCGATTCCGGTTCTTTCAATACCCAGTTTCGGGTATGGAACCGGTTTCGGGTATACCGGGTATTGAAAAAAAAACGGGTACACTGGGTATTGAAAAAACCCGGCTATGCTGGATATTGAATTCTTTTTATACAATCACGTCGAAGGTAGTGCGACTTAGATGATTATAACGCGGTTATAGAATTCTTTTGATGAGACGGGTCACTCTTGGGTTGTCGAAGTGGTCAAATGGCAATCCTTCTTGAATCATGAAGTGATCCATTCCTTCCCGGACCGCCTCAACATCAAAATGCCAAATAGTCCCGTCGCTTGACATATACTTTTTTGGGTCATGAACCGGGTATTAGGAAAACCCGGTTCCGGGTATTAAAAAAACCAGGTACAAATCGGGTCCAGTTCCGGGTACGGTTTTTTACATAAAAATCTATACCCTATGCGTACCCGACAGATATGGTCGGTTCCAGTTTTTTTAATACCCAGTTTCGGGTTTTTTTTTCCGGTTCCGTTTTTTTTTTGCACCTCTATTTGGAATGATGCAGAAACTTTTTTTAAATATACAAAGATGTAAAATCTTTGAAAGTTTGTTAACTCATTGAAAGTTGAACGTGTTCAATTAAAATTCATATGTGCATTTTTAAAATTCATAGACTACAATACATTAAGTGTTTTTACGTATAAGAGTATAAACTACAACATAAGGAATAGGAAGAACCAACAAATATGTGTTTTTCATCATTTTTTTATTCTTCATTATAAGATTTCTTGTATACCTTCACTCGATGGAACAAGATTCGTTAGGACAGAGTTGTTGTCGATTAAGGATTGGCCGAGGAGAGTGCCATCATGTAGCTGGGTACAAATAAGCCAGTGAAAGAGGAGTAGTCAGGGTACGACGAAGCACGCCTGGTACGTAAGCAAATATGGATCACGTGGGTTTGTACAAATAAGCCAGTGAAAGACGAGTAGTCAGGGTACGACGAAGCACGCCTGGTACGTAAGCGAATATGGATCACGTGGGTTTGTACTGATCCGCTTTCGAGCTGTCGAGTGACGATTGCTCCATCTATTAAGAAAGGATGCAGGGGCATGTCTTATAATAAGGGGGTACTCTCTTCTCTGATGTGCACTATATTATTGTGTCATGTTCCTGAAGGAGTGATCCGGGTTTAAGCCACGTGGCGATACACGAAAAAGCAGATTAAATTTTTATTTTCTAGAAAAAGCGTGATTTGATTGATACAAATATTTTCCAGATAATCTATCCTAGAGTACAGCTTGACATGAGAAGTGTCAACCATACCAAGATTTGACCTCTTAACTTCAGCTTTATGTTACACTAGTTTTTATCCCGAGAGCGTCCCGGGTTGAAATATCTAATATGACATAAAAAATATCTAATATAATAACATAATTAATGACTTGCCAATATATGATTAATTATTATTATTATTATTATTATTTATTTTAAACAAATCTCTGCCATAAGTTATCATATTCTACTATAAAAAAATGAATCTCTGCGTCGGGGTATAAATCTAGTGCTATTACAAAATATTATATAATGTCAAATGAATCCGGAAGTTTGTAATCGATCATTCTAAAGACAACTAACATGAAATAATAAAAAAAAAAGTTATTTATTGAAATATCGAACGCATTAGTCTAAGGGTTATGTAATGCGTTAAAAAATTCATGGGTATATGATCGGGTATATAGTTCGGGTATTTGGGTATGTGGTTTCGGGTACTTGGGTCAGGTATCACCTAATCCCAGACCCGACCCAAACCCACAATATTTTTTTTAAACTAATCCCAAACCTGACACAATACCTGTCGGGTTACAAAAAATAGTCGTTTTTTCTCCGTTTTTATATAACACTATGGTACTCATTGGAAAGATAATAAAACGCTCGTTAATTTGGTGTAATTTTTTTCTTTAAAAAATCTCATATATAAAAGATATTAACATTTAAAAGTTATGGGAGGAAACATGATTTAGAAAATAATAAAGGTTTAATATTTAATAGATTAGGATAAACCATATTTAAACCATATTTATTCCTTTTTTAATTGGTCTAGAGTTGCCACATCACATCCTATGTGGCATCTCTTAAAGGAGAGATTGCATAAGAGTATGACATGTAGGATTAATTTCTTTGCAATATATATATATATATATATATATATATATATATATATATATAGTGGAAGTATATGGAAGAAACCCTCCCAAATGGAAAAACTCCAACAAACCCAACAATTGGCCCATATTAAGCCACATCATCTCACCCACTATCTCTCTATATTATATTATTAAGGCTAGTTTGGTCTTTTTATCCAACCAAATATCTATGTCATATCAAGGCATTAATTGTACTTTTCCCTCCCACATCTCTATTATTATTATCCTTCTCTCTCTCTCCATTAACATCTTCACTATCCATCATCAACATCAGTAAATGTGACCATCTTCCTTTATTTCTCCATTAACTCCCACCATTAATAATCTTCATTAAATAACCAACCTTAATAAATCCGATGGATGTTAACATAGAATCATCAGATCATTTAATGTCCGATGATTCTGAAATCGATGCAACGAATATCAAGGTTGTTGTTCAGGCTATACACAGGGATGGGCTAAGATCATCTGAATTAAACGGTATGTTTTTTATTTTTGGGTGTAAACTAACATTTTTTATTAGGTTTTTATGTTAGGTCTGAGGTTATTGTAAGTGTTATACATGCATATATACATATGAAGTTGTTGTTTTTTATATATTTTTTGTTTTTAATTTTGTCTTTTATATTTGTTTGTGTTTTAACAAGGTGATGCAACCTACAAAGAAGGAGGTTCACAGGATAGAAGGTGTGGTGGTGTTTTTATGGGGGTTCCAAGTAATGTAGAGGAAGGATCATCTTCTGGCTCACCGGTATTGTGTTGGGAAAATCAGACTTCTTGTCATGGTGAAGATGAAGGTTTGTGTATACCCCTTCCTTTTTTTACAGTGTGCAAGTATGATTGTTCATGTCTATATACCTTTGAGGCAGATCATGGTGATGATTGTTTTTTTTGAGCTATTTTTTTTATATGTAGGTGATACAGACCCCCCCCCCCAGCATTATGTGATTTCAACACCTAATGGTACCCAGTTTTGGGTACCTAATGTTAGCCCGAGGTTCATACCTGAACATGGCCAATCGTTCATGACTTTTGAAGCTGCGTTGGCGATGTACAGAGACTATGCTGATCAAGCTGGGTTCTGCGTTAAGAAGGGCCAAACAAAGGTGTGGATGGGCATCGCAACGCATAAGTACTTACGTTGTGCAAAGTATGGGACACCTCAGTTGAAAAGAACATTTGACACACTAGATGAAGCGTCGTTAAAGATACGCAGCAGTTCATTCACACTCTCCAACTGCAAGGCTCATTTGTTACTTGCAATCAGCGGCGAAGGTTCTTGTTATACAGTTAGGGGCTTCAATGATGTTCATAACCACGCGCTGATGGATCCACATAACCGTGATCTCAGAAAAGTTTCAAGGAAACTCTCATATGCTACTAAACAGTTTATCCACAACATGAGCTTGAATCGGATAGGCCCTGTCAAAGCACACAGGTTTTTAGTTTCGCTTAAGGGTGGGCACCATAATGTCAACGGCACTGTTGTGGACTTTAAGAACTTCAGCAAACAGTTACGAATTTTTATCGGTGA
Source organism: Ambrosia x helenae (assembly GCA_030844895.1). Classification (NCBI taxonomy): domain Eukaryota; kingdom Viridiplantae; phylum Streptophyta; class Magnoliopsida; order Asterales; family Asteraceae; genus Ambrosia; species Ambrosia x helenae. The sequence continues at coordinate 37,615,999 of CM061232.1, forward strand.
TCGTGACTCCACACTTTTCCTGGAACGGTTGCGTGATCGCTTCGACAACTTGCCTGATTTCTATTTTGATTTTGTTGTTAAAGAGGGCAAGCTACATTCCGTGTTCTGGGCGGATGAGATATCCAAACTTAATTATAAGTCTTTTGGCGACGTCCTCTCGCTTGATGCAACTTACCACACCAACAAGTAAGGCTTTTTCCCAACACAATGCGTTTTAACATGATTTGTAGTTTTAAATTATCACACGTATAAGCTGTCGTCTGCCCTTTTTTAAGTGTATATACAAAAAATAGAAATCGCCGCTGATTGTTTAATGGGGCTGGCGGACAGAATGGTACTTGCACAGGATACATGGTTTTGATAAACTGTTTCATCATTTTTAAGGAAACACCCATATGGTACCTAACACATGTTACCTACACGGCACACTAACACCCATATGATGTCTAACACATGTTACTTACACATCATTTTCCTGTGCCACCCATGCAGGTACAACATGATCTTTGTGCCGTTTACCGGTGTCGACCATCATAAGCAATGTGTTACGTTTGGGGCTGGGTTGATAACAAATGAAACAATTGAATCATATGTTTGGTTATTCCAAGCTTTCTTAAAAGCACACGGCGATCAGCCCGCGTTAGTGTTAAGCGATCAGGACCCGGCCATGTTGCAAGCAATACCCCAAGTTTTCACAGAGTCTCGCCACAGACTATGCATGTGGCATATAATGAAGAAACTGCCTTTAAAGGTTTGCAATACGATTATTATTACACATATCCACCCCATAGTGAATATTAATTATAAAGCTAACCAGTTACTCATTGCATATCAGGTGTCCGGGGAGCTGCTGAGTAAAACAGATTTTCGGGCTTGCATCCAGCGATTGGTGTGGAACATATACATTAAACCATCGACCTTTGAGACACGATGGCAGGAGCTTCTCGATACATTCGAAGTAGGGGATAATCAATGGTTGAAGGACATGTTTGCAATTAAGGAGTTATGGATTCCAGCTTATTTTCGGGAGATTCCAATGTGCTGCCTAATGAAAACAACATCAAGAAGCGAGAGTTCTAATGCAGCTTTCAAGGTGAGTTCTACGAGCGCCAACACGCTTGTGCAGTTTATGCTATGTTTTGAATCGAGGGTTGACAGCCAACGTTATCGCCAAAGGGTGGCTGAGTACAAGACTTCGTCTACTGTTTTCGTTGGTACCACGGATTTACCAATTGAGCAACATGCGTTCAGCTTGTATACGCATAACTTGTTCAAGGAGGTCCATAAGGAGATTATAAAGGGTAGGTTTGCTTGCTATATTTCCAACACCACTCCGCGAGAGGCTGTCACTGTTTTTGATGTCACACACTTGGACCGTCGCCGTAACGTTACTAACGTATATCAGGTAACACATTGACTGCCTACTTCGAATGTAATAATTTGTACTATAATTGCAGCTTCCTGTATAATAAGAACTTCTAATATAAGTACACTAACATATGTATTTGTATGCCCATTTTTCCTACGCTGATGTTCAGATCAGTGTGCTGATCCTTTTGTTTGTTAACTAATACAGGTCAGCTTCGATCCAGCGGACCACACGGCTGAATGCTCATGCAGGGGTTTCATCCGCATTGGGTATTTGTGCCGTCATGTTTTCTGTGTCTACATGGTGCGAAAGGTTGACCGTATCCCCGACAAATATGTTGCAAAGAGGTGGACGCGTGATGTGCTGCCTAAGAAAGTTTTCTCAATTTCTAGTCGTTACGGTGTTGACAGCCACCCAGAATCGATCCTGAGGAATGAAATCCTTGAACTAGTAACTGAATGCGTGGACGTTGCAAGGAGCGATGAGAAGTCACTTAATGATTTGGCTGAACAGCTACGAATGATGAAGCTTAACTTGTTAACACAACAACCGCTTTCACCACCTGTGCCGGAGTCAGAAGAAGCTGTGGTCGAAGACATAATCGGTCAACCCATTGACTGTGAAGTGGCTGTTGCCAACCCGGATGTGGTCCGAAACAAGGGATGCGGGAAAACTAGGCGCATTAGTGGTCCAGGTGAGAAGGCGTTAAAGAAAGCAGCCAAGATCCAGAAGGCCCCCCGTTTATGTGCCAAGTGCAAGAAGTATGCGACGGATCATGACTCAAGAAACTGCGAGAAGGTTGCTGCGATGAAGAAGGCAAAGGAAGCATGTAGCTCGGCTGTTGCGCCACCATAGCTTTGACTAAGCAACGCATTTTACGCCTAAGCGGTATGTTGATAAATAAGCAAGCACTTTTTGGACCGTGTTATGGTACTTGATAACATTTCCTGGTTTGGCCCTACAACTAGTTGTTATGTACGTAACACGGTTATGGTTGCAGCTACGTAAGTTCTTAGGCGGTGCGCAGACTTATTATATATGCTTTTTATTTGGTGTTTTTTATGTTTTCAATGTATGGTGGCTGTTTTTGAAAGGACATGCTTGCAAATGTTGATGTCGTTATATATATTATATGATGTGCCACTTATGAAGCCTTTTTACAAGCTCCGGCTTTTTTTTTTTACCACTGTACCATCTGCTGCATTACAGTGCCATGGTTGACAGACCACAAACAGGAAAACAATGGTTAACATGTGTTACCAGGGGCAGACTAACACATATAACCAAATCACTAACCCATGCACGAATCAAAACCCACTTGCTTTACCATGTCCTATTATGTTTTTCCCTAACAGACATAAAGCCATGTTGTGGACACATCCCTAACATGTGTAATCCATCAATAATATGTGTACCTGATTGATAACATGTGTAAGTACACTATCACTAACATGTGTAATCCAAGAATAATGTGTGTAAGTGCTTACTAACATGTGTAGGCCCATCTCACTAACATGTGTAAGTACCATATCACTAACATGTGTAATCCAAGAATAAGGTGTGCAAGTCATTGCTAACATGTGTAAGCCCATGTCACTAACATGTGTAAGTATCATATCACTAACATGTGTAATCCAAGAATAAGGTGTGTAAGTCATTGCTAACATGTGTAAGTACCATATCACTAACATGTGTAATCCAAGAATAATGTGTGTAAGTGCTTGCTAACATGTGTAAGCCCATGTCACTAACATGTGTAACCACTTGCCATGTATGAATTAGTGCCTGACTGCTTAACACATGTAAGGCCCATGTCACTAACACATGTGTGTGGTCAAAAACATGTGTTATGATGGGTTCACTAACACGTGTAACCACTTGCCATGTATAGATTAGTGACTGACTGCTTAACATGTGTAAGGCTCACCTCACTAACACATGTGTGTTGTCAAAAACATGTGTTATGATGGGTTCACACACACATGTGTTAACATGTGTTATTATGGCACTACTAACACATGTCTGGGTCCAGAACAAATATTATTGACCATATCACATGCTATAATACGTGTATTCCATCAAATAACATGTAGGAGTACGGCTTAAACACCACGATATCATACATTAAAGCATACTAAACTATTACACACGATATCATACATCCGCTGTTTACCGAAACACAACGGGCCCAGACATGTGTGTAAACACACACTTTCAAAATAATCTTACTTTAATTTTAGCTTGGAATTTTTTATTTTTTCTAACAATAAAGTACACCTACAAGGCCTTTTTTTGTAATACAGGCAAAGGTGTCATACTTCTACATGTTATCATAACTTAAAGTAAGATTACATAAGTTAGTCACAAAACACATTTAGTCATGATCATGGTACAGACTGATTAAACCTACAACTAGCTTACCAAAATACCAAAATAAACATTGTTCTTGTGTGTGTGGGGGGGGGGGGGGGTAATAAAAAGTGTATGTCTTAAAGCTACAACCAACAAAAGCATCAAAATAAACTCCCACCCGCCCATCATCTCCAAACGCCCACAATGCAAACTAACGCTTCCTCAACGCTTGCTTAATAACCTTCGCCTTCAATGTATTAACATCGGAGCACATGATGTGGGCTGCATACTTTTTGCGTAACCTGTTCACCTCCCCTTCCTTTTTCTTCGAGTGCGAACTGAAGTCACACTCAAACGGCACATGCATCCCCAAGTATCTCTCCATATGTCGCATCAGAAATACGCCGCAGTCCGTCCCATTCCCGGCTGTCCCCCAATCCACATCAAGGTTTTGTATGGCTGCAGCCTCAATCGCTTTCGCCTTTGGGTGCTCAATTTCAAGCAGGAAGTTTACAAACATGTGTTTCTGTAGTTATTACATGTGTTAGTACTTAATAAATATCTTTATCATACATAGTGGTGCATAATAAAAAGCCTAAATATTCAGGCGAAATGCAAAAAACTTACGTATTTATATGGCACATCCATGTTCTTGAATTCGCTGCTTGCTCGGAACCCACGGCGGCCTCTCTTCTTATCATTGTCAATCAGAATAATCGCTACATTTCGAAGCTCAAAAATCAACAAGTAGAAATGCCCTCTCTCAAGAATAGGGAACTGGATGATGTCATAATTCCTGAAATCTGTGCACTTGTGGTAACTTGGGATAGCGGCCTTCATGCCGGATGCAAACCTTTGCTGTCTTGCTTGGGGATCACATTGCTTATCATTTAGCATCCATGGAATCTGTGAGTTTTTGAAAGGCATAATTATTGAAAAAATAATACTCACAACATAACCATAAATTACAAACTAATATTGAGTATTCATTACCACAACTTTGGTTCCTACAAACAGCCGAAGGAGAGCGTCATCTGACTTTAAAGTTTCTTCATAATTGAGGACCTCCGCCCAACAATCGATTATGCCGTCACCAACCCACTCACCTGGCTTCAACGTCTTAAACAAACCACGCGTAGCTTCCACGTTGGAACTACTTCTAAACAACACCTCCCTACACATGTTTAATATTGATATTAACGTTTATTGAGGAAAAACTAAATAAAAACAAACTATGCGCAACTTACTTAGAGAGCGTATCAGGATCGTCATCAACTGTTGCATCAGGCTGCTTGCCTTTCCCAGCCCTGCGCCACAACAAACATAGTTATGCTTTCAATGTTATAAAAATAGGATAGCATCACTATATAAGTTAATACGCTAACTTACAGATCTGATTGAACTTTTTTCCTGGCAAACGTCCCATGCAGCTGATGGATCAAAGTTTCATCTATGCATATGTAGCTCCACACATCTTCGTCATCTTTGGTCACACCCTCCAGCAGGTTTACACCACGTATGATGAACGGAGACTTGTGCACGTACGTCACGCTTCTTTCCCGATGTGGATTTCTCTTCGCCTTGTCCAATTCTGCAATCATTCTTTTCCGATCTGCCAACGTTTGATTATCATCATCATCTTGAGTTTCCAAAGCCCCAACGCGATATTCATTGTAAACGCCACTACTGGCGTCAAAGGAACTAATAGGCAAAACCATCGGGAAACGAAAGGGTGTTTCCACGGCTTTCTCAGACGATGTGCACGCTGTTTTTTTATCAAATAAATATGGTTTTTCAGTTACACTCAGCACACATAAAACTAACATACGAAATAATCAGACTAACATATGAAACAGATAGCATACCATGGAGAGGAACATTCATGCCTAGATCACCTGCGTCGTTGCTCATTCCCGGGGCATTCTGTTCCAACTGTGTCAGCCCAACACTAAAAGAAGGTATGTCGTAGTCGTCAACCGGTGTAGTTTGTTTTGCTTGCACCTCCCCCGATGGCCCGCCCGATGCTCCAACCTTATCACGCGCACCTGGATTAGGGGCTGTGTCACCCATTGGCGCGTTTGCCGAACACTCTATTGCTTCGCTACCCTCATCTGCATTGACCAAAAAAACTACATGGTCATTACGAAAAAGGTTTAAGTTGACGATCCAAACTTATCTCAATGACAAAAAGCTCTTGGAAAACTTACTGTGTGCTTCTTTCGATACCGCACCCTGGTCCGTTGACTGTTGCTGGGTATGTTGGACGTTTGCAGCAGTGCTAAGATCAGTCGGACAAGTTTCTGGGTCAGCACCTGCCTTCTCATCTGTTGGGTTGCATATATATGTTGAAAAATGAACAAGGTCTAACACATGATAGGGAGTACCATTTTAACAAACGTTACTACATGGTTGAGGGCAGAACTTACTTGGGGTCGCCCCTAGTCGCATATATGCGCCTACTGGTAACGCAGCATGTCTCGTGGACAAGCTTGCAATAGCGCTAACATCGGATGGACAACTTTCAACCATGGCAGCTGCGTTCTCATTTGTTGGATTGCCTAGTCAAGAAAAAAAAAAGCAGCAGCCCCGGACGTGGACATGTAAAATTTTAAGAGAAAAGGGGGGGGGATTGTGCACAATGCCTAAAACATGCTAGTCTGTACCATTAACACAGGTTAGCACATTCTTGAAACGAAGAACTTACATGTTTGCGACTCTGACTGCATATCTGTTGTTACTGGTGGCCCGGCATGTCTCGTAGAGCAGTCCCCGTCTTTGTCAGTATCATGAAGATTAGTCCCGACATCAATGGTCGATGGTCGATTTTTGGGATCCTCAGCAGCCTTGTCATCTTGCAACACCTTCCCTACTTTTTAAAAAAATGACAAGACATGTCATTGTTAGGTTAGGTTAGCAATGTGGTAACTTTTTGGTGTAACTGAGAGGAGTATTAACACAAGTTAACTACCACATAAATACATTTTTTTAAAGTAATACAAGAGTGCTACTTATTTTTTTTAACAACTGACCATCACCCTTGCTGTGTACATCGACAGTGGGCACCTCAGGGTCCACTTCCTCACCGCTCATCCCACCGGGAACTGCCTTATCAATATCCAGAACTATGTCGACCAACTTGCGTTTCTCAACCTCATGCAGTATCTTTCGGTACTGGCTGTCCACCGGACTAGCATCATTAACGTCGTCATTGCCAAGCACACTTTTCGTACGAACCTGCACAGGTGTCGTTAACGGTGACTTCTGCGTGCCTGTGTTTAAGTCATCCAGTCCACCAGCAACGTCAAACTCTACCGAAGGACCTGTAGTTTGGGTTGTGACGCCATGTACAGACATCAGACAATGTAGTTTTTATTGTCAATGTTAATCAAATTCGCAGCCACTTACCAGGATTGGTTGATGCAACGTCTTGAACGGACGGAATGTCCGATGCAACCTGTTTGATGCCATCTTTATCTGCCGGCATTTCTGCCAAATCTTCCAGTACGCCTGCTATGCTGCATGATACAGTATCGCGGGCTCCAACTTCTTTATTCTTCCACTTGGGTAACTCCTCCGTCACGCTCTCATACTTCGCTCTGACTGCAACGACATCTGCTCTATCAGGATACTGATCATATAACTTGCCAATTGACGTCTCAATACGTTTCTTTGTCTTCACAACAAGATCCACTAGCTTGTCAACTGCCATCACCTTTTCCTGTAAACCAAGGGGGCAAGGGGTGTAAATATCAGATTAAAGCATGAATTCCTATGAACAAATATCATACAATAACAAAACTTTTTTCGTAAACAAGTTCTAAAAACCTGAATGCTTGTTTCGTCTGTTCCAGTATGCACGCTTTCGCACGCTGACAAACCCTTGAAGCTACCTGTTCCAAACCCACCATTTTTTATTTCTAGCCTTTCCCTGTCTCTCAGTCGTTGGAAATTCCAAAATGTCATTGGATATACAGAATCATCAACGTCTATCCCTTTGCATGTAACGCAATCTACATACACAAGCTGCAGGTTTAACAGATGTTAGTCAATGCAGTAACACATGTTATAAATTCAAAAAACGTAATGATCAAGGTTACCGTCAGCAATGCGAGGGGCCCAGCAAATGGTGTCTGTTGGGAATCTCTATTCCATCCATTTTTGCAAGTCCTCAACTTGTCCACTAAGATGCCACACCAATCCACCTTTGCAAAATCCATATTATCCCTTAAATACTCAACTGTTGAATCCTTCAAACTACCTTGTTTGTGGCATTCAACCATCACAGCATAGAAGCACATCAGAAAATCTAGACGAAACTCAAAGCTGTCAGCTCCTTCAGACTCATTCTGGATCATATCCACCATCTGTTTTGACGCAATGTATTTGTTGTCCAGGTACCTCTTACGCCATTTTGCTACTCCTTCATCATACTTTGGCAACCGGTCAAATGAGTTGAATGGAACCCCTCCACGTGGAATGCCAAGTATCCTCTCAACCACTTTTTCATCTATAATAATGCTCCCGCATGGGAATGTCATCTCCAACGTATCAGGGTTGAAATTATCAACCACATAATGCCCCAACTTGGATGGTATACCGTCCATCTTAAAGTTTAACAACCTCCCGAACCCCAATTCCTTCACAACCAATCGTTGTTCTTCGCTTAACACCTCCACGCACCTAGCAAATTGAATGGGCGACGACCTAGTCCGTATTCCATTCCATTCATTCTTTTTCGACCTTTTGCGTTTTTTCGCGTGTCCAATCGCCTGCCTATCCACATTTTTAGACCTTTTTCGCTTAACGCCGGATCCTGGACGCGACTCCCTGATTCCCGTTTTCTTCACATCTGGCGGCGTGGAACTTTCAACCACCCTTGACCCAGACCGGGTGACCCTAACTGACCCGCTTGTAGGCTCTGTGACAGTTCCCCTTGTCCTACCTGCAACATGTGGACGATTCAGTCAAAAAATTCACAGGCCAGGCCCTGCCTAACACATGTTATCATTAGCTAACACATGTTAGCATGTAGAAAGCGACAGGTACCTTTAGTCTTTTTCTCAGCTGTCCTGCTGCTGACCACAATTACTGATTCTTTCCCTACACAAAAACAGGTGTCATAATCAAAATGTAGGACCACATAATAAAATGTATCCATATGCTAACAAACAAAACAAACCTTTATGCTTTCTGGATGTACTAGCATCTGCTGGCCCAACTGTTTCCTTTCCAATCCCTCCTTGATACATAACAAAAAACATCAACCATCACAACAGAACACATTAATATCTTTACCATACATAAATAAAAAAAGGAAAAAACAAACCATTAATAATATATTACCTTTCCTTTTCTTCTTTGATGCACTTGTAGTGGTGTCAGAATCATACCCTTCCAAATAGTAAACAAGAACAACATCAGATTATAACATTTTTTTTTTCAAAATGTAATTAGTAAACAAGAATCATACTCTTCCAAATAGTAAACAAGAACAACATAAGTGTTTTTATACCTAATGTACGTTTCGTTTCTGGTGGTGGAGACTGAGATGGCCCCTGATCCTCTAAAACACCCTTTCCATGTGTAGAGCCATCAGACACAACAACTACATCATGATCAGGTCGTTTTTTATTCCTGAATAAAATAATCATTCACTGTAAGTAGTGTAATGTAACAATGTCTAATAATATAACAAACCCTAACAATCCTGATATACCAATAATGATTGACACACCTTTTTGATGATTTTTTTTTGGAAGATTTCTTCCTTTCCCGTCGTCGCCGGCACCAGAGAGGAGACAGGCTAGAGGATTTCATCTGTGCCCTAATTGCTGGCTTCTTAATAGAAAGGGGGGATGTTGGGGGGAAGAAAGTGGTTACGAGAGAGAGAGACTGGAACTGAGAAGAGAGATTTGTTTTTTGAATTGGTTTTAATGAGAGGAGGGAGAGAGAGTGACAAGATGTGCATGTCAGTTACACAGACATGGGGGTGGGTAAAGACTCTATTGCCCTTGGTATCATTATCAGCCACACAATTTGTCTTGCTTTATATTATTATATAGAATTAAATGAGGACCCTTGATCAAGCTTGATCAATGGTCATGAAAGAGTTTACAAGGTTTTTTCAAAAGATGGGGTTTCCATATTATCCACACCCTATATATATATATATATATATATATATATATAGGGGAGGGTTATTTTGAGAACGCTAAATATCGTGAGAACCGTGAGAACAAGTAAAAAATCAATCAAAATCAAATTTTTTTAATACAAACCTCATTATAATCAAAATAAAATATTAATAGATGAATTTTCTTTCCAAATAATTCATCTTTTCTTGCAAAAACACTTTCAAATTAACTTTTTACACATGTGTAAATGAAGCAGTTTACACATGTATAAACAGTAAATTTACACATGTGTAAAAACAAATTATTTCCGTATACGTTTGAATTTTTACGCATGAATTGTGTTTTTGGGATTGTATTTTAGTAATAAAGACAAGTGTAAAAAGAAATTTTGAATTTGAATGGTTTTAGATGCCGTTCTCACAGTTCGCACGAAATATAGGTGTTCTCAAATTAACTTTCCCCTATATATATATATATATATATATATATATATATAGATGTCTCCGCTAAGGCTGGTGGGTGTGGAGGAGGTCCATCACTTGGGTTGACAATTCAGACATGCCAGCCCTCAAGGGGGTGGTGTTTTCGGGCCTTGCCGGCCCTCGACGCCCGAGGGACGTTCCTCACACCAAGTAGCCTAAGCAACCATCGCGATTAACGTTGATTTGAAACTTGTCACCACTTTCAAGCATGCATAGTGTTACATTTGGAATAGCACAATACCATGTACTTGATGAAAGTACAAGTCTAAAAGGATAGATAAGATAAGCGACTTGTACAGCTAACTACTTGAAAGCTAGTTAATTGAATGTACTTAAAAACCTATCCAGTTAATGAAATCGCTAACCAGTTTGTAGCTACTTCTTATCATTGTCCTCTCTATCTTAAATGTCTCACATAGTGTGTTCAGTGTGTAAGAACATGAAGTAAATTAGGTACCAAGATCTCAAATAAATGAATTTTCAGTTTAATATGTGTGGCGTGACAAATATACGAAAGTTGCTTGATTTACATGTTCTGATATGAACTTTTTATGCGAACGAATGGTATAAAAGTGTGTATAACTAACTATACATCAATTGATACCTTGTTCATGAATCAGTTGGTACTGTGGGTTGGGGATCCCATTTTCAGGTTCTTGTGAAAGATTCGGATTCTTCTCCCTGAGAAATCAACATTCATATGTTAATAGTAAAACTAGCAGAATGTAAATTATTGCGCAAAATATGCGTACAAAGATTATATTCTTTTAGTAATAATCAAAATTTTGAAAAAAAAAAATTAATTAACATGTTTAATTCATTAAAATACGCTTTGGGCAACTTTCAATTCGCTCCATTGACTAACCTGTTTTTTTTTTTAGTTTTACTTATTAGAGTTAAGCCACGCCCAAATCAGCCCATTTATAAGTAAACGGGTCAAAATTGTCACATTTGGTTACTAAGTGAAGTTAAACAAATCTTTACGCAAAAAAGACTACAATCATGCCAAATAGGGGCTTACGTTTTCGAATAAATGAGAAGACCAACACCAACAACCGCAAACGATACATAGTACGACCACTCTACCTGCAGTAAGAGACTATTTAGCCATGGATGCGATTTGCAAAACTCGAGGTACTAACAATATAAGAAATTTAGAGTCTTAAAAGAATCTTGTACCTGCTGTTGGTAGAAAAAGATGCGTATGACAACAGCCCACATATCGGTTGTGAGGAGTGACAAATTGAACAATGTGGCACCACTTGTCTGCATAAAGTTTTAACAATATTATGTAATATCCTAACTCACGGGGCCACCAATACCCTGCTAACCAATCAGACCGTAAACCGCAACATAAGTTGGGCAAGTGGCCTTCAAGTGGTTAAGGCAGAACCAAGTGAAAGCGCTAACCACTGCGCCACCACTTGAAGGTTTCAAAATTCGTACAAATGTTAATAAGGTTGTCTAGAAGAAAAGAACCAACCTGTAGAATAAGAGGAGTTAAAGTGCTATATATTAAGAACGCCAGAGTGTAACCAACAAACGTTAGTATCTGCAGGAATAGAAAAAAAACTGGACTATGAACGATCCATTCATCAAGAAAGCATATACTGTCACACCCTTAAAAAAGAAGCAGTATATCCACTTACAAGTTCAGCAGACCATGTCACTGCTTCCAGATTCTCCCTCTCGAATATGACACTTGAAATTTGTTACGGAAATGACAAAGCCATTGTGTAAGATGTCAATCGCATAGATATAGGGGCGTAAGCGAGCCGAGCCCAGTCAAGCTCCGTAAATGAAGCTTGAGCTCAAGCTCATTTATTAGATGAGCTCTGACTGAGGCTTAAGCCCGCGCTCGTTTAAGCTCAACTAGATTCGAGCTTTTGACAACCCGATCTCCCTATATAGAAATGTTTGGAAAAAGTAGTTGAAGATGTATTCGCAAAGTGTGGGGTGCCATAATAGGACAACTTTATAAGGTATATGATTACTGCGAAAGGGTATTTGGGTAATTTTGCACCCAAAAAGCTATAAGTTTAGTTTTTTATAGCTACACTGGCTAGGTTATTTTTCAAAATCATAGCTAATGTTGTGTTATCCAAACAAGACTTTTTTTCAGTGGAGCTTTTTCGAAAGCAAAAGCTCAATCTCTTATAAGGCTTAAAGCTCCTATTAGCTTCATGCAAGCATATCCAAATATCCTATATCATAGAAAAGGATACATCTCAATTACACTAAACAGCACCCCAAACAGACCAAGCATTGCTAAAACTTCAAGGCGACCGTTTTTCTTAACACAAAATTCCTGCAAAATGGATAGATATTTATAATATTCATATGGCTTAAAGTGGAACTTCGACCCAAATAGCTAGAAAGTATAACAAAGGTTGAACCAGTTTTCGCTGTCTCTTGGGTGGGTTAAGCTAAGGATTTAGCTTCAAACGAAACATCTGAAGCCTATTCAAATGCAAAAAGATATACTAAATTCCCTTTACTAAGAAAAATTAGATTAGTTTTGTAATAATATAGCTTTGTAATAAAGCAATTATGGTCCGACACTCGACAAAGCCTGAACCTACTTGTTTTGACACGCACTAAACATTACCCGTTTTCACCCGTCACCCAATCTGCCCATTTTACGGCCTCTAAATAGATGTACACTGTCTGACCTCACCAACATTGCTCAGTGCAAAGAAAATTGTTCCTCCGATGACGAGTGTGTCACCCAAAAGTGGATTTGAACCACCTGAAATGCAAAAATATTATCAATTTATCATTTACTCTATTTAGTATGAAAATTAAAAGTTTAAATGTTTATTTCAACCCATCACCTTCACCACCAACCCCAGCATCAGAAAGAATGACTAAACAAAGGCCTAATCCACAAAGAGCTGCGCCAATGAGCTGCCATAGAGAATATTTTGTGCCCAAAAATAACCAGGTAAAAAGTATAACCCATGCAACTGTCCAACAATCTAATAACGCCACACTTGTAATTGATGTGAAGTAATATGCGGAATTAACTGCAGTCAACGGTCAACATTAAAAAAGTCAATATCCTCAAATGAGAACCTAAAAGTTACCTAAGTAGTAAGTACTAAATCACAATACAAGCATAGATTCTAAGTTTGTAAGCCGATTCTTATTTGCCCATGATTAGAGATGACAACTGATAAGATCATTTTAAAGCAGGTAATTTTTGGTATATGTTGATAAAGGGTGGGGCGCTTTGGGTTAACCCACGCCACGGACACTTTTTTGTCCTATTTTCAGTATTTATATAATAATGCACGGTTTAGGTGTGATTACAAAAACAATAATTACAGTAACAATAATCTATATCCTTGAACAAATTGACAAGGGAGGTCATATGTATAATGTATTGAAATTAGACTTAGTATAACATTTTCCGCGTTTGACGTGAACTTTTTTAATTGACCAATTTGACTTGTTTAAGACTAATACACAACCCAAATCAAACCCATTCAGAAGTAAATGGGTCGAGATTATCACCTCTATAAGAATTCAATTTAGTCGCATGAAATTAGTTACATGAATATAGTCAAAAGTAAGAGATGAAGAGAAGCAAACCTACAAAGATAGTTGCCTTGGACATCAATAAATGCTAATAGAGCATACCAATACCATGGAATCTGCACAATTTCCCAGAACAGATTATATCATTCTAAAATCATAAAACAATGATCAAACACTAAAGCAAATTACTGATAACCTAACCAAGAATTAACACAAGATAAAGAAGATCGGAATTTTGAGGCTTTATATAGTCACACAGAGAGATAACTTTCTGACTAGGTGTGAAGGAAGGTGACGTTACAATGAGTTCATGGCGTTGGTACAACATGATGCTTCCATTGACCACGGTCACAGCCAGATAGCCAAAAAGCGCCAGAGTAACTGGTGAATTAGCACCTATAGAGTAGAAACAACCCACCAAATAGTTCTAATCAACTAAAGAAACAGACTAGAACTAAAAAAATAAGACAAAAGAAAAGAAAAAAACAGACGTTATTGGATGTCAATTTGGGACTGCATTTCGACAATTAAACCAGGCATAGCTTTTGTTAGGAAATGAACAATAATTAAGTAGACATGGTTTCTTGTTTTCTTGATTCTTGTATATTCCAGGTTTATCCATCACACAAATTGTTAATTGTGAGTCGTGTATCAAGTCAGGTGGTTTAAGTCCTGGCAATGTATCTATCACACACACAAATATCAAAAAGTATATGATATATGCATACCTATACATCTAGCCGCTGTGCATTGATGTTAAGAACTGTCCTATGCTTTTTAGATGCGAATAAGGAGGTGTTTGGGATCGCTTATTAACCATTTTAAACTGCTTATTTGATTTTTTGAATTAAACTTTTTGGAATAAGCAACTTCAAACTGCTTATTCAAGACAACTTATATCACTCACAAAAAAACAGATAAGTCACTTGAGCAATTTTCTACACGTTAACCCCTAATTCTTCCTGACTATATGTCTAATTATCTCCCTAATGATATGAATATGATTATTACAATTCTTATGATCTTAATAAATCATACAATAAATGCTTTAAAATCAAAAGATAACTTCAATGCTCTAAAACTACTTAACTCATAAACCATAAGTCAAGTGTCATACTAGAAACACTGATTAGGGGAATTTAACATTCTCTATTCAAATAAGACAGAGTTTTGTAAAAATAACAAGTGTCTATCCTAATTGAATAACTTGACAGATTTGTAACGCTAACCGCACATAAGTAAATTTAGCTTGCAAACTTCAATAAATCAATTCACGAGATTAGGTTAATTTTCGGGCTATGTATCATCCCTATTTGTTTTAATTTTACCATCATCTGATTCATTGACTCATTCTTTATCCTTGTGAGGAAAATTCTATTGAAAGTAATGACCATTTGACTAGTCAAAGTAATAGTTCTAGTCAAAGTCTTCCTTCACTTGTGCCTTAAAGACTAGCTACTTTCTCATTTTATGTATTTCCTTCATGTATTTATAGGAGATTGCTTTCTCCTTTAGAATGTAGCAAAAATTTCAATCAATAAGAAATACATACTCCTTTCATATCCTATCTCTTTACTTCTTGTACCAAAACCACCTTGCAGTTTTGAGAGTCGGTTACTATAAATCGAGTAACCCTCCGGCTGTAGGGCTGGAACTAATAAACCAAACCAAATAGAAAATCGCTTCCGCTAAATTTCTATAAATTCTATCCGAATCAAATTTCGCCAATGTTATAAAGGTTTTGCAACAAATACCCCAACCAGTTTCTCACAACATACGTTGATTAACATCAAACCTCACTCAACTATCTCAATCAACTAAAATCGATTCACATCCTCATCGACGGCAATCTAAATTTCTCGTTAATATATCGCAACCGGATAAAATCACTTAGGTTTACCGCTATCATCATCATCACATATCACAATTGCAGAATTCACAAAATCGAACGCGTAAGTAGCGAATTCAGCTACGAAAGCCAACGTTATTAAGGTTTTGCAACAAATACTCCAATCAGTTTCTCACAACATACGTCGATTAACATCAAACCTTACTCAATTATCTCAATCCACTAAACTTTATACATCACAATCGAATAAACTCACTTAGGGTTACGGTTATCATCATCATCATTACATACATTGATTAACACAAAACCTAATTTAATCCGATAATATTCCATTAACTATACGGAATTGCAAAATGAACAAAATCGAATGTGTAATTTAGGAATTGAGTTAGGAAAAGATTGAAAGAAAGGAATTAGTAAATGAATGATGATGATGATGATGATTATTATTATGTAATGTATGTACCTAGGTTCGCAGATAGAGAAGAAGTGAAGTTCATGAGTGCTAATATGAAAGAGATGAGTTGTCCGAGTAATAATATATAAATAACCGTCAATAGCTCCGATCTCTGACATAAGCTCCACCTGCTGCTACTGTCGGAACTCATCTTATTGCTCTCAGATCATCGATTGTAGGTAAAGTTGTTGAATATCTGTGGTAATGGCGGGAGATAGATACATACTTATCTTTTTCTCCTACTTATTACATTGGCATTAGTGTTTTTTCACTAGTTGAGACGCGTTGAGCGGATCTTTGCTTGTGTTTGGCTTGTTTACAAATCGAACTGAGCCGATTGGCTCGTTTACAACTGAGTGGAAGATTGACCAAGTATTTTCTGAGCGAGCGGCAAGCGAGTTACGAGCAATTTGAATAGCCTTAATTGGCAATTTAGGGCCTAGGGTTTATTTAGAAAGGTTTATTATTTTGGATAAAATTAGGGCCGGCAATTTTGTATACGAACACGATTACCTGACACGAACCTGAACGATCTTTACAGGTATGACTTTAACAGGTTTCGTGTCTTAAACAGGTAGACACGAATTTACCTTTTAATTTTCGTGTCGTGTACAGGTAGTCAGGTTTCGTGTATCGTGTCTTAGCAGGTTCGTGTCTTAACAGGTCAGGTATACACGATTTGTCAGCCCTAAGTATAATGTTCACAAATAGGTACTAACAGGTATGCAAACAGATATTAACAGGTACACAAACAGGTATTAACAGGTATGCAAACAGGTATTATCTAGGTCTTTAGAGAACTTTTGGAAATTTTCTCTTACTAAATAAGTTTGTAAACATGAGATTAATATAATGGTCACAAACAGGTATTAACAGATACTTTTCGTGTATACCTATTAAAAAAATTAACAGGTTCGTGTATCAAAAAATAGACACGGAAAATTTTCGTGTCGTGTACAGGTAGTCAGGTTTCGTGTATCGTGTCTTAACAGGTTCGTGTCTTAACAGGTCAGGTAAACACGATTTGCTAGCCCTAGATAAAATTTAGGCTTATCTAAAGAAAAGAAAAGAGATGAAATGTGACATTTTCATAAAACGAGAGTTAGGATTTGAGAGTATGTTTGCAAATGACTTATTGACTTTGGCCGGTGGGTGTGGGGGACGTCCCCGGCCCGTCACGGCACTTGGGGATCGTCCCACACCGCCCCGCCCTTCCTACCTCGTCCCTTGCCTCCCAGTATGGACGTTTGAGACGGTCCAATTGGTAAAAAAAAAAAATATGACCATTATTGATTTTGCAGTATTGGATGAATGTGGCAGTCACCTCAGTCATCTTGTTACCTCACCCAAGTTCACCCATAGGCCTAAGACCAATTGGTGTGGAATCGGCAAAAAGCCTCGGGGAAATGATGTGGCACTCAGCGAGTAGGGGAACACCTCCCCCCCCCCCCCCCCTAAATTTTTGGCCAACCGATTGTACCGAGTGATATTATTGGTGAAGGGAAGTGAACGTACAAAGAGAGAGATAGAGGAGAAGGGGAAACCATTTCCAAACTTTGGAGGAGTAAGAGGGAAAAATAAGGTGGCGCTGATATGGCACTTGGGGAAGTTGGGAGAAATGGCTACCACACCATATAGCCTAACTGGATTGAATTATTAACTTTCATTATCTTTTTTAACAAAAATAACTTTTATAAAGTTTATTATTAAAAAAATTTTATCTATACATATAATAAACCAAAGCCATTTTAATGACATGACACTCAAAAAGGCATTCTCTTCCTTGTGTGTGTCATGTGTCATCCCATGTGGCATTGAGATATTTTAGGGAAAAAAAATTAAAAACAAAATTTAATTTTTCACCCTCATGTTTCCTCCCATAATTTTTAAACGTTAATATTTTTAATATACGAGACTTTTGAAAGAAAAAAATTACACCAAATTAACGAGCGTTTTATTATCTTTCCAACGAGTACCATAGTGCTATATAAAAAAAAACGGAGAAATTTTTTGTGGGGTTTTGTTCATACAGGAAAAAAAACACAAAGTGTTCAGGTAAATCATTAATCATGTATAGGCAAGTCACTAATTATGTTCAAACAAGTAAATATGATTTTTTTTTTTTTTTTTTTTTTTTTTTGCAACCAGAGCCGAATAGGTTAATAGAGTTATACGTTGTTTTAAGTTAGGTATCAATATTAGTATGTAAGAGTTGTGCATTTGTTTAGTCTTTAGGATAGGTGTTAATATTAGAGTTACATTAAAGTTCTACATTCTTTTAGGTTAGGTGTTAGCATTGGAGTTGTACATTGTTAATTTGTTTTTAGGTTAGATATTAATATTAGAGTTATACATCAGTCTATTTCATATATAAAATTGATGTATCATATTAAATTTCTCAACCCGAGACGCTCCCGAGGTATAATCTAGTACTATAATATGACACTCTTTTTTTCTTTTTAATTTGATTAAACCATTGGTGAGCTGGTGTGACTAACTCACGATCGCCGAACGCATAAATGGATTTTCAGTTTTGGTACGCGCAGGCGTGACAAGTTCATGGAAGTTACGTTAGTTACACGTTAGGATATTACGATATTAATCTTTTACGCCAACATGAAAGGTATAAAAATGGTTACAACTATACATCAATCGATACTTGTTCATTAATCAGTTGGTATTGCGGGTTTGGGATCCCATTTTCCGGTTCTTGTGAAAGATTAGGACTCTTCTCCCTGAGAAATCAACATTCATATGTTAATAGTAGCGATAGCAACATGAGCGCGTCTAACAAGTCAAACACGTTTAGGTTAGGTTGACCCGAAACACTTCTTTTTGTTTAAAAAAAAATAGTGTGCTAAATAGAATTACAATAAATAAAATGATTTCAGAGGTTATGTTTTAAAAATAGAATTGGGTGACTATCGACTCGTTCAATCTGTTTAACGTTTAACCCCATGGTTTAGACCATTTATTAGTCTAAATCTTTACACTAAAAGAACGTAATCAGGCGAAAATGAGACTTACGTTTTCGAATATATGAGAAGACCAACACCAACTACTGCAAACGATACGTAGTATAACCACTCTACCTGCAGCAAAAAGGCGTATTTGATCACAACTCGAGGGACTAAAAACCAACAAATCAAGAGTCATTACATGAAACTTGTACCTGTTGTTGGTAGAAAAAGATGCGAATGACAACAGCCCACATATCGGACGTGAGGAGTGACAAGTTGAACAACGTGGCGCCACTTGCCTGCACATATTTCAATAATATAGCGTAACATAATAACACACGCAACCCCCCCCCCCCCATACCCTGCAACTTATGTTGGGCGGTGGCCTTCAAGGGGTTAAGGCAGAAAGCAGTGGAAGCCGGATTCAAACCTCTGTTAGAGGGAAATAGGCGTTACCACTGCGCTACCCGCCTACCCTTTGAAGGTTTCAAAATTTGGACAAACGTTAATAAGGTTGTTTAGAAGAAAATAACAAACCTGTAAAATAAGAGGTGTTAACGTGTAAAACAATAAAAATCCCGCCGTGTTACCAGCAAACGTTAGTATCTGCAGGACAACAACAAAAAAAGGACTATGAAAAGATCCATTTATCAAGAAAGAATATATTGTCACACCCTTAAGAAAAGCAGTATATCGCTTACAAGTTCTGCAGACCATGTCACGGCTTCCAGATTCTTCCTCTCGTATATGGCGCTAGATATTTGTTACGGAAATGAAAAAATATTATTGTATTACATGTTGACTGCATAAGGGTAGGGGAGTAAACGGGTCAAACCTAGTCAAGCACGATAAATGAAGCTCAGACTCAAGCTCGTTTATTAGATGAGCTCAGATTGAGGCTTGGGCCCAGGCTCATTTATGCCCGACTAGATTTGAGCTTTTAGCGAGCTGACGTCCCTATATAGAGGTGTATAGCAAAAGTAGTTGTCGCTATCTACGAAAGTGTAAAATGCCATCAAACATATCCTATATCATATAAAAGGATACATCTCAATCATGCTAAAGAGCGTTCCAAAAAGACCAAGCATTGCTAATACTTCAAGACGACTAGTTTTCTTAACACAAAATTCCTGCAAAAATGGATAGATATATATAATATTCATACGCCTTTATAACGATTTTAATTTTCAAAAAAAAAAATATATATGTAACAAATTGGTTATAAACTTGTTTTGACCAGTTACCCAACCCGCCTGTTTTACCGCCACTAACTATATGCATATCGTCTAACCTCACCAACATTGCTCAGTGCATAGAATATTGTCGCTGCAGTGACAAGTATATCACCCAAAAGTGGATTCGAACCACCTGAAATGCGAAAGAAATACCAATCTATAGTTCATTTTATTTGGTATGGATATATGATTTAAATGTTTATATGAAATCATCACCGCCGCCACCAACGCCGACGTCAGAAAGAACAACTAAACATAGGCCTAACCCACAAAGAGCTGCACCAAGGAGCTGCCATAAAGAATATTTTGTGCCCAAAAATATCCAAGTAAAAAGCATGACCCATGCAATGGTCCAACAATCTAATAAGGTCACACTTGTAACTGATGTGAAGTAATATGCTGAATTAACTGCAGTCAAAGGTCAACATTAAAAAAGTCAGCAAAAACGCCCGTTCCTGTCTCCACTACATATGGTCTTAGAGGTGATAAGATGGTGGGTCGGGTTACACGTCAAAGCAGGGTCATTTTTAGTACATGTTGAGATAGGTGGGACGGGTTGGGTTAAGCCGCAAACACTTTTTTTGTCAATGTCTTTTTATAAATAATGAATGTGTTAGTTATGACTACAAAAACCATAATTACAATAACAATAAGACTGTCCGTTGTGGAAGCGCGAGCAGCACGCGAACGAGGTTTCAGCGCCCGTATTCACCCCTAGCCACAACAGCCCCACGCGAACGGGAAAAAGTGACCTTTGGTCGCGCCGTTGCTCACCCCCAGCCATAACGGGGTCAAGTGAACGGATTACTTGATAGTCACGTCGGTGGCTCGCGCCTGTTCGCTCGCGGCGTCCACAACGGACGGCCTAATCTATACCCTAGAATAAAATGATGTGGTTTTATGCTTTAAAAATAGACTTTGTGCGACGTTTTTTCCCATTGATTTGTTCCCCTTAACTTGGTTTAAAAAAGCGTGAAGCGCTCCGAGGCATTTAGGTCTCAAAATCCAAGGCGTGAGGTGTGAGGCATCAGACGAGAGCCTCACATAAGTGAGTTGTTGTTCTATGTACAACCGAGAAGCCTCGAGTATAGTCATAAGCTAAATATGTCTTATTCCTTTTACATCTCGGCCATTTTTTTTATCATGTAAAGCATTAATTATCTCTTCATCCCTTTGGTTTTTTCTATGTATTACCCTTCTACGAACCCAATCATGACCAATTTTGACCCAGAAGTCCTGAAGCACCGCCTCAAAGCCCTGAGGCGTTTTCCTGATCGACTCGAGTGCCTCACGCCTCAGGCGCTCCCGAGGCGCTATTTCTTAAACCGACTGAGTTACATGAATATAGTAAAAAGTAAGAGATGAAGAGAAGCAAACCTACAAAGATAGTTGCCTTGGACATCAAAAAATGCTACAAGAGCATACCAATACCATGGAATCTGCACAATTTCGCAAAACAAATATATCGTCGTTCATACATCATAAAACAATGATCAAGCAATTTACTTAGATCCTAAGTACCTAACCAAGAAGTAAACAATAAAAGAAACATAACAAAATGAGGCTTTATACAGTCACACATAGATATATCTAAGTTTCTGACTAGGAGTGAAGGAAGGCGACAGTACAACGAGTTCATGACGTCGGTACAACAATATGCTTCCATAGACCACAGTCAAAGCCAGATAGCCAAAAAGTCCCAGAGTAACAGGTGAGTTTGCACCTATAGAGAAGAAACAACTTATTAAAAGTTTCAAACTGCTTATCTGCTTTTATAAAATAAGCGGTTCGGGATAAGCAACTTCAAACTTATTATTCAAAACAACTTATTTATATCACAATAATCAGATAACTGCATAAGTAGTTTGAGCAACACCAAACACTTTCAAAACAGCTTAATGTTGCATCAAAACACAGAAAGCATACAGAAAGTTTCGACAAGCAATTCCAAACGCTTCCTAAGACGTGCTATTTTATGCGACACTGTTTCTAGTTTAAATAACCACGACAACTACAAATTCGTTCATTTCCATAACAAATTTTTTGTGCCGTATTTCAAGAAGATGGTTCCAGAAGCAGTGACTTGGTGAACGAATTTTTAGTGCTGTATACGTGTTAGTGCTAAACTTGTAACGCGTTATCACTAACACGTATACAGCACTAACTTGGTGAAGATATACATTTTTTTCGATGACCTTGTACTTTTATACAAATTTTTAACCCCTAAATCCTCCTAATTATATGTCTAATTATCTTCCTAATGATAAGATTATTACACTTCTCATGATCTTAATGCATCAAAACATAAATGCTATAAAATGAAATGCTTACTTCAATGCTCTAAAATTAATAAGTCAGACATGATATATAAATTGTCATAAAGAAAGGTAACTAGGCATACTGATTAGTAGTTTTATGAGCCCCCCCCCCCCCCCCCCCCCCCCCCCAAAAAAAAAAAAAAAAAAACACACACACACATTATGTAAAGAAAACAACTGTCTAGCCTAATTGAATAAGTTGACAGATTTATGATAATAACCAAACATTAAGGCTCGAGCAATGTTTCTAACGCTCCAGCTCGACTAGGTAGTTTTTCAAGCTCAAGCTTAACTCGGTCTCAATTCATTTATTATCCATTAAATAATCTATATTCCTTAATCATTTTAGTTATTTTTATAGAAACTTGCATTTGACATAATACACACACATATAAAATTAAATAAAATTTATAAATAATAGTCTCGCTTAGGGGTTGTTTGGTTGATTAAGTGTTGAATCATTAAGATGTCTGAATGGCTAAGAGGCTCTGAATGATTAAGTGCTGAATGATTTAGCTATGCACCAAGTCTGAATGGTTCAGCTCTTAATCATTTCATTCAGAGCCTTTTTTAGGTTGAAACAAACAGTCTGAATGCTAAACCATTCAGAGCTGAATGATTCAGAGCCTCGTTAAGATGCTACCAAACAGGCCCTTAGTCACTTAAGCTTGACTAACAAAGCCTGACTCGTTTACTAAACAAGCTTATTATAGGCTCGGGCGTGTTTAAGCAAGGTGCATTTCGAAATGGAATGTGTACCAAGATTGGCAGATAGAGAAGAAGTGAAGGTGAGAAGTGCAAGTATAAAGGATTGCAATTGTCCGAGTAACAAACCGAAACAAGCGTAGAAAGCTCGGATGTCCGCCACCACGTGCCGCTAGCGTCGGAGCTCATCGATGTTGCTCTTAGCTAGCGGAAATCACATTTAGATGAATGTTGATTGCAGTTCATATGTTTCTAAATGAATTATCATGTGTGTGTGGTAATTATGGGAGACCCATATTTTATTTTTTTTTGTCCTTTTGAAAGAGGATAACTTATTATTCACGTGTGATATGGTATGTTAAAGTTAAAGTTGTGGATAATATTGAAGGTGACAATGTCATATTCAGGCTGAAGAAAGTGTGACCATTAGAACTAGGGGCGGCAATTATTGACACGACCCGAAAACCGACCCGAACCCGACACGAAAAAAAACAGATTTGGGTCAAGTAACACGACCCGTTTAAAAAACGGGTCGGGTTCAGGTCAACCCGTATTAAATACGGGTCGGGTTCGGGTTGACGCATATATAAAAATGGGTTGACCCGTTAACCCGTTTAAGTATTTAGAAAAAAATCTATTATATTTATATTTTTTTTTCATTTCTATTTACATGGTTAGTTATAATTGTGTGTTATTTTTGTACAATATATTATTTATTGGTCACACTTATATACTCACCATTAAACATTTTATTGATAACCCGCTTACAACCCAACAAACCCCTTGTAACTCATGAACATGTATGACTTATTTAAAAAATATGGGTTAAACGGTCGTCTTCGGTTGACCCGGATTTTATATGGGTCGGGTTAAGGTTGAAATATTTGACACGAATAATAATATGGGTTGGGTTCGGGTTGCACATTTCAACCCATCAACCCGCCAACCCGCAACCCGTCAACCCATCAACCCGACACGATTGACACCCCTAATTAGAACCCCTTACGGAAAGCTCATGGGCCAGACAATACCCTGCTAAGTGCTAACCCGTTACAGAAAGCCCATGGGCCAGCCAAACTGTGATCTGTGCTATTAATAAGCTTTTAACTTCGATAGGTTCTAGCCAATGTTTTAAAAACTGGTTTTTAAACTGTATCGGGTAAGACTCAGAAATGGTTCAGTAGGTGGTATTTGGTTGTACGGGACGCTACTACCTAGTTGACTAGCTTTTATCATGTTATAAAGACAACAATTCTTATTAAATTAGCTCCTTATAAGACACGATTAGACCTGTTAACTGAAAAGTAAACTATTCCATTTTTTACTTTTTTTCTTAAATAATTATAATTAAGAGGCAAAGATCCATCATTTCTCTTTTTGGTACATAAAATGTATAACTGTGTTATAAACATAGGATATAAAGTAGTTAAATGAGTCGTGTTCATGTTTAGAACTTTTGTTGTTCGAGTCGTCAAAGACCTGTTAAACCTGCTAAGACATGATTTGCCAGAACGAAATTAAAAAAAAAAACTGATGGATTTAAAACTATTCCATTTTTTACTTTTTTTCTTAAATAATTATAATTAAGAGGCAAAGATCCATCATTTCTCTTTTTTGGTACATAAAATGTATAACTGTGTTATAAACATAGGATATAAAGTAGTTAAATGAGTCGTGTTCATGTTTAGAACTTTTGTTGTTCGAGTCGTCAAAGACCTGTTAAACCTGCTAAGACATGATTTGCCAGAACGAAATTAAAAAAAAAAACTGATGGATTTAAAAAGTGGGGAGTTCATTAGAATGAACCCAGATAGTTATTCGAGCCAAGGTTGCACGGGCTTGTTATCCTTCCACTGTCTAGAGCGTGAGATTTTCGCAGCTCTGTGAAGCCAGCCTAACGCATTGCCCCCCAACTCTAGGAGCCATGTGACCCAAGCCTTCGCCTGAACCACATGACCCAACAACTCCAAACTTGGTCGGGCAAGCCAGATTTTGCAACAGCTTAACCCAACCATGCTAGGCTCACTCACAGTCCAACCCACTTTAATGCCCTCACTTGAGTCACAGGCTCACGTTACCAAGCCCGGCGACATTCATACACTATCTGTTGCTTATAAAAATATTAAAGTTTACTAATTGTACCGATGTGGGATACAAACATGAGCTTCTGGTGCCGTACACAGTCTTATTATATATCTATGAACATAAAAACCTGTATGAATCAGTTATATCTATAAAATGATAACGTTGCATATTTATGATTTTTTTTTTCTCATTTCTTTGATTTATTTTTAAGCAAATAAATTTGAATTGTTTAATGTATGTCGGGTCATTCGTATTTTCTTTATATCTAATCTGGAGGAGTTTTTTGTCAAAATGGTAGGTTTTTTTAGAAAGTTTGTGTCATTGGTAGTTGTCAGAAGGGAATTGGTGAAAGTAGGAGACCCGCAATCTAAGATTGCGGGTGTGGTGACTTGCTGTGACTTGGCAGACGTGGACAATGGCTCATGGATACCTATGATGTGCACGAGGAACTTGCCAAGGTGGAGGACCCGCAATCTTAGATTGCGGGTGTGGGCTTCAAAACTGCAGACTTAGATTGCGGGTGTGGGACGATTTTTTGACTTTTAACTCTTACACCATCTTACACACATGCACATGCAAAATGTAAATGTGAGATAGCTAAAGCAAATTGTCTGAATTGTAATAGTATTATGCAGAGTAACATCTAATCAATTGCATGGAATCAATTTCATGCATTTGAATATATATATATGGATGAACGGTTCTTCATTTGAATATAGACATACATACATACATACATACATACATACTAAGCATTTACACTCACTCTTCTAAAGAAGATATACTAACCATTCTAAAGAAGATAATTTTACAAGCCATATTATCTAAAAAAATAGCACATTTACACCCGGGTCCAAGAAACAATGAGCTTCTATGGCTGCAGCCACAACATCGTTCGGCTTATTTGTTCGAAGATGATGCTGGCCATGCCACAGAGCTTGATATTAGGCGGGCGACCAGGCATTATTTTCTGCCATTAAAAAAATCCGTTAAACCCCAATGTTGAAGAGATGGTTAGAATGGCAGGCTTTGGTGGAGTTCTTGATGTTGGATACTTGCTTTATGACCGTGGTTTGATAACCGCGTTGGTAGAAAGATGGCGTCCAGAAACTCACACGTTTCACCTATCGTTTGGTGAAACGACAGTGACTTTAGAGGACGTGAACGTGCTCTTGGATTGCGAGTCAACGGTCCCCCATTGGGAGGACCAGAGGAAAAATGGTCATCCCAAGATAGAATACAGCTAGTTGGGGGGTTTGTTGGGCATAGATGCGGAGGCGGGAATGTTGAGTGGAAATAATATTAAAACAAAATACCTTATAAACAAAGTAAAAGAAGTTCTGCCTGAAGGGGCAGATATGAATCAGATTACACAACATGTTACACAACAAGCACGTTGTGTGGTCTTGGTTATTGTGGGTAACACATTGTTTGCTGACTCTTCTAACGGTTTCACCTCATTGTCATTTTTAAGGAACCTTGAATCGTTAGAAAGATGTGGCCAATATAGTTGGGGGAGTGCTGCATTGGCTTGTTTGTACAGAAATATGTGTAAAGCCGTAGTCTCCACTGATAAAACAATTGGAGGACCTATGATTATACTCCATTGTGGGCCTGGACACGAATCAGTGTACTATCCCCCAAGTGTTCAACCCGGTTGATGCCTGGAAAACCTTATGGTGCTATGTATGTATTTTATCCATTACCCTTATATTATATAAAATAATTATTTGTTAAATAAACTAAGTCGTTTTTTTTATTATTTTTTACAGCTGGAAAGGTAAGCACGAATTAAAGGAGGTTGCCTCACGATCGTTAAGACAGATACGATCACAACTACAAAATTTACATGTTGAACAGGTATGAGACTGTTGATGTTGTGTTACAAGTAAAATACATTATGAGACTAATAGTGTTTCTTATTAAATTTTTTTGCAACAGTTTATTTGGAGACCCTATGCACAATACATAGGGATATTGCCTCAAAGTTGCACAGAGGGGAGTGATTGTTGGCGTTCGGATTGCTTTCTTGTGTGGTTTCAGGTGGTGGAATACCACCAAGCTAGTAGGGTCATGAGACAATTTGGAATACGTCAATGGATTCCTGAGGGACCACCCTTTACCCCCCAAGTCCACACCGAACTGCATAAATTAACCCGTTCTGGCAGACCATACGAATCTTGGTTTGCAAACTTTCATAGCGAGTATGTGCAGTCGTGGAATGACCGCAAAAATAGAATAGTGGGTGGGGAAGAAACGTCATTTCCTTCCGTGTATCCCGGTTATATGGAATGGTACTTAGAAAGAACCGTGGGATACATGACGAATCCAATGTCCATCCCGGTATCGCAATCGGGTTTCAGAGATGACGCTGGGATTGCCCAAGTGATGGTATATATATGATTTTTTTTTTCAAATATATATAAGTGTATATTTTAATGATAACTTTTTTAATATATAACTATTTGAACTTTATAGATGGAAGGATACACGCAGATTCACCGGGAAGTGTCCCAAATCATGGCGACTGTCCCTGCCGACTTTAGCTCCAATCTTGGGGTTATTCAAAGCACTGCCGAAACACTGATGTCACAGTTTGGTGTCGGTGATCGTTTGAACTACCCTTCACGGCTTCACGGTAGACCTGCTCCCTCAGTTGCAGACAGAAGCCGTCCTCAACGAGCGCCTAGGCGTAGGCGGAATCAAACCAATGTGGAGGTTCAAACAGAAGAAGTGGCAACGGATAGTCAGACCGGTCAATTAACGAATTCTTTGATGATTGATGTATTGTAAAATACATCTATTTCCGTGTAAAGTTTGTATAGTTTTCGAGTCGTTTAAATAGTATTTTTATTAGTTTTAGGCTTGTACCGGTCTATTTTATTTAGTATAGGTTTTTATAGATTTTTATTAGTTTTGTGTCTTTTTAGTACTTATTTATTTATTTTATATGTTGTTAGGTGTTCGAATGGACGTTGGAGCCGCACAGTCGCACACAGGAGAGATATTATTATAGAGGCAAGCCAGGGATCAAAGGTTTTAAGCCAGTGATTATTCGGGTGTCAATCATTCGGTGTTTTCGTTCCTTTATTATCTTTGTTCTATATAATGATTGTTGAATTTTTATTTGGCTCTGTTTTTCTTTTCAAGATGATTTGTGGCTAAAACTTTAATAGCTACCTAGGCCAAGACAAATAACTATGTTTTGATTTGTTTTTATTTACTATGGTTTTTGGAACGTGTTTTGGATTTATGATTCAGTAAAGATTTTGATTTCTTTAGATCTGGTGTATATGCGTATTTATTATTTTCTTATTGTCACTTATTCACTCCACTTGCACTTTTGTGAATGTCTTTCATGTATGAGTGCTAGTTAGGTTGCAGACTTTGTGTAGCAACTAGTTTATGGTCAATAGTCGCGAGTTTACCATAGAGTGGTATTTGGTGGTTAGAAGATTTTAGGTATTCTTCCAAGTTCAATAGCTGTGAGGTGAGGACTTGTTGGTATGTCTAGGTTGTTAGATTGCTAGGTTAGAGGCTTTGTGAGAAGATCTGCCTAGTTTCCCTTTCAACTCCTGCATATCAAGTTAGATCTAGGCTTCAATAATTACCCCTTACACCTAGTGTAGTGAGGCTTTCGCGCTGTGAGGTAGATTGTCTAGCGGGTACTCGATCATAAGAGTTAGATAACCTGTGAGGGTTTGTACTCCAACCGGTAGTTTAACAGCACAAAAATATTCTAGGGTTTCCCCTTGAGAAGGGTCGAGGGTGTCTAGTTTATTCTTGATGTTTAGTATTTTAAGATCCCGGTTCCAAATCAGTTCCATAACCATAGAAGCTTATCAGGCATAGTTAGGAGTCTGGTCTAGGTAGTGTCTTGTCATCATCTGAATTCAGCTCAGTTCTCGTTTTTTAGTTCAGTTTAGCTAGTTTTAGTTATTCTTTATTTTATTGCAATTTATTTTTCAGTAAAACCCCCCTTTAAAATAATAAATTAATTTAATAGATATTTAGGATAAGTAATCGAGTCTAGTTTTCGTTTTCCATTAGAGTCTCGTGGGTTCGATATCCGGACTTACTTTAGCTATACTAGAGTCGATAGGTTCACTTGCCTGTCAGTAGTTTAGTTTTAGAGAGTCTAGAGTATTACTAGGTGTCTAGTTTTAGGTTTAATTTAGTTATTTTTATTAAACTACTTTTAGCACATCAAGTTTTTGGCGTCGTTGTCGGGACTCTTGGCGATTGCGTTTACTAGCTTTGATTACACTTATCTGTCATATCTGTGCTACTTGTGTTTTGTTTTGAGTCTGTCTTTTTGTAAATGAGTTGTAGGAGTCTAATTTTATGTGTCTTTTGTTTCTTTTGAGTCTGTAAATATGTGTGAGATTTGTGGAGGACCCCATTTTATATTTTTTGTCCACAATATGAGGAGTCCTCTGCACATTATTGTGCTAATTCCTTTGTGCAGCCGCAGCCATATTATTCACAGGGGTGTCCTACATATTATTATGATGACTCGTATCAACAGCCACATTTCAATCAGTATCCTGATCAATTTTCTAGAAGCAATTCTTGTGAGAATAGTGGTAACGATTGGAGCAAAATAGAGAGTCTGTTGACATTATTAGTTGCGAAAGATGCCAATACCCAGAAAATGTTAGCAGAGCACGACACCATCCTGAAAAACCGACAGGCTGCTATTCTAGATCTTCAACGAACACTAGAAGACATAGCTAGGAGATTAGATGAAGTAAAAGAGAAAGAAAAGGTTCAGCAAGAGCAGCCGCCGATTTCCCCAATGAGCCGCGTCGGAATCCAGACCGCACTCGACGTCCTCCTCCATGTGGTACTAGAGGACGATTATGTAACCATCCTAAATAGTTTAGCTATTAGAAAAATCAAATGTAATAGTTTAGCCAGTTTTAATCAATTAAATATCATTAAAACAAATAAAATCGATAAAAATAAGCCATTTTAACATATTCATTGGAAACAAAGGTAGATACACAAAAGGAGGTCCGGGGCTTTTTGTGAGGCCCGGGATCGTGCTACGGACAGTCTCGTAACGCCCGAACCAGCGACGGTGCCGTTATGTCTCCCAAGGACGCCACGTTCGACGGTCCGGTGCCGTAAAGGCCAATGATGACGGAGGGAACGATTATACGGTTGAGTACGGTAACAGAACTTGCTCGTGTGCAAAGTGGCAAATAGAACGTAAGCCATGTTCGCATGCTATAGCGGTTTGCCATTTACGCCGTAAGAATATTCATGACCTTGTTGATCCTCGATACCACACATCTATGTATCGGTTGCAGTACAGCGGGCATTTTTACCCCCTCGTCATAGAAGAGATTGGGAGCAGGCAACATGGAGAATTCGTGGTAACCCGTCACAAGTTACCGTCAAACGTGGGAGGTTGAAGCAAAGGAGGATACATAACGAGATGGATGTTACGCATGAAGACCAACCAAGAGCACACCCTAAATGTAGCATTTGTAAGGTGACCGGCACAACAAAAAGAGCTGCCAATTCCGTCAACAGTGATTTCTTATGATCTGTTTTATCTATGCTAGTTTGTAGTAGTGGTAGTAGTGGTAGTAGTGGTAGTAGTGGTAGTAGTGGTGGTAGTCGTGGTAGCAGTGGCAGCAGTGGCAGCAGTGGCAGCAGTGGTGTAACATCGCGAATTTCCCCTATTTTTTTTTTGATAAAAAGAATGTATTGTTTTAAACAATATATGTTTTAAATACCTTAAACTAATAATTATTTGTATCTCGACAGTTTTGTACGTTTTAAAAATATTTCGAGTCACTTTCGGGCTTATATAATCATATTATGAATTTAGAATAATATAGTTTTAGGGAAATAATTGCCAAAAAAAGATTTGTATGGACCGGGACTCGAACCCGCGTCCACAGCCAACCAACACACAGTGACAACCAACTGAGCCAACTATCATCTTGTGTAGTATTTCAGAAGAAAATAAACTTAACACATTCCTTAAATTGATTAGTTAAAGTCTTAGTCAAACAGTCAAAGTCTTAGTCAAATAGTCAATTCATCATAAAACCTTACTTTATGGTGTTGACCAATTTTAATGGCTAATTGACTCCAAAACTAGTATAAAAACCCACCTATGACCCATTATACTTTGCACCTCTAAATCGATTGTTTCAATCCGATTAAACTTTCCCCCATACCTTTCTTCTATAGTCTATTACTTCTACAATTGAAGCTTTGATTATAAGCTCTTGTAATTGGCGAATTGGAAGCTTGATATTCTTTCTTTTTCGTTTTCTTCAATTTGGACTAGCAACGTTGTTGAGTCTTTGGGATTCGCCTCGCATACATTCACAACACATTATTCTATTTTTTTTCACGAGACATAACATTTTGCTAAGGTGAGTTTTACATAGCCCCTTTTCTATTTATCACCGTTTTTGGGGTGAAACATGTTACAACATTCGATATGCAATTCAATCATCAAAGTGTCTATGTGTTTTTCTATGTTGCATTATGTCTTGAACATGACTAGGGTAAGCACAATTCTAGCATAATCATTAACATTGATCAACCGACGGTATACATTGATAGATCTATTGGACTGACAATCCCACCCGGATACGTGCCTCCTACAAAGGTAGCGTGGGTGTTTGTTATCGCATAACATATTCGAGTGAACCATGAGCGTATGGATGTACCACATTATAACAGTCACAAGGGTTGATTATGCACTCGATTTACTTCTAGTATGTTTTCACATATGGACTAGACTTGCCATGACATTTGAATTGTACAAGTTTTATTCGATTATCAGAACCTATGTAATTCTCACCAACTTTTGTTGACCCAAAATATTTTCAAACTTAACATGTTTCAGGTTATAGCTTGCTTGAAGATTAGAGTTATTGCTTGAAGATGCGTAGCTAGTATTTTTCATTTTGATGTACAAAATTCTTAGAACAATTGTATGTAATTTATTTAAATCATTTATTGAAATTTATTATTTACCATGAGCTACTGAACAATCATCAATACGTGACATCCCGATGTTTCCGCCATCGGTTGGGGTGTTACAGATTGGTATCAGAGCCATGGTTATAGGGAATTAGGTTATTAGAAAAAAATAATCTAGTCTATAACCATAGGATTATAACCAGTACTTGCTCCTTTTACTTGCAACCATACTTGTTTCTATTCTCTATCCTACTTCTTATCCTTACTTTAGTCCCTACAAGAAGAGTGCTCTCCATCACAAGATCTACTCTTAGACTAATAGGACAATTCCTCAGGTTTAGCCTGAACCACCTTGAAGATCTCGTCGAAGTTCTAGATTTTAAAACGAACACGTGCAATCTGGAAGGGTGAACGCCTGTATTCTGAGTTTTCTGTCTAGGACTGGCATTGCGCATAAATCCCAATCAGACGAGGGACCCGGATGCCTACCTGGGAATTCTCAGGATGAGTGTTCACTTATAGGCTAAAGCATGTCTTCACTATGTTATTAGAATCTAGAAGTTTTGATAAGTCAACGTTTTCGTTTATTCGTTTTAATTAATGAATAAATGATTACACTCACTTTCCTTAAACTAAGCTCTAAGATCTCAAAATTTTACAGCTTAAATCAATCTCATTTCATAACCATCTATGGATTTCACAATCACACTTCACCTTACCATCTTAGACACTTTTTAAATATTCAACACCCTACCCAAATCATATTGTTTCATTTCTCCACATGTTACTTATTTTTAAAAACTATAACCTCATACCTTAGCATAAACTAAAGATTTCTAAATCCTGTTGTATTTTCATTACCTAGTAACTTTACAAAGTACATATTTTTGTCAAAAGATGTCCTCGAACTTAAATTCAATTGTTTATTTATTGACGTAACAAACAATTTTCTATATAATGCTTTAAACTATTAAAAATCACTTAATAGAACCTTGATCTTCAAAACCTAATGTCATGTTTGAAATCTCCAACTAACGGGAATATTTTAATCAAAAGCCCATTTAGCTTGTACTATTTAACAACTTTTGCTTTATGTATAAAACCAATTTTGAAAATAAGATTTTTTTTTAGGAATAATATCTAGTCTCTAAATTCTCCATCGACACTCACTCATTTTCAACTTGTTCAAATTTTTACAATATTTGGCATATATCACAATCATGTTTTCTTATACACTTGATTATAACCTTTGATCCAAACCCCAAAATTTACACTGCTACATAAATCTCCTTACTATAAAATAAACTCTTTATCAACTATCTTCACATTCACTATCTCTCACAACCTTGATTCTGCTTCAAGATTTTTCATCATCCTCTCAAGAACTAAATTCATATCCTTCACCTTCTCAAACATGAACTAGTTACCCATCATAACCAAACTATTGAAACTTGGTTGTGTGTTGCATCAAACTTAATCCTTAGTTATACATGAGGATTCGATTATCTACCATATTTAAACATTTGATACTAGAAATCATGGAATATAAACTATTTTCTATAGACACACCTAGAGTCATTAACCTTGTCTAGGACAACACTATTACAACTCGCATGCTATGCTTGATATTTGATTGTTTATATGTACATATTATCAATTTGCAATTTATGTGTGAAATAATTGGTACAGTTAATCAAACAACTGGTAGAGGATGAAGTACTTGCTCAACAGTTAGTTGAGTACCAAATAACCTACTCAACGATTGGTAGAGGTCATCATGCCTGCTCAACAGTCGGTAGAGGCCCTACAACCTGCTCAACGACTGGTAGAGGCTATCGCACCTGCTCAACAATCGGTAGAGGTTCTTACTCACTGACTGGTAGAAGTCTTTTTCCTACTCAACAGCTGGACTCATTTTTGGATACATTGTAAAAGATTCAATCACAAGGTTATTTTGCATTACTTACATGTGTGTTTAGAGTCATAGAAGGACACAAAACCCTAATGTAAGGTAAATTGGTGATTGCGGTCCGGAACGTAATCATGAATTTACAGGTACGTTAAGGTAGTGTGAAATTCAAATAAGGTTTTAGTAGTTCATTTGGTTTTCATATAGCCAATCAATTCATGCATTTCTTATAAGATTCCTAAAACATAAGTTTAGTATTTTGCTAGATTCTTATGCTTCTTGCTACTTCAGACGAACCTAATCCAATCCTTAAAACTCACATCTCAAACCTCTTATCCAAATTATTCGAAACAAATTATTCTATTACCTATAAATTCATGTCGTGCCTTAACCCAAACCACAGCTGCCTTAATTTCTACCTAATCAACCTCAAACCTGTGTTTTTAATAACTTCGGGACGAAGTTTCCAAAAGTAGGGGAGACTGTAACATCGCGAATTTCCCCTATTTTTTTTTTTGATAAAAAGAATGTATTGTTTTAAACAATATATGTTTTAAATACCTTAAACTAATAATTATTTGTATCTCGACAGTTTTGTACGTTTTAAAAATATTTCGAGTCACTTTCGGGCTTATATAATCATATTATGAATTTAGAATAATATAGTTTTAGGAAAATAATTGCCAAAAAAAGATTTGTATGGACCGGGACTCGAACCCGCGTCCACAGCCAACCAACACACAGTGACAACCAACTGAGCCAACTATCATCTTGTGTAGTATTTTAGAAGAAAATAAACTTAACACATTCCTTAAATTGATTAGTTAAAGTCTTAGTCAAACAGTCAAAGTCTTAGTCAAATAGTCAATTCATCATAAAACCTTACTTTATGGTGTTGACCAATTTTAATGGCTAATTGACTCCAAAACTAGTATAAAAACCCACCTATGACCCATTATACTTTGCACCTCTAAATCGATTGTTTCAATCCGATTAAACTTTCCTCATACCTTTCTTCTATAGTCTATTACTTCTACTATTGAAGCTTTGATTATAAGCTCTTGTAATTGGCGAATTGGAAACTTGATATTCTTTCTTTTTCGTTTTCTTCAATTTGGACTAGCAACGTTGTTGAGTCTTTGGGATTCGCCTCGCATACATTCACAACACATTATTCTATTTTTTTCACGAGACATAACATTTTGCTAAGGTGAGTTTTACATAGCCCCTTTTCTATTTATCACCGTTTTTGGGGTGAAACATGTTACAACATTCGATATGCAATTCAATCATCAAAGTGTCTATGTGTTTTTCTATGTTGCATTATGTCTTGAACATGACTAGGGTAAGCACAATTCTAGCATAATCATTAACATTGATCAACCGACGGTATACATTGATAGATCTATTGGACTGACAATCCCACCCGGATACGTGCCTCCTACAAAGGTAGCGTGGGTGTTTGTTATCGCATAACATATTCGAGTGAACCATGAGCGTATGGGATGTACCACATTATAACAGTCACAAGGGTTGATTATGCACTCGATTTACTTCTAGTATGTTTTCACATATGGACTAGACTTGCCATGACATTTGAATTGTACAAGTTTTATTCGATTATCAGAACCTATGTAATTCTCACCAACTTTTGTTGACCCAAAATATTTTCAAACTTAACATGTTTCAGGTTATAGCTTGCTTGAAGATTAGAGTTATTGCTTGAAGATGCGTAGCTAGTATTTTTCATTTTGATGTACAAAATTCTTAGAACAATTGTATGTAATTTATTTAAATCATTTATTGAAATTTATTATTTACCATGAGCTACTGAACAATCATCAATACGTGACATCCCGATGTTTCCGCCATCGGTTGGGGTGTTACAAGTGGCAGCAGTGGCAGCAGTGGCAGCAGTAGCAGCAGTAGCAGGAGTAGCAGGAGTAGCAGTAGTGCAGCAGCAGCAGCAGAGTAGTGGTAGTAGTGGTAGTAGTGGTAGTAGTGGTAGTAGTGGTAGCAGTGGTAGCAGTGGCAGCAGTGGCAGCAGTGGCAGCAGTGGCAGCGGCAGCAGTGGCAGCGGCAGCAGCAGCAGCAGTAGTAGTAGTAGTATTTTGTGTTGCTTTGATATTGTATGTTATCGGTTAACCTTAGTACTCGTTTATTACATTTGCGTGTTCCATTTCATAAGTTTGCAATTCAACATAATACAATTTCATGCAGGATTAATACAAAAACCAGGACCACCACAACTAGGTAGATTACAATATCTACCACCGGCACCACATAGGGTTTGACCCACATTCTGATGTGGTTGTTCACTTTGAACAACTCGAGTGGACGAAGCTTCCTGAGTGTTATAAGGGGGTGGGGGTACACGTAATAGACTCGTGAGGAGTAGGTATGACCCCCCCCCCCCAGATTGTTGTGGAATGACCCCCCTAATAGGGATGTGAATGAAATAGCCCCTAAAAAACTAACACTCTCATCATCATCATCATCATCATCATTATAAAGCAGCCTTGATAACTCAGCAAAGTCCACATCTTCATTCAAGGGAGTATCTTGAAGTGTTGACGGCCCTGCTTCGTCATAATCATCACGTGTTGACGGCCCTGCTTCGTCATAATCATCACGTGTTGACGGCCCTGCTTCGTCATAATCATCACGTGTTGACGGCCCTGCTTCGTCATAATCATCACGTGTTGACGGCCCTGCTTCATCATAATCAACACGTCTCCGCTTCGCGAATTGAAGACATGAAGGATAATTCACGCGATCTCCTTCGCGAATTGAAGACAACACTACGCTCGCAGTGTTTTGAATGTCTCTGAGTTCTTGAGGAGCGCTTGCCATATACCGAGCCGCTAGACGATGTATCTCGGTATACCCTTCCAGCTGCAATAATATTAGAAAACAAATATTAATTTTTTTTATGCATTATAAGCTAATTCATAATTATTAAAGTGATATACAAACCAGTAGTGCGGTAATCGACCCATGATCTCGGGATCCGGTTTGTGGTACCGGATTATTCATCGGGTTGGTGACGTATCCAACCGTGTTTTCCAAATACCAAGTCATGTAATCTGGAGACACGGAAGGAACTATCGTCCGTTCCCCGTCCACCCTATTGGCTCTGCGATTATCCCAGGAAGAGATATAGTCGGCATGTTCATGTGTCCAGTTTGTAAGTCTTCTCCCGGTACAGATCATTTCATGCAATTTTTGGTGGACTTCAGGGGTAAGGGGAGGATCCTGAGGTCTCAATTGACAGAACCCGAACTGTCTAAGGACCCTCGATGGTGAGTGGTATTCAACTATATGCATCCACACAATGTATGACTCACAGCACCATGAATCCTCCCCGTCTTTGCAGTAATCCGGCAAAGACGCAAACGCTTCTTCATATGGTCGCCAAATAAACTTGTTCACAAAAAAATATTATTATTAACACATGGTACCAATTTAACCAGTAACACAATGTAGATTAACTCTTACCGACTCCTCATGAAGATTTTGTAACTCCGAACGAATTTGGCGTAAGTAGTGTGACGCGGTCTCCCTAAAGTCATGTTTGACACGCCAACTATAAATATAATTATAAAAACAATAATTAGTTAAATTAACAAGTTTTACTAAATATGCATCCACACAGACTACTTACAGGGCACCAAATGGAACTCCAGCTGGGAACTGGGGTTTAATTCTGGGGATATCACCCGAATTCTGGTCCAGGCCCACAGTTGTAACAAAAACATAGGACCTGCCAGCGTGGTTGTGGTCCTTACTGCTGCTTTGCATAAGTTGCGATACAACCATGCTAACACAGCACTCCCCCAACTCAACCTGCCACATTCATGAAGATTCAACAAATGTGGTAAAAATGACAACGACACAAAACTTTGGCTTGTGTCGGGAAACAGACAAAATGACAATATAATTAAGATCACACATCGTGCGCGTCGTGTGATCTCGCCCTCATCGGCGTCAGCAGGTAACAGAGCCTTTATTTTTTCTACAATTATGCTGGATTGCAAAGTGTTTCCGCGGAAATTGCGGGGCTCACTTTCTACTCCCAACATTTCTTCAACATACTCTACCCGTTCCGCATCATTTCTCATGCTGAATTGGGGTCTTGAGACCGCTGCACCATTAACCCGCAGACCCATTAGGACGTTAACGTCCTGTAACGTCACCGTGGCCTCACCAATTCTTAGGTGAAACGTGTGGGTCTCAGGACGCCATCTTTCAACAAGGGCAGATATTAGACCCCGGTCAACTTTACGGTATCCGCACTCAAGAACTCCACTAAAACCAGCGATCCGCACCAATTCTTGAATGCGTGGATCTAACGGATGCTCGCTAATGGCATGCCAAAATGGTTGGTCACCCCGTCTGAAATCCAATAAACCATCTTCGCCATTTCCTTCAAACAGCTTCGCAGTACAATGTTGTGGTTGAGCCCAAAGAAGTGGATTATTACAAGGACCGGGGTTTGGAGATGCCATATTAACTAATAGGGTAAATGACTTAGCAATATTCAAATTAAGATTGTAAGAAGATTGAATTTTGACTTCTAAACGAAATAAGTAAACTTCGATTACATTGCGGTTGAATGTGAGTTAGAATATATATAATATACCTATTGAATGTGAGTTAAAAAAAACCAGGACGACCTCCGCAATCTTAATTGCGGTTGTCTTCATGGCCCACCAAAATACTACCAAACACACATGCCATCTCATCTCGCCACATCCTCGTCGTCCAAGCAAGCAACCGAGTCAGCATCCAACTCACCACACCCGCAATCTAAGATTGCGGGTCTCCCAAAATCAGAAACATCCCTCTGACATCTACCAAAGACACAAAATCTATTGAAAATTACACTATTTCAGCAAAAAACTCTAATCTGGAGGTCATGGGCTGAGTATCGGGATCATTTATCCGTTGATTGCTTAAAGAGTGTTGCTCATATTCTGGATGCTCTCACTTGTGTACAATTTCGCCGTGAGAATGTATTTTGTGCCACTTATAATATAGGCGGTAAAGTTAGGTAACGGGGCAAAATGGTATGCTTACTTTTAACATGAAACGATTTTTATTATATTGGCTAAATCGTTTCCTTACTGATGATTACACATTCAAGTTGTCGGTTAGGTTGTGGGTTCAAGCCTTTGTGAGCCATTATGTCGGCCATGCTTGATCTTGATCGATATGATGAGAGTGTTGATTCATTTTGCTATTTTAGAGGTGAGGGTGTTATGCTTGATGGTTCATCTTTAGTCTCATCTTATTATTGTTTTATGTTTAAACTCTAAATCATCTTCGTTATGTTCTGGTGCTTCATCTTTATTCATTCATATGCCAACATAACTATAAACTATTGCAATTGCCTCTTGTTTTAGCCTCAACGGTTTCATTTGTTGAAAGAAGAGACACTAGTCTCTTGATTGTTCTGTATGAGTAACTTGCAATTAAACAAAACAAGTTTGGGTGATACAAATGGTAATCTATTGCTAGAATAAATGTAATTTTGTTTGCTCGAACCTTTAATCACCTAACATGACCCAAAAACACATCTCTAGACCTAGAAATGCCAAAATCAAAGTGGATATCGTATCAATCTGTTAGTAATCACCGACACAATTTATAAACCTTTGGTGGTCACCAACGGTGAAATTCTTTTAGTTTGATAACATTATAAGAAATGTTATAATAAAAAAATAATTTTCATTTGAAATTTTGTGGGTAAACTCATCAGTAAAACAGGTAAAACCACCATAGTTAGTGTTTTTTTCCATCGGCGTCAAAGTTTAAGAGTGAAAGTAATAGTACTTTGAAAACAATTCATTTAAGCATGTTGTAATTCACTTAGTGACTTAGGCATGTTGTAAGTATTGGCATCGGTTTTGGAAATGTTGATCAATTGAAGCCTTGTCTTGTCATGATTTTATTTGGATGTAATATATTCTATCACATCTTAACTATTATATATCAACAAGTGGCCATCTATCATGCAGCTATCACCATTAACAAAACTTGATAATTGTTATATATAATACACAAGTCTAGATAAAGATGGTTATCATTAGAGGTGCAAAACGATTTGCAGTATGTTGTCAAATTAAAAACATCATTTAAAAGTAAAATTAGACAGATGATCTATGTGTCATATGCTTATGGCCTAAGTACGAATTTAATCCTTAAATAAATAAAATAAAGACTGAATTACAAGTTTTGTCCTTTAGTTTTATACCAGATTTCAAAGAATGTCCTTTAACTTCAAAATTGATTGGTTTTGTATTTTATCTTTTAAAATCTTGCACGTTATGTTCTTTATGCCTAACTCGGTTAGTCTTCTTCGTTAAGTTTGGTCACATGACCTGCACGTGAGAGTATTTCAGTAAAATCATCACCCCCTCTTATCTTCTTTCCCAATTTAAAGACCACCACCATCAACATAACCACATGCTACCACCACCATCAACATAACCACCTGGAGATGATTTCGATTTGAATGTCGATATAACATGTATTTATAATTTGTACATTTTAACAAAGATTCATGATGAATTGACTAACCTTCATTTTTTTATTATCTTTTCAGGTGAAGAATATTTTCAGTTCTTCCAAATCATCAACCAATTCATACATAAATAACACGATTTGCAAGCAATTGGAAGACAGTAATGCATCTTGTATCGAATCTACAGACATTGAAGATTCCTCTTCGAGTCGTTGTTCAACTTTAATATCCTTTTCTTCACGAGCCACTAGTTCTTTATACTCGAGTTCTTCCTCTTCCTCTTCCTTATCATCCACAAACTCCACTTCTCGATGGCTATCTGAACCGAAAACATTAACTTCAACTGATACAGCCAATTTTAATCACCAAATGTCATCCAATTCATCATTGCAAAAACCTAACCTAATAAACTCTAGTTCACAAACCGATTCAATCACTCTTCCTCGACCAGAAACACAACTTTATCCCTCAACGGTAGCCGCCCTAATTATTGATTTGTTTGTTTCTTTGACCTCAATCAACGATATTATTAATATTAAATAATGACCAGAAACGCAACCTTATCCCTCAACGATAGCCGCCCTAATTATCGATTTGTTTGTTTCTTTGACTTCGTATCAGTTTGTACTTCATCTCTAAT
The DNA here is from genome assembly GCA_030844895.1 of Ambrosia x helenae. NCBI lineage: Eukaryota > Viridiplantae > Streptophyta > Magnoliopsida > Asterales > Asteraceae > Ambrosia > Ambrosia x helenae. The sequence goes on from CM061232.1 coordinate 37,657,514, forward strand.
AATTGTTCATCATCTTCATTCACCATGTCTCAAGCTTTCAAGAACACATAGTGTGGAGTGGGTGGTTGAGGGTTTCTAATTTAGGTTTAATTTTGGGGATAATTAGGGTAGCAGCAGATGTGGTGGTGGCAGGTGGAGCGATGGTGGTGATAGTAGACGATGGTGGCAATGGTGATGGGTGGTGGTAATAGCAGGCGGTAGCTGTGGTGGAGGGTGGTAACACGGCGGTGCTTCACCGAGAGAGAGTGTGTGTGTGTGTGACAGTGTGTGTTTCATGATTTTTTTTTTAATGTAAATTTATAATAAAAGGACAAAAATGCCCTCATGTGCCTTGCACATGACCCAACTTAACGAAGAAACGTGAAAGATTTTAAAAGATAAAGTACAAAACCAATCAATTTTGAAGTTAAAGGACATTCTTTGAAATCTGGTATAAAAGTAAAGGACAAAACTTGTAATTCAGTTTAAAATAAAAGTTTATAAATCCTCAAGCATGGCTAGTCGGGACAATTTGGTCGATTTAGATACGGAAATAACGAACACTTTATACTTTGGGTATGTTTGGCAAGGAGCTTTTAAGAGCTTTTAGGAGCTTCAAGCTTCAAGCTTTTAAGAAAAAACTCTTACTTAATTAAAAACCTTGTTTGGTTTGAAGGGGCTGGAAGCTTTAAGTTAAAGAAAAAGTTCTACAGTGAAAAGCTACTAGTAGTAGCTTTTAAAAAAAACTCTACTAGCTACAGGCTTTTAATTAGTAAATGACACAAATACTCATTCTATTTTAAAAATAAAATAAAAACCTTCTTTACAAGCTTTTAATTATGTTCACTTTGGTCATTTTATTTATTAAAAGCTCTAACTACTCTGTCAAACATCAAAATATATTTAAAAAGCTTCCAGTTTGCAGCTACAAGTCTCCAGCTAATTTTGTCAAACATACCCTTTATCACGAAGAATTAGATTAAGAAAAAAGAAAAAAAAAAAGAATCACCACAAAATAATCACTAATCAGCTCTATTTAGTTTTTTTAATTACATGTTTTCAACACAAACAATGATTATATTTATATGTAACCCACTTTTAACGTTACAATGACACCTCACATTCAATCAATCGACAATGGAGATATTTACAGTTGCACTTCAAACCTTAATTGACATAATTACCCTCCACTTTCTCATTATCCCAGCCCCCACCATAAGCCCATTTTCGTCATTTCACTTCCATACTTTTCATTTTTGTACTCTTCCCTCCCTATTTCCCATCATATATAGCCCACACACCCATTCACATTGAAAAAAATATATTTATCGTCAGGGCCGACTCAACCATTTTAGCGGTCTAAGACAAATTATAAAAATTCAAAACCATGCGGTCGAGTAATCATTTGATCGGTTTACTTAACTTCTTCACCTTCCTACTATCAATTCCGATTCTCGGGGGCGGAATATGGCTAAGCACGCGTGCAAACAACACCGACTGCATGCAATTCCTCCAATGGCCATTAATCGTTATCGGGGTCGCGATCATGGTGGTGTCACTAGCGGGGTTCGCGGGCGCGTGTTACCGAAACACCTTACTCATGTACCTTTACCTATGGGTCATGTTTTTCATACTAGTTGTGCTTATTGGGTTTGTCATATTTGCCTATGTTGTTACGGATAAAGGGTCGGGTCGACCCGCCCCGAACCGGGCTTATCAGGATTATTATTTACCCGACTATTCAGGTTGGTTGAAGGACCGGGTTGCTAGTGATGGATATTGGAGGAAGATAAGTTCGTGTGTTCGTGATTCGGGTACTTGTAGAAAAACGGGTCGGGTTGTGGGTGGGTATCCGGAGTCTGCTGATATGTATTACCGACGCAAGCTTAATCCTATTGAGGTCAGTGGCTTTAAGTTATAAAATTTGGATATTGTTTTTTTTTTTTTTTTTTTTGGTTTTATTTAATAAATAGATAATTAAAAAAAAAAAAAGAGAACAGTGACACATGTAAGTGCTAAGAGATATGACCGTTTGGTACAACGCGTTATTCATGAATAGATGGATTTCATTAAATATTTAAATATTTAATAACTAATGTTTTTATTTTATATATATTTTTTCGATATTACATAGGATAGTTGGGGGCGGGGGCATCGCTGTTTTTTCTCTATAGCGTAAATTTACGCGTTTTCGTTCTAAAATTTTATACGTATTAGGTCCGGCCTCTACCATTTTAAGGGTCCCGTGATTTTCGGCTCTTCGAAAAAGGTCCATTACAAGAAATGATAAAATAACTTTTTTTGTGATTTGTGTGAGGAATATAGAGAGAGATATATTTCATGTTATTTTATTCGTTTGTAGTTTTTTTTTTTTTGATCGGCGAACAACTGTGTGGCAACCACCCTTGCGGGGCGCCGTGCCCAACAATCGACTACTCGACCTCCAGCAGCCCCCGCCTTCTCCCGATGCGCGGAAACCCGAGCCCCACCCGCCCGAAGGCACGACAGTGTTATAGAACTCGGTAAAACCTCGCCGCCCGTCAGATTCGAACCGGCGCCACCCGTATTCGTTTGTAGTTAATAAATGTTTAAAAAATACACATGATTTAGAAGTTGTATGGTTTTTGTCCTTGTAAAATTGGTGTTGGTTTAAGTTTTTGTAAATGCAAAGTTATTGTGACATTTATGTGTAAAAAACCTGTCTAATTTTTTTTATTTAAATTGTACAAACAAGAATTCATCCCGAAAGTGGGAGAACTGTTGAAACTACGCGAAACCCTGACAAGGGTTTATGTTATTTAATTTGTTTTTTTTAATAAAGTAGGTAGTGAAAATTGGACTACGCGGCGTGTGTAAAAAAAAGAGTTATGTATAACGTAAAATAATTTCTTGTGTTTCACTAATATAAAAGGTTAAAGTTATATACTTAATTTGGTTATAAGTAAAAACCAAATAAACTGTTTTAATTACCCATCCAAACACCCCCTAATCTTTCACTGAAAACACTTGCTTATTGTTTAAACCAAACAAGTTTTAATACTCTCTTTTATTATATACTTTTCAATTGGTTGCTTGGTCAAATACTCAATCAAGATATCCCAAATCTCAACTGTTTCCTTGTACTTCACTTATTGGACTTTGTATGCTGGCCTTTCTCCCTCCTTAAAGCCATATATGATATATCTCATGTACAACTTGCTCATTTGCTTTTTTAGTACACTTCTACAATTCTACTCAACATGCTGAAACTGTTTATCCGGTTATTGATCGCGCACGAATGCGCGATATTTTTATCGCCTGATCAAAGGCGGGGATAAGCTCTTTCGAGGAGGGTTGTTTGGGAGTCATAGTCTAATTTGTTTATCTAATTTTTGTGAGTGAATAAGTTATGTATAATAATAATTTGTTTAAAGTTGTTTTACCAAGTGAATAAACATATACAACAAATTTCATTTCATTCTGTCAAACATACAGAACAAATTTCAAAATCAAATTATAATTCCAGCGCGAATTCCAATTCCGTTATAATCAATGAAACAAGCGCTACCTTAGTTTTAATAAGCAACCCTAAGCATGCGACGATTAATTTTTGGCATGCTTAATCCAGAAGTTAATCCACAACATCATTTGGGGTCACCCAAATAGCCATTTTGACCACTTTTTATTGCTCGACAAATTTTTTCGGTTATAAAGCAAACTATTCACCAAAATCTCGACAAAAACATTAAGATTGTAAACATGTTCATTAAAACGAAACACATGTCTAGAACTCAAAAAAATGTGTCACGTCCTCAATATGTCAACGCACAACGTGCTCTTGGTAGTCAAGTTGTTTCTCTTTCGAACGAACTACTAACAATACTAACAATAATGAAAAGTGTTCAACCTTGATAATATTGTGAAGATTGGGTTGTTAGATCAAAAACCATACATAGTGAAATTTAACACATAGCAAAGTTATTGAAGAGTCAAAGTTCTTAATTATATATCACACTTATTTAGCATGGTTGCTTTTGGTGATTTTTCATTATTTAAATATAGACCTTATTCATCATATAGGCTTTCTCAATATAGCCTTGCAATCAAGATTGTAGGGGTCATCAAATGATATCATTTTGATTTCAATTATGAAGTGATTGATGTTGAATTATTTGCTTTATTGTAGCCGGTAAATGGTCCCCTTCAAAAGTATCATGTGGTGGGGCTAGAGGTGTATAAATGTGGGGTTTTTAAAAAAAAAATTTACCGGTTGGTGAAAAAGAACCGTTCATAAAAACCGGGTTCTAGTTATAAACCAACCGGTTTAGGAGGGAAAATATTTGAACCTATCAAATTACTTATCAAATTGATTGGGGTTGGATTCAAACCGGTTTGGTACATAAAAGAAAAAAGTTTTCCAAATCGGTTCTGTTCCAAACCGGTTTAAGGGAACGAGACTACGAACTGACATGTTGTGTCAGGTCCAAACCGTTTAGACCAACCAGTCTTTTTGGTGAAATTGGTCTGGTTATAAGCCTGTTTGGCAGATCCAAACCAGTTTTTTTTTTTGTACACCTCTGGGTTGGGCAAGATGAGGGTAAATGGGTCATTTTAAGCACCCTAGCAACCTAACTTTAAATGATTATTTTGCAGTCGGGATGTTGCAAGCCACCAACAGAATGCGGGTTCACGTACGTGAACGAGACAACCTGGAACCCTATAAATTCCGCTGGTAACAACTACGACTGCAACCGGTGGAGCAACGACCAAGAACAATTGTGTTACAACTGCAACTCATGCAAGGCCGGTGTGCTCGCTAGTTTAAGAAAGAGTTGGAGAAAGGTGTCTATTATCAACATCGTTGTTCTCATCCTCTTAGTCATTGCCTATGTCGTTGCATGTGCAGCTTTTAGAAACAACAGGAGAATGGATAACGATGAACCGTATGGAGAGACCCGCATGGAGAAATCTCGACCTAGTTGGATACAGTTTTAGTTTGTCTAGCAATTTCTTCTTGGTTACAGGTCGAAACTCAGGCATATATGGTTAGCAAATTTCTTTGTGATGTTTTGCTTATGTATAGAGCTTTTGGTACCATAGAACCGATCATAAACGAGTGATAAGATTAATAAATGTGACAACATATTCGGTCATACCGAAATTTGCAGCGATACAAACAAAAGACAGGGATTTTGCTTTATTTGTGTATGCTAAAAGGAAAAAAGGAATGGATTCACATACGGAAACTGGCAATCAATAGCCCCAATAATCATTTCTGATCTCATCATCAAATTTCTGCTTCAATTCTGGGTGCTTCTCAAAGTACTCATCGGCAGTCATGGTGCTAAGTTTTTTCTGTTATAACAAAACATAATTTTTAAAAAACGAGAATATTAGAAATCAAAGGGTGACCGGACCTGTTGAACCAAGAACCTGCCTCAACCGGTTCGGTCACCATGCATTAGACCACTTTGAACTGGACCGTTGTGTGAACTTGGAAAAAGGATTAATGGTTGAACAGTTTTTCGTTTTTCAAAAAGAAAAACAAAGCATCTTTCCATAATCATGCAGAAGCGGTAATTTTAGATTTTTGACCTTTCACATTGACATCTGACTTTTAAAAGCAGTTTAATTTGTAGAGCAGCCAGAGCTGGACTATTTTTAAAACACGGAGAAAATGGGGGAGACTAAGGTGACAAGTTTGAACCGTTTTAAAAATGGGTCACTTTGAGTTGCATTTTATCTCAAAATGCGTTAATCAAAGAAGTGACACTACAAAAATAACACGTCCAAAGTGTATTTTTAATGCATATATAACCTCCAAGATTTTTATATTCCAGTTTTTATGAATAGGTGTAATAATATGCTTTTTGTCATCCTATATTACACTAAAAGTATATCCGTTTAACCCAACCAACTCACGGCTAGTTTTGACCCGTACTAAAAATAGAGTAACAATGTTACCTTTAGCTCTTGGACATCAGCAATTTCTTTCTCAAGTCTTTCAGATTCCTTGAGAGATTTCTGCTCAGCCTCTTTCAGTTCCACCAACTGCCATTTCAAGATTACAAGATTAAAAAAAAGGTATATGTATAGTTTAAAGAGCCCGCAACACTAGAAGTCATAACAATTTGGTTATTTCTTTTCTCAAACATAGTACACGGTTCCATCTGTAACAGGGTATTAGGAAACAGGAAAAGCATATGAGAACAAACTTTTATTGCTACATGTCACATACGACTTCTTACCAATGCATCAAACTTGGGTTTGTACTCTGGAGTCGTCTTATCAACAAACTTAGGAATTTCAACACCTGTAAAAGAAAAGGGTCATGAATGTAAATATTAAATATTAAATTAATTTAGAATCAGAAATACAATAACTATTAAATGCTAGCAAAGTATTAAATAACAGCTCCTAATAGCAAAGTATTAATCAACAAACTTAGGAATTTCGACACCTGTAAAAGAAAAGGGTCATTAATGTAAATATTATGACATTTTATGTACATATACAGCTCCTAATAGCATATAGATTGCCACACAGAACTGTATTAATATCAAAAAATAAGTCTCGAAATTCATAGTTAAAAGCAATAGGTAATAGTGTTTATGCAGTTCTCACCTTTATACTTATAAATGGATAACCGGCTATTACAGAATATCTTTTGACTTTACCATGTTCCATTCCATAAAAAAAAAAATATGGAATACACAGAGACCTGCGTAAATCCTTTCTGAAGTTCCCACTTGTACTATGTAATAATGGCACAAACAGACACATATATTTATAGACTATATTAGCATTTAAGTGAACAATCAACATTATGCCATGTATATATTTATAATGCATAAACCAGTGCCTACAGGCTACAGCAACTAAATATTTTTTTTCTGCAACTCCTGGAAAGAGAAAAATAACAAAAGAAAGAGGGGAAATATCGCTCTAGAACATCTTAAAGCCAATCATATGTAAAATTCATTCCTTCACCATTAGTGCGAGAAACTAATCCATCTATTTTTGCCTTTAAATATATATAAATATAAAGGCGTCACCTAATTACAGGATCTATTATCTCAAGCAGGCACTCGAGACCATATTACCTAGACGCATATTTTTGTTATTAAATAAATATATATGTGCAAAACTGAAAATAGGGTGCTAGATCTCATGATATCTCATAAGACAAAACTCAATACAATTGTGAAACTCTGGTCAATATAACACACCAAAGAATCCACTCTGTTATTTATGAGTTGGAACTGTTGCATAAGTCTGAAACATTCTCAATGAAAGGAAGTGTACATGATTAATTTTGGCAAAGTAAGACATACTGTCATAATATTCTTTGTAAGAATCAACGATGCGAGATCCAAGCCCTTTTCTGTAGTACTCCCAATCAATAGGTTCTGGTTCCTGCATTATCCAATTAAAAAAAAGATCATTCTGATTACAATATAAACATATAATGACATTAGTCATAAAGATAAGAGTCTTTGGGATGTCACAAATAAAAAAAACCATACAACGTATCAAATCTATTGAGGTGCAGAATAGCACTTATTTTCATAAAGGTTGCATGAAAAAACAAAATATCCAGTTCCAGAATTGCATCAAGTCATCACCAATAAGATCAAGATACTCTTGTCTTATCCACGGAAATAAATAAAATTGCCCAATATAATAACATCATCTCATTTTATGCTTTTGAATCATAAAAACCATTACTGTCTAACCAAACAAGGATCCGTATCATTCGACACACTAATATTAATTGCATTAGACCCAGCTTCTTCATCTTATGCACGAAAGTAGATCATCATCTCATCACATGCTATTGATTCATAGAAACCCTTGCTATCTAAACAAGCATGGATCCGTATCACTAAAAACACTAACATTAATTGCTTTAGGCAGTCCAAGACAACAATACACTGGCTAACCAAACATGCATCCGCATCACTAAACACATTAACGTCAATTGCTACTGGTAGTCGAAGGAAACGATATTGCCAGCTCTAGAAGGCTATCACATACATAAAATTTTACCATCTAATCATACATGGATCAGTATCACTAAACACACTAACATTAATTACTTTAGACAGTCCAAAGCAACACCACACCAGCTCATAAACACCCATCAAATTATCAGCAAGGTTCAAATTCTTCGTCTTAAGCACAAAACAAATCATCATTTCATTACATGCTTTTGATTCATAGAAACTCTTATTATCTAACCAAACACACGTCAGTATCACTATTCACTAAAAACATTAACATTAATTGCTTTAGGACATCCAATGCAACTATATACCATCTCATGAACATACATCAAATCATCGTATTAGGCACAAAAATAGATCATTTCATTACATGCTTTTGATTCACATAAACCCTTACTATCTACTCTAAACATAAATCTCAATCACTCATGACTCAACAAAATCAACATTAATTGCTTTAGTCAGTCCAAGACAACAATACGACCAGCTTGTTACGAACTTAATCGTTAAACAATTGATCCAAGAAAATAGATAGAAGCTTGAAAGAAAATTAGATGGAAACAAGACTTTTACTCATTCATTTCTTGATAGCATTCATAAAGCTTAAGGCCTTTTAAAGGCTTACAAATATCATGAAAAGAAAAGAACGTGGACAATATGCATGAATTAACTACCCACTTATCTAATTAGTGAACTAAATAACTTAAAGAAACAAATAACATATTAATATTTGCATGGATCATGGGATCGTGGTGCATGACAGAAGTAGAATGTGTGAATGTTGACTAAATATTGTGGCACATATCACAGCTCTATAAAACATACATCAAATTAGTCAGTCCAAGACAACAATACAAACACCAAATAAAACATACATCAAATTATCGTCTTACGCACAAAAATAGATCATCATCTCATAACTAATCATAATTCATAACGCGCGTACAACAAACCTAAACAAATAAAACATCATTTCAGCATCAAACCTAATCCAAACAATTTCAATTATAGTCTTACGCACGAAAATAGATCATCATCTCATAACTAATCATAATTCATAACGCACGTACACCAAACGTAAACAAATAAAACATCATTTCAGCATCAAACCACCAGCTCTATAGCATACATCAAATTATCGTCTTACGCACGAAAATATATCATCATCTCATAACTAATCAATTTACCAAAACCCTAACTACCAGATCAAGCTCAGATCCGTATCACTCAAAACATCAACATTAACCGCTTTAGCCAGTCCAAGTCAACAACAACAACAACAACAATAATAATAATAATAATAATAATACCTGACTGAATTTGGTCTGGAGAGTGGAGTTGACTTCATCAAAAGCACGACGGAGAGAAGAGAACTCTTTACGAGCTTCTTCACTGACGATCATCTTGGCCATACCATCCCAATCGATCGATTTCGATGCCTTGAATGCTACATCTGTTACTTTCTTTCCTACACCACTCATCTTCTCTTTCTCTCTCGATTCGATGAGTAGCTTCGAATGACTGCGATTGGATTGATTGATTATGAATGAGGTTGTTTTGAACTAGGGTTTTGAAGTGAAGTGACTTTGGTTAAAAATAAGAAAGTAACAATGGGTAAATTTAGTTTTTTTTTTTTTTTTTTTTAATATTTCCTTCGTCACTGTTTACGTTGATTCGTTAATAAATAGAGAAACATGAGCAAGAAATTTTGTTCGGTTACTTAGAGGGTGTTTGAGATTGAGTTTCAAAACAACTTATTGACTTATTGGCTTTTTCAAAAAGCCAATAAGTCAATAAGCTGTTTGTGTAACCCAAAAGCACTTTCTGTTTTGACTTTTGACTTTTGGCTTTTAAGGGTGAAAATGTTGTTTTTGAAAAGTTAGAAATCCTGGCTTTTGGCTTTTGACTTTTGGAAAAAAAATTACAAATATACCACCCATACAACCAATATTCACAATAAGTTAAGCGAAACACTTAAAAAAACAACAATTTATTGACTTTTTGACGTTTCTCATCCCAAAAGCTAATCCAAACACTTTTTTTAAAACTCCTTTTCAAAAAGTCATAAGCCAATAAGCACTTTTGCATCTCCAAACTCAATCCCAAACACCCTCTTAACTGAATGAATATAAACAGAGATCTTGTTAGTTCAATTGTTTTTGTGAACGTTCGGTAATGTGTTTATAAACGTTGATTTATTTATGTTAGGTCATGTTAATTTGTTTATGTTGTTCATGAAAGATTTTTATACATTTAACTAAGCATTTTATATTCTTTAATTTATTACCCTAATAATTAAATATGAAATCATATTCTCACCTTGTTTTTGCATCATTCCCTGCTCCTTTCTCATTATTTACATCTATGGATACATCGAGCCCTGTTCCATTTAGGCCTGTAAACGAACCGAACGAACCGAACGAACATGAACACAGGCGTGTTCGTGTTTGTTCATTTAACTTTAACCGAACACGAACACGAATACATAATCGAACACATTTTTGTGTTCGAACACAAATGAACAAAGATATATAGAAAGAAAAAAAAACAAAAAAGCTATAAAGAAAAAACGATAAGAGAAGGTGGGTCATACTTGCGGCGTTGTAGAGACTAGATGCTAGAAAGTGGAGATGGAGATGTGGAGGTGATTGGCCGGAAGTGGAAGTAGGTAGGGTTGTGAAATGTGAAAAAGAAAGGAGGTAGGGCTATGAAGTATGGAGAGCGTCTGATATGTTTAGAATGTTAGGGTTAAGGTTAAGTTTTTATAACATATCAAATATATTGTATATAATATAATATAAATTAAGGTTACTTAACAAAAGGTAAATAAATAATAAAAATAAAGTTCAATTAAACGAACACAAGCGAACATAAATGAACAAACATAAACGAACGTTCATGAACATAAATGAACGAACAAAACGTGTGTTCATGTTCATTCGTTTAAGTAAACGAACATAAACGAAATTTCCGCCGAACAGTTCATGAACGTTCGGTTCATTTACAAGCCTAGTTCCATTATTTGGACTTCATGTTATGGCACTACTCCTTTTGCCTACCATTCAGCCCCGGTGATTTTATTTGTGTTCGTGAACATATTCATTTCCTTAATGAATGACCATCAACAAAAAATCCCGTTTGGTAACTATCATGAACCGTTGGTGAAAACATTATTTCCTTAACAAACGAACATAGACCACGCATCGTCCCGCGCCCTTTCCGCGCACTATCATTGAACAACTATTGCATCGGTTTTAAGTGTGTGGGCCACCATCAGTATTTCATTGCATGTACCAACATCATAAGGCGGTTGGGTGTGGTGATGGACTTCGGGCCGTCTTCCTTCACTCTGATTGGTAAGAAGAAAAAAATAATAAAAAAGCAAACAGCCCATCCTCCCGTTCTCTGCAAGACGTTTAGGACAAGGACAGTCCTAGGGGACGGTGTAGCAAGACGAGGACAGTCCAAGACAGCCCAGAGGACGGTCCCCATACCGCATATCGTAACACTATTGTCATTTAATTCTTCTCCTACATCCTAAGCATCTCTTCATTTTGCCAGTTATTTATTAGCCCTTCGCTCTTATCCTCTAAAATCTTGTCAATTGCCACTTGAGTCTTTTCGATGTTTTTAATACTTTTATGTTAAGGTTTGTTTTTAAACTTTTATGTTAAGGTCAATGAAACAAGTTTAATACTCAGTTTAGTCATTATTTATATAATTTTGTTTACTTAGTTTATGTTATTTGAGTTATGACTTAAAGATTTTTGTTTGTTAGATGTTATAAGACATTTGTTTGGGCGTGTTAGAACTTTTAATTGAAAGCAACAAAAACATAAAGCATTATCAAAGCTCTTGCAACATTTACATTGATGCATGTGCGAATTTGAATGACAATTATAGGTGTACTAGAAATCGACTAAACCACTATGGTTTATGGTAAGGTTGAAATCCTTAGACCGCCACAAAAGTGAAGATAGATTATCTCCTTAGTTCTCACTACTAAATCAAGATATAAGCAACGATATAGTGTTAACTTATCAACACTCCGACCTTCAACTTTCAAGCTTCCAAAGTTCCTTCATTGACATAAAAGTCTTGTATGGTGGAATACGAAAATGAAAACACCCTTTGATAACTTCAAGCTCTTCTCCAGAGACAAAGAGCTTGTAGAAACAACTATGAAACATGAAGATCGTAAATTTGTTTCTGTATGGTTATTGGAAAGGTTGTGTTGGTTTGTAAAAAATGGCATCAAAGGACCATTTCTAAGACCAGTCCCTATAAAGACTAGCTGAAAATTATGATAGTTATCAATATCATAGTTTTTGGCGGAGCTTTAACTTTTAAATTGTGGGGGCCGAAAGTCACAAAATCCAACTTTTGGTTTCAAATCGGTGGGAGTTGAACCCAATATATACAAAATTTTTGGACGAAAACACTAAAATTTACACTACTGGCCCAAAAATCGTGGTGCCTTGGCCCTACATAAGCTTTGCCCCTGTTCATAGTTAGTGAGAAGGCTAAGCACTAATCACTACCAAGATTAATAAGAACTAAGAAGAGATAACCAAAATTAATGAAAAGATAATAAGTGATCAATGTCGTATTATTGAGATGGTATAAATGTGACATCTACCGTATTAGAGAGCTAATTGTAACGAAGACAAACTATAAATTAAAAGTAACGAATATAAGCTGAACTGCTTAACATTCACTATATATCATACTATGTAGTTAATGCGGCCGAGATCTCGGTGGGATCTCGGTGAGATCTCGGTTATCGGTGGTTGAAACAAATATCGGTTGAAATATCGGTGGTAAATATCGGTCTCGATAATATCGGTGATATTTACCGATATATCGCCGATATTTGACCTTTTTTGTATCGGCCATCTCACTGATATATCGGTTTGGCCCTAAATCAGTCAAAGTTAGGTTAAAATTTGACCAAATCAGTAAAGTAGAATCAATTATTACCCCCTAATCGAACCAAAATCGGACCTGCACCAGCCTCCAAAGACGAAATCAAACCCCACTTAAGAATCAATCGATAGATGAAGTGAATTTAGAGCTAGGGTTTGTGTGTTTGCAAGTGTCTGATGAAGAAGATAAAAGAGGGAGGCACATAATGAACCTGAGTAAGGATTAGGGTTTATTAATTAAGTATGGGTATTTTTACATTTAACCCCTCCATCTTTCAGTAGTTTACATATGGTTCCCAAACTTGTAAATGTATATAAAAAATATAAACTTAACTATATATATATGTTTTGCAATTACCGATATCCCACCGATATCTCACTGTGAAAACCGATATCCCAAATATCGGTCCTTGACCGATATCCGATATTTTTCCGCATTAACTACATAGATATCATAAAAAACTAAAAACAAGATATTCTTCCTCGATGTTCTTACATAATTACTATTCTAAAAGACTATATCGAAAACATACGAATTATTTACTTTCAAGGTTCTTACGCAATCATTATTCTACAAGATATAAAAACCACCTAATGAAATATGGAGAAATATAAAAATACCTAGCATGAGCAAGTCAAATCCTAAGGCATGATATCTCAATGTCGTTGTCGCCATCACCTTCATCTCTTTGACAAAAAATTATCATTATTGATTACGAGAAGTAGGGTTAACAAGGTTTAACATAAAGACACGAATGTCATAGGTTTGTGTATTAAGGAATGGCGTGCAACCCCAAACTACCTAAGGTGGATGATGATGCTTAGGACTATTACCGCACACTATATGCTAACAGTATGAGAACGACAATGATGATGGTGCGGACCAGACCTTGTAATGATGATGTGGAAAATACAACACGTTTGAACACGACTTATGATAATTTCTATCTCTATTTATTTATTTAACTTGTCAACAAAATATAGCGTAAGAATCAAATACAAAGCTTGAACTACTAAACATTAGAAATGGAGGAATTTTTTTTATCTATTTAAACATGGTTTTTAGAGACGAAAAATAAAAAAAAAATATGATTTTTTTTTTAAATTCTAGGGGTTAAAATGCATATTTATTAAGTTGAGAAAAAAGATTTAAAAAGAAAGTACACTCCTCATAAAATATAAGATGACTTGATTAAGGAAAATCCTTTTTATCACTCATCTTCTTACAAAAACCGATAAAAATAAAATAAAACCAATCAACACACACATACATCTCTGTGATCTCCTTCCATTTGTGACAACAATAGCCAATCAAACCCTAAATCAACACCTAAATCATTTGCATCTGTAACCCTAATTCCATTACAATCGATACAACCAAACCACTCACCATCACCAACAATCATCTCGCCGTCGATATCACCACCACCGGCCACTCTAGATTCATCCACCAGTAGTCAGTCTCCTTTTACATATTATTATTATTCTTCTTCTTCTTCTTCTTCTTATTATTATTATTAAACTTATATTCCCTAACGATATGAACTCATCATCATCATCATCGAATTCGAATCCCGGTTTATTTAACTCGAATGCACGTTACGAACCGAATCCGGTTCTAGGGTTTAGTTCGACCCCTGTAGGTTCAAATGTGTCACGTCCACGGTTAATGAAGATGAGAAGACACAGTTCTCAAAACCCTAGGTCTAGTTCCGTCTCCGGTGCTACTGCGTTTAATCCGTTTCGCACCGATTCCGGTTCGAGTAATGTTTCGTTTTCGTTTGGAGCTAGTAATAGTAATAATAATGGTAATAGTTATGTTTCAAATTTGGGAGTTTCTAATGGAGTTATTGATGATTTGGCGAAATTGAAAATTGACGGGGCAAATGCTTCGGTTCGGTTTAATGAGTTTGGAAATGAGAATAAGAGCGGTTTTAGTCAGACTGTCGCTGATCAGTTACCGAATGAAATTAACAAATTGAGTATAGGGGAGTCTGGTAATGTTCGAGATGGGAATCCGTTTAAGAGTCAGTTTGGCGAATTGCAGCACGAAATGAATAAGTTGAATATTGGTAATCGCGGAAGTGTTGGGATGGACGGTAATGATAGAAAAGGATTTGTGTTTGGGAGTACAGAGCATGTAAATCATGATAAGCAGCGTAATAATATTAAAGATGATGATTTGAAAAGTAGTAAGCGTAATGAGGAGCATGCGAGGGCTGATGTAATAACGGATAGGTTGCGGGAATTGAAAGTAGGTGGAGCGGGAGAAGAGTTTGTGTTTGGTCAAAATGTTAAACCGGAGGTTTATGAAGCCACAACGTCTGATGCTAATTATATAAGTAGGCCTGAAAAGAATGTTGCGTTTACTTTCTCTAGCAAATTGGATGATTTACGATCTCCTAATGTTGAGTTTAGAACACCTGATACTAGGGGCGGTTTGTTTTCTAGTGCGAAAAGCGTATCCGAAGCTAGGTTAAAGAAAAAGAAAGGAAAAGTTAGGAAGCCTGAGATTAGTCAAGTGCAGCCTAAACAAGGTTTTGTGTTTGAGCAAAGTTCACAACCTCAGGTTTCCGACGGTTCTGGAGCTTACTCACCGATGGATATGTCTCCGTATCAAGAAACGTTAGCTGATAATTACTCTAGAGGAATTTCTGTGGCATCTGATGATGCTACTTCGGAAATAAATGACCAACATAGCGTGTCGAGTGAATCGCATCATGTTAATACGAATATGACTACAGATGAGGATTTAGTTATTGCTACACAACGGTTAGATGTTAATGACAGTGATTTGAAATGTGAAGTTTCCGAGGCTGAAACATTTAAATCAGCGATGGAAAACTTGGAGTTTAGTAGTGATACTTTTGCTACAGCGTTGGATTCTGAATTGAGCTCCACTGCAACTTCTGTGAATAAAGAAAAATCAGGCGGTCGGTTGTTTGAGTTTGGTTCAAACTTAGAGAATATAAGCAGGGAGAATTTCACTTTTGCTGCTTCTACATCTGGTCAAAGTCAAATGTCACCCGAGGCACGTAAGCATAAAAAGAAACATCGGTTGAAAACTGGTCAAGATTCTTACAGTCCAACATCAGATACAAAAAACGCGTATGCATCATCTTCTTCTTCGATTTTGTCTCCTGGGAATATCCAAAAAGTTGACATGTCTACATTGTCAAGTAAAAATAAGGATAGTTTTAAACCAGTAAATGATCAAGATTCAAAGCATGAAGCTTTATCAACCGCATCAATCAGCATCGCGGCAGAGGAAGCCTGTGAGAAATGGCGATTGAGGTGTTATATCTTTCCTTTTCTTTTGGAGGGCAAGGTTTTTTCTTATATGGTGATAGAACTTAACTTGTGTTGTTAGTTAACTAGAGGTGGCAAATTCTATTTGTTTGATGATAATGGGTTGATTTGGGTTATGTTTTGTTTTAACAGGTCGAAAGTAATCCAAAGAGTAGTTTCATTGCATAAAGTCTCATCAATCAATATATCAAAATAATATAGGCTGGTATTCAATAAAAGAGTAACAAACTTTGGTCGGATTTCTATTCGGG
This sequence comes from Ambrosia x helenae, assembly GCA_030844895.1. Lineage (NCBI taxonomy): Eukaryota > Viridiplantae > Streptophyta > Magnoliopsida > Asterales > Asteraceae > Ambrosia > Ambrosia x helenae. The sequence continues at coordinate 37,673,963 of CM061232.1, forward strand.
ATAACACACTTTTTTCACCAACAATTCACCAACAAAAAACTTTTTTTGGGTTCTTTACTTTAACTAACAAAGGCTTAAATATTCAGAAATTCAATTTAGTGTAATCTGAGTTACCTGATCAAAATGTTGATGCCACAGCTGACCGCTGACGTGTTGGTAAATAGATCATACTGACATTTTTTTACCATGAAGTGGTGCCTAGTACAAATGGTTAACTTACAAGATTACCTTCAGTGTAAACCTTTCTAAAAATTGAGCCGTTTTGTGGGTGCAATTGGGCAAAGAAACCATGCCACCCTAAACGAAAGCCGACCAAAGTATGTTACCTTTTAATGCAATTTTTCCTTGTTGTAATAAATAATAATATACTTTTTTTAACCACACTTAATACGTTAGTTATCAATATAAAGACACAAAAGTTGGGAAAAAAGTTTTCCCAGCTCACAATTAACTTATCCATTTTGACCTTGACCCGTTACACTACCCTCCCATTTATCACCTCTACAGTTAATGATTCCTTGTTTGTTCTAAGAATGATTTTGAATTATATCAGGGGAAACCAAGCTTATGGTAATGGAGATCTTGCTAAAGCAGAGGATTATTACACACAGGGGTTAAATTCGGTTTCTCAAACTGAGAAATCTAAAGGTTGCCTTAGGGCTATGATGCTATGCTATAGCAACCGTGCAGCAACTAGGATTTCTCTTGGAAGGATGAAAGATGCATTAAAAGATTGTCTGATGGCTGCAGCAATAGATCCTAATTTTCTCAAGGTTCAAGTTCGTGCTGCACAGTAAGAATCACTTTTGTTAGATTTTTGTAGATTCAATTGATTGGAAGAGTCATTTGGTTGGATCTTTGTGTGAAAATGCATGCCGGATTAAGTAGTTAACTTACTGGCTGCTAGGGTACTGTGAAAAGTTAAGACTCTACTTTGCGGGTAAACGGGCCGGCTAACAGGTTAAAAACAAAACTTGTCAGGTTGATTGAACTGACCCCAAACACCTTTTTTTTCAAAAAAAAAAAAAAAAATAAAAAAAAAAAAATAAAAAAAAATAAAGAATCAGCTAAAGAATTAGTCTGACAAATATGATTATAAATAACATTTTCTTAACAATAATTTGATTTTCAAGAGGTTTTGTTCAGTAAAAACACACTTTGGGCAACCTTTTTTGATCTGGTTTTTTTAAGCCCAACTTATTTTTGATTTTATCTATTTAATTCGTTGGAGAGAAAGCATAACCCAAATAGTCCGTTTCATAGGTAGTACTGTAGTAGGTTGTATTGTCACTTCTACTTGTGTGTGTTGTTCCTTTATTTATTGTGTTCATGCATTTTAAACATGCCATGAAAAAATTGCATGTGTGTGTATCAGCTTGTGAGCACACCCTCATTGTATGTTTACATAGACATATGCACATATATTATGGACCTTTCTGCTTGACCAGTCAATGGGGTCAATGCAAGGTGTTCCCTCCAATTGGATTAGCACATTTCGGGCTTTCCCTTCTAAGGGATTGGCCCGTAAGGAGGTGCTAGTACCGAAGCTGGATTCAAACATTTAGTTATTGATACTTTAATCAATAAAAGCTTTTTGTTAATTTTTTTATCTTTTTTTTTTTTGTATATCTGTCCACAAAATAATAATTTTTGTGTATTCAGTTGTTACCTTGCTATTGGAGAAGTTGAAAATGCAACTCTTCAGTATATGAAATGCTTGCAGTCTGGGAGTGATGTCTGTGTGGATAGAAAATTGTTAGTAGATGCCTCTGAGGGTTTAGAAAAGGCACAGGTATTTCACGTTTTTTAACCTTTATATTGTGTTTATTCTTTATTATTAACAGTTTTAATTTTACACAGCTGCACACATAATCTACACTCTGTTTATTTTTTTTAATTATTTTTTTCTATAAATGTTTGGATTTTCAGAAAGTGACACAATGCCTTAAGCAATATACTGAACTTCCACGAAGAACACCAGAAGATTTAGAATATGGTTTGAAAGTTATTGATGAAGCTTTGCAAATAAGCAGTTATTCAGAGCAATTGCTTCAGATGAAAGCAGATACCCTACTCAAGGTTTGTATTACAGTCAATACAAATGTTCAATTATATTTGCCACGTAAAAATGTTTGTGTACCGGCTAAATTCCGGCTAAATATCTAATTTGTCCTCTAATGACAAAATATAGTACAAGTTACAATCCTAGATTGATTTATTTAAAGCTTTAGATTATTGTGTTTTATAATATTGTATTATCGTGTTTTTGTGTCAAGTGTCAACTGGACCTGTTTCCAAACATTCCGAAATGGTATATTTTGAATTGTTACTCAATCCACCTATCTTGCCATCTCTACTAAATACTAATAGGAAGAAAGGCAAATATGGATTGAGAACATACCAAAAAGGGAATGTTGTCTTTTTTTTCCATGGAACCACCAGACTAGAAAAGTAGTTTGACTTTATGAATTTTGTTAATTATTGTTGATAACTTAGGTCTGAATTCGATAATCGTGTCTGGTTTTGCAGTTACAGCGATATGAACAAATTATCCAGATGTGTGAGCAGACTCCGAGTTCTACTGGGTCAGACTCATGGAGATCAAACCTGATTGTTAAATCCTATTTTTATTTAGGAAAGCTTGAAGAAGCTCATGAATTTATTAAGAAACAAGAGAATTCTGGGATTATTACTGACAGGTATCTATTAAAAAACATGAACATCTTGTGAGAAAAGTGAATATGTCAAATGGGCTAGGCGGAGTCAAGCAGGTTGAAAGTCACTTGAAATGTATTTTCAAATGCATACAGTATGACTCTCCTTATTCGAAGATTCAGATTTAGTTTCAAATGCATTAGCTTTATATTAAGAAATGGTGAAAAGTTGTTTCTGGTCAACACATACATGTTTTGACCCGTTTTTCAACCCATCTGATGCACACATCATGCAACATCATTTTGTAAATTTCTGTTTTTTTTTTCTCCACCTATTTTTTGTATTTTGGTGGACTGAAAGCTGACAGTATGAAATTTTCACATATTTGTCTTATTAATCTCCAGGTTAGAAAGCATGAGCTTGGAGTCAATGATACCTTTAGCTGACACGATAAGTGAGCTTTTATCTCGCAAGGTAGGGAAATACTTACATTTTTACTTCATACTTTAAATAAAGTTAAACAAAATTCTTCTGATTTCAAGTAATTGAAATGAGAAGTTACCCCATGGGATCTGGCATAATATAATCTAGTTCTCTTTTTTTGTAGGCAGCAGGAAATGAAGCATATAAATCCGGAAGGTATTCTGAAGCAGTTGAAAGTTACACTTCTGCACTATCATGCAGTGTTGAATCACGCCCTTTTGCAGCCATATGTTTTTGCAACCGGGCTGCAGCATACAGGGCTTTGGGCCAAATTTCAGATGCCATTGCAGATTGCAGCTTAGCTATAGCTCTTGATCCAAGCTATCTCAAGGTTTGCTAACTTACGCCAATTTTGGCAGTGTTAATATAGTCTTGAATTTTAGGCAACAAATCAGGGGTATGATTGAGGAACATAAAAAGTTCTCGCCAATTGAAATAATCATTGCATATCTTTGCATATCTTCTGATCATCTAAAAAAAAGTTCACACGTAGTTTAACAAAAAAAAAATGACTAATCATATCCATGGGGAAGGCCTGATGGTATATTACTAGGAATTGGCATCTCATCAATATAGGTGACAACATGAGTGGGGTTCGAGCTGCGGAGGTTTGGTGTTGGGGACAAAATAGGTTTGGATCAAAACATGTAATTGCTTTTGTACAAGTTGGAAAGGGCGGAGTCCGGTTGACCCGAAACACTTACTTTTTTTTTTCCCAATAATTTTTGTATGTTCTTTATAAATAATTTATTTATCAACTATGATTACGAAAGTTATATGATGTGGTTCCAACGGTTTCCTTGGCCAAAAGAAAATAGAAGGAAACCAGAAAGCAATTTAGAGACTTGACATTTTTCATTCATAAAATTTAATGTACATACATACTCGATTAAATAGGAAATCATAATGTTAACAATCTAACCCGCTACTCCACTGACTCAACTAATAACTAATAAAAGATGCATAAAAAAAGGAAATCATGTAGAGACATAAGAAAGTGGTGATGACCCACTAGCATAGAGATGTGGCACATAACATTATACTTTTATTAAAATGTTTTAGGAGGTCCTATGCATTAAAAATACATGTTCGGTAACTTATGAGATATTTCATAACCTGAACTGACCTGTTAGATGTATAACATAACCCGAAATGTGACTCATTTCAGGCTATTTCTAGACGGGCCAACTTATATGAGATGATTAGAGATTATGGAGAAGCGGCTAAAGATCTTAGGAGATTGGTGTCTTCCCTGACATCACAAAAGGATAAATGGAACGAGCTAAGACAAACTCAGTTCCAGCTTTATAATATTGAAGAAGAATCCAAAAAAGAAATCCCCTTAAACATGTATCTCATACTGTAAGTTCTACAAACAGTCAAGATTTTAGCTGAAAGGGCAAAGAACCTTTTTTTTGTATCAAGTAGTGATACGGTTTTCGAACTTTACAGGGGAGTTGAGTCAACTGCTGCTGCATCAGAAGTCAAGAAAGCATATCGGAAAGCTGCACTAAAGCATCATCCCGATAAGGTTGCCATTTTGTTGAAACGGGTTGGGTTCGGGTCTAACACTGGCATTTTTTACATGTTTAAACGGACCAGGTCAGAGATTGACCCGAAACTCTGTCAAAAAAACAAAGATTCGTGAAAACTAAATGTTTTGAATGAATAATCTACGTTTTGGGTCAAGACGGGAATACTTGTACATGTTGAGACGGACCAGGTCAGGCTGACCCAAAACTCTTGCCACAAAAAAAAAAAGGAATTATGAAAACTTAATGTTGAATTTTATTACAAAGCTTATCTATACTATCTTATAAAACATTTTAGAAGGACCTTTTAATTTTTAAGTAATACAATTATAAATGCTTAAAGTACAACACATAATGCATGTAGTAACTACTTTTTAACGGCATTTATGTCTTTTCAAACATAACTTTCACATATACCCCTTATTAGTTACAGTTTTCTCCCCTTATCTATCTATACTATATTATAATTTTATACGATACTTACATATTTACCCCTTCAACTTTATTCAATTTCTGATTATTTAAATAATAATTACACTTTTGCACATTTTTTTAACCAACTACCCCCACGATTTTTAAACGTTCATAACTTTTTCAGACGATAATATTTTCTTATTTTTAACACCGTATAAAAAGCATTTTATTCTCTTTAATTTGAGTATAGTATTGCTTTAGTTTTCAATTTTTTAAAAATTATATGTTAGGGTTAAGCAATAACCGAAACGAAAACAAAGAAAAAAAACGAATGATCTCTTAAAATTCAAGTTTTACAAGTATATTGATTAGAGTACAAAACACAATGCACGTATTAACTACTTTTTTTAAGCAAACATGTCTTTTAAAAAATACTTACACATGTACCCCTTCATCTTTACTCAGCTTTTTTTTATTTAAATAGTAATTATACTTTTGCACCATTAATTTAACCAACTACCTCCATGATTTTTAAACGTCCATAACTTTTTTCGTGCGCTAATATTTTCTTAATATTATTACACGATATAAACGAGCATTTTATTCTTTTTAATTTGAGTATAGTATTGGTGTAGTTTTTTTTATATAAAAAAAAATGATATGATAGGTTTAATAACTGGAACGAAAACGAACCGAATTAGATGAAAAATAATAGTTACACGTTTTCCCTTGTTTTAAGGAAACTAACCTCACGATTTTTAAACGGCCGTAATTTTTTCATACGTTAATTTTTAAAATATATATATATATATATATATATCATAAAAACGAGAATTTTATTCTATTTTAATTTGAGTATAGTAATGCTAATTTTTTTTAATTTTAAAAAGTTGAGGTATTATGTGATTTACCAAGGCCGACTTGACCATTTTATGGGCCTAAAACGAATTTTAAATTTGAGGCTTTTTTAGCATAACAAAGACCACAGTAAAAAAAATCATATCATTGTGTTCCCCGCCGCATCGCGCGGGCACACTACTAGTATTATTATAATAATTAGTAATCTAAGTTTTATGAATAAAAATGACATAGGAGGTGTTATGCATAAAACACTGCATAAGTAAATATGGTTGAAAAAGGCTGACCCGAAACCCTTATTGTCCAGATTTTAATATGTGCTTAGCCAGTTGAATGTTTTTGACAAACCTTGTATTATTTCAATTTAAATGTAATGTATTAAAATGTAAGGTATTTAATAAAATAATTTAGGAGGTTTTATGCATAAAAATACACTTTTGGGTTGCATTAATGGAGATAAAAATAACCGAATAGACCCGTTTATAAGTAATGGTTTGAAACCTTCTCCTGTATTTAAAATGGTTATATTTTTTTTTGCTGATGTAGGCGGCCTTGGTGTGTAGAAGTGATAATGGAGATGATGGATTGTGGAAGGAAATATGGGAAAATGTTCGCAGAGATGCTGATCGGCTTTTCAAAATGATTGGAGAAGCCTATGCTGTACTTTCAAATCCTTCCAAGGTGATTTAATTCAATCCGCATTTTAAATAAAACTAATTTAATGCTAAATTGAAAATATAAATTAACAAAACTCTTTAAATAACTTTTCGTTTCTAACTCACCTCTCTCCTAAAGACAAGACGACTGTTATCTAAAGGTGCGTTAAATGGCCGGGTTTGGTAACATGCATAAACACGTCCTTTTTCTATGGATTGGAATGGGTCGGGTTGGATTGACTTGTTTTTTTCTTCCAAACGCCGTTTGATTATGAACGGTCTCATATACGTTTATCCATTTGACTGTTCCTTCTTAGATAACTCAAGTTTACAAGTTGACCCATTAGAGATAAAACAGTTACCAATCGACCCCTTCATAATTTGACACTTATTTTTCAGAGGTCACAATATGATATGGATGAAGAAATGAGAAATGAAATCAACAGATTTACAAGAAGCAGTTCCGGACGAATGTCTGCAGATGTCCAAAGCCCTATATTTGAGAGAAGCAGAAGCAGGCGATTCCAAGAGTCTTGGAGATCGTCTGCCTATTCCCAATCCAATGGTCAAGAACGGTGGCAATACACAAGGCATTCTTGATGTATTATCTGTTTAGGCAATCTGTCGTCAAAGAGTGCAAAAGTTGCACGAGAGCATGCAAAACATGCAATGATCAAGCAATTTACTGTACAAATCTAGCATTCGCGGATGGGAATGAAGTTTTGGAAGCGCATGAGCACCTCGGAATTGGTACAATCCTGAAAGCGGCGTGTACATGAGGTGTTGCCCTGTTTTTATTTTCTTGTATAGTGATTGTTTTATTGACTGCATGAATAGGGTTGAAAAGTTGTTTTATTTTAATGTTATGATTTTCATGTATCAAAAACCCAGAAATGGAATGGCTTAATCTGTTTGTCATAGAATATAATACATTAATTTATTTGTTTAGTTTGGAATAAGTTACAATGTTGCATGCATGATGCTAGTATGTTCATATTATAGTTTTGGTTCCTGTAGTTATTTATTTTTGTGAAGTTACTCATGCTGGATTGGAAAACACTCTGAACAGCGTCGTTCGTTATGATGTTCAATGGCGAACGACCACGCCTCGTGTCCCTAGGCTGTCTCCCACTGTACTTATTTCTACGGTCTTTATATGCAGAACCAAAAAACCCTAAATCTTTTGACGAGGCTTGAAGATGACCGAAAATGATGTCATAGAAAATGCCCAATTTGAAATTTCGCAACTTACAATGCCCTATGGTGATTAATTTGTATCACGGAAACTTAAAGACCATTGTTTAGTGGTTTACGCCCCATCGCGTGGTCACCGTCACATGTTGGAGCCACCTTGGTACAGATGCCAGACCTTCATCTCTGCCCTTCATGCATGGTTAGAACCACGCCTGCTTTCTCCATCCCCGGCCGATGCAGTGTGCACCCCAAATCCACGCCCAATTGTAGCAAAAGCTACGCCACGTTGTTGATGAATGGAATCTATCCATGCTCCTGGGCGTGAACCACTCCGGATGGCGTCGTGGTATTCTACAAATTATGGGTTTTTGACTTTTCTGCTCAGTGTGTGTGTGTTGAAACAAGCCAATGCTTGGTATCAGAGCCGTAGTCTCATACCATGGCTTCAAAACGCTGATCAAATTATTCTAATAAATTAACGTGTTGGTATTCTACAAGTTATGGGTTTTTGACTTGTATGTTCATTGTGTGTGTTGAAACGGGCCAATAATTGGTATAAGAGCATACCATGGGTTCAAAGGGCTGATCAAAATCAGCGGGTAATCGTAGCAGCAGGCAAGCAAGAATCGGCCGATCATAGGAATAATCTCATTAGGCCGAGAGATAGATAGAAGGGAATGGCAATGGGTTCGGTTCTTGAATCCATGGTTTAGAAGCAAGAAACATCAAGATCATAAAGATGGAAAATATAATTTATAATTTATAATATATAAGCACATAATTCAAAATTTGAACAAAGTCTATGGATCAGTTGTGTAACTCTTTGTTTTTTTTCATCAAAAACATTATTTATGTTTGAATTCATGTGTGTGAACTCACTAGTTGTAAGTTTGTATAATAATAAAGATGATTAACATTTTTGTAAATGTTTGAATATAGATGCACGAGCTGTAGGCGTGTGCTACGGCCGAATCAGAGATGGTTTGCCCTCGGAACGCGACGTTGTAATCCTTTACCAAAGAAATGGTACAACCAAGATGCGGATCTATGATCCGCATCAACCTACACTTGAAGCCCTCAGAGGAACCAATATCGAGCTCATGATAATAGAATTTCTAAGCACAAAACAACTTACCAATGCTTGCCAATATCTACCCTTACTTTAGTGACTCGGGTTCAAATCTCCCATACGCGTTGTTCACCGCAACACAAACACAACCAGTGGTGCGTGACAACAATAATGGTTTTGATTATTCCAACCTTTTGACCCCATCTTAGACGCTTATTATGCGGCTCAAGCGCGCCTTGGTGGCGAGAATGCGGAGATTGTTGTGTAGGAAAGCGTGTGGGCTTAGGCCGAAAGCTGCGGTCGCAACGGTGGATAATGCGGGAACTTATTATAGGAATTTGATTGAACATGTTAGCTGAGCTTCAATTAGCATCAATCGATCAACATTTATGAAAATATCAAAGGATATACAATAAAATCTCAACTCTCAAGTGTTTTTATCACTTTAAATAAATTGAAAATGGAATAATAAAAGGTTGGTTTGTAACTTTTATATGTTAGCAAAATTAAATGTAACTTTTATATGATAATTTTATAACCTTCATTAAGTACAGAAAAAATAATAATAATATGAATAGTGAATAATCTAGGTAGCCTCTTAAATCACCAACGCGTTTTGGAGCTTAACGTTAGTGGATGAGAGGAGAACTCCACAGTTAAGCGTGCTCAGGTGGGAGAAATTTCAGGATGGGTGACCTCATGGGAAGTTTCCACTTGGGCAACCAAAAGCAAATCCGTGAGCTCTGGATGGGCAACCCATCGGGGCAAAGCGAACAATATTGGTGGTGAGAGGGGCCGGATGTTATTTGGTGATTGTAACAGTACTGATTTCTGGGAGATTAACATGGACCTTTGTATGACACCCTAGGCAAATCCCACATCGGTCGTGGCCAGGAGAGATCCTTGGTTCGTAAGTAATCCAAAGCCTCTTAAATCACCAACGCGTTTTGGAGCTTAATGTTAGTGGATGAGAGGAGAACTCCACAGTTAAGCGTGCTCAGGTGGGAGAAATTTCAGGATGGGTGACCTCCTGGGAAGTCTCCACTTGGGCAACTAAAAACAAATCCGTGAGCTTTGGATGGGCAAAGCGGACAATATTGGTGATGAGAGGGGCGGGGTGTTACAAATGATATCAGAGCCACTCCTGTGCCGTTCGGGATGGTGGGGCAAACCTCATCGAGGACGATGAGTCCCTAAGGGGGGTGATTGTAACAGTACTGATTTCTGGGAGATTAACATGGACCTTTGTATGACACCCTAGGCAAATCCCACATCGGCCGTGGCCAGGAGAGATCCTTGGTTCATAAGTAATCCAAAGCCTCTTAAATCACCAACGCGTTTTGGGCTTAATGCTAGTGGATGAGAGGAGAACTCCACAGTTAAGCGTGCTCAGGTGGGAGTAGTATCAGGATGGGTGACCTCCTGGGAAGTCTCCACCGGGGCGACCAAAAACAAATCCGTGAGCTCTGGATGGGCAACCCATCGGGGCAAAGCGGACAATATTGGTGGTGAGAGGGGCCGGGTGTTACATTTTATATGTTAGCAAAATTAAATGTAACGTGAGATGATAATTTTATAACCTTCATTAAGTACAGAAAAAATAATAATAATATGAATAGTGAATAATCTAGGTAGCTATGATAAGTAGAATATGGTATCTATGAAAAACATGCGTTTAATATTATATGTTTTGTTTTATTATAAAAGTAAAATTCAAAGAGTTGGTTACGGATTGAATTTAACACCTAGCTAAACTAGTAAAGTTGCATTAAAATTGAGAAACACGATTGTAAAAGAGAGTTTACGAAGATGAGAAATAAGCAATCACTTCCAATTTTTTAGTTGAAAAATTTATGATGATGTTTAATCGGTTGTATAAACATAATTTATCTGCATCCTATGATTTACCTAAGAATACACTTAGGGCTGTTCACGAGCCGAACCAAACCGCGTGGACCTTTGCTCATGCTTGGCTTATTTACAAACCATACCGAGCCGATCGGCTCATTTACAACCGTGCCGGAAGCTGAGCTAGCATTTTTCGAGCGCACATTTTTTCGAGCGAGCGACAAGCGGTGAGTTTTTCGGAAACCAAAAATTTGGGATGTTTCCTTTAATGTTCTCGCTGCATAGTGTGATTGAGGTTCGACCGTCTGAGGATTGAGGTTCGACCGTATGAGGATGACACAAGTCAAGACACTTACGTGTTAGACATATCATGATTCGTGAGCCCATCATGCATGGAGTGATTTGTTCGTTCACAACAAAATCTAGTCAATCATTTAAATAGAAGGTTATCAAGAGACTTGGTGCATAGGTCAATCATTGGGATGGGTTGAATCCATAAAAAATCTCTTTCGTAAGATATTCAGTTTCCTTCTAATACACTCCTAGAAGCTGAATCCAAAGTAAAAAGCTTACATTTAGAGGTTGGAACATATGTTATATATCGTTCTAAGGTATATGTTTAGGAAGTTGTTGTGCCAATCGGTTTAACCATCGACTACTATACTCTTTCGTGAAGCAATGTGTCGTTTCAATAAACCGTTGTAATACTTCCCAAACTATAAAACAAAAGTCTTTGGTCTACTAATGGGTAGATAGGTTCATTTAAAAAAACATACTCATTATTTCTAGATTATCTAATTAAGATTTCTAAGTTTTCAACCTGAACAGTGATGAAATGCTCCTAAAAATTTCAAAACATTTATTCAAACTATATAACCAATATATCAATATAACCAATATATCAATATTATATGATATAAATAATTGTCAAAAAACATTTTTTTTTAACAAAAGACTTTCACTAAACACAGACGAAACGGACCTCAAAAAATAAGGACCACCGCCAAGATTACATCATATACAAAGGGTACTTGACCCACTCATTCCAATTAATATCCTTATGTTTACTACGATGCTTCAACCAAAGAAAAGACAACGCTTTTACCCTTGCAACAATCTCTATAATCTTCGGAGTCGATTGCTGAAAAATTTTGTTGTTGCGCTCGCTCCAGATCAGCCAGCAGGTAGCCATGACAATGCCTCTCAAAACCTTCATACCCCACTTAGAATTGGTCGAAACACAATGAAGCTGCAGCAAATCCACAACAGAATTAGGACTCCAACCGAAGAATTTGCACCAGTTCCAGATTCGGCTCCAAATCCCATTCGAGAAACCACAATGAACAAAAATATGCTCCACCGATTCCACTGCATCATCGCACAACGGGCAACTCGTATCGCTAATATTTACCATCCTGCTAACCAGAGCCAGCCGCGTCGGAAGACGGTTAAGCTCCATACGCCAGCAGAAAATGTTTATTTTAAGGGGCAGCCAAGATTCCCACTTCATGTATTGTACCATAGCAGAATACCGAGTCTTTCTTAGCCATTGCTTCACAGCTGCAACCGAAAAGATCCCATCCGTGCTCGGATCCCAAATCCATCTGTCCTCTCTATCTGAAAAGCGAACTTGAGAAGCAACTGCCTTCACATCCTGCATTTCAGAAATAGTTTCCACCATGTCGACCTGAAAATCCCAATCTGCAGCCAGCATAATTTGATCCTCAACCTGCAAAAAACGATCTGAAACTAAAGCATTTTTAAACCTCTCCTGAGCATACAACTTCGGCCACCGATTCATTAAAGGAATCGACCCAAACCACGCATCTTTCCAGAAGTATATACTCTCCCCATTCCCAAGCTTGCTTTTGATACAATCTTTAAAACTCGTACCATTAACCACCAAGCGATCCAAACATCGGACAATATTCTTCCAACATCCTGTAAAAGCACTTTTTAAAGGGAGAAACCCCAACGCCCCTTCCCCCCATGAATATTATCTATAATACTTCGCCACATTCCTTTATCATTACTCCGGAATCGAAATGCCCATTTCGCGAGGAGAGCTAAATTTACATCTGCAACATTAACAATACCTAAGCCACCCTCCTTCTTCGATCTAGTAACAACCTCCAAAGCCACCCAATGAATAGATTTACCCTCCTTGCAACCGGACCACAAAAACTTTCTCTATATCTTCTCGATATTCTCAACCACCAAAGAAGGGGCTTTGAAAAGCGACAAATAATAAACCGGAAGACTAGCTAAGACGGATTTTATAAGAGTGAGACGCCCACCAATAGATAAAACCTTAGCCTTCCAAGAGCTCAACCTACTCCGAATGGTATCAAGAACCGGCTCCCAATTAGAAAGACGATTCATATTAGCTCCCACTGTAACACCAAGATAATTGAAAGGAAGAGATCCCACTCTACAACCCAAGACTCTCGCCATATTATTAACTTCCATATCCCCCACCCCCAACCCGAAAAGCACAGACTTTTTAATGTTAATTTTCAAGCCCGAACACACATGGAAAACCCTTAAAAGCCGGTTAGTACTATCAATATTTTCCTTGGTCCACCTTCCCAGAATCAAAGCATCATCCGCGTATAGCATATGGGATATGTTCGGCCCCCCATTATCTAATCTCACTCCTTCTAACAATCCCAAATCACTCGCTTTGGAGAGCATACATCCCAAAGCCTCCATAACAATCAAAAAGAGAAAAGGAGAGATCGTGTCTCCCTGCCTTAATCTCTTGTGACATTGGAATTCAAAGGTAGGAGAGCCATTCACTAAGACCGCAGAACGAGCCGACATAAGAACCCCTTTAACCCAAGAACACCATTTCTGCGGAAAACCCATTTGTGACATAATAGACAAAAGAAACTCCCAACAAACATTATCATATGCTTTTTCGAAATCAATTTTCAAGAGAAACACCTGTTTCTTTTTTCTTTTAATCCAACCAATAATCTCATTAAACACCAACGGACCGTCAAGAATAAACCTATCTTTAAGGAAAGCCGATTGAGAATCGGAAATAACTTCGCCTATAACCTTCTTCAATCTCGCTGCCAACACTTTAGAGATCACCTTACAAATGACACCTATTAGATTAATAGGTCTATAGTCTTTAAGCCCCACCGGAGTTTTTGTCTTAGCTATAAGTGTGATAAAAGACAAGCTACACTCCTTGCTGATCATCCCATGGGAGAAAAAGTCTTCAAAAATCATCATGAAATCCCTCTCCAAAAACTCCCAAAAATGTGTAATAAACCTGAAATTAAACCCATCAGGCCCGGGGGCTTTATCCGCCCCACATTCGAAAACCGCCGCCTTCACTTCATCAATAGAAAACGGAGCTATCAACCCTTCAGAGCACCCTTCCGGAACTTGTTTAAGATTATCACACAGAAGCACCGGTCTAGTATCATAGTCTTCCTTAAATAAATTACGATAAAATCACAACACCTCCCTTTTTACAATAGGAGGCTTAGAGACCCATTTCCCGTCCACTAGTAACCTAGGAATAGCGTTCGCCGCCATCCTACCCTTGATACACCGATGAAAATACCCAGAGTTCTCATCACCACTAACCGCCCACAAAACTCTCGATTTTTGAGCGAGATCCCTGTTTTTAATCGCCACCAAATTTTCCAGCTCTCTTTTACTTTCCTCCCAAACCCAAATCTCTTCCTCTTCCAGATCCTGATCCTCCATTTGCACTTCCAGATCCGCAATATCCCCTTTGATCGAGGATATCATACCTTCTTCTTTTTTACCTTGAACTTTCCACCAACTCTTTAAGGCATTACGGACAGCAGCAAGCTTTCTATGTAATCTGACATCCGGGAGCCCCCCACCTTTAAAGTTCCCAAGAGCCTCAATAACAACACGATTGCACCCCTCCCTATCTAACCACGAGTTAAACCATTTGAACGGTTTTGGCCCGTAATTAGAATCGGACACAGTGAGAAGCAAGGGACAATGATCAGAGAGCTCACGCGGTAATGCCCTCAAGCAAGCACCAGGCCATCTGTCAAGAAAATCCGGGCTAACCAACACCCTATCAATCTTACTCAACTTGATATCCATCCCTGAACCGGACATAAAAGTAAACCTACCCCCACTTATAGTATACTCCTGAAGATTCGCTTCATCAATAAAAAAGTTAAAATCAGAGGCCATACCCGAATTAAAATTGGAGTTTTTTCGCTCCTCCATCCACCTAACTGAATTAAAATCTCCAATGAACACCCACATCCCCGAAAATCTCTGCATTAACCCAAGCAATTTTTCCCATAACACTCTTTTTTCTCTAGCCTTTTGCGGAGCATAAACATTGACAAAATTAATCAATGACCCGTTTTCAACAAGAAACCCCGACGTAAGAAGAAAATTTCTATCCACAACAGAATCAACTTTCTGAAACTTTCTACAATTCCATAAGTTCACCATCCCTCCAGATTTACCACAAGACTTTACCACTTCAATCCCATATTTCCCTCCATTCCAAATTTTGTTAAAATCAAACATCTTAGACTTATTAACCATAGACTCTTGGATAGCCAAGAAATCAACCCCAAACTTACGGACCATCCCATTCACCCAAGTAACCTTCCCGGCCTTACCCAACCCTCTACAATTTACCGACAAACAATTCATGGCAAACCTGATTGTAAACCTGCTCCTTGTACGGAATACCTGATCAAGTTATCGAACCCATCCAAATCGGCCCCCAATTTTAGCCCCATCTCTTTAGTGCAATCGATCTCCTTGTCAACATTAACAATAAACTCCTCATCTCTATCCAACCGCGTATTTTCCCCCTCAGTATTGTCCTCCTCCTGGGAAGGTTCTAGGGAATCTTCATCGTCATCTTCCAAATTCTGAAACATATTTTGAACAGGTAAAGGAGGAGACCCCCTTGTTTTGACAACATTTGAGTCACAACCCAAAATGAACGGCTCCAAATTAAACAGGTCATCGCCCACTACCTTGGGCTCCTTAACAGGCCTCTCATTACTACTTATATAACCCCTGAATTGGACTGGCCCATATCCGCCATAACCCTCCTTTCCTTTTTTCGTTTAAACAAATTCCTAGGCCCCACAGAATTAATTGCACCGCCATTAATATCCGAAGTTGACTTCATATTGACTGCATCATTTAAATCCTCCACAGAATTAATTGCACCGCCAATCTCGGTCATTAACACCTCATAATTGCCACAATTATTAGTTTCCAATTTATCTCCCTGGCCGTTATCGTCCCTTACCGGTGTGGAATCCGGCTGAAATTCCGATGGAGACCTGCCGGCCGAATCTTGAGTCTCCACCTCTTCACTAACCTCAAAAATAAACTCCTCCAACCACTCTTGTGTATCTTCCATGTAACATCGCAAAATTTTCCCCAAAATTTTAATACATAAAAAGCCCTTATATATATAGATATATTTTTTTTATTACACCTTTATCATTAATATTATACAAATGTGCCTAAGTCTTTATTTATCCTAACTCACAACTTATATACATACATAAATGTATATAAATAATAATAATAATATGATTCTAAATTCTTTTTTTTTTCACATACAAGATTTTTTTTTTTAAATAAAGCCTTGAGTCAAATAGTCAAAGTCCTAGTTAAAGTCTTAGTCAAACAGTCAAAGTCTTAGTCAAATAGTCAATTCATCATAAAACCTTACTTTATGGTGTTGACCAATTTTAATGGCTAATTGACTCCAGAACTAGTATAAAAACCCACCTATGACCCATTATACTTTGCACCTCTAAATCGATTGTTTCAATCCGATTAAACTTTCCCTCATACCTTTCTTCTATAGTCTATTACTTCTACAATTGAAGCTTTGATTATAAGCTCTTGTAATTGGCGAATTGGAAGCTTGATATTCTTTCTTTTTCGTTTTCTTCAATTTGGACTAGCTACGTTGTTGAGTCTTTGGGATTCGCCTCGCATACATTCACAACACATTATTCTATTTTTTTTACGAGACATAACATTTTGCTAGGGTGAGTTTTACATAGCCCCTTTTCTATTTATCACCATTTTTGGGGTGAAACATGTTACAACAATATTTATGCAATTCAATCATCAATGTGTCTATGTGTATGTCTATGTTGCATTATGTCTTGAACATGACTAGGGTAAGCACAATTCTAGCATAAACATTCATCAGCCAAACGGTATACATTGATAGATCTATTGGACTGACAATCCCACCCGGATACGTACCTCCTACAAAGGTTGCGTGGGTGTTTGTTACTGCAATATAAACGAGTGAACCATGAGCGTATGGGATGTACCACAATACAACAGTCACAAGGTTGATTATGCACTCGATTTACTTCTAGTATGTTTTCGCATATGGACTAGATTGCCATGACACATGAATTGCACAACAATTTTATTCGATTATCAAAAACCTATGTAATTCTCACCAACTTTTGTTGACCCAAAATATTTTTCGACTTAACATGTTTCAGGTTCTACTTGCTTGAGGATTTGAATTGATGCTTGAAGATGTTTGCATAGTTTAATTTGATTTGATGTACGAATTCTTGTAGAACAATTGTATGTAATTTATTTAAATCATTTAATGAAATTTATTATTCACCATGAGCTACTAAACAATCATCAATACGTGACATCCCGATGTTTCCGCCATCGGTTGGGGTGTTACATTCCACCACCCAGACTTTTAACGTGTTACCCTTCCATTTCAGAAATGCATCTTCATTAATCCGATTACCATGCTTAACTAACACCCCAATGAATTGAAATGAAGCATCCAGCCCCATCCGATCTTCTTTAGCTGGTTTAACCACTTCACCGAATAGACTACCAATCTCGTTCACCACCTTACTATCAGTAATACACAGCGGGATGCCGAACACTTTCAGCCAGGCTATTCGTTCAAAGAGCATCGCTTGCCCTTCCCATACTTCAGATGAAACAAAAATATCCGGTCGTCCCACTATCTCATCCCTAGCCATAAGAGCATGCTCTTTGGATTTGAAAACTATCAGGACCACTAAACCCCCTAGACAATGAATCTTTCCTTCAACCAGCTTCATCTCCTTCAGGATTATTTTGATATTCTGAAGAACCTGTAATGATTTCAACCGTACCACTAAGGTCCTCCCATGCAGCCCTTCAAATGCCACGATATTATCATCAACTGTCACCATTCTACCCCTCGAAGCCCCCGAGAAAGATTCTTTATACGACATGTTGTGCACAAAACTATCCTTATTTGCAGCCGGTTCTCCACCCTTACCATTCCTCTCAACAAATGTCGAATTCTTAGGAGCCCGACCCGGCCTGTTTTGCTTAATCTCACGCCCCTCAAGCACAAATCTGGCTATATTAAACTTCAACTTGAATTCTCCCAGCCGGATGGAGCAAAGCTTCTTCTCCAGTTCTGAACGATCCTTTACATCCATCATAGTAACAAACCCAAACCTCTTTCCTTCCTTATCCCTTTTCGGGCTATGTAAATGTTGAAAATGGTTCCCATACCTCTAATAGCACTGGCTACATCAGCCCCACTGCAGCGATCCGGAAGATTCGATACATAGAATTTAGTAAGTCTTGCCTGTAACGCCGCCAGAATAGGTTTCCGGGGAGGACCTCCTATATTTTCGGAGAGAATTTTATATATATCAAACCTCAAAATACGATTTCTTACTTCCCAAACCAAAAGGATTATTCTAAATACATACAAGACTCTTAACATACAAGGATAACATAACACCTAAATAAACCAGACACTTAGACACAAACCCAATCAATACACGATTTCACACCCTAAGATTACTCAAAACTAAGAACAGCTTAACAACACAAAATGATCAACAAAAATAAGAGAAAACCCTAGATGAAATCAAGACCGAGAGAATAATTTGGAAGGTGTGTGTGAGAAACGAGAGAGTTTTGAGATATGTGAGAAGGAAAACCATCTAAATTATATCATAATTTTGTCACTTCTTTCTCGTATTAAATAATAAAATCATAACATTTCCGTTTCTCTCTTATTTATGTAATATTTTTTTCTCAATTATTTCCTTTATATTTTTCACTTATTGATAACTTATTCAATATTTTATTGATCCAACCCCGATATATAAAAATAAAGATACTTTAATAATTTTTTTACACTAGAATTCATTAATTTATTTGTTTATTTTGCCATCGGAAGCTTGAAAATTCAAATTTAGGTACGGATAATTGTTGGTATGTAGTCTATATCAATAGCGACAAATTATAAATTTAGGCAGGGTCCAAACGAGTATTTTGTCTGTGTGTCACATACATAGTATGAGAAAATTTGTCACTTGGCATGTGGAATGAGAACAAGTCAACACAAGACTAAAAGAAGGGAAAATGGCGAAAATGGTCATTGATCGAGACCATTAACGAAACTAGCCACCTCAGACGTCTTTGGAGAGACGGTTCCACGGTTTCCGAGTCTCCCAGCCGACTTCTGATTCTCTTTTTCCTACGGACTAATGAAACCCCGCCAAGTGTCCGACAACCTGCGAGACGACTTAAAGTCGTCTCACTCGTCCCATTTCCCGAACGACTTTGAGACTTCCCTCAGCCCGAGACGACTTAAAGACGGCCCTTCCATTTCCTGAGACGACTTTAAGTCGTCTCGCAGGTTGTCGGACACGTGTCGGGGTTTAATTGGTCCGTAGTAAGACAGAATCAAAAGATGACAGAGACGCCTCGGGAACTGGGAACCGTCTTTCCGAATACGGCTGAGGGGGCTAGTTTGGTAAATCCACTCGGTCAATGGCTAGTTTCGCCATTTTCCCCTAAAAGAAGACCTTATTTATATATTATTATTTTTTCTTATATTTACAAGATGTTACTAGATCTGCAAATGTTACTATGGTAAATTTTTTTGATAGATGAACCTTTGTTAGTAAGAACATGTTATTGGAAAACTCATTGGGATATTATTGGATATATTAACACCCATCCAATAAAATCAGATATGACTTGTTCGCTTACTATTATTTCACCTTGAAAAAAATTATTACTTTAGGTTCATATTTCAATGGAAAAAGAAAGTTGAAGTTGGAGAAATAACTAATCCATTATGTGGAAAATAATCGATCGCATGTTTGAGTTTTACCAAAGTTTTAGAAAATTTTTACAATTATTGTAAATATATTTTGAAGTCAAAGAAAACATTTTAATTTCTTTAACAAAGTATTCAAAACACTCGTTTACTAATTTATGAGAAAATTGCTCGAATAGTCTCTGTGGTTTGCACAATTTTCACCTATAGTCCCTAAGTTTTTAAAATTACAGGTATAGTCCTCAACTTTTGGTGTTTCTTAACTCGGATAGTCCTTGGAGTGGCTGTAAAATTACTAAATTACCCTTTTAGTGGATGGAGGTTAAATAATTTAGTTAATTACGTGTGAAATGACCAAGATGCCCCTTTATATTAAAAGAAACATATAAAATAATTAAAACAAATATAGATGGGCCCCTGTCTCTCTCTCTTCTTCAACCTGTCATCCCAACCCTTACCTCTTGTTAATCCACCATTTCCCAAACCTATAACCACGACAAGCAACCACCTTCATTACGTGGAATCAGCCCCTCCACCGTAACCAATAACGGAAACCATCTTCAATGATCAGCCCTCATCCCTTACCATTCTTCACCGGCGAGGCGGCGACCAAAACTCGTTTTCCGGCCTCATCAGCCTCTCTCTACGAAGACCTGCAACTCTTGTAAGCTAGACAACGATGGCGGTGCTTTTCAGGGGCTGTGTATGGCCGGGTTGGTGCGATTAGAACGGTATCGTTCACGCGCCAGATTAGGGGCTGTGTATGGCAGTGCTTTTCAGGGGCTGTGTATGGTCGGGCGGTGCTTTTCAGGGGCTGTACTGATTGTATTTTGCTTATGATTCAACTGTGTATTGCTTATAAGCGCCAGATTAGGGGATGCACCACCGTACACGGTGGTGCTCCGCCGTCGTCCCTCCATAACTCCGAAGCCCCAATCCACAGGCAGGTCCTACATCGTCCCTCCATTGACGGTGATTTGGTAGACGACGTTGACGGTGACGGAGACAAGGAGTCGTACAGCTGCGGTTTGTTTCGTATGAAACTCTGCAACTTTTACAGCCGCTCCTTATAGTTAATGTTGATATTTTGAATTGTTGATTTGTGTTGGAATGAATAAAGTATTAAACTTGGTTTGATTGATTAATTGAATTGCCAGTGGAAGAATTAATCAGTTTGGTTTGTGACAACCGTTTGTGCAGTTGTGTAACATTAGTTCTTGGGTTATATTTCATTTTCCCAACAGTTTGTTTGATTTCATAGAAATAATGGTAGTTTATAAGTGTTGGAATTCGAGTGTCCATGCTGGTTCAAACTTTCTGATATACCCTTGGGGTGGTGGTGGTGGTGGTGGTGGTGGTGGGTGGTGGTGGTGATTAAGTGGGGAAGATGAAGTTGGTGGGGCCCACTAAAATAGGTGGAGAAAAATAATTGGTTAAGGGGTTAAGTGGGCCCTCTTTATATTTTATTAATTAATTGATTTTTTTTATTTTTAATAAGGTAAGGGTAATTTAGTAATTTTACATCCATTTAACTGGATTATTTAACCTCCATCCATCAAAAGGGTAATTTAGTAATTTCACAGCCACTTAAAGGACTATCCGAGTTAAAAAACACCAAAAATTGAGGACTATACCTGTAATTTTAAAAACTTGGGGACTATAGATGAAAATTGTGCAAACCACAGGGACTATTCGAGCAATTTTCTCCTAATTAATAAAAGATTGTATAAAACTGACACTACAAGAATTCGAAGCATTAGCGACGACGTCTTTAGCAACGACGTCATCGCTAATGGTCAAAACCCGGTTACTTTTCATCTTTAATTCAGGACCATTGATTAGGCAGAGATTTATCTTATTCTTATAGGACAGTGTTAATTATCATATTTACTGGGTAGTTATATGTTTTAATTAGAAAAAAAATATGAGTATGTTAAGAATGGATTTTGCTAGTTTTAGTTTCACTAGTCGGTTGCCTACGCGTTGCGACGGGGACCACAAAACTTCGGTTGGTGATTTTTAGGGTGTGCACAAGTTGTTATTTGTTCAATTTGGTTATGAGCCATAACCATAACTTTCGATTGAGGTATTTCAAAAACCGTTAGGTTTTAATTATTTCAACTTGGTAAATCGGTTATGAATTGGGTCCAGTCAGTTGTTGAGTAATAATCGAAAATTTAACTTGAGATGAAAATTATCATAATATCATCTAACCTCATGAACCAGTGGAAATTTTGTGAGTGTTGTCTTATTCCAAGCCTTGCAAGAGTTTTGGCTTCTCTTTGCAACAACATGATGCTTGCATGATTTTGGTATTGTTTGTTGAACTGATAGAAATGGAGCACAACATATTAAATGCCATGCTTGCAAACCGTTTGCGAAGTTGTGGTTATCTATGATGTTACTCTTGCTTAAGTCATTTGGTTTCTGTATTAACTGTAGCAATATAAACCAAAGTTTGAAGTAGTGCTTTTTTTTTTAATTATGTCTAATTTATGACACACTTTGAATTTAAAGTTTAACTTGTTGCATGGAGAAACTTTATTAATTTTTTTTAAGAATATGCAAAATTTAAATACATGTGTATAAAAGCACAAATATCAATCTAAAAAATAGTCCACCCTGAATTTGAAAGTTCTACACATATGTGTCATCTTTTAAGTTTCCATTTCAACATATATGTTTATAGTTCGTGTTTTTAAACTGTGTTTAAATATTTTGTTATAACGATATTAAGTTTAAACCGTATGTCAAACTTACTTTATCAAAGCAAACAACATAAATTTTGTTTGGTTTCACTGATTAATTGACCGAATCTAGATAAAGAATGCATAAAAAAAAGCTAAAATAGATATAGTTAAATTTTTAAAAAAGTACTCAAATTATATATTGTTAAACATAATCCATTAATATAAACAATACAACTTAAATAAATAAAAACCACACTGCAATGTAAGAAATACATAGCCTAAACATTTTTAAACATTAAAAGTAAACCAAACCATTTGGTACGATATGAAATATCCTAAACCGAAGGACATACCAAGAATCGAGACAATTCTTATAAATGATCTAGACCATTTTATGGATTTTAATATTTAAAATTATTTCATTTAACAATGCTTAAAATAAAACACGCACCCGAGTCTGAAAACCTTCCCCGCTATTGATCATCATAATTGGTGGGGTTGGCACCTCCATCGATGGCTTATGCATAGCTTGTTCAATATTCTTTTGTTCAAATAAAAAGAAACATGTTAAACCATTTATACTAACCTAGTTGGGTAATTGCAAAACCTATAAAGACAATGCATAAAATCAAAAAAATAAAAAAGTAAACACACAACTGAAAATGAAAGCCATCACTGCTATTGATCATTGATGGGTTCTCCATAAGGTCTTCGTGTTTCTTTCATTTAATGCAAAAAATATATATATATATATATATATATATAGGGTCAAGATCCTGTACAAATAGTGTTTTTTGTGAGAAGTGTAAGAAGGACTATGGTGATGACACGTGGCATTATTTTTTTTTTTTTATAGAATGAGGGTATTAAGGTAATATGATCAAGCATGAAATAAGGAAGTTATCATGTAATTAATCTAATGGAGTTTTTATAGGGATTTTTTATTAACCATAATTCATAATTCAAACATGTTTTATCAACATATAATTCTCATATGCAGTT
This sequence comes from Ambrosia x helenae, assembly GCA_030844895.1. NCBI lineage: Eukaryota > Viridiplantae > Streptophyta > Magnoliopsida > Asterales > Asteraceae > Ambrosia > Ambrosia x helenae. Next base: position 37,697,482 of record CM061232.1, read on the forward strand.
ATAAAATACCATACAGATACGCAGTGTTTTATAATCAACCTGTGGTGTTTTATATTCAAGGCAGCAGTGTTTTATAATCAACCTGTGGTGTTTTATATTCAAGGCAAACGTTTATTTTTTTTTACATAACGTTTGGTGTTTTAATTATATTTATGTAAAGGATGTTGGTCATACATTATCAATCACAACATTTAACTAACTGATACAATCAACATGAAGATAAAACACAATGATATGAATAAAAACAAAAACCCCTAAAGAACACCATAAAAAAGAACATAATGATATGAATAACTTACATTGTGTGAAAAACATCTTCCAATAACATACTTAAAACACCATTTAGATGTGAATGTAACACAATTATTCCAAACATTAGAACACCAAATAACCAAGATGAAGATAAAACACATTGATATGAATAAAAAACCAAAACTCCAAAGAACATCATAAAAAAAGAATATACAGGTATGAATGGCTAACATCATGTGAAAAAACATCTATCAAAAACATATTTAAAACACCATTCCAGTCATGAATCATAACGCAATCGTTGCAGATGTTAAAACACCATGACGCGAATGGTAACCCAAAGATTCCAGACGTTAAAACACCTTGACTCCATTCTTGTTTATGTGAAAATCGTGATTACATAGAAGTTTAAACCTCATACTGTTTTTCGATTTTCCTCATTTGATTTAGAAGTTTGATGATAAATTTTTTTGATGATTTAGTTTTTGATAAGAGAGAAAGAGAGAGAGGAGAGAGTATTAATTGCAGGAGTAAATGAGTGAGAGAGAGAGAGATATTAGTTTCTTTATCTAAAAATGACCAATTACTCATGTACCCTTCCCCTTCATGTTTTTAAAAACAATATTTACAGTTTTGCCACTATTTAATCTTAACCATCCAAATAACCAATCTAATGGCCCAAAACTCTTCTTACACTTCTCACAAAACTTGTCCTTTGTATAGGATCCTATATATATATATATATATATATATCAAACAGCATACGAATTAGAACCAAATACTGAAAAACCTATCTTTGATCTAATGGGATTCTTGGTATGTCTAAAGATGGTGAACAAAGAAGCTTGTCATTTTTCCATTTATACACACAACTTACAAATGTTATAGTAATTTAAAGAGACATAAATTCAACTTTTCAAATTCTTATCTAGAGTTTTGAAACCCACCTTTAAATTGTCAGAGATGTTATAGTAATTTAAAGAGTATAAAAAAGACAACTTTGCCCCCCAAACTAACTTCATTTACTATTGTACTATAAGCATAAACACTTGTAATTACTTAAATTTTACGATCATCCTTCCTAGATACTTTATAATATAGTATAGATATATATCTAATTGTAAAATGGTGTTTTATTTACCTTGGGTACTTTATGATTAATTTTTTTTGGAAGGCGAATTTTCTATGTTGCGTTAGAGATCATCACAACCCCCAGAAGGGGAATCCCCTAGCCACTCTACAACGGTCAGACTATGTTGTCTTAACCGGGCCCACGCTGATGCGAGAGTGGCCGTCCCACAAGCGAGTCGAGGCTGCGCATAAGGGGCACTAAGGCTTCTACCCGGAAAATTTCCCGCCACCTGCCACTTGACAGATGTTGCACCCTCCACAAGAGGCAAACCTTGCTGGAGTAAATGCACGGTAATAGAAAACCTGGGGGGGGGGGGCATCAGAATCGAACCTGACACCTACAAGTAGGCTAGTTTCGACCATCACTTGGCAATACCTACATCTGCCTCCCATGGGATTCGAACCTAGCTCTTTCAAAGAGAAAGCCGGTTCTATAACCACTGGGCTGCACATGTGGGAGCTATCATGTTCACGAGCTCCCTTTAGGCATTAAGTGTTTCGTTTATGAAATTATGAGCAAAAAGATTACTCTTCGGGTTACCATTACTTAGAATATTCAAGTATAATTCTATCAATTTTGAAGTATACAAACTTTAAATACCATTCATTATACTATAAAGATTTTATATAATATAGCAATATGTGGTTTCAAAGTTTCTATATACAATCAGGGGCGAAGCTTGGTTCTTGAATCAGAGGGAGCCGGACTCAATTTTTTTCGATCGGTAGTGGCAAATCGGAGGGGCCGGACTCAACCCGAACTCAATTTACCTATGAAAATCACAAATTTTCACTATTGCGCCAAAAAACAGGGGGGGGGGGGCAGGGCCACCACTGGCCCTTCAAATGCTTCGTCCCTATATACAACACAAGAAAGGTTTCAAATATTTTTGCGCGTCACCTAATATCATATTTGCCTCAGCGCAACACGTATGTAATAACCTCTCTCATACTAATTACTAAGGGGCTATTTGGTTTATTAAGTGCTGAATTATTAAGGGGTCTGAATTGTTAAGATGTCTGAATTGTTAAGTGCTGAATCATTAAGTTAGACCTCTTAATGGTTAATATTCTTGTCCCATATTGGTAGGAGAGCCTCATTAAGATTCAGTCTAGTTTAGTACTTAATGGTTCAATGCTTAATGATTCAGCAACACCCAAGTCTTAATGGTTCAGCCTTAACTATTCCATTCAGAAGCTAAAACAAACGTGCTGAATGCTGAATCATTCAGCGCAGCGCTGAATGATTCAGAGCCTCGTTAAGAGGCTTATCAAACAGCCCTAAGTGTCATACTCAAATACCAAGCTCATAAGTTTTAGTTTTCTAGTTAGCTTCAATCTTCATTAATCCCTATTTTTAACGGTCAAAGACGACAAATGATTCTCTTATCCAACTATGGTATCCCTTCTCTCCCACTTCTAATTGTCTTAGTAACCCACTATTATGCAAAGACTACAAACATATATGTTACAAAACCCAAATTTTAATATATAAAAAGTTGATATATAGTAGATTCAGTTTCATTCAACAGTAGTTCATCGTATGTTTACGATGAACCAATAACTTAGTTAATGCCATATACGTGTATGCAAATATAGTGGCTAGTAACACATAGTTTATTTTTTTTCTAATAGCACTTCTCATATGATGAATAGTTAATATATATATCACATCTTTCACTATGCAAAATTTGAACTCCCTGACATATACATGACTTACAATCAGGATGATCGATTAAGTAGTTTCTTTTGTGTGTGGTGAAGGTGCAAGGATGTTGTACATGTGCACCTAAGACACCTATTAGATTTTTGTGTTGTGTACTTATAAAGATGTTACATACACCCCTCTTTATTGTCATCTGAAAAAAAGGTTTTGTAAACACAACTAGGGTTTCGTAATTTGTTTCCTATCTAATATTTCGTATTTTTAACCTTAATAAAAAATCATTTGAAAATATTTGATGTTATACATCAGAAGCAATTGTTTTTTAATTCTTTCTTTTAGCAATCTTATATTATGATAAGAAAACCAGTATTTCGTATTTTCAGTTTCATATTGCAAGATGGCGGTGCAGCTGTTGCCGCCTACCTACTTATTTTGATGTAATTCTCACATTTATGAAACGAAATAAAAGCCTTTAAAAAAATATTGCAAATGAAGCTAGACAAGTACACAAGCCTATTTATAGAGGTGTCAACAAACTCAAAAAATAGAAAATACTTTTTCGAACAGTAATAGAAAATACATTTGGATAACAATATACAGCTACACCGATACATAAATTATAACAACATGCTAACTTCTCTACAATATCTTTACAAAAAGTTTATTCTAATTCAGTAATATGTTTATGAAATGAAATGTGTATTTGTTTAAAAAAAATATAATAATATATTTCTTATCAAACAATATCTTTATTCTTCCATAAAATGTGTATTTGTTTAAATAGCAACACCCTATCTTTATTCTTCCATAACATTAATCAATCATAACGTTAAATACGGCCTGAAATTAATTCATCAAAGTTGACTCATAGACTTTTCAATGACGAAAGTGACTCAAATAATAATGAGACGGCTTAAAAGAACTCTTATGTGGAAAATATCCCATGGCTTCTTTGAAAGGTAATTAATTTATCTTAATTCATTATTTTTCATATAATAATAAGTTAATGAATATATAAATGATTTTTGACCAGTATGGCCGTATCTATTAAAAACAAAATTACATGAAATTGCACAGTTGACCCTAAAGATTGCATGAGCACCTTTTATGCATTCACGAATGTGATAATACAATTAATGTCAATAGCTAATATTACATACAAAAAAAAATCCCCAAAACATGCCTAAAGACGCATCAAACACACCCACACGAAACACAAACCAACCTAGTCGCCAAAGTCCAAACCACTTGTCGTCCTCTCCACCCACTAAACATTGTCTTTGCTGTCATCGTTACTTCCATCCTCCCAATCTCTCTACTCTTCCCCCTTGCCTACATTCATCGAAGGGGAAGGGTGAACAATAGGTGGTGAGCTTTTGGGGTGACAAAACAATGGTTATAGTCGTCGGAGTATGCATGCATGGGAAGAGAAGAAAGGAAAATATTGCATATGGGTTTAGGATATTCCTCTTATAATTATTGTTTTTATATATAAAAAAGTAAACTTGTTATTTAGCGTTCGTTATTAAAACTTTTGGGAAGAAAGGAAAAATAAAAATACTTAAAGGACAAAACTCCAAATCTAAATAAATAATATGTACCATTTATGTAAATCGTTCAACTATATATTTGCTTACATCCCAAAGAGAATTTCATTACCAAAAGTTATGGCAACCAAGCTTCTACTACTTGGTCTACTTATAAGTTTTCTCATAGTCAAAGGTTAGCTAGCTCTCTTATGCTTATATTCATATTTGTGTGCTTGTTATAAGTTTGTACATCAAATTAAGTAACATTTTCCTAAATTTATTTATACTTATTTGCATATAGATGCACAAGCCGTAGGAGTGTGCTATGGACGAATAGGAGGCGGCTTACCTTCCGAACGAGCCGTGGTAAGTCTTTACCAAAGAAACGGCATAAACAGGATGCGGATCTATGATCCGCATCAACCTACTCTAGAAGCCCTAAGAGGAACAAATATCGAGCTCATGATTGGTGTCCCAAATGACGCCCTACAATCGCTCAACGATCAAAATGCCGCAAACACATGGGTTAGAGACAACATCCAAAGGTACTCTAATGTGAGATTTCGATACATAGCCGTCGGAAATGAAGTCGATCCTAATAACGGGAACAGTAGATTCGTACCATTTGTACTCCCAGCCATGCGAAACATTCTTACGGCCGTTAGAAATGCCGGTTTAGGTAACCAAATTAAGGTGTCAACCGCAACCTACAGCGGTCTTTTAGGAACCTCGTTTCCACCAAGCAGGGGCGCGTTTCGTGACAACGTGCGAGGGTTTATTGAGCCTATAATAAGGTTTCTAGCACAAAACAACCAGCCTATGCTTGCCAATATCTACCCCTACTTTAGCAACCCGGGTTCGAATCTCCCATACGCGCTGTTCACTGCACCGGGGACAGTGGTGCGAGACGATGGCAATGGTCTGCAGTATTCCAACCTTTTTGACGCTATCTTAGATGCTCATTACGCGGCTCAAGCGCGCCTAGGTGGCCCGAATGTGGAGATTGTTGTGTCGGAGAGCGGGTGGGCTTCGAGTGGCGGTTCGGTAGCCACGGTACAAAATGCTGGAACTTATTATAGGAATTTGATTGCACATGTTAGAGGGACAAATGGAACACCATTGAAACGTGGAAGATCTATAGAAACATATTTGTTTGCAATGTTTGATGAAAACAACAAACCTGGGAACGAGGAAGAGAGACATTTTGGGCTCTTTACCCCAAATCAGCAACCTAAGTATGGTCAACTGAGCTTCAACTAGAAGTTTAACACCATTCAGCATTTCTAAGATATCAAAGATATGAAATAAAGAATCTTAAAGGGTTTTATAGCTATGTAATAAAGTGAAAATGGATTAATAAAAGGGTTGATTGCTTACATGCATCAATACAAACTTTAGTAAAAGTGTTTTATGGCAATTTCATATTTGAAGTTTGATTACCTTTGTGAATTTCAGAGTTTTTGGCAAAAATGGTAGTTTTCCCAAGAAGTTTTGTGCAATTGGTGTTTGTCAGAATCAAATTTGCAAAAATAGGTGACCCGCAATCTCAGATTGCGGGTGTATACTATGGAGATGCCACCCTGGACAATTTTGCCTATGTGGAACGAGGAGCTCAACTTGAAGCAGACGTGGAAATGGGAGGCACGAGCTTGGAAATGACAAGGCAGACCCGCAATCTCAGATTGCGGGTGTCTGTCTTTGTTTGTTTTTTTTTTTACTTCAATTAAAGATAGAGTTCACTTATACATTTACTTCAATCTTAGATTGCGGGTCTAAATGAACACATGTTAGTATATAATAGCATGATCTTGTTAGTTCACTTATACATTTACTTCAAGCAGTTATAGTGAAATTACGCCATCACAATTAAAGATAGAGTTTTTAAAAATTGTTTGTGCCTCACGTTTGTCTCGTTACGCAATCTAAGATATGTCATCTCTAAACCCCGGTCCTTCTAATAATCCATTTCTTTGGGCTCAACCACAACATTGTTCCGCGAAGCTGTTTGAAGGAAATGACAAAGATGGTTTATTGGATTTCAGACGGGGTGACCAACCATTTTGGCATGCCATTAGCGAGCATCCGTATCCACGAATTCAAGAATTGGTGTGGATCGCTGGTTTTAGTGGAGTTCTTGAGTGCGGATACCGTAAAGTTGACCGGGGGCTAATATCTGCCCTTGTTGAAAGATGGCGTCCTGAGACGCACACGTTTCACCTAAGAATTGGTGAGGCCACGATGACGTTATAGGACGTTAACGTCCTAATGGGTCTGCGTGTTAATGGGGCAGCGGTTTCAGGACCCCAATTCAGCATGAGAAATGCGTATGAACGGGTTGAGTATGTTGAAGAAATGTTGGGTGTAGACAGTGAGCCCCGCAATTTCCACGGAAACACTTTGCAATCCAGCATACTTGTAGAAAAAAATAAAGGCTCCGTTACCCGATGACGCCGATGAGGGCGAGATCACACGACGCGCACGATGTGTGATCTTAATTATATTGTCATTTTGTCTGTTTCCCGACACAACCCAAAGTTTTGTGTCGTTGTCATTTTTACCACATTTGTTGAATCTTCATGAATGTGGCAGGTTGAGTTGGGGGAGTGCTTGCTTAGCATGGTTGTATCGCAACTTATGCAAAGCAGCAGTAAGGACCTCAACCACGCTGGGAGGTCTATGTTTTTGTTACAATTGTGGGCCTGGACCAGAATTCGGGTGTTATCCCCCAGAATTAAACCCCAGTTCCCAGCTGGAGTTCCATCTGGTGCCCTGTAAGTAGTTTGTGTGGATGCATATTTAGTAAAACTTGTTAATTTAACTAATTATTGTTTTTATAATTATATTTATAGTTGGCGTGTCAAACATGACTTTAGGGAGACCGCGTCACACTCCTTACGCCAAATTCGTTCGGAGTTACAAAATCTTCATGAGGAGTCGGTAAGAGTTAATCTACATTGTGTTACTGGTTAAATTGGTACCATGTGTTAATAATAATATTTTTTTTTGTGAACAAGTTTATTTGGCGACCATATGAGGAAGCGTTTGCGTCTTTGCCGGATTACTGCAAAGACGGGGAGGATTCATGGTGCTGTGAGTCATACATTGTGTGGATGCATGTAGTTGAATACCACTCACCCTCGAGGGTCCTTAGACAGTTCGGGTTCTGTCAACTGAGACCTCAGGATCCTCCCCTTACCCCTGAAGTCCACCAAAAATTGCATGAAATGAATCGTACCGGGAAAAGCACCACAAACTGGACACATGAACATGCTGAGTATATCTCTTCCTGGGATAATCGCAGAGCCAATAGGGTGGACGGGGAACGGACGATAGTTCCTTCCGTGTCTCCAGATTACATGTCTTGGTATTTGGAAAACACGATTGGATACGTCACCAACCTGATGAATAATCCGGTACCACAAACTGGATCCCGAGATCATGGGTCGATTACCACACTACTGGTTTGTATATCAGTTTAATATTTATGAATTACCTTATAATGCAAAAAAATATTTTAATATTTGTTTTTTTAATATTATTGCAGCTGGAAGGGTATGCCGAGATACATCGTCTAGCGGCTCGGTATATGGAAAAAGCTCCTGAAGAACTCAAAGACATTCAAAACACTGCCAGCGTAGTGTTGTCTTCAATTCGCGAAGGAGACCGCGTGAATTATCCTTCATGTATTCAATTCGCGAAGCGGAGACGTGTTGATCTTAACGAAACAGGGCCGTCAACACGTGATGATCGAGACCAAGCAGGGCCGTCAACACTTCCAGAAACTCCCTTGAATGATGATGTGGACTTTGCTGAGTTATCAAGGCTGCTTTATGATGATGATGGTGATGAGAATGTTAGTTTTAGAGGGGTTATTTCATTCACTGACCTGTTAGGTGGGGTCATTCCTACTCGTAACCTGTTAGGGGGTGTCATTCCACAACACTCTGAGGGGGTCATACCTCGCAGTGACCTGTTAGGGGGTGTCATTCCACAACACTCTGAGGGGGGTCATACCTCGCAGTGACCTGTTAGGGGGTGTCATTACACAACACTCTGGGGGGGTCATACCTACTCCGAACGAGTCTATTACGTGTACCCCCCACCCCCTTCGTCCACTCGAGTTGTTCAAAGTGAACAACCACATTGGGATGTGGGTCGACCCCTATGTGGTGCCGGTGGTAGATATTGTAATCTACCTAGTTGTGGTCGTCCTGGTATTTGTATTAATCCTGCATGAAATTGTATTATGTTGAATTGCAAACTTATGAAATGGAACAAAGGTATGTATGTAACAAACAAGTACTTAGGTTAACCGATAACATACAATATCAAAGCAACATAAAATAATACTACTACTACTGTCTCCCGGGCCGAACTTTACCGGCACCGGACCGCCGAACGTGACGTCCTTACGAGACATAACGTCACCGTCGCTGGTTCGGGCGTTACGAGACTATCCGTGGCACGATCCCGGGCCCCACAAAAAGCCCCGGACCTCATTTTGTGTTTATACCTTTGTTGCCAATTAAATGTTAAAAAAAATTAAGGATGAACATACTCGCTATGAAAGTTCGCAAACCAAGATTCGTATGGTCTGCCAGAACGGGTTTTTTTGTGCAGTTCAGTGTGGACTTGGGGGGTACATGGCATGCCATCAGGAATCCATTGACGTAACCCAAATTGTCTCATGACCCTACTAGCTTGGTGGTATTCGACCACCTGAAACCACACAAGAAAGCAATCCGAGCGCCAACAATCACTCCCCTCTGTGCAACTTTGGGGCAATGTCCCTATGTATTGTGCATAGGGTCTCCAAATAAACTGTTCAGCATGTAAATTTTGTAATTGCGATCGTATCTGTCTTAATGATCGCGAGGCAACCTCCTTTAATTCGTGCTTACCTTTCCAGCTGTAAAAAATAATAAAACAAACGACTTAGTTTTTTTAACAAATAATTATTTTATATAATATAAAGGTAATGGATAAATACATACATAGCACCATAAGGTTTTCCAGGCATCAACCGGGTTGAACACTTGGGGGATAGTACACTGATTCGTGTCCAGGCCCACAACTGGAGTATAATCATAGGTCCTCCAATTGTTTTCTCAGTGGAGACTACGGCTTTACACATATTTTGGTACAAACAAGCCAACGCAGCACTCCCCCAACTATATTGGGCACATCTTTCTAACGATTGAAGGTGCCTTAAAAATGACAATGAGGTGAAACCGTTAGAAGAGTCAGCAAACAATGTGTTACCCACAATAACCAAGACAACACAACGTGCTTTTTGTGTAATCTGATTCATATCTGCCCCTTCAGGCAGAACTTCTTTTATTTTGTTTATAAGGTATCTTGTTTTAATATTATTTCCACTAAACATTCCCGCATCCTCATCTATGCCCAACAAACCCCCAACTAGCTGTATTCTATCTTGGGATGACCATTTTTCCTCTGGTCCTCCCAATGGGGGACCGTTGACTCGCAATCCCAAGAGCACGTTCACGTCCTCTAAAGTCACCGTCGTTTCACCAAACGATAGGTGAAACGTGTGAGTTTCTGGACGCCATCTTTCAACCAACGCGGTTATCAAACCACGGTCAAAAAGCACGTATCCAACATCAAGAACCCCACCAAAGCCTGCCATTCTAACCAGCTCTTCGACATTGGGGTTTAACGGATTTTTTTTAATGGCAGAAAATAATGCCTGGTCGCCCCGCCTAATATCAAGCTCTGTGGCATGGCCAGCATCATCTTCGAACAGATAAGCCGAACGATGTTGTGGCTGCAGCCATAGAAGCTCGTTGTTTCTTGGACCCGGGTGTAAGTGTGCCATTGATAAGAGTTTTTTTTAAGATGATACTTGTTTGTGCTTGTGAATTTTTTTTCTTTGTGTATGTAGAAGATTGTTATGGTTTCAGTTATGGTTTCACTAAACATCATCGTCATATATAAATTGCAAGCAGATTTTAACTCTTGATTTGATGTTTGCTTGAAGTTGGAGCATGACACTATTTGCCATCAGAGAATTGATTCTCTTACACTCATGCAACACTACTCATACATCCAATCCATAAAGACTCATGCATCCAATCCACATGCCTGCAAAACACTATTCCAACCTACACTCATGCAATCTTAAATTGCGAGAGTAATATTTAATGTATACATGCAGCAAGATGGAGCCCAAACACACTGAAAAGTAAAGACAGACACCCGCAATCTGAGATTGCGGGTCTGCCTTGTCATTTCCAACCTCGTGCCATTTGATTTCCACGTCTGCTTCAAGTTGAGCTCCATTGTACACAGTCAGCAAAATTGTCCAGGGTGGCATCTCCATAGTATACACCCGCAATCTGAGATTGCGGGTCACCTATTTTTGCAAATTTGATTCTGACAACCACCAATTGCACAAAACTTCTTGGGAAAACTACCATTTAGGCAAAAAACTCGTGAATTTCAAAGGGTAAGTTTAACTATTACTGGCATGAACCCGCGCGTTGCGGTGAGACTGCACGTTTGGTTGTTGCGTTTTTATTTTTAAAAAATTGTTTAAAAGTGAAAGTAATAGTATTTTAAACACAATTCACTTAAGAATGTTGTAATTCACTTCAAAGTGAAAGTAATAGTATCTTAAACACAATATTAGTATAATATTAATAAATATAAATATAAAAATAAAAATAAAAATAAAAAAATAATATAATTTTCATTTCATCAATAAAACAGGTTCAACCACCATCATCGTCCAGTTTGTTTTTTTGTCTACCGGCGTCCATGTTTAAAAGTGAAAGTAATAGAATTGTAAACACAATTCACATAAGCATGTTGTAATTCAATTAGATACGTTGTAATCTTTTGTCATCTGTTTTGAGAATGTTGACCAATTGAAGCCTTGTTTTTCCATCAAATCTTAAATACTATTAATACGGATCTAGATAAAGGTGGTTATCATTAGAGGTGTAGACAATTTGAGCGAAGTTGTCAAAACTAAAAACATCATTTAATAATAAATTATTTATAATACAGTGATGGTCTATATGTTATACGGCTTACGAAAAATTACGAATTTAGTCCATCTACCTGTTTTAATGTAATTTGGCAGTCATAAAATGAATAATTTATTCCTTAAACAAATCAATAAAGTTTATAGGTCCTCCAACATGGTTCCTGAGTTTATGAGTCAGTTTCTCAAACAATTTGGTCAATTTAGATACGGTAATGATGAATTTTATACTTTGCCTTGATAGCATGAAGAACTTACAAAAACAACAACCATACCCAGGAAAATCCCACAAAATAGCGACGCTATTAGTAGGGTTTGGGGAGGGTAAGATGTAGGCAAACCTTACCCCTATCTTTAGAGATAGAGAGGCTGCTTCCAGAGAGACCCCCGGCTCGAAAAAAAAACACTATATTTATATAAAAAGAAGACACACACAAAACACTAAAAAGTAGTGAGTTCATAACATAATATAAATATATATACATGCATAAAGAAAGGAGATGTGCTCCTAAATCCTAAAAATCTTTAACTTTTATTCTAAGCCTCCATGAATTCCTATCTTGGACCATATCCTCGGAGAGGTGCAATTCTAACAAATCGTGCCTAATCCGATCAGCCCAAGTCAATTTGGGTCTGCCTCTGCTCCTCCTCCCCTCCACCGTGAGGTGTTCCACACTTCTAACTGGAGCTGTCATATGTCTCCGCTTCACATGTCCATACCATCTTAATCTCCCCTCCTTTATCTTATCCGCAATATTAGCATGAAGAACTTGATTAAGAAAAAAAATAAGCACAAAATAATCAACGTTTTCTAATTTTTCCCTTTCACAACACAAACAATAGTTAAAAAAATGACAAAAGGCCACAAGGACCAAAACTTGTTATTGTAAAGCCACTCCTCGTCTCCTGCCTATTCTTCCATAGGTATCATCACTTCTTTTCTGCACCCCGCCGCTCTCTCTTTTTCTCTTTAAAATCTCTGCTAATTTCTTCTCTTTTTCTTCAACCCCATCATCAACTCTATTCCCCAACTTAACTCACAATCAAAAGTTGATGCATTACTGAAAGCTACAGTATGAGGTGGCGGTCGACGGTGTGGCAACATCCCGTTTACAATTCGACAAGAATACGGTACAACCGGGCGGTAAGTGTGTGCGGTGGTGGTGACATGAGGTGTAGTCGCAGGTTGTTATGGTGGGTTTCGTCTTGCGGATTTCGGCCCGAAAACGTAAAGAAAGAAAGAGAGCCAAGAGGTATGAAGCTTGTTTGGTGGTGTGAGTGTTGGGTTTTAAGCTCAATTGTTTCCTATCGATTACACAATGATTCAATTGTAATAATTGTGTTGAGTGAATTGTAATAATTGTCATATTTGTTTCATCCGAAAAGACTCTTGAATTATGTCCCGTGTTGGTAGTTTGTTTATATAGACTTATTATGCTACATAGGATGCGAAACAAATAAAAGAAATTATGTGCGTTTTACATGAAATATTATACATAGAAACACCATATACAAACGTTATCTCCAACCACATAGAAACCTTTAAAATTGATAGCAGTTATGTTTTTTTTTTATCTTTTAAGAGGATGATGAAAACTGATTTTATTTGATATGATGCTCCATAACTTAAATCTAGTTGAGGCAAATTGTCATGGGTATTAGTTAAAAATATGAAAAACTTCATGAACTCAAATTAGTATCATAGATGAAGTGAATTTATTATTAATCAATCAACTAAGCATTTAATTGTTGTATTAATTTTGTCTTACCAATTTAGTAAAATTACAATTTTACCCATGTAAATGAATATAAAATGACTAATGTGTCCATCCAGAACCCATCATATTATAGTATAGATTAACACTTGGTTAAATGATAAATATTATTATGTATCTAGCTATAATAAAAATACTATCTAATATGTATTATATATGTTATATTTAGTATTCTATAGTCCAAATATGTTACAAATAACTTAGCTCAAAAATACATAATAATAAACAAGATGAGCCTGGATCAAACTCTATCGTATAAAATTACCCGTAAGTGAAATAATGAAACTTTATTTATATGTAGGGTTCATTTTACAATGAAAAAGAGCTAATTACAGAGATTTTGAACTATCCAGATGATACTTTGTGAAATGGTTCATGCATGTTTGTTGCCAGGGGCGACAAGATCTAGGTTATAAGGATTACACCATTCTGTATAAATAGGCTATTCTATTTGTACAGATATATATTGTAAAGTGGCGCATTCAATCCTTGCTTGTATTTTAGTTTTCAGTTCTTTTATTTGGCGCGGGGTATAGCAGTTTGGTAGCTCACAAGGCTCATAAACAGGGAAAGTTCTATTGGGAGAAATCAGGTTCCCAGGAACTCGTTCACTTTGAAATTTTTAGTATTATTATATATAGAAAATAGTATATGAACCCCAATTATATTATAAAGGACCCATAACCAAATGAAGTGAGTGTCCCAAAGGTATTTTCCTCCCCTTCTAACATCCCAAGTTCAAATCCTGTCATGCCCACACCAATGTTTTTTATGCATGTTAGGCAGCGTTTCCTTAGAGTTTTGATGTATTTTTATTGTATTGCATTGGAGGAGAATGAACCCAAACAAATGAGCCATTCACCTGGAACATTAGGACTGCTAATGGCATATGGGTATGCACTATAAATACATATACTTATCCATTCCCCTTGTAACCTGTTGCTCTCAACTTTCCTTGTAACCAATTGCTGTTGAATTTTTGTTAGAAATAAATTGTGTTTTAAAGAGCATCTTGTGGCATTTCTAACATCTACTAGACAACTCGTGTCTTGTTTCCGCCATTACAAGGGTCATACACTATTCACAAAATTCTTGTGCAAGGTTTATGTGAGAAATCTATACTACAATGGCAAATAGCTTGTACAAAGTATAGCAACCTGTCTCTACCTCACTGCCATTTACAACCTTGTGATAATCCTAACTAAAAATTATGTCCTAACAATTACAGTTGTTATTCATAGTAATGTCTTGGCTCCGGGTGGGCAGGGTTACGTTTTTAGTAGATTAGGATTTGCTATTCAGAAAGGGGTGGCGGCGCAGCTTGTTGCCCGCCTACCCGTTATCTTGATGTAATTTTCTTTGTCCTGGAATGAATTACAGTGAGACGAGATTTTTAGTTATGGCCATCTTTATTACCTTTTTTCTATGTTTCATTTATTTTTGGTCTATTTTCTCTATTTTTCCTTTTCTTTCTTCTTTATGAAATTTCTTCACTTAATAGCCTCACGAGAACGAACAAGATGAAGTTTTGCAAATTTTCGGTCTCTAGAAATCTTTTTAAAATCTACTATTCTCTTTTTAACTTTAAACACCTAATAAGGTCGATGTCCAAATATCGCGGACACTCGGGATTATATAACACATATACTATAAAATTTTCATGTGTGTGGCCAACCCCTTTAAGACCTATTAGGTTAGCCTATGGTGATGTCGCGTGTCATAAATCTGAAAACTTATGGGTCTTCATACACTTAATTAGTAGTTTTTAAAGATACATAAATAATGACAACAATGGTAAATCAAATTTATTATTGTAATGAAACATTGATTATCAAGTAAAATGTGATGTATATAGTAATATCCATGTCTTCATACCAACCACTAATTGGGCCATCGTTCCCATCTTCGTCGCTCAATTAATCCTTTTGTTGATCACTTTGTGAGCTTTTATGAAACTAGAAGTAAACATGTAGTTCCTCACCTATGACTTCCTTAAGTTGGAGGCCTTTAACTTACAACCTTTCACAACTTTAGTGAACTTTTCAAACAAATAGTACTGGCCCAGCAGTGTCTTGTTGTTTTTTGGAATTTTTTGTCTAAAGATCTAGGGTTTTGTTACCTAGATCTGGTGTCAACATCTGTGGGCTTGGATCTGGAAGGTTTCAAGTAAGTGTTGGTGTTTCTAGAAGTTGTGCAACCAGTAAGTCTTTCTATTTCTCTATCTGATATTGTTGTTCTGTCTAATGCTTGGTTGCTGGAGTATATTGTAAGTTTTCTTATCCTTTGGTTTTTATTGTTGGTTGTTAAATGTTGTTGTTGACCGGGTTAGTCTACTTGATTGGTTAGTAGCAGGGAGAGCCACACCCTGCGTAATACATGTTAGGATTGTTGTGATTGTGTATTCCTTGCCTGTTTGTTTTCTCTATCTGTTTGTATTGTATTTGTTGAGATTGTTGTTTGTTCTTTATTTAATAATATCTAAGTATATATATCTAATATAAAGGACTCCTGTGTAAGGATCTGCGTGGGCACCTATGAGTGATGAGCCCATGATCTGAACACTTACACAATTTCGTCGTCTAGGTGTTTGTGTGTCCTTTGTTGGTTGATTGTTAGTTTTTTGCTAATTTTTGTATGGTATTTATGTGTCTTTGACTGTTTGTTTCTTGTTCCTTTTGTGAGTCTAGTAGCATATTCTTGTTGTCATGGCTAATAACTTACCAGCAAGCTACAATCAAATTAATGCATAGAATTGTTATGGTTAATATATATAAAGAAATATAAGATTTTAAAATGGGACCTTATTTTTTTGGTGGCCCTAGGCCCATGCCTCACCCAACTACCTTTATGGGCCGGGGGCTCTGATATATATGTGTATTTTGTAAAAAGATACTAGAATATACAAGAAATGAGTTTTTGGATATTCTAGTAGTTCAAATAAAACATATTGAAGTTTGTTCGTGGTTGATAATGAATAAGATAAGTTTGTTTGGTACTTTTGTCTTCTTTAACATTCATTTACTTGTTAAAGCATGCCTTAAAGTCTAAACACCTATGCTCATTTTTTTTTGTTTTCTTACGTTACATGATGAATGTTGGTCATTGGTGAGGGTTCTTAAAAACGTTTGAAAATTATATTAAGTATTTTCATTGCATTTTAAATAATTTTGAAAACTTGTATACAATCGGTGTTGAGTCCTTGCATTTTAAAGAGAAGACAAAGCAACGAAAACTCAAACACGCCACAAATATAACTTTAGATAATTTTGTCTCTCACGTTGTGTTTTTTTGAACGTTGAATTTCATTAAAAACACGCGATTCCTCAAAGCGAGGACCGCAAACACCAAACTACATCATCTCTGTCACGCTGTGTTGGCTCACAAAAGTCGACTTAAAAACGCTTCATTAATTTCCATCGTATTCTATCATGGACATATGTTCGTTAGATTGACTCAATGAGGCGCTCTATTAACCAATAAATCGTAAGCTACATGCAACTTCATAGATGTAAGACACGTATTTCTAAGAGACACTAGTTTCTTTCGTATTCTCGGTCTTGTATTAAACACACATGATTACATGAAATGTAAATAATAAACAAATCTAGAAGAAAAGTTGAAAGCCACCGCATGATAAAAAAAAAATTATTCAGGAGTAGCCAATACATAAAACGAATGAAGAAAACAAAAATTGCAATAAAAATGAACTTTACCAAGAAATTTGAAGGGTAGAGCAGACTACCCGAATACCCCTCAGCCTCCTAGTTTCACCCATGGTACATACCACAAGTTTATAGATAGTTATTGTTTAATTAGCTCGCATCATTGATTAAATCATCTCAAATCAATTATGATTTTAACTGTATCACATAAATTATATGCTAAGTAAAGAGGGTTTGAAATCACTTAGGGGTTGTTTGTTTTTTGCTCAGAAGCACTTGTGACATCTTTTGTCGACGCTATGCAAACGCGCGTAAACGTTTGGGGTCTGCAAATTGTTTGTTTTTTGGAAGATCTTTCATTCAAAAAGGTCTTCGTGACCTCTTCATGGTGCAGACTTGTTCCAAGGTCTTCTCCTCCGGTCTTCGTGACCACCACCGTCCACCACCACCACAGTTCACCACCAAACTGCTGTGAAAAATTAGTTTATTTAAATTTTAGTTTATTTCAGCAGCCTGCAGACGTTAACAAACAAACAGTCTTCTTACGGACTGCAGACTTTTGGTCCACCTCTTCTCCCACAGACCTTTTCCTGCAGAAAAAACAAACAGCACTTTTGTTAAGCAAGGTGAAGCTGTTGTAGAGCTACTCTGTTGAATTGGTAAAAAGCTCGAATCAGTGGAGTCTTAACAAGCCTAAGCTTGAGTCTGAAATATGAGTTGGTTATTTATCGAGCCTGAGCTCGGGCTTTACATATAAAGCTTGTTTATTCTCACGATCTTAAACTAGCCCAAACAAATTTTATATTATATATACACACACACACACACACACTATACCTAGTAGTTAAAATTGGCGAGTCGAGTTTGAGCTGAGCTTTGGGTTGTTTAAGCCAACGAAGTGAACTCGAACCAAGTGCCTAAAATGACGTTCGGGGCTTTTTGTGACGTTCCGGATCGGGTCACTGGTAGTCTCATGATGCCCGAATTTCCAACGGGGCAGTTATATAACCCGAGGATGACACGTTCGAGGGTCCGGTGACCGTAGAGACCGGCCCGGGAGACGGATACAGGGGGCCGAAAGGAGCTCCCTGGGCGACCTTCAACGTTGTTTAACATGATTCGATACGCGACAAAATGTTAAAAAGGCAATTTTACCAACTATATTATGAAAGTAGTCAAACTATACAATCTACCGAGTTGAAAATATATACAAATGACAGTTACAAAACAATCTATATCCGAGAACACCAACTCCAAATTTATAAAGGTAACCCTAACTATGGTGCATGTCAACATTTTCCAATTCCAATTCCAATGGTCATGGAAGGGCCTTGGAAGTTACCCTAACAAATACAATAAGGGCATGAGCCACCATGATCTCCAGCCTACATTAATTAACTCTCCATGACATTGATCCCGGAGACACATCACTTATCCAGTATCATTAACTCTCCATGCAGATGTAACATCGATCCAATGAAGCTTTTTCCGAGAACACCAGATCCAACTTTATAAGGGAAACACCGGCGCAAATCTAAGGAGAGGTTGATTAGATGTTGGAGCTGCAATGCTCAAAACAAAATATATTTTCGGACACCAACATCCACCAGCAACTGTATCATTAACTCTCCATGCAGATGTAGCATTGATCCAATGAAGCTTTTTCCGAGAACACCAAATCCAACTTTATAAGGGAAACACCGACGCAAATCTTAGGAGAGGTTGATGAGATGTTGGAGCCGCAATGCTCAAAACAAAATATATTTTTGGACTCCAATATCCACCAGCAACTGTAAAAGATTAACGAAGAATCCGCGCTCTCCACGATATGACAGGATAAACACGACGCCCTTGCAATTTTTATTATCAACAAAATAAAGGGCGTCGCTAACCATGATCTCCGCCAACAAAATCTAGCCGCATGGCCCTAGATTGATAACGTCGACCTCTTCGCCAGGCATAGGTGCTAGCCCCACCCATGTCAATTACCATTCTTCAACAAAACTTAATATTGAAGGGGCGAAACATGAATGAGGTTGATCACCTAAGCAAACCACCACTTCCATATTATAAACTACCATACCAAAGTTGCATTCTACACGTGTTACTCCACGTGCAGATGTAACATCAATCAAAGTAGTTTCATGAAGATGTAAAACCGATCCAAAAATAAGAGGAACCCAGTCACGATTTTTTCATTGTTAGCGAAGTTGCAGGATCATGCATACTCCCTTAATAAATAAGCACAAAGGCGGGTCTCAGGTCCATGTCATGACAAAAATTGGTAAAAAATCCCCTTGACATGCCATGCTGGAAGACCATCCCAACCACCACTATCGAAGAAATAGTTGGGGGTTGCAAAGAAGTAGCTGGATGCATTCTTCTACAACCTTTGGATCTTCCAGCATTAATATATTTCAAATCACATGACCAGACTGCCATTCTACACGTGTTACTCTATGTGCAGATGTAACATCGATCCAAGTGATTTCATGCAGATGTAACACCGATCCAACAACACTAAAAAACCATAACCTCCAACACGACTTTCATTTCAAACTTATGAAACGCCACGATTTTTTTCTTCATATAGACCCGTATAATATAAAAATCACGTATTTGTAACATTTCTAACTTGTGAACACTTGAGTTTTCTACCATACAAGGCTTGCATTGAATGGAAAATAAACAGGTTGCATGAAAAAGGGTTGGGGGCAAATTTTTTGGTGTAAACGGCAACATTCATCGGACATTTGCCATAAATACACACGACCAACATGAATTCAAGGAAGGTCTCAGTACCATTCAACGATCTTCTTTGAACAGTTTAGACTCAATCAGCAACCTATGAAGGTCGCTTATTCAATGTGGGATCTTGGTTGAAGGTCGCTTATTTAATGTGAGACCTTGAAATTCTTTTGTTGAAGGTAGCGGATCGAGTCAGCGACCGATCTACTTTCATTAGTTCTTTCATGCAACACCTTAAAACACTCTTCCATCTTGATTTTTACCTACCATTGAAAAAAATTCGTACTATTTAGATTATGCAGGTCGCAGACATATGTGATTTGTGAACTTGCTTAATATAGACTCATCATCATCATCATCATCATCATCATCATCATCATCATCATCATCATACTCAGTTAATCCCACCAATAGCAAAAGCTAAGGTAGGGTCTGAGGAGGGTAAGATGTAGAAAGCCTTACCTCTACCCCGTGGGAATAGAGAGGCTGCTTCCAATGAGACCCCCAGCTCGATAGTGGTTTTGTCTCAAGAGTCTTAAAGTCATGTTCTTACCAACAGTTGACGTATTTTGAATATGTATCTTCAAGTATTGATCCTGATGCACACTTAGGCACACTTAGGCACGGTGTCACTCACTATTAGAAAAGTGTCTCTTTTGCTACAAAAATTTTTTACGGAAAAAAAATGTGTGACAAATTTGGTATTGGGACTTGACACTTTTATCCTTTAATGTAAAAATTTATGTAGTGTTTGTTTGATATTAGTTGCTCCCTTAGCAGGGGTGTGACAACATTCTTATTCACATTCTTATTCGTCATTATAGCGGGTTTTTTATATATATTTTCTTTCCAATAAAACTTATAATACCTAAAGGTCGATTTTCAAATTACAAACAAACCATATGGACCATTGATGAAACTTTTTCCAATATATATATGGTTAGATCTTATCATAGGAAAATTTTATATACCAAAAGGCAAAAGATATGGCAAAAAAGCTTCTGCTACTCGGTCTACTTTTAAATCTTTTCATAGTCAAAGGTTTCCTAGCTCTCTTATTTTTATATTTATGTTTGTATGTGTTTGTTATAAGTTTGTACACTAATGTTGATAACATTTTGCTGATTTTATTTGTACTTGTTTGAATTTAGATGCACAAGCGGTAGGCGTGTGTTACGGTCGAAACGGTGATAACTTACCCTCCGAACGCGACGTGGTAAGCCTTTATCAAGGAAACAGCATAACCAAGATGCGGATCTATGATCCACATCAACCTACTCTTGAAGCACTCAGAGGAACCAATATCGAGCTCATGATTGGGGTCCCAAATGACGCCCTACAATCGCTCAACGATCAAAATGCCGCAGACACATGGGTTAGAGACAACATCCAAAGCTACTCCAATGTGAGATTCCGATACATAGCCGTCGGAAATGAAGTCGATCCTAATAACGAGAATAGTCAATACGTATCGTTCGTACTCCCGGCCATGCAAAACATTCTTACGGCCGTTAGAAATGCCGGTTTAGGTAACCAAATTAAGGTGTCAACCGCAACCTACAGCGGTCTTCTAGGAGCCTCGTCTCCACCAAGCAGTGGCGCGTTTCGCGACAACGTGCGAGGGTTTATCGAGCCATAATACAATTTCTAGCACAAAACAACCAACCTATGCTTGCCAATATCTACTCCTACTTTAGTGACCCGGGTTTAAATCTCCCGTACGCGTTGTTCACCGCCTCGCAACCAGTGGTGCAAGACGATGGCAACGGTCTGCAGTATTCTAACCTTTTTGACGCCATCTTAGACGCTCATTACGCAGCTCAAGCGCGCCTAGGTGGCCCGGATGTGGAGATTGTCGTGTCGGAGAGCGGGTGGGCTTCGAGTGGCGGTTCGGTAGCGACGGTACAAAATGCTGGAACGTATTATAGGAACTTGATTGCACATGTTAGAGGGACAAATGGAACACCGTTGAAGCCTGGAAGATCTATAGAAACATATTTGTTTGCTATGTTTGATGAAAACAACAAACCTGGAAACGAGGAAGAGAGACATTTTGGGCTCTTTACTCCGAATCAGCAACCTAAGTATGGTCAAATCAACTTCAATTAGCATTTCTTAAATGTCAAGGATTTAAAATAAGAAAAGTATAAGGGTTTTATAGCTATGTAATAAAAATTGAATAAAAGGGTGCATTGCATATATGTATCAATACAAACTCTATAATAAAAGTGTTTACTTTAACTTGATTTAATTATGTCTCTCACTCTATTCTTCTTGTAATACTTTGCTTGTATTCTAGTAATTATATAACACATGATTAACACGAATTACTTTTTGAGTTAGATCATATTGTTTTAAAGTAAACCTTAACAATTTCTAGTTAATTTGTTGGCATGATGTTGAATTATGAATAAATTTCAAATTGTTGGTGAAAAATACGGGTGGATCTATGTAGCCAACACAACATACATTGCAAACATATATTGCTTTTAGTGCTTGATCCTATAAGGTGACACATTACAGCAACATTATGTATTTAAATACACAATTTAGTTGTGTTCAAGCCGAAAATTATAGTTTGTAATATATTGTCAACTATTTGCAGAAATTTTATTTTAGAGAAATAATTACATTATGTACGTCTCTCTCTATATATAGGGTGGGGTCCGGCCAGTGGCGGATCTAGATCGAAATCTTAGGGGTAACGTTTATACTTTTTTTACCGTATTTTCATACAATGTATAAAATATCAATAATCTCTTTCAGTATTTGTGGAGTCGTTAACTTATTATTATTATTATTTTTGCACCATAATGTATACATTTTGGTCTCAATACCCGTATCGGAAATTAAATGTACCCGATTTATACCCGAAACTTGAAACCGGTTATACGCTATACCCACCCGGTTATACCCTATACCAATTTTTTTTAATACTTGGTAAAATACCCGAATTTTTAAAGTATAATTATGTGTACTACGCCGGTAAGGTTTTGGGGTAGCGGGTGCTACCCCTAATTACAATATATGTCCGCCACTGGGTCCGGCTACAAAGTCCAAATTTCCTAAAAAGTGACAAAGTAAGAGTATGGTAAAACATCATCATAAAGCACTCAAAATCCATAGATAATAGAGTGGAACTTATTAAAACATCATATTCAAACCCTAACAGTCCATAAAAACTTCAAAACACAACATGTAATCAACATAAAACACCATATTGTCAGATAAAACACAATACGGTTATATATTCGATCAATAGAGCCTCATCATCCAAAAATCAAACAAAACCCACAAATAACAGTGTTGATTACTAAAACATCATATCGGAACCCTGAGAGTTCATAAACTAATCTAAAAGCCCATATGACTTTGTTTTAATAAGAAAAAAATAAAAAAAAAGCCTAAGAAATGCAAAAAAAAAAAATCTACAAAAAATAATTTATTTGTTTGAATGGCTTCTACAAGTGTTTATATGTAATAGCTCTGAAAAAATATGTAAAGATTTTTATTCTATTCAAAATACCGACATCAATAACGTTATACTTATTATTATTGGAACTGACACCAATATTAATTTTTATGGTTTACAATGTAAAACACGTTCTTTTGAACATATTGATCATGACTTTACACCACTTCCGGTACCATACAATACATAACAACGGAATTTCACTGCATAACAAAACGATCTGATACCGACTGACTACCCGTCGCATTGTGGGGGCAAATCTACTAGTAATGCTCATAACGGTACATGAATAGACATGTATTATTTTAAGGTAATTGAAAAAAACTGTAATTTATAAATATTGTATTTTCTTATACATAATCTTTTATACCAAAGTACTTGTAGCTTATTGTAACACCCCATTTTGTGGACAAAATAAAAATTATGAAACTTATATATTGTCGAACGAGTAAGATGGTTATTTGCAATGTGAGATACTCAAATGAACTTGGGCTAGTATAAGAGACCGTTTAATAACAATAACCAAATAGATTATATTTGAACCATGCTCCGTTTTTAATGAAACTTAGGTCGACGCGTAGATAAAAATTAGCTCGTCTTAAGAGTATATTCGAAATTTTGATAACACGTTATAGTTTAAAAGTTATAAGAGTTAAACGACTGAAGCAGCTAAAATAATTATAATAATAAAATAATAATATTTATAATTTGTGATACTATGACAAAGTGTACGTATGGAGTGTGGTAGTGTAATGGAAATGTGATTTTAATTAATCAATCTCACATCATTTGTTGAATGTAAAGTTGCACAGTCTCACATTGAAAGTTTAGGAAAAGGTTAATTCCTGTATCCCACATCGAAGTGAAATGAAAGTTAGCGTAAAGAAGGAAGCACCCTAGTAGGTTATTTCCGTCCCACATCGACCAAAGGAAAGAAACCACCGTCCATTATAAGTATATAAATAGGCACCTTCATTGTAACATATGCTTATATAAGTTAATGTGGGAACTCTCTATTATAACAGGATTCTGAGCCTACGATACCCCGTTTGGTATTTGATGAGATTGGGTACTGAATATACAATTCCGCATACCCAAACCCGGCACAACGCTGGCGCGCGGAAGAAAGCCATGCGCAGGATCTGGTCAAAGCTCATTAAATGCACAGTCAATAGTCAAGGACCGGTCAAGGCGAATATCATGCATGGTCAATAGCCATGCATGAATCACGTAACTACACCAGTTAAGGCGGTATTCGATTCCACTGTTTCCTTTAATCTAGCTTTCCATATATCACCGTATTAACATAATTAAGGGTGATGGAGACAACCTAACCACGGTTAGGACTTGGGTAATGGTGGCATACGGACTCTCCTATAAAAGGGATCACACCCCCAATTGGAGAGGACACTTTCTATTGACCTGGAGAGCTATCATACTAGATAGTATCCCCATTCACCCCGTTTTTGTTATAAACAACTACCTCGAGTAGTCGTCTCCACACCCATACTTTCACTCTTATTTGCAGGTATCCCCAAGCCGTAGCTGTTAGTGAAGGATCAACTCTGTAGTAACTCATAATCTTACCATCCCTAATCGGAGGTGAGACTATTTGTTTCTTCAGTATTGTTAATAGTCGTTTTTGGAGTACGAGTAGGAGCATGAGTAGGGAGACTCTACATCAACGTGCCGTAGATAGTTGTAAGGTATGTTCCCATTTAAGTTACGATTAGTTAATAATTATTTTTATTAGTATTATTAGTTATAGTTATTAGTAGTAGTTTAATGTTATTATTTTTAGGTATTAGGGTTATTATTATTAAGGGTGGGTATTGGGTAGCTTAGCCTTAGTTAGGCATGGATTGATCTCCCATGCTGAAATAAGGTAGCGCTAACCAATATCCAACTATAATAATAATTAGTTAGATGTATCATTACCTAACCTAGTGTTGTATAATTGTATCAGGACATTGAAATATTACCTGGTTGTATTAGCGTTTCAAGTGCTAAAGGACTAATAAAGAGGTGAGTGTTACATACCTCTAGAAGTGTATATATATATATAGGGTTAGGATCGTGTGAGAACCACATTGAGTTGTGAGAACTAGAGAACTCTTGTGGACCATTGATTGTGATGATCCTATGGTTAAGATTTAATCTAGATGTTTTTTTTGTCTTTACATGCCAATTAAAATATTATTAGTATATTTTAATACAAAAAGTACATAAAAGGGTATTTAGGTAAAACCACCATAAAAGAGAAATAATTATTATATTAGTATTTTAATTTTTATTTAGTTATTCAAAAAAATCATTTTTTAAAGAAAACTAGTGAGATGCACCTTATATTTTACGCTGGTGTAATTATTTTTTATTTCATTATTAAAAATAATCATATTTTTTAAACTTTATTTTATTTTTTTAATTAAAATAATTTAATTCTTTTAATAAAAATACTTTTTTAAAACAAAAAAACAAATATGTGCATTTTTTGTCGTCTCTACTTCGTTTTTACAGTTTACACCAGTGTTTACACACATCTATATAAAAAACAACCATCCATGAATCTGTTTTAGTTTTACACTCGTCTAATTATTTACACCAGTGTAAATCTGCCAAAACAAAGTGTGAATAAAAAAACAAAACAAAACTGGTGTGATTATTTACACCAGTGTTTTACTCACATCATACTACACTATTGTAAAAAAAACCCACAACGTCTATAATTTTTGTGGCATTTACACCGGTGTTTACTCCCATCATACTACACCATTGTAAAAAAACCCACAAACATCAACAACCAAAATATATTGCATAATTCGTATTTACACTAGTACTTTTCTTACATTACATCAGTGTAAAAAAAACCCATAACATCAACAACAAATATATTACATCAGTGTAAAAACCCAAACATCTATAAAAACAAAAAAAATGTATTTCACTAATATTTTCTTTACACTTGTACTTTTCTTACATTACATCAGTGTAAAAAAAACCCACAACATCAACAACAAAATATATTACATCAGTGTAAAAAAACAAACATCTATAAAAACAAAAAAAAATGTATTTCACTATAATAATAATAATAATAATAATAAAAGAAAAAAAACAATAATAATAATAATAATAATACCTATTGTGGGTATCTTCATCACCATCACCATCAACCCTCAACCACCACGGATCCACCACCCTCAAACCCTGTTCAGATCGAACCAAGCACCCTTACATATACTCCTTAACTTCCAAGTCATCGTTCATAGCATTTCTCAGTGTCTTTTCTCTTTTAAAAAAGTATAACCGTAAAACTTCTAGAACAATCTGTACCTAAATGGCGACGATCATCTTCTTCGTTCGTCTACCGCCCGTCTCCGCCGTTACCGCAGCCACGAAACCACCTGTCTTCAACCCCACGCCATCCGCCGCCCTATCACCCCAAAAACCACCGGTCACCATCAAACCCCCACCTTATCACCCCCAAGACTCCGTTCGCTGACCAGATCGATGTGCAGAATAAAGAACAGAGTGATTTTCTTGTGTTTTTTAGAGAGAGAGAAAGAGAGAGAGAAAGAGAGAAGAGAGAAAGAGGAGAGAGAGAGTGTGTTGTTTTTAAAAAAAATCTGCAAAAATATAATTATAAAGGTGGTTGGGTGGGGTGGGGTGGGGTAGGGGAGGTGTTAAATTACTATGATACCCTCCTATTATTATAATGCTAATATGTGTATGTGTGGTCTAGATTAGTTCTCTAGTTCTCACAACTCAGTAGAGTTCTCATATGATCCGGATCCTATATATATATATAATATGTGCTGATTATGTGTTAGAACTATATGGGTGTTATTATAGTTCTTAATTGATCACGTATAATTGAATGTTAATTATGTTAGTATATTAGTATATGTTGAATCAGATGGGAGTTTTCTGATTTAACATGAGATCGCAGGGAGTTAGCGATCTTGGTGGATTATTGGATTCAGATGGGTGTTTTCTGATCCAATAAATTGTATTTGAATGTTATAGTAGGTTATGTTGAATCAGATGGAGTTTTCTGATTTAACATGAGATCGCAGGGAGTTAGCGATCTTGGTGGATTATTGGATTCAGATGGGTGTTTTCTGATCCAATAAATTGTATTTGAATGTTATAGTAGGTTATGTTGAATCAGATGGGAGTTTTCTGATTTAACATGAGATTGCAGGGAGTTAGAGATCTTGGTGGATTATTGGACTCAGATGGGTGTATTCTGATCCAATAAATAATCGCATGGGAGTTTTGCGATATAGACCATATTGAAGTGGTATGGTTCTAAATTGTTGTGTGTCATTATCGTGGTTATGTGACATGGTGATCCAATGTACACTCACTTAGCGAAAGCTAACCGGTAGTTATATGTATATACTTTCAGGTAGTCCATAAGCAGAAGGGTTGGACCAGATCAAGTCTTGCAGTTAAAGGATCGAACGTGTTTTTGGATGAAATATCATGAACGATAGTCAAACTTGTTTTGGCAAACTAATGATTGTAAAATAATATTCCTAATGGAATATAAGTTTGACATTTTGTGTGACTAAATTGGGACCTTCCGCTTAAACTCTGATATAAAACATGTTAGAAAAAAAAATTGGGTGTTTCACCTATATATGTGTATATACAGTGGCGGATCTAGAATATAATACACGGGGTAACATTTTATAAAAATTATTTTAAGAGGTAACAAAAAATTTGTTTTAGGAGTAACATTTTATAAAAATACCTTAAAAAAAACATTTTTTTTTCACTTCGCCAGAAAAATCAAGGGGTAACAGATGTCCCCCCTAATCCTTAACTACATCCGCCCCTATGTATATATATAATGGTGTTCTTTCTCAAATAGTCCAGAGTTCTTGCATTATGGTACACAAAGATGTAGATTTAGGAGTAAGATTATTAGGTGTATGATTTAGAAGTTCAAAAAAAAAAAAAATTGTTACACATATACCTTTATGGTGATATACAAACTACAAAGGGTGTAGATTCATAAGTATAATTAAGGGGTGGTGAGTTACCTATTATATATATACTTAAAATGCATGGTCGTTGTATCATGCATTTTAATATACACCGCATGACTTTTATAAATTGACGAATCTCACCTTTAAATTTCTATTTTAATAAAAACTAAGTTTTTAACTTCATAAAAATTATACTCTACTTTTTAATTTGACAAAAAGCTCATACACTTTATAACTTCAAACTTTTGACATGTAATACATTCTACCCCAAACTTTGCTATAATATCAAAAATAACCCTCTAACTTTGTATATGTCACTTTGACCCCCTTTAGGTTTCTAAGGTTTCGGCCTTATCGTAGAACTATTTTCTTATGTTTTTATTTTTTTGGATGTGTCGGTATAAATCCGAGTTCGTCTACGCTTTAACTTTTTTTTTTAAACGAGCTAGGTCAATTATAAAATGTTACATTTTGATGTAAATTTTGTTTGGAAACAAATCCGGTGAAATGTAAAGTCAACTCAAATATAAAACGTTTTCATTCGACGGTGTAAATTCGTGTTACCTACGTTTCTGATATAAACTGTGTTTGGAAACGAGTCGGCTAAAATATAAACAGTTTTTTTTTTTTTTTTGACGGCATAGATCCGAGTTACATACGTCTTTGATTTAAACTGTGTTCGGAAATGTGACGACTCAAATATAAACGTTTTCATTTGACAGTATAACTTAATATGCATGGTCGGTAGCACATGCCACCCACAAAAAAGACAAAAAAAATAATTAAACTTCTAGAAATGACAACAATAGCCCTTATACTTTTAAAGTTTACATTTACATTTCTTATTTTTTTAAAAAAAACTTTAAATAAATGTTATTTTCATCCCTTCAGTTTCAACTTTTCAAACTTACATCCCATAATATTCTTTAGCTTCAAAGAAAAAAAATATTTTCTCACTTAGTTATTTTTATCTATGTGTCAATATAAGTTCACGTTTCGACGTAAATTTCTTTAGAAGCGAATGGGGCCAAATATAATGTGTTTCAATGCTTATTTTTATGTACGTTTTTAGTTGGTCTACATTTTAACGTTTTAATTTATGTGTCGGTATAAATTCACGTTTTGATATAAATTCTTTTTCATAAACAAGTCTGGTCAAATAAGATTGTTTTTTTGTTTGTCTACGTTTTAATTTAAACAGTGTTTGGAAACAAGTCAGGTCAAATATAATACGTTTTCATTCGACGGCATAAATTCGAGTTATTGTATATTTTGATGCCACTAAGTTTTGATGCAAAGGTACGGGTGGTGTAGTGTTAGGTGGACCCATCACTAAACGGACCAACCCGAGTTCGATTCCATTTCTTCGGTAACCGCAACACGTGTTTTCGTATGGTTAACACACACATAACGTGACACTGTTTAAAGCGTCGCCGCTGCAACGCGCGGCCATAATCTAGTTTTAAAAAAGTATGCTCATCAACATGGTATTTAGCAGGGGCCATGCAAAGTTTATGGCATATCAAAAAGAGGTGATGAATGAGTTGACTATATAATTTTCAATGGATTTTGTGTGTACGTTGGATTGGCCTATTTTTCTTTGTTTACCGATTAATTCCCTTTAAATACTCGTCTGACTTTAGGTTTTTATAAGTGGGATGAATGAGATGGAGTTGAAAAATAACGAGTATGAGAATAATTTTATAGAGAGTGTTTTTAAGATTACAAGTGTTTATAAAAAATGCACTACAAAAAAAATGTCATTTAGTGGCACACGTTTTTAATGGCATTTAGCGTATGTGACACTAATAAGGTTTTTAGTGACACTTGCTTAACACATACTTTTAGTGGCATTTAAATGTCATGCCACTAATTTTGTTTTTAGTGACACTTTAGGTGTGCCATAATTGTTTATTATGCACTTTAGTGGAATTTATTTTTGTGCCACTAATATCATTTTGTTAAAGGTACCACTAGGTGCGACAAATGTTGACACGAACCGTACTCGACATGAAAAAAGGTTTTGGGTCGACAAATACAACCCATTTAAAAAATAGGTTGGGTTCAGGTTGACTCGTATAAAAGCAATCCATTCTTTCTTACTGCAAGAAGTTAAGACATATGAAGAAAGAAGAATGATTGATTGAACATCAACAAATAGGTTGCGTTCATAAAAGCATTAGGCTAGTTCTTCTGCCCGTTCTACGTCGACGGACGAAGACCACGTCAGACACGCTGACGCTGGTCCTTCCACCCGTTCTACGTGAGCGAAGCAACCTGCGTCTGCGACAATGACGCCAATCAACTCGCCCGTTCTACGTCAGCGCCAAGCCTGACACGAAACGAAGCTTCCTTGACACAAAACGTAGAAGCTTCGTCGACACAGCTGAAAGATACCTTTCAGGGTAGCATCGAGACACACACTCCAGGGCATGTCTACTGTTCCTGACACAACAGGCTGCCCGTCAGAGTCTGCGACCAATCAAAGGCTGCGCTTGGTCTGACTACCATAAAGGACGATGACGTGGCAGCTCCCCAGCCAAGACATCTCTGACAGAAGACTTTATCAACCTCCACTTGTCTCCAGGTTCTAGAAGAAGAGATGATTAGCGCCCCAATAAGCCAACGGGTGGACGCCACGTGGATTTTTGACAGGACGGTAACATCCCCCTTTCCCCTTTTCACACAAACCACGTGCACCAAATAGGGCTTATGAATTTGTGCCGGAGACTAAGAGACCCTTTTATTGGTATCGTTTCTCCCACGATAACTCCTACTGAAAAGCCTAGGAGCACATCGTACTTTTCCAATCCTTGTTTTTATTTCCAACGTTTAGAGGCTCGGCTCTTCTAACCGGTTGTCTCTTTACTTCCTTGGTGTGACATCCGTCACCTTCGCCTTTCGTCAAACTGACAATAATAGCCCTTTAGATATTTCCATTATAGTCCCTACATGTTTCGTCGTTTTCAAATTTAATTTTAGAGCGAACTAAAATTTTATCATTTATACGTATTATGGATCGGGTATAAGTTTTAATTAAATGAGTATGTTGAATCGTAGTCGTAAAAGATTCTATAAAAAAATATATAGTTTAGTTTAAAAAGTTTTAAGGTTAAATAACTCAACTTGTTTAAGTTTATATAAAGGAAAAACAAACTGGGTTAATAAATCTAACTGCAGGGACTAAGCATGCCAATACTTGAAAGTTGAAATATTTTTCTTAAAACCCAGATCTGCGCACCCCTCTGTTCCGTTCAAATGTGGTGGTCGGATTCCGGCAACTATTCCTTTCCGGCGGCCCTTCAAGTACCTATAATGACCTCTTAAACTCAATTTAATGCGAGGATTGACTGCTTCATTCATAAACGGCTATTTATAATCATAAAAACCTGCTTTAATCACGGGTTAATCGAAGTTAAGCACCAAGAAATGTAACCGGTGAGTTTAAAAAAAAAAAAAACAAGTCTAATCGCTTTGAAACAACATTTTTACTATAAATTGGCAACATCTGATTATTCCTCAACCTTTTTATCATCTTAAACCGTGTAATAAACGCTCTGATCGTAACCTGAAGTTGCTGAAATCCATCTCCCAGGTCCGGTTTCGTTTTCGTTCAAAACCGTCCATTGCGACATTGTAAGTCTTTGTTTAACATCATTTTACAATCGGCTTTAGCCGTAGATTGAAAGCCCTAAACTTCCTGTTGTTAATCGTGAGTTATCATTATCAATTATGATTTCTAGGGTTAGGGTTCTTGATGTTAATTGGGGAAGAAGATAGGATAGCTACAATTGTTAAAAAAGATTTCGTTTCAATTTCTTAAACAAAAGCAAAGTTGGTCTAGTGGTTAAGTTGCTCATGTTATACAGAAAGAGGCATGGGTTCGAAACCCATGACCAGCATCCCCTTTCTTATATTTTTGTTCTTTTTAGCTAGTTTCCTATTAACTATATTTAGATTATATAATAATTATTTATAATTCTTATAAGTTTGAAATATTTATAATAAATTCATTTTTACTCCAAAAATTATGAAAATTTAGAAGTAGCTTCTTGACACCTCATAGAAAATTATCCCACTTTTAAATTCTGGAAAATGTTTTATTTTTATATTTTTATAGAATTAAATTGTTTTAATCCATATTTAATTGATAAAAAAATTCATTTTTAATGATTTTAATCTCAAAATTTTTGATAAATTATTTTTAATCATTATGAACTGAAATAAAAATATTTGGTTCAGAAAACATTTATTTTTATTAATTTTCCTATTTTTAATCATTTAAACATGATTTAATATCATTAAATCAGTTTTAAATATAAATAAGTTTATAAAAATTATGAGAAAATTATTTTCATTAATTTACATAAGAAAGCATCCATTTTCTATAAAAATAGCATTTTTGGGTCATGTCTTGTATTATTAACATTATTTATGTTTAATTAGACATAATTAAACATTTATTTATTTATACTATTTAAATATCTATTTTATAAATATTTTTCTTATAAAATAGAAATATTTCTATGTTTGAAAATCTTAATCACCATTTGTTGGGTCATGGTGTAACTCATAAATATTTATTTAAACAATTATGATTATTGTATTTATTTACAATAACTTAGTGAAAGTAATTAATTAAATTACTCTGTCTTAATTATTCAAACATATTTGTTTCTATCTAAATATTCAATTGGTAATAATTATATTACCTAAAACACATTACACACTTTGATATATTTTTTTTGACATAAAACTTTCACACCAACGCGGTTTATCATAAAAACTCTAATTCCCCAAATTGACTTAGCAACCCTAATGCCTTAGACTCTAGATACCTTAGACTTTTTAGACACTTCCTTATTAGTATTCTTACACATTATAGGTTGAATTCCTCGGAATTCCCATTACTTAGCTCACGACCGCTTAAGTGGATTTTGATCGCTTTCGCAAACTGTGAGTATATCTTTCCCCTTTTTACTGTTTTACTATTTTGGGGTGACTCATGTACCTATATATTAATCAAGTTTCAATTTCTTATACTTAATGCAATTCTCATGTGTGTTTGCTTTATGTTAATTGGTGTGTCTATGACTTGTCAAAATCATTAACCGCTGGGCGGCCTAGCTTTTCAATGAATAGTACTATGGTATACCCCCTTGAGACTCTGTTGAGAGAATCTTGGTCATTGTCTTGTTAATTCATTATTCAGTTGGTTAGTCATGTGTTAGTCATTATTCTCAGGTTTGGTTTTGAACGGATATTACTTATTACATAATTGCAAATGGTACCGCACATGAATTGCTAAACACTTTTCTTACTATATATATATATATATATATATATATATATATATATATTCAACCAGGGTATGCTCACCAATACAAATTTTGTATTGACCAAATTATTTTGTACATGTTTCAGGTTGTTTTGAGATGCATCCTTTAAGCTTTCGGATTTATATTAGATTTTGATTCATTGTATTTCAATTTAGTTGACAGTTAGAATCGTTGTATTGCATTTCAATGTAATAAATTATTTAATCAATGTATTCAAATTTACACTTTAGTCCATGAGCTATTGAACAATCGTCACTACGTGACACCTCGACGTTTCCGCCATCGGTTGGGGTGTTACACTTGGTCTTATTCATAGACCCACATTTTCAAATATACACTTTCTAAACTAAACCAACTATTTACCCTGTGGATTCACTACTTGGATCAGCCCTGACCCGGTGATCTAGGATTCGTGTTTCTTCAAGAATACATTTTTATATGTTTTAGGCTTGTTGAGGGCTAGTTTAGGATGTTTCCTCATGTGCTTTTGAAAATCATGGATTTATATAGGTAGTTTTGATAAAGATCTTATTGTTTAGAATTGAAAGTTGAAATCTATCTTTATGATGCCAATTTTGAGGCAATAATAGCATGCTTTGCAAATTTGGGTGTTGAATGAGATAAATGTTGAAAGTTGGGTTTATGCATTTTAGGATGGTGAAAGATGATTAAGTTCAGTGTGTAAAGGGAGATCCAATGTTTTTGATGTGAATAGGCACATATTGTTAGCAATCATTCCAGCAATCATTCCATAGTTAGCACTCCAATTAACATTATTATGGAAGTATTATGGGCTGAGGTGTTGGGCCAGGGGGAGTAGAAGTATTATGGGCCGAATGGTGTGAGGAGTTTGGAGATGGGGCCGGTTCGGTGGTGAGTGGTGTTTGTGGAAATGTGAAGTTTGTATGGGGCAAGTCATCACAGAAGGTGGGTGTGGATTTGGGGTCGGTTGAAGATGCCATGGGAAAAACGGTCTCGGCAAATGTCACATGTCGGGAAAATATGGTTTTGTCGGTTGAAATTTCAAGGCACCTGTAACCCCGATAATTTGCGGGGTATCCCAAAAAAAGACATAGGAAGGATTTTGGGTGGAGTTTGTGTGGTCAAGTCGATGACTCATTGGGGTAACAAGCGCACTCGAAGACCCTAAGATGGTCATAGGATGGATGACGTTGGTAAAGAGCGGAGCATGGGTAAAGTTGTGTAAGGTCTTGGTGGGTATTTGATCGGTGTCGAGGTCCCGATCAAAAATAGAGAGATAATGTACCTACTCACCTAAGACTAGCAAGGGTAAGAAGGGTGTCGAATCCACGAGGAGTTAGTGGATGGTAACAAATTTGTGTTGATGTTGAACTTAAAAGTCATTGTTGAGTTTGTTTTTAATTAATTCTAAAACTTAATTGAACAAAATTAAATAACAAGTTGTCACGTATATGAAGAAATATAGTCACTTTCGGCTTTTGGGGTCTAATCAATCACTTAACTTATAATTTACTAATATGTCTAACAAATCACATAGACATGATTCGTGCACTTTTAACAAAAATCAAATAGTTCATCATTAATCAATCACGTAGGGACATAATACAATCCTATAGAATTTCTCTATAAAAGAATGACCATCTTGGTGAATCAAACATAAAACGTCTTTTAGATTAATATTAAAATAGCAACACAAACACAATTGCAAACATTACTCGAGTATGAAAACAATTGTCTAATGTTCAAACACATAACAAAACAAAGTCTTACAAGTGATGAATAAAGACCCCTAACCCGATTGTGACTACAAGTGAATTAGCCACTCATGATTGGGTTGATTGAAGCAAAAGCATATATGAACTCCATACCAATTTGTTTACCAATTGATAATGATCACTATCCTTGATCTCCAAATTCTCCTCAAAGTCTGCGACCACCCTCCTTTTTCTCCAAAAATATGAATCCTCCAAAAAGTCAATGTCCCCTCCAATAAGTAACTGCTTTTATAACTTCCTTTTTTTTTTCTTTTTGTCGAACCCTCATGTGGACCCCAAAGAAAAATTCTGATGTCCCTCATTCTTTATTTTTCCTTTGGCCCAAGCTTTACATCAACAGCCCATTTAATCTTTTAATAATTATTTTCATGTAATTAGTACTTAAGCCCACATATAGTTGTCTTGAGTAGTTCCAGCCCAATTAATTAGTCAGCTTCAAATATGAATTTGAGAGGACGTCCTTGCAATTTTCTTTAGATATCGCTTTAACTCGATGTCGTCTTGAAACCTACAAAACACAAAAGCGATACTAAGTAGTCTATTTTGTAACAAATCGGTGCAATTAAAAGCTAAATAATATGAAATAACATGTATACAAATTGCACCGATCAGTATTATGTTGTGAAGGTAACACGCCGTGTGAATGGCTTCAACCCAAAAGCGGGGTGGAAGGGAGGCGTGAAGTAGGAGAGAAAGCATGATGTCGTTTAGACGACGAATCATGCGCTCCGATTTACCATTTTGTTGAGATGTGTGAGGACAAGAAAAGCGGAATTGAATTCCGTGTTTGTTGAAAAAATCAATAAAATTATGGTTATTAAATTCCCTACCCATGTCACATTGAAACTGTTGTATGTTGAGTTTGAATTGGGTTTTAACAAAGTTGTGAAAGTTTGTAAATTTGGTGAAAACTTCAGATTTGAATTTTAAAGGGTAAACCCAAGAATATTGGGTGAAGTCGTCAATTAGCACCATATAATATTTATAACCAGCGGTGCTAACAACGGGGGAGGTCCATAAGTCACAATGTACAATGGAAAAGGGCATGGAGGTGGTGGTGATAGAATCAACAAATGGAAGGCGTTTATTTTTGGCCAACTGGCAAGCATGACAAACAAAATTAGGTTCAAGCTTATTACATGGCAAAATATTATTAGAACTAAAATAATCCTTAACGTGGCGACCCGGATGCCCGAGCCGATCATGCCACGAGTGGGAAGAAGAAACGGAAACTAATGCTTGGGCCAGTGTGCTCTTATTGAAGGAATAAAGTCCACTGGAGCTATTGTGGCGGCCCAGTGGCGTGCCATCCCTGTAATCCTTCACAGAAAAGCCAAATGGGTCAAACTCGACAGAAACACAGTTATCAATGGTAAACTGCCGAACGGAAATAAGATTACGAATAAAGTGAGGGTTGTATAGGACATTATTGAGTTGAAAGTTTTTGTTGGGTGTTTTTAGGGTCGTGCTACCGGATCCAAGAACCTGGAGACGATTGCCATTACCAACCAATACGGACTTTATATGAGAAAATGGTGAGAGATTAGAAAGAGTACCTTGATCAAGTGTAACGTGTGAGGTTGCCCCAGTGTCCATGTCCCAATTTTCATCTTCACGATCAACGGAGAGAGCTTGAAACGCCTGAGCAATCTGAGATGGGTCTAATGCGTCCAAGTGTGTAAGATGGGCTTCAGCGGACTGATTTGTGGATGCATTGGATTGGGCCGCAGGTTGACTGGGCTGCTGTTGGGCCATGGATGTGACAATCGCCACCCTTGTTTTTCTTCAAGTTGTCAATTGTAGCCCTTCATGTATGAATGTTTCTATTTTAGTCCATGTAAGTTTTGTCATTTTTAAATTAAATAAAAAAAATGAATTTTTTTTTTATAAAAATGGGTAATAAATAAATGATAAGTAATATATTATCCTTTTGTATTTCCAATGATGAACATGAATGATTTTTGGAGTTATGTTTTACTATATATTTATTTAGTAAACAACAACCTCATTTCAATTTCTTTGTGTGGACTTCAACATATGCACAGCATCAACAAAACAAAAAAACCTTTTTATATATCCTACCCTGTGTATATATATAATATATATAAACAAGATACCTAATGATATTAACCGAGCACTGAATATGTCAATTGTATTCTTGATTCTTTATTTACTCACAATTTCATTGTGTATCTAAGAAACAATTTCATTTCAAACATAATACATCGTATGCACTACTGGAGGTACTGGACAATTATATAAGTAGTTAGCTTGGTAATTTTACTCTCATGTAATATATATCCCAGCCCAAAAGTCGGAACACCTCCCACCTGCCCCACACTTTTCCGGCGAGCCAAATCCGGCGACCGGAGTTATCTCCGGCGAATCATAAAACAAGATTTAATGGTTGTTTTCAGTTTTTTCGTTCACAATCCTTTCATCTCCATTAAGTTTTAAACTGTTACAATAATTAATCACACGAATTAAGATGATTAACACCCGTCAATTAAGATAAAGGTTTGGTAACCGTCAGCATTAAGACGACCATGCCTTGAATGGGTCTGAAACGTTTTTGCCATTTTAAATTGAATCTATCATTGAGTTCAGAAACATTTTTCGCATCTAAACCCACAAACTAAACGCACAAATCATGTCTGGAAGCCTACAGATTTGCGAGCCAAGTCTTGACTATGATTCGCTTGTTTTGTCACAAATCGATCGTGTAAGTGCAAATTATTTATGCCGTTTTAATACTTATATAGTCCTCTTCAAAAGCCCTCCATAACAGATTCGTTATCTTGCTTGATTTGGGTTATTGAATCTTAGGGTAGGGTTAGGGTTTATGTGTGATATTGGGGAAGAAGATGATGTTTTCTAATAATATAAATATAATTTTATTTCAATCTTTCCAACATGTCTAGTTAGTGGTGTAGTGGTTAGTGTGTTGCATTGCTTGGGAAGGGACTTGAGGTCGATTCCCCCATCAAACATAATGTTTTTTTTCTGATTTTTTTTTAATTATTTCATAAATTATATAATATGATTAAATCTTAAAATATTCATAATAAATTCATTTTTGATCCAAAAATTATGAAAATTTAGGTGTAGCATCTTTACACTATAAAGAAAATTATCACACTTTTACTTTGTGAAAATTATTTAATTTTCATTATTTTATTAATTTAAATTGTTTTAATCATAATTAATTGATAAAAAAATTCATTTTTAATGATTTTAATCTCAAAATTTTTGGGTAATTATTTCTCATCATCAAGGACTGATATAAAAATTATTGGTTCAGAAAATATTTAATTTATGATTACTGTTTACAATAATTAATTTAAGTAATTAACTAAATTATTTTGTCTTAATTAGTCAAAACATATGTTTACCTAAATATTCAATTGGGAATAATTATATTACCTAAACAGCATTTACAAACTTTTATATATTATTTTTGACGTACAACTGTTACATTAACGCGATTTATCATAAAAACTTTAATTTCCCCAAATCGACTTAGCAAACCCTAATGCCTTAGACCCTAGTTACCTTAGACTTTTTAGACACTTCCTTATTAGTATTCTTACACATTATAGGTTGAATTCCTCGGAATTCCCATTACTTAGCTCACGACCGCTTAAGTGGATTTTGATCGCTTTCGCAAACTGTGAGTATATCTTTCCCCTTTTTACTGTCTTACTATTTTGGGGTGACTCATGTACTTACTATCAAGTTTCTATTTCTTTTACTAAATGCAATTCTCATGTGTGTTTGCTTTATGTTAATTGGTGTGTCTATGACTTGTCAAAATCATTAACCGCTGGGCGGCCTAGCTTTTCAATGAATAGTACTATGGTATACCCCCTTGAGACTCTGTTGAGAGAATCTTGGTCATTGTCTTGTTAATTCATTATTCAGTTGGTTAGTCATGTGTTAGTCATTATTCTCAGGTTTGGTTTTGAACGGATATTACTTATTACATAATTGCAAATGGTACCGCACATGAATTGCTAAACACTTTTCTACTATATATATTTAAACAGGGTATGCTCACCAATACAATTTTTGTATTGACCAAATTATTTTGTACATGTTTCAGGTTGTTTTGAGATGCATCCTTTAAGCTTTCGGATTTATATTTAGATTTTGATTCATTGTATTTCAATTTAGTTGACAGTTAGAATCGTTGTATTCATTTCAATGTAATAAATTATTTAATCAATGTATTCAAATTTACACTTTAGTCCATGAGCTATTGAACAATCGTCACCACGTGACACCTCGATGTTTCCGCCATCGGTTGGGGTGTTACAGATTGGTATCAGAGCCATGGTTATAGGGAATTAGGTTATTAGAATCGTCACTACTACTACTACTACTGCTGCTGCTGCTGCTGCTGCTACTACTACTACTGCTACTACTACTACTACTACTACTACTACCACCACCACCACCAACTACTACTACCACCACCAACTACTACTACCACTACTACCACTACTACTACCACCACCAACTACTACTACCACTACCACTACCACCACCAACTACTACTACCACTACCACTACCACCACCAACTACTACTACCACTACCACCACCAACTACTACTACCACTACCACCACCACCACCACCACCACCACCACCACCGCCGCCGCCGCCGCCGCCGCCGCCGCCACCACCCACCACCACCACCACCACTACCACTACCACTACTACTAATAATAATAATAATAATAATAATAATACATGAACACCATCATCGGACCACCATCGAACCCACCACAAGCCACCATCGAACCCACCACAAGCCACCATCAAACCCACCACCATCGAACCCACCACAACTCGAACCCACCACAGCCACCATCGAACCCCCCACAGCCACCGTCACCATTGAACCCACCACAACCAGATCTGTTCATCGATGCCCCTAGATCTGTTCATTGAACTTGCACCATACCCCCAAATCCGTTCATCGATATTATTATCATTATTATTATTATTATTATTCACAACATGTTGTTTTGTTATTATTATTATTATTATTATTATTATTATTATTATTATCTTCTTGTTCCTGGATAATTGAAAGTGAGAAGAAAGAGAAGAGAGAGATACAGAGAGAGTGAATTTGAAATAAGAAGAGAGAGAAATGGATTATATATGTTTGAGAGAAAGAGAGGGAGAGAGAGAGAGAGAGAGAGAGAGTAGGGGTGGGGTGGGTTATTGATGAATTACCATAATTACCCTCCTACAATAAAAACAAAACAAGGACATGTGGCATTTTATTATTGGTTTAATTGAGTTTTCTAGTTCTTTCATGAAAGATGGGTTTTCAATAGAACCTAATTCTATATATATATATATATATATTAGCAATAAAACGTTTAAAATACTAAAAATAAAATAAATAGATCAAAAGCTACATTCTAACTATAAAATAAAAATAACATGAATAGACACTAAATCATCATTCCTAAATTGCTTAGGTTCAATCACAATTCTCTAATTCACGTTGATTATCTTGCAAGTCCATCATTACAATCAAAGTGAGTATTTCCTATCCCCTTTTTGTCTTTATTCACTTTTGGGGTGTTACATGTACACTTATACAAAATACACATACAAGTTCACATTTTTACAATACAATTCTAGTACATTGTGCATTTGCTTACATACGTGCTTTATGCTTAGACATTACATGTAGAATACATTTGTACTTAGTGAAATCATTAACCATGTACAAGCCGACCTTAACATTGGATAGCGCTATTGGATTGACAACCCGCCTAGGTTGATTCTCCCCCTTTTTCATCGGAGAATCCATGGTCATTGTTAAGTTATTATCTAATTATTTGGATAAGTACACTGCCGTTCATTTAGTACATTATACAGTCACAGGATTGATTTCGCTCATTTGTATGATACATAGTTTACATAATTGCACTGTAGCTTTGCACTTGAATTGTATAACATTTTCCAACTTACTATATATATATATATATATATATATATATATATATATATATTAAAACTAGGAATGCTCATCAACATTTCATATGTTGACAAAACTTATTTTGTACATGTTTCAGGTGCAGTTTGATCTTAGTTCCATAGCATTGGATTTTAGTGCTTGCTTTTATTAATTTATTTCAAATTTCATGTTTTGTTTAGACTTTGTATTTTTCCCATTTCATCCATGTAAGACAATTTAAATTATACAATAATATTTACATTTTAGTACCATGTGCTTTTGAACAATCGTCACTACGTGACACCTCGATGATTCCGCCATCGGTTGGGGTGTTACATATTGATCATTGGAATGCTCTCAAACGCATAATCCGGTACATACGTGGCACTGCTGACTTTGGACTCACATTATCAGCCTGCGCAGATCTATCACTTCGGGCCTACACTGATGCTGACTTGGCAGGATACCCGGATACTCGTCGCTCTACTTCAGGGTATTGTGTTTACATGGGTCCTAATTTATTATCTTGGTCGTCAAAACGACAAACCACTATTTCTCGATCAAGTGCCAAGGCCGAATACAGAGCTGTTGCTAGTGTTGTAGCTGAAGTTTGCTGGATACGCAATCTCCTTCTAGAGCTACGCCATCCTTTATCCATGGCCCCCTGGTATACTGTGACAACATCAACGCCATTTACCTATCTCATAACCCAGTTCAGCACCAACGTACCAAACATATTGAACTGGATATCCATTTTGTTCGAGAACATGTTCAACGTGGCACCATTCGAGTACTTCATACTCCTACATGACTCCAAGTTGCTGACATCTTCACCAAAGGCCTACCTCGCATACTTTTTGAAGACTTCCACTCTAGTCTCAACATTCGCCCTCCCATTGCTTCGACTACGGGGGTGTAATAGATTATAATTAGCCATAATTAGTCATTGTGTATTCTTGGTAAATTATTTGCATTTATGTATATCATTAATCCCTTCCATATGTAGAGGGACTAATAATTGTATTTAATCATTGTAAATGAATGAGAATGACAAAAGCATTGAACCATAATCATCTATCATAATGTTCCATATGTGACTACATCTGCTCAAACTTACCTTATTACATTTCTTTTAAGAGTTTCCTGAAAATCTGGTCCATGCAATGTTGATTAGGAAGATTTGGTTGCATTCGAAGAATGCAGCATACAGTATCCTGCAGTTTAACTTGGTACGTTGACCATTTTGTGTCGGTGTACGTACATATCTTTATAATCTATGATCGTCGGCTTAGTGAGCTTTAATTACATGGTACATAACTTGTAGACAAGCTTAAATTAGTGCAAGATAGGTTAGAACCTAACCTATGTGCAATTAGTTTAATAGCGAGTGTCGTTTACAAATTACAATTATGCACAAGTTGAATATGTTGAAGAATTCGCTATAAACTGGTTAACAATTTTTTTTTTCTGAAGGTGACTTTCGTTATGAGTGACCTATTGTCACTCCGCCAGTCCGTTTTGAACCGACAGCCCACCAAGGCTGGCCTGACGATGTTCTATCGGGCCCCGTGCAGGACATCGGCCTTGGTGTCTTCACACGAGTTGCCTTGCTAAAGTAACAGCCGGATTAAAACCGGGGTGACACTCAAGATCAAACCCCGCTTGGTGGGTTTGTCACCATCATTGCGCACTAAATGCCTCCCTATTTGAAGCATGTGGAGATCGAACTTGAGTCTCCTAGGGAGAACTCAAGCGTCTCCACCACTTGCTCTATAAGTCATTGGTTAACGAATATTTATACTCAACCCAAGTTAAGATTTGGGTGAGATTATAACCGGAGATTTGAAATTATAGTCCATCTAGTACAATGCTTGGAAACCTATTAATTTGTATTATTGATTGTAAACAAGAGTATCACTATCTTGATAACAGATTCCATTTTAATTAAGTACTATGATATGCATGCATTTCACTTAATTATGTACGTATTTATAGTATTAATTGATAACAAGAGTAGTTGAGCCAAGCAGCTCGTATTGAACAAGCCGGCAAGGCCTACATAGAACTGACATGAATGGCTAACTGATTCGTGATAACACGTCCTATAAAGGTTGAAGACATGGACAAGCAGGATGAGGCTAAATCAGCCTGCAACGTGACAAGTTAAAACCTGGTTGGTTCTCATGTGGTCTCGACCGCTGATTCCATGATGTTTAGTGCTAAAGGCGGAGGCTAATCCCTTAGCAGTTTAAGCCTATTTGTGGTATTTGCCAGCATCCTAGTGGTCCTCACAAATCTGAAAAGTCAAGGTCAAACTTGACTATTTTTGTAATTTTCCCTTTTAATTTTTCTCCATACTAAAAGTAAACCAACCATATGTATGCAAGTTTTCACTTTTCATGCATCTAACATTTCTAGACCATGAACTTTTTACAACTGTATGCTAAAAACTAAAAAATACTTTAAAATTTGGATCGACCGGTTTAATCGAAAACCACGTATCTTATCTTACGTGATTACAATTAAAAAAACTGTGTTCGAACAAACAACCCGGCTTTAAGAAATCCAGAGATACCATTTATGCTATAACTTATTTAAGAAATCCGAAAAACCGATTTAGAACCATCCATTTTAAAACCTTAACGTTCACATTAGTACATTACTAACGGTAAGTAAACAACGGGTGCCCAACCCAAGGTTATACAGTCTCATAAAAAGAAACTACTTAAATCTATAGGGACTAAATCTGACA
The DNA here is from genome assembly GCA_030844895.1 of Ambrosia x helenae. Taxonomy (NCBI): domain Eukaryota; kingdom Viridiplantae; phylum Streptophyta; class Magnoliopsida; order Asterales; family Asteraceae; genus Ambrosia; species Ambrosia x helenae. Next base: position 37,741,551 of record CM061232.1, read on the forward strand.
AACCCAATACCACAGGGACTATTCTTGCCATACAAAAAACTTTTATAACTTATTTCTAGGCGGGAAACCCTTAATAATATTTAACCCGATCCCTCACATACCTTATTATTCTCATTCTCACACGCAATACGCTCTCTCGCTCTAGGTTTTCTTCTCTCTCTAGAAACCATGAACGAAAACGGTCCGAAATCTGAACCGGAGGTTCATTCTGCTCGGAATAAGCTTCGTTCGTGTTGGGAGTTAGCCTCTGTTCTCAATTTCCTGCAGGTAGTTATTATTATTATTATTATTATTATTATTATTATTATTATTATTATTGGGGTTTTGGATTTGTAATATTTAGGTTTTGTTTCGTTCGTGTGAAAGTGTTGTTTTTGGTTATCGGTATGGACTGTTTATTATGTTTATGTGAATAGTTAGCGGTAATTAATAAAATTTAGTGTAAGTTGATTGTCTGTGACAACCTAGAGCTTTCCGTGGGTGAGAGCGTAGAGAAGTAGGGGAAATGATGGAAAATGTTTGGTTTTTAGGATTGGTAGGCAATGACATATTAACATTGATGAGTATTTACTATTTAATGCATCTAGGGCTTAGAAGGCACGTAAAAGCATAAACGGTGGTATGTACGTCGAGAGAGAAAGAAAAGGTGGGAGGGGGGGGGGTATTTTGAAGATGGTTATTTGAAGCATGAAATCTGAAAGGATACCGAACTATGTGATGGTTTTGACACGCCACTAAGTGTGCATCTGATGCATTTAGGTAAGTTTATTATAAACTAAAATGATGTTACTTGGTGTAAAAATTGGACATGTGAAGAATTAAATTGTAGATCTTTTGTTGTTTTACTTATTATGTGTGTATGTGGTTGTTTGATGAGTTCAAAGAATAATGAAGTAACATATGTGTATGTTTTTTTTTTTAATCATAATATGGTGTTTTATGCAGGTGTTTGAGCCTATAATAGGCAGTGAGTTGAAGATTGATGCAGAAGAAATTGAGCAAGCACTGATTTTACCTGACAAACGTCTTCGTCTGCTTCACATTGCGCTCTTGAAGGTTCTTTCTTTTTTCTGTACTCCTTACTACATTGTCACTCGTTTTGTTATTTGTAATTTTTGTTGTGGATGATAAAATTGCCTTTTTCCAATGATGTTTTCCACTTTGCAAGTGGAATCTTAAAGCATTTAGTTTTTTCCTTATCAGTTAATTGCTGGCAATTGTGCTAAGCTCTGTGTTTTATCATGTTTATTGTTTCATCCTTTATTCCTCCAGCATTTTTCTTTTCACAATTGTTTAGCTTTAACAAACTTGTAGATATATCTACCGGGAAAAATCATATTATTTGTTGTGAAACTGGACTAGGTTGATTGGTTTGAGCTATAAACACCTTAAATATGGCGGAATCGATTACAATCCTGTTTCATATGAACACGGTCAGATTGCTCAATTATGAAATTTGCATTAATGAACACGGTCGCAAAGTATTCTGATATTTATGGATCAGTAAATGAGCTCAATGTCTAATGCTACTTGCATGGCTTGATGGTATGGAAATATCAACGTAATGATGTATGATGCTATGGACACTGAAATATTATTGAAGTTATATTTTTCTATGTTATTTGTTTATGTATGATATACAAGCTTCGTTTATCACTCAAAGTTTGTTTATTAATATGTTTTTATATCTTCTTAATGTTTTTATATCTAAGACCCTTGTTGCTTGTGCTAACAATTTTTAATTTCATCCTTATAATACTTAATCTCCTATAATTCTGAATACTTAGGGAATTCCTCCTGTTAGTAGAAACCTACGAGACCCTGATGCTTGGGTTGGGATACTCTCTAAAAAGCTCTTCATGTGGTGGCCATGGGTAAGTGGCTATATATTTATAATTACAACAACCTCAATGTTTTTAGATTCGTTAGCAAAGTAATGGCAAACTGTTACAACTTTCAGGTAGCTAAGGGGGAGTTTCCATTAACTGCAGCTAAAGGGTATTTTATCTGTTTGTATTGTTCATGAAGCTAAATAATCATTAAATAAAATAAAATAAAATAAGATAGTAATTTAACTAACAAATTTCTTTTGTGCTTTGGTGTTATACAGGGCGGAGATGGAAACATACAAAAACCTAGATCCTACAGTTCGTCTTGTTATTCTTAAAGCTCTCTGCGAGATTCGAGCTGATGTATTATATCCAGTCCTTTTATTTCTTTTCTTATTGCAGTCTATGCAAATTTTATTATTCTTGAGTTCTATTATGTTCTTACTTTTCTGGGCACATGGATTTAACAAAGACACCACTTATAAAAACTTCATGCATGTGAATTTTCATCTGAACAGAAGGACATAGGAGACGGTTTACAATGTCTTTTAACCACATTAAATGCTTGAGACACCAAATTTGGAAATGCTCCTATATTTTGTGCATGGCAAGCTTTATCTATCTGTTAACAAGGCTGTCATATGTTTCTTTAACAAATGATTTAAAGTAGATTTCTTTCTTTCTTTCTTTTTTTGTTGTGAATAAGGAATTAAGATTCTAGTAATAAAATTGCTCGTGATTGGTTTGTATATTTTGTCCAGCTTGCTATATTATTAGTATTTAATTAACTATTTATACCTAGTTTCAGAGCCATATGTGTGGATTTACATTAATGCAAGTTTCTTGGGGATAAGCATTGTTTGACTGTTTAACTTTTATTCTGTTAATGATAGTTTTTCCCTGTTTCTCATGTAATGTGTTGTGTTTCTAATCACAGCAACATGATGTGATTGCACACATCAACGATGCAGTGAAAGCTAAGAAGGAGATTTCTGTTTTCCGTAAAAATAACATTGGGGAAGATGGAAAAGGGACTTCATATTGGTAAGTTCTTAAAGCTAATGCTGCTCTAGTAAAAGTGATAAAACATTAATGTGAATGATAACTCATGTTTGTGTTTGGCACATTAACAGGTTGGATGGAAATGAAATTATTGGTCTGAGATTGTATAAGGAAGTAATCACTTCGAAAAAAAATGAAGCACCAACTATGAGTTGTCAATGGGAAACCCTTGCAACCAATCTAGAGGAGTTCCAGAAAGTTGTGGTAAGTGAGTATTTAAATCATTTGTAGAGGTGGGAATTTTGATCCATTTACTTAAGAAGGGCTGGATTTAAGTTATATTTTCTCTAACGGGTAGTCAATATTAGCCTAATAGGAAATTGTTTTGATAGGTCAAGTTTGACTAAATGTTGTTATTGCATAAAACCTTTTGTGTTACTTTACTAAAAATTAGATTGTTAATAAAACAACATAAATATTTGACACCCAACAAATGTCTAAAAAGCCTATTGATTTTTTCTTAACTCACACATGACAGACACATCAGTCCCTGCATTTTTTTTGCATGATTAATTCCCGTTAACCTATAACATAAAATGATACACATCTTTCTTTTAACACAGAACTCCATTTTGCATAATAAAAATACTAGGACTTATTAAAATTTAGACAAGTTTTTTTTTTTTTCATGATCATGTCCGTAAAACTGGTAAAAAGACCATTTTGTTATGTTATAAAGTCAGGGGAGTTTCATGCAATATTAAAGTTCAGTGACTTATGTGTGGATTTGTACAAAAAAAGGACAAAGGTTTTTTAGGTCAACTGACTCAAACAGTTTTAATACACACCAAAACTAGCCATTTTAACCCGTTGCCCAATGTATCTGGCCCAGCCGACTAGCCCATTTGACCCCTCAAATCATTTGTCAATTCCATGTTGTGAAATAGAGGCATATCATACCTTTTTTTTTCTTGTCTTTTTCTGCTAATTGCAGGATGAATATTCATCTAGTAAATCAAAACTGGAAGTTGCTGTTAGTGCTGCTGTTGGAACTGAAGCAATTCCTATTCTTAATAAAATGTTTAAGGTTTGTGTCTTAACGGTGTTTCTAAACCATGATAGTATGATACAATAAGTTATCATGTGTATAATGTCAATTACTGGTGTCTTTACAGAAGAAGCAAAGAGAATTAGAGAAAAAATTGAAAGAAGAGAGGATTATGAATAATTTCTCTAGATCTGGAATCACACGTTCGTGCCGTAATCGCAATCCTATCAGATACACCTTTGGTATGTAATAGGTTTTCTTGTTTATCTATATGTTGTATGACAGATAAATTACTGCCATGAATACAAATGTATAGACCTGTGAATCATCCAAATTGTATAAGTTCATTAGTAAAGGCAGAAGCTTTATTAGTAAATTACATGAGGTAGGAGTGGTGATTCACTCTTTAGGTTTCCTTTAAACAAACAGGTGATTTATGAATGTCTATATGGTATATATGTTTAATTCTATTTAAAGCTAAATTTGTGTATTTCCTCTGGATCACAAGCTAACTGAAAACATCCCAGTTCAGTATAATAAATGTCTGTCTTTGAGGTTAATGCGTGTGTAACTGTTGTGTGTTGTACCATTTGCAGTTGATATTGTACTCTGGTGCGTGAAGTAATTTGAATGGTGTATAAAAACCTCCTTTTTATGGGCCACTACAAATTTTCAGTTTTATATTTTACATAGTAAGCAATTTGTTGACATGGATGAATTAGATGATAGAAATTTGGGATTGATGGATATGGTCATAATTTTTAGCATGTGTTTGCTTAGTAAATGTATTAGTATTTATTGCTTTGATAGGGAAAAGAAATAAAACCCTTGGTAGCTTGCTGCAAAATTTAGATTTCAATGGAAGATTTGTTAATGTGAGATTGTTCTGTTACGTTAACTTTTACAGATGAATATGACAAAGTCATTAGCGAGGCCATACGAGATAGCAAGTAAGCTGCATTTATTTCAGCACCGTCCCTTTCTTATGCTTGTATCTTTTATCGTCCTCCAACTCACTTGAATTCAATTTGAAATCCAAATTTGGATCTCTACGAATCTCACATAGTTTTTTTTTTCCCGTAAATATTTCTCTGGCAGTAAGATGAAAATTAGAGACGAACAAAAGAGCATGAAAAAGGAAACTGTAGCAAAAGAGCAAGCTGGTGAGGGCGAGTCTGCCGAATCCGATAAAAATGTTGGTTCTGAAGACTCTGGTCAAGAATCAGATAAAAATGCCGTTTCAAAAGACTCTGGTGATGAATCAGATGAAAATGTTGTTTCCAAAGAGTCTGGTGAAGAATCAGATGAAAATTATGTTTCTGAAGACTCTGGTGAAGAATCAGATGAAAATGTTGCTTCTGAAGCCTCTGGTGAAGAATTGGATGAAAATGTTGTTTCGGAAGCTTCTGGTGACGAATCAGATGAAAATGTCGTTTCTGAAGCATCTGGTGAAGAATCAGATGATAATGTTGTTCCGGATACCTCTAGTGACGAATCAGATGAAAATGAGAAAGAAAAAATGAACCTTAACGGCAGCAAAGACAGGTGAGTTCTAAATTCTCAAAAATCTTTGAGATTGTAGCGTTATCAACACAATGATTAATATAATAATCATATGATTGTAGGACTAATATTGTTACAAAAATGATTCAAATCTTTTTAAGAAATATGATTTAGGGGTGTTTGGGATTAACTTATTAGCTTATTGCATTTTTCTGTAAGAAGTTAAGCATTTTTTGGTGTTACTTTTCATAAATCAGTTTGAGATTGCTTATATCAAACTGATTACTCTTGGCGGATTCAAAATTACAATTTTAACCTTCACGTGTAATAAGTTCATTTTTTAATAATCTGATTATTTGCTTCTGCTTATAAGCGTAAACTTATTTGCTTATTGCATATTCTAAAAGCGTATAAGCATTTTTGTAGCGTTTTGAATTAGCAATCTGAGATTGCTTGTACTAAACTCTAATTGTTTTTGGTGGATTCAAAGTTACAAGTTTGCTCTTTATGTGTATTATTCAAACAATCTAATTATTTAGCATCATCATCATCATCATCATCATCATCATCATCATCATCATCATCATCATCATCATCATCATCATCATACTCAGTTAATCCCACCTATAGCAAAGCTAAGGTAGGGTCTGAGGAGGGTAAGATGTAGACAGCCTTACCTCTACCCCTAAGAATAGAGAGGATGCTTCCAGTGAGACCCTCGGCTCGATGTGGTTTGGTATCAATCCTTGGACATAAGGCACAGAACACTTAGCAATCGGGACAAACCCGATCGGTGCATGTACCCCTTTGTCTTTTGGCTATCCGCGCCACCACATGATGCATGATTAACCGTATGTCGTTTTTAACGTTATTTTCACGAAATTAGTAAAATAACGTTAAAACTAGTGCAACTTTACTTTTGCCCCCCAAGGGCCACACATATATATACTTAAACCGTATACGCCTTTAGGAGGCTTTATGCATGAATATAGTTTGGATGACTTTCATTCTGTTTGTTCATATTTATTTGATATACTATTGATTTACTGAAGCAGCACTTGTTCTTATTTATTGGATCTGTTTTTCAGGAAGATGAAATTTAGAGACCAACAACGAATTAAGAAAAAAGAAACCGAAGAAAGTGAAGAAGATGGCGAGTCAGCTGGATCTGACTCGGACTTCAAGAGCAGCAAGCTTAAAACCAAAGATATTTCTAAAAACGATGATAACAAAGAGAACACACGTAATATCAGCAAAAAAAATACGGACAATGGTGATCGTTTAATTCAACAAAAGCAACACTTTGGTACCAAGAAGCGTTTAATTCAAAGGCCTAACCGCAATACAGCACTTGAGTCTGCAATTGTTCCTGATTCAGAGGATGAAGCTTTTTCAGAAAACAGTGATGACTAAATTAGCAGTCCGAGGTATTATTTAGGAATTGGATTTTGTCTGTCTGTTAGTTGGAACAGTTAGTGGGGGCTGTTTTGCCAGAATGGTGGTTGTATCTTTTTGACCATATTGGATGGTTTTTCTTATACAAGAGAAATCATCCCTGTATACACCAACTGCCATAATTTTGGTATTTACATAAATAGTTTTGTTTAAACCAGGTTGTGAATTTTGACTAGCCAAACCATAAGTTGTAAAATGGGCGGATTGGATGGTTGGTGAAGGGATAGGGTCCCAAATCCTCGCGCAGACGAGGATAACCCTATCCCATAAAACAACTCAAGGTGTCAAGCCTGTGCGGCGTCTTCCATGCGCAAGAGCATTCTACTGCACAACCTACACTCAGCGCAGAAGACGTCAACAACGATACATTCAATGTGCGTGAGCCACACGCGCGGGATAAACATGCAACATCGCATGCAAGTACAAGGATGTACGGAAGATCCTGTCAGATCTTGGCGCATGCTCAGGGAATATGAATAAACAATGAATGGACAATTAGGACTAATAAAATAATTTTTGGATAGTGAATAGTAGATTAAAAGGTTTAAAACATATAACACTTTTAAACGTAAATAAATAGCTCTATGAAAAATAAAAATAAAAAATCTAAATATTTAATTTTAAGTTCTAACACGTTTCATCTCTAAAATTTAAAAATTAACTTATATAAAAAATGTTAAAACGTGCTAACAAGTCAACCCACTTTTTTTAACCGCATATTGTGTTCACATTGGCCGATATTTTAAATGGGTCATTTCAGGTTGATCTGTTTTAGACAACGGGTCGTGTTACCTAACCCAAAACCTGTTATTTCGTGTCGGGATCAGGTCAAGTTTCGGGTCATGTCAGAAAGTTTTTTTTTTTTTTTTTAATTTTTTAATTTTTTAATTTTTTATTGAATACTTAAGTCTTATATATGGTTATTGATGATAGACACTCACTTGGTGAATTAATAATTGTTTTTTCTCTTTTCTCATATTTAGTTTATCTTTCATATATATGTCTTAGGCCACAAGGGGTGGTAACAAAAACATCACATTCATCATACTATTACACCCAATCACCTTGCGCCACCTCATTTCATCACTAAACCCATATGGCGGTGTTCACAATTATCACTAAAACCTAGGGATGGCAAAAAAACCCAAGCCGACGGGTATACCCGAAACCCGAAGCATTTGGGACGGGTATGCCCGATACCCAACGGGTATGGGAAGGGTTTGGGGTTGGAAAAAAATATTTCGCGGGTATGGGACGGGTATGGTATTAGGCGATACCCGACCCGATTACCCGAAACTAAATATCCGTTTACCCGAAACATATACCCACTAATTTTTAAGTTATATATATATATATATATATATATATATATATATATTTTTCTTCACTTAATGTTCATTTTAAAAGATTCATTATTAAACAATTTATATTTTAATAACATTATTATTTATATTTATATGATACAAAATATAAAAATATTTCTTGAGATACATATTATGATATATATTTTTATTCTAAATATTTCAAATATTAATATGGTGATGATCATACGTATGTTACTGATTACAATTTAATATATTATAGATTTTTAAAACATAAAACACAAAAAAAAAGTAAAAATATATATACATGAAAATCCCAACGGGCATACCCGAAACCCGCAGGTATGCTTTATACCCGACGGGTAATACATGCCAAAAACTCGACGGGTATGGGTATGGTATTAGCCAAACCCGACTCATACCCGACCCGTTGCCATCCCTACTAAAACCATCACACTCAATCACCTTGTGACACCTCATTTCATCACACCATTACTATTTTTTAATAATAAAACAAAGAAAATGAAGACCACCACCTTTGTCTTTTCTTCTTTGACTTTGGCTGGGACCACCAACCTTTCATTGGCTGCTTTTTTCTTTGGACCACCAGTCACCAACTTTTTCATGTGATAAATTGTATCACAATCGTGATGGCCATCGCGGAAATTTGCTTCGCGGTCGTGATAATTTCATTGGGGGGGGGGGAGGCGGTGTTTCGTGATCACCATGCCACCAGGGGGTGGTCATCACGGACCACCCCAGCTAGCCTTAGATATTGCTATTGAATCGTTATTTATTTCATTAAGCATTATCAACACAAATTTCTTTAGGATGTATTGTAATAAGGTATGTGCTTACCTTTTCAAATTAAATTGTCTTGAATACCTTTACGTGAACCGTATTTTAACAATATTGTAGTTATTACAATTTCGCTCAACTTGAGATGTATTATCAGTGTTCTTGACTTCTTGTTTTCATCTAACACATGTAAAGATTTCATTTCGTTTTTTATTATATTATTTCATTTAACATTTAGTTTAACTTTTCTGTCAAGGACGTTCCGGTTGCCAAAACGTCTTATCAGCTACGCGCCCTGACAGTTTAGATGTGTGCATTAATTACTGACGTGCGCGAGTCACCAACTTGCATGACATTGCGCACCGACGCAATAAACCAAAATAAGAGCACAAAAATCCCCCGCATTAACACCTTTTACACATTAAGTCTAGCGTCTTGCACGCTACGCATACAACACACTGGACTAGGGGGACTTGAAGAGATATGTACCTGCGCTTGCGCAGGGCCACAAACTCACATGCACGTTAATAAAAAACGCTGACATGGACTTCTAGAAGCCAACGCACGTTACCTAGTACGTAACATGTATCACCCGACAACGACAGTGATATACAACCAATCAGAGGCGTTTATTCCCTATCACACAATCTCCTGCAGGTACGAGGTACAGAAAAGGACAGTAAGGACATATACAGGACACGTGGACCAACCACAGAGCGACAACGACAGTGACAGCAACGGTCTGATCGTACAGGCCAGCTGTCATTCCTCTTGCAACCAATCATGAGCCACCTCAGGGGCCTATAAATACCAACCTCCGTCACAAGAAGAAGGGATCCAATCCGCAAGAGAGAATTCATAACATATAGCTGTGAAAGATAGATTATAGTCGAAACTCTGTAATAATCTATATAAGAGTCTTGTATTTGTCCTGTTATATATATGAATAAGAATCATGTCCTTTCTTGTGCTCACATACATGTGCTATTATATATAGATTGTTAAATTGGTGTTTCTTCATTTTCTCTAATAACTTATGCTTGTTAGAATTTTTTAAAAAGGTAAAAAAAAAAAAAAAAAAAAAAACTAAACACATGACCTTGTTAGTTAATAAGGTTAAGCTAGGTGTTGTGGTTCATGTGGGAAGAAATGTATAAATCACATAGCGACCATAGTTTTTGACCATTTTTGTGACTGAAATGTTTTTCTCACCGACTTTAGCGACAATAGTTTCCGCTAGTGGTGGTTATCTTATATTATTTTCTAGCCTCTCGAGCTGAGACCAAGGATGTGACAACATGAATAACCCGTTAAAAGGTCCACGAATACAAGGCTCTATAGACCATGACGATTAAGTTGGTATTTTCTATGAGCTCACTAACATCATATGTATATGACATAAAGAGTTAAATAGAAGATTAGAAGGCTCCTAGGGTTTCCTCCAAAGACGGCGTAACAGGATCTCACGTATGCATGGCAGGAAAGGATCGATTCGATGTCAATACGTGGTACGATGTACCGATGAAGAAAGGCAGAAACAACGGGAACAATTATCAATCGAAGGGGCAGGGAGAAGGAGTGAAATTTTTCGTCTCGAACCTTCCGGAGAAGTGTTCATCAGCGGATTTGAGGAGTGTTCTACAAAGGTATGGGGATGTTCAAGGTATATACATCGCTAGCAAGTATGATCGGTTGGGGAAGCGATTTGGATTTGCTACTTTCAATGTTACACGTAACAAATCTGAGTTGGAGGATTATCTTAGGGACGTATGGATAGGAAGTTATAAACTACTCATCGTCCCTGCCAGGTTTGTGGATGGTAAAACGGTTTCGAATGGGAGTAATTCTAATGATAAGGGGAAGGGGATTGATAAAACGGTTCATGGGGAGAAGGTTTGGAAGCCGGTCAGTGTAGACGTGGAGGAGGTTCAAAAAGAGAATGACATGATGAACGTGGATAAACCAGCGAATACAGTGGTGGATCAAAGGTCTTTCCGTGATACGCTACTTAATAAGTCCATGGAGGATCGGATGCAGGAGTTGAAGATTGATACAGAGGGCAAAGGATGTGGGGAGCTCTATGATAAAAGTATAGTGGTAAAGGTTAGATCTTTTGAATTACTTTCTTCACTTGGCACTTTGATAAAGAAGGAGGTGAAGGTCAAGTGTGAGATTAGATATGTGGGGGGTTTCTATGTACTATTGGTTTTCGAAAACTTGGAGGAGAAAGATTGTTTCTTGGCGATTAAAGAGGTATGGAAAGATTGGTTCACATATGTGGAAACATGGTCCGGTCAGAATTTGGAGGTGTCTCGAATAGCATGGGTCAGGATCACGGGAGTTCCATTACATTTAGCTGAGAGGAAAGTATTTGAGGATATCGCTGGGATGTATGGTGAAGTGATTCACTCGGCTAAGTTCCCGGAAGAAGGTGTCCTTTCTTATGGTAGTGTTGGTGTTATACCAAAATCTATTGATCGGATTATAGGTAAGTGCAAGGTTTATTGGAAAGAGTCGTCTTTTGTGGCTCTTGTGGAATAGGAGATGGAGGATTGGGTTCCGGACTGCGTGTTCGACATACTTGACGACGAGAATGATGAACTGTTAGCTGCTGAAAGAGATGAAGTTGTTATAGGTGGTCTGAAAGTGGTTGATGTTGAAAAGACAAATGTCGTCGAGGAGGAGCGAGTTCTACCTCCTCATCTTAATGGGGGATTTGACGATAGTGTGATTGATGACCGGGCTAGTACGATAAAGAAAAGGAAAGGGGGTAGGTTTTCTAAGAAGAAAGGTTCTTTGAGAAGATCTTCGTCTCCGTTAGATAAAGATCGTCCAAAGAAACGGATCCGTGAAGATAACGATGTGTTCGATATTGATCGCTTTCTTTTTACTAATAATAACCCATTGTATGAGGGTGTTTGTAACATCACGTATATTTCTTTTAAAAAAAATCTCCATTTTACTTATATTAAACTTCTTTTATACAAGAATAACCATGTCTAAGTCTTATCTATTTCAAAACATTTTAATAATAATAAATTATTATTATAACAATAATAATTTAGTTATAATAATAATAATAATAATAATAATAATAATAATAATAATAATATATACACATAAATTTTCTGATTTAAATTTTATAAATCCTATATTTATTCTAACACAAACCCAAAACACTAATAATCCATTACCGAAAACCACAACTAATCCATTAGAAGCCCAAAACCCTCACCCATGTACCCCTCCCTCAGCCCAATGCTCATAGCCCAGCCCAGCCCAGAATTTATCCTTGCTTCCTTCATGAAGTCGATGTGCAGACACAAGAGTTGACCAACAGCAATGCAAACTTTGACCGCATTTTTTGAGCATGGATTTGGAAACCATATTCGCAATTGATTCCGCATAATGACTGACACCTCATTTCCGCGTCTAATCAACCTATGTTTGCCATATATACATTCGTAATGGAAGTTATTTACTCGGCTTTGACCAAATCGTGGTCAAAAATTAAAACTTTCTAATAATACGATTACATTATAAGTTGAACCTTCTGTCAAGCTCTAAAAGTGCCGAAAACACTAACCCTACTATCAATTCTTTCGTTCGTTCACTAAAACTCGCGTATTTTGATCGTTTGACTTTCTGATTGACTCGCGAATTGAAGGCGATTGCACTGGTATGATCCAATTCCTTTTTCCTACTTGTTAGTCGGCCCCTGTACTCATATAACCCCATGATTCCTGGGGTAATCGTTTGATAATTATGCAGATTAAAATACTAGGGTTTATTGGGGAAGATGACTGTCTGCAGTCATCCCTTTTATACAATACGAAACAAGAATGTTAACCAAACTGATCCACAAATCAGTTGGTTAGGCTCATTTGCTCAAACTCACAAACCGGCCAATGGCCCGGGTTCGAATCCCATGAGCTGCAAACCTTTTTTTTTACCCTTCTAATTATATATATATTCTCTATTATTTTTAAAATACTAAAACTTCTTTATAAATTCTACAAAAATTATTTTATGATATTCTAATTGAAAAGTTTAACATACAATTTTTAGTTTTCCAAAAATTATTTATTTATTATATATAATAAATATTTCAAGTTTATTCCATTATAATTATAAAATTCTATAAAAATATCAAAACGATTTTATAAATTTCCACAAAAATTATTCTGAGTTTATAAAACATTAAACATTTCTGAAATGATTTTTATTTTTGAAAAATCATTTATTTAATATTTTTAATCGATTTTTGTTATTTTAATCATAAATAAATCATAATAAATTCATTTTTCATTATTTTTACATCAAAATTTCACATAAATTATTATTAATCATTTAGATCAGAAATATAAAATTTTTGATTCGAAATTTATAAATCTTAATATTTTTATATATAAAGTTTATATTTTGTCAATAAGTATTAATATATAAATATTCATTAATTAAGAAAATAATTTTATAAAAATTATTTTCACAATTATTACATTATAATACAACTACCTTTAATTAAGATTGGTCAAAAATCCTTTTTATTAATTATTTCTCTATTTATTAAATCATTAATAACTATTCTAAAATAATCATTAATCAGTTTTCAATCCCCAAATTAGGAACCCTAGAATTACTTGTAGACTAGAAAACTTAGACTTATTTTATTGTCTTGAATTTAGGGTATACTTGGAATCGTTGTGCCATATTTATTCAATATGAAGGAATTCAATACTATCATTAAGGTGAGTTTACATAGCCCCATTTTCTGTTTTACAATTTGGGGTGAAACATGTTTAAACATTTTATACACTATCATTTACTCATTCTTACATTGTTGAAACTTGTGATTTAATTACACTATCATTTACTCATTCTATCATTTGACTGTAACAAAAAGACACAGTACAATCATTAACATTGATCAAGCCGCCTGTTTAGATTATAGCGCTATAGGTCTGATAAACCCATCCCCCCGCATAAATTCAGGGATGATCGATAACAGTTACACTTTTACTAACTTGCGAGTTAGGTATCAGTCGACACAAGGTTTGATTGTACAAAGACGCATTGTTACATGTCGGACTCATACTCTATCATTATACAACCGTGATTGTTGTACAAACTATTGTTATCTATTATATTCGAAAACCTATGTATTCTCAGCAACTTTTGTTGACCCAAAATATTTTCAAACTTAACATGTTTCAGGTTCTACTTGCTTGAAGAATTGAGTTAATGCTTGAAGATGTGTACATAGTATTTTCATTTTGATGTACAAATTTTGTAGAGCAATTGTATATAATGTAATTAAATCAATTATTGAAATTTATTATTTACCATGAGCTACTGAACAATCATCAATGAGTGACATCCCGATGTTTCCGCCATCGGTTGGGGTGTTACAGTGTTAATGGCTTGCAACAGGTGGATAACGAGGCTGGAAACAGTACATTAGCTGAGGAGTCCGTGACTCCGGATTTAAATGTCGTAGTACAAGCATCTGGTGTACTTAGCAATGACGTTGAAGAAGCGATGGAGGCTGAGGTTAATATTGAAGTTGGGATTAGACAAGAGGTTGATGCTACTGTGGAGTTTGCTAGAAGCCTTGGGGTTACGGATATTGAAAGGTTTGAATCGTCTATTTTGAAGAATGTTAATGATGAAGGTATTCAAATGGTGAAACAATGAATGTGTTGTCTACAAATATTAGAGGTATGGGTATTGGGGATAAAGGTGTTTGGATTGCTAGGTTACGTTATAGTAATGAGGTTGGGTTTGTTATGTTGCAAGAGTCTCAATTGGCTTCTTTGCAAGGTGTGGACTTGGGTAGGTTTTGGGGTAGAGGCGTTTTTGAGTCTGAATGGGTAGATGCTGAAGGTAGGTCTGGCGGGATTGTGTCTATGTGGGACCCAAGGTGTTTCAGAAGGTCACGATTGTGAAACATAGGTACTTTCTAGTGGTTAAGGGTATTCTTAAAGATAGTGGTAAGGATGTGGGTGTAGTGAATGTATATGCTCAGCAAAAAAATATTGATAAGAGGGTGCTTTGGATGGAACTGGATCGGGTAGTGAAGGAGGAATCGATATATTGGTTAGTAGGGGGGATTTTAATTGTGTTCGTGACAGATGTGAGCGCAGAAATTCTAAGTTTAATTTGACTTCGTCTAATGAGTTTAATGATTTTTTAGATGGAGTGGACCTTCACGAGTATGGGTTGAAAGTGCGTAAATTTACGTTTGTGTCAGGTAATAAATGTAGCAGGATTGATAGGATCTTTGTATCTTTTGACTTCTTGAATGATTGGCCTAATGCGGAGTATAGAGCGTTACCTAGAGATAAATCGGACCATAGTCCTTTGATTCTTAAAGTGGCGTATAGGAATTTTGGGCCTAAACCGTTTTGGTTTTTTAATTCTTGGCTAGACCGTGAGGGTTTTGATGAGGTTATTAGTAAGGCGGTATCGACTTTTAAAAGCTCTAGTCCACCGGACGTGGCTCTTGTTCAAAAATTCAAGCATGTGCGTAATTGTATTCTGGAATGGAAAAATGGCATTGGGTCCATAGAAGAGGAGGAGTTTAATAATATTCAGGTGGAGTTGGATATTTTGGATGCGGTGGTCGAAAGTCGGGAATTAACGGAGGAGGAATGTTAGGTTTTTAACGAGGGGAAAATGCGTTTCAAGGAGTTGGAGGGCTACAAAAATAAGGATTTGAGACAAAAAGCAAGGGTTAGGTGGGCGAAAGATGGGGATGAAAATACTAGTTTTTTTCACGGTTTGGTGAATAAGAGGAGGGTATCGAATAATATTCCGGGGGTTTCTGTTAACGGGGTTTGGTATACCAAACTCTCTATTGTTAAACGTGAAGTGTTTTCTTTTTTCAGGGATAAGTTCATAGAAGATATGGCGGATCGGCCGAAGCTAGTATGCAGCGATTTGAAGGTTGTGTCAGACGACGAAGCTACTTTCTTAGTGACTCCGTTTTCGTCCAAGGAAATTAAGGAAGTGGTGTTTGAATGCGGTAGCGACAAAGCCCCGGGTCCAGACGGTTTTAATTTCCGATTCATTAAAAAATATTGGGGGTTATTTGAAGAAGATTTTGAGAAGATTTTTCAGTCTTTTTATGAGACGGGTACGATCAATAGGGGGTTGGGTTTTCGTTCATTGCCTTGGTGCCTAAAGTTAGTGATCCTGTTGGATTAGGAGAGTACCGGCCAATTAATTTAATTGGGGTGGTTAGTAAAGTGGTGTCTAAAGTTTTGGCGAATAGATTGAAGACGGTTATGGATTCGGTTGTGCATGAGACTCAATCGGCCTTCTTAACGGGGAGATACATTCTGGATGGGCCTTTGATAATTAGTGATGTTATGGCTTGGGCCAAGAAGAGGAAAAACGAGTTATACATGTTTAAAATTGACTTTGAAAAAGCTTATGATAACGTTAATTGGGACCTTTTAATTTCTATCATGAGACAGATGAGGTTCCCGACATTATGGTGTAAATGGATTTATGGAGTGCTCTCCTCGGCGGCTTCATCAGTGATTGTCAATGGCTCCCCTACCTTTGAATTCGTTTGTAGCAAAGGTATTCGTCAAGGTGACCCGATTTCTCCATTTTTATTTGTTATTGTTATGGAGGCTTTTTCTAGCATGATCAGGAAGGCTTGTAATATTGGTTCGTTTGACGGTGTGAGACTTCCAAATGGAGGCCCGGTTCTTTCACATTTACTATATGCAGATGATGCCATTGTTATGGGTGAGTGGTCGAGTTTTAATTTTAGAGCTTTAAAGCGGCTTCTTCGGATCTTTCATATAGTTTCTGGTTTGAGGATTAACATCCAAAAATCGGTTCTATATGGGGTTGGGGTGAATATGGATGCGGTTCAAGGCCAAGCAGAAATGTTGGGATGTAGATCAGGTGATATTCCTTTTAAATACTTGGGTATTCAAGTGGGTGGAAACATGAATCGGGTTAACAATTGGGATCCAGTTATTCAAGTGTTCAAGAAGAGATTGTCTACATGGAAGGCGAGAGTTATGTCAATGGGGGGCCGCTTGGTGCTTGCTAAAGCGGTTCTTGAAAGCATCCCGTCTTATTATTTTTCGCTTTATAAAGCTCTAGTGGCGGTTATCAATAAACTTGAAAGTCTTATAAAAAGATTTTTATGGGGAGGTAATGATGAGGTTGGAAAAATTCATTGGGTTTCGTGGGATAAGGTGGCTAAGCCTAAAAAAGAAGGAGGTTTGGGTCTAACCAAGTTGAGTATTTGTAATAAAGTGATGATTCTTAAATGGCTTTGGAGGTTTAAAGTCGAAGAAGGTGCGCTTTGGAAGAGAGTTATAGAAGCTTTGCATGTGTCTAATCGAAGATGGGATGTGTTCCCTTGGAATAAACAAGCTACGGGTCCCTGGAGTAAAATAGTAAATCTTGGTTATGCTACTAAAGTTCAAGGAGCGAGTTTTATAAACATGATCCGAGGAACGGTGGGAAATGGTTTAGATGTTCGATTTTGGGTGGATACTTGGATAATTGATAGGCCGCTAAAAGAGGTTTTCCCTAGTTTATTTCAGTTAGAACGGGATAAGTGGTGTAAAGTAGCCGACAGAGTGCGCTCTGATTCAGCGAATGTCTTGATTCAATGGGATTGGAAGAAATATCCGACGTCTAATCTTGAAGTTTCGGAGCTGATTGATTGCCATAGAATTATTTCGACTACTCGGTTGTGCGATAAGAGAGATTCATGGAGATGGAATTCAACGAGTAACATGGATTTTGCGGTTAGCACAACTAGATGGTGGCTCGGCCAGGAGTGTAACGTTCCGTATCTTTTTCATAATCATTATTTAATAAAATACTTGAATCTCGACGTTTTAACATACTTTAAATTTTTTTTCGTAAACATTATTAACTAGTATAACCATAATATACATAATAATATGGTTTATATATATGAAAAATGCTTAAAAAAATAAATATTTGGCCAAGGACTCGAACCCAAGACCAAGAGGATATCAAACAAACGCATCAACCACTAAGCCACACAGCCGTTTTGTTAATTGTTCAGAGCAAATTTGAATTTAACACGTCCTTGTTTATCTTGGTCTCCAAGTCAAAGTCAAACACCCAGATCACAATCCACAATTAACTTCAATTAACGCGTGATTCAGCTAAATTTGGCAATGTTCTGGACGGATTGGTGAACAAGCAAACAATCCTCGTCAATCACAGCTATCAATTACATCAAATCATCCCATATATATGTTATTAGGCGCGTCCATATTAAACACGTAGTCAAACTTTCCAATTCAATGATCTGAGGCATTATAATATAAATTGAACACAAACACTACACCTAATCACGCCGATAAACAAACCCCACTCCCAATTCTTCGTGTTCTTTGTGTTAATCGTGCAAATAAAGAGGTTTTGACTCTCTGTTTGACCCGATAAATCTGTTCCAATTCGTATCAGTACTTCATGATTTATCCTATGTTTTTATTTCTCATCTTTGTCCGAATGATAGCCCCTTGAAATATGGGGCTATCGTTTGTTAATTGTTTCAATTGGTAAATTAGGGTTCTTAGATAATTGGGGAAGATGACATGAATCGAACAGTATATAAAACATTTTTTTTACAAACCTAAAACACCAACAACCTTGTGGAGCAGTTGGTGTTGCATACATATTCTTGTTAAAACGCGAGGTCTTGGGTTCGAATCCAGGCCTCAGCGTTTTTGTTTAAAAGAAATCCATATTATATTTCAGACAAACAATATAACACATCGAACCTAAATGTTTCTGTTCTCAGGGTCCAGCCCAGTTGGTGGCTAGGCTTGTGATAAAACTCCACCCGGTCTCAGACCCGGGTTCGAATCCTAGCACCCACAAAACTTTTTTTTAGCTCTTTATTTTGTAATTTTTATCATTATCCTTTAAAATGGATTTTAAATACTAAACATGGTTTATAAATTCTACAAAATTTATTTTAAGTCAGTCTTATGATAAAGTTTAATATCCAACTTTTAGTTTTTCAAAAATTATTTATTTATTATATATTATAAATATTACAAATTTATTCATTCATAACTTCAAAATTCTATGAAAATATCAAAACGACTTTATAAAATCCCACAAAAATTATTTTAAACTTACAAATCAATAAACATTTCATAAATGAATTTTATTTCAGAAAATTCATTTATTTAATTTTTTTAATCGATTTTTGTTATTTTAATCATAAATAAATCATAATAAATTCATTTTTCATCATTTTTGCATCAAAATTTCACATAAATAATTATTAATCATTTAGATCAGAAATATAAATTTTTGATTTGAAATTTATAAATTTTAATAATTTTTAAACATTAAGTCTATATTTTGTCAAATAAGTATTAATATATAAATATTCATCAAATAAGAAAATAATTCTATAGAAATTATTTTCACATTTATTACATTATAATTCAACTACTTTTAGTTAATATTGGTCAGAAATATTTTTATTAATTATTTCTTTATTTATTAAAGTTATTAACAAATTACTCAAATTTAATCATAAATCAATTATTAATCCCCAAATTTGGAAACTTAGAATACCATTATACTAGAAAACTTAGACTTATTGTATTACCTTGGACTTAGGGTATACTTGGAATCGTTGTGCCACAATTATTCCATATCAAGGGATTCAATTCTAGTTCTAAGGTGAGTTTACATAGCCCCTTTTTCTGTTTTACATTTTGGGGTGAAACATGTTTAAACATTTTATATACTATCATTTACTCATTCTTACATTGTTGAAACTTATGATTCAACTATAAACATTTTATACACTATCATTTACTGTTTATTTTATACACTATCATTTACTTATACTATCATTTGACTGTAACAAAAAGACATAGTACAATCATTAACATTGATCAAGCCGCCTGTTTAGATTATAGCGCTATAGGTCTGACAAACCCATCCCCTCGCATAAATTCAGGGATGATCGATAACAGTTACACTTTTACTAACTTGCGAGTTAGGTCTCGGTCGACACAAGCTTTGATTGTACAAAAGACGCATTGTTACATGTCAGACTCATATTCTATCATTACTCATTATTATACTTCAACAATGATTGCTATACAACATATTGTTTTCAACTATATGCAAAACCTATGTATTCTCACCAACTATTTATAGTTGACCCCCCATCTTTCCAACTTAACATGTTTCGGGTTTTGTTTGCTATTCGAAGTTGTACAAGTCTTGGAACACGTAGGAGCTTTGGATCTAGTTTATATTAATCAACTTTTGTAATCATTACTTGTAAGACAAATTGTAAATTGTTTAATATTATTCAACTTTCATTTAGTACCATGAGCTATTGAACAATCATCACTACGTGACATCCCGATGTTTCCGCCATCGGTTGGGGTGTTACAGATTGGTATCAGAGCCATGGTTATAGGGAATTAGGTTATTAGAAAAATAATCTAGTCTATAACTATAGGATTATAACCAGTACTTGCTCCTTTTACTTGCAACTATACTTGTTTCTTTTCTCTTTCTCTATCCTACTTCTTATCTCTACTTCAACCCCTACAAGATGATTATTCTCCATCACTGGATCTACTCTTAAACTAATAGGACAAATCCTCAGGTTTAGCCTGAACCACCTTGAAGATCTCGTCGAAGTTCTAGATTTTAATAACGAACACGTGCAATCTGGAAGGGTGAACGCCTGTATTCTGAGTTTTCTGTCTAAGACTGGCATTGCGCATAAATCCCAATCAGACGAGGGACCCGGATGCCTACCTGGGAATTCTCGGGATGAGTGTTTACTTATAGGCTAAAGCATGTCTTTACTATGTTATTAGAATCTAGAATCTTTGATAAGTCAACGTTTTGGTTTATCCGTTTTAATTAATGGATAAATGATTACATTCCTTATATTACCTCATTCATTTCATGTCTCATTGAACCTTTATTGTCTCTCTTACAGATCATGCCTCCACGTCGCAGCACTCGCCTTAACAGTGGCGACGATCATGATGAAGGGAGCAGCAACCACAACACTAACAACAACAATGGAAGTGATGCCCAACTGGCTGCGATCATTACCCAGCAAATGACGCAACAAATAGCAACTCTGGTTCCTAATTTGGTGGCTCAACTCATCCAAATGAATGGAAACGATAATGGAAATGGAAATGGCAATGGGAATCACAATGGGAACGGGAATGGAAACGGGAATGGCCACCCAGTCTGCACCCTCAAACACTTTAATACCTGCAATCCTCCTAAGTTTAGCGGGGACGAAGGAGCTACTGGTCTCCTTCAATGGTTCGAGGGTATCGAGAATACCTTCATTAATAGTGAGTGTTCCGATAACTTTAAGGTTCGTTATGCTATGAGTGTCCTTCAAAAACGAGCACTCACGTGGTGGAATGAGGAAAAGCGTACCCGCGGAGCTGAAGTTGCGCTTGCTATGACTTGGGATCAAGTCAAGGAGATAATGAAAGCTGAGTTTTGCCTACGTAACGAGGTCAAGAAATTGGAGGATGAGTTCCACACCCTTGCTCAGGATAGTGGGGAAAACCTTGCTTATAATACCCGCTTCCATGAGCTCAGTCTGTTGTTACCCCATAAGGCCACTCCCCTATCTGTAGCCATCGAGAAGTATATCGGTGGTTTACCTATGCAAATTCAGGACATGATGTGGGGAAGGAATCCTGCCACCTTGGAGGAAGCCAAGCGTCTAGCAGCTACTCTAACTGACAACCACGTAAAGAACGGGACCTTATTTCGAAAAGGCAAGAAAGCAAGTATTGTAGCCGCCTGAGAACCAAAAGCGCAAGACCAGGAATCCTGATACAAACCTTGCTACACAAGCTCCTAACAAGAAACCTTATACGGGGAACTTTCCTTTGTGTAACACATGCAAACGTCACCATCCCACTGCTTCACCATGTCGCTTGTGCACCAATTGTGGTAAGTATGGCCATCTGGTCAACACATGTCATGAGACCCCAAACCCTAATACCAACCAACCACCCCTGCTCAGGCTGCTAATCCTAATCGTCCTGGAAGATACAACTATGGTCAGTGCTATGAATGTGGAGATCCAAATCACTTCCGTAACCGATGCCCTAAACTAAACCGAGATCAAGACCCTCCAGCTGCCTAATGACAAACCCCTACTTTTAGAATGTTATTTACTTTTGAGTTCCATGTAATGACTTATTTGATTCAAGTAATAAATTTTAGTATTGAATATGTTTGTCTCTTAGATAAAAAAATTTAGTCATCTAATATATTTGGACATACGATTATTCATGACACTCAGAAACATATCTAGTTGAATATAAACTAATTCATACCTAGACCCATTGACCTTGTCTAGGATAATATAATCACAACTATACTTGACACTTGATGCTTATATGTACATATTATCAATTTGCAATTTATGTGTGTAATAATTGGTACACCTAATCAAACAACTGATAGAGGATGAGGTACTTGCTCAACAGTTAGTAGAGTACCAAATAACCCACTCAACGATTGGTATAGGTCATCATGCCTGCTCAACAGTCGGTAGAGGCCCTACAACCTGCTCAACGACTGGTAGAGGCTATCGCACCTGCTCAACAATCGGTAGAGGTTCTTACTCACTGACTGGTAGTAGTCTTTCTCCTGCTCAACAGTTGGACTCATTTTTGGATACATTGTATACGATTCAATCACAAGGTTATTTTGCATTACTTACATTGTGTTTAGAGTCATAGAAGGACACAAAACCCTAATGTAAGGTAAATTGGTGATTGCGGTCCGGAACGTAATCATGAATTTACAGGTACATTAAGGTAGTGTGGAATTCTATCAAGGTTGTTGGTAGGTACCCAATTACAAACCCTAGTTATTTAGCAGTCCTTTTTAGCCTTAATGGTTATCTTGTGCATTCTTGAAACTTACAGTCTAGTGCTCTTAAATTTTACCACGGACACCTTAGCTTGTACCAAATACCCGCACCCCTTCCCAACAAACCCTCCAACTCTAACTTCAGGACGAAGTTCCTAAAAGTAGGGGAGACTGTTACGTTCCGTATCTTTTTCATAATCATTATTTAATAAAATACTTGAATCTCGACGTCTTAACATACTTTAAATTTTTTTTCGTAAACATTATTAACTAGTATAACCATAATATACATAATAATATGGTTTATATATATGAAAAATACTTAAAAAAATAAATGTTTGGCCAAGGACTCGAACCCAAGACCAAGAGGATATCAAACAAACGCATCAACCACTAAGCCACACAGCCGTTTTGTTAATTGTTCAGAGCAAATTTGAATTTAACACGTCCTTGTTTATCTTGGTCTCCAAGTCGAAGTCAAACACCCAGATCACAATCCACAATTAACTTCAATTAACGCGTGATTCAGCTAAATTTGGCAATGTTCTGGACGGATTGGTGAACAAGCAAACAATCCTCGTCAATCACAGCTATCAATTACATCAAATCATCGCATATATATGTTATTAGGCGCGTCCATATTAAACATGTAGTCAAACTTTCCAATTCAATGATCTGAGGCATTATAATATAAATTGAACACAAACACTACACCTAATCACGCCGATAAACAAACCCCACTCCCAATTCTTCGTGTTCTTTGTGTTAATCGTGCAAATAAAGAGGTTTTGACTCTCTGTTTGACCCGACAAATCTGTTCCAATTCGTATCAGTAAGTCATGATTTATCCTATGTTTTTATTTCTCATCTTTGTCCGAATGATAGCCCTATGAAATATGGGGCTATCGTTTGTTAATTGTTTCAATTGGTAAATTAGGGTTCTTAGATAATTACGGAAGATGACATGAATCGAATAGTATATAAAACGTTTTTTTTACAAACCTAAAACACCAACAGCCCTGTGGAGCAGTTGGTGTTGCATACATATTCTTGTTAAAACGCGAGGTCTTGGGTTCGAATCTAGGCCTCAGCGTTTTTGTTTAAAAGAAATCCATATTATATTTCAGACAAACAATATAACACATCGAACCTAAATGTTTCTGTTCTCAGGGTCCAGCCCAGTTGGTGGCTGGGCTTGTGATAAAACTCCACCCGGTCTCAGACCCGGGTTCGAATCCTAGCACCCACAAAGGTTTTTTTAGCTCTTTATTTTGTAATTTTTATCATTGTTCTTTAAAATGGATTTTAAATACTAAACATGGTTTATAAATTCTACAAAATTTATTTTAAGTCAGTCTTATGATAAAGTTTAATATCCAACTTTTAGTTTTTCAAAAATTATTTATTTATTATATATTATAAATATTACAAATTTATTCATTCATAACTTCAAAATTCTATGAAAATATCAAAACGACTTTATAAAATCCCACAAAAATTATTTTAAACTTACAAATCAGTAAACATTTCATAAATGAATTTTATTTCAGAAAAATTATTTATTTAATATTTTAATCGATTTTTGTTATTTTAATCATAAATAAATCATAATAAATTCATTTTTCATCATTTTTGCATGAAAATTTCACATAAATTATTATTAATCATTTAGATCAGAAATATAAATTTTTGATTTGAAATTTATAAATTTTAATAATTTTTAAACATTAAGTCT
Organism: Ambrosia x helenae; assembly: GCA_030844895.1. Lineage (NCBI taxonomy): Eukaryota > Viridiplantae > Streptophyta > Magnoliopsida > Asterales > Asteraceae > Ambrosia > Ambrosia x helenae. Next base: position 37,766,160 of record CM061232.1, read on the forward strand.
ATATTTTGTCAAATAAGTATTAATATATAAATATTCATCAAATAAGAAAATAATTCTATAGAAATTATTTTCACATTTATTACATTATAATTCAACTACTTTTAGTTAATATTGGTCAGAAATATTTTTATTAATTATTTCTTTATTTATTAAAGTTATTAACAAATTACTCAAATTTAATCATAAATCAATTATTAATCCCCAAATTTGGAACCCTAGAATACCATTATACTAGAAAACTTAGACTTATTGTATTACCTTGGACTTAGGGTATACTTGGAATCGTTGTGCCACAATTATTCCATATCAAGGGATTCAATTCTAGTTCTAAGGTGAGTTTACATAGCCCCTTTTTTCTGTTTTACATTTTGGGGTGAAACATGTTTAAACATTTTATATACTATCATTTACTCATTCTTACATTGTTGAAACTTATGATTCAACTATAAACATTTTATACACTATCATTTACTCATACTATCATTTGACTGTAACAAAAAGACACAGTACAATCATTAACATTGATCAAGCCGCCTGTTTAGATTATAGCGCTATAGGTCTGACAAACCCACCCCCCCCCCGCATAAATTCAGGGATGATCGATAACAGTTACACTTTTACTAACTTGCGAGTTAGGTCTCAGTCGACACAAGGTTTGATTATACAAAAGACGCATTTTTACATGTCAAACTCATATTCTATCATTACTCATTATTATAGTTCAACAATGATTGCTATACAACATATTGTTTTCAACTATATGCAAAACCTATGTATTCTCACCAACTATTTATAGTTGACCCCCCATCTTTCCAACTTAACATGTTTCAGGTTTTGTTTGCTATTGGAAGTTGTACAAGTCTTGGAACACGTAGGAGCTTTGGATCTAGTTTATATTAATCAACTTTTGTAATCATTACTTGTAAGACAAATTGTAAATTGTTTAATATTATTCAACTTTCATTTAGTACCATGAACTATTGAACAATCATCACTACGTGACATCCCGATGTTTCCGCCATCGGTTGGGGTGTTACAAGGAGGAGGTCCGTGAACAGGAGGGTCTATTTAATTGGTGTAGATGGATTCCGGGTAAGTGCAATGTTTTTATGTGGAGAGCTCACTTAGACAGAATTCCTACGGCCACCGCACTTATAAGAAGGAACATTAATATTGGGAATGGCTTATGTTATTTTTGTGGGGAGTACGCGGAAACTACGGATCATATTTTTACGGCGTGTATCATAGCTAATGGAGTGTGGGGTGCTATTACTTCTTGGACCAAGATTCCTCCGATTTATGTTTTCTCGATGCAAGATGTGTTAAACGTCATGGAGACTATGAACGACCCGGATAAGAAAAAGGAGATAGTTTATGGTATTTGCATAGTTACGTGTTGGAAGATTTGGATGTCTCGAAACGAAGTGGTTTTCTCTCAAGTTGAGGCTAATGTGACTAAGATAGTGGCTGACATCAAATCATTGAGTTTCTTATGGTTTAATAGTAGATCCAAGAAGGATAGGATAGGTTGGGAAGATTGGTGTAAATTTAATATAACTTGATGTATTGGTTTGGTAGCTATCTCTAACTTGGAGATAGTCCGTCGGTTGGTGTGTTAATGAAGTTCACTTTTCAAAAAAAAAAAAAAAAAGAAGATTAGAAGGCTCCAGAAAAGGTAAAGAGTATGAACCCCTTTCGAAGTGGGTTGTTGGGCCCCTTTTTATATGAATAGATGACTTGAACCCTAATGGTCCAACAAGAAATATACATAGCTCGTTATTTTTTCAAGAGCCCATTCTCGGTAACCATCTAGCTTGGGTACAACTGTCCAAATCGCAACTAAACTAGGACTTCTTAATTAAATTACAACAAGAACAAGCGTACCCAGTAAATCCCACATGCAGTAAAGCTATTAGTAGAGTCTGGGCAGGATGAAATGCAAACAAGTCTTACCTCTAACGCTAAGAACAGATAACTTCTTTATTAAATTATAAACTTAAAAAGATTTGTTTTAGGTTCATATATTTCATATATTTCAAACTAAAATTTAACACTTCAAGTAACTAAGAAAAGACATTTATTTTTAACTTTACAAAGACTCATTAACCATAGTTTAACAATACCTTAATAAGTAGTCTAACTATTCAACCTTATTGATTCTTGAAATAAACACATACTCACACACTGTGTTATATGTTTTTTCTGCTCACATTATTATTATCATTATTATTAATATGGAACCCAAACAACATGATCTTCCGGTAAGAAATGGCAAATAGGAACACTTCCTGGTTTCACTTTAAGTACTTGAAACGCCAAATGTTTAGGGTTCCATTTCACTGTGTCAGTATGACAAACCGCCACTGCTTTCACTTTCATACCTTCCACACCCACCATAGAAACCGCATACACTTGAGTACCAACGGTTTTATGGCAATAAAAGACCGCATACGGGTAGTTTTGCTTATGACAAACCACGCCTTTAGTTCCACCTAGCTTTTTAACAAGCTCGATTTTGTACTTCTGTAACGGGGTGCTTTCCTTAGCATTTACCTCAGTAGAAACCGCCTTCACCTTTTTACCTACTTTTGTAGTAATGAAATCAACCATAGATTCTAACGAAGTCGCACAATATTTTTCTTCGCCTTCTATGCCTTTGTTCTCGCATTCATTAAGCGTTTGCTTCATGTCTTGACCTTCCAACGAGTCAGGTTTAACCGATAAATGCTTGTAGATTTGTGGAAGCTCGTTTGATGAAAAGGGTATTGAATTCACAACTTTTCGTGGTAAAAACATCGATTGTTGGTCGTTTTTCGTGAAATGTAGGTTCATTTCTTTACCTTGATGTAAGTCTTTTTCCAAGAAAAACAATGCTACACTTGGATCATCTTTTAGCTGATCTTTAGATGCAGCATAGTTGTATACAAATGGATTTTTACCAGGACGTACCCCTACAGAACCTGGACTCCTTCTGTTGTGGTAGTGCACTCCTATACCGGTACCATATCCGACACCAACATCCGGCCCTTGCATTTGTTTTCCGGCAATGGTAGCCACATCTTCTTTTCCGATCCTGGTCGTAGTGACCTTTTCATCGTTCCGTTCTGTAAAATACCAAATATTTTCGGAAACTTAGATTTTAATAATCTAAACTATGCATGTACTGCTAAATTAGTCTATAATGATCTATACTGACGTTTGACTTATGGTGCTCTTAACTTTCACTTTCATTGCTAATAACAATCCCAATAGCCTAATGTACTACTAAATCATTAGTAATGATCATAGCTTTATACTCCATCTAACTTGATTTTTCTTACAATGATGATTATGAACAAAATGGAGAAACATAAAACGAAATCAAGGATAAATTAAATGTAAATCAAGTGTAAATCATGATGTTTATGATACACTAGGATTGCCCTAGGTAACGGGAGTGAGTTGGAAGCGTTATTGATCAAAATGTAGTTATGGATTATTATCGGTCATAGTTTGAATTACTAAAATTTAGTTTTACAATATGTTTTCATATATTTGTACTCACACCATTTTTATGAAGACGATCATCAATATCACCAGATCACTCGGTCATGGGGGCGTGTAACCTTTTATCTAGTATCGCTTATTATAGATATAGTTTTTTTTTTTTTTTTTTTTTTTTAACTAATGTAGTTAAAAAAAAGTTTGTATATATAAATGTATTTTCGTTTACAAAAATACTTACATTTATTTTATTAAAGTGTTTAATAAAGTTTTCATAACTTTTTATACAAATATATATTTTTCGATTGATAAAATAACATATTCGATCATCTAATTTTATACAAATATATATTTTTCATCCGGCTGTTACTCCAGCGAGGTTTACTCGTGTGGAGGCAGTACGGTTTCCGGGCGAACGCCGCAGCCCCCACCGTACCAGCGTGAACCTGGTTCAGACAACATAGTCTGGACGCGTGGGTGGTCAGGGCGTGCCGATTAGGCGGGTGTGATGATCTCTGCCACACCAGTTAAGAAAGTCACCGTTCAAAAAAAAATCTAATTTCTTAATATCCTTATGAATTTTATCCAAATATTATTAATTTATATCTAAAAATTATTACTATATTGTTCACCACATATGTAACCACCCATTTTGCATGTTGTAACCGTTTTTCAGATGATCTCAGCCGTCCAAATCAGGTGGTTATCTGTGAGAAGTAATCTGGACCGCAATAATTTGTCGGTTATCCTCTAGATTTGGCGGTTATGTTTTTCTTGTGGCAGTTTTTTTTAACTCAAGTGGTTATCTATTTTCCTAAATTATAGCCCCACTAGCTGTCCATGTTCTCTTACAAAAACTGGTAGCTTACGCTTATAGCGCCTAAGCCCTAAAGTTATTGATATAAACCCCCTTCCACCTCCCCTATCGATCACCATCCTGCTTCTTCTCCCAATTACTTCCCCATGTTTCAATCATCACCGCAACACTCAGGTTCGTATTCATATTTTCGTCATTGAATCTAACCGTTTACCATTCAACTTTTTATTCTTCAATCCCTTTTCTCATTACTATCCTTCATCTTGAATCTCAACCATCAAATTCGAACGTCTTCTAAATTTTAAATTTTCTCAATCACAGATTATTCTAATTTAGAGGTGTTTTATAGACTACATCCGATTTTTGTTGAATTCAGACTACATTAATGGCGGTAAAAGTGCTTGAAACTGTAAGTTGATTTAAAGGTTGTTGACTTTTTGTGGTCAAAATTACATGTTTTCATATGGATCCTATTATAAATCTTATTAATATTTTGTTCTATAGGTAGCATTTGTTTTTGGAGGCCATGTTTCACATGACGGTGATTGGCCTTCAATTGACCAACATCTCAATATCACTGTAAGTTCAATAAAATCTCAGCATCTCTTTGTCCCGATATATCAACATGCTAATCGATCCAATAATTTTAGTTGTTTTGTTTCTGATCGTGATATTTATGGTGAATCGAAATTGATAATTAATAATCGTTCTTTATCAGAATGGAGAGAAGCATCCATTTGGTTTACAACCAATTAAATTAGAAAACAAAATAGGGTTGGTGTTTTTTTAATGTGAAGTGAGCCGCTGGCCTTACTGGATACGCACAGTTATCCCTCGAAGCCAATGAATAGTGAATAACAAGTATCCTTAGGGTATAAGATTTGAATATTGGATATGAAAACGATTTGATAATCAAATATTGAGATTACCCATAGGCTGCCTTAGCCCATTAATTAATCTAATGTATTCATCTTTTCCTCAAGACTATATCAACATTAATAATGAATCATGTATGCGTCAGCTACATAACTAAATTTGAGATATCATATACATGAATTAATAAACTTTCACGCTTTCTAATCTTCGTTCGAAAACCCGTCCCAACGGACGGGTATCTCACTAGTTACCTTATGTGATGGGAAAGGTCCATTAGATAATGAATGATTGGTTCTATAAGTCATATGTGTCGATTAATCAACAATTCAAAGTGGTTTTTTCGTGCGCCTTTAAAAAAAAAAACCAATGTTTATATATTGTTTTTTTTTGAGTAAATATACCCTTTGGCATTTCTTCATTTGTAAATAATTCTTGATGTGAAAACACATAAACAAAAATTTGAGTTTTGAATAGGAAAAAGATTGGATCGGTAAGGTTCCAAATGAATTGGCTTATTCGAAAAAAGAGGCTTGGTTCTTTCGAATTTCGATGATCTATCTCATGTCTGGTAGGGAAGCTCCCGAAGGAACCTCCAAAATAGGTTATCTGATGTGGCGATGAGCTCGCTTTATAAAATAAGAGATATGAGATGATTATATATTTTGTTTGAAGGCTTAGTTCAGTGGAAATCCTTGTACAACCCTAACCTAGCGGTTCCAAGTTTGAATATCTACCCACATACCGGTGTCCTCCTTACCTAAGCTCAAACCGTCACGAGAATTTTTTGTGGTGTCCATGGATCAAACCTATGACCTACCCCCAGGATGGGAACACTCATCCTACCTCAAACCAGCTGGGCTAGAGATCATTGGCCATGAGATGATTATATACGAGTGAAATTAACTTATATATTATTCATTTATTCCAAAAATAACAATCAAAGTCATCTCTTAAACCTAATAACAAGAATTAAACAATCTACATCTACACTATATAATAAAAGAAAACACATGAGGGACACATGACACTCCCTCATGAATTCTCTCATTTTATTATTTAATACACTAAATTCAAATTTAAATATAATAATTGATTTGCAAAAGAATATTATAAATTTATTAAATTGAATTTTATTAATTATATTAATAATCATAGTTGTAACTGAAATCATTAATAAAAGAAAACAAATGATTCTTTTTACAATATTTGATCTGTTATTCTAAGTTTAAAATTAAGTTTGTTACAATATTTGACAAATGATTATTAAGTTTTTTTTTTTTTTTTTTTTTTTTTTTTTTTTTTTTTTTTTTTTTTGTCATTGTTTTAGATGTTAAACTATGCTCAACAAATACATATTAATTTTAATACTTAATTCAAAAGTCAAATAAACAAATTAAGAATAACACAATGCAATTAGTCAAGCTTTTTTGTGAGACTTTCATGTTGTTGAAAACAAATAAATAAAATAAATCAATCAACATTAATAGATTTCTATCTATAGTAATAAAAGATAGCACATGGAGTACATAGAACTCCATTACAAAGCCTCCCATTTTATTATTTTAAACAATATATTTATTTTATTTTTTTTCTTTATTTAATAATTATTACTTATTCAGTTTTTCTTTGTTACAACTATAATTATTAGTATAATTACTGGAATTCAGTTTAATATATATATTCTATGTTTTTTGTAAATCAATTAATATAGTTATATTATAATTCAAAATTAGAAATAAATTATTAGCCACGGTATGGAAGATATATTTTGGAATGTTTGAAAAAAGTTTAATGTGAATAAAATGTTTTTTTTACAATAAATCATTTAGGGGCTGATGAATATTTAATATTTTTTCGGTTGTAAAGGCAACTTTTTTATTTTAAATAAAATATGTAATCTAATTTTTCTTAATTATATTTTAAATTTATATTTAATATATATAATTTAAATTGTTCAACTCGTGTATCACACGGGTACATAACCTAGTAATAATTAAGAATAAATTAGATAAGCAACCTGTAGTGTATAGAAGGTCCTCGACTGCTTTGGGCATAGGACTGTTTGGCAACATAGACTTCCAATACGCTTCACCTGTAGTTGCATGACTTCCTACAAGTGCTACCTTATAACCAAATCATAATTTTGGTTAATCATATATAGGGCATAATCACTCTTGCATTTTCACACTTTTTAAATGTGTTCAGTCACTTGAGTATATATATAAATTGATCCTTTTTTTTTTTTTGCCACAGTGTATGTATATGTATAAACTCTCTGACGGCTAAAGTTAAAGGTTTTATTTTTAAAAGATTAAGTTTTGCTATTTAAAAGGGGGTAACTTTGTAGAAATGTAACCAAGTTTGACAAATGTTTCAATTAAGTCACTCAAACTTTTTTTGTATCTCTAAAATCATTGAAGTTTCATTTGTTATTTAAATGCTATGTAATTATCAGGTTACCAAGTTAGCATGATGATGTGTCAGGTTTTATTAATTTTTTTAATCTGTAATATGATGTGGAATATATATTTTTTATTTTATTTTTTTTTAAATCATAAAACGGAATTCCAATATGATTCCAAAATGCAGCATGATTCAATGATTCTAATATGATTTACTAATGCAACAGTGATTCCAATAAAATTTCAAAGAAGATGAAGACCACCAAAACATAAACAAGAAGAAACCAGATTAAAAGTCACGGTGATCGAATCAAAGCAAATTAATTAATCCACAAAATAAAGACCACAATTTTCTTTCCAAAAACTCATATGAGAATCATCACTCGCTCCATTAGAAATTGGAAATGGATATAAAAATGGACCACTTCGTAAACAAAATTGAAAATAAATTTCTTTTTAAAATCGTAAACTGAAAATAAAAGGGAAATCGGTTATGTCGATCTCGATTCTCCCACAAAATCGCAGAATCACAAAATTGAACATATTAGGCAGACATGATTGGTTAAGGTTCGAACTTTGAAGGTTGGCACAGGTTGAAGATGGTGTTCACTTAAATCTTATGCACAATTTGATCTACGAAAATAGAAAGATATAAGGTTCCATGGTTTTTTTAGGGTTTATTAAGCATTAAAAGAAAATAAAAAATAAGAGGAAAAAATATTAACCTGATTACCTGGTAATTACACACTATTAGAACACTAAATTAAAGTTTAGTTATTTTAGAGATACAAAAAAAGTTTGGATGATTTAAATAGAACAGTTGGTAAACTTGGTTACATTTACGTAGCATTTTCCTTTTAAAAGGAGGTAGCGGCGCAGTTTGTTGCCCGTTTACCAGCTACTCACTTGTAAAATTGTTAATGAACTTGGTTATCTTTTTCAAAAAAAATAAAATAAAAACATAAATTAAACAGCACCACCGACGACCCTATTGTCCTTGGGTGGTGGGGTTACCGTGAGGTACCAGTGTCTTTCATGGTGAGCACCCCGTCCTCCCTTAGATGGGTGCATGTGAACCTAACAAATTTGGAAACGACATGTTTTGCTTGTAGATTATTTATATAATTAGCTTTAACATTAACCCAAACTCACAAATTTCTTAATTATATAAGATTTGAATACCACTAGTTTCAGTAATGTAACTTAGTATACATGCTAAGACGCATCATGTATTTATCTATAAGATCCAAAAAAATGTATATAACTTTATGTAACTTAAACCAACTTATAAACGCATGAGAAGACCCATTATTGTACTTTTATTAAACCAAACACATTTTTTTATCACCAAAATGACTTGTTTTGACCTATGTCGATGTTTAGTACCCAAGAATAACTCATTAACACAAGATAAAAGATCCATCAGTGTACGAATATCATACACACAAATATTATTTATCATAACCGTATGTGACTTTATATAACTTAAAAAACTCACTAATTTTAGTATAATTTAGTATGATTATTCAAGTTATTATTATCATCATCAGTATTAGGTTTTGCATAAGTGTGTTACAACTTTTGGATATATAGACGTTAGGATATTTATTTAACTCATGTAAGATTGTGTGTTGTGGAATAAAAAGGGGTTTAGTTATTAGCAAAAAGTGTTGCGAGGCAGCGTGCCAATAACTAAACTCTCCAATACCTAGCAGTTGTGGAAGAACTACCCTACAATTATTTTTGTGTTTTTTTTCCAGTTTTAGTATAATTTTTTATATGTAAATAAATAAAATTACAATAATATTAAAATTAAAATTAAAATACGAAAATTAAAATAAACATTAAAAGAGACATAAATAAAAGTTACATTAAAATTAAAAAAAAAAAGACATAAAACTAAACAAAGTAGACAAAACAAAAACTAATCAAAATTGTGTTGCGGAGGCGTGCACGAATTTGTTGTTTCCTTTATTCGAAAAATATATGTATGTTACTCCAGTAAACCCCAGTATTCTTTTTGAAGAAAAGCAAGATCATTGAAGATGCGTTCGTCTTCTCTAAACAATAATAGACGGGCTATTTTATGGTTCATATTTTCGACTACGGCAACTTTATCGGATTTAGGTGTAGTAATTTTGGAGGATGATGCTCGAAATTTATTGTGCATTAACGAACGTTAATGGGTTGGCGAGGAACCCATTAACAGCCTCCGATAACGAGCCGGTGCGGTGTAGAGCTTCTTGAACATCCGACAACGCAAAGTCTAATGAAAATGCTAGATTTATAGCATTTACGTTTTTCAATTACCGTAAAGTAATACATTTCTTTTTGTTTTGGTAACTTGCAAGATGTTTGATCAACTACAAAGTGAAAAATATGCCAACATCAATTCTAGCGCTACACCTAGTGATGGCTCGTAACTGTGGGAGCAAAGTACGTAATAAAGGCTAGAAGAAGGGTAGAATCATCAATTTTAGGACCACCAACAATCCCTAGTCCCTACTATGTCATTCAGTGTGGTTACTATCCTAGTCACCATTACTATCAATCACGTCATTGTCACATCACTTCACCCTCTATCACTACCATTTATCATCAACGTCATTATACTTGACCTGTATATATATATATATATATATATATATATATATATATATATATATATATATATATAGGTAAAGTATATGGAGGAAACCCTCCTTATTTGGTAAACTCTGGAAACTCTGACTTCCCAACATTTTTTTTTTTTGAAAAAAATAGGGTATGTAATATACATTTTTTTAAGCATTTCGGGCCAAAAAAATCGAAAAAGCGCCGAACGGTTTTTTTTAAAAAAAATAAAAAACGTCTACTGTTTACATATAGTTAACACATTGTTAACACCTGTTATTAGCGCTTAACATGTGTTAGTCAAAATTTTATTTTATTTTTTTAAAAAAAAGTACTCGGCGCTTTTTAAATTTTTTTGGCCCAAAATGCTTAAAATCATGTATATTACTTGCCCTATTTTTTTCAAAAAAAAAAAATATTGGGAAGTCAGAGTTTCCAGAGTTTACCAAATAAGGAGGGTTTTCTCTATAACCATTCCCTATATATATATATATATATATATATATATATATATAATATCACATCTATGCGTATGCATCAAGCCGAAAAATATTTCAAGAAAAATACATTGTTATTTTTATAAATAATATATTTTTTAATATTGTATTAACATTACGTGAAATCGATTACAATAAGACGTAAAAAAGAATAATGAAAAGACTAAAAAAGAGTACTGTTTTATTTTTCCGTTAACAATACATATCTGTTAGATCATTTTTATAAGTTATAGTTTTTTCATACATTATCAATCTATTAATAAGTCATGTTCTAATTAAAACACAAACGGTTCTTGTTGTTTTTTATATTAGAACCATGGGTTTGGAACCGACCCGTGTAACACCCCAACCGATGGCGGAAATATCGAGGTGTCACGTAAGAATGAGTATACAGTAGCACATGGTAACCGAATTTTAATTGAAATAAATTTAAAGTGCAAATATCCAAAAATGGAAATACATAATGTGTTTCAAGTGGAAATCTAATACATCACATAAACCAAACAAGCATAGACTTCAAGATTGTCTTCTCATGAAAATTACTCTAGCCTTCATGCATCATTATTTCCTGTTGAGTTGTAAAAATGGGGGGGGGGGGGGTCAACTAAAAGTTGGTGAGAATACATAAGTCATGTCAAGCAAATAGTTTAAGTATAAAAGTTTAGCAATTCATATGTCTATCGTAAGTTTAAGTCTACATGAATAAACATGATATGTTGAATCGACATAATCAAACCTCCGACTAGTTTAGGTCCATCCCGTCATCCACGGTTCACCTTAATAATATGTTGGAACGATAACAATCACCCACGCTACCTATGTAGGAGGTACACGTATCCGGGTGGGATTGTCAATCCAATAGATCTATTATTGAGTATCGCCGGCTTGGCCATAGCTAATGATTATGTAATGTTGAAACTCGTTGAAACTGTTGTTGTAGTCTAAATCATGAGGCATTAATGTTTACAACTAGACATGTATGTAGAATTGCTTAAGTATAATGTTGCAAGTATAAAGAATTGCATAAACATGGTTACGTAAACTCACCTTAGTATAGTATTAAGTCTTGAGAAATAGTATGAGTGTAGCCCAAAAGATTGCCAAGTATTACCCTATGTATAAGGTAACAAATAAGTCTAAGTCTATCTAGTCTACAAGTATATTCTAGGGTTTCGATTTGGGGATAAACATTTGTTGGATTAATAATAAAATGTTTTAATAAATAAGAGAAATTTGATAATTAAATAAATGAAAGTCTTTTTATAAAATTTGAATTTAATATGGTCATAATAATGTGTTTAAGGTATAAAAATAATTTTTATAAAATTATTTTCTTGAAAATAGAATATTAAATCTATTTATTTCAAATTGTCAAAATTTAACTTTAATATTTAAAAATACTAAAATTAAAGATTTATTAGATTAAAAATTATATTTCTGTTCCAAATAATCAGAAATAATTTATATAAAATTTTGGTGCAAAAATATTGAAAAATGAATTTATTATGATTTAATTATGATTAAAACTAACAAAAATTGATTAAAAATATTAAATAAATGATTTTTCAGAAATAAAAATCATTTCAGAAAAGATTATTGTTATAAAAACTCAGAATAATTTTTGTGGAAATTTATAAGATTGTTTTGATATTTTTATAGAATTTTATAAATTAAATAGAATAAACTTGATTTATTTATTATATATATTAAATAAATAAATTTCTGAAAACTAAAAATTGTATGTTAAATTTTTTCATCAGATTAATACAAAATAATTTTTGTAGAATTTTTAAAAGTGTTTTAGTATTTTAAAATGATTTTATAAAATATAAGTGATATATATATATATATATATAAAGTTGATTGTTTTTAAACAAAACAAAGAAAAAAAAGAAAAGAAACTGATGCGGCTGCCATGGTTCGAACCCGCGTGGCCGGTTCAGAAAGCACCAAGCACAACCACTTGGTCCAGACCAGTGGTTGTGTTTGGTTTCAGTTTATTTAAATTATATAATATATGCGAGAACAGTTATCTTCCCCAATTCGATGTTCGAACCCTAATTTTTGCAATTGGCCAATTCACACAACATTAACCCAATTAACCTTAGGGTTAATGTTGTGTGGATGCCGAACAATAAATCCCACAAAAAAAATGTTACTTACAAACACGTTATGAACACGAACGATCGGTCAAGGCTTAAAGTCAAAATGCGATCAAAATATCAAGAACAGAAGATTAATAAGAGGAATTGGGGGTTGAGAAAGATTGATTGGCGAGTTGTGATCGTCCAGGAGTGTCCAATTTATAGGGTAATGGTCTGGATCGATGAAGTGGAAGGTTTGACCTTGATATTAATGCGTGACGTGTACACGAGCACAAATGGAATGATTTAAACGACAATTGATCGTGTGTTGACTTGTAGATGGCTGGAAATCACGAAATCATTCCTATCTTTGATCAATTACGCGTCTAAAATTGTTAATTATGGTAGATGGAGTCCACAGTTGACTTTCCAAGTCAACTGTGAAGAATCAATCGTGTGATATAATTAATACGAGTTGGTTTTAAAACAAGAAGCAGGTATGGAGCAGATGGTAAAAACGTTGTGTGCATATGGCCGGCTTGGGGCGCGGGTTCGAGTCCCGGCCCAAGCTATTATTTTTTTGACATATATTATATATATTTAAGTATATTATATATATATATTTTTTTTTGATATAAATATTTTTCATTCCAAGACAAAGAAAATTACATTAAGATAGCGGGCAGGCGGGCAACAAGCTGCGCCGCCACCCCTTTCTGGATAGCAAATCCTAATCTACTAAAAACATAACCATGTCCACCCGGAGCCGAGGCACTACTGTGAATAACCCGCTGGACCCTGGTCAGGAAACGGGTAGCCTCCGGTGCCAATGAGCCAAAGGTATCAAAAGCCAAAGGTATAAAAACGTGTTGGTTCTCCTCGCAGGCTTTAGCATGTTTTTCTACCTTCTTTGCCTCTGCTTTCCGGACCGCTTGCCCTGCAACAAAGCCACTATCCCTCAACCCAACTAGGGGAGATACACCCGTCAGGTCAACACAAGCATGCTTCCCCCCGGCCCATCCAAAGACAAGGAGATCTGCTGGTCGTATTAGGGTTCCCAAAATGCCACAATAATAATAAAATGCGAAATAATAATACTGAAACTTGACGTTTTTTATTCATGATAAAAATGTAACGTACAAGTATAAATGCGAAATGTTACAACCCGACCCAGAACCGATAATTCATATAAATCTAGAACCGCGAACCAACCCATATATTTAAAAAAGGTTCGGGTCCAAGGTTCTCGTAAGTCAGGTCTAAGGTTCTCGTAGGTTCGAACCACGAAATGCTCACCCCTACTTTTTAGCAATACTTTTGAACAACAATTTTTTTATGTCTATGTATTTATTTGTAACGATTTGAACTATCACTTTTTTTTTTTTTTTTTTTTTTTTTTTTTTTTAAATGGCAAGTATCATACCTTACAAAAGATACACATTGTTATTTTTTTTTTTAACGACCAACTAAAGTATTGTCGGGTACTCTGTACGCGGCCCCCAATGGCTGAAAAGGGCCCCAGACGGCCTCTAATCCATATAGACAGAGCCCTTCGGCCCACCCGTCTCCTGTTCCAGGGAAAACCCGGCCCACAAACCCGCCCGAAGGCACGACGGTAGTGAACCGGTAAAACCTGGAGGGATCAGGAGTCGAACCCATGACCACAAGGGTCAAGGGTCTCTCCATCACTTCCCAACCACCTACCCCACCACAAGGGTGGGGGTATCCATCACATGCCTCCCGTGGGAATCGAACCTGGCTCCCTCAAAGAGAGAACCGACCCTTTTACCACTAGGCCAGATGATCAGAATTACACATTGTTATTTATTAACTTGTTCATTAATTACCAATGAAAATTAAATGACTAATCAACAACTCTTCATTGTAGCCGTGTTATATAAGCAATAAACCAACCAGTTATTTATTAATATTAATTGTAATTGAAGGACTTCTAATACTGAGGGCTACAACTCTTGCTTTGTCTAATGTTGAGGGCTACAACCTACGGGTGTGATTTTACCTAAACCCGATCAAGCTTTATCGGATCATCAAACCCAAACAGTTAATAGAACCGGACCAGACTTGTAATGTACGTCTCAATAGTTGGCTCTTAGTGAGAATCATTAAGGGGTTTTTTTTTTTTTTTTTTTTTTTTTTTTTTTTTTTTTTTATATCGATTTTTTCTAGACGTTTGTAACTAATACGACCTTTTCATATACCATTAGTTCTCACCTCTATTGCTTCTTTTAAGGCTTTAAGCATGGTGTACACTACCACTAGGCGTCCTTCACCGACCGGTCCCACAACCAATATAAGAGAGGTAAATCACGTGTCCCAGAGTAATCGGGTGATGCTGGGATCCCTAGACCTTTACAACAGATTCTCACTTCCTTAACAGTGTGGCACCATCGAGAAAACAGTTCAAGACTTCAAGTACGTTTCAAGAGCTCATGCGATAGTGCCAAGAAGGTTTGATCACAAAATCATAGTGCTTCAAATCATTCTGTAACAGTTAACTGACAAAATCCAAGTGTCAAGTCCATTAGCAAGATTCTAAATATGAATTTTGGTAGCCCATCCATGTAGTCTGTGTTTAGTCCAAGTCTCTATTGGCCCAATTGATTTTAGCAGCCCATTTACTAACCCAAATACTACACTAACCTGACCACTAAAAACACATTACTGCATTCTTTGATACCACCAGCCATAAACGGGTTCGGTACTTGAAACTTTACTTTTTTTTTTTTTTTTTTTTTTAACAAACCAAGGGAGCCATATCATAAAACAAGCCAAACCTACTAGCGAGACGCTAGAAGGCAGGCAAAAACAATGAACACCAGTACATCTCAAAATGAATTAGAAAATATTTACATCAAATTTATACCACCTATCTAGGGTCAAAGCCTTCCAACACGCTCGAACCTTTAAGTAAAGGTAAGTAGTTTCTTTTATCTCTTCGATCAAGCCAGTGGCAAGGACCAAGCGCTTCTCAAAAACCCTTTTGTTTCTATCACACAAGATTAGCCACAAAGTCGTCAAAATGATCATTGAGATAGCACACTTCCTTTTTCTCAACATGGTGCTATCACGGACAACCCTTATCAAATCCGAAATAGAGCTACACAGAGCCACTGTTGGAATTTCAATCCAAACTCCCACGGCCCACCATATATGTTTTGCAACAACGCAATTCACCATCAAATGTTCAACTGTTTCCTCTGCGTATCCACATCTAGCACATCTCTAGTTCCCTGTTTGGATGCCTCTTCGGTTCAGTTGAGTAGTTGTAGAAATTCTACCTGCCATAGCCTTCCAAACAACAAATTAGCCTTTGGTAGCACCCAATTACACCAACGCATACCACTGGCCATGGGTTGTTCGTGCCTGCAATACAGAAGTCGTTCCTGACAGTTCTAACCTAAAAAAATATTGTTATTGTTCGAACTCAAACCTCATAATGTCAAAAAATTATTGCCATTAAGTTGGAGATCTTGGATGACCAATCAATTTCCAAGATCAGTTTGTTCTAGTCTCTACAACAACAACAACCATACCTAGTAAAATCCCATAAATAATGTAACTATTGGTTCGTCTCCAAGCCATTTTGTACATATTAGTTAAACTTTCGCATAGAGGAGCCACCCCCACCCAGCTATCAAACCAAAATCTAAGCATATCTCATTTTCCCAACATAGGGACCAACACCCGGTTTGGGTCACTGCTTAGCTTACGACAATCATTCCCAATAGAGGCTATTTTTTTCCATACACTAGTAACTGACTTTTCATTGGGATAACTTCAATAGACCATTTCCTTCTATGAATGGCGAAAACCACCCAAGCCTATAAATAATCACCACTTTCTCCGACTCTCCACCACTATTTGGGAAGTAAGGCCAAGTTAGCCTCTTTTAAGATCCATATACCTAAACCCTGAAGTTTCTTGGCCAAAATCATTTTGTCCCAACTTACCCATTTAATCTTATTTTTCATTAACGAGCCGCCCCACAAACAATTCCTACGGATTCCTTCCAAATTCTTTAACACCTTAGCCGGAGCTTTATAAAGGGGGAGAAAGTAGGTCAGGAGACTTCCAAGAACGACTTTGGCTAGAACAACCTAGTCGAAAAAAAGACATGTTACGAGCCTTCCAATTAGCCAATCTAGTAGTGAACGGATCTACAACCAGTTTTTGGCTATATACCGTGTGCATATCATCACCAATAGTAAGCCCAAGATGTTGAAACGGGAATTTACCAACTTTACACCGAAGTGTACGTACCGTAGTTGCTCCCCATTCATGGAGACACCGTACAATTTACTTTTCTTCATGCTAACTATCAGACCAGAAACTAAGTAAAAAAAAAAAAAAAAAAAACGTGCAAGATCCTCTTAAGATTTTTAAGATTCGAAACAATAAGCTCACCAACAAAAAAACACGTCGTCAGAATAACACATATGAGACAAGGTAGGACCCTTATTAGGAAGGGTAATTCCTCTTTATATACATGCATCTAACGCCATAGTCATCATCACATTTAGGGCGTCCATAGCAATAATAATAAGAAAGGGAGAAAGAGGAAATCTAAACAAAATAAAAGAAAAATTAGTGTAATTACTCTAATAGCGTAATTACACTAAAAAAATTTAAATTTATTTTTATATTATTCATCTAGAAAGTATTTTAAGCTGATGAGAAAAAAAAAATTCTGCTTCACTTCTCATATTAAATAGGTTAAACTCATTTGTATTTAATCCTTACACTAATGATATATGTCCTGTAATATAACCTTAGTCTATGTATTATGATAGAAAAGGCCGTGTGTAAATATACTAATTTCATTTATATAAATTCAAGTTATATTAAAGTGTAATGGCTAAAGTGGTTACTTTACAAGAATTTATAAGAATTTCTTATAGCAATATTTAATGTCAACGACCAATGTTTTACAAACTGAATTAACAATGTAGGTGTTAACTTTCTGAAGAATCCGAATTCAGCTAAATTTATACAATCATGTACTCTACACCACTTGGCTATTATTACAACTTACTTTGTATTCCTTTTGTCTTAGTTGAAAATCCTATTACATTAATACATGTGGATAAGATTACAATTACCAATAAAATGTTCAGTTTTAACTTTCCACAACCCTGAAACCATTCTACCATCAAACTCACCTAATCAAACCCCTTTATTTCCACCAAACTTGATTGCAAAGTTCTGATAAACGAATGAGTTAATCTGGGTTAACTTAAAATCAGGGCCGGCCTTGAGAGGGTGCGGGGAGGACTTCCGGCCCGGGCCCAGTTTCTAAAGAGGCACTTTGAGCGGCGACGAGTGTTTTCTTTCTGCAAGTATTTCTTTCTATTTTCGACCCAAAAAAAGATCTCATCTTGAACATCACTGGTTATAAACGCAAGATGGTGAATAGTAGATAAGGAAGAAGACGAGTCATACATGAAAAACTAGATTGGAAGGATACGACAGAATTAAAAAAAAAAGTTGAAGTGTGTTACTTGAGATTTGTGTTATGGTACAGTAATTGTGCAGCCTTTGTAGTAAATTTTAATATATAGTAGTAGTACAAAACAATAATTGTCTCACGCTGTTACACATAATGTAAGTCAAATTCATTTTATTAAAAAAAAAAACTTTTAAAGTCGATCTACACATAAAATAATGGCCCTTCAAATTATTATGTAATTTTAAGAAATGGTGGTTTCTTATGAGCCAATTAGCCAAACATCTTAATTTTTATAATTATTACGACGCTTTCAGTTCTATATTTGGTTCGACCGGTCCGACTAGGGAACCAGTAAGGACACCGGTTCAACGTCCGCTTCGGTTATGAAAACATTGCTTAAAAAACCTAAGACAAAGGGGCACATATTTCGCGGCTCGACCCGAGCACCTGAATTTTCAGGGCCGGCCCTGCTTAAAATGCAACTTGTAAAAAACATAACCGGCCCCTATTTACAAGTGTTAGCTATTCACCTCTTGAACTTTAACACTGGATTGCGCTTGAACAACAACCGGCTAAGATGCAACCTTTTCCTTTACTACACAACTCATGACTCAACCTCCACCTCTCATGAGTACTTTTCTCTCATGAACTATACATTTTTATTGGTTATTTCCACTTTTTATATAGTTGATTTCTATTGTACTTAAGCAAAGTGTATGTAGTCTAGTGGTATCAAAAGTGAAGGATCAATCTTGAAGTTAAATAAGATTTTAAATAAGATTTAGGCCTTTAGGGTTTGTTTTAATCATTATATTTTGTTTAGTTTATGTTTGTTTAGTAATACTAGTGGGAATGCCTGCGCATTGCGGCGGGTGTCTCGACTAACCCACGTGATGTTGCGAACAACAATTTCTAATGTGACATTGTTTTTGAAAGTTTATTAATCATCTCGTGATATATGGTACAGTGGATGCGCAACATGAACATGACATCAACTATGAGTTTTATGTTTTCAGTTGATTTCAACATATGCCATACAGTAGACTTCGTGACTCAAACTCGAATGTGTATTGACCGTGCTAGTTGGGTTCATGTCATCTCTTAGTTTGGTGAAGAATAATATAGTTTTTTTCGAGCAATCTCCTGAATGCAAGTTATAAAAATTAAAGTCTATGTACACAGTATGCCATGCGAGCTACTCAAGCTCGGCTCGGCAAAAAGCTCGAAACGAGCCGAGCTTGAGCCTAAAACAAAGCTTGTTTATTTATCGAGCTCGAGCTCGAGCCTAGCATGTGAAGCTCGTTAGGCTCGTCGAGCCTTATCGAGCCTAGTATAATATTAGTTTTTTGAATATTTAATAATATTTAGCATTCATTTAAAGTTGCTTAGTATACGAGCCCCAAGCTCGAGCTTCACTTATCGAGCTCACGAGTCTGAATGAAATATTATTATATTATTTTTAATTTAACATATTAACTAATAAATACTAAACGAGCCGAGCTCGAGCTTGAGAAATTACAAACGAGCCGAGCTCGAGCTCGAGCTTTTATAACTTAATCGAGCTCGAGTTCAAGCCTGGTCAAGCTCGGGCTCGGCTCGGCTCGTTTGCACCCCTAGTTTTACACCGGAGTATGTCGGAACTTCACCGGAGTTTTGAAACATTGAAAACATTCTTAATCAACAAATTGTAGACCGATTCTGTAACACCCTGACCCTCTCACCACCAATATTGTCCGCTTTGCCCATCCAGAGCTCAGGATTTGTTTTGGTTGCCCAAGTGGAGACTTCTCAGGAGGTCACCTGTAACACCCCAACCGATGGCGGAAACATCGGGATGTCACGTATTGATGATTGTTCAGTAGCTCATGGTAAATAATAAGTTTCGATAAATGATTTAAATAAATTACATACAATTGTTCTAAGAATTTGTACATCAAAATAACAAATACTAGCTACGCATCTTCAAGCATTAACTCTAATCTTCGAGCAAGCTATAACCTGAAACATGTTAAGTTTGAAAATATTTTGGGTCAACAAAAGTTGGTGAGAATTACATAGGTTTTGATAATTGAATAAAACTTGTACAATTCAAGTGTCATGGCAAGTCTAGTCCATATGTGAAAACATACTAGCAGTAAATCGAGTGCATAATCAACCCTTGTGACTAGAATATTGTGGTCCATCCCATACGCTCATGGTTCACTCGATTATGTTATGCGATAACAATCACCCACGCTACCTATGTAGGAGGTACGTATCCGGGTGGGATTGTCAGTCCAATAGATCTATCATTGTATACCGTCGGCTGATCAATGTTAATGATTATGCTAGAATATTGTGCTTTCCCTAGTCATGTTTAAGACATAATGCAACATAGAAAAACACATAGACACTTTATGATTGAATTGTATATAGAATGTTGTAACATGTTTCACCCCAAAAATAGTGAAAAATAGAAAAGGGGCTATGTAAAACTCACCTGAATTTCACTGTGCAAGAAATAGCAAGTAGCAACAAGTCTGAACTTGGATTAATTGAACTCTTGTATCCTATTACAAAAAACGATGCCTTAAATTCTAATGCAAATACGCTTGTTTCGTGTCTTGGTTGTAAAGATAGTTTATCCCACTACTTAGACTCGCATTGAAAACAATACTCGTCTTAGAGTATTTATAACTTGACGAACCGATAATATTTTGGTTTGGTTTCCAGAAAATATATGGGTATGTATAATTATATGTATAATGTATGCTTTCAGATTCTCGACTTAGAAATAGTTAGAATGAACCATTTGATGTAGTGAAAATAACGTATGTGTAACTTGACTTGAGTTTAATTCGTGTTGTAGATCAGATAATATACACTATTTATATCTACATTTTTCTAGTATGACAAAATAGCGTTTTAGATCTTATTGTCACAATACTAATTTATGAGGCGCTTTGGTTTTGGAGAAATCCTAGTTGTAAAATGTAGTTTTATTTAGACATAATTATATATTTAGACGTTTGGTATGTTTCTTTTATTCAATAAAAATTTGGGCAGGGTTTCCTCTGTTTTTGTAAGAAACCAGACAACACAAGTCGTCTATTTTTATCCCAAAAATTAATCGCCCAAGTTCTCATCATGCAATATAGTTCAACTAAAGTTAAACAAGTCTTTGTATTAAAACAAGTGGTTCGAGTTATCAAAGCTATAATTATAATGAACGAGAGGTTATACGTTTGTTAAGTGATACATACATTTATAGTTCGCCATGTAACTATTCTAATAACAATATGTATTATCAATAGTTAGTCGTTATTCTATTCGTCAAGCTAACCAAACAAATAAATAGTTTTTGTTACAACTCGGTTTGGTTCGTTTAGATTTTAGAATAAATGTTTATATACAATATACATGAAATGAATAAACTAAAGTCGTGGCGTGCGTGTTATACCTTCCCGATAGTTAAGCTCGCGAACCAAGCGTCGACAGATCTGATTGCATTGACCGGTTTTGACCCATTGTTGACCAGAACGAAATCTGACTACAGTTGACCAGGTCCGGGTTTGACTGTTAACCAAGTCGACTAGGTTTGACCGAACAACATAGTCCGAACCGAGCATTACCCCTGCCACAACACTTCTCTGACCCGAAACAAAAGACCAGATCTGACCAGAAAAGAAGACGAACAAGAATCGAGACCTGTCTGTTGCTGCTCTGTTTTCACAGCCAACCACCACCGTAATTACGATCGGTCCAAGGTTTTGTGACCATCTCCGGTCACTGAACCAGGAACAACCATAACCACCTCTAGTCACAACCCTCTGAACTCGAACAAAGACAAAAAAAAAGGGGGGCTTCCCTGCTGCTGCGCTGCTAGAAGACGACCACCACAGCCTCGAGACCACCACAGCTCCAACCATTCACCTGACCCGAGCCTCTTGTTGACCTAAAACCATCATCACCCTGACCTAACCCTGGACTCGTTTCTGGGACTGACCAGACCATCCCTCCGCTGCGACTCCAACTACCAAGCACCAAACCACTACCAAAACTCAAGAGAAAAAGAAGCTCACCCGGTCACGGTACCGTAAACCAGGCGAAAGAAACAGTCCTTGACGCTGCTGCTAAGGGTGCCGCCGCACCACAGGTGACCGGAAATGGGTGGGTGTTGTTTATGGTTTCTTTTTTTATGGTTGCTAGGTGGTGGTTATTGTTGTTGTCGTGGCTGCTCCTCAAGAGAGGGACAAGAGAGAGTTTGGGAGGATTGAGAAAAAGTGAGGGAGGAGATGGCTTGAATAAGATGGTGGCTAGGGTTTATGTAGATGAAGATGAGGTGAAGAAGAGGAGTTTAGGTGTTTATATAGTTAGGGTTTGGTAGGTTAAGTGGTTGGGTACCGCGTATACGAGCCAGTTACTGACTCGGTCTTGTTTAAATTACATAACTTGTTCAACTGCTAAAATAGTTATTTTGTTAAATTTATTTATATAAACCGACTTAAAACGAGAATTTAGACTATACATTTGTTATATATATTTATAGTCGTGTTTAGAATTTATATGGGTAGGTGCCATTAACTGATACACTATCACTTACAGCGCGTTAAATGGCGAATTAAATAATTTAAATTTATTACTGAATTAAGAATGTATTTTTTTTTTCTTTTTTTTTTTGTTAATGAGATATTATTGTTAATGAATTAACGCATCGTCTTATGAATAAAATATTATTATTATATTATTCGAGAAACGCTGGGCGTTACAGTCTCCCCTACTTTTGGGAACTTCGTCCCGAAGTTATTAAAAACACAGGGTTGAGTGTGATTGGGTAGTAATTAAGACAACTGTGGTTTGGAAAAATTTGGGTTAAGGCACAACGTGAATTTATAAGTAATAAAATAATACGTTTCGAATAATTTGGGTAAGAGTTTTGATATGTGTGAGTTTTAAGGGTTGGATTAGGTTCGTGTGAAATAGCAAGGAGAATAAGAATCTTAACAAAACACTAAACTTAAGTTTTAGGAATTCTAAAAGAAATGTGTGAGTTGATTGACTATGGAAAGACTAAATGAATTACTAGGTAACTAGCGTTTATAATTGATTAGCTACCGAAAAACCTTGATAGAAATTCACACCACCTTAACGTACCTGTAAATTCATGATTACGTTCCGGACCGCAATCACCAATTTACCTTACATTAGGGTTTTGTGTCCTTCTATAACTCTAAACACACATGTAAAAAAAATGCAATTAACCTTGTTATTGAGTCATATACATTGTAATTGTATCAAAAAATGAGTCCAACTGTTGAGCAAGAAAAAGACTTCTACCAGTCAGTGAGTAAGAACCTCTACCGATTGTTGAGCAGGTGCGATAGCCTCTACCAGTCGTTGAGCAGGTTATTAGAACCTCTACCGACTGTTGAGTAGGCATGATGATCTCTACCAATCGTTGAGCAGGTTGTTAGGTACTCTACTAACTGTTGAGCAAGTACTTCATCTTCTACCAGTTGTTTGATTAAGTGTAACAATTGTTATTGGTTTATCACATAAGTTGCAAATTGGTAATACATACATGTAAGCAAGTTTGTAAATGCATCAAGTATCAAGTATAGCATGCAAGTTGTAACAGAGTTGCCCTAGACAAGGTTAATGACTCTAGGTGTGTTTATAGCAAATAGTTTATATTCCATGCTTTCAAGTATCATAAGTAATCAAATGTTCAGGTAGATAATCGAATCCTCATGTATAATTAAGAATCAAGTTTCATGTAACAAGCAATCATGATTTTTAAAAAATATAATAATAATCAGTACCAAACTTTCAATGGTTTGTTTATCATAAAAATCAAGTTCATGTTCGAAAAGGCGAAGATTATACATTTAATCATTGAGAATGATTGAAGTGCATAGTAATCAAGTTGCATGGAATAGTGGATGTAAAAATAGTTAATAAAAGTTAGTTTATAGATCAAGAAAAGGAAGAAGGTAGTCAGATATGTTCGTGATAAATTAAAAATGTGGATAGTCAACCTGGATTGAGGCAAATGAGGTTGCGGGCTGTGATCAGAAGAGGATTTCATTCTTTATTTAAAGACGATTTTTACATAACTCCAACGTGATTGATTTATTGAGGTGCAACCAATCGAGCAGAGTTGTATGTTTCAAGAAGTCAAGTGATTTTCGAAGTTTAATTGAGCAACGGGTACAAAAACCCTCATCGTTTGTTTTTTTTTAAAAAATTATTTGAGTAAGTATGCAGGTCAAAATGCAATTAAAAATAAAAATTGGGGGGGGGGGGAGTTTAAAATAAATTTTGGCCAGAAGACGACCACCACAGCCTCGAGACCACCACAGTTCCAACCATTCACCTGACCCGAGCCTCTTGTTGACCTAAAACCATCATCACCCTGACCTAACCCTGGACTCGTTTCTGGGACTGACCAGACCATCCCTCCGCTGCGACTCCAACTACCAAGCACCAAACCACTACCAAAACTCAAGAGAAAAAAGAAGCTCACCCGGTCACGGTACCGTAAACCAGGCGAAAGAAACAGTCCTTGACGCTGCTGCTAAGGGTGCCGCCGCACCACAGGTGACCGGAAATGGGTGGGTGTTGTTTATGGTTTCTTTTTTTATGGTTGCTAGGTGGTGGTTATTGTTGTTGTCGTGGCTGCTCTTCAAGAGAGGACAAGAGAGAGTTTGGGAGGATTGAGAAAAGTGAGGGAGGAGATGGCTTGAATAAGATGGTGGCTAGGGTTTATGTAGATGAAGATGAGGTGAAGAAGAGGAGTTTAGGTGTTTATATAGTTAGGGTTTGGTAGGTTAAGTGGTTGGGTACCGCGTATATGAGCCAGTTACTGACTCGGTCTTGTTTAAATTACATAACTTGTTCAACTGCTAAAATAGTTATTTTGTTAAATTTATTTGTATAAACCGACTTAAAACGAGAATTTAGACTATACATTTGTTATATATATTTATAGTCGTGTTTAGAATTTATATGGATAGGTGCCATTAACTGATACACTATCACTTACAGCGCGTTAAATGGCGAATTAAATAATTTAAATTTATTACTGAATTAAGAATGTATTTTTTTCTTTTTTTTTGTTAATGAGATATTATTGTTAATGAATTAACGCATCGTCTTATGAATAAAATATTATTATTATATTATTCGAGAAACGCTGGGCGTTACATCACCCATCCTGATACTGCTCCCACCTGAGCACGCTTAACTGTGGAGTTCTCCTCTCATCCACTAACATTAAGTCCCAAAACGCGTTGGTGATTTAAGAGGCAAGACATTACTTATGAACCAAGAATCTCTCCTGGCCACGGCCGATGTGGGATTTGCCTAGGGTGTCATACAAAGGTCCATGTTAATCTTCTCGGAAATCAGTACAGTTACAATCACCCCCCTTAGGGACTCATCGTCCTCGATGAGGTTTGCCCCACCATCCCGAACGGCACAGGAGTGACTCTGATACCATCTGTAACACCCTACCCTTCTCACCACCAATATTGTCCGCTTTGCCCATCCAGAACTCACGGATTTGTTTTTTGTTGCCCAAGTGGAGACTTCTCAGGAGGTCACCCATCCTGATACTGCTCCCACCTGAGCACGCTTAACTGTGGAGTTCTCCTCTCATCCACTAACATTAAGTCCCAAAACGCGTTGGTGATTTAAGAGGCAAGACATTACTTATGAACCAAGAATCTCTCCTGGCCACGGCCGATGTGGGATTTGCCTAGGGTGTCATACAAAGGTCCATGTTAATCTTCTCGGAAATCAGTACTGTTACAGATCCAGCCTGCCCCTAAACACTATTCATGAACGTTACAAAATTAATATATAGGATAATTCCATTGCATATAATTTTTTCGAGACAAAAAAAGATAATTATGGGGATTTGATCGGTGTAGTTTAGGCACCATTTATTTTATATTTATTAGAGTATAAATACCCAACTTATATTATAGGGTCATGTTATCCTACACTATGTAAAAAATGAGAAGGATGAGAAAGATACAAAAAACACAATAGATCACTAAATATAACATAACGAGCCACAAAATATAACATAATACCAAAAAATATAACACAACGTTGAAGAAAAAAGACATAGTGAATCGCAAAAATGATACAGTAATGAAAATAAGAAAAGAAAACACAATGCTACTTAAAAGACACAAGGATATAACGTAAATTCTAAAAACTACAAGCTAAAAATGCAAACAAGCAAAAACTAAAAACTAAGATCGTAAGGTTCGATGGGACGGTTCCAATGACACTTGAATGAGTTCAATCAGAATCTGTTGATACCCTTCCTACGACTTCATATTTTTCTTTCAATATGTATTTGATCTAACCCTTATATTCACTGGCGAAGCTTACTAGGGGCCGGCGGGGGCGGCCGACCCCCCCCCCCCCCCCGAATTTTCGCGTAGAAGTGCCGATTATATAGTATTCGTATAGAAAATTTTGGAAATATAGGGTTTAGATCCCCCGAAACTGGATTTCGACTCCCGAAACTAGTGACTTCTGACCCCCGAACCTTCGGGTCAAGCTTCGCCACTGCTTATATTATATATGATAGTAATTTATGTTGGTTTGATATTTAATAGAGTTCTATATATGATAAGAAAAACAAATATTCTAAATAACAAAAAGAGGTTACGATTTAGAATGAGTAACAAGTGCATTTAAAATGAGAAAATAATGCAGCTAAACAAGCTTGACGTTAAATTAATTTTAATATTATATTACACTATATAAATACACAAACCTTTTGAACAGTGATTTCTGATGCCTGTTTTATTGTATTAGTATGATTAGTTATGAAAGCTGATAAGATATTATGGCTCTAGCTTGGTGGTTAAGTGGCTTTTATGATAATGAGATGGTGCAGGTTCGACTCCGTCCGTATGGATCTTTTTAAAAATTTTTTTACACAGGTCTAAGGCTTTGAACAGTGATTGTGATGGTGGGCCTATCTGATTGGCTCATGTAGGCGGTCATGTATTTATCACACAAGACATACACGCGTTCACCAACCATCCTTTTCTTTCTTACCCAAAGACACGCGTCCACACACAATCATAGACAAGGAGAGATCTGAGAGCACCTTGCCACCATCTCCCAAGTCGCACCTGCAACTCCACCGAATCGTCGCCCCCCATCCAGCCTTCGCCTTTATACACAATACCTTTAGCGTACACCATTGACTTCCAGAGTATTCATTCACACAACCCGTCTAGATATCACTCGCCAGTGAGGATGATGATAGTGATCTGGAGACTCACTCGCTGCCTCCGTTAACGACAGAAAGGACATACGGTGATGTATTATTTGCGAGTTAGCAACTACAAGCCCCGATTATCTGGCGAAGAGGTAAGATCCAACCATTTCATTTTCGTCTTACGGTCATACCTTTCTTAAACGATCTCTGATGTCCAAATCCCGATGGTTTATCAAGTGTTTACAGCTGTATAGGGGCAGCAAAGACCGCCGCCGGCGAAACAGTGAAAGCCGATTTGAAACACGATTGCGTTCACCTTGGTGAGTGACTGTTCATTTTTTTAGGGTTTTGTTGTCTGTGAGAACTTGATTCTTCTTTTCCTACAATTATTTCGTTGCTTTATTGAAACACAAAATCGAATTTATTGTGTTATAGCTTTTTTTATTTCATTTTTGAACTAAGGAGGGCTACTGCAGTAGTTTTTGCTGCCTTCCTGAAGTTAGATGATTAAAGGTATTGTTTCTGCCTTATTTTGATGAATTTTAATTTTCTATTTTTAACATTTTGTTTTGATTTTTGTTTCTAGAATTATATGGAACATGGTTGACTTGATTATTCAAAAGTGTATGATCATCTGTCATGCTTAATGTCAAAAATTCAACATAGCAGGATGTAATTGCTTTATAGGTTTACATTGTTTTATAGCCTTAGTTTGCATTGTTTACTACATAATAATCATCATATTTGGGAAAAAAATATCCATCACTTTACATTGTTAACCTTTTACTATAGAGATAAGTAAATGCTTATGCTTGAAAACTGGACACTGATGAATGATGATGTTTAGGGGATTGTGGCGTGGGCAACATCTATACACAGATCGGCCACCATCTAATGTCGATAATGTTCCAATTACCCTCATCGCCAGTAACCAGAGATGCAAATATCATCATCACCACTGTTGTCATCCTTTATTGAAGTATATTCCTTTTGATTTCTAGGATTTCTTAGTTCTTGGATTAGGTACGACATGTATTTTTACTATTAAAAATATAGAATGGGGTTGGAATTGATGTATATAAGGTTATTTAATGCATGACACAAGCTTATAGCTTGATTACATGATTTTAGGTAATTACAAATTATGAATTCTTCAATCTTTCATTTATGTTATTGTTGTTGTTTTGGTTCAGAAGCTTGAGTTGGATTAATGTTTGATGAAAAACGATTAACAGAGGAACGGGATAGAAAGATGTTTTAGAGATATATGAAGATAAACTTCATGTTCATTTCTTGGATTTGTGAGGTAAATAAATTCATGAAGATAACTGATATTCACATATTGTTATCATTATGTTGTATAACTTTATGGCAGATGCTTACATACAGCATGATCAGTGGCAACCTTTTGTTATCGGTAAGTACGGTATTGTTAGTAACTTATTTTTAGATAACGAGCCTCACTATAATCTTACAGTTGACAGCGCCGATGGTTTATATTGATGAATTTGTTGCCGCTTTCGATGCTTTTGGTAGCCGAAGATGGATTCTTTGCCTCTCTGACGTTGCCGGTATCTGGAATCGGTCAAAGTTGTCCAATTTAATGGTTGATGATGACGAAAATCACATCGTTATGAAATCTTAGCATCAAAGGTATGTGAAACCTGATGTGGAGCTCTATTTTGTTGGTTTTATATTTGATATGAAATCTCTGACATCAATTTGGGTATGGGGTGTTCATCGACATTCACAACAATGGTTTGGATTATTAAACTGATTGAGATTCACAAAAATCGCTTTCATTTGTTCCAACAATTACTTTGATTCACAGTAGTGGGTTTGCTTTGAGGTGGGGTGTTCATCGAGACTACTTATCAGTGGGTTTTTATTTGGTTACAGTACGAATGGGGTAGTTTTATTCAGCGGCACCAATTTAGGTTCCAGTGCGTTTGATTTTGACATACTAAACATATAAATAACAACCACCACCTTGTGCTCACTACTCTGTTCTTTTTTATGAATTTCTTTCATGTTGAAAAAATTTGATAGCCAAATATTTTTATATAGAAGTCTACCTAATTTCTAATGGCTTTGTTGGTGATACAGTGTTTTCGCTTTGATGTTCTATCAAGATATGAGGATGTGGTGTTGATATATGTTAAATACACCACTTGGCATGACATTTTTTTGCCACCATGGTGTTTGCTAAACAGAGTTGAGCCTCTTTTATGTCAGTTTTCATAAAATTTGCTGCCCTAATGATGATTTAATTATGATGTGATTACTTTTGCTACCTGATGATGAAGACAATCAGCTTGTCTAAAGGCTTCTTTGTCGTCTATGCATTTGACAACGGTTTTAGCGCGGTAATGCTACAGCCAAACATAGATCTGAGCTTCATAAGCTACGATAAAAATCTAGATTTGTGGCGTGCGTTGCAGTCCACTACAGGTCTCGCCATTGGAGCTTACTGAGTACACATATTTAAAGCTGATTTCACGTTTGTATTGTTAAACGAGGCTTTGTATCAAAACACAATTTCATGTTGTGTTTTCAATTGGAATTTAGTTTA
Organism: Ambrosia x helenae; assembly: GCA_030844895.1. NCBI lineage: Eukaryota > Viridiplantae > Streptophyta > Magnoliopsida > Asterales > Asteraceae > Ambrosia > Ambrosia x helenae. The sequence goes on from CM061232.1 coordinate 37,796,200, forward strand.
TGTTTTTAGATTTTCAGATTCATTAATGAAAAGTTATGCCAATGGTCCTCTGGCCTTTGTGACTGCACCTCTGATGTCTCCAATTGTAAGTTTCTAACTTACCTTTATGTGTCAATTAAGTATTTTGTCCCTTTTTCCAAAAGATAGCTTTATTATTGTTTTGTTGAAGCAGCTTTGGCCCTTTTTCATGATGCATATGATTTATGCAAAAATAGTTTGGTTTATTGTAATTTATAAAGGGTTGCGTTCATGGCTATGATGCGTTTGACATAAACGGTTTTTTTTTAGCGCGGCAAAATCTTGCAAGTAACGAGGTTGTCCAATGTAAGCCAAAGAACCTTGATTAAATTAGGCGCAACACGAGTTTGTCCAATGTAAGCTAAAGAACCTTGATTAAATTAGGCGCAACGCGCCGTTTTGAATGACCCTAGTTTGGTTGATTTGTGAAATTGCATTACATTATTACGAAGTTTAGCTATGGAATTCAAACTTATCCTAATTGGACTAGAGATTGCCATGAGGTCCAAAGTAGAACGTTAAGGAATGAAAGAAAATATGGGTTGAGTAGCTTGAACGTACATGATAGGTCAAATACAGATGCAAGTACGAGGATGTAGAAAAGATCTTGTTAGACTTGGGCACATGCTTAGCCAACCAAATAGTGACGTGTGGCAGGTTGGCTCAACAACTTGCCCCAAGCATAACGAGGTGACAGCTTTCATGTTGCATGCACCGTCAGAGGTACTGTACACTGCACAGTGCACTACACCTCACCCTGCAAAGGGACAGGCGTCATATCAGATGCCTTTAGCAAGGTCAACCATGCTGCTGTCAGAAAAGAAGTCACTTGCAACCAGTCCCGTCGCGCCATGACAGGGGAGTATTCTCTTTCTCTCTCTTCAACATTAATTACCATTCAGTCTTATCCTAATTATATGGGCCGGAGAGAGGCAAACCTTTAACCCGGGCCCAAGCCCACCGTCGTCGTTAAGGTTAGTGATGTTCGGCCCATGCATATCCTATATAAATGAGACCACCCCTCCCTTGTATGAACATGTTATGTTTCTCTAAGAAAGCCAACACCATTTTTGTGTCTATACGTTTGAGTCTCTTTGACTACCTAGCAGTCGCCTCCTTTCGTACGACCCTCTATTTTCTTCTTCTTTCAGGTTCAGCTTCGACCACAAGTGTGAGAAAAGGACAGTTCCCATAGCAAACACGAGTGTCAGACCATAATTACCGTATTCTTAAGGTAATTATACTTCGTTGTTTCTTCATCTACCTATATATATCTCTTAGTAGGTGGGTTTTGTTTTGAGTGGGTTAAAAGGGAAAGGTTATGTTAGGGTGGTTTATATTAAATAAAAATAAGAACGGGGAAATGATTAGAGAAGCTTTAAATTACAACACATTAGTTAAAGGAGGGGCTTTAACTGCCAACATGGTGCTTTAGAATCCTTGGGGCTCCAAACCACACCCGTAGCTTTAACGGTGAGTAACCAGTTGTTTATTCGTGCCTTTTGGAGCATGCTTGTATTATTTTTCCTCATTTAGTCACATCTGGGAATCGATCAACGTTGATCTTGCTATTCTCGATATTGGCAAGGTATTTTAGGTCAATGTTCATTTGTTTTTATCTTGTCTTTGCGTTTTTGCATACCATGTTCTTTTTTCTTTTTGGTTATTTTATGATTTATGCAAGATGTTCACGACACTAAGGGGCTGCTTGGTTGATTAAGTGCTGAATCATTAATATTGTCTGAATGGTTAAGAGGCTCTGAATGGTTAAGAGGCTCTGAATGGTCATGTAACAGTACTGATTTCTGGGAGATTAACATGGACCTTTGTATGACACCCTAGGCAAATCCCACATCGGCCGTGGCCAGGAGAGATCCTTGGTTCATAAGTAATCCAAAGCCTCTTAAATCACCAACGCGTTTTGGGCTTAATGTTAGTGGATGAGAGGAGAACTCCACAGTTAAGCGTGCTCAGGTGGGAGTAGTACTAGGATGGGTGACCTCCTGGGAAGTCTCCACCAGGGCGACCAAAAACAAAGCCGTGAGTTCCTGGATGGGCAACCCATCGGGGCAAAGCGGACAATATTGGCGGTAAGAGGGGCTGGGTGTTACAAATGGTATCAGAGCCACTCCTGTGCCGTTCGGGATGGTGGGGCAAACCTCATCGAGGACGATGAGTCCCTAAGGGGGGGGGGGTGATTATAACAGTACTGATTTCTGAGAGATTAACATGGACCTTTGTATGACACCCTAGGCAAATCCCACATCGGCCGTGGCCAGGAGAGATCCTTGGTTCATAAGTAATCCTAAGCCTCTTAAATCACAACGCGTGTTGGGATTAATGTTAGTGGATGAGAGGAGAACTCCACAGTTAAGCGTGCTCAGGTGGGAGTAGTACTAGGATGGGTGACCTCCTGGGAAGTCTCCACCAGGGCGACCAAAAACAAAGCCGTGAGTTCCTGGATGGGCAACCCATCGGGGGCAAAGCGGACAATATTGGTGGTGAGAGGGGCCGGGTGTTACAGGTCAAGAGCTGAATCATTCAGCATCCCTTATTAGCTTAATGGTTCAGCACTTAATTATTGCATTCAGATGCTGAAACAAACAGTCTGAAAGCTGAATGATTCAAACCTGAATGGTTAAGATGCTGATTAAGAGGCTACCAAACAGCCCCTTAAAATACTATGAGGGAGGGTTATCAGACAAATACTATGAGGGAGGGGTGTATGATAACCGTAACAAAGTCATGTTTACAGTTTACTAAACCAATTGTGACCTTGAGCATGGATGTGAACAAAAAACATGGAGCCTGTTGAAAGAAGTTGTGACAACTACTTCGAATGAAAAAAAAAGCTACACAAGAAATATCGCAACCGTGAATATTATATTATTATTAATATCAAATCACAAAAATGTCGTTACCTAATTATGTAAAAATCCACCTATTTTAACAATTATTATTTTGAATAAAAGAATAATACAAAGAAAAACACCTTCTAAATTCTCACAACATAAAAACTGTTTGCAACAGAAATGAACTAGTGAGATGCCCGTCCGTTGGGACGGGTTTTCAAACGGGGATTAGAAAGCGTGAAAGTATATTTGGGTTGATGTTATCATTTTGATTAAACGAATGTCGATAACTAATCCCTATATAATCTTAAAGTATATCAATTTTAAAAGTTTTGTTAATATATTTAATTTATGAAATCAGCCATTGAAGAAAAAATATACTAATTTATTTGTTTTGTTTAAAAAAAAAATTATATGAAATCTTGGTATGAACCAAAATGTGTGACAACATTAATACCAACCACACCAACATTACTACAAAAGTTTAAATATAATACCAAAAACCTACAAAACGAAAGTTGTCTTAATCGACAAAACATACCAACATGGCAAGTAGTTTTAAATTCAAAACATAAACATAGAACGTTGGTTAACATAATTGAACACAAACATTACTTCTTGGAATCGCATTGCAGCTTTTTGACATGATTTCTCAGCCTCTTCTTGTAGCTCAATCTTGTTTGTTTAACATTTGAATGGCCAACAACTGTTGAGTTAGGCACATTGTTGTCACCATTGTATACTAATACCTTAGATTGGCTAAACTCGCTCTGCTGCTCGTTATTAACAATACCCTAAACGAAACATACACCGGATGAAGATCATTTAGAAAAATAATATATCTAAAACCATATCAATAAAATCATTACCTCTTCTTTCGCGTAGATAGCCTCATCCTCTTGGTCATGAGCAACAATACACTACATGAAACAAACCAAGACTGTGGTCGCGTGCGTTAACAGGAGAGAGAGGTGCTTTGGTCGCGCCGATGCTCAACCTTCACAGTTCCTCTCTCTCTCTACAAACCAACATTTACAGTACTTCTCTCTCTACAACCACCACCAAAATAATGTCTCTCTCTAGAGGAACACGAACAGTAACAGATCTGACGAAGATAAACAAACCTCAAGAACAACTACCACCGTACCCCCTCTCTCTACAACCACCACCGTACCCCCTCTCTCTACAACCACCACCTACCCCCTATCTCTCTTTCTCTACAATTGCAACTATCAAAAACACAATGGTCAGAGTTGGGTTCAATGGTTGCAGGTTCATATTAAATTGTTGCCTTTAACCACTGTCAATCACCACCCTTTCATCATTCACGAAACCCTAGATCCCAAATCGAGATGAAAGTAGACGGGTGTGGGTAGGTGGGTTTGGGTTTGTAATGAAGGTGGACGGGGGTGGGTCGGTGGTCGCCTGTGGTGGGTGAGGGAGATGGTGCAAGGGTGGTGGTTGTGAAGGAGATGGTGCAGGAGCCTGTGGTCGCGTGTGGTTGATGAAGGAGATGGGTTTGGGTTTGTAATGAAGGTGGGTCTGCAATGAAGGAGATGGGTTTGGGTTTATAATATCAGATCTGTTTTTTCTAATGAAATGCACACGTGGATTGGCATATCAGCTGCATCCAAATTATTCCAAATTACACAAGAACATAAATAAAGTTATAAAACCATTAGATCTATTAAATATCCTAACAATAAAATCAAAACTTAACAGAACACAAACTACAGATTTCAAGTGTGACTTTAAACAAATCAAAATTAAAAAAAAAAAAAAAAAAAAAAAAAACTTTCTCCCAATCCTGCCGTTAAAGCAGGGGATTCAGTTCCAGCCATTAAAGCAATTGTAGCTGCTCCGGTGGATCAGAGCTACTCGAAAAACGTGGACAGTTATCAAATATTCACTAAAATGTTATCAAATATTCACCTATGGTAACTTAGAAGGCCAAAACGTATGCACTCAAATACTTGATAAATGCAACATCAAAACTCTTCTCACATGAACCTAGAAAAGGATAGGTATATTTAGTCACAAATGAAATAAGATCACGCATACTTTCATTGTTTGCTGCTTAAGAGATACAAAGTGTTATTCCAAGACTTTATTGGCAAAATGAGAACTGAATCAAAGTCTAAAAGCGCAAAGGTTATGGCATATAATTTATATGTAAAAGGAAAGCACAAAGATGCATAAATTAGACTAATGAGCAAAAGGCATAAAGAAGACAAATGAACTATTAATCCCAAGGGAAATGGCAAATGCAAAACACAAAGCATAAAAGCAAAATGTGTGAATTTTATTCGAAGTGTAAATATATTTAGGTATCGATTGAGTGTTTTAGCTTTTAAATGGTCCGATTGATGTGCTTTAGCTGCGCATAACCAAACACTATACGGGTCTGAATGCGCAAATGGAAACTCCGAGTGCATTTTCACCTTTTAAATTACTAAACAAAAAATCTATCTTGTATAATCAAACATTGTTCTCTAATCGCCCCAGACGACATTCAGCCCCGACTTCATACTCCACTGAACTAAAGTGTTATCATCATTTTGATGGATCAAACATTATTCTCTAATCGCCCCAGACGACAAATGCTAATTATAAAAAGAAGCAACTTGTTCCACTTTGATGCTCAGAGGCAGCAATATTAATTTACTATATTTTGGCGCTGACAAAATCTACTTGGAAATGAGCCTAACCTGAATTTGAGTTTTAAAACACATTCTTTTGATGGATATCAGGTCAAGAAATGTTAAGAGTGGATAGTTCTTTACTGAATACATGACCTGGTCATGCCTTCAATTACATCGAATATATTATAGAGTGAGAGAGCTCTTAGAATATTACAAAGAACCATATATTATAGCAAATTTTGTGTAAAACATGATTAATAAGTAATATTGCATGCGGATAAAAGGTCGACTAAAAATTGACATGTTTTAGTAAAATCTAACCTCGCACACCCAAAACACCTACTAATCATACTCCTAAATCTACATTAATATCCATCACAATGGGACACGCTAAATGTTTTATAAATATACACAATTTTCATTCATGCATAAACACAAACACTTGGCATGCATGTCAAAATGCAATACATCAAAGGCCAAAATCATAATAGTACATCCTGGTGACTCAACTAAATATTCAATTTCCATGTGTCTAGCCATCATTTAGTCAAATGAAAGCAATCATTCATGCATGTATTTCATTCAATTATAAAAGCATAAAAAGCCTAAAACATCCATCGTACTAACATAAGAGCAAACGAAAGAAAAAAAAACAAAATAATAATAATTAAAACACATTGTGTGGTAATCATGCATTCAAGCGAAAGCAAAGATTCATCGCATTGCATAAGAACAAACGAAAGGAAGAAAAACGACAAAACATTTAAAACCACAGTGACCGTAATCCAGAAAGCAAAGAAAACAGTAACACTGACCTGAAAACAGAGGGTCACAAATGGGAAATGAGAACACTACTGGTTATAAAATGATGCAACAAAGACCTTGATCCGACAGCAGCAGCGGAACCAACCCATCTTATCTCTCTTTGCATCAAGGGAAGCCAAATGAATGATTTAACCCAGCTAAAACAATCACATATGTTAAATCAGAGCGGGCATAATTATAGTATACATTCAACTTACAATACGCATAAATTAGAGGCTAAACATTCGATTGGAGTTCACCATGGCAGAGAAGACCAGAAAATCAAGGCGATTTCAATGATTCGGAAACCCTAGGCAGCCACTTCTTCGAAAAACCACCATCAGCAAATCAACATCAAGTCCTTCATCAAATTGAATACACAATGATTCACCATCCCTCAATTTTGAAATAAGATCCAGAAGGTAAAATCGGTAAAATACCGGTACCGTAATAAAAGTAGCGGTACCGAAAATGCCAAAAAGTCGGTACCGAAAATGATTCACTGTAGGAAATTCGATACCTACCCAATACCAATTGCTCCCTATTTCACAGCAATTCCATACTCCACTTTCTTCTTAGCTGCCCCTAGCCACATATGGAGCTTTCTCCTACACACGGAATAATAAACACATCAAACAAAATTAAACATGTACACCAACTGTTTCATGTACTCTGTTCATTCATATTTTTTTTTTAAGATCACACAAATCCATACTTGAAACATAAGTTGTGAAGTTGAATTTAATCATCTATCAATCTATTGAACTATAAGATAAATAGAAAAATGCAAGTGTTTGACAGAACTTTAGGTACATATTGCAAGTTGGTCTTCCTATACCATATGACTCTTAATGTATTTCCACCTTCATCAGTAGCAAAGCTAGCATGGAGAGGTTGTAAACCAAAAAAAAAAATCTTAATTATTTTTTGAAATTATACAATTGAAACAATTTTAATCTAAGACTTAAAAGAATAACTAACCTAATGCACTATCCCCAAATAAAATGAGATAAAAACATAACCTTAAACTTTCATAAGCACCTGTTAAAACTCTGCCTTCTCAAGAGAAGAATCCACTTAATCAAACTTTAAGATTCATAAGTTACAAAAAAACTTTAAAGGGCAAAATCAAAGCATAACATTCATGAACTAAGCTATAAAATTGTTGAGAAAACAATAACATCGCCAATAGAAACCTACCATAGTTGCATTTAGCTGCAGACTCGATGATATGCCTTTGGACAATTTCTACAACAAACAACATCCTAAATACCAATAGAATAAAAAAATGAATATTATCGATAACGATTGCAGAATCGACACATACCGGTGATCGCAAAGAACGCGACTCCCGCCATCAAAGAAGATAAAACTCACATCCTCATCCTCCACTTCTTTGATTTTCTTCACCGACAAACAACGTTTCGCCGGAGTAGGTCTTGTCGAAGCCTTCCATCAGATTGGGTGCTGATGAACTAATTAGAGTAAAAAAAACCTAAAACGATTTAGGGAAAACCGAACAAACCACTAAAATGTAAATGATGCTAAACAAATTCAAAATTGAAATAGTTGTGACTAAATTAGACCATTAGACCTTTACCAGTGCAACAAATCGTAGTTGTTGATGAAGGTGAGTGAATGAAACGGTGAATATGATGATGAATGAAAGATTTCACAGAACAATGAAGATGAATGGGCTGAAAACCGGTACCTGGAATGAAGGGAGAGAGGTTTTTTATAGGAAAGATGAAGAAAGAGTTAATCTTACACTAAACACATCATGTGATCGTGAATCAAGTAGCGGAGGAGGTGGTGAAGTTTAGGGGATTGGGTATTTGATGACAGGAGAATGAGAAGGTAATTTCAATCCTTCGCCCAACAATTATTGGGTGGAACATAAAGGGATTTGTTGAAAAGACGAAGGACAAAGGGATTGTGGTGGTGGTGGTGGTGTAGTCGCATAGCAGAGGAAGTAATTTCATTGGAGGTTTATACAGGTGGAGACTACCAGCAAAGAAGGGGTAAACGTGGGTAAAACTACATATGAATGTGGACGAGAAAAGTGCAGAATTACATGTAACCGGTTAACTGCTCCAATGAAAAAATAAACTGCCAAATTTTCTAAGTAACTGCTCAATTATTGTGGCTGAGATTTAATCTCACAAGTAACCACCTTCTTTTGAGGGTCTAGATGAATCACAAAACGGTTAAAAGTGACATTTTGGGTGGTTTTTTTAGTGGTGAACAATTTAATAATAATGTTGTTAACACTTCGAGTCTTTGACCTTATTTGCTTCCCCTTCAAATTAACTCGAGTAATTTTACACTTTCACCCCGTTCACCACCTCCAGTCCCATCCCTAATCAAAGGGCATTATAGTAACTTCACAACAAAAATACCCCACCCCGCCCAGTATCACACATTTGAAATTCAAAAACTTTCACTCACTAATTTCATTTCACATCCATTTCAAATTTCATTTCGACTTTATATAAAAACACATTCATTTCCTTCACAAATTCGCCTCTGTCACCTCTCCCAATAGCTCTCTCTCTCTCATTTCAGATCCCGTACATAAATTATCAGGTAATCATAATTTATAAGTTTATACTTTATAATAATATTAATATTAGGGTTGGGTTATTCTACAAAGGCTACAAAAAATGAGAAGGGTGAGAAGGATACAAAAAACACAATAGATCATCAAATATGACACAATGAGCCCCAAAATATAACACAATGTCAAAAAATATAACACAATGCTGAAAAAAAAGACACAATGAATTGAAAAAATGACACAACGATGAAAATAAGAAAAAGACACAATGGTACATAAAAGACACAATGATATAACGCGTATTCTAAAAACTACAAGCTAAAACCCCAAAAAAACGAAGACCTAAAAACTAACGACGTAGACTTCGATAAGACGATTCCAATGCCGCTTGAATGAGTTCAATCGGAGTCCGTTTGATACCCTTCCTACAACTTCCTATTTTTCTTTCACTGTGTATTTGATCCTAACCCATTAATATTCATAATAATAATGTTTTAATTGATTTCTTGTTTACTAGATTAACAATGCCGGAATCAAGGGACAGACTATCCAGGCCAAATAATAACATTGCAGAAATCTACAATCGTCGTCAGACACAACTGCGTATTCTGACTCCGTCCACCGCGCCTATCAACACTCGTTGACCGGAGACAGTTCTGGTCAACGGACAGGCGAGGCTGTTGTTAGTAGAACTGTAAATAGAGGAGGGGTTTCTGGAAAAGGGTTGTTTGGTACGCCAATGAGTGTTGATAGGCGCGGTGGACGGAATCAGAATACGCCGCCGTTTGGTAGTGGTTTACGGAGAGGCCGAGGTGGAAGAGGTAGTGTGTTGCCTGTTTGGTATCCGCGTACGCCTCTTCGGGACATTACTCATGTCGTTCGGGTATGGTATTTGTTAGGGTTTGATTTATTATGTTCAGTTGGTTTAATTAGGTTATTTATTAGACAATTGTATATTTAGTATGATTTATAGATTGGTCAAATGTATTTATTTGTATTTATTTGTATTCATTGATGCCTTATCTATACCGGAATGGTACGATGCCATGACTACAGAATATAATGCTCTTAATAGGAACGGTACTTGGGAATTAGTTCCTCGCCAATCTAACATGAATATAATTCGTAGTATGTGGCTATTTAAACACAAGTACAAGTCGGACGGTACTCTTGAACGATACAAGGCTAGACTGGTTTGTGATGGCAGACTACAACAAGTGGGCGTAGATTGTGGGGAAACTTTTAGTCCGGTCGTCAAGCCGACCACCATACGTACCGTCCTATCCATAGCATTGTCACAGGGTTGGGCGGTACATCAGTTAGATGTCACAAATGCATTTTTGCATGGGAACCTTAATGAAACGGTCTACATGTACCAACCCATGGGATTTCGTGACCGCCACTTTCCGGATTATGTGTGCTCCCTCAAAAAGTCTCTTTACGGACTCAAACAAGCACCTCGGGCTTAGTACCAGCGTTTCACAGACTATGTCCTCACGCTTGGTTTTCTTCACAGTCGATGCGATGCCTCCCTCTTCACGTACCACCACAGACGTGACACAGCTTATCTGCTCCTCTACGTAGATGATATTCTCCTGGTCACCTTCTCCACTGCACTCCGTCTACACCTCATGGCCAAATTATCTGCAGAATTCGCCATGAAGGATCTCGGGTCTCTAAGTTACTTCCTTGGCATTTCGGTAACTAGAACTCGAAACCACATGTTTCTCTCTCAGCACACCTACGCCACGGACATCATCTCTAGGGCCGGCATGCAATCTTGTAATCCGGTTGCCACTCTGTCGACACAAATTCCAAACTCAGTGGAACATCAGGCACACCATTTCATGACCCCACCCTGTATCGTAGTCTTGCGGGGGCACTCCAGTATCTCACTTTTACTAGACCTGACATCACTTACGCAGTTCAACAGATTTGCATGCATATGCACGCGCCCACTACAGATCACTGGAATGCCCTCAAAAGAATCATTCGCTACATCAAAGGTACTACCTCACATGGTCTATCTCTCGGGTCTGCCAGTAATCCTTTGTTAGTTGCCTACACAGATGTAGACTGGGCCGGTTGCCTCGATACAAGTCGTTCAACCAGTGGGTACTGCATTTACTACGGAGATAATCTCATTTCTTGGTCCTCCAAACGTCAGATGTAACACCCCAACCGATGGCGGAAACATCGAGGTGTCACGTAAGAATGAGTATACAGTAGCACATGGTAACCAAATTTTAATTGAAATAAATTTAAATTGTAAATATCCAAAAAATAGAAATACATAATGAGTTTTAAATGTGGAAATCTAATACATCACAAAAGATCAAGCAAGCATAGACTTCAAATTGTCTTCATAAAGATACTCTAGTCTTCATGCATCGTTATTTCCTGTTGAGTTGTAAAAATGGGGGGGGGGGGTCAACTAGAAGTTGGTGAGAATACATAATCCATGTTAAGCAAATAGTTTAAGTATAAAAGTTTAGCAATTCATATGTCTATCGTAAATTTAAGTCTACATGAAATAGCATAATATGTTGAATCGACATAATCAAACCTCCGACTAGTTTAGGTCCGTCCCGTCATCTACGGTTCACCTTAGTAATATGTTGGAACGATAACAATCACCCACGCTACCTATGTAGGAGGTACGCGTATCCGGGTGGGGTTGTCAATCCAATAGATCTATTATTGAGTATCGCCGGCTTGGCCATAGCTAATGATTATGTAATGTTGAAACTCGTTGAAACTTGTTGAAACTGTTGTTGACTAATTCATGAGGCAATAAAGTTTACAACTAGACATGCATGTTGAATTGCTTAAATAAAATGTTGCAAGTATAAAGCATTGCATAAACATGGTTACGTAAACCCACCTTAGCAAAGTAGCAACAAGTCTGAACTTGGATTAATTGAACTCTTGTATCCTAATACAAATAAATGATGTCTTAATATCTAATGCAAATAAGCTTGTTTCATTAATCGATTGTATAGATAGTTTATTCAACTACCTAGACTCGCATTGAACGAATGCGCGTCTTAAAGTGTGTATGACTTAACGAACCGATTGTACTTGGTTTAGTTGTTCGAATGTAGACGTGTGTATATAGTTATTGAAAATAAATACCGTAATATGGTATACGAAGTCGCATCTTGAAATTATTGTTAAAGCAACATTTTTTGGTTAATGAAAACATTACTAGTGTAACTCGACTCGTGTTTCAATTTGTTTTCGAAGACCGGTTAATATTTGTACCGTTATGTTTATATATATATATATACGCTTTTATATCATGACGAAATAAGGTTTGAATAGCGTCTATTTGTAAAATATAGCTTCTTTTGTACAAAATTATAGTTATATTTTGTAAAAATTTGGACAGAGTTTCCTCTGTTTTTGTAAAAAAAACGACAACTCAAGTCGTCTATATTTTCCCAAAATCAATCAAATATACATATATATAGTCGCCACTGTGGTTTGAATAAATATAAGTTAGTCAATATTCGATTGTCCGAAAAATAATAAGTTTACTAGTATTAAACTTCGATAATCTTATTGATGATATAAATATACACCTAAGTATTATAGACCGCGACTATTCTATTTTCTCGTATATTTCTAGCATGCTATTCGTCCATTTCCATAACTCGTGACAAAAGCTAGCTTCCCCTTTATAATTAGAATAATATATGTTCGAGTAAGTTTGTATATACACCAATATTTTTATATAACTACTTCGACAACTCAAAGGTTCGCAACATTATACACAGGTGCATATATGTGAGAGTATATGTAAATCTTTTTAATTAACGACTCATTATTACAAAATTCAAGTTGGTTTGGTTCGTTTAAGTCTTTTAGACATTGATGTATTTATACGTGCAAACTTATACAAAATATCATATTAAACGAGAGTAACGACGTGTTATACCTTCGGACTGAATACTAACAGATCTGATCCGCTGGCTCGCGCCTCACGACTCGATTCACTCGAACTCCTTAACTCGAAAGGATGGCTAAACAAACCATTCCTGCCCCGTAACGAACATGACCTGGTACCAACGATCAAACATAACCGATCCTCTATTATTATTACTGTAGCCGCATCACAACCATTACTCATCACCAACTTTCGAGCCAAGCCATGTGCAACTGGGACCCACGACAACCATACTCGGAACTCAGATCCACGTGAAACTGACTGAACTTACAAGCAAAAGTCGTCGCCCCTGCTCACCTTCCCATCTCTAAACCATGGTCGAGCCACTTTAAAACCCGACACACGACACCCGAACTCACCTTTCTGAACCATACTCGAACCAGCAAAACAGAGCCAAGACCCAAAGCGAACAGATCGGAGCTTATCTTGACTGAAGTCAAACGGAATGCAGAACTCGAGTTCGTCCGTGTGAGGGTGTCGAGGCTGTGTGGTGTGAACAGAAAGAAAGGGGTGGCTGCTGTAGGTGGTTGGCGGGGACGTTTGAAGTGAGGGAGGGTCAAGAAGAGATTTTCTTTTGTTTGCTTGGTGAGTTCCTCGGATTTTATACACGCATTTATACTAATCGGTTACAGCTTACGATGAAGGCGAATTGTCGTTTCGTCAATCACACCGGATTTCCCGAAGAAGATGAGTGAAGTGATTAATTGCTTGAGAGGGATCCGAAATTCCATGTTTTACGTCACAAAGTTTGGAAACCTTTATAAGGGTATGTGTAGTGGTGGATAGTTATGTGGGGGTTATAGGATTAAAATATTAAAAAGTAATAGAAAAGGGGTTATGTTGGGGTTATGGAAAAAGAGGGTGTAGTGGGAAGGGGGGTTATGTGGGGGTTATAAATGATTGGTAATGATTGGTTAATTATTGTTTTTTATTTAAATAAGAATATTTAATACTTAATAATATTTCATTAAAAATAAAAATAATAATAAAAATAAAAATTTAAACTGAAAGTTTATTAAATTAATAAAATAAAAAAAAATTATTTAGTATTAAAAAATAAAATTTAATAATTCAAATTTTGAATTTCAAACGGTTACTGTTCCAAACCGTTTGAATTTCAAACAGTTTCCCTCCTACTTCAAAGTTTGAATTTCAAACTTTCCCCCCCAAACGTTTAAATTTCAAAGTTTGAATTTCAAAGTCCCCCCCCCCCCACCAAATCTCAGTCACACCTATAAATACCCCCTCCTCCCAAATCTCAGTCACACCTCTTCCCTCTTCCTCATCCTTTCCTCATCCTGAACACAATGAATAATATGGGCAGTTTTCAAGCAGGAGCTGCCGGACCTTCTAATGTCCGGCAGTACGCTCGCCGGGTCCGGGGACGGGGCCGGCCCCGGAGACTACCATTCACCTCCTCTCCTCCTCCTCCACAACCTCCTCTTCCTCCTCCTCCACAACATTGGATTTACCACCCTCCTCCTCCTGCTGCGGCACCACCAACCTTTCCTCATCCTGAAGTCGATGATGACTTCACGGATGAAGAATGGGCCTGGGCCATGGATTATACCATGGCTATTAATGAAATGGACCGACTGAGGGTGTCGGCCCCCACCCCCGAATTGCTGCTGCTATCCCCTCCCCCCACCACCAACCTATCCCCACCCCCCAGAATACCCCCACCCACCACCACCAACCTATCCCCACCCCCCATAATACTTGCCCACTCCACCACCACCAACCTATCCCCACCCCACCCCGTGAATATGGGGACCCAACTCCTGAGGACTTGGAAGCCCTCAGGGAACTTGAGGAGGAGGAGCGCCTTTGGAGCATGCCTTCCCCTCGTGGGGAGAACTACTACTTCCCCTCGGATGCAAGGTCCGATTGGAGGGACAGCTCACGTTCCCTATCCCCCGAGTACTACACACTCGACTGGGACAACTACTCTCCGTAGTGGGAGGTTTAGGTTTTAATAAGTAATTTAGGATTATATTATGTCTTTATGTAATGTCTTTATGTAATGTGTTTATGTAACGTTTTAATAAGTAGTTTAGGATTAGGAACTCTGTTTGTAATAAGTAATTTAGGATTGTAATTTTATGTGTTTATGTGGTTTAAATTTAAAATATTATGTAATCTTTTAAAATAAACTAACATTAAACACAAAAGATTGGTGAAAACGCATTAAACATAAAGCCTAAAACATTAAACATTACAAATAGAACACAAAACATAAAACGTAACATTAAACATAAAGCCTAAACATTAAAAATTAAACATAGTGAAAACGCATCAGAGACCACGACAAAAGATTGGTGATTGAGAAGTCGCTATCGTATTGTTGACGATAGGCGTCGTGTGTCAACTGAATTGCCATCTGTTCGCTAACCCCAGGGTGCGCCTGCATCGTCGCTGAATAGACTCCATGCCACCTGTCAACGTTAGTTCGTATAGAATGCCACTTACTGTAGATCTGGTCAACGTTACGGTGGTTCGTTCCCGTGATTTGGTTGAACTCAACCAACACATCCTGCCAAAAAGCCCGCCTATTGGTTGACGGGATCTCCTTAACGTTTATCCACGCCCGCACTAACTCGAGTTGCTCTTGATTCGTCCAGGCTGTCATAGGTTTGGTTTTTGGTTTTTGGTTTGTAAAGAGTGTGTGTATGTATGAATTGTTTGTGTGTGTGAATTGTATATGTGTGTGTTTATGTTGTAGAAGATGAAGTATATATATATAGATAAAAATTAAATAAATCAGATTTTTTTTTTAAATATTGGACCGTTTACCAACGGTCAAAGGCACATTCTCACAAGCAAAACGCTCGCTATGCTCAACGCTGGGTACCACCATAACGCCACCATAGCGCCTGGGGGGCGGTGTTCCCAGCGCTATGGTGGCCTAAAACGCCTGATAACGAGGCCACTACGCATGCTCTAAAAGGAAAACAACGTCAATTTGTCGGATTATAGCACAGAGATGATAAGCATTTAATTGCTTTTGTGATTTGCGCCAATTTTTAAGTTGTTTGTTTGTGGGTGTTTTGCACTATGAATTTATTATATAATATATTCCTTTTATAACAAAACACACAAGATCTCAAGTCTCGTTTTTTTTTTTTTTTTTTGACATTTAACTCATTAATGAGGTTGTTCAAATAGTTTTGATTATACTTTGTGTTATTATTGTTAGGAAAGAAAATCCATATGTATTATTGCTTATGTTATTGTAGTTGAGAAAATAATTCGATAAATGTTTCGTTCGCATTTACCAAATTGATCGGTTTACGATATCTTAAATTTGTTTAAGAATTTGACAAGATACATCGGTATTTAGTATTTTCGGGTATTCATATTCTACCCAAAACATTACATTACATTATGGTCAATACGGTTTTTAAATTTTTTTTTTTTTTTTTTTTTACAAGTGTCACATTAGGTCCCAAAGTTATAATAATTTTTTTTTATTGGGACAAATTGCGAATGTTACATCAGAGCACCGTTTCACGGTCTAGTGCCGAAGCTGAATATCGGGGCGTTGCAAATGCGGTGGCTGCAATCTGCTGGTTATGCAACCTATTACTTGAGCTGCATCATCCCCTATCCCGTGCTACCATTGTCTACTGTGACAATGTCAGTGCCATTTACTTATCCGGCAATCCAGTTCAGCACCAACGTACCAAACATGTCGAGCTGGACATACATTTTGTACGGGAACAGGTTCAACGTGGTAATGTGCGCATCTTACATGTACCCTCTAGATACCAGATTGCCGACATTTTCACTAAAGGTTTACCTCGCATTCTTTTTGAAGATTTTCGTGCCAGTCTCAGCATCCAGTCTCCTCCCGCTTCAACTGCGGGGGTGTATTAGACAATTGTATTTTTAGTATGATTTATAGATTGGTCAAATGTATTTATTTGTATTCATGTGTATTTATTGGTATTAATATCTATCCAAGAATAGAGAAGACCTTTGTATTATTTAAAGAATGGAAGTCAATGAAAATGGTCAAGGGATTCATTTCCATTATTATTGATTATTATTTATTGTGCAATTTTGATATTGAATGTGTTTTTCTTGATCAAGATGTTAAATTTAGTTGTTATGATGTTTAGTTAGTTTAATTAGATTATTGATTATTATTTATTGTACATTTTTATTTGTTAATTATTGTTTGTAATGCTCACTTAGTTTAATTAGTTTATTGATCAGTATTGTTAATTTTAGTCTTATATGTTTACTTAGTTTAATGAATGTTTCTTGATTATTATTTCAAGATTGTTAATTTGTTTAGAAACTTGTTATGTAGGCGGTTGAGAGAAGACGAGAGCGTTTGGGAGACGGTGAAGGGTCAGTTTTGGGGAGTCCAATCCCAGTGAATCAGGCTGCTGGTCGAGAACATTCATCGACAGGTGCTCAGCTTGAGGACGAGGTTTCTTTTGTGACGCCGAAGCCAAAATTAGCGTATAAGACGTATAGGCCGTCTACACTGGGAAAGATTCCAATCATCTTAACTACCATTGCGAAGAAAGTTGAAGGGAACTCAGAGTTGTTGACACCACAAAAAAAGCTGCTGGACTCAATCGACCTTGCTAAAAAGGCGGAGAGGGAGAAGAAGGTGAGGACTCTGATGTCCATGAGGTGATGGAGGAGTTGAATCGATTGGTTCTTCCTTGGGTCGTTACTGTGTCTTGCTGCATGCGTCTTCAAGTAAACTGGTCGACTGTAGTTTTTATAAAACTAAACGTGAAACCGATTAAATACTAATCCTATTCCTAAATCTGTAACTGTAACCATATGGTCCATATCATCACTCATCACATATACTGCAACCAAATCCATCCCCCAATACTGCAGCCATAACACAACCTAATGCTATTCCTAAATATACACATTTACAGAATATGGGACTTGAAGTCTTGAACCTTCAAGTTCATAGAAAGAGACTTTTCCATACACCATGGTAAGCTAGGTTGAGATGTACAAATAGTTTGTTTTGGGAACCCAAACCAGTTTTGACTTTGCTTTGTTCCAAGCCAAACCGGTTTGGTTACACCCAAGTTTACAAGACCGGTACCATATTGGTTTTGGTTCGTAAAATTGATCTTGTGCGCATATTTAAAAAAATTTAACGACATTAACAACTATTTAACAAAAACGCAAAAAATACAAGCATCCAAATTTGATCTTGTGCGCATATTTAAAAAATTTAACCACAATAACAACTATTTAACAAAAACGCAAAAAAAATACGAGTATCCAAATATTTCAATACTAATAAAAACTGCCGTCGACTATGAGCTTCCAAATTTCCAATTTAGTAAACGGCCTTTTATTAACTCGTGCATATTCGGCACAAGATTCTTCAACAACGGTCTCATCATCTTGATCGTCTCCCAAGGTATCCATCCGTCTACGGTAGATTTTGTGAAATCTTTCAAGCACTAACGATATACTCGTCCACTTTGACAATATTTGATCCCTAGTACGCTCGGTGGCAAAACCCATTTCCTCCTCAAATCTATCCTTAACACAATCCCAAAATTCAGTACTAAACCCGTCCCTTGTACCATCCTCGCTTAATTCTAAGGCCGTAACGTGTACAAAAGCAAGACCCAAGGCGTATTCCTCGTCTTCGGTCCAAACATGAACACGTGGAGGCATATCAGTAGCATGGTGACGTGAACAGTTTGCGGTACGAGAACGTTTTGATAAAGCCATTAAGTAAAGTAATAGAAGAAAATAAAACGTAACCTGTTCGGCGCTGACCTTTAAACTTCGGAAACAGAGAAGAACAAATACATAAAATAAGGTTGATCGCTAATATGGCTTATATATATTAGCGCCATATCTTGCGTGCCAAGTTAGGTTTTTAAATTTTAACTAACCCTAGCTTGCTACCCAAGCTAATTCAAAATTTAAATAAACTATTGAATTAACTATATGACTTTAGGGTTGGGTTATTCTACAAAAGCTACAAAAAATGAGAAGGGTGAGAAGCCACTAGAAAATGACATGTGTCCAAAGGATTAACAAGTGGGAGGGGTAATTTTGTCAAAAACATATGCACATGCAAGTCATATGCCATTTTCACCTTCATTTTTAAATGCTCGTAACTTTTTTATATGTCATCCGTTTTTTAAAAAAATTATACCATAAAATTGAGCGTCTTTTTATCTTTAATATGAGTACCATATTGCTATACTTTTGAAAAAAAAATCAAAACCCACTTGCGTAAGACACAATGAAATGTAAAACACAATGGAATGTAAAACACAATGAACACCAATTAAATATAGGGTATAAAACACAATCAAGAGTCTAGTAAAACACAATGGACGACATACTAAAGACAAAATGAATAGAAGACTAAAACACAATGAATACTTTTGAAAAAAAAATTGAAAACCCAGTTGCGTAAGACACAATGGATGACATACGAAAGACACGATGAACAGAAAACTAAAATACAATGAATACTTTTGAAAAAAAAAAGTTAAAAACCCAAATGTGTAAAAAACAATGGACGACATATAAAAGACACAATGAACAGAAGACTTAAACACAATGAATAATAGACTCTACACAATGAACAACATAATAAAACACAATGTACATCTAAATACAAAACTCATTTGCGTAAAACACAATTAAAAGCATACTAAAAACACAATGGACAAAGTTAAATCATATGTAGACTAAAAAAACATAAATAACATATTTATAAAGCACACATGCATACTATAACACAATGAACGAGCAGAAAGACACAACGGAGAAGAAAACCCATTTAGCACAAAAAAAAAATTCAATTTTAATGTAGCAATGTGGTACTCGTATTAAAGATAAAAAAGCGCTCGTTAATATGGTGAATTTTTTTTTAAAAAAAAAAATGTCGTATGAAAAAGTTATAGACGTTTTAAAATGATGGGGGGAATTGACATGTGCATTGCATGTGGAGAGAGAAAGTCAACAAATGTGGTTTTCCTTTTATGCCCTTCCTCTAATTTATTATTTATTATTTTCAAACAATCTAATCTCAACCCTTCAAATATATGATCAATGGATCACAATCCTTCTCACCCTTCTTAGAAAAAGTATTTTGTGTATTTGATCATAACCCTATGACTTTAATAAACTCCCATTTAATTGTTACCAATTTAATTTTGATCGGTTCCTAATCAAAACCCTTCAGGTCGGTATGACCGGGCAGCCCAAATGACAAATTTTATAATCACTAATTTTATATTAGCAACTACAAGCCTAGCAACGCTCCTTGGCTCAATAACAGCAATGTAGCCCAATGACATAGAGGTGCACAACATACCCGAACCCGGACCCGAACCCGAACCCAAAGAAAATACCCGAACCCGGATTTTTTTTATAACCCGAGTATTTAATATCCGAACCCCGTACCCGACCCTACGTGTAGGGTAGGCTCCGGGTATAACCAGCTCACCTAAAACCCGAACCCGAAACCGGGTTTTTTTCAACCTGGGTTTAAACCAGAAACCGGTTATTATAATACCCGTACCCGGTTCTTTAGAGTACCCAAACCCGGTTTTATGTAATACCCGGTTATTATAATATGTTTATTTTCTTCTTCTGGAAACAACCTGAACCAAAAGTCAACATAATAACTGTTTGTTTGTTTGTTTTCTTCTTTTCACCTTTATACCTTCATGAGTAGTTATCAAGTAATCTCATAGTTAAAACCACAATTTTTTTTTTATCACTGATCATATGTTTTCTAGGAATCTAATATTAAAGTATGTATTTTTATGTTATTTACAAAATTTATATGGCAAAATAGCGTAGGAACAAAAATAAAATAAACAAAAAAAGAACTATAAAAAATAAGAAAAAAAACCGCACGGATAGGTTTTTTATACCCGAAAATAGGATATTTAACACCCGAAACTGGGTATACTCGAAAACCAGGTATTGAAAACCCGAACCCGACCTGAAGTCGGGTATATAGGTTATGGTTTTTCATCAAAATACCCTACCTGAATCCGACCCGGTTATTCATAATACCGATTGTACCCTACCCGGTCATACCTAAACCCGGGTACGTACCCGAACCCGGGTATTCAAAAGTGCACCACTACAATGACATATATAAACATGGAAAAGATAAACATACTAACTACTTACTACTTACAGTGACTCGTAGAGCCCGAGAAACCAAGGGTTTGTATTTAGTAGGATAGGCTTTGCGATTCAAAAAGGGATAGCGGCATAGTTTGTTGCTCGCTTACCCATTATCCAAGTGTAAGTTGATTTTTAATCACACCAAAATTAACTTGGAAAAAAATGGTAAATATTTTCAAATGATGGTAAATGTATATTTAATATTATCTATAGAAGACACTAATGATTTAACCATGTATATTAAGTATCAAGTTTTCTATGTGAATATTTATCACTCTAGCAAATAGTTTTTTTTTTTTTTTTTTTTTTATGCTGTAATTATATTTTTTTTCCTTTTGAGTTCTCATTAATAAAAACCATAACAAATTACAAGTGAATAACTGGTAAATAGTGTAAGCCTCAAAACATTATGTAGAAGTTGGCCAAGCATCCTTTCCCCATTTTTTTTTCAAGTCTCTTCCTATTTTACACCACATATTCTTTATTGCCACCGCTTCATTTGCTGTTTCATGCTTTCGCTCTCCCCAAACTTCTTCACATTCACACACGCTCGCTTCATGTTTTCAATTCCCACCATCTCCATGATGCAGGTTCTCCGCTTCCACGTATGTAGAGCGACCCCTAAATCGATTATGAAAAAGCTCATATTTGAATATACTGATCTCCAAATTGTTCCTTCAATCGTGATTGTCACCTAAAATCGAAGAGCCCTAAAGCCAAATTGATCCCTATTCTCGATTGGTGCCTCAAAGTCAGCTGATTTTTACATGAAATCGAAGGCCCTCACCTGATAAAGGTATCTCGTATTTATAAGCTTTTTCCGGCTATTATTATGTGCTTTATTTGCCCCACTTGCGATGTGCACATTTAAAGTATATATGTGTGGACCCTCGGATGACAAAACTGAAATTGCACTATTTTAACGTTATTTTACCAGTTTGTGAAAATAACGTTAAAAGTGACGGGCGGTTCACATGCATCATGTGGTGGTGTTGATAGGCGACAGACAAGAGGTAGATACATCAATCGCCCTCTATCATTAGTGTTGACTGTTATGTGTCTTATTTCCAAAGCATGATGCCAAACCACTATCGAGCCAAGTGTCTCACAAGTAGCAGTCTCTCTATTACTACGGGATAAAGATAAGGTTGTCTACATCTTACCATCCTCATACTCTACTTTTTTTTTTTGTTATTTGTAGGTTTTATTGAGTATGTTGATAATCTTTTGTGCTTTATGTTAAGTTATGATTTATCTTTGCCCTTGAATATATGGATCGATAAATCATAACACACATGAAATTGTTGCTTTTGGGGCTTAGATTGTCCGTTGTGGTGCGTGACCAGATCTGTGCGAATGGGCTTGCGAGCCAAGTGAACACCAACACTTGAATGACTATGTGAGTGAGCGGAGGTGACCCAGATCGCGTGGGCTAGCGAGGAGAAATCAGGTTTGTTTATGTGTGTATTGTGGTTTGTATTCTGTATTTTGCTCTTAGAGGATGAAAATGATGAAGAAGATGAAGACGATGACTGACGAAGGCTTTGTTTGTGGGGAAGATGAGTTGCAGAGATATGAGGATGAAGAAGATGAACTTTATTTGTTTGTGGAATTGTGGGGATGAAGATGATGACTGACGAAGGCTTTGTTTTTTTTTTTCCTTAAGTGCAATGTACTTTTTTTAATTAATGTAATGTTTTAAAAAATTCTATGTAAAATATTTATGTTTTATATTTATGGGTTAGGTTCACGTACAAACAGTTTTTTCGTACGAACTGTACGAATCAAAGGAAAAAACACGCGGGGTCGTGTATAACTAGAGTAATTATATAATTACTCTAGTTATACGCGGACCGCGTGTTTTTTCTTTGATTCGTACAGTTCGTACGAAAAAGTTGTTTGTATTTGATCTTTTGTCTATATTTATTACATTGGTAAAAAAAATGACGCGCTCACCTTGAACCACAACGGGATCAAGTGAGCAGGTTTGAGTCGCGAGCTAGTAACACGTGAGCGCCTACTTAACACAATATTAGAGGATAAAGTTATGGCTCAGCTCAAGTTAAAACATAATCTTATAATCTTATGATTGAATAATAGTTTGATTAAAATGCTAACAAATACATTAATTTACACATCACAATCATATCATAATAATTTACAAGTACAAGGAAACAAATAATTGTAAACCACATAATTTGAAAATACAATTTGTAATCACCAACTAAGAGCATGTTTGGCTCTCCTTATTTCCACCTCCTTATAACTTATAACTTTTCCAAAAAGTTAATAAGTTACAAAAAGTGTTTGGCAAAAGGAAAAGGACTTTTTGTTTTAACTTTTTATAAGCCTATGATAAGTTGTTTTGGAAAAGTAAGGGAGGAATGACTTTTTGAACCTCCTTATAACTTATTGATGGTTATTTACCTACATGCCCTTATTATATCCTTACACCTTCCCTCCTTATACCCTTTTTGGTCATTTTACCTAAATAAGTTAAACCAAACACTTTTTTACAAACTAACTTATGAACTTATTGTTTTTCTCCCACACATAAGCTAATCCAAACACTTTTTTAAAAACTCCTTTTTAAAAAGTCATAAATTAATAAGTCCTTTTAACAAAAAGTCCTTTTTGTCTCAAATAAGTTTATCCAAACATGCCCTAAACCAGTAGTTAATCACACTCATCACAATTCAGTGATTCACAAACTCAAACCCTTCTCAAGACTCTTACAATCAACCAAATAAGCAAACCCATAAGCCATATTCATCAACGTCACCTCATGCAACTCCTCCGTCGTCGTCGCCGTCGCATCCGTCGAAAAAAATACCCTAAACCCTCTCACAAACGCCTCTCTAGCCGTCGTCTCACAGCACAAATTCGTCATAACACCCGTAACAATAACCTCCTCCACACCCATCTCCTTCAACCTCTCCTCTAAACCCGTCCCCATAAACGCACTATACGTGCTCTTCTCCACCACAATATCGTCATCCATCCGTTCTAGCTCATGCAACAGTTCGGACTCCGTGTGCAGTGGCGGACCCATGATTTTTTTTCATGGGGTGCGGAATTATAGACCTTATATAGGTCGTTTATCCATCAGATGACCCGGGTCGGTTCGGGTCGGGTTCGGTCGACTCGTATACCAAAAATAATAATACTAAAGTTATATAATCAACTAAAGCAAACCAAAAGCCCAAAAGTAATTTAAATGTCATTACATAAGCAAAACACACAGTCCGATTTTATACTATACTTTAACCATCCCTTATAGGTATTATACCAAGTTTCTTTAAATCGTCTTAACTCAACACCAAACATTGATTGTGGAATTTCTATACCTCGTCATTGATATGGTCCTCTAAGTATATATGCCCTTCTGATTTCGTCTCACTGATTAACGTTATATGACGAACTCGGTTTCCTATCGGCAGGATCCGTAGGAAGAGTATCCAAATCAACGAATTCAGGAATTTTTGAAGATGATTGTCCACTTTTCCTTCTAAGAAACCGTTCCATAATAATATTGCTCATCTAAAACAGAATCAAAGTTACAATATAAAAACCCAAAACAAAACCAAAATTACAATATAAAAACCTATAATAATATTGCTCATGTAGTCATCTAATAATATTCACATTTACCTAATTACCTTTTGAAGTTTTGTTGGATTTATTCAATTGTTTGTGAATTGTGATGGGTCAACGTCACATGTTCCTCTTCTTTGTTTAGCGATCGCCGAGGGAGGGAGGGAGACGAACAACTTTTCTTTGGGTTTCTTTGTTTAGTGCTCTTCTGGCTTTAGGTTTATACGTTGTTTTTTTTTCATTTTAATTAATATTAAAACACATGTCGGCTTATTATAAACTTTGGGCTTAGGCTCATTCTTGAAATTGGGCTACTAACTAATAAAATGGGCTAACTCTTAACATATAATTATATTTTTTTTTCTTGAGGTCGGTTTCAAAAGTCCAAGGGGTGCGACTGAAAAAATTCATGGGGTGCGGACGGGATTAACGCGCGTATATAACACTAAATTTTTTTTTTCAAGGTGGGCGCCCGCACCCCTTGACCTTAGTGTAAGTCCGCCCATGCCGGTGTGCCGTCGATGATGAGGTGGTCGTTCCACCACTCTCCGAGCATGGCGTGGTCTGATGACGGGGATGGAAGCGCGTCGGCAGGTTTGGATTGTGGTGGTGATTGGTTTAAGGATTGGGGTGGCGATGTCGGAGAAGTAGTTTTGCATGTCGATTACTAATAATATGGATGTTTTGGGGTTAGGTGTTCGGTTTCTTATTTGGTATTTTTTGTAGGAGGATGTGATTGAAGAAGACATTGATCGGTTGGTGATGGATACGTATCAAGTGAGAATTATTAATTGGCTACAATTATTTGTAGTTATATTGATGTGTGTAGAATTTGTGTCGGGTCTGGACTTTGAAAATATTTACACCAAGTGAGTCATGTGAGATAAAACATATACGAAGTTGAATTTATATCGACACGTATTAGAAAGTCGATCGAGGCGGTAAAAAAATGTGAGGGAGCAAATGTGACCACCAAACAACATGCTAAGTAGCAACCGAACGAAAAAAACTGAGGGACTAAATGTGACCACCAACAGCATGCTAAGTAACAACCAATCGAAAAAAAAACTGAGGGACCAAATTTGACCATCAAACAACATGCTAAGTATCAACCGAACAATGATCAAATCCGGAAAATAAGCGTAAAACAAAAACTTATAAAAAAAAACTACAATGCATAAAAACACAAAGACTAAAATGTTACTATTCCTCGTCATGTTATAATTTAATATTAACTAGTTTTTACTCCGCACTTTGCGGCGGGAGTCACTACAAATAAAAAGCCATGTAGTGGCATACAAAAAGTGCCATAAAAAACCAATAAAGTGCCACTAAAAATCTTTATGTGAATGTGCAGCACACAAATAAAGTGCCACTAGAAGTAGTGTCACTAAAGCCTTTTAGTGACACTTATTTGGTATGCCACTACAAAGTTCTAGGCTTTTAGTAGCACTTTTTTATGTCACTACAAACCTTTTAGCTTTTAGTGACATTTTTTTACCATTACAAACTTTTAGTGGCATTTTTTTACAACAGTAATTAAATCAAATAAATTGCCATACATTTATCATATTATTTTTAATTTATTAAAAATAAAATAATTATTCATTTACAATACAACATAAAATAAAACTGTAAAAAATAAAAATCATAATATCATCACTTTATTTAAAAGTTTGATCCATTCCAAACATTCCTAGTGTATACAAGCAAATCTCCGCGAAGCAACATAATTGCTCCGAGTTTACTAAATTGTTGAATAATCTCACACGTGCTCTAGTTTAGTCAAAGTAGCGTGAGTCCTCATTAATCAAGCCTTCAAAGGTTGTTTCCTCAAGTGTCCTGTAGAACATCAACAAAAGTGTTGTGGTTAGATGTGTAAGGGTTCCAAAAAAAAATCTAGTAAAACCTCTAAGAAAATATAATAGTTGAATAACAACCCTACACTTGAAAAGAACTTTATTTTTGTGCATGAGGTTATGTGTTTAAGAGAGGTTAGGGGGAGAGATACTCACAAACAACTAGCGTAAAAAGAGAAGCAAACAACATAGCAGCAACAACCTTATGGCTAAGATCACTAACAAATATGTTGTAGTTACATGCAAACCAAAAGTATGAATGCGATGAGATTGAATTAATATAAAAATAGAAACACCTGAGGATTATTACATAATTTAACCAAACAAAAGATAAGAACCACATAAAGCCTTATCTAATGTGTCCTTCCTCGGCTTGGAAATTTTAATAGGTTGACCAAACTTGACAATATGTTGATAGCTGTAGTAAATATACTTACTAATGCCTCGCAATGAAAGATAATATACCAAGTGCAGCTGATCTAAAGCCAAAGTAGTGAATGAATCCATAAGATGACTGCATAAATAATAAACAAAGATATAAAGGTGGTATAGTTCAATACTTCAATATATAACACTGTGCCATCTTTGAAATGGGTAATTTGCAAACATTATCAAATTTCTATCTGTACAATAAAAAGATCAAAAGGATAAACTTGTAAGTAAACATAAATCCACTAAAGTATATTTGTATATACGTATAGATGTTAAGAACACCTATATCTAGTTTAGCCTAGGCATATATGTTGAGTGAATAGAGCAAACAAATTTAGTTTTTTTTTTTTTTTTTTTTTTTATGAGCCAAGAGTTCAAGCTATATAACTATATGTATATATTATGAAGAGAATGGTAGTCAAAGCATCCTTGACTTGTTGAGGAAACATAATACCGATACAACTTCAGCCAACCACAACGAGATACAGCTTATGGGACTACACACTGATATCAGTAACAAGATGCTAACACAATCTCCTTTCTTGCCATCAACACAATCAAACCAAGAAAAGGCGAACATATAGCAAAGTATGAAATTAAAACAAATAGATAAATAATTTATAACTGAAACGGGCTCATGATGTCATCATAAAGAATAAGCTTAAAATAAGCTTCCTACCGGTAAAGAATAACATAACATTGCAATTTGTTAAAAATTAAAATATTAAAATATTGTAAATAATAACATCTGCTTGAGTTATGAACCAAACTTAGACCCAATCACTCAAAATTCGAGCAAATAGAATGAATATATTGAGTAAATACAGCTGCATGCCTGAAATTCAGCATTAAGAAAAAGGGGTTCGAAATTGAACAAAAATGAGCTCAAACTCCAAACCTAGACTTTTAAATCAGCAAATGACTATCAAACTGGTCATTCAAAAACATAACATTGCAATTTGTTGAGAATTAAAAAATTCAGATATTGTAATTTGAAATGGGTCACTTTTCCCACTGAAACATGTAATGACAACTAAATGGATAAAGTGTATAAAAAAGAATAATCCATCTTAAATGTTTTACTTACGTCTATTATAGACCATAAAAATAACTAGTATGTGATACAAAACTAGGTAAGTGTTGTTAGAACAAGGAAATATGAAAGAGAGATAATGCAGAGTCCATGATGTCCACGAAATATTAAATTTGGTGTAACATATAAGCCTATAAAATATCAAATAACATGATTAAGCCATCAGTGTACTTTAAAACAAAAAGAAAACCATACAAATGTTGGGGTTCAACTTACAAACTCCCATACCCAGTGACCCGTTCTAACCGATATCAGCTACGACCGACATAAAATGATCAACTTTGACCCATACCCTTAAAAATAAACCTACAACAAAATGGACAGCCACAACAATTAAAAGATAAAATATATTGTAAATGCCCATAAATAACTAGTCATAATCAAAATTGCAAATGCCCTGCGAAAAGATGGAACAAGCACAATACCTTTTGAGTAGGGGTGTAAACGAGCCAAGCTACTCGAACTTGTCTTGAAAAAAAAATTGAAACGAGTTGAGCTTAAACGAGCTTGAGCCTAAGCCTGAGCCTAAATCAAGCTCGTTTTGTAAACAAGCTTGAGCTTCGTTTATAAAGCCTAAACGAGACCACTGTTTATATAATTTTTAATTGATATATTAAATAATACAAATGATTATTCATAAAATTATAAAAAATAACTAAATTATATGAAAAAAAAAACCATTATAATTAATATAAATTAATTAAAAGTAATCAACGAGCCAAGCTCGAGCGTGAAAAAGTAATTACGAGCCGAGCCCGAGCTTCAGAAACAAAGCTCGAATCGAGCTGAACTCAAGCTCGAGCTTTTAAAAGTTAAATGAGCTCGAGCCTAGCCAAGCTCGGGCTCAGCTTAGCTCATTTGCACCCCTAGCCATGAGTGATAAACTTTGGCAATGTACTGTTGTTTATTTTAGTTGCTAACTAACAATGGTTGATACAATTAGTCTCTAAATCTGAAAAAAAAAAAACAAATTAACTACAAAACTGTAATTGTTAAAGTGTCAATTCTAGAGCATGCATAAACCTTCGATTTTAACAAAGCCGACACCGTTTATTTTTTCCCCTTTAAATAAACCACATAAACAAACCAAAACTAAATTTGAAAATTCAAACCAGGTGCTTCAATCATTGGCACTAATGGTATATACTTTACATTAGCAAATTTAAACATGTTAGAAAGAATCCTAACTATGTGTTCCATATTTTTAAAAAAGAACATTGGTCAACATACTTAATTAAACTGCAACCAACACTATACAGATAGACCAAAGTAAACCTAATTTACAAAAAGAGGATCAAACACTTTTCACAAGAAATTAAACACTCAGCCCCAAACAAAACAAATGAAATATATTATCACAAGAAGTAAATGAAATGCCGGTTGAATGTCTCAAGTAAAATACTTAAATCATGTTCTTTTTTATACCAAACACAGACGAACTTATGTAGGTGCATTACAGTGCACATCAAAATAAAAATTGAACAAAAATCCATCAACAATTAGAAAAGGAGCAAAGAGCACAACAATCAGATTTTGAGATTTATGAATGAATACCTTCCAAATTGATGTCAGGATTAGCCAGAGCACAACCATCTCTGGTGGTTGCAGTCGTTAATTGATCGTATTCTAATAGGTGTCCCAGTCACTCATTGGAGAAGAAGGCGTTGGCAAGCATTTAAAAACTATGGTGTCACCTTTCATATTCAACAAAATGAATACAATGGATTGATTTTAGACACAAGGGTGGAGGGTGGGGGAATTGATTTTTGGTGAGAAATAGAGGGAAATCTAGGGGGAAACGATGAAGGGTTAGGGGAATGAGCGGTAATATGAAACAATTGATTTTTGGTGAAAGCGGGGAATATGTTTAATTGTGATCTTGTTGTTGCTTAGGAGGGAATAAATTTTAGGGGAAATTTTGGGTTTCAGAGAGGGAAAGAATGAAAATTTTAAATGGATTATTCTAAAGTTTTGGTGGCATACCGCATAAGTGTCATTAAAACCTATTGAAATTTTTGGTGACATATACAAGTGCCACTAAAAACCTCAATTAGTGACATAAACATTAAATGCCACAAAAAGTTAATGCTAAGCAAGTATGACATAGGTAAAGTGTCACTAAAAATCTAACTTAGTGACACAAAATTAAAATGTCACTATAAATGTGTGCCACTAAATGACATTTTTTTTGTAGTGAGTGTGGTTTTTTCCCACACAACGTAATAAAAGTTTGGTCATTATCGGTTTGACTTGTCGGAAAACATAAAAACGAACATCAATATCGTACCACACCGACAATGATGTTCTTCACTCATAACTGCTTGGGTGCAGGGGCGAAGCTTGGTTCGTCAATCGGCGGGGGCCGAACTCAATTTTTTTCGATCGGTAGTGCAAATCGGCGGGGGCCGAACTCAACCCGGACTAAATTTGCCTACGAATATCGCAAATTTCTACTAATGTGCCAAAAAACAGGGGGGGCCATGGCCACCCTTAGCCCTCATAATCCTTCGTCCCTGCTTGGGTGCGTCACGGTGCCACAATAATTACGTCACTCACTATAGCATAATGAAAAAATGTTTATTGCAACGATATTTAAAATCAACATTATAAAAGTAAAAAAATTACACTTATCACAATGCTTAATACATGATTTATTTTGAATATCTTAATAGTGAAAGCCGGTTTACATAACTATGAAACTTAATAAAAAAAAAAAAGAAAAAAAAAGAAGCAGCTTACAGGAGTCAAACCCGGGTACCATACCAAACAAACCATCACTCCCTCCATCTAGGCTACACCTTATTTCTTTAATAAGATTGAAATAATAGCTATTTTACATAACAAAAAAAAAGTGGAAAATCAAATCACTATTCATTAGCTTCATCTATTAATATATTTATAATTATAATTATAATATAATTATAATTAAATTTTTTTTTTGAACGGCAAAACACTTTATATAGATATAAAGAGCCAGCAAGCGGCTGGGATACAAAACAAAATCGAAAGAACAAACAAACACAACGAAACAACCCACACGGGCACCACCAAAACTAAGCTACAAACTGGACACTATGTTAAAGTCGACCCATTCTCCCCAAGAAGGCTTTTTAACAAAGAAAGGTTCTTTTTCTTTTTTTCTCAATTGGCCGCAATCATTTTGGGTTTTCTATTCCATCCTTCACAACGAAGCTACTTACGATTTTACACCTTTTTAATGCAAAAATATATATATATATATATATATTTGATTATATTTTGAAAAAATAATTCTTATGATAGTGCTTAACCTTTTTACATTATTATAATTATAAATTATATATAAAAACTTCCAAAATGAGTTACTTTACATTTGGTTGATCTAAAGTGGCATAAATCCATATTAATTATAACTTGAAATGCGTTTATATGGAAAATGGAAAACAATATAAATAAATAAATAAGGGTGTTGCTAACTGCATTCCTTTTTACTTAATTTTTATTAGTTGCATTCCCCTCTAAAGTTTTTAAATGTATACAATTAATCCTTCTAATTTCTAATTTTTTTAAAAATTGCATTAAAAACATGGCTATTTTTTTTACCACAACAATGATATAATATATAGCTATCAGGGGACTAGTAAGAAAAACCAATAAAAAACCCAGGAAAGCCCGGTCAAACTACATCAGCTTACATTTTACGAACCTTTAAAAGTTGATTAATAAACCATTTATCCCAACAAACATTCATATTATTTACCTTTATGTTAAAAAAATAATAGTGAAAATGATTTTTCACTAATTTTCGACTTAAATAAATGTATTTATACTAGTATTTTTGCCGCGCGCATTGCGGCAGCAAACCGGTGGGTTGACATAATTGTCAAAATGCATAAAACACGATGCCAACATGAAGTTAACACAATTCACACCAACACACAATATGTAAAACACAATGACATTTGTTTTCAATTTGACATACATCTAACTCGCCAACAATTAAATAGAGTGTGTGTGTGTATATATATATACTAGAAGCAACCCCGCGCTTTGCTGCGGGATACACCGATTTTAAATGTAATGTAGCGAAATAGTAATAATAACATTAATAATAAAAAGCTAAAACTCAAATGTCGCAAAAATAAAAAAAAAGAAAAAGAAAAAGAAAAAAAAAGTCGTAGTTTCCTCAACCTCAATCCGCTAGGTTTGGTTTGCTTTTTTTTTTGCCTATCCTGGTTTCCAGCCTGTGCCGATTTGGCTAAAACCGGTTCTAATCCTTATTAAAAGAACCCGATTCTCGTTTTCAACCCGGAATGGTTTGAGAAAAAAAAGGCGAGTTATCTTTATGCTCATTTAATGTAGTGGACACTTTTCGGACCATTTTTTTAATTTTGTCGCCAAAGAAGTTGAAAAATAAGTTTCTTAACACATTATCTCAATATCCATTTAGTCTTAACAATTACATGTATTCTTAAGCACGGATATTGATAACAAACTTGAACCAATATGAATATCTAGTAATAACTGCGATGGTCATGACTCCTACGAATACTCTAATGACGACGGTAAATAAGAAACAACACGGTGAACAAATTGTGGTGGTTGGCGACAACGACGATAGTGGTGGTTATGGTTTCAGTGGTTGCTAGGGTTGGTGATGGTGTTGTACGAGGGTGACAAACCGACAACGACAGTTGGTGGCCCTGATTGTCATCGGCTTCAAAAAAATACGACAAACACAAGGGAAAGCGGCAATGGATTTGAGGCTTCAAAGGTTTTGACAAACAAGTTATCTTAATAGGAATTGCCCAAACCGACAGAAAGAGGGTAGAAGAAAATGAGATGCCATTTAATTAATTCAATTTCATATTAATATTATAAACTCTAAATTTATATCTTCTTTCATTGTTTTTAATTAAATTTATATGGTAAAGAAATAGAGAAGCATCATGCAAAACTCTTGATCTTCATTATAACTTTTGGTAGTTCTTCTAGTTTTATTAGATATTTAATTATCACATTTAGTAATATTTATTAACAACCTTCATTATTATTATAAATAAATTGACTTGTATTAAATTGTGTATTAAGTTTGTCTTGTCAATCTAATGAAATTACATATTTGTCCATGTAATTGAATATGAAATGACGATTTTGCCCGTCCAGAATACACTATATAGTAGTATAGATATATTATAATAAACTTAAAAAAGTCGTCACACAATATGTAAAACACAATATCAACATGAAGTCGCTAGGATGTCAACCAAGTGGTTTTATGGTCGGTTGTGTCGGTAAAAACACAACCTTATTATGTCACTATTTTGTATGATCAATAGAAATTAACAATACATTACCATCATTTGTTTTGTATCATTATAATTATGACTTATTTTATACCATCGTTTCACTAAAAGTTTTATAAAACCACATAGATTATTTGTATACTTTACTCAGTTATTGAGTTATAATTTATTTAGTTTCTTTTTAATTCTTTGTATTATATTTTAGTACTAGCTGATTACCCCGGGAGTGTCCCGTGGTTGAAAAATCTAATATGACTTAATAAAAAAGGATAAAAGAAGTAAACAGTCTCAACCACTTTTAATAACTCACTAAAAAAACATTTTTTTTCGTTTTTTGTATAGCACTATGGTGCTCGTTTGAAAGATAATAAAGCGATCGTTAATTTGGTGTAAATTTTTTTTTTCAAAAAAAAATGTCATACATAAAAGTTATTAACGTTTAAAAATTGTGAGTGAAAAATAAGAAAAAAATAAAGATAAAAATATTAATTAAAATATTTGAAATTTAAAAATAATAATATTAATTAAAATATTCGAGCGTGCATGACTTACACTAAATGGCAAATATCCGGATTTCATCACATAGCAACATTGTAATCCATCATCCTACTGTTACTACATCATTCTAGCATAAACCCTATCATCAAGCAATAATCAAATCAACCCGTAATATCCTAAATTCTCCTAAATCACTCAAACGGGTCAAAACGCATATTATCATCAAAACACATCAAACAACCTTCAAACTCCTAGATAATCATCCTAACAACTTATCCATATAAGTAAAACATCAAACACATAAGAATTCCCATGTTTTAATCATAAAAATCCGTTCTTTCCATGAATACATCATATAGAACAAATATGAATGATTAGACTTGTTTTAAAAACTGATTTCAAAGGTTTTCAAAGACACAAACATCACAAAACTAGGTATGGACCTTTAGGGATCAAAATAACAACATGATAAAGGCTTAAAATGGATAACACACCTTAGGTTTTGCTAAAGAGGATATGTAAAGCTTTGAAATGGTAGGTTTTAGGACAAAAACGAGTTCCAGAGGTTGAGTATGGTGTGAGAGACGTTTGTGGCGAGTTAGGGTTTCACAAATGATGTTACAAATCAAGGGTGGTATATATAGGCGTTCCTAGTTGTCCCTGCTGTTACAGGCGATTAGCTTGCTACTCGCCCCTGCAGGTGGTGATAAGCAAGCTAATCGCCCTCTGCATGTCTGTGTGGGTTTCGGCGCGTTAAACACTATTTTAACACATATAAGCACATATTCACATACCGACAAGTTATATAATGATTATAAACACATAATGCATAATAACTAACACGTCCACATTCGTTCACCAATCCCCGGGACTTGAGACCTACGTGTGTGCATTAAATCCGACGAAATTTACAAATCACCAATCCTTGTATACATGGTTATGGACCGACCCCTGATGATCCCTTGGACCATCGTAAGGAATCTCGATGATTCCCAGAACCATCGAAACGACTCAACTGACCCAGTTAAGTATAACGTATGCATGACTCGCTAAGGTAAGCTTACTAGTTTAGCAAAAGTTACTAACCTGAGTTTGCCGGGTGTCACATCATCTGTAACACCCTGCCCCTCTCACCACCAATTGTCCGCTTTGCCCCGATGGGTTATGTAACATCCGGAAATTTATGACGTCACTATATAATAAGATTAGATTATTAAAATAATTAATTAATAAATAATTAGAATAATTGGGCCACCTAGGGTGTAGCCCAATAACCTTACCCGGTTTAGAAATTAAGGCCCGATAACAAAGATAAGTGGGCCGAATAAGTTAATGGACCCGGATAAGTTTTGGGCCATGAGTTAAACCCGATAATTGTTATATAAGGGCCCAACCATTAAGAAGGGGGAACCCGATAGGTATATGGGCCATGAATTGGGCTTAACCTATTAGTTTAACTTAATAATAAAGGAGAGCCATAAGCCCAAAGGTGTAACATGAGGATTGAAGCCCAATAGCCTTGGTATTGGATCGGCCCATGCGTATGATGACTATAAGGTGCCACCACTATACAAGAATCTTCTATCTTGTCTTGGTGAGACACCTCAACACTCCAAGTAATATAAGACAAACACCTCATCCCCTATGAATCTAGTAGCATGATTACATGCATGAACCCAAGGCCTATAAGAAGCCTCAAAACCATCGGCCCATCCTTTTAGCAATCCACCTCAAACCCTTGAAACCACTTTAATCTAACCATGCAAACCACCCCTCAAGCACCACTCCACAACCGGCCATGGAACCCTCCTTCGTAAATCACCATCCTTACTACCTAAGCCCACTTATCTAGCCTATTATATTATCTACATCCAAGAAATAACCACCCTTTAGCCTTAAAAAGTAATCGGCCCTAGCTTTAGCCGAAGAAATTATTGTTAAGCAAGCATCCGGGTAAGTATGAGTCTAGAGTTCTTAAGGTCGAGTGCCAAGCTGTAATGGCCAGCTTTTAGTTAGATCTTTACGCCTAAGCTGTAATGGCCAGCTATACGTATAATTATATATTGTGTACAATAACTTGATTTGTGTTGTAACAGGAACTCGTGGAACATAGAAATCTCGCCTCTAGTGAAAACATAGACTCGGAAATAACCAACGTGAGTGCATGTACCCCATATGTTTAAATGATTTCGGGGTGAATGCATGTTAGTTTTTACGTGTGTTTTGATGAAATATTGGTTCATGATCATGAAAGAGTTAATAGAATCAGTCGAATAGAAATCACGTAGAATGGATCCATTCGGTATCACTGGGATATATTTTTCTAAACCAAGTAGAGGTTTGGAACCACAATAAGCATTTGTACGGTGCTCCATCGTTAAATATATTCCACCTTAGAATGACCGAACCATACGAGAATTGTTGTTATTATGTTATAAAACGAGTCTAAAAGAATCTGGCATCACTCACTAGCTTTGTGGCTAACGTATTTTTAACATGCATTTCAGGTTGATTAGATAATGGGGAACCCGAGCTCGATAATATGCAAGTCCAAGTAAAATGAGTAGCTAAGAAATCGGCTTTGGGCCGATCTATTAAATAAACGGGCTCGGCCCAAGTGTGTAATAAAACAATGTGCTTAAAGTTTGTGGTTTAGCTTTAATGGGCTTCGGCCCAACGGTCTAAAAACTCGGAAATGGTAAAAGTGATGTAATGGGCTTGGCCCAATCGGAACTATGTTAATGGGTTCAGCCCACTAGTGTTGTTATGGGCTCGGCCCAATGTGAAATAAATAAATGAAGTGTTTGTTAAATAAAAAGAATTGTTAGAATTAAATAAATTGGTAATTAATAAAACGTGTCGTGATTACCAATCCGTAATGACTCGTTAATTTTCGGGTCGTTACAGGTTACCTGTCCAAAACTCACGGATTTGTTTTTGGTTGCCCCGGTGGAGTCTTCTCAGGAGGTCACCCATCCTGATACTGCTCCCACCTGAGCACACTTAATTGTGAAGTTCTCCTCTCATCCACTAACATTAAGCCCCAAAACGCGTTGATGATTTAAAAGGCAAGACATTACTTATAAACCAAGGATCTTTTCTGGCCACGACCGATGTGGAATTTTCATGGGTGTCACATAGAGACATGAATTTCACTCAAATTTTTTTTTTCACAAATAGTATGTATAAGTTTAACATGTTTTCATTACTCATCAACCATTAAAATGTTATTTAAATGAAATAGAGAAAATTACCAGTTAGTCCCTGTGGTTTACCTCTAGTTTCACCTTCAGGTACTAAGGTTTCAAAGTTTCATGTTGGGTGTTTAACTTAATCTTTTGTAACATAATTGAGGTTTAGTACTAACCACCGTTAAAACATAACGGATTTAATAGTCACGTGACAAACACGTGAGGGCAATTTAGTCTTTTCAAATTTTGTGATATTTTAATGTATTTAAACCCTTTAAAAACCCCAGACTTCATCGTTCATCATCATCATCACCCTCAAAACCTGAACGACTTGAAGAACAATCAACATCAACAATGGATCATCAATGCTTCTGTGGAATGGTGGCTAATGTTCAAACGTCGTGGACATACCTCAACCCTGGACGCCGGTTCAAGTGTTGTCCCCAAATGGTATGATCTGAAACCCTAAAATCCACCCCCTCTGTAATTTTCTGACATTTAATTGATTGTGATTTCAGGCAGGAGTTAGGTGCCAATACTTTGTTTGGGTAGATCCCCCAATGTGTCGCAGGTCTGTGGAAATTATACCGGGGCTTTTGAGGGGTAGAAACATGCTTGAAAGACATGCAATGAACCTACAAGAAGAACTTCAAAGGAAGAAAAAGCAGCTGTTGATGACCAGGCTTATTGTTGTGGTTGTGTTGGTTATGTATTTCCTGTATTAGATGGTTTATAAGTGGGGAATGTCTTTTGGTCTTTTGGTTGGTTTAGGGGTAATGCAGAATTAGATGGTGTTGATGATGTCTTTTGGTCTTTTGTTAGTGTTGTATTTGGTCTTTTAGTTGGTTTAGGGGTACACGATGATGATGTAAATCAGTATAAATGTAATCCAGTTTCAAATGAATGAAAACTGAAATTTTGGTATGGATGTTGCTTGGTTTATATAATGATGATGATGATGATGATGATGATGATGTAAATGCAGTATCACAAATGTAATTTTATTTCAAATGGGTCATTGACAGGATTTATCATTCCAAACAATAGGTAAACATAGAATGGGTCAAAACAGAGTAAACATAGACTTTTGCAGGTAATTAACATTTCAAATGGGTCAATACACAAATGGTTAAGACATACACTGTTGCAGCAAATTAACATTCCCAAATGGGTCAAAACAGGATTTATCATTCCAAAGTCAAAACATACCAAAGCATACCAAAGTCTAGACATAAACAAACAGACCAAAGTCAAAACATACCAAAGTCAAAACATACCAAACTGTGATCAACCTTCCCATTTGCAAGTTTTTTTTGTTGTGGCCTTTTTGTTTACATTTCCTACATTTCACAGTTCTTGGGGCCCCAGGTTTTTACTGATCCATTTTGGTTGCCTCAGTTCCTATTCCTTTGTTTAATGTAGATGCACCTTGACCCTTGCATGATCTGCTGTTGTGACCTTTGTTTTTGCACTTCTTACAAGTTACAGTCTTCCCTTTCCTACTCAGCTTTCCACCAGCCACCATTTTCTCATCCTTCTCCAATGCTGATTTCTTCCTTTGCTTTTTTGGCCTCCCAATTGGAACATGGTGATATGGTTGTCTTAACTTCAAAGGACAATCTGATTTTGGCCACATGTTTCTACCATTAATGGGTCCTACTTTGTGTGAGTACACATCTTTCCAAGTATCAAGTCTATAACAAGGATGGACCCATGTTTCTGGTATTTCAACCTGTTTTATACAACAACCTTAATAAACACATCTACATAATAAAAACAATATGAAAGCATAATAAAAACACTATATATATATATATATATATATATATATATATATATATACCTGCTGTCCATTCATAGCCATGTTCCAGTTTGTTGCAACAGCATGTTTACATGGTATTCCTGTTAACTCCCAGTATCTGCATGAGCAAGTTTGGTCAATCACATCTACAATATATTGTTCCCCCAAAAAACCAGCAGACACTTCATAGAGTCTTCCACCATTCCAGTGAACACTTAGTTGAGCTGCTTCTTTTTTAATCTCTTCAAACTTTATTGCTATTTTAGGAGCCAATAAACCATCTGTTTTGTTAATCACCAACATCACATTAACTATTCTCCTCATTAAATACTCCCTAACATACTCCAAGGAAGTTATAATAGGCTTATCTCTACCATCAAGTAATCTTGCATTGAACACTTCACATAGATTGTTCAGTAAAATATCAGTATTAGCCATACCTGTTGAAAATTGAAAACATGTTAAACATATGAACAACACCAGTTATAAACATAATACATCATTAGACATATAAACACAAACCTGAAAAATGACTTCTAGCCCAATGTTGTGGTGGAATCTGTTGTAACCATTGGAAAGCATCATCATTCATTGCTCTTAATTCTCCCATTAGTCTTTCAAAGTCTGGTCTTGTGGTGGCAGATGCTATATTCCAGAGCATGTCTTTGAAAGCCTTGCCCCTCCATTGCAATTTCATGTTTTGGTGGATATGCCTAAGGCAATATCTGTGTTCAGCACAAGGAAATACCTTTTGCAAGGCAGGGATAAGTCCCTTTTGTCTGTCAGATATGAATGTGAAATTGGAGTTCACATTTAGGTCCAAGTCATCTGCTAGAATCTCCAAAAACCATTCCCAAGAATTTAAACATTCTGATTCTACTATGGCATAAGCTACTGGATAGATGCCATTGTTTGGATCCACACCTACAGCTGTAAGCAGTTGACCAGGGAATGGTCCCTTCATAAAAGCCCCATCGAACCCAATAAAGTCCCTTCTACAAGCTTTAAAACCTTCTTTAAGTGGACCAAGACAAACATAAAATCTTTTAAACACTCTGAAATCAGAATCAGGATTGTTTTCAACTTCCACATCAAGTTTGACAGTTGACCCAGGGTTAGTTCTAAGCAACTCCAATCCATAGTCTCTCAACATACCATATTGAAAAGTAAAATCACCCATTACCTGTTGTGTGGCAGCAGCCTTTGCCCTGTATGCCTTCATTTGTGAGACTCCCATTTCATACTTTCTTTGCATTTGTTCTTGAATTGACTTAATAGGAATAGTTGGATTTGTCTCTATTTGCTGCACTATCTCTTTTGAAATCCACTCAGAAGTGAATGCCTTAATAGATCTACTTTGAAGACATCTGTGTTCAGGGTTATAGGTTTGTACTTCCCATGTAGGCTCATTTTGTAACTTTGAAACATATAAGACCCAAGGGCATTTGTCTGCCTTTTCAATTGTTTTTCTACCCCCATCCTTTTGACTTGGGCCAGAACTGGTTCTTCACATGGGCCTTTACTTGGACCCTCACCTGCTGCAACTGAACTTTTAGTTATAACTTTAATTTTGCCTTTACTTGGAACCTGATTAACATCACTTAACTTTTTAAACCTTGGAACAAAACCATTACAATTAACCCTGACCCTTACTTTATCATTTCTAGTAAACTTAAGCTCTCTCCTAGTTTCAACTGCATGCCTTTTCACTAAGCCCTTCACTAATGTGTTAGTAGCAAATCTTTGACCCACAAAAAACAACAAGTTCTCAGCACTATGTTTCTGCCTAAGTTTCCTTAACTTTCTTTTTCTTGTTTTGACAATGTTATCAGCTGATGATGAGCTATCAAATGAATCATCATCTAACATTGTGTATTCATCTTCCACATCTACTTCCTTCCCTTTAAATAAATTGGGCTTAAATTCCACATTCTCTACTTTAACTAGTTCCTTGCCTTCATTTTCTTCATTTGATTCATGTAAGTTGACCTTGAAATCCCTCATGTCTATTTCCTCTTCATCTATTACATTGGCTTCATCAACAATTTCATCATCAGACCCATTTTCCTGTTCTGCATCCCCATTATCCTGTTCTGCATCCCCATTCTCCTCTTCTTCATTCCCATTGTCCTGTTCTGCATCCCCATTGTCCTCTTCTGCATCCCCATTGTCCTCTTCTAAATCCCCATTCTCATCTTCTAAATCCCTATTGTCAATAACCTGACTCTCTAATATTTCCTCCTTATTTGTAGGATTCATCACAGCAGAAAATAGATCTTCAAATACTGCATCAATAACCTCCCTACCTTGAACATTATCAGCCCTTTTTATCATTACATTAGTTTCTCCAGTTTCAATGTGTAACACCCCGCCTCTCTCACCACCAATATTGTCCGCTTTGCCCATCCAGAGCTCACGGATTTGTTTTTGGTTGCCCAAGTGGAGACTTCCCAGGAGGTCACCCATCCTGGAATTTCTCCCACTTGAGCACGCTTAACTGTGGAGTTCTCCTCTCATCCACTAACATTAAGCCCCAAAACGCGTTGGTGATTTAAGAGGCAAGACATTACTTATGAACCAAGGATCTCTCCTGGCCACGGCCGATGTGGGATTTTCCTGGGGTGTCATATTCACCCCCCGTTAGAGTCTCATCGTCCCTGATGAGGTTAGAGTTTCATCGTCCCTGATGAGGTATGCACCCACCATCCCGAACGGCACAGGAGTGGCTCTGATACCATCTGTAACACCCCGCCTCTCTCACCACCAATATTGTCCGCTTTGCCCATCCAGAGCTCACGGATTTGTTTTTGGTTGCCCAAGTGGAGACTTCCCAGGAGGTCACCCATCCTGGAATTTCTCCCACTTGAGCACGCTTAACTGTGGAGTTCTCCTCTCATCCACTAACATTAAGCCCCAAAACGCGTTGGTGATTTAAGAGGCAAGACATTACTTATGAA
Organism: Ambrosia x helenae; assembly: GCA_030844895.1. NCBI lineage: Eukaryota > Viridiplantae > Streptophyta > Magnoliopsida > Asterales > Asteraceae > Ambrosia > Ambrosia x helenae. The sequence goes on from CM061232.1 coordinate 37,837,892, forward strand.
CCAAGGATCTCTCCTGGCCACGGCCGATGTGGGATTTTCCTGGGGTGTCATACAATGTAAACACATAACTCCTGATGTTTAGGCACATGCTTTACCATACTTACCACATCATGATAGGTTATTAAAAGGCGTAAACCAAAATCTAAATCATCACCAGGTACCAAATAGTGGAAAAACCTAACACACCCATCATATCCTAGTTCTATTGCAATCTCATGCATTTCCAAAACAGAGAATTTAGATACGTTAAGCAAATCAACGTGACTCACCTTACCATTCACATATTTTATCTCTGGAAACTCTGTAAATACACCACCATGGTGTACCTTGCGACAGAACAACTCTTTATATATACCTGAAACAGAATAATGATCATATTTTTATTAACAAAAAAAATCCAACATTTTTACACTCTTTAACATTGATAATGAAAATACTTACGATATATATCATCATCGTAATCCAAATCATCGTCTTCTTTCCTAATCGACCAGTTTGTAAGCATATTGTTAAACCCTAATTTTTTTTTCGTCTGATGATTCTTCAGTGTAACAGAGGAATGGAAGAAGTGTGATCGTTTTTTTGAACTGCTGTATGGTTATGAGAGACATAATCGTGAAAAGACATAATTGCCCTCACGTGTTTATCACGTGAATATCAAATCCGTTATGTTTTAACGGTGGTTAGCACTAAAGCTCAATTATGTTACAAAGGATTAAGTTAAACACCCAACCTGAAACTTTGAAACCTTAGTACCTGAAGGTGAAACTAGAGGTAAACCACAGTGACTAACTGGGTAATTTTCTCAATGAAATAAATTAAAGACCCAAATAAAGAAAAATATATATGAGTGCTTGGATCCATGAAGCCCACTACCCCTACCCCCTCTCATGCTAGTGGTCTGCCTCACCCCACCCCCTTCATGCCCCGTGAGGCTGAGTTTCTTCAATCACTTTTCACATCAATAAAAGGTTAGCCCATTAGACCATGCGTAGTGGGGGGCTTTATGTATAAAGCCCCCTTCCTGATTGGTCCACGTGGCTGCTGAGTCAGCGTGGAGAGAGAAACTGAAAAAGGGGTGTAGTGGTGGGGCTTTATTTATAAAGCCCCTGATTGTGATTGGTTGATTTTTTTATTTTTTTTTTAATATTTTAACTCAAAATAATTAAAATAAAATACAAATAAATATAAAAAAATTACAAATAATATTAAAAACACAACTAATATTAAAAAAAAATTACAAGTAATATTAAAAAAAAAGTTACAACTAATATGTGACATCCGTCACCCTCGTCTTTCATCAAATTGTCAACAATAGTCCTTCAAATATTTCCATTTTAGTCCTTGTAAATATCGTTGTTTTCAAATCTAATTTTAGAGCGAACTAAAATTTAACGTTTATATTTTTATGGTTCGAGTATGAGTTTTAATCATGTGCGTATGTTGAAACGTATTTCGTAAAAGTTTTTTTTTTTTTAAAAAGAAAAAAATTAAGATTTAGGAAGTATAAAAGTATATAAGTTAAGTTTTGTTAACTTGGTTTAACTAAGTTAAAGGTTTACAAAGGAAAATTTTAAACAAAAATGTTATTAAACTAACCAAGTTAAACTAGAGGGGTTGTTTATGCCATTTTATAAAAGTTAAAAAAATCAAATTTGTTTCCCTCCTACCCCCATGTCCGGCCGGTTTTCCGGCGACCGGAGCTGTTTCCGGCGAGGCAAAAAAAACGGGTTTTAACGCATGATTTAACACTGTTTTTAATTATTAAGCATATCTCCACTTATGTAAAACTGTTCCCAGTCATCATTGGGCTTGTAACGTCCCTAATAATTAAGGTTTAATCTTGGCCGGTTGGTAACCGATCGGAATTTAAAATTCAACTAAAACGTACGGAATGATTATAAATAGCTATTAGATAATCACTTCTGCACATTTACACAATCTATACCCACGAAAAATAAACACTTAAACGCGTTCTGAAAGCTCCTAATCGGCTCGGAAGTTTCGGCCACTTCTTTTGCTTGGTCGACGTGATAACGGTTAGGTGAGTTTAATTTCCTTGTGCCGTTCTTATGTCCACGCCTTAGTATTCAAAAGCCCTATGAAATCTGGGGTTAAATCATACGAATTGAAGATATGATATTTCTAGGGTTAGGGTTTGATTTTGGGGAAGAAGATGAAGTTGGATTAAAATATAAATACAATAATTTTCTAAATGTTTCAACATACTACTCTTATAGTGCAATGGGAATGTTGTTGTTTTGTAAACACAAGGAACAGGGTTCGATCCCCACAATCAACAGTTTTTTTATTTTTGCATTTTTTATCAATTTATTTAATTATTTATTTATTTATATAATATAGTTAACTTAGAATATTCATAATAAATCCATTTTTGCTCCAAAAATTATAAAAATTTAGGAGTAGCTTCTTGACACCTCATAGAACATTATCCCACTTTTATTTTCTGGAAAATGTTTTATTTTTATATTTTTAATAAATTAAATTGTTTTAACCGTATTTAATTGATTAAAAATTCATTTTTAATGATTTTAATCTCAAAATTTTTGTGAAATTATTTCTATTCATTATGAACTGAAATAAAAATTATTGGATCAGAAAACATTTGTTTTTATTAAATTTCCTATTTTTAATCATTTAAACGTGATTTAATCTCACTAAATCAGTTTTAAATATAAATAAGTTTATAAAAATTATGAGAAAATTATTTTTATTTGTTTACATCAGAAAGCATCTAGTTTCTATAAAAATAGCATTTTTGGATCACGTCTGGTATTATTAGTCTTATTTACGTTTAAATAGACATAATTAAATATTGATTTATTTATTATATTTAGACATCTATTTTATAAATACTTTTTCTATAAAATAAGAAAATGTTCATATGTTTGAAAGACTTTATTATCATTGTTGGATCTTTGTGTAACTCATAATTATTTATTTCAATAATTATGATTATGGTATTTATTTACAATAATTAGCTAAAGTAATTGACTAAATTATTTTTGTTTTAATTATTCAAACACAAATTGTATCTAGATATTAAATTGGTAATATTTATATTACCTAAACCATATTTACAACTCTAATTCCCCAAATTTACTTAGCAAACCCTAATGCCTTAGACCCTAGTTACCTTAGACTTTTTAGACATTTCTTTATTAGTATTATTACATATTATAGGTTGAATTCCTCGGAATTCCCATTACTTAGCTCACGACCGATTAAGTGGATTCTGAACGCTTTCGCAAACTGTGAGTATATCTTTCCCCTTTTTACTGTTTTACTATTCTGGGGTGACTCATGTACTTACTATCAAGTTTTTTTTTTATTTCTTATACTTAATGCAATTCTCATGTGTGTTTGCTTTATGTTAATTGGTGTGTCTATGACTTGTCAAAATCATTAACCGCTGGGCGGCCTAGCTTTTCAATGAATAGTACTATGGTATACCCCCTTGAGACTCTGTTGAGAGAATCTTGGTCATTGTCTTGTTAATTCATTATTCAGTTGGTTAGTCATGTGTTAGTCATTATTCTTCAGGTTTGGTTTTGAACGGATATTGCTTATTACATAATTGCAAACAGTATACAACACATGAATTGCGAAACACTTTTTCTACTATATGTATACAAACAGGGTATGCTCACCAATACAATTTTTGTATTGACCAAAATATTTTGTACATGTTTCAGGTTGTTTTGAGATGCATTCTTTAAGCTTTCGGATTTATATTTAGATTTTGATTCGTTGTATTTCAATTTAGTTGGCAGTTAGAATCGTTGTATTTCATTTCAATGTAATAAATTATTTAATCAATGTATTCAAATTTACACTTTAGTCCATGTGCTGTTGAACAATCGTCACTACGTGACACCCCGATGTTTCCGCCATCGGTTGGGGTGTTACATAATATTAATTTTTATCTTCGGATTCTTCATCTTCGTCTTCGTCTTCTTCTTCTTCTTCGTCACCTTCTTCTTCTTCTTCTTCTTCTTCTTCATCTTCACCTTTTTCTTCATCTTCGTTTCCTCCTATGTTTGGAATATACCGAACCGACCACGCTTGTTGGACCAAATCTGCCGATAACGCGTCATGTACTTCATGGTCGCGAAGTTCATGTGCGTTTAGCACTCTTTCTTGCATATTAGCTTGTGGTAGATCTTGAACGGCTTCCGGTACATAATTTTGGCATATCGCTTTACCTTCATCTTCTAATATCATATTATGCATGATTATACATGCATACATAGCATCTCGCAGCTTGTTTGTGGTCCATGCACGAACAGGGTTTCTTATGTAATGCCAACGCTGTTGAAGAACCCCAAAACATCTCTCTATGTTCTTTCGCGCCGCCTCTTGGACCTTTTTAAAGTGTGCCCTTTTTTCATCGTACGGGTTACTAAACGTCTTAACGATAATGCTATACCTCGGATATATTCCATCAGCCAAATAGTATCCGTGTGGGTAGTAGTTTCCATTAGCATAAAAACACGCCTTTGCTACCCTGCCAGAAATGAAATCCTCAATAATAGGCGACTGTTCAAAAACGTTTAAGTCGTTGCATGACCCTGCAACACCAAAATAGGCCGACCAAACCCAAAGATCGACTGAAGCCACCGCTTGAAGAATAATCGATGGTCCTTTTTGGTCACCACGCGTGTGTTGACCTCGCCAAGCGGTTGGGCAATTATACCACCGCCAGTGACGACAATCAACGCTAACCAGCATTTCTAGTAACCCATGTTCATTCGTATGCACCTCGTAAATTTTTTGTAAGTCGTACCAAGTGGGCCTTCTAAGATAACGGGCTCCGTACAACTTTATTATTCCTAAAAAAAATAAATACAAACATATATAAAAAATAAATACAAACATATATTAAAAATAAATACAAACATATATAAAAAATAAATACAAACATATATTAAAAATAAATACAAACATATATTAAAAATAAATACAAACATATATTAAAAATAAATACAAACATATGTTAAAAAAATTGATCTAACTTTAAAAAAAGTAATGTACCTTGGCAAAAATACTCCAAAGAATCGCGTGTTGTTTTCTCGGCCATTTTTAAATACTCGTCGTTGATATCCGTCGTGTTGCCATATGCGAGTATACGCAGTGCCGAGGTACACTTTTGAATAGACGTGAATCCCGTCAACCCCCTATCATCCGCTTTTTGTTTAAAGTAAGGAAACACGTTTTCAAGATCCCTGGATATACGTAGAAATAAACGTTTGCTCATCCGGAAACGACGCCTAAAGATCTTTGGGTCGGGGTAAGTCGGGTTTTCATCAAAGTAATCCTTCATCAATCGAGCATTTTCCGATACACGATCTCGTTCGTAATACTGCCTAGTTTGTTTTGGAGGTGTAGGCGTACTAGTTTCTTCAAGATACCGCGCCGAAAGCGCTAGCGCACTCGTAATGGCATCTTGCTCCAACTCTTCGTCTGTGGAATAACCCTCGTCGCCTAGAAACTCTCTATAATATTCTCTCGCAATAGATGATGACGCGGGGGAACCCATTTTCTTCAAATATTGGTAAATATGTGTTTTGTATAATATATATGTGTGGAATTTAAATATATGTGTGTGGTATTTATATAAAAAAAAAACTAGCCGTTTCAAAAAAGAAAACGGTCACAAGACCGTTGCCAATGCCACGTGCCACGATTTTATTGGAAGCTGCAATATGTTTCGTTTCAGGCGTTATAAATATAGAGCCCTCGCCCAATTTCATAAAATAGCGCCCCCCGTAGCAGTGCTTCGGGCGCTATTTTTGAAAAAAAATGAAAAACCACGCCCCACTACGAGTTCTTACATATGTTCTTGTTAAATAACAATTAGAATTCACTTTTTATGTGTTCGATTCACACTTTTAAGTTATTCTTGGAAGTGGGAACAACAAAAAGCGGAACAATGCTTTAGTACTTTATTACTTGTGTTTAGGGGATTAAAAAAATGGGTATGTATTCTGATCATGTGCCCTAGTGGTAAAAGGGTCGGTTCTCTCTTTAGGGGAGCCGGGTTCGATTCCCATGGGAGGCATGTGATGGATACCCCCACCCTTGTGGTGGGGTAGGTGGTTGGGAAGTGATGGAGAGACCCTTGACCCTTGTGGTCATGGGTTCGACTCCTGATCCCTCCAGGTTTTACCGGTTCACTACCGTCGTGCCTTCGAGTGGGTTTGTGGGCCGGGTTTTCCCTGGAACAGGAGACGGGTGGGCTGAAGGGCTCTGTCCGTACGGACTAGAGGCCGTCTGGGGCCCCTTTCGGCCATTGGGAGCCGCGTACAGAGTACCCGGCAATACTTTAGTTGATTGTTAAAAAAAATGGGTATGTAAAAGTATTATAGTTGTTTAAGTTGATGTTAGCAGAAAGCTTCTAATTTAATATCAATATATGAATTAACTATATATAATGATCAATTTGGTAATCTTTATTTGAGAATATGAACTAGTGATATCAAATCAACATAGAAATATGCATTTATAATCTACATAAGGAATAATAGGTAATCTATTTATATATATAAAAGAAAACGTATATGCTGACGTGACGTGTAATGGAGGCCTCAACCTTCTCTTGAGAGTGTCACGTGGCATCATAATGGAGAGTTTTTGGTATTTTTGAATTGTTTCCTTTTTTAATGAAATTGAGTTATTTTAAGAAAAAAGAATTTAAAAATAAATTTAAAATTTTCTCTCTCATATATTCCCCATAATTTTTAAACGTTTATATCTTTTATATACGAGATTTTTTAAAGAAAAAAATTACACCAAATTAACAAGCGTTTTATTATCTTTCCAACGAGTACCATAGTGCTATATAAAAAACGGAGAAAAAATCGACTATTTTTTGTGGGGTTTCGTTCATACAGAAAAAAAAACACACAAAGTGTTCATGTTATCACGTAAAATTAGATTTTGTGGGGAATATGAGTTATTACTGATTAGAATACTATGAACATGCAATGATTGAGAGATTTTGTGGTTAGTTAACTTGAGCCATTTGCAATAGATTATCACGTAAAATTAGATTTTTCAATCCCGGGACCTTTCCGGGGTAATCAGCTAGTTTATATTATAATACAAATGTGTTGCATGCAATCAGAATAACACCGAGCAATTTATATCAATACAAACATTGTATTTAGGGGGTCAAATCAACTTAATATGTTAATGTAAGGCATAAGTATTCGAAGCTTTAGTTAATATTTCATCCATATAAAGTTTTTATTTTGATATAAAATAAAGTTATAAACAAAGCTTAAATACTCAAAATAAATCCAATCAAGTATTATCTAATATGCCATCTCAAATAGTGGTGGATCAAGAAGAAAAGTTGAGGTAGTGCAGGCTAAAAAAATATTCAAGGGTAACTGATACATAAAACGAAGAAGAAAAGAAGTTTTTTTTGCATTAAAAGTGTACTTTGCCAAGAAAGTTGAAGGGTGATACGGGCTACCCCTCATCCCTAGATTCACCCCTGATATCTCAAACTGCTACAGTCTCAAGCTTCGTGTTACTTATGTTGCATGAAGAGGAATCATTGAGTAGGGAGCAGTTTGTTTAAGATAGATAAGCTGAACACAAAGATGCCAGTTAACAACATTTCATGAATGATATAGAAATCAACTTCTAAACCATTCGATAACAAAAATCGGCTAAAGAGTGATAGTAAGAGTTATGTAGCTCTCATACTTCTCTCCAAGCAACTGAATTAAGTCATATATGTGTTTTGTATACCTCAACCAAACAAGATAAAATCAACAAGCCAATGTTCTAAAAGAATTGTTAGGACAAAGAGGATTGGTGAAACCACTTTTGGAAACCTTAGTCTAATTCACTTCTGTCATTTTGGCTAAGTATATAAGTACTGAAAAGAAAACAAAGAACTGCTGAAGAGAAGATATGAGAAGTACTGAAGAAGAAACTTCATCAGAAGTTCTGAAGTCCAAACCAGACAAGTTCACTTCAGAAGTACTGAAGACAAACTACTCATCAGTAGTTTGTCATTCATCAGCACTTAGCATCAGATATTTTCCACCGCCTTTTGCATCAGTAGTTTATTGTTTATTATTACTTTTAGCTGTATTTGTTTGTTTCAATGTTGCAACTTGTGCAACTTGTTTCTGTTGTTTCTGTACTTGCTTATTGGGCAAGATACATGTATGTAAACGTCTATAAATAGGAGGCTTCAACCTTCTATTTTAGACATTGATTTTAATAGATAAAATCCTTCAAACACTCTCACTGTTCTATTCCATTTCAGTATTTATTGTGAATCTGTCTAAGTATCTAATTCTCATTTACTGCTTGGATTCATAATAAATACTTGTCATTTATTAGTTTCAATCATCAAGGGGGAGTAATAACTCTTCCTTAGTATAAAAAGTGTTGCTTTAACTTATACATTCCGCTGTGCTTATAATCTGATTTACAAGGGCTTGCTAAACACTTAAGTGTCAAGATAGCAAGTTCTTACTTAGCAAAAGAGCAAACTGATCCAACAATTGGTATCAGAGCATTGGTTTATCTGATCACATATCAATCTAACAAATTGAGAATCAGACACAAAGCTCTTATTGATATTCAATAAAAAGATCAAAAGTTCACTTTTTATAAGTATCCATCACTTAAAAGAGTCATCTGACAAATCTATACTCTTTAAAATGGATCCACATAATACTGGTTCTGCCACTAAACCTGCCATGCTTGTGAGAAATGAGTACAACATATGGCAAAAGAGAATGGCACATACCTTGTCACAAACCAACACAGGTTGTTGGAGATCTGTGATATATGGTCCTCACAAACCAGTAAATGTCAATCTTGAAACTAATGTTAAGGTCCCTAAGGACCCTAAAGAATATACAGATGATGATTTCCTAAAACTTGAGCTAGATGCAAAAGCATTCTCTATGTTGGCAATGGCTCTCCCAAATGAGATATACTCTGGCCTTTTACATTGTGAAAGTGCCAAAGAACTCTGAGATTGTCTTAAAGAACAGTTTGGAGGAACTGAAGAGGTGATTGCCAACACCAGAGAGATTTTAGCTCAACAATATGAGACATTTGCTCATATTAATGGGGAAACTTTAACTCAACAATTTGAAAGATTCTCCTCATTAATATCTGAGCTAAAGTTAAATGGTCAGACCTATACAACAGTGTCTATGCTACATAGATTTTTAAGGTCTTTACCAGACAAATGGGAAACATACTCCATTGTTTTAAGATCCTCACCAGATTTTAGCTCCCTCACTCTTACAAAACTCCATGGGAGATTACTTACTTTTGAGAGAGAAATTGATCAAAAGAAGAAATTACAATCATCTGGTAAAACTGCTGATGACTACCTTCCAGGTAGTACAGCACTTTTGGGACAAGATTCACCAACTTGTTCCTATGGATCTTATGACAATATTGACATAACAACTGGGATCTCATCAGAAAGATCTTTCCCAGGTTATGACAATAATGACCAAAGTCAAACTGCTGATAATCTATGTTTTATCATGGATGATTTGAAAAACTTTAGTAGTGATGACTTAGAAGAAATGGACATTTTACACCAACTGGCCATGCTAAGCATTAAAACTAACAAGTTTTATAAAAGGTCAGGAAGGAAATTTCCAGGATTGACCAGTAATACAAAAATTGGTTTTGACAAATCTAAACTGAGATGTCACAAGTGTCAGAAGTTGGGACACTTTGCTAGAGAGTGTAGAAGCTCTAGCTTTAACCAATCACAATCTGGAAATAACTATAACCCCAATTATAATAGGAATAATGGAACTCAAGGGAGTGCTCATTTTGTACAGGCACAAGCTCCTCAACAGCAATACATGCCACAAGTACAATATGTTCAAGTGCCTGCTCAACAGATGCAGAGCCAACAATCAATCCCTCCCTTTCCAGCTGCTCAACTTCCTCCACAGCCTCAACAACCCTCTCAACAAAGTCTCTTTACCTCAGGGTATGTTGACTGGAGCAGTCTCCCTTTTGACACCACAGAGTGCAATCCTGATGCAGACAACAAAGTGTCTGACATCAACTGGGGAGAACCAGACAATGGCAGAAAGAACTTTGCCTTAATGGCATTTGAAGGCTGTACTTCAAAATCTGCATTGTCACAGGTATCAAAAGAATCTTTGACAAAACTTTGCTCAAATTCTTGCAAAGAAACTTTTGCTCTCATAAGAGAGACAAATCTGCACTTACAAGGCAAAGCCAATGATTTAGAAAGAAAATACACACAGATAAAATGTGATTTAGAAAGAAAACTGTGTGCTAAAACAAAAGAAGTTTCTAAATTAACTGACTCTGCTATTGAAACCCAAGCACAAATCAAAATCATGCTAAATGACCTGGGAGATGTCAGACAAGAGCTTGCTGACACCAGGATCACTTGTGAAAAATGGGTGGAATCTTGTAAGGGGTATCAATTATTGCTAAACAAACAAAGTGCTTCAAATGTTAAGTTTGGCATAGGATACCATCATGTTGAAACACCAACAGATTTTTCTCCCAAAACTACTGAAGATGGGAGAAGAATTGTTTCAAATGAAACTTCTGAAGGGAAAGAATGCACATCTTTCCATGAAAACTTTTTAAACAGAAATCCTGGCATTTTTAAAGAAAGTACTTCAGAAGTATTAACAAAATCTGACAACAAGCCATCAGTAGTTTCATCTACATCAGGAGTTGAGACCCTGAAAACTACTGATGAGCAAAATCTCTTCACAAATGTCAGAAATTTGCCTTTAGATCAAAAACAAAAGGCAAAAGAGTGTGAAATTTGTGGCCTGTTCAACCACAAAACTGAATTTTGTAGATACAGAAAAGGAATTCAGTTCAATCAAAAATTTAAACAACAGGTTGTGGGAAATCAAATCAGAAATGATTATGAAAGAATCTTTAAACCCAAGAAACAACAACCTGAAAACACCTTTTCTCAGAAAAAGATAAAATCTCAACCAAAATCTTTTTCTCAAAATTCCTTGTCAGTAGTTAGACCAGAATCATCAGCAGTTTCACAAACTGCTGAGATTCAAAATCTAATGAACATGGTAGAACTACTGATGACCAAGGTTGATGGTGGTCCTAAAAAGGATACCACCATGGTTCTTAATGAAAAATCCATTGCCAAAAAGACATGGATTTCTCAACCTGGTCAAGAACAAACTGTAACTGTTCTCAAGAGCAAACCCAAAGCCAAACAGGCTTGGGTTCCTAGATCTAACTAATTTGCTTTTATGTGCAGAGAGTTTCCAGGGGCTTAAACAGCATATGGTATGTTGATAGTGGAGGCTCTATGCACATGACTGGATGCATATACCTGATAAACAACTTTATCAGCCAAAGAGAAGGATCTGTATCCTTTGGGAACAATGCTAAGGGATATGTGCTAGGACATGGCAATGTCTCCTCTGGCAAAATACAGTTTGACAAGGTCAATCTGGTGGAAAACCTTGAATACAACTTGCTGAGTGTGTCACAAATGTGTGATAAAGGATATTCTTCCTTTTTCACAAAGACAGCATGCAAGATCATCTCACCAGAAGGCCAGAAGTTGATAGAGAAGATTATAGAAGATCATACTTTGCTGATTGCCAAAAGATGTGGCAATGTCTATGCAGTGGACATTGAGAAAGACAAAGTATTGAACAACACTGCCTGTTTCTTCTCAAGGGCATCAACTTCAGAAACAGATCTCTGGCACAGGAGACTTGGCCATGTGAACTTTAAAACCATAAATAAAGTCACAAAAATGGGCTTGGTCAGAGGTCTACCTTTGAAAGTGTACCAGTGTCAAGAACACTGTGTATCCTGTTTAAAGGGAAAACAGCATAAGTCCTCCTATAAGTCTATTGAAGAATCAAAAACAACTGCATGTCTTCAACTACTCCATATGGACTTATTTGGACCTGTCAAGATTATGAGCCTTGGTAAAAAGAAGTACTGCTTAGTCATCATTGATGACTACTCAAGATTCACATGGGTATTCTTCTTATTTTCCAAGGATGAGGCTGCTGAAATCATCAAGTTCTTCATTCTACAAGTAGAGAAACAATATTCTCTATCTGTCAAAACCATTAGAAGTGACAATGGGACAGAGTTCAGGAACAAAACTCTGGATGAATTCTGTTTGTCTAAAGGGATTATTAGACAATACAGTGTTCCCAGAACTCCTGAACAAAATGGTGTAGTAGAAAGGAAGAATAGAACATTGATAGAAGGAGCAAGAACAATGTTAGCTGATTCTGGACTGCCATTGTACTTTTGGGCAGAAGCAGTTAACACATCATGTTATGTTCAGAATAGAGTTCTTGTGGTCAAGAGACATTCCAAGACTGCCTATGAAGTTCTTCATGGCATGAAGCCCCTTATCTCCTTTTTCAGGGCTTTTGGGTGTCAATGTTTCATCTTGAACATCAAGGAATCTATTTCAAAGTTTGCTGCCAAAGTTGACTCAGGTTACTTTCTTGGTTACTCTTCAACTAGAAAAGCCTACAAGGTTTTTAATTCTCACACCAGGATAGTAGAAGAAACATTGAATGTCAAGTTCAATGAGTCAAAACACACTCTTATTCCAGCACATCCTGCTGAACTCTTTGACCTTGACAACTTCCACTTTTGACCTGAAAAGACTGTTACTCCTTCCAAACCTACTTATTATGGTGATCAAAGGTTTGAAGATGAGGATCCTACACCATGGACTCCTCAAACAGTCATTAAGTCAACTTCAACACCATCAGAAGTTTCACAAACTTCTGATCAAACAAATACTGAAGGCCAAACTCAAACATCTGCTTCAGCACCTGCAACTACTGAAGACACTAAAACTGCTGAACCAGATATTATAGACCTCAGTAGTTTGTTTGAAGAACAAGAGCCACCTACACCTGTTAGTGGTTTACAATAACTGATTGAACACAGAGATCATCCACTTGATCAAATCATGGGTGATATAGCTTCAGGTGTTCTTACCAGAAACCAGCTTTCCAACTTTTGCCTATTTTCAGCCTTTATCTCTCAGTTGGAACCAAAGAAGTACCAGGAAGCCCTAAAAGACAACAATTGGGTGCAAGCTATGCAAGATGAACTGCTTCAGTTCAACAAGCAACAGGTCTGGGAAATCTGTCCCTTACCTCCAAACAAGCAACCAATTGGCACAAGATGGGTTTTCAGGAACAAACAAGATGAAGCTGGTATGATAATCAAGAACAAGGCAAGACTGGTAGTTCAAGGGTACTCTCAAGAAGAGGGAATTGACTATGATGAAACCTTTGCTCCAGTTGCAAGGCTTGAGGCCATCAGGTTATTTCTGGCCTATGCCATTTCCAACAAAATTAAAGTTTATCAAATGGATGTGAAAAGTGCATTTTTGTATGGAAAAATAAAAGAGGAGGTGTATGTCTGTCAGCCACCTGGGTTTGAGGATCCTTCTCATCCTGAGTGGGTGTACAGACTGGACAAAGCTCTTTATGGGCTCAAACAGGCTCCAAGAGCCTGGTATGATACACTCTCCACCTTTTTACTCAAAAATAACTTTACAAGAGGTGCCATTGATAAAACTCTTTTCATTAAACATGTTGGAAATCATGTCTTACTTGTTCAAATTTATGTTGATGATATCATTTTTGGTTCAACAAACACAAAACTGTGTGATGATTTTAAGAAACTCATGCAATCAAAATTTGAGATGAGTACCATGGGAGAACTGCAGTACTTTCTAGGACTGCAGATCAAGCAACAAACAAATGGAACTTTTATACATCAATCAAAATATGTTAAAGAATTATTGAACAAATTTTCTTTAAAAGACTGTAAATCATGTTCCACTCCCATGACACCAATCACACAAGTTGAACCTGATGATCAAGGAAAACAGGTTGATCAAACCATGTACAGATGCATGATAGGTTCCCTTTTATACTTAACTGCTTCTAGACCAGATATTATGTTTTCAACATGTGTCTGTGCTAGATATCAATCAGCACCAAGGGAATCACACCTTATAGCAGTCAAAAGAATTTTCAGATATCTGAAAGGAACTCCAACACTTGGAATTTGGTATCCTGCTTCAAGCAATACCAAGTTATCAGCTTTTTCAGATAGTGACTATGCAGGGTGTAAGATGACAAGAAAGTCAACATCTGGTGGTTGTCAATTCCTGGGTAACTGTCTAGTGTCATGGCAATCAAAGAAGCAAACATCTGTTGCAACTTCAACTGCTGAAGCTGAATATATTGCAGCTGCAAGTTGTACATCACAGATACAATGGCTCCGATATCAACTTCTTGATTATGGAATCAAAGAGACCAAGACACCTTTGTTTGTAGACAGCAAATCTGCCATTAGCATCATTCAAAATCCGGTACAATTCTCAAAAACCAAACACATTGAGATCAGGTACCATTTCATAAGAGATTGCTATGAAAAAGGCAAGATTGAAGTGAAGCATGTAGCAACAGCTAATCAAATAGCTGACATCTTCACAAAACCCCTTGACACACCAACATTTCAGAAGTTAGTATCCATGCTTGGGATGCTAAATTTGTAAGTGTTTATTTTATTATTTTGCAAATTTTCATTTTTCACTTACAAAACAGACAAAAGTCTGAAAACAAAACTTCTGAAAAGAGAGAAATTACTGATGAGCAAAACATCAGTATGGGGATAATTTCTGAAAAGTGTGTAACTTCTGATAAAATAACCTTCAGAAGTTATGAATAAAAGTATTTATAAAAACATTTCTCATCAGCTGTTAAAACTACTGAAGAGGAAATGGGAACTACTGATGAAGTAATCCTTCATCAGCAGTTTAGTCAAAAGGGCAAATCTGACTTTTCCCATCATCAGAGGTTTGACCTAATCAGTTTAAAACCTCTGATAAAAAGATTTTTAACCAAAGGCGGTTTAAAAACTTCTAATAAAGAAGATTCAAGCGGTTTAAAACTTCTGATAAATACCTTTTCTCCATACTTATCCTTTCAAACTCAAAAATATCCATCCTTCTCTCTCAAAAACTCTCTCAATAACCTAAAACTGCAAATCAACTGTTCGATCAAAACCCAAACCACATGGCTCTAGTTCTAAAGCAGGGACACAATCAAAGGGCCTTTCTTGAAAAACAAGAAGGCTGGTCCCAATACGATGAGATCATTGATCTTGTCGTAAAATCCCAATATTTTACTGCTCTCACAATAAACCCACCAATTCACACTGAAACTCTAAATGAGTTCTGGGCAAATGCTGAGATGGTGACGGCGGATGATGAAGTCATTTCCCTCAACTCAAGAATAAAAGGGAAACCACTGACCATCACACTAGCCACACTGGCAACAAGACTGGGTCTGGATGATGTAACTGCCCCTGACCATGTTGCTAATTCTGATATTCACCTAACCATGACAGAGTGTGGTTATCAAGGTACTCTATCCCATGCTACTATCTTCAAAAAATATTTTGAACCAAAATACAAACTTTTGTTTCATTATATTATTATGTGTTTGAGTCCTAAAACAGGGTCTTATGACCAGATGCCCTCCACTTTTCAACCAATATTTCATTCCATTGTGAATGAAACTAAATTCAGGGCATCAAAACTATTTTTCAATGAGTTGGTGTTACATCACAATAATACCAAGAAAAAGTTTTTGTTGTACCCAAGGTTCATTATGCAATGCATAATAGGGGAACTGGGTAATGAGGTGCTTGTGGGAAAAATTTCAACTTTAAATCCTTTAACATCACAAGCATACTCAAGGCATAACAAACCGGCTGCCTGGCCAGAAGATGATCAGGGAGAACAACAACAAGTCCCCCTGAAGCCCACATCTTCCAAACTCACACCACCAAAAGCCAAAAAGCCCAAGCCAACAAAGACAAAAACCCACCAACCCAAAAGAAAAGCTGTTCAGGAGGTTGAGATGCCTGAACATGCTCATGATCAGTCTGCTCTTCAAATAGGTGAGACTGAAACACCCTCTCAGTCTCATCCATCTCAAACCCCACCAAGAGCACCCATAACCATTTTATTCAAAAGAAAAAGACTTAGAAAAACTATTGAAACACACTCTTCTTTTGAAACTGCTGAACAACAAATTTCACCTATTGCCCAAACTACTGAACCAACCCCACAAATTTCTGAACAAGAGGCAATAGAAATTGCCAAACTTCTCTCTTGGCTAAAAGAGAAGGTCCCATCTGATTATGTCAGTCCCCTACAACCACAACAAACAGGGGACATAACCACAACATCAGACATGGATGTGGACATCTCTAGCCCTATCCCAAGAGATGAGGGTGGACCAGAGTCTTTAAGCCCAATTTTAGAGACTCTTGGGGCATCTGAGGCTGCTACTACTCAGTTACCACCCAGTGGTGGATCTGAGGATAGAAGTAACATAGCTAAGACCTCAGATGTGGCAACTACTGATGAAGGCTTAATGCCTGAAGTAGGAAATCCTCAGAACCAAGAACAAGAGGTTCATGAGAGAACTGAGTTGGGCTCAGCTCATGATTTAACTGAGACAGTCCTCATTGAGGGCAACATCAGGGATTCAGATGATTCCATTAATTTGGATGATGTTTCAAAAACACAAACTACTGAATTGACGGCACTTTCTGAAGGTCCTGTTTCAGGGGTATCCAGGCTCAAGAAGCCAGTCACCCCTGCACAGGTTAAAGCCCACTCAATCCCTAAAACCCCTAGAGTGGCATCCTCTGTACAACATGAGGATCTCCCAAAAACACCCCCTTCACAACAAATGCCTACCCAATTCCCTGGGCAAACAAGCATAGACCTGAACCAGCTATGCAGCCCAGAGGGTCCCCTGTATCACATGATGAACACTCTCATCAGAAATCACTTCCAAATATACACAGCTAACTTGGAGCTGTCTATCAAGAATCAATTTGGAGTGATCAAGACCAAGATGAATGATCTGTCCAATAAGATAGACTTCAACAGCAAACAGATTGCTCATCTTCAAGGACAATTCTCCCAACCCTCAACTTCAAAAGTTAAACTTGATGAATCCAAAAAGGGGGAGAAGATCAGGGAACCTAAGGAGTCATTCCAAGCCAGGATAAGGGCAAGAGTGGCCATCCTTGAAAGAGATCAAAAAGATCAAGCCAGGAAAGAAAAACTGGCCAAACAGTTTGGTGTCTCAGTGGAAGAGATTGAAGCCACAGAAAAAGAAGATGAGACCCAAACATCTGAAGAATCCCTAAGGCACAATGAAGAAACTTCTGATGGCAAAAG
The DNA here is from genome assembly GCA_030844895.1 of Ambrosia x helenae. Lineage (NCBI taxonomy): Eukaryota > Viridiplantae > Streptophyta > Magnoliopsida > Asterales > Asteraceae > Ambrosia > Ambrosia x helenae. The sequence continues at coordinate 37,855,203 of CM061232.1, forward strand.
TTCTGATGAAGAATCAGAAAGTACTGAAGACAATCCTTCAGTAGTTGACAAACCATCAGCAGTTGTCAACCCATCAGAGGTTAACACTTCCAAACCTCAAACTGCTGACCCTTCCAGAACCACTGCTCCCATTCAACCAACATCTGATCCTATCAGGCCTACAACTGTTACAACAATGACTGTACTAAACCCTTCTCCTATATCTCAATCAGCTGAATTATTAGAGAAGAGCTTAGTTACAGCCAACAAGAAGGCCAGAGAAGATCTGATTTGGAAAACTCTGGAAGAAAGGGATGATCTAGATTTAAGCCATGAAGAAAAGCTTCAGGCTTATGAAGCTGAACTACAAAGGCAGGCTAGCCTTGATGAGATTGCTGAACAAGATAAAAGACAGCAACTGGTGTCTTACATTACCAAGAACAGCAAGACTAAAGCCTTTACACTCAAAGGACTCTCTATGCAAGAGCTGACAAGAAGAGCACAACTGCTTGCAGATAAACTGGCCACTAGCAAAGAAGGAAAGGCCAAGAGAGCCCAGATTATAGAAGAGCTAGTAGCAGAGGGCTATGGTTCAAAAGCCTCAGTATCCAGATGGAAAGAAGAAAGACTAATGGATACTTACAGAAAATACTTGGCTGCCAAGGCTGCAAATCCAGAGAAGTTTCAAACTGCTGATCCTTCAAGATCAGTAGTTAGAACTTCTGGTGTATCAACTAGAAGACCTGCTACCCAGAGAAAAAAGGCAGAGGACAATGTCAAAACTGACTTCAAAATGGTACTACTTGAAGGAAGCTCAATAGTCCATTCAGATTTTGACATTGAGGAGAAACCTCTGTTAACACAATTCAGGGATCCTTCCACTTTTGCCTACCAAATCCAAAAGACCATCAAAGAAAAGATGCATACCAGAGTAGTGACTGAACACCATCTCCCAACTATTCAGATGCCTGATATGCAACAACAACAAGGAAGAGACTCCCACCTGAGGTTAACTGAAACTGAAAGCATCCAACACTCAGGACCATCAACCCAAGGGACAAGTCTGGTTCCCTATTCTTCTGACTTTAACAAGTCAAAGATACCTATCATCAGATGGTCACTTACTGATAACAACTCAGTATTATTGACAAGAAGAGACCTCTCAAGCAGGGCTTACAAGAAGATCAGTGATCTGAAGAAACTGTCAACACAAGACCTGCTCACAATTCAACATCTGGAACCACAGAGAGGATCTCTATCTGATGGTCAGTTAAACCAGCTCAAGAACACCATGTACAAAGAGATATGGAAGATTGTTCAAGACAGAAGAAAAACATAAGGAATTAGTAAGGTTTTGGCTTCATCAATCCAGGGGGAGATTGTTAGGACAAAGAGGATTGGTGAAACCACTTTTGGAAACCTTAGTCTAATTCACTTCTGTCATTTTGGCTAAGTATAGAAGTACTGAAAAGAAAACAAAGAACTGCTGAAGAGAAGATATGAGAAGTACTGAAGAAGAAACTTCATCAGAAGTTCTGAAGTCCAAACCAGACAAGTTCACTTCAGAAGTACTGAAGACAAACTACTCATCAGTAGTTTGTCATTCATCAGCACTTAGCATCAGATATTTTCCACCGCCTTTTGCATCAGTAGTTTATTGTTTATTATTACTTTTAGCTGTATTTGTTTGTTTCAATGTTGCAACTTGTGCAACTTGTTTCTGTTATTTCTGTACTTGCTTATTGGGCAAGATACATGTATGTAAACGTCTATAAATAGGAGGCTTCAACCTTCTATTTTAGACATTGATTTTAATAGATAAAATCCTTCAAACACTCTCACTGTTCTATTCCATTTCAGTATTTATTGTGAATCTGGCTAAGTATCTAATTCTCATTTACTGCTTGGATTCATAATAAATACTTGTCATTTATTAGTTTCAATCATCAAGGGGGAGTAATAACTCTTCCTTAGTATAAAAAGTGTTGCTTTAACTTATACATTCCGCTGTGCTTATAATCTGATTTACAAGGGCTTGCTAAACACTTAAGTGTCAAGATAGCAAGTTCTTACTTAGCAAAAGAGCAAACTGATCCAACAAGAATTTTACAAAACTTAGGGTTAGGGTTGTTTGTCCCAAAGTTAGAATTGGGAAAATGTTAGTTGTGCTTGTGTGATTAAAGTTACAAGCTTGAATTCATGCTAGATTGAATGTTACATGTATTGTGTTTTCTTGGAAACTTTTGGATTGTAAAGGGCCAAAGGCACACAAAGGTTTACTTTGTACTAAAAATGACTCTTAATTAATGTTGATTTAAGGCACACCACACATTGCTCAAACTTTTGTGTTTGGCTTAGTAGTGAATTGGAACTCATCCTAGATGTTCTTAAAGGACTTACAAGATGAAGAGTATGTTAACATGTTAATTCTTGTAAGAAACAAATGATTCTTTCTATTTATGAGTAAGGTGTAAATGTGTGGGAATCAATCCCATACAATGCATAGATGACGAGTGGATCATGGGGTCATCAATGCAAATGTGTCTAACAAAAGAATCAATGGAGTCCTGCTAGATGACGAGTGGATCACGAATCCCATCTTCATTAAGGACAGGGCGTTTGCTTTCTTCGAGAATAAACTTATGGAACCTATGGCCCAGAGACCGAAGATTGTATGCTCTCATGTCAACCGCCTTTCGGATTCGGATGCGGATTTCTTGGTAAGACCGTTTTCTTTACATGAAATTAAAGAGGCCGTGTGGTCTTGCGATGGTGATAAAGCACCCGGGCCGGATGAGTTTAACTTTAAATTTTTAAAGAGGTTTTTGAATGGATTTCAAGGTGATTTTGTCCGTCTTTTTGAGGAATTCTTTCACGGGGCTGCCGTCGGCCCGGGGTGTGCCGCATCTTTTATCGCATTAATTCCTAAAAAGAAGGATTCGTTAGACTTCAAGGATTATCGCCCGATTAGTTTGGTGGGATGTGATAACAAGGTATTATCAAAGGTGCTTATGGAGAGACTTAAGGTGGTCATTGGGAAGTTAATCTCTCCCGAACAATCCACATTCTTATCCGGTAGGAACATTACAGATGGCCCTTTAATCTTGAATGAGATAATTGGTTGGATGAAAAAAGTTAAACGACAAGGTTTGATCTTTAAGGTGGACATCGAGAAGGCTTATGATTCCCTTAATTGGGAGTTTCTTGAGTCCGTTATGATGCAAATGAATTTTCCGGTTAGGTGGTGTAAATGGGTGATGGCGATTGTTACTTCCGCCCGTGCCTCGGTCTTGGTAAACGGTTCTCCTACGCATGAATTTGTTTGTAGCTGAGGTCTTAGACAAGGTGATCCCCTTTCCCCGTTTTTGTTTTTATTAGCTATGGAGGCACTCTCGGGTGTTATGAAAAGGGCCACAAGTGTTGGGTTATTTCATGGCTTGAAATGCGGGTCGGGTGAACTCCCTATCTCACATCTCTTATACGCGGACGATGTGGTTTTTCTTGGGGAGTGGGCTGCAAGTAATGCTTTGAATTTAAAACGGATTCTTAGATGTTTTTACCTTGTCTCCGGGCTAAAAGTGAACTTGGGGAAGTGTTGTGTCTTTGGTGTTGGGGTAAACGATGCGGAAATCCTTCAAATGTCGTCCGTCTTGGGATGTAGAGCGGGTTCTTTCCCTTTTATCTACCTTGGTTTACAAGTCGGAGCAAATATGAACCTTTCAAAACATTGGAGGCCGGTGGTAGAGGCATTTAGGAATAAACTCACACTTTGAAAGGCGAAATCCCTATCCTTCGGGGGTCGGGTGACACTTATTAAATCGGTGTTAAATGCTCTACCCACATATTACTTCTCCTTATTTAAAGCTCCTAAAAAAAATTATTGATGAACTTGATAAACTTAGACGTGTGTTCTTTTGGGGTGGCTCCGAGGAAAAGGCGAATATGAATTGGGTTGCGTGGCAAAAGGTTTGTGCCCCGATTGATTGTGGTGGTCTAGGTTTCGGTTCTCTCCTTGATGCGAATTCATCCATGTTAGCGAAATGGTGGTGGAGGTTCAAATTAGACTCTACTGCCCTTTGGAGGAAACTAGTTTGGTCTATCCATAGCTCGAATAGGGATTGGAATCCAATCCCGGCTAAACTTTCATTATCCGGTTCGTGGAAAAATATTCATTCTTCTATGTAGGTCATTAAAGGGTGCGGGGTGGATGTGGGTTGGGCCATAAAAGGGGTTGTGGGTAACGGGTTGGGCATATCTTTTTGGCTGGATAGTTGGGCATTGGATATTCCACTGTCTGTGGCGTTTCCTGCGCTTTTCAGCCTTGAGAGTAACAAGTTTGCAGCTGTCAAGGATTGTGTTCTACCATTGGGAAACGGGTGGGGTTGGGTCTGGAAGCGGCTGCCTTCGTATGCAGCTGAACTTTCTGATCTGCAGCTGCTTCTGTCGTCTGTCGCTGTTCCGAGGCTGTCTGCTGCTTCGGATAGGTGGATTTAGAGGGCTGGGGATGTATGCGAATTCACAGTGGGTGGTCTCAAAAAGGTCTTACACTCTCACAGGTTCGAGCAAGCTCCGTTCGTCATGGATTGGTGTTCTTGGGTACCGAAGACGGCGACGATACTGGCGTGGCGTGCTGAGCTCGACAGGCTTCCGACCAGGTCTGCTCTATTAAGGTCTGAACATAAACATCGGCTCGGACGTGTGCCCCTTCTGCGGAGAGGCTGCAGAGTCTTCGGATCATTTGTTTTTAGCCTGCAGCTTTGTGCAGACCCTTTGGCAGCATGTTTTTATATGGTGCAGCATGGGTTCTCTTCTTTTATTTCATATAAAGGACATCTTATCAATTCACAAGCAAGTGGGTGATTCAAAGAATAAAAGGAAGGCCATCCAAGCAATATGTTTAACGACGATGGGGTGTATTTGGAAACATAGAAATGAAGCGATTTTTAACCAAAAGCAAGTTAATCTTTCTAAGGTTTTTGGCGACATCAAAGCTCTAAGCTTGTTTTGGATTAAAGCCCGGGCGAAACAACACTCCCTTGTATGGAATATTTGGCGTAACTTCAACATCTCTAGTATCGGGTGGTAGTTTTATTGTTGCATATGTATATTGGTGACTCATGTTTGTAAGGTGTATTGCTAGTCTCCCGCTAGCTTGGTGAAATAATATTTCGTTGATCGTTAAAAAAAAAAAAAAACATGCATAGCACCATTCTAAGTCGTAATAATTAAGATACATGATTTATAAATAAGTAGTACAAATTTTAAGTACAACACAAACTCAAGCGTGTCACAATATTATAATCCATTAATTATAAATATTTAAAGGATGAATTTTTTATATAGTTAGGTCAGGGGGTCACATACTATATATAATCCAAATAATTTATACCATAAAAAAAACTATATATGTCCCCACTACAATTTAGTTCTTCCATGCCACTTGACTCTCATATATCTACACTCACCCAAATTAATTCATCACAATCTCTCCTATGAACAAAAGGAATGTACATTCATATATCACAATCTCCATCTCTCTCTCATTAATTTCATTTAAACCCAACCACAAATTCTTTTTCTTGAATACTTCAAAAACAACATAACAAAGATATATGGACACTTTAAAAGAAATACAAGGTAAAATGTCTCATGACTCTAATTACATGATTACACATTGTAAACAACAAAGAAGCCCGATATGGGTTCCCGGGCCAATCATAGTTGGCGCGGGACCATCCGGGCTGGCAGTAGCCGCCTGTCTAAAAGAGCAAGGCGTCCCCAGCGTAGTTATTGAACAATCAAACTGTATAGCTTCGCTTTGGCAACTCAAAACCTATGACCGCCTCCGGCTACACCTACCGAAAAAATTTTGTGAATTGCCACTTATGCCCTTCCCGGATAATTATCCAACGTACCCGAATAAACAACAGTTTGTCGAGTATTTAAAGGCGTATGCAAAGCGGTTTGGGATCAATCCGGTTTTGAATTCAAGGGTAGAGAGGGCTGAGTATGATGAGAGTGTAGGGATATGGAGAGTGAAGAGTGTAGGGGTTAAAGGGGAGGTGGTGGAGTATGTATGCCGATGGTTGGTGGTGGCGACCGGAGAGAATGCTGAGGAGGTGGTGCCGGAGATTGAAGGGGTGGTGGAGTTTGGTGGTGAGGTAAAGCATACATCGGAGTATAAAAATGGAAGTGTGTATAAAGGGAAGAAGGTATTGGTAGTAGGTTGTGGGAACTCAGGCATGGAAGTGTGTTTGGATCTTTGCAATCACAATGCTAAGCCTTCACTTGTTGTTAGGGATGCTGTGAGTATCTTATTTCCCTCTTAAAACTATTCATAGATTACTAAGTTAAATTCTAACTTAGGGCAAATTGTTGGTTTTTATATAATTATAAACTAAACAACTTCACCTAATTTTCAAGATTGTCATTTTCAATGTTTTCATTCATCTAGTCATTTAACTTTCCTTAGTTAGACATTTTAATTCTACCTTCTAAACAACTTTTTTTTACAATATTTAATTCTCATCAAAATTCACATATGTTTTCTTTTGCTCACTTAGTTAACAATTTTAGAAATTTACATATATTTGGAACGCTTAACAAAAGTTGAGTTACTTTAAATGAATAAAAAGTAAATTGAGTGAATTTAATGGAACATTTCAGAAAATTGGTTACCATTGTGTTTAGTTACGTGTATAATTCAAATTATGATTCACTGAACTATAATAATTTAAACATGCAATATGACTAATAACACTCGTAACTTTCACTTTCGTTGTCAACAACAACCTCACTTAATCTGTCACAACCTGAATCAGTGGCGAAGCTTGACCCGAAATTTCGGGGGTCGGAAATCACTAGTTTCGGAGGGTCGAAAACAAGTTTTGGAGGGTCGAAACCGTATATACTAAAAAATTCCTATATGAATACTATATAATAGGAACTTCTGAGCGAAAATTTGTGTGTGTGGGGGGGGGGGGGTCGGCCGCCCCTCCCAGCCCCTTAAAAGCTGCGCCCTTGAACTGAATGTTTTCCGTTAGACCATATTGAACTGAGATTGTTTTGGTAAATTAGGATGTGAAAAATATAGGACTTAGGGGTGTCATTAATCACGTTGTTAGCATATATTAGTAACCAATGGTTATAATTTAGATTGCTAAACTTCAACTTACCTTAATAATAAATTTAAAAAAAAAATCATCCAACAAAACTGCTATTATTCAGCCCATGAAATCCTGGCTTCCAGACCTGTAAAACAGCTGATCTTCACATCGCAGAACATTCATGTGGATGGTATGAGGTTGTTGTCAACTATCCAACAGATTTAATCTCTAGGTTTCGGTTAACATTTTACATCTAAAAAGTATCACATTTCTAGGTTTCGAATCAAGGGTTGAGTTATTCTACAAATGCTACAAAAAATATGAAGGGTGAGAAGGATACAAAAAACACAATAGATCATGAAATATGACATAATGAGCCACAAAATCTAACATAGTGCCAAAAAATATAACACAATGATGAAAATAAGAAAAAAGACACAATGATTTGAAAAAAATGACACAATGATGAAAATAAGAAAAAGACGCAATGATACATAAAAGACACAATGATATAACGCATATTCTAAAAACTACAAGCTAAAACCCTAAAAAACGAAAACCTAAAAACTAATGTCGTAGGGTTCGATAAGACGATTCCAATGCCGCTTGAATGAGTTCAATATATCGGAGTCCGTTTGATACCCTTTCTACGACTTCCTATTTTTCTTTCACTGTGTATTTGATCATAACCGTTTGAATCAAATCCAACATTTTAAATTTTATACTTTTTAAAACCCTGTGATTTGCATCAACAACTTACAGATCTTTTTTGCATGTATAGTTCACAGTTTCTTGAATATATATTGATCGCATAGCTTTTCTTGGTGAATTTAAAGAATTCGCTATATACATACCTCATCATGATTAATTAATAGTTCATGTATTTAATACAAACCATATACTTTATGTAAAAAAGTTTAAGAATCAAAGTGCAAATAACAAATAACTTAATGTAATAGTAGCATGAAATAGTACCGAGTTAATTTTTTATTAGCACAAAGTTATTTATAAATAGCAGTTTGGCTCTCGCGATTTTGCAGAAAACATGGTTAATTTGTATCAAATGAAATAGCACAGAGTTATTTGTTATCAGTAATGAGTTATTTATAAATAGCATATTGGTTTTCACAGTTATTCCTTATCAGCACTTTGATGGTTTTTCTATAAAGTAAGTTTTGTATTTGATCCTACAACTCCGAAAACCTTGCAACTACTAGAAAATTAGTCCTTTATTTTACATAAATTTCAGGAGCCGTTCAAAAGCTACTAGAAAATATTTACAAGACAGTCACTTTCTTGGTAATTACAAAAGGTTTACCTTTTAAGGGATCATATTATAGGAAATTAAATGGTATGGTTTTTATCTATTAAAGTGTATGATATCAAATTCTTGTAAATAGAAGATTGGCTGGTATTAAGTATAAAAAGAATTGTTATTATATGTATACCTTTATTTATAGAAATTTTTTGGTTGGATGAAAAATCATGTACCTTATTCATCAAAAGCAACTTAAAGTCTTCGACTATAAATGTGAAAAAAGGTGATAAATAGTATTTTTAAATACAATATTGTTTCTTTAATACATGATGTGCATAGCCCTCGATGAAAGTGAAGTACCCCTTCTTGAAAGGCAAAAAAACTAGCCATAACAACAATTAATGGGAATGGTTAAATCAGAAATAATTTCATATATAACTTCCTAGACCATTATTGCTACCATCTTTACATGTGGTCTACCCGCTTTCACGTCGACATGACCAACTTCCTCCCACTCACAACCACTCTCTATTCTACCTCTCACAATCCTGCTTGAGAGCGCCTTTCCAGATGAATTTCACTCTCCCTTTCCTTGCCATGTCTAACCCACCCATCTTCTCTACTCTTTCATCTGCTTTGGGCACGGATTTCTTCCAACTTCTAGCATTGGAGATCGTCTTATATATAATATTCATCTTTTGTTTATCATCTTTTATATATGTAAAAAATAAATTTAATTAATGGCGGATGGTTAATTAATCAAAAATCAGGTGCATGTCCTACCAAGAGATTTGTTGGGAAAATCCACTTTTGAATTGTCCATGTGGTTGCTAAAGTGGCTACCGATGAGAATAGTTGACCGGTTTCTATTGTTCGTTTCATGGCTAATACTCGGAAACATAGCTAGGTATGGACTTGTTCGGCCGATGGTGGGACCACTTGAACTCAAGGAAATTTATGGAAAGACTCCTGTGTTGGATGTCGGGGCCCTAGCCAACATAAAAAATGGAGACATTGAGGTAAACCTAGTTACTATTTGATGCTTTGTTTTACCTTTAATGTGCTTATAAATATCCTTAAATACCTTTCCATATATTGGTACCTTAGTTTTCCTTTTATTCAAATCTACATTTGCTCTAGTGCCTCTAGATTTGTTTTGCTAGTTACCAAATATATCCATTTATACCTAATCATTTGGTACCATAGATTTCTCTTTTAGGATGTATCAACCACACATATGTATAGGACATTGCTATTTACATCCTACCTACAACACCCTAATATGTAACATAATGAAATATTCTCAATAAATGCAATCGTTATTTACATCGGCGTCTTTAGGGGAGAGCTAGGTGGGCGACGACTCTAGACTCGGTCTCCCCTAGAGTCTGGATTAACAAAAAATAAGAAATATTTGTATTATTATATTTTTTGTGAAAAAAGTTAGTATTTTTAAACCATATAATATAAGCTTTAACTAGTCTAATTTGAAGCCCAACTAATCAACTTGTTAAACAATTAAACAAAAATGGCTCAACAGGCGAAACCTATTACAAATTCCTTTCCGTATTATGGCTATTTATATATGATTATCAAGTTGATATTATATTGTCCGTTTTTTTTCTCGCGCGAGATCCAAAACGTTTCGAGGATTCTTGAGGACAACGAGAATTATTTAGTTATTACTTAATAATGAAGATTCTCAATATATGCAACCACTATTTTATTTTTCCTAATGTTGTTTTTGAGAATCTTAAGGAGTGGTTTGTTTACCGTTCAATACATGTAACCACTATTTGTTACGTGAGACAACTTTGTGTAATTAAACCGTAGTAAATAAACTTTTTTTATAATGAAGATTCTCAATATATGCAACCACTATTTTATTTTTTCCTAATATTGTTTTTGAGAATCTTAAGGAGTGGTTTGTTTACCGTTCAATATATGTAACCACTATTTGTTACGTGAGACAGCTTTGTGTAATTAAACCGTAGTAAATAAACTTTTTTATAATTATTTATTTATATACAATGCTTTGGATATCTTTTGATATTTTTTGCACTATCGGTAGTAGAAGTGTTTATGTGTATACCAAATTCACTAGTAAAATTTAAAATTCAAAGTACAAAAAAAAAACTTGTTTTTAATTATGAGCATTTCTACCCATAACTTTTATTTTCGTCCGGTGCAATAACTATTTCCCTACGTAATTTATAAACTGTATATTTTTTGATATCACGACATTTTTAATTATGAAATATCTTTTTAATGAATTTATTAATTAAGAAACAAATAATACAATATTTAATAGTAAATGAAACAAATTACAATGGGATGTCACGCAACAATATTTAATGAATGATATTAGTATTCTTTCTGTCTTCATATTATCTATTCTTCAAAACATTGCAATAAGTCTGTGTTTTATTGATCGTAGATACATCAAAGCATCCGAAGAATTGGGCATCACAGTGTAGAATTTGTAAATGGGGAAATACGAAATTTTGATGCCATAATATTTGCGACAGGATACAAAAGCAATGTACCCTCTTGGCTAAAGGTACTTTTCCTTTTATAAAAAGTTAAAAAATTATAAAAAAATCATCATTGTTTTTATTTAGCTAAAAAATAAATTAAGATCATCCAAAGAGTTAATCTCATTTGTTTATATTAAAATGTGTAAGTATATATACATGTGTAGGAGAAAGATATGTTCTCAGAGAAAGACGGGTATCCTAGAAGACCATTTCCTAACGGTTGGAAAGGCGCATACGAGCTCTATGCCGTAGGGTTCACCAAACGTGGCTTGCTTGGTGCATCAGCAGATGCCAAGCGAATTGCAGAAGACATTGGCAAATGTTGGAAAGCAAAAACCAACCAGATCGCAATGAAAAAGAGATGATTATTCTTGTTACAACGCTAATTTTATTTTTTTTTTATTAAAAAAATGTAGGCGGTGTTGTTTAGATTTTGTATACTTGTTTCCCATTTTATTCCATGGTAACACACGTTCCACTAAACCAAAGTAAATGACACATTTTTTTAGCATACAAAGCAATTGCTTAGCACATTTCCATGGAAATGAGACCGCAAAGATTTTCATAGTTATTGTGTTATAATTGTATTTGTTTTTTTTTTTTCTGACCAACATACTATCTACTGTACAACAACTGTGCTCCTCAAATCAACACATCTGCACGCTGCATTAGCTGCATTATTTGAACTCGCAACCATTTGATTGAAAAGCACTCTACTTTAATTTACCACTAGATGTTCCCTTGGGATGCATGTGTGTATATGGCTTATGAGACACGATTACATGGCATGGTCTCAGAAAGATATTTAGAATTGATAACCTGATTCAAGACATCCCCAACCCTCCCTCCTCACAGTACCACAATTGAACTTAAAGAGTCGGGGTGTCTTTCCCGAGAGGCTCCCCGATTTGGTGTTGAACTCCAAGCGCTGTATAGTCGTAAGATCATTCCCGTTACTACTATGTTATATGAACGTTAGCTAGGCGTTAAGTATATTACTACTGCGATTGAAACCATTGCTGACTATGTTTCCAATAGTGTGTACCATTCGGACTACCGTCATCCCCGTAGGCCCTATGTGTTTGAGACAATATGCATCCATCCGACCTCTAATCGACCCAGGTGGGGTTTGTCAAGCCCAATAGATCTATTCACATTTCCCCACTATATACCCATATTAGTGGTTTCCTTGGGATTTAGATCAGTCGCATAGTAAACAAATGATAACAATAGTAAAACATGATCTTTACGTAACCAAAATGTGTAGCATGTTTCTCCCCCATGAGGATATATGTAAAAGTGGGGCCGCGACACTCACCTTAGGTTGCGTTCTTCTTAATTAGACAAATCGACAATGTGATGATAGCCCCTAGTACTTGCGACCTTGAATCTTCACTTGATATTGATATAAAACTTGTTTTGGCTTTAGAATATAAGAAATAGGGCAAAAACTCGTTCATATAGGTTTGGGCTTGAGAGAGAGCAATTGGGGGCGAGTTAGGGTTGTAAAATGATGAAAATAAGACAAAGTGATATATTTATACTCTGCACTCGTTCGTACCCTCTAAAGCACGAATGAGAAATTATTTTTCTCATTCGTACCTTTTATGGTACGAATGAGAGTCCAAATCTCTTGTTCGACCCCACGAGTGCAAAAGGTAATTTTAACATATGTTATCACACCAAATCATATAAACATGCATTCACAAGTTGTCGATTAGTCATAGAACATATAATACTGGATAACTTATCCCAACCACGTGTTTCCACCAAACAACAGGACTCAAGACTCGTGTGTATGTGTGTATTTCCCGAGTCATTAAATCCTGGACAATACATGAATGCAAACCAACTCCCGACGATTCCCGAATCATCGAACCGACTCAATTAACCCAGTTAAGCAAGTTAAATAAATGTTTTGCTAAAATAGACTTATATGTTTGTAAAGGTATTAATCTGACTTTGTCGGGTGTCATAGGTCCTGATGTGGAGTTTGTCGGTGGTAGAGGGGAGATGAAAAAAACACCCCCTAAGGTCAGGCGGGGCGGTCCGCGATAGCCCCGCCGTGATGGCGTGATGGCCGCGAAACACCGCCCCACCCAAATTTATCACGGCCGCGACTTGATTTTTCGTGATGGCCATCACGATGGAGTTAGCCGTTGGCTAACGGTCAAATGACCGTTCAAGATAATTTTTTTTTTTTTTTTACTAAATCACCACTATATATACATTTCTATTTCAACTCAAAATTCACACAATCAAAACCAACATACAATCAAACTCTACAATAAAAAATGGAAGGATCAAGCAAGAAACAAATGGCTGCGAAACGAAAGTTTAGACCAAGGGTTCGGCCTAACTTAGGCGAACCGGCTCGATTTTTTGAAGACGCACCAATAACCCCACAACCTACACACCAATCCTATCAAAACCAAGGTTTTCAAAACCTTATGTTTCAAACCCAACAATTCTCGCTTCCAAACCAATATCCACTCAACTACCCACAACCCAACATGCCAACCCAAATCGCATCCGGAGTGTTTCAAGCACCTCCTGATCCGATTGATCTACCTATGTTGGACTGTTATGGGGTTCGCGATCCACATAACTATATGGTCCAAGATTCTGAGGAAGAAGATGATGATGAATATGAAGAAGAAGTTGAGGAAGAGGAGGAGGAGGAAGAAGAAGAGATACCGTTGCAAGAAGGAAGAGGAAGATGAAGAGGAGGAGATACCGGGCCAAAAGAAAGAACTCCCTGGTCGCAAGAAGAAGAAGTAGCGTTGACCAAGTCGTTTTTACATATTTCCGAGGATAAACGCGTTGGAAATCAACAACCAGCCGAAACCTTTTGGCTGCGAGTGAAGGCCCACTTTGAACAACTTACCGGTATGACGAGAAGGTGGATGGATCAAATAACCGGTAAATGGACCGATTTACAGAAAAAATTGAGTAGATTTAACTCCCTCTACGTCATACAGGTATATGATGTTATTTTTTATAAAACGTTTACTTTATATTTTTTTTTTAAATTTGTTAACTATATATTTATTTTATAAATTATAGAAACGTCTTTGGCCAAGTGGATCGTCGGATGTGGACATCATACGTACGGCCCTCAACGATTATCAGCGGGCGTACGTTAAGAATGGTTTTACTTCGTTGGACTCTTGGGAAGTTGCAAGAGTTCATTCGAAGTGGGTTCCCCTTGATATTCGGAGTTAACTCCACTTGGGTCAACCGGCCCTCGTGGAGAAAGGGGATGGGGAAGGGGAAGGAGTGGTCGTTCTAAAAAAACGATTTAAAACCTCCGACTCGGGAAATTGTACACCTTCAACGGACGGGCTGTCTACCAACATGCACGAGCTTAATTTGAATGATGAATTTCCCGACCCCGAAGACGACACTACCCCACAAAAACCACGGCTCGAAGGAAGAGTGTCGAGTCGTCAAGTGACAGAGGCAAAGAGCCTTGGGTGGAGGCGATGACCGAATTCAAGTCGGCAAAGATGGTGGAAATTGATGAGAATCGTGAAAGGCGTAAACATTTGGCGGACTTGAAAATACAAAGAGAGAACACCTACATGAAACACTTGTCCGAAATAGAAAAAAATAGAGATTTGAAGGTGTTGAGGGAATCGTACGAGGACGCCGAAGAACCATACAGGTCGATTCTCATCGAACGCAAACGAGAAATTTGCCACAAGTGGGGGTGGCCTTATAACTTTTAGGTTTATTTATTTTTTCGATTTTTTAGGTTTTTAATGTTTATTTTCCTGTTTTTTTTTTATGTTTTTTAGGTTATTTTTATTTTTTTATTTAATGTAATGTTTTTTTAGTTTAATTTAATGTTTTTTTAATTTAAATGTAATGTTTTTAGATTATTTAAAAAAAAGTTAGTGATGAAAAGTGCACACCACCCCTAGTGGTTAGTGATAGAATGTGATATAATGAGGTGACAGAATCCGATTGGGTGTGATAGTGTGATGGGTGTGATGAGTTTTGCACCACCCTTTATGGCCTAACTCCATCCAAAATGTCTGTTGATTATAAGGTTATTCTAGTAATCTGATATATATAAGGATTTAATTATTAATTCCTTAAATCCATTTGTGTGTTTTTATTAATATTAATATTAAAAATAAAATTTTAAATTTAATTATTTAATATATATATATATATCTATACTATATTATAAAGCATATTAGAAGGATAATATGGTCATTTCACCCATTTTTCAACATGTACAAACATTTAAAACACATGGTACAAGCATTTAAAGCACCAATGTGTTGAAACTGCCTTAATTATGCTGTGAAGCCGCATGGATAATAAATCGGTAACTTGTTGACCCGTTTTACCATTTCGGATCCAATATAATGATTACGTCTCTAGACAAACCCTATTCATTTCCATTTCACAGTCGCTCATCCATCCCCCCTCTCTCTCCCTGAAAACCTAACACTTTTACTCTCTATTTTGCTCCAACCTAAATCTAAGACGATAAAGGAGCTATGGTAACAGTCGGAAAAGTTGATCAAAAGTTGATGCAGGATCTATGGTAGCAGTCGGAAAAGGTGATGTGAGCGGTTTTGGGTTGCTGGGTTTTGTCATGAACCCAGGCGGCGCCGACTCCAGAGATTAGTCCAATTATGATAAAAGGGTGAGTATTTCCCTCTTTTATCTTTTATAAATTATTTGATGCACACGGTTCTTTGTTGATTTCTTGAATCTAGAATGTAATTTTTGTGTTTATTGTTATAATTTATTATAATTAGCCTTGGTTACTAGCTAATTTTGGGGTTTGTGGGTTTGTACTTTTCTAGGGCTTCAAAATTTTTCAGTCATCTCCTTCAATAAATTTAACTAACCGATATGTCAATGCATTATTATAGAGGTGGGCTATAAATTAAGCCTAAATTTATATAAAAAAATAACATACTGGTTGGTATAGTCCTTTGTGTTTGTGTTAAGCTTTGGTCCCGAAATTAACATCTATGAACTTCAGCTAAATTCACTAAAATCTTTTTAGTCGTTTTCCATCTGACTTTTGTTGAAATTAATAAAAAAAAAGTAAAAAAAAATTGAGCTGGGACACAATTATGAAGATCAGGTTACTTCTATTAACTTTACCTCTACCCTTTTCATGTTTTTTTATGTACATAAGATGTTATGAGTTTTGTATATACCTGTCAACTAATTTGATTTACATGTGGGATATCTTTAGGACTTGTTAACACTCTGGTGGCAGCAGATGTGAGGTTGGACTCTGCACCAGTTTCAGTACCTTGGAGCCCTAAACAACTTAGTTTTCAACCGTATGCCCGGGTGGTACTAACAGTGAAGCGAGAACGCAAAATTTGGGCAATTTATTAAAAGGTATGCAAGTGATTTTGACTAATCAAAATATGTTTTTTATGCAATTTGATTATGTGATATGTTGAACTTTAATTCATGGCTATCATAGTTATTCAAAACGGATTTTGGGATGTTAGTTTAGCTAAGAAAATGAACTTCAGGTGGGATAAAGTTAATGTTTTTAGTAGTAATCAAGATTAACCAGTAACTCAAGGCAAAGAGGCTAAAGCTTTAGACGTGGTGATCAAGGCAAAATCGTGTTCATTTTTTTGGATTAGAAATAGATCTAGATTCAAATGTATAGAGTGGAATGATTGGTGCAAGTTTCCTTTTCATTTGATGTAATATCGTGCGGGCGGTCCTTGTTTCGAGGACTTGCTAGCGGGCGTTTTTTTGAATGAAATTTACCTTTCAAAAAAAAAAAAAAAAAAACTAAAGCGTCTGATTTTTCAACCTTTACTGAAATTCTTTGAACATGTACTTATTTAATGTCTTTCTCATATGATTCATTGGTCAGGAAAATTTTGAAGCAAGTGCCAATGATGGAGTTGCTCCATATCCTGGTCATTGATGCAATCCATTTCAAGACCTCAACGATGTGAGTTCTTCATACTTTATGTGCTATTATGCTAAAAGTTAATATTTCTTTTCTCAAGGAAGTGTTGAATGTGTACAGTTGTACATGTAGTATTGCATAAAGCAATAGATGTATTCTTTTCTGATCAATATCTAAGGCATGTTAATCACTTTCTTCTTGTGTTTTATTCAACCTTATCTTCAACTATACTATTATTATTCTTGGATTATAACTCTTCTTTTAGTGCATTTTGGTGTGATCAGGTTTTTGATTTTGGGCCGTTTGCTAGGCAATTCACCAGCAAGGATGCTAAGGTCTTGATTTTTTATTTCATTTTTTATATTTTTCATTGTTATGCATTAGATTTGTCATATGATGTCTTACTATAATCATCCATTATGCATAGGTAGCCCTTGAACTTTTGTTTATGGAGGCCATTTAGGCAACTAATATAGAAATTAAGATAAAAATTATTTATCAAAATTGGAAAACGGCACGCTTTTAGTGGCTTATGGGTTACGGCTTAACACTATTAAATGATAACTAATATGGGATCATATATATACATATATGAATAAAAGGTAATATACTTAATGACTATGTGGTAAACTTATATGGACTGTGATAGAATGGGCTTGAATGTTACTGTTACATATTTTAAATTCTGTTATTATCTTTTTTGAATTTTTGTTGCAGGCAATAAAATTCATGATTTACCAAGGCCCAACAACTATTTGCCTCTTTCCTCCTTTCTCATGACACGTCTGAAGATAGTTTTGAAGTTAATAATGCATTTAGTTTTGAAGTTAAATTGTTACTCACTTTTTTTAATTATATGTTATTAGTTGTTCATGTGTAACCTTTTGATGTTATACTTTCCCAAGTACACTCATTTTGGTGAAATATGTAAAATGGCATTATGAGTCATTCTACTTTTTGAATATACTGCGAAAATACACCCATTTTGATTAGTCAAACCTCTGTTTTGGTGAGTCAAACTTTGGTTTTAATTTTGAGCCAAACCATTGTTTTGGTGAGTCTGAGACCTACTTTCTGAATTTTTTTTTTTTCAGATGGTAGAAAGTGATGAAAGAGTGCAGACTGCAAAAGTGGTGTGCTCACACTAATTTTCTAAAATGGTGAAAGACTGCTGACTAGGAAATGGTCCGCAGAAATTGCCAAATGGTTTGCCCCCACTGCATGTACTTTAACAGAGTCAAAATTTCTTCAAGCAACTCTATATGATCCATTTTATAGCTGCACCAAAAGCTAGAGAGGGTAGAAGATTACTGATCTGGAGGTGCCAAATATCAAATATTATTAAGCTTATTTTAATTAGTTTTTTCTTTCATACTCTCTGTTATTTAATTAGGAATTGTTGGATCAGTTAAGCTGCTCTTTTAGTTGAACTTGCTAGTTGACACTTAAGTGTTTAGCAAGTTCTTTGGTGAGTGATAGCACAGCGGAATGTTTATAAGTTTTATAGCTACACTTATCAACAAGAGTTATTACTCCCCTGGAATCAAGAACTAATAAATGAGAAGTGTTTATTGAGAATCTAAGTATTGAATGAGAATGAAACACTTTGACAGATTCTCAGTAAACACGAAATGGAAATAACAATAATAAGTGTTGAAGGATTTCTTGTATTAAAATCAATGTCTAAAACAGAAGGATGAATCCTTCTATTTATAGACTTTACACATACATGAACCTTGCCAAAAAGCAAGTTCAGAAACAAGTTGCAACAAGTTGCAGTCTTGGAACTTGTACATAAAGCAAAAGAAATACTAAAGTATTAAACTACTGATATACAAAGGCGGTGGAAAAGATCTTCTTCAAGTACTGATGAATGACAAACTACTGATGAGTAGTTTGTCTTCAGTAGTTCTTCAGTAGAAGTGTCTGGTTTGAACTTCAGAACTTCTGATGACTTCTTCTTCAGCACTTCTGAATCTCTTCTTCAGCAGTTTGATTCTTTGTCTTCAGCAGTTCCATACTTAGAGTATTTTGACAGAAAGTGAATTAGACTAAGGTTTGCAAAAGTGGTTTCACCAATCCTTTTTGTCCTAACAATCTCCCCCTGGATTGATGAAGCCAAAACCTTACTAATTCCTTATTGTTCATTTCTGTCCTTCACAATTTTCCATATTCCTTTGAACATGGAATTCTTGAGCTGGTTTAGTTGATCATCAGTAAGAGACCCTTTTCTTGGTTCCAAGTGTTGGATTGTAAGCAGGTCTTTGGTTGACAGTTTCTTCAGTTCATTCATCGACCTATATTCCCTGCTTGTTTGATCTCTTCTTTTCACAAGTACTGAGTTGTTATCAGTAAAGGACCATCTGATGACTGGTACTTTAGACTTGTCAAAGTCTGCAGTGTAGGGAACCATGGTGGTACCCTGGGTTTCTCCTGAGTGTTGAATGTTTTCAACTTCAGTGACTCTCAGGTGGGATTCACTTCCCTGCTGTTGTTCCATCACATTAGGTATCTGAAATGTTGGCAAGTGATGTTCAGTTACTACCTTGGTGTGCAGTTTGTCTGTGATGGTCTTCTGGATTTGATATGCAAAGGTGGAAGTATCCCTGAATTGTGTGAGCAGAGGCTTCTCTTCTATGTCAAAATCAGAATGTACTACTGTACTACCTTCTAGTAGTACCATTCTGAAATCAGTCTTCACTTTTTCCTCTGACTTCTTTCTTTGGGTATCTGGTCTTCTTTGAACACCAGAAGTTCTAACTACTGAAGTTGAAGCTTCAGCAGTTTGAAACTTCTCTGGATTAGCAGCCCTTGCAGCCTTATATTTTCTGTATGTGTCCACCAATCTTTCTTCTTTCCACTTGGACACTGAGGCTTTTGAACCATAACCATTGGCTACCAGTTCTTCTATCATCTGAGCTCTCTTGGCCTTTGCGTCTTTACTTGTTGCAAGTTTATCTGCAATAAGTTGAGCTCTTCTTGTCAGCTCTTCCACAGAGAGTCTCTTCAATGTATGGGCTTTGACTTTGCTGTTCTTCATAATGTAAGACATCAGTTGATGTCTTTTGTCTTGTTCAGCAATCTCATCTAGGCTAGCCTGCCTTTGTAGTTCAGCTTCATAAGCCTGAAGTTTTTCTTCATGGCTTAGATCTAAGTCATCCCTTTCTTCCAGATTTTTCCAAATCAGATCTTCTCTGGCCTTCTTTTGGGCTGCAACTAAACTCTTCTCAAGTAAATCAGCTGATTGAGAGATTGGAGAAGGGTTTAGCACAGTCATTGTTGTAACTGTTGTAGTAGGCCTGATAGGAGCAGATGTTGGTTGAATAGGAGCAGTTGATCTGGAAGGGTCAGCAGTTTGAGTCTTGGAAGTGTTAACTTCTGATGGGTTGACAACTTCTGAAGGTTTGTCAACTACTGAAGGATTGTCTTCAGTACTTTTTGATTCTTCATCAGAACTTTGGCCATCAGAGGTTTCTTCATTGTGCCCTTGGGATTCATCAGCCTTTTCAGCATCTTCTATTTCTTGAATAGAGACACCAAACTGTTGTGCCAGTTTCTCTTTTCTGGCTTGATCTTGTTGATCTCTAGCTAGGATAGCCACTCTTGCCTTTCTTCTGGCTTCAAGTGTATCCATAGGTACCTTGATTTTCTCCCCCTTTTTGGCTTTATCACCTTTGGAAGTTGAAGCTTGGGAGAAATGACCTTGAAGATGAGCAATCTGTTTGCTGTTGTGATCAATCTTGTTGGACAGATCATTCATCTTCGTCTGTATCACTCCAAATTGGTTCTTCATGGACAGCTCCAAGTCAGCTGTGTATGTTTGGATGTGATTTTTGATGAGGGTGTTCATCATGTGATACAAGGGACCATCTGGGCTGCATAGTTGGTTCAGGTCTATGCTTGATTGCCCAGGGAATTGGGTAGGCATTTGTAGTGAGGGGTGTGTTTTTGCTTGATCTCCTTGTTGTACAGGAGATGCCACTCTAGGGGAATCATGGATGATTGGGCTTTAACCTGAGATGGTGTGACTAGCTTCTTGAGCTTAGAGACACCAGGTGCAGGACCTTCACTTATAGCCGTCAATTCAGTAGTTTTGTGTTTTGAAACATCATCCAAATCAATGGAATCATCTGAATCCCTGATTACATCCTCAATGAGGACTGTATCAGTTACATCATGAGCTGAGCCCAACTCAGTTGTCTCATGTACCTCTTGTTCTTGGTTCAGAGGATTTCCTACCTCAGGCATTAAGCCTTCATCAGTAGTTGCCACAGTTGAGGTCTTAGCTATTTTACTTCTGTCCTCAGGTCCACCACTGGGTGGTAAATGAGTAGCAGCAGCCTCAAAAGTACCAAAGGTTTCTAAGTTTGGGCTTAGAGACCCTGGTTCATCCTCATCTCTTTGGTTAGGGCTATGAGTGTCCACATCCATGTCACTGTCTGAGTCTATGTCCCCTGTTTGATGTGGTTGATGGGGACTGACATGTGTAGATGGGACTTTCTCTTTTAGCCCGGAGAGAAGTTTGGCTATTTTGATGTCTGGTTCAGAAATTTGGGGTGCTGGTTCAGTAGTTTGGGCAATGGGTTCAGCAGTTTCAAAAGAAGAGTGAATTGGAATATTTTTCTTAAGTCTTTTTCTTTTGAAAAGGATAGTTATTGGTGCTCTTGGTGGGGTTTGAGATGGATGAGACTGAGAGGATGTTTCAGTCACATCTTTAAGAAGTGCAGATTGCACAGTAGTTTGTTCAGGAATCTCAACCTCCTGAACAACTTTTCTTTTGGGTTTGGTGGGTTTTTGTTTTGTTATCTTGGGTTTCTTGGCCTTTGGTGGAGTAGGTTTGGAAGATGAGGGTTCCATGGGGACTGGTGCTTGTTCCCCTTGGTCATCTTCTGGCCAGGCAGCCTGTTTGTTGTGCCTTGAGTATGCTTGTGAGGTTAAGGGTTTCAAAATTTCAATTTTACCCACAAGCACCTCATTACCCAGTTCAGATATTATGCACTGCATAATGAACCTTGGATATAACAAAAACTTTTTCTTAGTGTTATTGTGATGTAACACCAACTCATTAAAGAAAAGTTTTGATGCCCTGAAATTTGTTTCATTCACAATAGAATGAAAGATTGGTTGAAAGGTTGAGGGCATCTGGTCATAAGACCCAGTTTTAGGACTCAAGCACATAATAATATAATGAAACAAAAGTTTATATTTTGGTTCAAAATACTTTTTAAAGATTGTAGCTTGTGAGAGAGTACCTTGATAACCACACTCAGTCATGGTTAGGTGGATAGCAGAGTTGTCAAACTTTTCAGGGGCATTCACATCATTCAACCCCAGTCTGTTTGAGAGTATGGCCTGTGTTATGGCCATTTGTCTCCCTTTAATTGTTGAGTTGAGGGAGATAACTTCATCATCCACCATCACTGTCTCAGCATTAGCCCAGAACTCATTTAGAGTTTTAGGATGAATTGGTGGGTCTATGGTGAGAGCGGTGAAATATTGGGATTTGACGACGAGATCAATGATCTCATCGTATTGGGACCAGCCTTCTTGTTTTTCTAAGTAGGCTCTGAGATTGTGTCCCTGTTTGAGAACTAAAGCCATGTGGTTTGTGTGTGTTGATGAATCGAACAGTGATTTTGTGTTGCAGGTTCAGGGGTTTGAAAGCTTTCTTGAGAGAGAAGGAGGGAATTTTTGTGTTTGAAAGGATAAGTGTTGAAAAAAGATATTTATCAGAAGTTTTTAACCGCTTGGATCTTCTTTATTAGAAGTTTTTAAACCGCCTAGGTTAAAAATCTCTTTATCAGAAGTTTTAAACCGACTAGGTCAAACTTCTGATGATGGGAAAAGTCAGATTTGCCCTTTTTGACTAAACTGCTGATGAAGGATTATCTTCATCAGTAGTTCCCATTTTCTCTTCAGTAGTTTTAACAGCTGATGAGAAATACTTTATAAATACTTTTATTCATAACTTCTGAAGGTTATTTTATCAGAAGTTAATCACTTTTCAGAAATTATCCCCATACTGATGTTTTGTTCATCAGTAGTTTCTCTCTTTTCAGAAGTTTTTTTTTAAGTGTTTGAAAACATATGTAAGTGAAAAACAAAAAAATGTGCAGAAAAATAAATAGAAACACTTACAAATTTAGCATCCCTAGCATGGATACTAACTTCTGAAATGTTGATGTGTCAAGGGGTTTAGTGAAAATGTCAGCTATTTGATTAGCTGTTGCTACATGTTTCACTTCAATCTTGCCTTTTTCATAGCAATCTCTTATGAAATGATACCTGATTTCAATGTGTTTAGTTTTTGAAAACTGAACAGGATTTTGAATGATGCTAATGGCAGATTTGCTGTCTACAAGCAATGGTGTCTTGGTCTCTTTGATTCCATAATCAAGAAGTTGATATTGGAGCCATTGTATCTGTGATGTACAACTTGCAGCTGCAATGTATTCAGCTTCAGCAGTTGAAGTTGCAACAGATGTTTGCTTCTTTGATTGCCAGGACACTAGACAGTTTCCCAAGAATTGACAACCACCAGATGTTGATTTTCTTGACATTTTACACCCTGCATAGTCACTATCTGAAAAAGATGATAACTTGGTATTGCTTGAAGCAGGATACCAAATTCCAAGTGTGGGAGTTCCTTTCAGATATCTGAAAATTCTTTTGACTGCAATAAGGTGTGATTCCCTAGGAGCTGATTGATATCTAGCACAGACACATGTTGAAAACATAATATCTGGTCTAGAAGCAGTTAGATATAAAAGGGAACCTATCATACATCTATACATGGTTTGATCAACCTGTTTTCCTTGATCATCTGGTTCAACTTGTGTGGTTGGTGTCATGGGAGTGGAACATGATTTATAGTCTTGTAAAGAAAATTTGTTTAATAATTCTTTAACATATTTTGATTGATGTATAAAAGTTCCATTTGTTTGTTGTTTAATCTGCAGTCCCAAAAAGTACTGCAGTTCTCCCATTGTACTCATCTCAAATTTTGATTGCATGAGTTTCTTAAATTCATCACACAATTTTATGTTTGTTGAACCAAAAATGATATCATCAACATATATTTGAACAAGTAAGACATGATTTCCAACATGTTTTATGAAAAGTGTTTTATCAATGGCACCTCTTGTGAAGTTATTTTTGAGTAAAAAGGTTGAAAGTGTATCATACCAGGCTCTAGGAGCCTGTTTGAGCCCTTAAAGGGCTTTGTCTAGTTTGTACACCCACTCAGGATGAGAAGGATCCTCAAACCCAGGTGGCTGACAAACATACACTTCCTCTTTTATCTTTCCATACAAAAATGCACCCTTGACATCCATTTGATAAACTTTTATTTTGTTGGAAATGGCATAGGCCAGAAATAACCCGATGGCTTCAAGCCTTGCAACTGGAGCAAAGGTTTCATCATAGTCAATGCCTTCTTCTTGAGAGTAACCTTGTACTACCAGTCTTGCCTTGTTCTTTATTATAATACCAGCTTCATCTTGTTTGTTCCTGAAAACCCATCTTGTGCCAATTGGTTGCTTGTTTGGTGGTAAGGGACAGATTTCCCAAACCTGTTGCTTGTTGAATTGAAGCAATTCATCTTGCATTGCCTGCACCCAATTGTTGTCTTTGAGAGCTTCCTGGTACTTCTTTGGTTCCAACTGTGAAATAAATGCTGAGAATAGACAAAAGTTGGAAAGCTGGTTTCTTGTAAGAACACCTGATGCAATATCACCCATGATTTGATCAAGTGGATGATCTTTGTGTTCGATCAGTTGTTGTAAACCACTGACAGGTGTTGGTGGCTCATGTTCTTCAAACAAACTACTAAGGTCTATTATATCTGGTTCAGCAGTTTCAGTGTCTTCAGTAGTTGCAGGTGCTGAAGCAGATGTTTGAGTTTGGCCTTCAGTATTTGTTGAATCAGAAGTTTGTGAAACTTCTGATGGTTTTGAAGTTGACTTAATGACTGCTTGAGGAGTCCATGGTGCTGGATCCTCATCATCAAACCTTTGATCACCAAAATAAGTAGGTTTGGATGAAGTGACAGTCTTTTCAGGTTCAAAATGAAAGTTGTCAAGGTCAAAGAGTTCAGCAGGATGTGCTGGAATGAGAGTGTGTTTTGACTCATTGAACTTGACATTCAGTGTTTCTTCTACTATCCTGGTTTTTGAGTTAAAAACCTTGTAGGCTTTTCTAGTTGATGAATAACCAAGAAAGTAACCTGAGTCAACTTTGGCAGCAAACTTTGAAATAGATTCCTTGATGTTCAAGATGAAACATTGACATCCAAAAGCCCTGAAAAAGGAGATAAGGGGCTTCATGCCATGAAGAACTTCATAGGCAGTCTTTGAATGTCTCTTGACAACAAGAACTCTATTTTGAACATAACATGATGTGTTAACTGCTTCTGCCCAGAAGTATAAAGGTAGGCCAGAATCAGCTAACATTGTTCTTGCTCCTTCTATTAAAGTTCTGTTATTCCTTTACCACACCATTTTGTTCAGGAGTTCTGGCAACACTGAATTGTCTAATAATCCCTTTAGACAAACAGAAGTCATTCAGAGTTTTGTTCCTGAACTCTGTCCCATTATCACTTCTAATGGTTTTGACAGGTAGAGAGTATTGCTTCTCTACTTGTAGAATGAGGAACTTGATGATTTCAGTAGCCTCATCCTTGGAAAATAAGAAGAATACCCATGTAAATCTTGAGTAGTCATCAATGATGACTAAGTAGTACTTCTTTTTACCAAGGCTCATGATCTTTACAGGCCCAAATAAGTCCATATGGAGTAGTTGAAGACATGCAGTTGTTTTTGATTCTTCAATAGACTTACAGGAGGACTTATGCTGTTTACCCTTTAAACAGGATACACAGTGTTCTTGACACTGGTATACTTTTAAGGGTAGACCTCTGACCAAGCCCATTTTTGTGACTTTATTTATGGTTTTAAAGTTCACATGGCCAAGTCTCCTGTGCCAGAGATCAATTTCTGAAGTTGATGCCCTTGAGAAGAAACAGGCAGTGTTGTTCAGTACTTTGTCTTTTTCAATGTCCACTGCATAGACATTGCCACATCTTTTGGCAATTAACAAAGTATGATCTTCAATGATCTTCTCTATCAACTTCTGGCCTTCTGGTGATATGATCTTGCATGCTGTCTTTGTGAAAAAGGAAGAATATCCTTTATCACACATTTGTGACACACTAAGCAAGTTGTACTCAAGGTTTTCAACCAGATTGACCTTATCAAACTGTATTTTGCCAGAGGAGACATTGCCATGTCCTAGCACATATCCCTTAGCATTGTTCCCAAAGGACACAGATCCATCTCTTTGACTGATAAAATTGTTTATCAGGTATCTGCATCCTGTCATGTGCATTGAGCCTCCACTGTCTACATACCAAATGCTATTCAAGCCTCTGGAAACTCTCTGCACAATATAGCAAATTAGTTAGATTTAGGAACCCAAGCCAGTTTGGCTTTGGGTTTGCTCTTGAGAACATTTACAGTTTGTTCTTGACCAAGTTTAGAAATCCATGTCTTTTGGCAATGGATTTTGCATTAAGTACAATGGTGGTATCCTTTTGAGGACCACCATCAACTTTGGTCATCAGTAGTTGTACCATGTTCATAAGATCTTTAATCTCAGCAGTTTGTGAAACTGCTGATGATTTAGGTCTAACTACTGAAGGAGAATTTTGAGAAAAAGACTTTTGTTGAGATTTTGTCTTTTTCTGAGAAAGGGTTTTTGCTGGTTGTTGTTTCTTGGGAGAAAAGGTTTTTACATAATCATTTTTGATTTGTTCCCCCACAACCAGTTGTTGATTTTTCTTATTAAACTGAATACCCTTTCTATATCTGCAAAATTCTGTTTTGTGGTTGAACAGACCACAAATTTCACATTCTTTTGTCTTTTCTTTCAAAGACAAATCTCTGACAGTTTTGATTGGTTTTAGGTCATCAGTAGTTTTCAGGTTCTCAACTCCTGATGTAGTTGAAACTGCTGATGACTTAAAGTCAGATTTAATCAATACTTCT
Source organism: Ambrosia x helenae (assembly GCA_030844895.1). NCBI lineage: Eukaryota > Viridiplantae > Streptophyta > Magnoliopsida > Asterales > Asteraceae > Ambrosia > Ambrosia x helenae. The sequence goes on from CM061232.1 coordinate 37,882,040, forward strand.
AAAGAACTTTCTTTGTGTGATTTTAGAGAGTTTTCATGGAAAGATGTGCATTCTTCCTCTTCAGAAGTTTCACCTTAAACAATTTTTCTCCCATCTTCAATAGTTTTGGGAGAGAAATCTGTTGGTGTTTCAGTGTGATTGTACCCTATGCCAAACCTAACATTTGAAGCACTTTGTTTGTTTAGCAATAGTTGGTACCCCTTACAAGATTCCACCCATTTTTCACATGTGACCTTGGTGTCAGCAAGCTCTTGTCTGACATTTCCTAGGTCATTAATCATTATTTTGATTTGTGCTTGGGTTTCAATAGCAGAGTTAGTCAATTTAGAAACTTCTTTTGTTTTTGCAGAAAGTTTTCTTTCTAAATCACATTTTATCTGAGTGAGTTTTCTCTCAGAGTCATTAGCTTTTCCTTGTAAGTGCACATTTGTCTCTCTTATGAGAGCAAAAGATTCTTTGCATGAATTTGAACATAATTTTGTCAAAGATTCTTTTGATACCTGTGACAAGGCAGATTTTGAGGAGCATCCCTCAAATGCCATTAAGGCAAAGTTCTTTCTGCCATTGTCAGGCTCTCCCAGTTGATGTCAAACATTTTGTTGTCTGCATCAGGATTGCACTCTGTGGTGTCAAAAGGAAGACTGCTCCAGTCAACATACCCTGAGGTAAATAAACTTTGTTGAGAGGGTTGTTGTTGCTGTGGAGGTTGTTGAGCAGCTGGAAAGGGAAGGATTGATTGTTGGCTCTACATCTGTTGAGCAGGCATCTGTACATATTGTACTTGTGGCACATATTGGTGTTGTGGAGCTTGTGCCTGTACAAAATGTGCACTCCCTTGTGTTCCATTATTCCTGGTATAATTGGGGTTAAAATTGTTTCCAGACTGAGATTGGTTAAAGCCAGAGCTTCTACATTCTCTAGCAAAGTGTCCCAACTTTTGACACTTATGACATCTAAGTTTAGATTTGTCAAAACCAATTTTTGTAGAACTGTTAAGTCTTGGAAACTTCCTTCCCGACCTTTTGTAAAATTTATTTGTTTTTAAACTTAACATGGCCAGTTGGTGCAAAATATCCATTTCTTCAAGGTCATCACTGCTGAAACTATTTAAGTCATCCATGATAAAACACATGTTATCAGCAGTTTGACCAAAGTCATTATTGTCATAACCTGGGAATGATCTTTCAGATGAGATCCCAGCAGTTATGTCAATGTGGTCAAAAGATCCAAAATTATTTGAACAAGTTGGTGAGTCTTGTCCCAATAGTGCTGTACTACCAGGTAGATAGTCATCAGCAGTTTTACCAGAATCTTGTAACCTTTTCTTTTGATCAATTTCTCTCTCAAAAGTAAGTAATCTCCCATGAAGTTTTGTAAGAGTGAGGGAGCTAAAATCTGGTGAAGATCTTAAGACTATTGAGTATGTTTCCCATTTATCAGGTAAAGACCTTAAAAATCTATGAAGCATAGATACAGTTGTATAGGTCTGACCATTTAGTTTTAGCTCAGATATTAGTGAGGAAAATCTTTCAAATTGCTGAGTTAAAGTTTCCCCATTAATGTGAGCAAAAGTTTCATACTGTTAAGCCAAGATTTCTCTGGTGTTGGCAATCACCTCTTCAGTTCCTCCAAACTGTTCTTTTAGGTAGTCCCAAAGCTCTTTGGCACTATCACAATGTAATAGGCCAGAATAGATTTCATTTGGGAGTGCCATTGCCAACATAGAAAAAGCTTTTGCATCAAGCTCAAGTTTTAGGAAATCATCATCAGTATAGTCTTTTGGTTCTTTTGGAATCTCTTCCTTAGTTTCAAGATTTATGTTTACTGGTTTATGAGGACCATATATCACAGATCTCCAACAACCTGTGTTGGTTTGTGATAAGGTATGTGCCATTCTCTTTTGCCATATGTTATATTCATTTCTTACAAGCATGGCAGGTTTAGTGGCAGAACCAGCATTATGAGGATCCATTTTAAAGAGTATTGATTTGTCAAATATCTCTTAAAGTGATGGATGTTGATAAAAGTGAGCTTATAATCCTTTATTGAATATCAACAAGAGCCTGTGTCTGATTCTCAATTTGTTAGATTGATATGTGATCAGATAAACCAGTGCTCTGATACCAATTGTTGGATCAGTTAAGCTGCTCTTTTAGTTGAACTTGCTAGTTGACACTTAAGTGTTTAGCAAGTTCTTTGGTGAGTGATAGCACAGCGGAATGTTTATAAGTTTTATAGCTACAGTTATCAACAGGAGTTATTACTCCCACTGGAATCAAGAACTAATAAATGAGAAGTGTTTATTGAGAATCTAAGTATTGAATGAGAATGAAACACTTTGACAGATTCTCAGTAAACACGAAATGGAAATAACAATAATAAGTGTTGAAGGATTTCTTGTATTAAAATCAATGTCTAAAACAGAAGGATGAATCCTTCTATTTATAGACTTTACACATACATGAACCTTGCCAAAAAGCTAGTTCAGAAACAAGTTGCAACAAGTTGCAGTCTTGGAACTTGTACATAAAGCAAAAGAAATACTAAAGTATTAAACTACTGATATACAAAGGCGGTGGAAAAGATCTTCTTCAAGTACTGATGAATGACAAACTACTGATGAGTAGTTTGTCTTCAGTAGTTCTTCAGTAGAAGTGTCTGGTTTGAACTTCAGAACTTCTGATGACTTCTTCTTCAGCACTTCTGAATCTCTTCTTCAGCAGTTTGATTCTTTGTCTTCAGCAGTTCCATACTTAGAGTATTTTGACAGAAAGTGAATTAGACTAAGGTTTGCAAAAGTGGTTTCACCAATCCTTTTTGTCCTAACAGGAATACATTTTAATCATTAGTACGTTAGAAAAATCATTTTTTATTTCATTTACTTAACCGTTGGTGAATGATTTAGAAAGCATCTAAGTGTAGATTTCAAAAGCAGGTTATAAGAAACATGTAGATTTTAAAACCAGATGGCTTTGACTCTAATATTGTTGACCTGACTCTAAACTTTGTCTTGAACTTGCAATATAAAAGCAAACTATACTATAAAATCTCGATTTTGGCTTCATGTATAATGTCATGAGCAGATGGCAAGACCATAAAGCAAACTCCCAAATGTGTCATAAATAAACTATAGAAAATTTTGGTAATGTAATTTTTAAAGTTGTCCAGAATTGTTCTTTAGAAGTGGCTCATTGAATAGTATGATAATTTCTTGCATTGCTAGTAAGATATTCATGACTTTAAAAAAAAAAAAAAAATTTATAGAGTTGCTAATTCATTAATATTTTGCTTGAAATATGTCAATCTTAGTGATGTTTACATGAAGGAGGTAAAATGGGTTGAAAATGGAGAATTACTTTGGTTTGTGATTCTATCCCATGAAGGAGAAATCAATGGAGGAGGATAATGGCAGGCCGGGGGTGCCTAGACCTTCCTATTTTTTACTCACGTTTTCGTCTAAAAAATTTATATGTATTGAGTTTACCCTCCTTCGTTTATATGTTTTAAGGGCCCTATGACTTTCCCTGGTTTTCAACTATTCATCCATTTACATAAAAAAATGTCAACGTTAGCACTGCATTGCGTTTAAACATGTAACACATATAACGTGAAACAATGAATTCAACCGAATTGTATATTGTTGCCTCCGCCGCATCGCGCGGGTTTAGTACTAGTATATATATATATATATATATATATATATATATATATATATATATATATATAAGAATTTATATTTATCACATATTTTTTTTACAACTTTTATGTAAATCAAACAAATGTCGTTTAGGAAAGAACAAAAAATGTAAGTCAAATTAATGCTTGGTAGTGTGTTTAGATCCGGTGGCTACATCAACATCTTTCCCATCCCTACTTGTCCCCCCATAGTACCTTACACTTAGCTAGCATCTTCCCCAAGCTGTTTGAACCACATCCGAATCCTAGCCGTTTTGGAAACCACATGCAGGTCGCCTCTGGAAACTATCGTGCAAAACCTAAACCCTATTCAACGTGCCACTAAACCCTAGCCATTTTGAACTTGAAACCATCAGGGTTACCCACCACCATCCAATGTTTCTACAACACCTTGTAGCGGTTAGGGTTTCCAATCAATGGTGGTGGTGTTGGAAAATCATTGTTGGTTGTTCTAGGGTCTTATGGTGGTGGTGAGTGGGCTTGAGAGAGAAATAGAGAAAGTAAAATAAATTAGTTTGATGTTTATGTTTATGTAAAATAAATAAGTTTAATATTTATCTAGGTGAAAAGACTTAAATGCCCTTATTATTACCAATACAATTACCAAAAAAAAAAATTTAATTTTGGATAGAGATAGGTTGGGGGGGGGGGCAAATTTAAATAAAGGATCAACCACATGGAGCAACATAGCCATTTGAAACTATCGGGGCATAATAGTTAAAATGGTCAAACATTAGGGAGCAAAAACGATGTTATCTCTAAATTTTTTTTACGTTGATAACTTTTAGTGACGATGACAGAATGAAAGTGGTTTCGGAGATGGTGGTGGTGGCTCCAAATCCAAGGAGAAGTAATATTGTAGAATTTTATTCATGAGCATTGGTGGGCGTCCCTGCAACCACAATCAAGTAGTCATCTCTCAACTTTCTTGGCGAAGTACAATTTTAGTGCAAAATTTTATTGCTCAAGCTACTCTCAACTTTTTTTTTCTAGATCTACCACTTATCATAATCATAGATCCTGTGCAACCAGTGAAGCTTAGTTCCATACCACAACAATTAGTAAGGATATAATTTTATTTTACGTTCATATAAATTTGTCAACAAACGTGATATCGAACACATAAAACTCGATTTTATTATTCCAAACCAAATCGTTTAAACCCTGAACATACAAAGACCCTTAAAATACAAAGAAATAACCCTAAATCTCTATACAGACAGACTCAACATAAAAAAGATTACTACACAAGATCTCACTCATCTAGAACAACAATGAGAACAATAGAATCAGAATACACCTAATCTGGACTCAAACCCTAGACAAGATCTGTAATCAAGAAGATGAATCTGAAAGATTTTGTTTAACAAAAAAGAGGGTAAAATAGTTGAAAACATATTTGGACAAATAGAATACAAAACTGAACAAAAAACCTTCAACCACAAATAGCAAGGGAGGCAAACTGTTTCTCATGGATAGCAAGATTATCTTGAATAGAACAGCACTGACTGTGAGGTTGTAATCATGACGATAAAGGAACGTGTAGGCTTTCTCTGGATTGTAATTCTGGTCAATTCTGGAGAGAGGTTTAGATGATAACATGATTAATAATCCTCTCTAGAAAGACACCGAGAAGGAGGGTTATATTAATAACAATATCAACACCGACTTAAACTCAACATCTGGGTTTATGACTTCTGATGGGATGCTCTTAGTGGGCTGGACATCACCATGTTATGTTAACCCAATATGCAGTAGTCCAACTCAATACAAATGCAATCGGCCCAATGTATCATATCACAATTCTGATCTGCTTCAGAAACCCGCTACTGAACAGGCCCAATAACCGTAATACCCACTCTTAGGTAAGCCGTTCATTAGTCACGAATGTACCAGCTGCAGTCCAGCTACACGAGTCCACGTCCTGCACAAATACTTATGCAACATGATAAAATACATTGAATGTTGTAACAAGTAATAAAATTGAAATTGGAGAATTAATCATTTTCAACACCCCCCCACAATTTTATTACTTAAACATGTCTATCATCTTAATCAATCCACACATTCTGATTGTGTCGACAACCCTATAGCAAGGATAACTATTATAGCCAATCCAAACTTACCACCCTTGATATGATAACTGCATTCAAAGATCTTTTCAGAAAACAAGACAAATACAAGGACTAAGCCAATACGAGAAACACTTGAAAACAACTTAGACCAACAACCAAATGACCTAATAAAAGCTCTCCTTAAAACCATCAACCATCGACAGAAACAATTTAACAGAAACAATTTGACTGATGATCAATATAAAAAGTCTAATAGCCTAACGTTTTGAGAGAAAGACTTAGAGAGAAATTCTTTTATTCAACACAGGTTATCAAGAAGATTGTATACTAAAGCAACACGACAACAATCTTAATTAACTAGACTAGAACACAAACATACTACGCACAGATTCATGAACAATTAGTGCAGTGTAGTTCTAATCGTTAAAAAAGAAAAAAATAGATGTTATGATAAAACTATCAAAAAACCACTGAAATACTATTTTGCACATTTGATACTAAGTTGGTTATGTTGTAAAAAAATCCATATGTAGCAGTACATATGTTACGACAAACATCTTTAAATGTATGTCGTGAAACTATGGGCTGCCCCTTTTTATTTTTCCAAGTTTCTTAAGAGGTTTCAAAAAAAAAAAAAAACAAAACAAAACAAAAAACTAACCAATCATGATTATACATATACCTTAAAAAAACAACAACGAACATAGACAACAAAATCAAGTCTAAATCAAACAACTCCCAAATGTAGATAATCAACCTTATGATCTGCTTACAATCTCTCAAACGCTTACAAAAGATACACGATCTATGTTCGATTAAGCAAAATCTAAACAAGTGAGACTTAAACAGAATCAACAAAGAACAACAAACCTAAGAAACCTAAACAGATTATTCTCGAAAAACTTGAGAGAGGGAAAGACTGATTTTAAAAATGTACAAGATATTATCATGACTGTTAAGCGACAAATATATCATTTTCTCAATTTAATGATTTCAATATTAAGGAAATGTTTTAAACATTCCTAGATCCATTGTAAGAAACTTGGATTTGAACAAATTTCATTTTGAATATTTATCTTTACGATCTAAACATGTGACCAACTTATTCTTTATATAAACAAGTAGTAAGACAGTTAAAAAAACATTATCTTTATGACAAGTAAATAATCACAAAGAATCAGAACTCAATTGATTTAATCAACCTAACAATTCTCAATAACATGACTAGATCTACGAACAACATCAACAATAATAATCAACTAGAAGATCAAAAATATTAGAACAAACCTACCATGAACGTGTTTAACAAAAAAGATTTTAAGAAAACACATTTGAGAACAAACATGATCAGAAATATTCTGATTAATGAAATTGAATCACATAACTCAGTTATAAACCTATCAACAAGTGTAACACCCCAACCGATGGCAGAATCATCGAGGTGTCACGTAGTGATGATTGTTCAAAAACACATGGTACTAAAATGTAAATATATTATTGAATAATTTAAATTGTCTTACATAGATGAAATGGAAAAAAAATATAAAAGTCTGAACGAAACATGAAATTTGAAATAACTTATTAAAAGCAAGCACTAAAGTCCAATGCTATAGTACTAAGATCAAACTGCACCTGAAACATGTACAAAATAAATTTTGTCAACATATGAAATGTTGGTGAGCATTCCTAGATTTAATACATATAGTAAGTTGGAAAATGTTATACAATTCAAGTGCAAAGCTACAATGCATTTATGTAAACTATGTATCATACAAATGAGCGAAATCAATCCTGTGACTGTATAATGTACTAAATGAACGACGGTGTACTTATCCAAATAATTGGATAATAACTTAACAATGACCATGGATTCTCAGATGAAAAAGGGGGAGAATCAACCTAGGCGGGTTGTCAATCCAATAGCGCTATCCAATGTTAAGGTCGACTTGTACAATGCTAATGATTTCACTAAGTACAAATGTATTCTACATGTAATGTCTAAGCATAAAGCACGTTTGTAAGCAAATGCACATAGTACTAGAATTGTATTGTAAAAATGTGAACTTGTATTTGAAATTTGTATAAGTGTACATGTAACACCCCAAAAATGAATAAAAGCAAAAAGGGGATAGGAAATACTCACATTCGCCAAATGACTAGATGACTAAGCGAGCGTGAAAATGCGAGCAATCCAAAGGTTCAACAACGAAACTAGTCCAATTTAGAAGAAAAGAAACCGAATAGGAAAAAACATCAAGCTTTCAATTCGCCAATTACAAGAGCTTATAATCAAAGCTTCAAATGTAGAAGTAATATACTCTAGAAGAAAGGTATGAGGGAGAGTTTAATCGAATTGAAACAATTGAATTAGAGGTGCAAAGTGTAATGGGTCATAGGTGGGTTTTTATACTAGTTTTGGATTCAATTAGCCATTAAAATTGGTCAACACCATAAAGTAAGGTTTTAAGATGAATTGAATATTTGACTATGACTTTGACTGTTTGACTAAGACTTTGACTAGGACATTCACTGGGACTTTGACTAAGACTTTGACTGGGACTGTCTTAGCGGACCGCGAGGGCTAATAAAAAATAATTTTTCTAATTTAATCAATTTTAAGTTATAGACTTGTTTCCTTCTGTTTCTAAGTTGTTTTAGGACCGAAAATTAAGGGCTTTGAGTATCAAGGTCTGAAACATACGTGCTCGGGTGTAGATGTGAGTATAAAACGTGCATACTTTTACTTAAAAAAATTATAAGTTTTATTAAATTGTGAATTTTGGTCCTATTAAAATACGAGCGTTAAAAATGAAAATTTTGAAATAGTTGAGGAACCAATTATGAACATTTATGAAGAGTGAAGGGTGCAGGTTGTCACAACAAGGTATACAAAAGAATATAAGACAATCACACATGTTTCGATTAACACACAATCACAAGATCATCAATCAGAAACATGCAAGATAAACTGGATTCATGTTGATAAAACATTGTAAAGAATGTAAACACCCACTAGATTTAACCAAAGCCACCTTTAACTTTTTGCAACCAGGTAAAAAAACTTTGATTTAAGTCAAATATTCACAACTTCACAAAACAACAAGAACCATACAAAACTGAATCTCATGATTTATAAACATGTAAGCACCGTTACAGCCAAAACAGTATCTGATAACACTTAAAATCACAAGACTTTAATACCAGAATAAAGCCTTCCACACAGAAGAACATACCTAAGGCTGCAACACCTACACGACGTAAAACACAAAGAGAAACCAACCGGAATCCCTTACAATCTCTTCTCTAACCTCTACGGTACAAATCATCAACAAGACGAAAAGACAAAAAACACTAACATGATCTAACGGACTTCCTAAATCTGCAACTAATAGATTTTACTCGAGAGTCCTAGATCTAGCTCCAATACCAGAGATTACAAGAGAAGAGATACATCAATTGAAACACACAGGTTGCCAAATAAAACAACATGTTCCAATACCAGAATTATCAGCCAAAAACATCTAATTGAATCGAAGAAACACATGATTTTACAATTAGAAAAACATGCCACAAAGGAGTAAACAAGACTGACAATAACAATTCAAGAATAATCTTGTCAACAAGTATTTTAAACAAGCCTAATAATAGACTACAAAACACAGCCAAACAGGATATGATTGAACGCAAAATCACACGACTTTTTCAATCAGAACATATTCTCACACGAGAAAATATACAAGGTTGTCACATCATTCAAAATAAAATCTGAACTAACACAACTGGTTAAGAATTTTGCCAACCACATAGTTCGACAAACCAGATAACAAGATTAAACAGGTGACATGCATGTTAAACAAAACCATCATGATACGAGTTTACTTAACATAAAAAACTCATCAAGATACAGTCAAGGCTGATATTATAAACAAGTACCACACGATACTTAACTAGTAAACAAAGTTACATAGTTACAAAAGTTTGAGAACAATAAGCTTGAAATGCTACAACTAGTAACATAAAACATAAAGTCACACAACTTTTTAATTCAGAACAACGTAAAAAAAATTGAATTCATGTCAAAGACAATCTTCGATTGAAAAAAAAAACCTTTTTTTTAATTTTAAAACCATGAATCAGACAAGAACTAACACTGTCTACTTAGCAGCATACAGTATAACAAACATATGGATTTCACACCAAAGGCCAGAGCATACTAGAACTATATACAAGAACATAAAATGCAGGCCAAAAAAAAACAAAAACAATGCCTGCCACCAAGATTGGTAAAACACCTTCTCAACATGCTCAACCAAAGCCTCAAGACAATGAATCTATAAGAAGAGCACAAATAAGACAAACAGTCAACCCCATAAAGCAGGGTAACAACACAACAAATTCAGATTAGAACGTACTCTTTCAGATCTCACACATGTTTTATTCAATAAAAACTCCACTTATTTTTTCCTTGAAAAGCTAATGGCATAGTATTTGGCCACATTGAATAGTTCTTAGACACTTTAAGTTTATCACACTTTATAGTCAAGTTTCAAGAAATAGATAAACAACAACAACCTTTCAAGTCACATACAATCACAGCTAAAAATAACAAGGCAACAGAATTAATGAAGTCAAATATTATCATACTCAGCAATAACAACCCAGGGAAAAAAAATAATGAACTCAAAACCAAATAAACCGGCGAAACCAAGCCAGAGACCAGTTCAGTGGTTCGTCACTCAAAGGTGCCACCGCAGGCCTTAACTTGGGAGCCACCTAGACCTAGACCAATCCTAGTGAACAACAGCTAAGACTCGATCAAATGCCGGTCCATCTAACCCGGTACCAGACGCCAAGACACAAACAATACATTAAAATTAAGGAGATTTAGAAAGATATCACCGTGGGGTTTGCCCAAGTTAGGGTTCGCCTAACAACAACTCACAACCTGTAACCTTTACTTAGAATTACAGAGATGTGAGGCAAAAAAGTATGCACTTCCAAATCCAGATAAAGCCACAAGGTGCAAAGATCTGCCAACCAACTTCCAGACTTGATGATCGAACGGCTTCAACAGCAATGATCACAAACCAAGAACACTCAACCAGATCTATGAACAAGATCAGATCCCTAACTGCTCAAGACGACTCAGACACCACGACTGATATCAAGAGCACGAACAGATCGACAAACACACCATGACACCTCAGAAACCCTGATGTACAGATCTTCCCAAACACGAAGAGACGAATCAAAAAACCAAACAATCCTTAAAAAAAAAGGACCAGATCTGAAAAAAACAAACATATCTCTGAAATACTACCGATCGAAACCTATTAACCTAGATCTGAACCTCTTTATTTCAGAGAAACTATCAAGGAGAAGATCTGTGACTTAGACCAACTTCTCGACAACTGCTTGACCAAAAGAAAAGAAACACAGCGGAAAATAAAAAAAAAACAATACAGATCAAGAAGCGAGATCTAAACAGAAAACACTTCTCAGACCAAAGAACAACATAATCGGAGCCAAGGCTCTGATACCATGTCAACAAACGTCATATCGAACACATAAAACTCGATTTTATTATTCCAAACCAAATCGTTTAAACCCTGAACATACAAAGACCCTTAAAATACAAAGAAATAACCCTAAATCTCTATACAGACAGACTCAACATCAAAAAGATTACTACACAAGATCTCACTCACCTAGAACAACAATGAGAACAATAGAATCAGACTACACCTAATCTGGACTCAAACCCTAGACAAGATCTGTAATCAAGAAGATGAATCTGAAAGATTTTGTTTAACAAAAAAGAGGGTAAATTAGTTGAAAACATATTTGGACAAATAGAATACAAAACTGAACAAAAAACCTTCAACCACAAATAGCAAGGGAGGCAAACTGTTTCTCATGGATAGCAAGATTATCTTGAATAGAACAGCACTGACTGTGAGGTTGTAATCATGACGATAAAGGAACGTGTAGGCTTTCTCTGGATTGTAATTCTGGTCAATTCTGGAGAGAGGTTTAGATGATAACATGATTAATAATCCTCTCTAGAAAGACACCGAGAAGGAGGGTTATATTAATAACAATATCAACACCGACTTAAACTCAACATCTGGGTTTATGACTTCTGATGGGCTGCTCTTAGTGGGCTGGACATCACCTTGTTATGTTAACCCAATATGCAGTAGTCCAACTCAATACAAATGCAATCGGCCCAATGTATCATATCACAATTCTGATCTGCTTCAGAAACCCGCTACTGATCAGGCCCAATAACCGTAATAGCCACTCTTAGGTAAGCCGTTCATTAGTCACGAATGTACCAGCTGCAGTCCAGCTACACGAGTCCACGTCCTGCACAAACACTTATGCAACATGATAAAATACATTGAATGTTGTAACACGTAATAAAATTGAAATTGGAGAATTAATCATTTTCAACAAAATTTTAACATCACCCATCTTAACCCAACTTAGGACAAAACGTGTGACGACAGACAGGGGTGCAACTTTCTTAGACCCCCCTTCGAAATTTTCGCTCAAAAGTTTCGCTTATATAGTATCCGTATAGAAATTTTTTGGTATATACGGTTTCGACCCCCGTAACCGATGCCTTCGAAATCCCATTGAAATTAAAAAAAAAATGTGAAAATGGTGTTCCCCGGAAAAGTTTTCTACCACTGATACGGGCATTGCAAGTTTGTAGAAGACGACCACGAGACATGAGTATTTTGTTAAATAAATGAGTAATTTGATTGTGGGCCATATACTAAGTTTAAAACAACTTTACTGAATAGTCTCTTCATTATCAAAACTTATAACTAATATTAAAATATGTAAAATCTTTGTACTCTTTACGATAGTAGGCAACGAATACTTTTTTTTAATTAGATGTGACCCCGCGTTATGCGGCGGGAGAAACCAATTTTAAATGAAAGTTAAATGGAAATTAAAAAATAGTAATAATAAGACTAATAAAAAAACTTAAAACTAAAATATTGTAAAATTAAAAAAAAAATTAGGTTCAAGGAGGTTTGGTTTATTTTTAGCCTATCCTGGTTTCTAGCCCGTGCCGATTTGGCCAAAAATATTTCTATTCCTTCTTAAAAAAACCCAAACCCGTTTTCAACCCGAACTGGTTTGAGAAAAATCGGGTTATATCTAAGCTAAGTTACCGTAGTTGACACTTTCGAGCTTTTTTTTTCTATTTTATTGTCAAAGAAGTTGAGATATAAGTTTCTTAAAACATCACTTCAACATCTATTTAGTCTCAACAATTACATGTATTCAGAAACACGAATAAAAAACTTGAACCAATATGAATATCCAGTAATAATTGCAACAAACTCAACTCCTCACGTACCTTCAAATTATTATTCGTGCAAGGGATAATTTTTTATATAATGTTCCTAGTAAGTAATGCAATATTTTTAGAACCGCCTGCACAAAAAAAGTATAATCTATAGTTGGATTTAGTCAACAAGTTATATATTTTTTTAAACATTTGATAAACAATTAAATAACTTTATATAATTGCATATCATATTAAATATTGTTATTTTAATTTAAAGAATATAATACATTTGATAAACTGTTAAATAACTTAGGGGCGGTTTGGTTGATTAAGTGATGATTATTAAGAGGTCGGACTGGTTAAGAGGCCTGAATGATTAAGTTCTAAATCATTAAGTTGGACCTATTAATGGTTAGTTTTCTTGTCCCAAATTGGTAGGAGAGCCTCATTAAGATTCAACCTAGTTCAGTGCTTAATGGATTCAGCCTTAACCATTTCATTCAGAAGCTTAAACAAACCTGCTGAATGCTGAATCATTCAGCGCTGAATGGTTCAGAGCCTCATTAATAGGCTACCAAACAGCCCCATACTCTTATTACATATAATTAATATTGTTATTTTAATTTAATAAATATAATATTTTTAAATTTACGTGTCGTGTCAAATGTATGATATTTAAAAATAGATAATTATAAGTCTATTTATTTGCTCTTTAGTTATATATAATAACATAATACTATTACTTATTTTGTTTTTTATAAATTTATTTAATTTTGTTTTGTTCTAATTACATATGTATTTCTACCTAGTTTTTTTATTTATATAAGTATAAAAATTATTGTTTGAGAAAAAGCATTTTGTTCATTTAATTAGAATTAGAAGTTTAGTAAATAAAGTATTAATTAATTAAAAGTTTGTAATAAATAATGTATTAATGTGTATTAATATTTGAGGTGAATTACAATGAAGCCCTCCTCTAATGAAGTTAGATTATCTTATTGCCCATCTAAAATGCATTATATAGTAGTATAGATGCCAATGATCCATAGTCCAGTTGGTTGGGCTATGGTGAGGTGTGCAGGTTTTACTCCACACGCGGAGGTTCGAATCCGGTTTGTGGCGGTTTCCTGCGCTGGGTGGTCTGGGGTTCGTATCCCAAGCGTTTTTACGCGGGCTGGCAAACGTTGCAGCTGGGGATCGAACTCGCGCGGTTTGGGTGGTCTTCGAGGTGGTTCTCCGTTCCGTTAGGCTAGTCAAAAAAAATATATATATAGTAGTATAGATTACTTACCTTATGGCATATATTTGATACTTATTAATTACTCACATTATGGCATATACTTAAACTATTTTATTATTTTATTAGTTTTAGTGGTTGTTTATTATTTTAGACTATAGGTTTTAAATCACGCCATATTTTATTCTATATTATTACTTACAGTTTTTGCTATATTTTTTTTTTATTGTTTTCATGTAACATTTTTCTATCATTTCTTGAACATCATTTTATTGTTAAGCGTTTCTTTAAAAATATAATTAAGTTTCTATTTTTTTGTTTTTTGTTTATTCTATACTAGGGTTTTAGTTACCCGCGCTTCGCGGCGGGGCACGTTTACTTCGTAAGAGTGTTTAATATAAATACGTTAATTGATTCATAGTAATAGTAGGCTTATGTTGTGTGGACCAAAGGCAAAATAAATTTTGATGTTTAATATAATTCTATGCTTATAGCATTCACTGTTCACTCTTCATAATTTTTTAATATTTTTAAAAGTGCTTGTGAGTAGAGTAGAGAGAATAGGTAATGATAAAAGTATAGAATAAATATTATTAAATAGAAAATGAGAGAGACATATAGTGATTTTTAGTGTAATTATAGAGATGGAGATAGAGTGTTTATTGTGAATGCTCTTAGTTCGAAGAGTCAAAAATGGTAGGCAGAATAATTTCACTTTGTAGTGCATGTTAACAAATCACCTTGGTGGAAGTTAGGAGTAAGACACTATTCAAGTGTCTTTGAATTAATATTATAGAGAATTATTACTTACAGTTTTTGCTATATTTAATTTTTTTATTATTTTCATGTAATATTTTTCTATCATTTCTTGAAAAGCAATATCGTTTTATTGTTAAGCGTTTTTTGTATGACCCAGCCCTCTGAAATTTCCATTGAAGTTTTGCCACTAACGACAGAGTGAACAAAATGTGCAATGAACGTCCCTACATAACACCATATCTCTATGGGACCATGGTTCCTAGTCATGAGCCCTTTGTTAAACATTCTTTCCCTTCCATATCAATAATTTCGCTCAAAGTAAAGGTTGCGGTGATGAAAATTAAATGATGCGAAACGATCTGTGTTTTTGGTTTTTTTTCTTTTTAAATATAATTCTCATTTATTTTGTAACAACTTGAGTGATTGTCACTATCAAAATTAATGCCTAAGGGAGATGAAGTTTGAGGTTGGGGGCAATGAGAAAGAACGACTGATCATGCTAACAAACGGACCCATGATGCCTCGTTTTGTCTTTAAAGAGACTGATGCATATAAAAAGAATTTAAATAATGCAATATTATGGTTAAAATGTTTAATAATATGATATTAGATAATTGTCTCCTATTCATTGCCTTTCCTTGAGTGTACCGTAAAGAAAAAGAAGTATATTATTGTAGTTGGTATTAGGATGCTAATAGATGGTTAACGATAATTAGTTAATAGGTTAACTAATATTGTTGGTTGTTATTGGGGTTGGTGGTCCAATGGTAGAAGCAAAGCTTCTAGGAACACCTAAGGGGGAGGTCATGGGTTCAAGTCCCACAAGGAGTGAAATTTGCCGTTCAAAAAAAAAAAAAAAAAAAAAAACTAATATTCTTGGTTTGATAAAATTTTAAAATTGAAACAATACGGGTGAACCTGGTTTAGATGAGTGTTTATTTAAAAACAAGGACTAGGAGGACATTTAAACATTTAATCATATGTATAGTTTAACTTGTGTTACTTAAACACATATATTGTGGATATATTAAGTGTAATACGTGTGTGTATATTTGTGTATGTGTGTGAGAAATTTTTGTTGCACCCATATGAATGTCAATAAAAAAAATATTTAAAAATTTAATACTCATTAGCTATGTAGCAATAATACCCATATTAAAATAGCATACACCCAGTAACTATTAATTTTTTGGTTGTGAAATACACGACTCTATGTGAAGACAATTTAGTCAATAAACAAAAGTGTTAAAAATGATCCTTAAAACTCTCAAACATATTTTTATTTTCATTTAGTCAATCTCTCTATTAGACCATATGTAGTGAGACAATAATATAATGCCCCTCGACAAATTATTATAGGAGAAGTGGCAAAGATCACACAAATCAAAACTTCAAGCCCTTCACCCTTTTCACTAGTGTTTTTATAATCACACCAACACCCCGTTTTCAACCATAACGCCTACGAGGGCGGTGCAGGGCGTTATGAGGCATTTTGTCAGAACTTTGGTTTTGTTTACATGTTCTCTTTTCATGCGTAATATTAGGGTGGTGGGCACGTACCTTGATGGTGCGCGTGGTGGCCCCATCATGGCGTGAAACATTGCCGACACCACCATCATTACGGCATGTAGGGTTGAAAGCAGGGTGGGGTCACGGTTTTGGTGAGGTGGATGGTTTGTTTTGGGATGAGGTGGAATGTTGTAATTGGTAGGGAATGATTTAGTGATGAATATGATGGTTGACATAAGTGATTTAGTGATAGTGTGATTGATTAAGGTGGCAACGTAAAATTGGTTAAATTTTAGTGATTGTCCACCTCCACCCTAATGTGTACGTTAAAAATATCACTATTTGGGGTGAACATGTAAGACACGAGACGAAAATAGTTATGTTTTGCGTTGTCATATGACCACGACCGTTTTCGAGAAATGTTAAAATGTTTTGGGCATAGGGCAGTAAAAATAAATTAGGTCCATATAAATTAAACCCACTCAAAAAACCCATAATTGTAATTAAGTTTAACCAATTAGACTTCATTGAACTTATTTTTATTAGGTCTAATTTTTTAAACAAATTGAGCTATCAAGGTATTGAAAATAATAGCCAATAAGTTAATATATGGATTTTTCTTAATATCTATCAATCTATCTATCTATCTATCTCTCTATATATGTGTGTGTGTGTAAGATTCGGAACCTCGGGATTTCGGGGTTGGGGCCATCGCCCTCCTTGCCCACCCCATCACCGGCTCTAGTCATATCTAACTAGTTAATTTAATAAACATGTTGTGTTCGGATCGATGTGACTAACCCATTTAATTAAACCAATTGACCCACTAAACCAATAAACATATATACCAATTTGTAGTAGACTATTGTATTGGTAAACTAAATAGTTCAACGTTATTCCTTTGATGCAACTTGACTCTTGTCTTACTATGAAATGACACACTACTACAAAAATACCCTTTCTTGACACTTTTTTTATGACATACCCTATTTAATGACATGCAAAAGAGCATGTCATAAAAAAAATGTCATCTTTGACAAAAAATGATAATTTCTTGACATTTTTTTATGCGTGTCAATAATTTTCCGTCATAAAAAAAAAGGATGACAGTTTTGAAATCAGCGTGTCATGGTTTTGTGTCATCTATAGTCTCAAATTCTTCAAACATTCCCCCTCTCTCCCGTAACACAATAAACACAAGAAACCTCCTGCTCGAATCCTTCCCCCTCTCTCTCAAATAATCTGCTCAAATAAAACCCTAGCAAATCGATGATCAATCTCCTGCTCGTTCCAAACCTCCCTTCTCCTGCTCGTTCCAAACCCTCAAATCCATAACCTTCCCTCCTTCTCCTGCTCGTTCCTTCTCAAATCAAACCCTAATTTGAAGTTTGAAGTTTGAAGTTCGATTGTGTTAAAATCTGATCTGAATAGTCGATTGTGCTGGTAGGTATATTATTATTATTATTATTTATAATACTCCATAATAATCCCTTTCTCTCCTTCTTACAAATTGTGAATGGTTACCGCTATTGGTGTGATTAAGTGGTTTGAGATTGCTTTTAGGGTTTTAGCTGTTGCAATTGTTTGATAGACCATAGAGTAGAATCTGTATTAATGTGTTGTTATGATGAGATAGTATGAGGAATTTTCTCTTAGATTAGCTGTTTATGTCAAGTTGTATTCGAAATTTATGTTAAATAGAGCTTTATTTGT
This sequence comes from Ambrosia x helenae, assembly GCA_030844895.1. Classification (NCBI taxonomy): domain Eukaryota; kingdom Viridiplantae; phylum Streptophyta; class Magnoliopsida; order Asterales; family Asteraceae; genus Ambrosia; species Ambrosia x helenae. The sequence continues at coordinate 37,900,338 of CM061232.1, forward strand.
GGATATTAATATGGGATATTAAGCAATACAATGAGGGAAAACTACTGTTTTGAGCTTCTGTAATCACATAGTCTGGAGATATATATATACACGTGTGATACGTGTTTGTTTTGAAGTGTACACCAGCTTTTGTTTCATGTGTTGTTTGTTTTATGAGTTTCGATTATAATATATATGACGTTATTTTTACGATTAATGTGTGTTTCTATGTGACTATGGAAGTAGGTTGTGTTGGATGAGGATTTGATGCTAAAGTTTATTTGTTCACATCTTAAGTAACCAGAATCAATTTTATCAATATTTATAATCCAGAGCGGTGTGTTTGGGATTCTAAGTTAAAAATCAGACAGCTAACAGAGTACAGAGGGGTTCTGCTAAGTGTTAACTTGGTTGTGTTTGTGCAGATTAGGAAAGTTTTGAGGGTACGAAAGATTAAGAAGAACGAATCCAAAGCTTCGTTGACTGCAGCTTGTCTAGCTAACATGTGCAAATATATAACATAATCCATATCGTTTTGACTTAATAAATTCAAGTTATTCCTTTGTTGATGCAAATAAAGGTACAGGTGTTAATTGGGTCGCTTTTCTCGTTATTTTCGAAACTGAAAACTTTAAAGCAGAATTTAAATTCAAAAACCTTATTAGCATAAACTTAGCTGGTCTATAATATACTCCCTCCGTCCCATTTTAAATGTCCCACTTCCAAAAACACACATTTTAAGAAATTTTTTGTTTGTATGTGGTAAAATGACAATAATATCCTCAAAAGTGGTGATTGTGTTTTGTCTTTTATGGGCAAAACTGGAAATTACATTTCCATTTTTGGAAAGGGACATTTAATTTGGGACAAACAAAAAAGGAAAGGAGGACATTTAAAATGGGACGGAGGGAGTAACATATTACCAAAAAGAAAATTAAGTATTTTTATTTTTATTTTTATTCTGGTTTAGTCGGATAGAGTTCAAATTCGTTTAAATTTGAAATTTGGTTCGGATAACAACATCTTTAAATAACAGAAATTCGAATTCAGTTTGTTTCAAAATTGTTTTGAACATTATTCTAAGCAAATAGTATCTTACAATTGATGCTGCAAATTTTAGGTAAAAGAGCTCTATGGTCTTGACGATGATGTCGCATTTAGAAATGTGACTGTTGCTTCAGAAAACAAACCTCATCCATTGCACCTTGGAACCGCCTCACAAATTGGTTAGTTATTATGCTTTTAGGTATATAAGTTTCTCTATCTTGAACTAGTAAATACTTAAAACACTTGCCAAATATCAGGTGTCATACCAACTAAAGGTGTACCTCACTTATTAAAGGTTTTGCTTCCCTCTAATTGCACCGGATTACCTCCTATGTAAGTAGCTACTTTTGTTATTTTCAAACTGTACATTGTAGACGAGTTATTACTGCATTACCTTATAGTTAATTATAATTTCAAAAGGTAGTAAATAAAAAGCTGAAAGCCTGGTAGTAACTAGGAAGTATTCTTTCATATTTATTGCTTTCTTTTCTCATCAAAAAGTATCTATTATTTACTATGTGCAATCTCTGGGGCTATGGATAGGTTGAAAATGTTGGGTGTTGATGTGGTGTCGCTTATGAGAGGTGTAGTGGGTAATGGTAACACTATAAAGTTTTCGCTCGATGATTGGTCTGGAAACGGACCGCTTGCAGTGGCTTTCCCAGCTCTGTTTACAACTTCTACAGATAAGCATACTGCTGTTGCTGCTCGGGTTTCTTCGGATGGGTTGGGGTGGGCCTGGGATTCGCGTCACGGCGAACTGAATGGGGCTGGTTTACTAGAATTGGGTCTGTTTGGGGCTGCACTGCAGCCTCCTGTTCTCGCAGATGCGGGGGACAGTTGGCTGTGGTTGTATGAAGGGTTGGGGTCATTTTCGGTAAAAGACATCAAGAAGTTGCTGCAGGTACAAAATTCAGACGCGGCTGCATGGGTGTTCAAGTGAAATAATTGGGTGCCGAGGAAAGTTGAAATAATGGCATGGCGTGCGGGTCTTAACAGACTCCCTACTAAAGAGGCGTTAGGTAGGCGAAACATCAATGTGGGTTTGGGTCTTTCTCCGATATGTGGTGACGCGACAGAACCGGAGTATCATTTGTTTAGTTCGTGTGCTTTCGCGGACTCGGTTTGGAATCAAGTTTCCCAATGGTGCAAGGTGGGTGGTATATTTACATTCGATGTTCGTGACATTCTATCGCTGCACAACTTCATGGCTGGTTCTAACAAGAAGAAAAAGACCTTTTACGCGATTTGCTTGACTACTATATGGTGCTTATGGGGCTGCAGGAACGACCTCGTGTTCAAACAGATTCATCCTTCTCTGCAACTGCAACTACCATTCAAGGTAACTGCCAAATTATGCAACTATGTGTGCCAAAAAAAAAAAAACTATGTGCTATTCTTATTTTTGTAACAGCTACATTAGAGATCTACTTCTGAACCCTCCTGCTTATGCAACTGCAACTACCATTCAAGGTAACTGCCAAATTATTATTACTTGGTTTGTAAGCGTTGAGTTAATTTGTGATCCTAAATATGCACATGATCCAATGGAAAGATTAGCCAATGGTGTATTGATTGATCACAGGGTTCAAAACTTCGAGCAAGTAGGAAATGGTCATGGTTCAATGAATGTGGTCGATACTTCAGAAAGCATGTCTGCCATTACCAAATCATCAAGCAAATCGAATATTCTATATCCACCATTAATGATATCCAGGGTATCTTGGTGACCTTTTTGGTCCTTATGCTTATGCATCTCTCTCTCTTTATTATTTTATGATATATATATGACTTCACACATGCTAGTGTAAATAATTTAGTTTTGATACACTTCACAGCATATGCATGATGATTGTGATTATACGTAACTAGATGTTCTAGTTAACATAAATGGACCTTTTTTTATTGTTAGCATGGAAATACTGTAAGTTATATTAGAAGATATATGTTAATAGAATGTTGTAAAAGGTGGTTCTAAAGTTATGCCATTGATCATGGTTTTAAAAAACGGTTGAGGCACACGCCTTGAGGCGCGCCTGAAGGCGGTTCGGGGCAAAAACAAGCCGCCTTAAGGGTTATTTTTTTAGGTGCGCCTCGCAGGCCTGAGGCGGTAAGAAAAGTTGCGCCTCAGGCGTGCCTTAGGGAGTTAGGGGTTTTGAGGTATGCTTTTGAAGTTTTAGACTTTTGTGACATTTCATGTCTTCTTTTATGTGTGCTTTTGATTAATTTAATGATGAAATTAGTTAGTGTTTTATTTTTTATAAGATATATATTTTTTTAATTTATTTTTTAATTCCGCCTCGGGCTTACACCTTGGTTCGCCTTAAGGCATACGCCTCGTTTGGCGAAGGGAAAACGTCTCAAGGCTCGTTTCTGTGCTTTTAAACCTTGCCATTGATTGGTATTAAGTATTGCTTGTGTGATGAATGTTTGGAACATGTTCAGCTGTAAATCTAGGATGAGTTAGGCTCAAGAATAGTTGCTTTTGATCTTCTGTGCTTGTTAGAAAGCAAGAATAGTTTATGTTCTAATTTTTAATGAATTGTCATATGTTTTGATATGAATGCATTTTTACTAGGTTTTCTTATTTTTTAAATGTGTAGTGTCTATGTCAGCCGGGAATTACGGAATGTGATTTTTATGTCATGAAATTCATGAAAGAGATAGTTCACGGAGTCGAAATATTGGGCAATGTAAGTTAAGTCAAAATAGACGTAGCAATGCGCTATGATTTATTTAAAGTAATTGGTCGTCCTCGACTAATGTATTAATTTTATTGTTGTCTCAGGTTGGTGGCGGAGTGGATTATTACGCGGATGAGGATATGGATGTTATTCATGAAGACTGGTCAAGCTATGCCGCGACATTTATTTTCAAGTGATCGACACTGGTTTTAAGGCAATGTATTGTCGATACAATATTTTTGTAACCGTTAAACATTGTCTCGGATTAGTTTGTAATTAGAAAAATATGGATTATATAATGAAATGATGTTTTTGTTATTAGTTTGCTAATTATTTTGCATATAATAAAATGCCAATAAATCCAGGAGGGTAAATATGTAATTTTATAGGAATTTTTTTTGTTAGATTAAAAAATTATGACATGCAAAGAACGTCATAAAATTCTGTCATAAAATGTGTGTCATTAAAAAGTGTCATAACGCGTGTCAATAAATGCTGTCATAAATGTGTGTCATAAACAGATGACACGCGAAAATATGTCATGTTAAATTTATGACACCGCCATCCTTGACATTCTTTTTCCTGTCATCAGACCCTTTGTCTTTCTTGACACGCAATGCGTGTCAAGAAAGGGCTTTTTTCTAGTAGTGACAATATTCATGTTAAAAGAGGCACGACTGCATCAAAGCGTAGAGTTATAGCTCAATTTCAAACTGAATCATCCTATGCACCCCTTAATCACCAACCTAAGTGTTGTATTTTCTGCTGCATCGCGCGGGCACCCCACTAGTATTGTTATGATTTATGAACGACATATATATTTATACTTACTAACATGTGTGTATATATAATATAATTTTATATATAACTTAATGTAATTTAGTTATATTTTATCATGGTTTTACACACACACAGTGCTAAATGTTTGGGGTACAAAAGACCATATTTCGTAAAAAGTGTGAGAATGATCAAGAATTGATATGCACGGAATCGCACTGCACGCTATTGTTCATTTTCCGCTGCATGAACCTTGTCTTTGGTTACTTTTAAAATTAGCATGTGTGGGTTTTTGAGTTGTAACTTTTCAGACTAGTTTTGGTTTGTAAACCTTTTATGATTCCGCTAAACTTTTAATTTGCCTGGTCGTTTCAACGTAATCTTTTCTCACATAGTTGTCGTTTATTGTGATTGTTGACTTGGATCCTGGTGTGTCACGCGCCTCGCGGTAAAACCCCGCGCATAGAATTTAAGGACATAAAAGTAAGTATCCCAATCACCAAAACCGATAATCTCACAGGCGACAAAGTACCTCAAGTCCAATCACATCAAAACTGAAGGAACCCATTTATGCCAAACCACAAACTTCCAATTCACATTGTCGTAGCCTTTCAAATCAATCTTCAAAATAAACGCCTTTTTTTTTCTTTTGGTATAATTAATGATTTCATTAACCACAAGAGGCCCATCTAAAATGTACTTCCCCTTTAACAATGTTAATTGTGAATCCGAAATAACCGAGTCCAAAACCTTTTCTAGGCGATTCCCAAGGATCTTAGAAATGACCTTACTAATCTCTCCAACTAGGTTAATGGGACGGTAATGATTAAGGTTCGAAGAATCTTCAACTTTAGGAATGAGCGTGATAAACAAAGAACTACAACCGTGATTTATAACACCATCCGTATAGAACCAATCCATTATATCTCTAAAATCCTTTTAAAAATTTGCCAAAAATGCTTTATAAACCTGAAGTTCATCCCGTCTAGCCAAGGGGCTCAGTCATCCCTACCATCGAACACTGCTTCCTTAATTTCTCCCCCGAAAACGGATCGATTAGTGACCCTTTATCCGCAACCGAAAGTTGCTTCAAATTATCATAAAAGTATGTTTTTCTATAGACAGATTTTTTTTTTGATGTGAATCATATATGGGCCGAATTAAAGCATAATGTGAGCGATTCAAATGAATTTCTCATTAGAATTAGGCCATCACACTGATTTGCGTATGGCTTTTTTTTTGTGTGTCTATTACGGTTTAAATGGCTAAATTGTCACAACAGATTTTGGCGCATGATATGTTCGTTATTTGAATATAAGAAGATATTTGGTTAAAAGGGTTGAGAATATGTCGACTTAAGAGAGGACAAAAGGTATCAAATGATGAGGTGATTTTTATGCCTTTATAGGAATTATATCGAAAGTCAAGGTTGAATGGTTTCACAAAGTTGAACACTCTGTTTCAGAGTTTCATTAAAGGATGAAAGAGAAAGGATTGGGAAGGACTTGGGGGAAAAATGTGTTCCAGAGTTTTTTGTAAGAGGGAAAAGGAGGAAATGAGAGGGATAATAAAGAGGTTTTTAGGATGATTTTCAATATTTCCAATTTGGAAGGAACCAGAGAGAAAGGAAGAGGAGAGAATTCCTTTCTCTTCCATCCTTTAATAAAACTCTGGAACAGACACCGACAGGTAAACCGGAGAGAAAAGATTGTTTGTTGCTTTCCGCAAGAAGCTTCCTGAGGTATGTATTCCAAGCCCGAAAACTGATTATAGTAAAATCTTTTCATATTCTTATATTAAAAATTGTTACTATAGTTCATATTCTTTATTATTATTATGCAGAATTGCACGACCCTTTATAGGGAGTAATTGGACATTATATTGACAAATATGAGGGGCAAATAATATTCTTGATTAGAAAAGTGAAAATACGCAACTAAGTGAGTTTCAAATCTAAGTGGTGATTTTGTTCAAATCTTTATGTTGGATGACAGTAAGTACATCACTTTGTTAGTAATTTGATTGATCTTGTTTATTGAACACAAAGAATCATTTTTTTTTATTTGTAGTTGCTACTTGCAAAATGTTAGCCAACATCCATTTGTGTAAGTGTAATGGAGTTTGGATTATTGCATGTTCATTTATATGTAGCTTATGATCGTTTTACTAATGTTCAATTGTTTTGGGGCTGCAGTTTTAATGTTGTTTTCATGTTTGTGCAGGTTGTCGTAGGGTCGTTGAGGAAACTATATCAAATGGTATGTTTCTTTATTCATTATTGTAACCATTTTAAATTGTAAATAAAATATATGGTTTTGTATGTAATGATGTATTTCAAGTGAAGTGAATCCTTCTCTTGCTTATGACACACATGCCATTGTTAAGAAGGTATAACATGGCTATAAAATTCTATGCCTTATATCATGCTATTATCTTCTAAAAATCATATGCCACGTATCATGCTATTATCTTTTAACATTGTGTTTATTGTCGTTTTATGCTTCAAGTTTGACCCATTTAGTGCAAATAGCTTTCATCATCAATATAGCTTCTTTTCTTTGTTTGATTTTTTTCTATGAAAACGTTGTTCATGACCCGAACCCATTCTATAAAAGTTTATTAGAAATCAATTTACAAGAAAGTCAATACGACTTTGTCTAACGGATCAAATGATATATGTCTAGAGCTGCTTATAGCTAATATAGAAACTTAGAAGGATTTGTATTTTTTTATATAAATTTTAAGTAAGCTCCATAGGGGATTCGAACTAGGTACCTGTTGGTTAAAATTGAGGATTTTAGTCAGTAGAACACTTTACATCTTTGCATATGGGTTCCTTCAATATTTACTTATGGGTTCCTTTCCAATTTTGTATAACCGAGTGGTTCTCAGGAACCCACTCTTAACACATAAATTCGCCCCTGCTGATAAGGTTGTTCTTAGTTTTGGTGAATTGTTTTGTTAGATTGAAGTTGCTTAATTATTCTTTTCGTATTTTAGTTCAAGTTTCTTTTGAGATTGTAGTCATCCATGGAAGAAAATATATTCTTGGTGTATCAGATCTCAGCAGTGGCATTCTGAGGTAATTTACTACCAATCCTGCAAACTTTATCTTACGAGATCATAATTACTACATAATTAAATTGATTTGATTGGATATTTAGATAATTAGAACTGAACATCGAATTGGTGTTGGTGTACAATTTAATCCATTTGTTTTTTGAAACGACAACGTAGTTTTTGTAACGGGTCAAGCTTTTATTATTTTTGTATTCTTATTACAATTTACATTTGTAACCAAATTGTTTTTATATTTTGTCTTGTAATTACTTTAAGTTTAGAACATGTGATAGATGTACAAGTACGGGGTTGTTCGTATGGATGACTTGGTTGGAGATATGTTGAGCCGTAAGAGGCTTTATTTTAGTAGTCGCTTGCTGAAACCTGTATGTTTTCTCATATAATGTTTAATTGCCAACTGCATGTTTTTATCATTTTTTTTTACTTTGATATAACTTAGGGGTAAATGTATGTGTTCGTGCAATCAAAGTAGGAGTATGCAAGGATTAAATATACAAGGTGCGCGACTTTAGACCCATTTGTTCTTTTTTCTTAGAGATAACACATAAAACCAACTTGACGAATTTAAGTAAATGAGTCGAATTTCAACCTATTATTTGATGTTAGATGAGTAACCCAATTGAAATATGTATGGGGTTTGTTTTTATGTAGTGTTGCTACCTAGGGATGGGTTTAGATATCCATAGAGATCTCAATGTTAAAAGAGAATTACTCAAATTGGTTAAAAGTCGTCCAATAACACCTCCTAATTTGTTTTCTTTTAATTAAATTTGATTATTGTTGTAATATAGTTATAAGCACCGCATTATTATGAATAAAAGAATTGATACAAGTATTTTTCAGGTCAGCCAACCCAACCTGACACGGCTCAACACATATTGTAAGAGACCTTTTAGGGCTGACTTATTTTTAACAAACTAATAAATATACAAACAAAAACATGATATGTGGTTTTGTAATGCTTTACATATGCAGAATGGCGTTAACCATATCTTATATTGTTTTTAATGTCAATTCTTTTGTTATACTTGATTGCTCTTCGTGAATTGATAAATTAGTTGTATATTAGAAAATTGGTTGTATATTAGCAAATTGGTTTTACAAATACATCATGTGAAACCCGTCACACTGCATATGACAATAGACATAAATACCTGCGGCAACGCGTGGGCATTCCCACTAGAATTATGGCGTTAATGTTTCCGTTCACCGGACCTGTAAAGTACTAGCAGGAACCCGCGCGTTGCGGCGAGGTTGCACTGTGTTTGGCCGTTGCGTTTAGTGAATCACATTGTTGGTGTTGTACATTATACACACATCTTAGATGACTAATCAAATCTTCATCTCCCTTTTTTTGCTTTTCTATTTCTTTCGTTTTGTAATGCGAATTTCTTCATGCTAGCCATCGAAGCAATCATCTTTTAATTTGTTTTTTAATAGAAAGATATTGAAAGAATGCATTAATCATTTATGTTTCATGTCTATTTTATGCAAAATACATTAACGGAGCCTAAAGATAACCCTTTCTTTCTCAAACCAATCTAGGTTCTAAATCGGTTCGGGTTTTTAAGAAGGATTAGAACCAGTTTTCGTTTTTGGTCAAACAGGTACAGGCTAGAAACCGGAGTGGGTCAAAAATAAACCGAAACTCCGAGAACCGATTGGTTTACCCGCGCGTTGCCGCGGTATCCAAATACAAATTGCAATACAACAATGTGATTATTTACAAAACGCAAAAATGCAGATGCAATAGTACACCTTGGTACCCAATGTTGTGGTTCGAATAAGCCCTTCTGAAATAAATATTTTTGTAGTCGTTAAGTGTCAGGTTACTAAGTTGACATGTTAACTTCTATCAAGCCAGAGTATATATTTGATCCACTAAAGCACCCATTTCTTGAGCATTTTGTAAGCATTTGTCTATTTCCCCTTTTAACACATTTCCAAATCTGAATAATAACCAACACATGACACAATGCTTAGAACAAAATAAAAATAAATGATGGTAGCAAGTATATGAAATAGTTTAAAGCATACAAACCAATTCATGAGTACGTACCATGGCATAAGAATTAGAAACAAAGACAATCTACAAATTGATTAGCCGATATGTAAGAAGAAAGGCAATTACATCACAAAAAACAAAACATGTTAAATCACAAAAGACATCACCAAGATAAAATCATCAAAACAATATGACTGTGTGTTGCTGGAGACACTTTAAACTCGGGTGGCGCTTGTTTTCATACCATATAATTCAACATCCACAATGCAATTCCACTAACAATATATTACTTCTATTTCATTCTCTAACTGGTGTACCTAATTTTTCAATTTGTAGATGTACAATAATGAATTATGTAATAACTCATTGAAACCATGAAAGTAGTAATATGATATTATTTTTGCTGCTACTTCATTTGTCGCTCCATTCACCAAGTTTTTTTGCTTTCATTTAGAACTAAAATACAAGTAAATGGTACATATTTAAAATCATAACAGTGAGACTTACAACAAACAACTCCAATAAAGATAATTTCGAATGCGTGAATAACGATTTATCGAGACAAAATTTTAAACACTACAAAATAATCACTAAAGAGAAGGTTACATGATGTACCTAGAAAAGTGTGATTAACTTGTAAAACGGTAAGCATATGACTCACTTGCTTTCTCTTCTAACTCATTTTCAACCATTTGAATAAGCAATTTCAATCACTTGCTTTCTCTTCTAACTCATTTGCAACCATTTGAATAAGCAATTTCTATCACTTTTCAATTGAATTTCCCATTCAATTGCAATTATATCCATGACATTGATTACATGGGTTTCGTTTAAAGATATAATGGAGCAGAACTGAAGAGGCTTCAAAAATCAATGTCACGGTTTCAAAGGTTGAATAAGGTGTATCACTTGCATTACTCATTTATACAATTACCATTAAATGTTGTACAAGAGGGCATAAAAGGAAGAAATTGGACAAAAATTATAGATTTATACTAAGACTCTTGATATGCCATCTTAAAAAAGATGTAAATTTACCTTCTTAGCCATCAAGCACCTATTATATAGTAGTATAGATATAGATTAGTTTAGTTTGGAAATAATATATCAAGCTGAAAATAGGCAATAACATGCAGCCTATGAAATACGAATAGGAGTGGGCTTCATATTGTGGGGACTAAAAGTCTAAAAATAAAGAAGATTAAAGGAATTAAATTGGGCCATCATATTGTACCGTTTATGAAAGTATTAATCATACGAAATTTTGGGTGGTTGACGAAGAGACGAAAAGATAACTTAATAATGATGACATAAATAACATGTTTGGTGAGGAAGAGCATGAGCTGACTTATCAGACACAAATTTCTTTGTTATATATGTCACTTATCTTACCTAATTTTTGTATATCATAATTATTGATAACTAAAACTTCTTATTTTATATTGTAAGAAGCAAAATTAACTATGCTCTTGTTGATGAGAATGACGATGATAATGAATTTTATGTTTTAAGTGATCGTGAATTTGATACAGTCAACACTCCAATGTCATAAACCTATTGTAGACTTTTATTTAAAAAAAAATTATTTTTTAATATTGAATGTTTGGATTATTTTTTTTTGTTTTGAAGTTGTACTTTTTTATGGATTTATAGGGTCGACTAGTTAACATGGTTGAACCATTCAATACAACCCTATAAATCGTTTTTTGCCCGATTTGATAGTGGTACGTATAAAACCTGTTTTTTAGTGTGTTTGCCTTTTGTTTTAAGAAAAGACCCAAGTAAACGGCCAGAAGTCAAATGGGCCTAGTTAAGTATTCAATATTTCAATCCAACACCATAGAGGTCTTAATATTTTATGTCTCAAATGAATATATTTCTAGGGTGGAGTTAGGGTATAAATATTATAGTTCGTGAAAAGTGTGATAATAATTAAAAATTGATACGTAGGCATCATATTTTGGACTTAGAGATGATGTTTTGAATTGTTTAGGCTAAAATAGCACCAAACATAACAATTTAAAACACACAAAACAATTTATTTTAAGCTTAAAACACCATGTCAAGAATATGTGTTTTAAATTATTGTGTTTTAGCTATTTTTAAATTCCATGGCCACAATACGTTGCATTGTGTTTTAAATTGTTATGTTCGGTGATTTTGTAGCAAAAACAACCCCAAACATCATACCTAAATCCAAAACATGATACCTACATGTTAGAGATGAGATCGGTATTGTACCGGTACCGAATTTTCGAAAAAGTGGGTACCGAATACCGTATCAAAAGATTCGGTATGGTGACGACACCAGTATTTGTTAGTAAATGTTCTCTTTATATGGTATTTAGTACGAATCGGTACCAATACCGAAAATACCGACATTGAATTTTTGAAAAAGTGGGTACCGAATACCATATCGAATCTTTCGGTACGGTATAGATTCGGTATAGTACCGGTGTTCGGTAGCAAAGGCTTATCCATACTACATATAAATTCTTAATCTTTCTTACACTTCTCACAAAATATAGCATTGGTACCCAAACCTTATATTAGTTAAAAATAGAAAGACGTCAATTGAATGAGTAAAATTTCATTAAAATGAATCTAGAATACTTTTGGTCTTCGACATCGTTTCTTGGAAAATAATGACACGTTGGTGTAATTAAAGTACAACATTCAAAATAATTTTTCACCAATATTTATTGATTCATAATATAAGACTGTGTGTAGTAGAATAACTAAGATGTTTAGTTAGTGACAAAAAGTGTTGTCATCTTAGCGCCACAAGATTGGAGTGTCAATCACTAAACTCTTCAATAACTAGTCATTTTGGAATACCTACACTACAATCATTTAACAATCATTTTTTATTGTTTTTCATTTCTAAAATGTTTTTTAAATGTAAATAAATAAAACTATATTAAGATTAATGTAAATATTAGTACTAAAACTAAAATCAAAATACGAAAATCAAAATTAAAAGAGACATAAAATGTAAGTTCATTAAAATTAAAGAAAAACATAAACTTATACAGTAAAAAGACATGAACTACTCGAAAGTAGCATTGTGAAGGCGTGCGCGAATTTCTTGTTTCCTTTGTTCGAAATCTTCCTCTAGTAAACTCGAGTACTCTATCTTCCTCTTGTTATTGCTAGCACTTGCATGGATATCAGGTGGGTTTATGAACCCCACTTTTTACTGTTTTGTAAACGTCTTCGGAGTGGAAAACATGCTTGTTTTATGCTAAAATGGTTGGGTTTTATTAATGTGTAAATGGTTTGCAAAGGTAAGCAAAGTTACATATTATGGTTTGGTTTACTTGTGTAGTACTGGTAATGAAATCTATTGCATCACTTATGTGCGCTTAAAATTTTGTGCTAATTGAGCTCGGGAAGTCCTCATGTTTCTTTATACCATAGCCATTAGTCTTCTAGACCGTGGATCATTCTGTATAGATCTATTTGGGTTGACACCCCCTTGGTTGGTCGCTCCAACCCGGTAAAGACAAAAGGGCGCAATTGTGACCGATATTAACGTCTTACATTCGTCAGGGATGTAAGATGTGCGAGGCAAAGGAACGTTGTCATGGTTTGGTTATGGGCTTATGTAGGCACGTACATCATTGTTTTTGCAAGTCAATGATTTGATTATCCATGCATTTCATTAACTACATTACGAGTCATTTATTTATTTTTTCCAAGAAATGTCTGTCAAGAGTAATATGGGAAAGGGTTATACGAACATTTTAGGGAATGGCTTGGGTTTTTAAGCATCCCAAGAAAAGGTTTTCTAACCATTTCGAGGAACCATCTTACATAAACATTTTGGGGAATGACATAAGTTGCTATGCATTCCAAGAAAAGGTTTTCTAAACATTTCGGGTAACGTTACACATATATATTTTGGGCAAAGGTTTGCGTAGCGAGGAAAAAGGTTCTTTAAGCATGTTGGGTAAATGGTTTTCTAAAGAGTTTTAGGAACCGCTCATGTTGAGGAGCATTCCATGGGAAAGGGGTTTTCTAATGGTATTTCGAGCGACTACTTGTGAGTCTTCTCGAACGTCTTACAAATAATTTCCAAACCTTAATTAGGAAAAGGGACTACAACGTTTTTTTTAAACATGAACTCACCAACTTTGAGTTGATGATTTTAAGCATGTTTTCTCGGGTGTCACTTCCAAGGTTGAAAGACTTCTTCGCGGTTGTGCATGCGTACTAGGACACCTGACGTGAAAGAACTTAGCATGGCTCCTTTGTAGTGAACTTGTTTTTAGACCTTGATGGTTGGAATGGTGAAACAATTTGTATAACTTTTGGATTTTAATGTCATGTACGTGTTTACTTAATCATATGCTTTGAAACTCATTCGTAATCACACTTCCGTGTTTCCGCCTTGGCGGGGTGTGACACCTATACTCAAATGTCGACATACGTTCCCCTAACCTAGTAACATGTCAATATGGACAACGGACAGGAAATCCTTGGCATGGGTCACTTGCAAGCATTCTACCACCGATTTCTGTCGCATAGATAAACCATATTCATCTCCTATACTTTTGACGATTTTACTAAAAAGGACATTCGCCAAAGTTTTATGAGCATAGGGGTGCCTTAATAGTGAAACCGTCAAGATCAAAGTCAAGGAGGAACCTGCGTAGGCACCCAAGAGCCTGTTCATAATCCGGTCAAGGCCGATGACCCCATTGTTGCACGGGATATGGTCCTTCAACTTCCATGACTGCGTTCTCAAAGCCACAAAGGCATAAAAAACAACATTCGAGGGCCGAAAGAAGGCTCAACCCCACAAGATGTAACAGAAGGGACGACAACCACCACTGAAAATCTAAAAAAAATGGCCCTCCGCAAACCACAATATCTCCAAATGCATCCCGGGGCACTTTATCAAAACGAGACACTGTTTCCTTAACAAAGGAAGGTTGGCATGTCCATAAACTGAAAAATATCTTAGCAACCCCCATGCAGGAATGAAGTAAGAGGAACTCACATTGAGGTTCCCGCAAGCGAGGGGGCACTCCATAAGGTCCACTGCATATTAGCCTCTTTCTCCGCCAACTTGCTAATATAGCTGCCATGATGGCTATCAGCAACCCCCTCCCCCAAAAGTTTCACATCTTCACCTGTCACACCACGCCAATGGCGGAAACACGTGGCGCGACGCTCGAAAGCATATCAAAGTCAAGATTAACACAAACTATATTTAATTAGAAAAGATTATTATATTAAGATGTCGGGAAGGAGTACCTGGTTTCAAACATTACTTAAAACCACAAACATTAAGTTTTAAAGTGGGGTGTTTCCGTTTATGTCCCAACCCGAAGGTAACAATAGATGAAATCCCCAACCAGTGTCCGACATCCCAAATTCCACCGTACTAGCCGCATACCTGTTCAGCACTTAGTTACCTGAAAGATATGTTTAAAAGACGTCAATATATAAAATATTGGTGAGTTCACAGGTTTTAGTTCCGTAAATACGACATTTTTACATCCTGTGCAAATCCAGCACATTTTTACATCCTGTGCAAATCCAGCACGTTTTTACATCCTGCGCAATCCAGCACATTTTGTGGCCTTTGTATGGAGTAGCTAGCTCCTACAAACTATGATGATAAGCAATCCCCTGAGTCCCATAACCAAACCAAGACTAATAAATATGCCCCGCTCCAAGTCGTTTCTCGGAACCCAACGACTTAAGTTCAGAATACGTGCACCTCTTGTCTTTACCGGGTTGACGCTATCAACCAGAGGTGGGCCTCGTCAGGCACCAATAGTACTATCCAAATATTCCTTTGGTTTCATTTACCTGAATTAATGGTTACAGTAGCGAGGACCCAACCCCGAGTGGCGACCAAAAACTCAAGTACTCATCATGCCACTTACCACATTTTAACCTTTGAAAACATTTCAATATGTGATAACTTTTGACAAACATATCTTTCCCCCAGTTAAAACAGTAAAATGGGGCCGTGAAACTCACCTTAATTTCCATGCTTAGCTAGCAAATAAAATCCAAAGCTTTGACCGACTTCCTCGTGCCCTAATTACCAATAAAGGACACCTTAAAGTCTATCACATATAAACCTAGCTTATTTTCCGGTTAAAAGATAGTTTATTCAACTATCTAGACTCGTGTGTACTAACCCGAGTCTTTAAGTGTTTTAACTCGACGAACCGATCGTGACTTATCATAGTTCATGTGTTCACATACGAAATAGTACCCAAGTCGCGCACTTGTTACTATTCGTGTGCAAACTATGTTGGACTAATATCACGAAACGTATAACTCATCCCGAGCCATAGCTTGTCTCGTAAACCAGATAATGTAATCGTATTGTATAGTTATTTTCGGAAAATATACCTTGCTGAAATATAATATAGTTATTAAAATCCTTTTAATAACATTTGGTATTTCTTTTCCCGAATCCGAGTATCTTACAAATCTCAAGACTTTGCTTTTTATGAACAGGTTTTCCAATTAAAACCGAACGTTTATACATCTTTTAATCCGACAACAAACATATTTTAGTTACCAAGTAACCTTTAAAAACTCGTCATACTTGACGCTTGGTAACAAAAGACTATATATTTGTTTGAAATATTTCCCGGAATAGACTATTATTGTTACAAATAATATTTGTCAAAACGTCGTGATTTTGTATATGACTACACTTGTCAAACGTTTGGAAAGTTATTTATACGAACGATCAATAATGTCACACTTGTCGCGCTTCGGATTTATAAAAATTTCGGCAGAGTTTCCTCTGTTTTTGTATAAACCAGACAACACAAGTTGTCTACAATTTCCCAAAATCAACACCTAAACAAAGACGACATTATATTTATCCGCATTTCTAATCCACGAGACTTTATACGTTGTGACTATTATATAAATCATACTGTTTATATAAATATATATATATACGTATAGTCCATCAATTTAGTCCAATAACAACGCAAGTCACGACTAATACACAAATATTAGCTCATAATGCTTTTCGTTAATATTTTTATCGGTTCGTTAGCGAGTTTGTCGTTTATATTTATATATTTTAGAAATATATGTGCAAATAATAATGAAATAATCACTAATTAGTTATACCGAAACGCTTGACCGAAGTTCACTGAGTTGACCGGGTCTTGACCGAACCGAATCTGACCCGTTGACCATCAGTTGACCGGGTTGACCAACCCGAATCTGACCGGATCTACCCGAGAGCACCATACTTGACCCACGACTAGAACTTGAAGACGGCACGCAAACCGAGCCGGATCTGGCCTGACCCGGACATCAAGCGAGGACATCAACCAACACCGAGCCCATTTCTGGCCGAGACCCACCACCGTGGTCGGACCACCGGTGCCGTGGCCGGACCACCACTACCGTGGCCGGACCACCACCACCGTGGCCGGACCATCACCGCCATCCCACGCCACCAAAACCCCCGTTCTGACCACCTGCGCGCCACCGGAACCCAACCAAACCCACTCCGGCCCCCTCCTGAACTCGCAAACCACCGGAAACAGCTCGCCGGAATATGTCCGGAGAACGAAATTCCGTGAAAACTTGTGAGGAGTCCCCCAAAGACCCGATCTAAACGTTTGTACAAAGAAAACTCAAAAACGAGCTTACCGGAAAAGTCGCCGGAATGGTACCAACGTTCAAACCGCTTCGTTTTAGGGAAAACGGCCTTCACCATCGTGTTCGGGGCACCGAAATTAGTGGGGGTGGGGGTGTCACGCGCCGGAAAAAGTCGCCGGAGGGCCGCCGGAAAGTCGCCGGACGGCCGCCGGCCGGCCTCCTCCGGTCGCCGGAAGTTCTAGAGAGAGAGAGAGTTGAGAGAGTGTGGGTGTTAGAGAGAGAAAGTGGTGTGGGGAAATGAGGAAGATTGGAGTGGTTAGGGGTTTATATAGGTGGGTTTTTGGATTGGGCTTCAAGCCCGACGTCGCGTACCAACTGCTCCGTTTTAGCCCGTTATCGTTTCTGGACTCGGTTTTTGTTCGTAGTCATAAATAATACCAGACCGAGCAATTCAATAATTGTTTTCGTCACCCAATGCGTGAAAACGGCACACGCGTTAAAATCGCATTAATTAGATCGATTGTGTTATCCTTCATTTAAACGATCCAATAACTTTCGAAATTCAACAAGAAACATTATTTATAATAAATAATTATTCCGAAAGCTCGATAACGGTTAAAACCACGCGTTTTGACGTTCGAATCCCACGTCAGTTCCTTTCCGCGTTCTCCAAAACGCTGCGTTTTTGGCCGTTTACCACGCCGATTTCACATCCGTTCGCATCGATAGTAAATACGTGTCGTATTTTCATAGAATAAGCTTATGTTATTCCAGTTTGACAAATATATATATTTTTTTTTTTTGATGTCAGTTCGTTACGTTAAACACGCGAAGTCTTTCTTTAAAGGCATCAAGACTTCAACGAACTTTCAAAAGGACATCGTAGGACTCATATTAGCTCAACTAACCATAATTAACCCTAAACCATGTTAATTATTTCTAAGACATGATTAGAATCACGTTAATCGTTGTACGAAATTTGCCGGTTGTCACATCACCCCATTACGCGATGGCCAAAAACCTTACTTTTCTTGATATTGAGCTTAAGCCTCAGGGATGGTCCCTCATACCTGATTATATCTAAAGCTTTAGCCACTCCAGTCATGTCTCCATCATCTCATCATCAAGGTACCAGGCATGAGCGAGAGGGTGCAAAACGAGGGCAAAAAGAAGGGGCATCAAAGGGTCCCTGTACTTGACCCTAGTGGCAAACCCAATGTAGTCGTTTCCAACATAAAGCCTAGCTAGTTGAGCGTTAATGAATTGAACCCATGGGATATAGAGTGCCAACGGTAGCGAACCTCCTGCATGAGCGTTGTACGGTCAACTAAGTTGAAACTATTAGAGAAACCGATCGTAAGCATAGCTAATGATTACGATCCGTCTGAGTAAAATGAATTTCGGAACATGTTCGTGCCATGAAGCACAACATCTGCCCCTTTAAACTTCAAACGATCTCGAATGGCACCTTACATCATGATGAAATGACGAGCCTTGTTAATTATTTCGGTTAGAAGTGGCCATATGATTTTCATCAAATTCCATCATCGATTGAAGTTCTGTAAAATTTATGGAAAAAATGTGTTTCTGATGACGAAAAGTATTTGTTTTAGGGTTCTAGGATTCATACACTCCGTGACATCATATTTTGGGGGTATGACATCACATTCTGAGTATGTGGCAGCTTCCTGTTGGTATGTGATGTGGGCCAGGGTGTATGAATCCTAATTATAGGGTGTATGGTTCCTAAATACCTTGTTTTAACATGTATAAAAGAGGTATAGTCAATTGATAAGAAAAGCACTTAACCTGAAGTAGGGGTGTACAAAAAGCTCGCGGCTCGCTCGAACTCACTCGAAAAAAGCTCGCTCGAAAAGGCTCGTTTTGTTTTTGAGCCGAGCTGAGCTGGCTCGTTTTGTAATCGAGCCAGGGGTGTTCAGCTTGTGGCTCGGCTCGATAGCTCGACTCGTGGCTCGGCTCGATGGCTCAACTTAGGCTTGTGTATGTGTAATTAATATATAGATAAAAGTAATATATTTTGGCTCCAAACCAAATTCTAAAATTCAAATTTTAAAAGTCCTACTCATACTGCCTATCTACCTCACCATTTCATAATCCAATAAACCCTAACTTAGAAAAATAAAAAATATACATGTATATGTGTAATTTTATTTATTTATTGTTTTTGTTTTTTATTTTATAAATCTTTGTAAAAAAAAACATAAAAAAAAAAATAACGAGCTGGCTCGAGCCAGCTCGAGCTCGGCTCGAACATTTACGAGCCGAGCTCGAGCTCGACTTTTCAGCTCGACTAGAAAAACGAGTCGAGCCGAGCTGGCTCGTTTAATTTTGAAAACATTCTTAATCTGTCCGGAGTGGGGGCGGGAAAGGGGCGGGAAGGAGGGGAACACCGCCGCCGGTCATGGCGTGGGGGGCGGGGGGCAATCCACTGGCGTGGGGCAAATGCTTGGGACATGTGGCACTAAATTATTGGTTAGGTTTTTTTTTTTTTTTTTTTTTTTTTTTTTTTTTTTTTTTAACACAATATAATATTATTTCCTTTCCCCCCCTTCCACTCCCCACAATTTTTCCCCCCACAAGGGTCTCACAAGTGCCACATGACGCTTCATCCCCCTCTTTTTCCCACCACTCCAGATAGTCTTATAGGATAGGATAGTAAATGTGTTCGTTTTGAAATTTGGTTTTAAATTTTTAACCGTTGGTAAGCTTCCAAGAAGCTTCGTGGTTCTTGATTTTGTTTACAGGAAGCTTCCTTCTGCACCATAGAGTGTTCTGTGATTTTTGGTGATTTTCACAATAAAATAGTTGGTTGACATTACATGAACTATCCCCATTAAGGAAAAGATATGTTCTTTCTCTCAACACAAAGTACTCACCGATTCATCTTCAATTAGTATTTGAAATATTTTGCCAATTAAAAAAACGAACTATGTATATTACATACGTATAAAAAATTACAAGAAAAACAAAGTATGCTACATATTTAAGGGTAAGTTAACCTATTTATCGTACAAAGCATACGAATGAATGATTAATAATGACGTACAACCAAAAAAAAACAAAATATCATGCACCCTTGGTTCAACCTTCCGGTCGACAACCACTCAACATCAACCACCATTTAAAACAAATCTGTCAATAACTAAATGAAAACTAACGACCATTGTGTTGGACATATGGTATGTCCGATGTAATTAAAAGTCGAGGTCAACGTAACCCGACCCGATACGATTCGAAGAGTTACACGTTGGTACACGCGTTGGTGGATTATTATTTATAATAATTGTTTTAGTCTTGAGGGACTTAATATTAATAAGAATAATATTAAGGAGTATTAAAATATTTAGCAAGGGGGTTTATTGCAAGTTGTTGTCTTATAAAATGAGGGTTAAGGAGTAAACCCTAATCACACCTTTTATCAAAACAACCTACCCTTGCCTCCTCTCTAGCTACTTGTGGCCTTCACCTTAAGAAGAAGAAGGGCCGCCGCCGCTTCTTCTTTGGTCGGCGATCAACCACCACAAACCACCACCTTCTTCTTGCAAGTGTTGCTCCCCGGTCGGTTCGTGCACGGTGTGAACTTTCTACTAGCGAGGATTCGTTGTAACCCGCGTGTTACAATTCCGGTGTAGTCGTCAAAGGTTGATTACTAAACTCCCTATGGTTGTTTTATTATTTATTTGTTTATACGCGTTTAACTGAGATCCTGATTGGGAATATTTTATTAATCGGATTAATAAAATTAATTAACAATTTATATATATATAAATCGGCTATTATATATATTGTATATATAATCCGTTTTCGTCAAATATATAAACCGCTTCCGCTGTGTATACGATACCATGATTCCCAACAGTGGTATCAGAGCCACGGTTACGCGCGTATAGATGGTAAAGTTATAATTTTGATCTATATTTTATTTGTCAAAAATTGTTTATTTTGACAAAAGATCAAAACCTTTAAGTTGTTCATGGATTGTGATGTGAATCGAGCCCTAGGTATTTGACCCTTGTCATGGTTGTGTTTGTGATGGTTTTATTTCTTTATTGATTGTATTTTTATTACGGATATTGGATCCGGTGTAATAGATAGGATTAGAATAGATTTGATTTTATTGTATTTTCAAATTTATTGTTGTAATCCTTCAAGTACAAGATCAAGACGAAGATAAAAAGGCAAACAGGTTCCATGAAGATAGAGATCTCGGGTCAAGTGGGAGCTATATCAAAATTGTTTTGAAACCCTTTTGACTAGTTCGTTTCGTTTCTGGCTAAAATGAAACAGGCGACCTATTAGGGGCTCGATTCGTTTAATTTTATTATTATGTTTTGTGGTTGTGGTTTATTTATTATAAATAATTTAGATAACCCAAAATAAATAAAATTTTCATAATCATGGCAACGGTTTTATTAAAACAAGTTTTATAAAAACCGAAAAGAATATTTAATAAAAAGAGTTTTATTAATATTAAAACAAGTCCATTCGCGATAATATGACCAACGTAGTTTAAAATAGGGTATTTAAAACTATACAGTGTCGAGTGTTGAAAGGAGTTTCAATTATCACGAATAATATAAAATTGGATTTTATAAACCGTTGTGTGACTCACATCATGCTAACGAGTCATTCAATATATTTATGGTAAATATTAAAATTAAATCCCAATTTTAAATTAATGTTTCATGCCACCCTTAACGAGTTAACACTCCATTATATATCGAACCCAAATGTTAGTGCTGACCCTGCATCTGGGCGTTGATCATGAGTGAAGGTAATCATCGCGGTTCCTGTGTAACATAGGCCGGTGTAAACATCGCTTGTTTGACAAGTGGGCATAGTTGTGGTTAAACATACATCGCTTTTAGCGATAACCCCAAAAGGAGAGTTGTGTAGTGGACACAATTAACAATCGTTGTTTACCTACCTAATCGTGCCAGTGGACAGTGCTAAGCCAGTTCATTGTGTATTGATGAATCGGGATCTCATCCTAATTAATTTTGCTTTTTGGGTCATAAAATAATTAGGATACTTAAAACATGAAATACTAATAAATTAGATTTTGAACTTTGTAGATGTCAACTGAAAACAATTCCGCCTCCCAATTCTCTCTCAAGTCCATCTTAGAGAAGGACAAACTTAACTACTCCAACTTCATGGACTGGCACCGCAACTTGAAAATTGTTCTCAAGGCGGAGAACAAGCTGTATGTTCTAGAAACGCCAGTTAGCACTCGTGTGCTAAAAATGAAGGCATATATTGATCACTTGGCACGTCTGGAATCCCCCTTGAGCGATGAGTTAGCTGAGGATATTATCCTAAACTCATTGCCCAAGTCATATGACCAGTTCATTATGAACTACAATATGAACGGGATGGAAAAGACACTTGCAGAACTACATCAGATGCTCAAAACTGCTGAGGTGAACATATCTAGCAAGACTGTACCAGTGCTAGTGATCAAGGAGGGACAAGTTAAGAAACCTAACACCAAGAAAATGGGCAATCAGGGCAAAGGCAAATCTGTTGCCAATATGAAACCTCGGAAAGATGCCAAGTGTTTTCATTGTGATGAAACTGGGCACTGGAAGAGGAACTGTGCTAAGTATTTAGCTGAGCTGAAGCAGGCTAAGGCTTCAGGAGGAGAGTCCTCAAGTATATATGTTATTGAAATCTTTGCTTTTCCTAGCAAAACATGGGTGTTTGACACAGGATGTGGTTTCCACATTTGTAATGTTTTGCAAGGACTAAGAAAGATTAGAAAGCTGAAACAAGGCGACTTGGAGGTCCATGTTGGCAATGGACAAAGAGTTGCTGTGAAGGCTATAGGAGAATGTGTTCTCTTACTTCCTTCTGGTTTAGAACTTGTTTTGAAAAATGTTTATTACATTCCTAGTGTGACTTGAAATATTGTTTCAGTTTCGGCTTTGCGTGGACAAGGTTTTAATTATCGTTTTAATGGTGAATTTATTTCTGCTTATTTTAACAATGTATTTTACTTTGAGGCAAAACCTAACAATGGGATCTATGAGATAGAAATCCAAAACGATAACATATTATGCAATATCTCCCATAAACGTAATAAGTTGGACTTTAATGATACGTATATGTGGCAATGTAGACTTGGTCACATAAGTGAGAATCGTGTTAAACAACTCAAAACCGCAGGAATCCTGGATTCCAAAGGTTCAGAGTCGTTTGGAAAATGCGAATCATGCTTAAGTGGAAAGTTAACAAAAGCACCTTTTTCAAATGTTGGAGAAAGAGCCAATGATCTGTTAGGACTTGTACATACAAATGTATGTGGTCCATTCAGAACAATGTCAAGACATGGAGAAAGATACTTTGTTACATTTACTGATGATTTCAGTAGATATGATTATGTTTATCTTATGAAGCATAAACATGAAACTATTGAAAAGTTCAAGGAGTACCAAAACGAAGTAGAAAATCAGCTAAATAGAACTATTAAAGTGCTTCGATCAGATCGAGGCGGTGAATATCTTAGTCAGGAATTCATCAACCGTCTAAAGGATTGTGGAATAGTTTCACAACTCACTCCACCTGGAACACCACAACATAATGGTGTGTCTGAGCGGAGAAATCGAACCCTATTAGATATGATTCGATCAATGATGTGTCGAACAAACCTTCCAAAATCCTTTTGGAGTTATGCTTTGGAAACTGCCGCAAGACTTGTGAATATAGCTCCAATGAAAAAGGTTGATAAAACGCCTTATGAGATATGGCATGGAAAGAAACCTCATGTATCCTACCTAAAAGTCTGGGGATGTAATGCTTATGTCACTCTAGAATCTCCGGATAAACTAGATCCCAGAGGCGAAAAAGTGGTTTTCGTTGGATACGGTAAGAAGATTGGTTACCTATTCTACCACCCCACTGAAAATAAGATTTTCACTAAACGCAGAGGCACTTTCTTAGAGGAAGAGCTTCTAGCGCGAGGGATTGGAGATAATCATGTGGATCTTGAAGAAATTCGAGATTCACAAGTGACTGAACCAGGTGTTCAGACAGAAACAAAAGTAACTGATCCAGTTGTTGAAGTTGAGCCTGAGAGGACTCAAGAAACAACAGAAATGCCAAGTGTTCGGAAAAGTATTAGGGATCGTCGTGCACCTGTAAGGTATGACGATATCTTCATGATTGATGAAGCTGAGCCTACTACTTAAAAAGCTGCAATCTTGGATTCAGAATCCAAGAAATGGCAAGAAGCCATGAATGCAGAGATGCAATCCATGTATGATAACCAAGTCTTGGATTTGGTTAATCTTCCTGCCGAATGTCGGACTATAGGAAACAAATGGATCTTCAAGAAGAAGACTGACATGGATGGTGTAACATTTCATAATTTTGCCCAATTTTTGAATTAGTAAAATCACCACCTTACCTATATTATACTCCTTTTGTACAAGTATAACCATGTATAATTTTTTTTTTCAAAACATTCTTATAATAATAATAATAATAATAATAATAATAATAATAATAAAAAATAACCATACAATAATAAATATTGATATTATGTCGGATCTTAAATGAGTTTAATACGGCATATAATCTATTAATTATTATTATTACCGACATTAACCAAACGTCTAAATTACCATATATTTAGATTATTAGTTGCAAATCGATAAGTTTATATCCTTGTTTATATGTATTAATATTTTTCTATTAGGTTATAATAATCAAGGGATTAAAACTAAAAATAAAAAATAAGGTATGTTATGTAAGTTGCCTCTAAGTCAAGGGGTATTAACAGAAAAAAAACTTCAAACTAAATCAATTCCCTATTAATTTAAGTAACCTCCTTTCTTTGATTTGGAGTTTCCATCAAGAAATCCGCCATAAATGTCGCATACCATATCCATTCATAACCGACTTGATTATTTGAATGGTTTGAGTATTAAATGATTAACATTAATGGCTTGGATTCATATAAACCCTTTCAAGTCTAGTCTCACAAGTTTCACGTACCACGCGCATCTTATCGCAACTATTTCGGTCCCGTTTCCCATAACCACCACCGCACACCCTCTCGCCGGAGTCACCAACAAACTCCCGCAACAATCAGTCACAAACTAGAACAGTCGTGCCGTCGTTGCAGCTTTATCGCTTTCGCCATCAGTCTTGATCTAGTCTGCGATAATTGCTTTTGTTTCCCTTGTCTTCGTTGTTCGACATGAAACTTTAATCGTGGTTTTCATGTCGGCTCTGTTCGGCAACTAAGGCACCAATATCACTTTTAAGTTTTGATATTAAGGTAATCACTTATCTATTTTATTTTATTTTTTTGTGCTGTAAACCGGTTTGTTAATGTTATCGGTAGTCATCTTCTCTGGTGACTAAACCAATAAACAGAAGATGATGAACAAACTAGTTTATTTTATGACCTTATTGTCGTATACTAAAAGTATTTCATACACTTGTTTAGTCAACCAATATACCTTATTAACATTTATTTTTTTAAAAGGTAGCTTTTGAAGATGATTAATGTTATATATTTCAATCATATAAGTACGTGAAGTTTGAGATATGGGAAAAATATAACTTAAGTTATTTTGGCAAAACTAAAATATAAAAGTTGTGTTAATAAACGACTAAGTTAAAAGGCAACTAATCATAATTCAAAATATGTAGATTTCACGACACCCGTTTAAAGGATAAGATAATACCTTGGGATCTTACCTATTTTACCTTGCAACGTTTTAGCATATTCAAGACTAGCAATCAAGGTGAGTTTACATAGCCCCTTTTTCCATTCACTATTTTGGGGTGAAACAAGTTACAACATTCAAT
Source organism: Ambrosia x helenae (assembly GCA_030844895.1). Taxonomy (NCBI): domain Eukaryota; kingdom Viridiplantae; phylum Streptophyta; class Magnoliopsida; order Asterales; family Asteraceae; genus Ambrosia; species Ambrosia x helenae. The sequence goes on from CM061232.1 coordinate 37,926,351, forward strand.
TTACAATTCAATCATAAGTGTCTATGTGTTATTCTATGTTGCATTATGTCTTAAACATTACTAGGGTAAGCACATTATTCTAGCATAATCATTAACATTGATCAGCCGACGATATACAATGATAGATCTATTGGATTGACAATTCCACCGGATACGTGTACCTCCTACATAGGTAGCGTGGGTGATTGTTATCGAACACATAACATAATCGAGTGAACCATATGCGTATAGGATGGACCACAATATTCTAGTCTCAAGGGTTGATTATGCACTCGATTTACCTGATAGTTTTGTTTTCACATATGGACTAGACTTGCCATGACACTCGAATTGTACAAATTTTTATTCAATATACAAACCTATGTAATTCTCACCAACTTTTGTTGACCCAAAATATTTTCAAACTTAACATGTTTCAGGTTATAGCTTGCTTGAAGATTAGAGTTAATGCTTGAAGATGTGTATCTAGTATTTTTCATTTTGATGTACAAATTCTTTAGAACAATTGTATGTCATTTATTTAAATCATTTATTGAAATTTATTATTTACCATGAGCTACTGAACAATCATCAATACGTGACACCTCGATGTTTCCGCCATCGGTTGGGGTGTTACAGATTGGTATCAGAGCCTTGGTTATAGGGAATTAGGTTATTAGAACAATAATCTAGTCTATAACCCTAGGACATTAACCAGTACTTGCTTCCCTTATTTGCAACTCTCCCTATTCTTTCTCTATTCCCTATCCACCCCCTCATTAAATTCTAAGCTTTGAATCTCAAAACCTTTACAATTCAAATCATTTTCATTTCTTATATAATTTACTAATCAGCCTGAATTTCATGATCATTTGTGAGTTTCACAATCATACTTCGTCTTACAATATTACCTACATGTTTGATTATTTTCAATATCTGACCCAAATCATATGGCTTCCTTTACAACATATTTGCCAATTTTTAACCTATTACTGTTGGTGTTTTCTTGCCAATTCTATTTTGAACATCCCCTGGATTTTATTTATCTTTTTGAAGGTACCTCAATCATAAAATTTCGTCTTACCCAAAGTTTTAAAAGTCCTCGTTTAAACTATAATCCCATAAAACTGTATACAGGAGATACCTTAGCATCAACACTAATGATCACTAGAATTTTGTGAAACTTTCATCATTTAGAGATTTCACAAATTAGAACAAATAAATATTTTTTCAAAGAGTCTTTTATTTTCACAGACCTATTTTCTAAACTTAAAATGTTTATGTAACAATTTATGGGCGTAACAAAGGATTTTTCGATATAATGTCGCCTTGATCTATAAAACCTAATGTCATGTTTAAAATCTCCTAGAGATACATGAGGATTTGATTATCAATGTCTGATTATTTGTGATACTTGTAAACATGACTAGTTAAATATGAACTATATGCTATACTAGTAAAACAACATCTAGACTTATTAACATTGTTTAGGGCAACTCTATTACAACTCGCATGCTATACTTGATACTTGATTGCTTACATGTACATATTATCAATTTGCAATTTATGTGTGTAATAATTGGTACACTTAATCAAACAACTGATAGAGGATGAAGTACTTGCTCAACAATTAGTAGGGTACCAAATAACCTACTCAACGATTGGTAGAGGTCATCATGCCTGCTCAACAGTCGGTAGAGACCCTACAACCTGCTTAACGACTAGTAGAGGCTATCGCACCTGCTCAACAATCGGTAGAGGTTCTTACTCACTGACTGGTAGAAGTCTTTTTCCTGCTCAACAGTTGGACTCATTTTTGGATACATTGCATACGATTCAATCACAAGGTTATTTTGCATTACTTACATGTGTGTTTAGAGTCATAGAATGAAACAAAACCCTAATGTAAGGTAAATTGGTGATTGTGGTCCGAAACGTAATCATGAATTTACAGGTACATTAAGGTAGTGTGAAATTCTATTAAGGTTTTAGTAGATACCCGGTTCGTCTTCGAAGTATCGATAGATGGGTACTTTTATACAGACCCTTACCCTCCTAGTTAGTTTAGACCCACGTAGTCCAACTCTTATTCCTATTCACTTCACCATATAACTCATACATATCATCCCATCATTTGAAACACTTTATCCTAGAACCTATAAAAGTTTGCCATACTAAACGGTTGACGTAGAAACATTTACCCAACCACTCTCAACCATTTTTTTATAACTTCGGGACGAAGTTAGCAAAAGTAGGGGAGACTGTAACATTTCATAATTTTCCGCAATTTTTGAATTAGTAAAATCACCACCTTACCTATATTATACTCTTTTTGTATAGGTATAACCATGTCTAATTTTTTTTTTTCAAAACATTCTTATAATAATAACCATGTTTTATAATAATACCATGTCTAATTTCATAATTTTCCGCAATTTGTTTTTTGTATAGGTCTTATGGATGCTACCTCCTTCCACCCTACTCATGATGGTTAGGCAATTCATCATCCAAAGCCTAATTATACCATGTTTCACATTGTAACAACTCCAAAGAACCACCATGATTACTAGATGTATGTGGTTTCAACCTAGAGGTTGAATCCCAAATTTCACATATTAACATAATCATATGAGTATAATCAAATACACAAATAAAATGAAATTCATAACCGAATTAGACTTGATTGAGGTTCCCTAAAGCTAGAGTAACCACTAAAAATCCAAATTCCACGTTTTTGTAAAAACCCTCAATTTACACCATGTTCAAGAATGAATATAGCATCAATTTCTACCAAATAAAAGGTACCTTGATGTTTAGTAAGCCTTAGACGACTCGTTTCTTGCTAATGCACCGAAAAACCCCTTGTTTTTGGCTTGGATTTGAGCAAGGGTTTGATGTTTAGGGTTTGGAGGTAAAGGAAATTGTTTTCTCCTGATGATAATCGACACACACACATAAGTGTGTGTGTTCTTTCCTTTTCAACATTATACACACACAAGTTTGCCATTTTGCCAACTATGGCCCCTCCAAATTCCCCGAATATCATTTTCTAGTAAAACTTAGCTAGTCAAGCTAAATTTTCTTTTAATACTTGCTTATTTATAAGATTGGTAACATTAAATGGATTAGTTCCATATTAGAACATAACCCAAGTTCTTATTGTTCGAGTCTCATTTTATTATTTTGCTAATCACGCTTAATGGCGTAATTAAGCGTAACAGATGATTTTGGGGTGTTACAAGTCTACCCCCCTTAAAGAGGTTTCGTCCGCGAAACCTTTCTTTTGTATTTGCTTTGGTTACCCCCAAAGTACCTTGGTTCTCTAAACCGATTTGAGAACCGCTCGTTCATTTGTCATTCTATAGTTTAAACAACTAGTACTGCATACTTAAGGCGATTCTTCGTTTGCTCGGCCTCCTAACCTTTCGATTTTTATATGAAAGCCTTAGCTTTCATAATGTGACTTTAGTTACTCTATTCTTTCGGTTAACTAGGGGCAATACCTACATACTTACCCCCTACCCGACATTTTGGCTACTTATGTTCTTCGTAGGTCTTCCTTAGATCCGTAGACTACCCCCGTCTACCATTATCCCGAATGATGTAATGTTTTAAGGGGCCATTCTATCATGCACCTTAGGGCATCTACTGTAATACTCGATTGTAGCATGCATAGGCATACATGTCTATGCGTCTATTTCTAACAAGTAATTTGTCTTGGTTTCCAAGATTAACCCGGTTTTTTTAACATAGTCGTTTTCTAGCTTCTTGGACTCATCCCGGAATCCAAACCTCATTTCCTTTTGGTTTGCTAGAATGTTATAAACAAACCTTGCTTTACATTAACATTTTTCTTTCTTTGGTTAATCCTTATTTTAAGAATTTGCCATTTATTTGGTTTACCCAAGTTCCCATTTTGCTAACTCGATTGGTGGTCATTGCCCCAACCGACCCGTTTAAAGACTTTTGAGTTTTAGATTTCAAGTCGTTTATATATTTAGAACGCCTAGTTTCTAAAAGTCCTCTTTCCGATTACCGATCTCAATATAAATTGAGGTCGGTTTCCTTTTCATAAAACCTGGTGTTGATTCGTCATTACAACGTATTGTATCGACTAATCTCTTATTATCCCGATTTTCATTAGATTGTACCGACTATACAATCCAATGTTTTCGCAGTTTACACGAGGGTTTAATGATTTACTGGTCTATCACGGCCCCAACCCGTTGTTTTAGGTCATTAATCCGAAGATTCACGACTTACCCGAATGTGATTATGACTCAACCCTTGATTAAGGTTCAAGTCCCTCTTTACGAATTTAACCTTCTATAAAAGTCCGAGTTTAATTATGACTTAACCTTGATTAAGGTCCAAGTCTGTTTTCAAGCTAAATCTGTTTATGACTCAACCTTGATTAAGGTTCAAGTCTATTTCCGAACTGAATCTATTTATGACTAAACCTTGATTAAGGTTCAAGTCAATCTTTGTATCAACCCAGGATAACTCGTATAGTATATTACCCGTTTTGCTAGCCCAGCGTATAAGCTGGTGCCTCGCTCAAAGTCTTGCATGGTTCGCATCCCTGCCGTGTTAGACAGTGGACTATGTCCAAACGCTCAAGTTTTTGTCCTCTTTGCTAGCCCAGCGTATTCTAGCTGGTGCCTCGCTCAAGGTCTTGCATGGATCGCATCCCTGCCGTGTTAGACAGTGGACTACGTCCAAAATCCCCTCGGCACCTCACACTTACTAAGCCTTTGTTACATAGGTTGTATATGTATTAATCATAAGAAACCCATGGTATCATATGTTTAACACTCACCTGGCCAGGGTAAGTAATTCACATATGGTACACACAGACTTATTATAATTAAGGCATCACACCCTATGCAAGCAAATTTTCAGCTCATGCTTGTGCCCCCTATTTTATTTGGTAAAACCTTTTCATTGATATATATTGGATATTTGGTTTTACCTTTACTCAGTTTAAACCAACGATATGTTTTCGTTTCATAAAACTTTACGTGATCATATTCATTGATGTGACCACTACACGACTTTGGTATTCCTTATGTTTTAAACATTAAACAGGATGATTATCCTCATTCATGGTTTCCGTGTTTAGATTTTCCTTTGTGCATTGGTTCTTCACTATTGTGAATAATGCACATTTCCAACTTAGTTTCACTTGGGAATTTGTACTATGAATGTGAATTCCCATCCAGTTTTCCCAAGTCTTATGTTGTTGTATGAAACTATCATTCATTGAGTGAAGGTTGCGCACTACTAAGCATGACATGGTTTCGAGCGTGTACCTGTTGATACTTGCTCCTGTGTTCCCTTTCGTTACCGATCCATTAGCGAGAGTAGTTACTTGACTTGGTCCTTAGCGAGCATGCTATCAGCCGTGCTCCCGAACCCTCCACCACTTCGTTGGGTGAATCATTCGATTACATCTTGATCGAATTAAGATGTTCTTATCCCTGTCACATTTACAATTCCAATTGATTAGTAACACGACATGTCAGTATTAGTATGCATCACTTCAATAGTGATGTTAGAATTCTTGTTATACGAGATTTTCGTTGCCCGAATAAATCTTTTGGATAGGCCCCATGAGTACCTAACAATTTCCTTATCAAGATTTTGAGATAGTGTGTAGCTACACGATATCACTATTGATTACCTAAAACAATTTCCAATCAAAACGGATGTTCATTATAGGTATTACTTACCGGATTCCTCGATCAAGTCTCGAACCGAACACCCTTCAACATTTTGAGCGCACGGTTTGAGTCCAAGTATCCTTCTCGACACTCGGATCCCTCAAACCAGTGGCTCTGATACCACTTGTAAGACCCTAACCCGTAATCACGCAATCAACGCCTAATTATACGGGTTTTGAACTTACTTAAAACCACTCCCGATTTAAAACTTAGATATTTAAGAAAAACTTAAATTATCGTGATAAATACTTTTTGATTTCTACATTTTAACTATTACAACATATGATGATATTTCGCATTTTCACGGGAGACTCTTGAATTCTATTGCGGAAGCTTGATGAGTGTTCGGGCGTGTTCGGCTCTTATCGCGACTTGATCCTTGCTCCGGGACTTCCATCACATGTTTACCTAGAACCATTACACAAAGAATGGTTAGTGAGTGGTCAAATGAAACATTTAAACTAGTACGATAGTCGTTACACGTCGAAACGGAACGACCCAGGCCAAACGGCCCTTTTTCATGAGAACAAACGGCTGCAACTTATGCGCAGCCGCTGTTCGGATCGCTTTTACCCCTTCTAAAACCCAAAATCCGACTTCGACTTTCAAATGAGAATTGTTCTACGCTCCGAGAGCTTTCCAGGCATATAAAGAACACCTACTAACGATTTTATATGGAATTTTAAAGATCGCGCTGACATGCAGGTCTCTGTGCGCGGCCGGTCGGTCTAAGTGCGCGGCCGCGCACAGCTTCTGATCATTTTTTTGGTGATTTTTAAGCATGGGAATCATGTCGCAACCGCATTTGATGATTCCCGAAGCCTAAGTATTGACTTGCCGACTAAATAAACATTTGTTTGACGAAAATCATTGCCCGGTTTATGTCGCCATGATCCGGTTCTTAGTTTTGAATGTTTATGGCGACTTTTACACAAATCGACCCATTTAGACATTGAACTTAAGCAAAACACCATTCGACCACGCGCAATGCGAATAGTTTATGTTGTCAAGTCATTAAACACTTGATCAACTAAAGTGTTTGTCCGATTTGTTCATTATGACTTTGTTATTAGATTTATCCTTTAGTAAATCTTTATAAATTCCCAAAATGCCCCTCCTAGCCAAATCTTTCGATTTAGCCATTCATGGCGACTCTTCTTGATTCAAACCCATTGTTTTGGACTCAATGACTTGTTTAAAAACTTCTAAGTCCGTACGGACTTAGATTTTCAACATTTCTCAAGATTGTTCTAATGTGGTCGATTCTAAGCGCCTTAGCGCGCATTAGACATAGTTATGGGATTAACTTACCTACTTGGCACCCTCACTTCATGTGATGCTTTAGCACCCATATTGCTTCGCCCGAAGGCGTCTATTTAACTACGGACTTACCCGGTAGTGTTGACCCATTCTCATGCCTATCAAACCATCCATATGAATCCTTGACATCTAGTGTTCTTTTTTTTCCTTCAATTTAGTAACCTATGTAAACATCTCATTTCACACACGTTAATAGCCCGGGATCCAAATGGCGATCCACCACCAATCGGCCCGTCAACATTATAACATCTAAATGCTTAGCATAGGAGCATTATGTACCGATTTCAATTGATGCTCACAACATCATTTGACCCGTTTAACTATTTATTCATACAATCTTCAATCTTCAAGTTTTATTCATGAGTTTTAATGAAAATAACATTTTAACTCATTAGACCCATTCACAAAGATTTTTCCAATATCTAGTTAGGCGTCCCAACCGGACTTATCAATTTTATTTATTTAGGCGATTCTAGCCCATTAGAAGCTAGTAACCCATTCTTTACAATCGATATAAGAATTCATGATTCAAGAATGTTTACAAGATCTTCTAGTTTCTAAGAGGCTTATTTAAGATAAGTCACTTACCTTGGCCACAACTCATGCGTTCCATAATCCCTTTGCTTCGTTAGGTTCATCCCATCCAAGCTCCTACCTAGCTTGATAAGACCAAACCTTCACTATACTCACAAGATCGGTCAAGTTAGTCATCATATCCAATAACCAACACATCTCATGAGTTTATTCACACCATTATATCATATTCAAATCTCGGGTCAGTTTGACTTCTAAAAGTCAACTACCCTTCTTGATTCAAACCCATTGTTTTGGACTCAATGACTTGTTTAAAAACTTCTAAGTCCGTACGGACTTAGATTTTCAACATTTCTCAAGATTGTTCTAATGTGGTCGATTCTAAGCGCCTTAGCGTGCATTAGACATAGTTATGGGATTAACTTACCTACTTGGCACCCTCACTTCATGTGATGCTTAGCACCCATATTGCTTCGCCCGAAGGCGTCTATTTAACTACGGACTTACCCGGTAGTGTTGACCCATTCTCATGCCTATCAAACCATCCATATGAATCCTTGACATCTAGTGTTCTTTTTTTTCCTTCAATTTAGTAACCTATGTAAACATCTCATTTCACACACGTTAATAGCCCGGGATCCAAATGGCGATCCACCACCAATCGGCCCGTCAACATTATAACATCTAAATGCTTAGCATAGGAGCATTATGTACCGATTTCAATTGATGCTCACAACATCATTTGACCCGTTTAACTATTTATTCATACAATCTTCAATCTTCAAGTTTTATTCATGAGTTTTAATGAAAATAACATTTTAACTCATTAGACCCATTCACAAAGATTTTTCCAATATCTAGTTAGGCGTCCCAACCGGACTTATCAATTTTATTTATTTAGGCGATTCTAGCCCATTAGAAGCTAGTAACCCATTCTTTACAATCGATATAAGAATTCATGATTCAAGAATGTTTACAAGATCTTCTAGTTTCTAAGAGGCTTATTTAAGATAAGTCACTTACCTTGGCCACAACTCATGCGTTCCATAATCCATTTGCTTCGTTAGGTTCATCCCATCCAAGCTCCTACCTAGCTTGATAAGACCAAACCTTCACTATACTCACAAGATCGGTCAAGTTAGTCATCATATCCAATAACCAACACATCTCATGAGTTTATTCACACCATTATATCATATTCAAATCTCGGGTCAGTTTGACTTCTAAAAGTCAACTACCCTTCTTGATTCAAACCCATTGTTTTGGACTCAATGACTTGTTTAAAAACTTCTAAGTCCGTACGGACTTAGATTTTCAACATTTCTCAAGATTGTTCTAATGTGGTCGATTCTAAGCGCCTTAGCGTGCATTAGACATAGTTATGGGATTAACTTACCTACTTGGCACCCTCACTTCATGTGATGCTTTAGCACCCATATTGCTTCGCCCGAAGGCGTCTATTTAACTACGGACTTACCCGGTAGTGTTGACCCATTCTCATGCCTATCAAACCATCCATATGAATCCTTGACATCTAGTGTTCTTTTTTTTTCTTCAATTTAGTAACCTATGTAAACATCTCATTTCACACACGTTAATAGCCCGGGATCCAAATGGCGATCCACCACCAATCGGCCCGTCAACATTATAACATCTAAATGCTTAGCATAGGAGCATTATGTACCGATTTCAATTGATGCTCACAACATCATTTGACCCGTTTAACTATTTATTCATACAATCTTCAATCTTCAAGTTTTATTCATGAGTTTTAATGAAAATAACATTTTAACTCATTAGACCCATTCACAAAGATTTTTCCAATATCTAGTTAGGCGTCCCAACCGGACTTATCAATTTTATTTATTTAGGCGATTCTAGCCCATTAGAAGCTAGTAACCCATTCTTTACAATCGATATAAGAATTCATGATTCAAGAATGTTTACAAGATCTTCTAGTTTCTAAGAGGCTTATTTAAGATAAGTCACTTACCTTGGCCACAACTCATGCGTTCCATAATCCATTTGCTTCGTTAGGTTCATCCCATCCAAGCTCCTACCTAGCTTGATAAGACCAAACCTTCACTATACTCACAAGATCGGTCAAGTTAGTCATCATATCCAATAACCAACACATCTCATGAGTTTATTCACACCATTATATCATATTCAAATCTCGGTCAGTTTGACTTCTAAAAGTCAACTACCCTTAGCATGATCATGTGCACTAGAATAGGACAAAGTCTCTAGTTTGGGACTATCCCTTCATTTATCATATCAATGTCATCAAACGTATTGCACATACAACTTCCTAATCATCATTAGGCTACTAAATATCATATGGTGTGATCTATCCTCTAAGCATGTACTTCATATTTCATATGCAAGTATTTCCATGTTTTACTCAATTAAGTTATCACCTTAGTTTGCAAACAAGGTCATTGTGGCGTTTCATCAAACGCCTTGTAGGCATCATTTACGACCTAGTTTCTAAACTCCATAGGTCTTATGGATGCTACCTCCTTCCACCCTACTCATGATGGTTAGGCAATTCATCATCCAAAGCCTAATTATACCATGTTTCACATTGTAACAACTCCAAAGAACCACCATGATTACTAGATGTATGTGGTTTCAACCTAGAGGTTGAATCTCAAATTTCACATATTAACATAATCATATGAGTATAATCAAATACACAAATAAAATGAAATTCATAACCGAATTAGACTTGATTGAGGTTCCCTAAAGCTAGAGTAACCACTAAAAATCCAAAATTCCACGTTTTTGTAAAAACCCTCAATTTACACCATGTTCAAGAATGAATATAGCATCAATTTCCACCAAATAAAAGGTACCTTGATGTTTAGTAAGCCTTAGACGACTCGTTTCTTGCTAATGCACCGAAAAACCCCTTGATTTGGCTTGGATTTGAGCAAGGGTTTGATGTTTAGGGTTTGGAGGTAAAGGAGATTGTTTTCTCCTGATGATAATCGACACACACACATAAGTGTGTGTGTTCTTTCCATTTCAACATTATACACACACAAGTTTGCCATTTTCCAACTATGGTCCCTCCAAAATCCCCGAATGTCAATTTATAGTTAAACTTAGCTAGTCAAGCTAAATTTTCTTGTAATACTTGCTTATTTATAAGATTGGTAACATTAAATGGATTAGTTCCATATTAGAACATAACCCAAGTTCTTATTGTTCGAGTCTCGTTTTATTATTTTCCTAATCACGCTTAATGGCGTAATTAAGCGTAACAGATGATTTTGGGGTGTTACAAGTCTACCCCCCTTAAAGAGGTTTCGTCCCCGAAACCTTTCTTTTGTATTTGCTTTGGTTACCCCCAAAGTACCTTGGTTCTCTAAACCGATTTGAGAACCGCTCGTTCATTTGTCATTCTATAGTTTAAACAACTAGTACTGCATACTTAAGGCGATTCTTCGTTTGCTCGGCCTCCTAACCTTTCGATTTTTATATGAAAGCCTTAGCTTTCATAATGTGACTTTAGTTACTCTATTCTTTCGGTTAACTAGGGGCAATACCTACATACTTACCCCCTACCCGACATTTTGGCTACTTATGTTCTTCGTAGGTCTTCCTTAGATCCGTAGACTACCCCCGTCTACCATTATCCCGAATGATGTAATGTTTTAAGGGGCCATTCTATCATGCACCTTAGGGCATCTACTGTAATACTCGATTGTAGCATGCATAGGCATACATGTCTATGCGTCTATTTCTAACAAGTAATTTGTCTTGGTTTCCAAGATTAACCCGGTTTTTTTAACATAGTCGTTTTCTAGCTTCTTGGACTCATCCCGGAATCCAAACCTCATTTCCTTTTGGTTTGCTAGAATGTTATAAACAAACCTTGCTTTACATTAACATTTTTCTTTCTTTGGTTAATCCTTATTTTAAGAATTTGCCATTTATTTGGTTTACCCAAGTTCCCATTTTGCTAACTCGATTGGTGGTCATTGCCCCAACCGACCCGTTTAAAGACTTTTGAGTTTTAGATTTCAAGTCGTTTATATATATAGAACGCCTAGTTTCTAAAAGTCCTCTTTCCGATTACCGATCTCAATATAAATTGAGGTCGGTTTCCTTTTCATAAAACCTGGTGTTGATTCGTTACAACGTATTGTATCGACTAATCTCTTATTATCCCGATTTTCATTAGATTGTACCGACTATACAATCCAATGTTTTCGCAGTTTACACGAGGGTTGAATGATTTACTGTCTATCACGGCCCCAACCCGTTGATTTAGGTCATTAATCCGAAGATTCACGACTTACCCGAATGTGATTATGACTCAACCCTTGATTAAGGTTCAAGTCCCTCTTTACGAATTTAACCTTCTATAAAAGTCCGAGTTTAATTATGACTTAACCTTGATTAAGGTCCAAGTCTGTTTTCAAGCTAAATCTGTTTATGACTCAACCTTGATTAAGGTTAAAGTCTATTTCCGAACTGAATCTATTTATGACTAAACCTTGATTAAGGTTCAAGTCAATCTTTGTATCAACCCAGGATAACTCGTATAGTATATTGCCCGTTTTGCTAGCCCAGCGTATAAGCTGGTTCCTCGCTCAAAGTCTTGCATGGTTCGCATCCCTGCCGTGTTAGATAGTGGACTATGTCCAAACGCTCAAGTTTTTGTCCTCTTTGCTAGCCCAGCGTATTCTAGCTGGTGCCTCGCTCAAGGTCTTGCATGGATCGCATCCCTGCCGTGTTAGACAGTGGACTACGTCCAAAATCCCCCCGGCACCTCACACTTAATAAGCCTTTGTTACATAGGTTGTATATGTATTAATCATAAGAAACCCATGGTATCATATGTTTAACACTCACCTGGCCAGGGTAAGTAATTCACATATGGTACACACAGACTTATTATAATTAAGGCATCACACCCTATGCAAGCAAATTTTCAGCTCATGCTTGTGCCCCCTATTTTATTTGGTAAAACCTTTTCATTGATATATATTGGATATTTGGTTTTACCTTTATTCAGTTTAAACCAACGATATGTTTTCGTTTCATAAAACTTTACGTGATCATATTCATTGATGTGACCACTACACGACTTTGGTATTCCTTATGTTTTAAACATTAAACAGGATGATTATCCTCATTCATGGTTTCCGTGTTTAGATTTGCCTTTGTGCATTGGTTCTTCACTATTGTGAATAATGCACATTTCCAACTTAGTTTCACTTGGGAATTTGTACTATGAATGTGAATTCCCATCCAGTTTCCCAAGTCTTATGTTGTTGTATGAAACTATCATTCATTGAGTGAAGGTTGCGCACTACTAAGCATGACATGGTTTCGAGCGTGTACCTGTTGATACTTGCTCCTGTGTTCCCTTTCGTTACCGATCCATTAGCGAGAGTAGTTACTTGACTTGGTCCTTAGCGAGCATGCTATCAGCCGTGCTCCCGAACCCTCCACCACTTCGTTGGGTGAATCATTCGATTACATCTTGATCGAATTAAGATGTTCTTATCCCTGTCACATTTACAATTCCAATTGATTAGTAACACGACATGTCAGTATTAGTATGCATCACTTCAATAGTGATGTTAGAATTCTTGTTATACGAGATTTTCGTTGCCCGAATAAATCTTTTGGATAGGCCCCATGAGTACCTAACAATTTCCTTATCAAGATTTTGAGATAGTGTGTAGCTACACGATATCACTATTGATTACCTAAAACAATTTCCAATCAAAACGGATGTTCATTATAGGTATTACTTACCGGATTCCTCGATCAAGTCTCGAACCGAACACCCTTCAACATTTTGAGCGCACGGTTTGAGTCCAAGTATCCTTCTCGACACTCGGATCCCTCAAACCAGTGGCTCTGATACCACTTGTAAGACCCTAACCCGTAATCACGCAATCAACGACTAATTATACGGGTTTTGAACTTACTTAAAACCACTCCCGATTTAAAACTTAGATATTTAAGAAAACTTAAATTATCGTGATAAATACTTTGTGATTTCTACATTTTAACTATTACAACATATGATGATATTTCGCATTTTCACGGGAGACTCTTGAATTCTATTGCGGAAGCTTGATGAGTGTTCGGGCGTGTTCGGCTCTTATCGCGACTTGATCCTTGCTCCGGGACTTCCATCACATGTTTACCTAGAACCATTACCCAGGCCAAACGGCCTTTTTCATGAGAAACAAACGGCTGCAACTTATGCGCAGCCGCTGTTCGGATCGCTTTTACCCCTTCTAAAACCCAAAATCCGACTTCGACTTTCAAATGAGAATTGCTCTACGCTCCGAGAGCTTTCCAGGCATATAAAGAACACCTACTAACGATTTTATATGAAATTTTAAAGATCGCGCTGACATGCAGGTCTCTGTGCGCGGGCCGGTCGGTCTAAGTGCGCGGCCGCGCACAGCTTCTGATCATTTTTTTGTGATTTTTAAGCATGGGAATCATGTCGCAACCGCATTTGATGATTCCCGAAGCCTAAGTATTGACTTGCTGACTAAATAAACCTTTGTTTGACGAAAATCATTGCCCGGTTTATGTCGCCAAGATCCGGTTCTTAGTTTTGAATGTTTATGGAGACTTTTACACAAATCGACCCATTTAGACATTGAACTTAAGCAAAACACCATTCGACCACGCGCAATGCGTATAGTTTATGTTGTCAAGTCATTAGACACTTGATCAACTAAAGTGTTTGTCCGATTTGTTCATTATGACTTTGTTATTAGATTTATCCTTTAGTAAATCTTTATAAATTCCCAAAATGCCCCTCCTAGCCAAATCTTTCGATTTAGCCATTCATGGCGACTCTTCTTGATTCAAACCCATTGTTTTGGACTCAATGACTTGTTTAAAACTTCTAAGTCCGTACGGACTTAGATTTTCAACATTTCTCAAGATTGTTCTAATGTGGTCGATTCTAAGCGCCTTAGCGCGCATTAGACATAGTTATGGGATTAACTTACCTACTTGGCACCTCACTTCATGTGATGCTTTAGCACCCATATTGCTTCGCCCGAAGGCGTTTATTTAACTACGGACTTACCCGGTAGTGTTGACCCATTTCATGCTATCAAACCATCCATATGAATCCTTGACATCAAGTGTTCTTTTTTTCCTTCAATTTAGTAACTATGTAAAATCTCATTTCACACACGTTAATAGCCCGGGATCCAAATGGCGATCCACACCAATCGGCCCGTCAACATTATAACATCTAAATGCTTAGCATAGGAGCATTATGTACCGCGTTCAATTGATGCTCACAACATCATTTGACCCGTTTAACTATTTATTCATACAATCTTCAATCTTCAAGTTTTATTCATGAGTTTTAATGAAAATAACATTTTAACTCATTAGACCCATTCACAAAGATTTTTCCATTATCTAGTTAGGCGTCCCAACCGGACTTATCAATTTTATTTATTTAGGCGATTCTAGCCCATTACAAGCTAGTAACCATTCTTTACAATCGATATAAGAATTCATGATTCAAGAATGTTTACAAGATCTTCTAGCTTCTAAGAGGCTTATTTAAGATAAGTCACTTACCTTGGCCACAACTCATGCGTTCCATAATCCATTTGCTTCGTTAGTTCATCCCATCCAAGCTCCTACCTAGCTTGATAAGCCCAAACCTTCACTATACTCACAAGATCGGTCAAGTTAGTCATCATATCCAATAACCAACACATCTCATGAGTTTATTCACACCATTATATCATATTCAAATCTCGGGTCAGTTTGACTTCTAAAAGTCAACTACCCTTAAGCATGATCATGTGCACTAGAATAGGACAAAGTCTCTAGATTGGGACTATCCCTTCATTTATCATATCAATGTCATCAAACGTATTGCACATACAACTTCCTAATCATCATTAGGCTACTAAATATCATATGGTGTGATCTATCTCTAAGCATGTACTTCATATTTCATATGCAAGTATTTCCATGTTTTACTCAATTAAGTTATCACCTTAGTTTGCAAACAAGGTCATTGTGGCGTTTCATCAAACACCTTGTAGGCATTATTTACGACTTAGTTTCTAAACTCCATAGGTCTTATGGATGCTACCTCCCTTCCACCCTACTCATGATGGTTAGGCAATTCATCATCCAAAGCATAATTATACCATGTTTCACATTGTAACAACTCCAAAGAACCACCATGATTACTAGATGTATGTGGTTTCAACCTAGAGGCTGAATCCCAAATTTCACATATTAACATAATCATATGAGTATAATCAAATACACAAATAAAATGAAATTCATAACCGAATTAGACTTGATTGAGGTTCCCTAAAGCTAGAGTAAACACTAAAAATCCAAAATTCCACGTTTTGTAAAAACCCTCAATTTACACCATGTTCAAGAATGAATATAGCATCAATTTGTACCAAATAAAAGGTACCTTGATGTTTAGTAAGCCTTAGACGACTCGTTTCTTGCTAATGCACCGAAAAAACCCCTTGTTTTGGCTTGGATTTGAGCAAGGGTTTGATGTTTAGGGTTTGGAGGTAAAGGAAATTGTTTTCTCCTGATGATAATCGACACACACACATAAGTGTGTGTGTTTTTTCCTTTTCAACATTATACACACACAAGTTTGCCATTTTGCCAACTATGGCCCTCCAAATTCCCGAATATCATTTTCTAGTAAAACTTAGCTAGTCAAGCTAAATTTTCTTTAATACTTGCTTATTTATAAGATTGGTAACATTAAATGGATTAGTTCCATATTAGAACATAACCCAAGTTCTTATTGTTCGAGTCTCGTTTTATTATTTTGCTAATCACGCTTAATGGCGTAATTAAGCGTAACAGATGATTTTGGGGTGTTACATAGTACCACGCGCATCTTATCGCAAATGTTTCGGTCCCGTTTCCCATTACCACCACTGCACACCCTCTCGCCGGAGTCACCAACAAACTCCACAAAACAATCAGTCACAAACTAGAACAGTCGTGCCGTCATTGCAGCTTTATCGCTTTCGCATCGGTCTTGATCCAGTCTGCGATAATTGCTTTTGTTTCCTTGTCTTCGTTGTTCGACACGAAACTTTAATCGTGGTTTTCATGTCGGCTCTGTTCGGCAACTAAGGGACCAATATCACTTTTAAGTTTTGATATTAAGGTAATCACTTATCTATTTTATTTTATTTTTTTGTGCTGTAACCGGTTTGTTAATGTTATCGGTAGTCATCTTCTCTGGTGACTAAACAATAAACAGAAGATGACGACATTGAAAGAAACAAACTAGTTTATTTTATAACCTTATTGCCGTATACTAAAAGTATTTCATACACTTGTTTAGTCAACCAATATACCTTATTAACATTTATTTTTTTTAAAAGTAGCTTTTGAAGATGATTAATGTTATATATTTCAATCATATAAGTACGTGAAGTTTGAGATATGGGAAAAATATAACTTAAGTTATTTTGGCAAAACTAAAAATATAAAGTTGTGTTAATAAACGACTAAATTAAAAGGCAACTAATCATAATTCAAAATATGTAGATTTCACGACACCCGTTTAAAGGATAAGATAATACCTTGGGATCTTTACCTATTTTACCTTGCAACGTTTTAGCATATCAAGATTAGCAATCCAGGTGAGTTTACATAGCCCCTTTTTCCATTCACTATTTTGGGGTGAAACATGTTACAACATTCAATTTACAATTCAATCATAAGTGTCTATGTGTTATTCTATGTTGCATTATGTCTTAAACATTACTAGGGTAAGCACATTATTCTAGCATAATCATTAACATTGATCAGTCGACGATATACAATGATAGATCTATTGGATTGACAATCCCACCCGGATACGTGTACCTCCTACATAGGTAGCGTGGGTGATTGTTATCGAACACATAACATAATCGAGTGAACCATATGCGTATGGGATGGACCACAGTATTCTTAGTCTCAAGGGTTGATTATGCACTCGATTTACCTGATAGTTTTGTTTTTCACATATGGACTAGACTTGCCATGACACTTGAATTGTACAAATTTTTATTCAATATACAAACCTATGTAATTCTCACCAACTTTTGTTGACCCAAAAATATTTTCAAACTTAACATGTTTCAGGTTATAGTTTGCTTGAAGATTAGAGTTAATGCTTGAAGATGTGTATCTAGTATTTTTCATTTTGATGTACAAATTCTTTAGAACAATTGTATGTAATTTATTTAAATCATTTATTGAAATTTATTATTTACCATGAGCTACTGAACAATCATCAATACGTGACACCTCGATGTTTCCGCCATCGGTTGGGGTGTTACAGATGGGAATGTGCAAACCTACAAAGCAAGGCTTGTAGTGAAAGGTTTTACTCAGACTCAAGGAATTGATTATGAGGAAACATTCTCGCCAGTAGCCATGCTTAAGTCTATTAGAATTCTACTTGCCATTGCTGCATATTATGACTATGAGATATGGCAGATGGATGTCAAAACCGCGTTTCTTAATGGACACTTACTGGAAGATGTCTATATGGTTCAACCTGAAGGTTTTGTCGATCCAAAGAATCCTAATAAGGTGTGCAAACTGAATAAATCAATCTATGGATTAAAACAAGCATCTCGCAGCTGGAATCTCCGTTTTGATCAGAAAATCAAAGAGTTTGGTTTTATCAAGAACGAAGATGAACCGTGTGTTTACAAGAAATCTAGTGGGAGCTATATCACTTTTCTTATACTATATGTAGATGACATACTAATCATTGGAAACAATATCCCTATGCTTAAAGATGTTAAGACCTGGTTGGGTAAATGTTTCGCAATGAAAGATCTTGGTGAAGCCGCTTATATTCTGGGAATAAAGATTTATAGAGATAGATCAAAGAGGTTATTGGGTTTGAGTCAAAGTACATATATTGATAAGGTCTTACGACGCTTCTCAATGAAAGACTCAAAAAGAGGGATCTTGCCCATGGCACATGGAACCATTCTTGATAACAAGCAGTGTGCAAATACTGAAGAGGAAAAGAAGAAAATGGAAGGTGTTCCATATGCTTCTGTGATTGGTTCCATCATGTATGCTATGTTATGTACTAGACCTGATGTCTCGTATGCTCTTAGCATGACGAGTAGATATCAACAGAATCCAGGTGAGAGTCACTGGGCTGCAGTGAAGAACATTCTTAAGTACTTGAGAAGGACTAAGGACAACAACAACAACAACCGTACCCAGGAAAATCCCACGAATAGCGACGCTATTAGTAGGGTCTGGGGAGGGTAAGATGTAGGCAAACCTTACCCCTATCTTTAGAGATAGAGAGGCTGCTTCCAGAGAGACCCCCGGCTCGACAAAAACAAATGCACACTGTATATCAAAGAATAATTAGGCAATCACTAACCACTAAAAAAAATGAATGTATAACATAATATAACATACAAATATATTTATATATTTATATATACATGCATAGAGACCATCCCTAATTCCTAAGTAATCTTAAATCCTAAAAATCTTTAACCTTAATCCTACGACTCCACGAATTTCTATCTTGGACCATATCCTCAGAGAGGTGCAATTCTAACAAATCTTGTCTAATCCGATCGACCCAAGTCAATTTGGGTCTGCCTCTACTCCTCCTCCCCTCCACCGTGAGGTGTTCCACTCTTCTGACTGGGGCTGTCGTATGTCTCCGCTTCACATGTCCAAACCATCTTAATCTTCCCTCCTTTATCTTATCTGCTATGTTAGCCACTTCTAACCTCTCCTAAGAACCTCATTTTTAATCCGGTCTAACCTAGTGTGACCATACATCCACCTCAACATTCTCATCTCCGCCACTTCCATCTTGCGTAACTGTGTCTTTTTGATGGCCCAACAGTCTGTCCCATACATCATAGCAGGTCGAACTGCAACCCTATAAAATTTTCCCTTTAGTTTAGTTGGGAACCTCTTATCGCACAGAACTCCAGATGCTGCTCTCCACTTACACCATCCAGCCTGAATACGATGTGCGACGTCACTATCAATCTCTCCGTCCCTTTGGACGAACGATCCTAAGTACTTAAACTTAGTTACTTGCGGGACCACATGACCCTCAATGGTGATCTGGGTGCGATCTTCGTAGTTTGTCCCGCTGAAATCGCAGTGCATGTACTCCGTCTTAGAGCGACTAATCCATAAACCTTTTCCCTCCAATGCTAATCGCCATCCTTCTAACCTCATATTCAAACTTTGCTTAGTTTCCGCGATTAATACAATGTCGTCAGCAAAAAGCATGCACCACGGTAGTGTCTCCTGAATGGACTTAGACACCTCGTCTAGGATAACCGCAAAAAGAAACGGGCTCAACGTGGACCCTTGGTGGAGCCCTACCTCCACGGGAAAGAAATCAGTATCTCCTACAGGCGCACGAACACTAGTTTCAGTCCTATAATACATATCTCTAGTAATGTCAACATACTTACTCGGGATCCCTCTAGCCTCCAAACTATCCCAAATCAGTTTACGAGGTACACTATCATAGGCCTTTTCCAGATCAATGAATACCATATGGAGGTCTCGTTTCTTCTCCCTATACTTTTCCATCAGGCTCCTTAGTATGTATATCGCTTCTGTAGTTGACCTCCCTGGCATGAAGCCAAATTGATTTACAGTAACATGGGTTTCTCTTCTAATCCTAGTCTCAATAACTCTCTCCCATAATTTCATAGTATGACTCAGCATCTTAATTCCTCTGTAATTCCCACAACATTGTGCGTCTCCTTTGTTCTTATATACAGGCACTACAACACTACTCCTCCACTGATCTGGCATTCTTCCAGATTTAAATATAAGGTTGAAGAAAATAGTTAGCCATTGCACTCCTTCCTCTCCCAAACACTTCCAAGCCTCAATCGGGATGTTGTCCGGGCCAACTGCCTTAGCCTTTCCCATCTTCCTAAGGACTAAGGGCATGTTCTTAATATATGGAGGATTGGATGAGGAGCTGTCAGTTAAGTGTTATACTGATACAAGCTTCCAGACTGATCGTGATGACTCAAGATCACAAACGGGATATGTTTTCATTCTGAATGGTGGGGCTATTACTTGGAAGAGCTTTAAGCAAAGTGTGGTTGCTCAATCCACCTGTGAATCAGAATACATTGCTGCATCGGATGCTGCAAAGGAGGCTTCCTGGATGAAGAAGTTCATTACTGATCTCGATGTTGTGCCTAGCATAAAGAAACCAATCGAGATACTGTGTGACAACATTGGTGCCATTGCTCTTGCAAAGGAACCAAGGTCACATCAGACCGCAAGGCATATACTCAAAAAGTTCCACTATATTAGAGAAATAGTAGAGCGTGGAGACGTCGTGATGAACAAAGTTCATACAGATCTAAATCTGGTTGACCCCTTTACTAAGCCTTTACCTCAAGATAGACATGAGGAGCCATGCTTGAAATATAGGCTTAGAGTTGTTGGACAATGGGCATGATCTGTAATTAGTATTGATGTTTTATTTTGAACTATGACAGTTATGATGAATGTTTATTTGATTTAATGGGTTAAATGCAAACTTAAATATTTATTAACTGTGTTCATTTATTTGTATGTTTAAATCCTTGAATAAGAGTATTCTAAATGTCCGTAGTCGATCAAATTACATGGGAATGAATTTGAATTTGAATGTAAGACTATTGTGAATTGGGATGGTTGTATTCATGAGATGAATAGCTCAAGGGTTTGAGGATCATAATTCACAGATATTATTAGGGAATAATATTGGATGTAACTCGCTTCAAAACGATCTCCATGGATCTGTGTCATGAGATGCTTTGATATTGATATGTTCAATCTGTCCTTTTTCCTAAGGCACATATTAAACTACATTGATCAAGGACTATCTTTGATGTTATCTTACACTATCCTGAAACATGGGTAGCAATAAGGGTAGCGTTGGGAGAAATCCGAGATTAAGTGGGAGTTGTATGACGCTGATAGAATTCTGTACTTCTATAGGATTAGAAGTCTAGACATTCTAGCGCCCTCGTTAATTCAAACCGGTATAAACGTGTGGCCACGCTCGGACTAAGGTAGTTCGTTAGACCATTTTGAATTAGAGACGAGAATAGAGAATAGTTGATCACTATATAAGAATGAATGATCCATGTCTTATGATCAACGGATGTCTATACAGAAGGGACTTATTGATAGAATTATCAGGGCTATAGTATTTGGTTAAGTAAAGCGTTACGTGAACTCAAAGAACTAGTTGACGACTGTAAAGTGTCATACTGGTTTGGGTGCAATGCGATGCAGCTAGGCGTCCAACTCTGTGCACGTTGAATCATTTAATTAAAATCGTCCAAGTGGGAGATTGTTGGACATATGGTATGTCCGATGTAATTAAAAGTCGAGGTCAACGTAAACCCGACCCGGTACGATCCGAAGAGTTACACGTTGGTACACAAATCAGATAAGTTCACGCGTTGGTGGATTATTATTTATAATAATTGTTTTAGTCTTGAGGGACTTAATATTAATAAGATTAATATTAAGGAGTATTAAGATATTTAGCAAGGGGGTTTATTGCAAGTTGTTGTCTTATAAAAGGAGGGTTAAGGAGTAAACCCTAATCACACCTTTTATCAAAACAACCTACCCTTGCCTCCTCTCTAGCTACTTGCGGCCTTCACCTTAAGAAGAAGAAGGGCTGTCGCCGCTTCTTCTTTGGTCGGCGATCAACCACCACAAACCACCACCTTCTTCTTGCAAGTGTTGCTCCCTGGTCGGTTCGTGCACGGTGTGAACTTTCTACTAGCGAGGATTCGTTGTAACCCGCGTGTTACAATTCCGGTGTAGTCGTCAAAGGTTGATTACTAAACCCCTATGGTTGTTTTATTATTTATTTGTTTATACGCGTTTAACTGAGATCCTGATTGGGAATATTTTATTAATCGGATTAATAAAATTAATTAACAATTTATATATATAAATCGGCTATTATATATATTGTATATATATTCCGTTTTCGTCAAATATATAAACCGCTTCCGCTGTGTATACGATACCATGATTCCCAACACATTGAACGTCTTCAGCATGGATAATTTTGTTTAATTGTTTTGAAAAGAAACTGATATGCTTCTATAACTTCATTAATACGAAACAGCTGGTGGACAAGAGTGCTAATTTTAAACAGATGGGCATAAAACAACTGGATCAGAACTACTGGGTATAAATGAACTACTGGTGTACCCAAACTGCTAGTTAACCAGCCAAACTGCTGGTCTGGACCAACAGTTTGCTGATGTCAACACAACCGACACTGGCCTCATCATCCGATCAGATTCATTGCTGGTAACCCAAATTGTTGGTCTAGATCAGATGTTTGTTGATGTCAGCACACCTGACAATGACATCATCATCTGACCTGATCCATGAACCTGCACTACTTGACCTGAATCATTACGCCTCATACGCCCACACCACGAATGTGCGAGTTACCCTTCACAGACCGACTAGTGTGGGGTTCTAGGAAACAATAAGGAAAGAGGGTTTCAACTGTATAAACCACTCCGCTTTTCATTCCTCCTCCAATGTGGGACAACTTCCCGAATTCCACTTTTTCCGTCCTCCATTTTCAACTTTCATTTTGTACGAACCCAATTTTCAAGCATTCATATCTCATTCATCATAGCTCCGATTTGGACATGATTTGGTTCGTTGTAAAGCCTTGAAACATAAAACATAAACTCAAAAAACTATTACTTATACTAACCAAGGTATAAATATATTTGAGCAAATATTAGGAAAAACACATATTTATACACTTTTTCAAATAGTACGCACCCTATGTTCTCCCTTCATACGCTTCGCAAGATAACAATCATTTGTATATCAAACTTCCACTACATATACTTATGAAAATTACATAGTCATACATATGTACTAAAAGAGTTGCATTATAATTGAATTACTTCTATGTGATAACGACATTACATCTATGTAATAACATAACATATATGCTATAAAAGGTTGACTTACATATACGTAAAATCTAAAAATTTTACTTTTGTGTTAAATATTTGAATTTATTACATAACTTCAAAACCTCAAACACTAGAAAATGTAAATAACAAATACATTTTTTTTTCAATGAGCAATCCTCAGTATGATGATAACCACAAACACCACAAATACGTAAGCAAAACCAGCCATGTATGTGAATCTAAAACAAAATGATTGAATGGAAATTCATTTGAGGAAAGTGATGGAATTACAAGAAGTTTTTGGAATTCGCGTGGTTTTCTTTTAATGTTGAAAATGATAGGGAGTGTGAATATTAAAGAAATCGTAGAATCGGGGATGATTGGTTTATCAATTGATGAATTGTGACCCCCCCCCCCCCAAAAAAAAAAAAAAAAACATGTGATGATTTAAGGATTTCAAATGATGGAGGATAGATAGATAGATAACTAACATTCCCTATCATTTTCAACATTAAAAGAAAACGAAGACGGGGAAAAGGAATGGCAACATCGTCAATCTCATCAGGGTGACTACAATACTAGTGAAGCAACCACAACCTTTTATGTTTCAAACCTTCCGAGTCACTGCTCACTCGGAATGCTTTGGAAGGAGTTTCGGAACTGTGGGAGAATGACTGACGCGTATTTACCACGTCGGAAGGATAAGTCTGGGAAGTATTTCGCTTTCATCAGATTCCCTGAGGTTAAAAGTAACGAAGGTATGGTTAAAGCCCTATCAAATGTCTGTACTAGAGATTGGAGAGTTAATGCAAACGTCGCCAAGTTCAGTAAAGAAGAAAGACTCGATGGTAGGCCACATAGACCTGACCGCCAACTCTCTCATCAACAGCCTGGCCTACCCAGAAATGAAGGAATGAGGAACAAGGATAGCATGGAGAATACGAAGGGGCCGTCTGACGCTCAGGGATATGGTGTTTGGGGGAGGAATCATCACGGAAATGAAGGAGAATACAACGAAAATGCTCCAAGCTATGGGGATGATGAGATTATGGTACTAATCCATGGGAAATACTATCGTGCCCAACAATTTTTATCTAAAATTTCCCTCATGGCCAGGGCTAAAGATGATACAAGGTTGTGTAGATTATATGATTTTATCCAATCGATTGAAGACTTAAGGATTGGTTTAAAATACATCTCTGGTTTGTCTGTCATGTTAACTTTCATTTCCTCGGCCTCGGCCAATTCGTTCCTCAATGACAAGAAAGATGTTTGGGGAGAATGGTTTTTGATGGAGGAAAAATGGGACGGTCAGACATTTCCATTTGAAAGAGTAGCGTCGATAGAAATACAAGGGGTGCTGGAGAAACTGTGGGATAATGAGGTGTTTGATACGATTGGTGAAAGATTCGATAAACTTGTTTCGAAATTGTCTGCTTCCATTCGAGATGGAAACCTTGCGGTTGAAACTGTGGCTGTGTTGATTAATCATGGGAGACGAATCTCTAGCAAGGTGCAACTCCAATGGATACATGAAGTTCACGAAATTTGGGTTGAAGAGGTTGATGAATTATGGTGTCCGGATTTTGTTATGGAAGGTACCGGTCCTGCAAAACTATCCAAAGTAAGTCCAAACAATCCCAGTCGATCAGGTGATCATCCGGCACCGGAAGTTTCATTGGCACACAATGACATTGTGGTTGATCAGCCGGAAGACGGTGAAATTCTGGCTGAGGATGGTGGTGGAGAGGTACCGTGTAACACCCCATGGTACTAAATGAAAATTTAATAATATTAATCAATTTACGATTCATCGAGGTGTCACGTATGAATGATTGTTCAATAGCTCATGGTACTAAATGAAAATTTAATAATATTAATCAATTTACGATTCATCTTACAAGTAAAGATTACAAAAGTTGATTAATATAAACTAGGTCCAAAGCTCCTATGTGTTCCAAGACTTGTGCAGCTTCCAATAGCAAATAAACCTGAAACATGTTAAGTTGGAAAGATGGGGGGTCAACTATAAATAGTTGGTGAGAATACATAGGTTTTGCATATAGTTGAAAACAATATGTTGTATAGCAATCATAGTTGAAGTATAATAATGAGTAATGATAGAATATGAGTCCGACATGTAACAATGCGTCTTTTGTACAATCAAACCTTGTGTCGACTGAGACCTAACTCGCAAGTTAGTAAAAGTGTAACTGTTATCGATCATCCCTGAATTTATGCGGGGGGATGGGTTTGTCAGACCTATAGCGCTATAATCTAAACAGGCGGCTTGATCAATGTTAATGATTGTACTGTGTCTTTTTGTTACAGTCAAATGATAAAATGAGTAAATGATAGTGTATAAAATGTTTATAATTGAATCATAAGTTTCAACAATGTAAGAATGAGTAAATGATAGTATATAAAATGTTTAAACATGTTTCACCCCAAAATGTAAAACAGAAAAAGGGGCTATGTAAACTCACCTTAGGTGCATAATGAGTTCGTGCGTTTTATTGAGCGTGCAAACACTTAGTAATAATGCCTTGGAAAACTCGAAACTAGCTAGAGGAGATAATGACAGATGAAAACTTTAGTATATGGGAGATGGGATAATAATGTTTTTTTTTTTTTTGAATGGTGTAAAGAGTTGAATGGTAGGCTAGTGTATTTATAGTGTAAAATTTGGAGTTGTAATTAGGGACTACTTTGACTAGGCTAGAATTTAGGAACAACTTTGACTTGAATAGAAGACCATATTTACTAACACTTTGACTTGACTAGGAGACCATATTTACTAACACTTTGACTTGACTTGACTAGGAGACTACGTTTGACTTTTCAGGTTTGACTAAGGGACCTTGAAAGGGTTTAAGTTTAATTGGTTTTAATTAACATCACAAAACACCAAATGGTGTAGTGGTTTGTGTGGTGTGGTTAAGGTTTAGCCCGCCAGGGACTCGGGTTCGAATCCTGGCACAGGCAAACATTTTTTTTAACGTTTTTAAATCAGAATTTAATACAATCCAATTTAATATTAATTATACGTCATTATTTAAACAAAAAAATTAACAAAATGGATGGTAAAGATACTGTAAACATGAATCGGATAAATAAACGAGGGAGTTCTATATATATATATATATATATATATATATATATATATATATAAAGAAAACTTGTGTGATGTTACATACCGTCACCTCAGGAAGTCCAAAAGTCCCCTATAGTTGTATCCCAAGGGTCACATGCAGAGGCAGTTACTCCCTAGAATTTGGATAGTCATTTGCATGGGGGAGAGGCTCACGTAGAGTTACAAGACATGGGGACCCATAATTTTTTGAATAAGGTGGCAGAAAGTTCCAAAGGTGATCCCACCTTAATTATTGGGCCTGACTCAATGACTATTGACACTAGCCCATTAATTGAGCCATCTACATGCAAAAGGCCCAAAAGAGAAGTTTGGGACACTGAGGATCTCATCGACCTTAACACACCTCCTGTTAGGCCTAACAATGTTACCCATATCAGTGAGTTATTTACTGAATATATGAGAACCATCGGGGTGGAGTCTACTATGAAAGGGAAGAATCGTAGGAGACCTTCAATCAAATCCAACTCCAACATCCTTTTCCCTGCTTCTTTCCATCCTATTTCTGAGGCGGCCACAAATTCGGAACAAGGTAACCAGGTTGCTGATGAGGAAGCCGCAGCCACTGTCGAAATTGGTAACTCGGTGGGTATCAATTTATCAGGTTCGGAAGAGGAACTAATTGCCTCAATCCAGATGGAAGGTGACACAACCGTGCCTAAATTATGATCATCACTTACAACGTCAGGGGAATTGGGGAGGATCGAAAGATCCTCTCTGTGGGTGAGTTCATTAGAAGAGAAAAACAAAATTCTTAGCTATTCAAGAAACAATGTTGCAAGATGGGTCGAGAATACAAGTTAGAAACCTATGGGGAACAAGAAATATGTATTATGACTGGGTAAATGCTGATGGAAGGTCTGGTGGCATGCTCTGTGTTTGGGACCTGAGTTTCATCTCAAAAATTGCCATCGTGAGGAGTCGCAAATATATGGTTATTGCTAGTAAGTTGATTCAATAAGATATTCTCATTAATTTGGTAAATGTATATGCTCCTCAGTCCTGAATATGAAGAAAGACTTGTGGAAAGATATTTCTGACCTCACAGCCTCTATAGAGGGCTGGTGGGTTCTGATGGGGGATTTCAATACGGTCCGTTGTTTGGAGGAAAGGTGGAATTGTGAGTTCAACCCGAGCTGTGCAGAAGCGTTTAATAACTTTATTGAAGACAGTGGTCTCCGGGAGTACTCAATGGGAAGTAGAAAATATACTCGGGTTTCAGGAGCAGGAGATAAATTCAGCAAAATTGTTTGATTCCTGGTATGTTCCAACTTCTAGAACAGATGGCCTGACGCTTTGGTGATGGCTCTCCCGAGAATTGATTCGGACCACAGTCCTTTGCTATTGTCGTTTTCTTCTGCAAACTTCGGTCTTGTCCCTTTTCGTTTTTACAACTCCTGCATTGGGAAGGCCGGCTTCGATGACGTGGTTCTAAATGCTATCCAGCAGCTTCAGCCGGGTTCTTTGGCTTCTGATATTCTCTTGGCAAACAAGCTAAAGTGCGCTAAAGAGGCGATCAGGGCATGGTCCAACTTATACCGGGATACGATGAATGTGGTGAAACGAAATTTGGAAAAAAAAGATCAATACTTTGGATGGGCATATGGAGGAAAATCAACTTTTGGATGACGAAAAATTACAGTGTATCAAAAGTAAAAAGAATCTGGCAGAAATTCAAGCGGAAATTGCGCAAGACATAAAGCAAAAAGCAAGAATCAAGTGGCGATTGAAGGCGATGAAAACACGGCGTATTTCCATGGGTGGGTCAATCATAATATCGGCTGTAACAGAATTAATGGGATTCGGATCAATGATGTTTGGATAACAGACCCAACAAGAATTAAAAATGAGGCCCGTTAATTTTTCGCTTTTAAGTTTCGTGAACCTTAGCTCCACATGCCGTCTTTTTTCTGTCCGAACCTCAAGAAAATCTCTTCTCCTGATGCCTTTCAACTTTCTCCCTTGAGTAATTTAAATCGGCTATATGGGATTGTGGTAGCGAAAAAGCCCCGGGGCGGGATGGTTTCAATTGTGGTTTCTTTAAACACTATTGGGATGCGTTGAAAGAAGATGTGATGAGGATGATGGGAAACTTTTTTTGACAATGGGGTGATAAGTCGTGGATGCAGGTCCTCTTTCATTGCGCTTATCACCAAAGGTATTGACTCGGTACCCCTTAATGATTATAGACCAATTAGTCTCATTGGGTGTATATCGAAGATTATTTATAAGGTGTTGGCTAATAGAATCAAAAGGGTGGTGGATTCAGTGGTGTCGGAGTCACATTCCGGTTTTTTGGCAAATAGAAACATTCTTGACGGCCCGCTTATGTTGAATTAAATAATATCATATATGGGTTCGTATGAACAAATCCGAAGCGTTTTTTCTTAAATTAGACATCAAAAAGGCCTATGACTCAATTAGTTTGAATTTTATTGATGCAATGTTCCAATAAATGGACTTCCCGGATAAGTGGAGACTTTGGGTGAGAGGTATTCTCCAATCTTCTAGAGCCTCGGTTTTAATAAATGGGTCGCCAACATGGGAATTTGATTGCTTTAGGGGGGTTCGGCAAGGGGATCCTTTGTCACCCTTCATCTTCATTATTGCCATGGAAGCAATCACGGGTTTGATTGAAAAGGCCAAGGAAATTGGAATTATTAAAAGCATCACGCTCTCTAATAATGGCCCGGTTATGACCCATTTGATGTAGTAGACGACATTATTTTCATGGGTGTGTGGGGTGATTCTAATATCCAAAACGTGATCCGGTTCATGAGATGCTTTTACTTGATTTTGGAAATGAAAATTAATTTCAACAAGACAAACCTTTATGGGATTGGGGTGGGGGAGGATGTGGTAGAAATACTTGCTGACTCCATCCGATGTGATGTTGGGAAATTCCTTGTAAGTACCTTGGTTTGACTATTAGGGCCAACATGAATCTCGTCTGGAATTGGAGCGATGGCGTGGATTGTTTCAAATCAAGACTCTCAAAATGGAAGGCAAGAAATTTGTCGTTTGGAGGACGTGTGACCTTATTGCGGGCTGTTTTGGATAGCCTTCCAATTTATTTTTTCTCACTATACAAGGCGCCAAAGAGTGTCATTGACACTCTTGAGGCGCTCAGACGCAGTTTCTTCTAGGGAGGTGACGAGGAGAAGTCAAAAATAAGTTGGGTTTGTTGGATCGGGTTATCAAACCAACTGAAAAAGGTGGCCTCGGGTTGGGACACCCGGACAAGGGGGCAAGATCCGCTGGCTTAGGGCCCCTTTAGAGATAGGGGCGAGCCAAAGAGAAGTTGATGTCTCTTTTTTAGTTTCTCTCAATAAAGTATTTGTGAATCCATACAACTTTAGTTTTTCCGTTTCTTTGTCCTGAATCGCTCTTTGAATTCTTCGATTTTTTTATTGACTTCATCCGTTTATTCAACTCACAGTCACAGATGAGACAGAAGGACTTCTATAGAATCCCCATCTACATTCACATTCGATTAGTAGGGAAAATTAGATATATCTTTAGCTCGTATATAACTAGTCAATATCTAATATCACATATACATGTCTTTCTTCCACAATGTAAACCAACTCTTCCTTCATCTTCAATTCAATTTGATAAGGATGCGTCTAGCCCTTGACAAGAGTTAACTTATAGCCATTCAATTCCATCGACCTCCCCTCTACTAACCATTTATGAACCCCGCTTTTTATAAAATATCCTTTCCCTTCCCCCTTCTTTATCATTTTTCTCATTATCCTGCAACCTAAATTGATAAGATAATCAATGGATAAATTGATTGGGGCGAATCGTTGCATAGAAATTGATTTTATTTATCTAAGTTCATACAATTTATTATTTATTAATGTTTTCCGCTGGCTGATATGAATATTAGCCTCTTAATGAAGTGGTGGTGGAGGTGGAAAGTAGAAAAGTCTGCACTCTGGGTCAAAGTTATATCGGCTATTCACAATCAAAATGGAGCATGGTCATTTCCATCTTATTAGTGGAGTTTGAAAAACCATTCGAATATAAAGTAGTTAGAGTTCTCAAGTACAAGGTTTGTCTTAACACTATAATCTAAATTTTTTTTAATATATTTCACCTTTACCAAATTTGGGCCCGGATTTTTTAAGTCACCCGGGGTCTATATTTTTTTTAGGGTTTTCGGGGCCGGCCCTGACAAACATACACATCATCAACACTGCGCCGCGATATACTTTTTATCTCCTGTCGTCATTCTAACAACATAATGTAACGCATTATAAAGTTAATTACGAATGTAGTGTTGCGACGTATTTTTATCTCATACGTCTTACATAAATTAAAATTTTTCCTTTTTCTTTTTAGTTTCAGAATACTAATTTTTTCCACAGTTTTTCATATATGGTTTGAGGAGGAGGTTGTTGTTATTATTGTTATTATTATTATTATTATTATTATTATTATTATTATTATTATTATTATTATTATTTTACAGTTTAACTTGTTGAAACACGGCTCTCAACGTGCCTGAACCGTCTCCGAGTGGCCAACCAACACGTGGCGTCTCTAATCCGAGGCTGTACCGTCTCTCTCCAGACATGTCAGAACTCTCTCCCAGACGGTTCACATTTCCCCATGCCGGCTGGCCTTCGGTTCAACCGTCTCAAAAGACGGTTCACATTTCCCCATGCCGTCTGCCCTTCGGTTCAACCGTCTCAAAAGACGGGTCACATTTCCCCGTGCGGCTGGCCTTCGGTTCAACCGTCTCTCAAGACGGGTCACATTTCCCAAGTCCGGTGAGTCCCGATGATAGTCTGACGCTTCGGTTGTCCAGCTCAGCCCTATAAATACCGTTCTCAGTCACAAACTCCGTCCCATTCCCGTCAGACTGTCACCCCACCACCGTCTAAGTCTATCCAACACCCCACCACCACCGTCCACCACCACCATCTAATTCATCCAAATGGCACCGCAACGATGGACCGAAGAACAGGAAATTGCACTGATTGCGTCATGTAACACCCCAACCGACGGCGGAAACATCGGGATGTCACGTATTGATGATTGTTCAGTAGCTCATGGTAAATAATAAATTTCATTATATGATTTAGATAAATTACATACAAATGTTCTACAAGAATTCGTACATCAAATTGAATAAAACTATGCACACATCTTCAAGCATTAATTCAAATCTTCAAGCAAGTAGAACCTGAAACATGTTAAGTTGAAAATATTTTGGGTCAACAAAAGTAGGTGAGAATTACATAGGTTTTGATAATGGAATAAAATTGTTGTGCAATTCATGTGTCATGGCAATCTAGTCCATATGTGAAAACATACTAGAAGTAAATCGAGTGCATAATCAACCCTTGTGACTGTTGTATTGTGGTACATCCCATACGCTCATGGTTCACTCGTTTATATTGCAGTAACAAACACCCACGCTACCTTTGTAGGAGGCACGTATCCGGGTGGGATTGTCAGTCCAATAGATCTATCAATGTATACCGTCGGCTGATAAATGTTTATGCTAGAATTGTGCTTACCCTAGTCATGTTCAAGACATAATGCAACATAGAAAGACACATAGACACATTGATGATTGAATTGCATAAATGATGTTGTAACATGTTTCACCCCAAAAATGGTGATAAATAGAAAAGGGGCTATGTAAAACTCACCTTAGCAAAATGTTATATCTGTTGAAAAATTGAATAGTGGTGTTGCCCAAATGTGTCAAGTATCACCCTATAATAAAGTAATAAATATGTCTAAGTCTATCTAGTCTACAAATGTATATGTTCTAGGGCTTCGAATTGGGGATAAATGCTTGTTTAATTATTATTAAAAATGTTTGATATTTGAGAGAATATTAGTAATTAATTAGACAAAAATCTTTTTTATAAAATTTAAATTTAAGATGGTCACAAGAATGTGTTTTAAAGTATAAAAATAATTTTTATAAAATTATTTTCTTTAAAATAGAATACTAATTCTATTTATAACAAATTGTCAAAATTTAACTTTAATATTTAAAAATATTAAAATTAAAGAATTATTAGTTTAAAATTTATATTTCTGTTCTAAATATTCAGAAATAATTTGTATAAAATTTTGGTGCAAAAATATTAAAAATTGGATTTATTATGATTTAATTATGATTAAAACTAACAAAAATTAATTATGATTTAATTATGATTAAAATCATTTCAGAAAAGTTTATCATTATATAAACTCAGAATAATTTTTGTGGAAATTTATAAATTTGTTTTGATATTTTAATGGAATTTTATAAATATAATAGAATAAACTTGATTTAATTATTATATATATTAAATAAATAATTTTTTGAAAACCAAAAATTGTGAGTGAAACTTTTTCATCAGATTAACTTAAAATATTTTTTTAGAATTAATAAAAGAGTTTTAATAATTTAAAACGAATTTATAAAATATAAGTATTATATATAATTAATTTGATTTGTTTGTTTAAAAAACGAAATAAGGAAAAAACATATGCCACTGCCGGGACTCGAACCCGCGTGGCTCAGGAATATGGCACCAGACACAACCACTTGGTCCAGACAAGTGGTTGTGTTGATTCTTGTTTTATTAAAAATAAATATCATAACAGAAATCATGTTCTTCCCCAATTATAAGCCTTCGAGCCCTAGAATTTGCAATCTAGCAATTCACACAACATTAACCCAATTAATCATGGGGTTAATGTTGTGTATGTTCCGAATAACAAAACCCATCACAATAATCGAACTTACAAAACTGAATTGATTAAGAACGACCGGTCAAGCCCCGAAGTCAAAATACGAGTAGAATTCCAAGAACAGAGGATAATTATGAGAAATTAGAGGTTTAGAAAGATAGATTAGCGAGTTGTGATCATATAGGAATGTCCAATTTATAGTGCTTAGGTCTAGATTGTATAATTGGGATGTTTGACTCGTTTTGAATGTTTGCGAGTATAATTGGTCAAAATTGAAAGGAATTGATGATGATTTCTGGTGTAATTAACGCGTAATGAACGTGTTAGACGTTGGGCGAGATCATATAGTCAATGGTTTCCATGATTAACATCAATTAAAAAGCAAGATTTGTGGGTTTTTGACTGTGCACAGCAGCGCGCATTGCAGCATAAGGAAACGGATTCGTTTATGAAATGTGTTAAATAAATAACGTTCCTAGATCTCATCACTAATGGCAACATGGACTAGTGGTTGTGGTGTGTGTGTGTTAAGTGTGAACCGGCTTGCTGCTCGGGTTCGAAACCCAGCAGAAGCAACCTTCTCTTTTTAAAAAAAAAAAACAGTGAAGGGGAGGAGGGAGTTGGGCCGGGTTTGGTTTCTAGGCTCTTGGTGGGCCGTTTGGGTTGGGCCAGTCCCGGATTGGGCTCAGGTGGGGGGAAAAGAAAGAAGGGATATTGGGTTTTGAGTTTGTTTAAAAATGTTGGTATTATTATTATTATTATTATTATTATTATTATTATTATTATTATTATTATTATTATTATGAATAATTATCATAGTATTAGGGTTTAAAATTCTACAAAATAATTAAATGTAAACAATAGAACTTGTCGTTTTTTATCCAGATTATACATAACGTACTATTATTAACGCGAAATGTTACAGTCTCCCCTACTTTTAGGAACTTCGTCCCGAAGTTAAAGAAAAACACCAGGTTTACAATTGGTCGACTACCGAAACCTTGATAAAATTCCTCACTACCTTAACGTACCTGTAAATTCATGATTACGTTCCGGACCGTAATTACCAATTTACCTTACATTAGGGTTTTGCGTCCTTTTATGACTTTACCGATTGTTGAGCAGGTTCGATAGTCTCCACTAGTCGTTGAGCAGGTGGTAGGGCCTCTCCCGACTGTTGGAAAGACATGATGACCTCTACCAATCGTTAAGTAGGTTGTTTGGTAGTCAACTAATTGTTGTACAAGTAAGCAAGTATGATTATAGATATAGCAATTAGTTCACATTCAAACAAGCATGCACTCAGATGTTATGATAATACTTGAATTTATTACTTGAATTAAAAAGTGTCAATACATAGAATTAAAGAGAAAGTAGGCATCATTCAAATGATGGGGTTTGTTGTTAAGTAGCTGGAGGGTCTCTAGCGGGG
Source organism: Ambrosia x helenae (assembly GCA_030844895.1). Lineage (NCBI taxonomy): Eukaryota > Viridiplantae > Streptophyta > Magnoliopsida > Asterales > Asteraceae > Ambrosia > Ambrosia x helenae. The sequence continues at coordinate 37,961,190 of CM061232.1, forward strand.
TTATTTGGAGCATCAAGAGCGTTTGTAGCAGGGATTCGACAAGCATCCGCAAGATGCCCATACCTTTGACAATTGGTGCACTGTCGGCAGGGAACTTGGGTTGGATGGTGATACTGGCAGGTGTCACACTTAGGTAGCTTCCCGTTGTATTGTTTCTTGTTGGGTGGGGCAGTGGTGTCTATTGCAAAATTCCTGACCTTGCACTTTCCGTTGGTTGAGGCCTCAGTTTTGATATCAACGGCAGGTTGGGGAGTATCCTTTTTCTTTTCCCCTTTACGAGTCAGGGTTCCTGCCTTCACATGGTTATCTGTTAGGGTGGCAGCCAAACGCTTTGCTTCCTCCAAAGTAGCAGGGTTCCTTCCCCACACCGTGTCTTGAATCTGCATCGGTAAGCCACCAATGTATTTTTCGATTGCAATAGGCAAGGGGGTGACCTTGTGGGGTAGCAGTAGGCTAAGTTCGTGAAAACAAGTGTTGTAAGCAAGGTTTTCTCCACTATCTTGAGCAAGATCATGAAACTCATCTTCCAGCTTCTTGATTGCATTACGAGGGCAGAACTCTGCCTTCATAATGTCTTTAGCTTGATCCCAAGTTAAGGCTAGTGCAGCTTCAGCTCCGCGAGTGCGCTTTTCCTCATTCCACCAAGTGAGTGCTCGTTTGTGAAGAACACTCATAGCATAACAGACTTTTAAGTTATCGGGACACTCACTGTTGATGAAAGTATTCTCAATACCCTCAAACCATTGTAGGAGTCCAGTAGCTCCTTCTTCTCCACTGAACTTTGGGGGATTACAGGAATTAAAGTGCTTGAGAGTGCAGGCTGGAAGACCATTCCCATTCCCGTTGTGGTTTCCATTTCCATTCCCGTTGCCGTTACCGTTCCCGTTGCCGTTCAACTGGATGACTCGAGCTAGTAAGTTGGGAACCAGAGTTGCGATTTGCTGCGCCATTTGTTGAGAAATGATTGCAGCCAGTTGGGCATCGACACCATTGTTGTTGTTATTGTTGTTGTGGTTAGTGTCATGGTTATGGTTGTGATTGCTACTCCCTTCATCATGATTTTCACCACTGTTAAGACGAGCGCTGCGACGTGGAGGCATGATCTGTAAGAGACAGAGTGAAATGAATGAGATTATTGACGGGTGGTTCAACGAACACCCTTTAATAGTGTTAAAATGATTATATTATCCACATTTATTTGTGATATTGCTTGGAATTGGGTGACTACGGTTGCTTTGGTTGTAGGTATAATAAGGAGCTAAAAATGACGAAACACGGGCTTTGGGAATGGACCGGAACGCATTGGAACAAGGTGGAAAGGAAGAAAGAAAAAATGAAGATTTCAACAGGCCCACCGTACCCTTACGGCCCTGCCGTAGGGTTACGGTGGCTGCAGACCACAAATGTCCACCGTAGGGCAGCGTTGATTGACCGTCAAGATTCTCAGCTCACCGTACCCTTACGGTGGGACCGTAGGGGTACGGTGGCCCCTGCACATTTTTGTAACTCCCTTCTTTAAAGAGCACTTTATGGTGACTTATCATTACCACTTCCATTGTGAACGTTTCTACTCATCATTGGGGCGATTTTTGGCTGGAATTCTTGATTGGAGACTTATCACAAACATTGGTTTATGCTTTTGATTCATATGAACATTTCTATGGTTGTTATGATGATTCATCAAGTCATGCGAGGCTAAACTTTTGGTGATCATTTTGGGTGAAGGTTTTTCTTAAACTCTTGTGTGTGATTTCTTGAATTTCTAGAATAATAACTTGGTAATTCTCTTTGTTATTATGATGTATGAACAATTGCTTGTAGTGTGTTGATTAATTTACCAATTTTTAGTCTTTATCGTTCGTTCTTGGTGTTGTTAACAACCGAGATATCACGGGAAGGATTGGGGTTGGTTATTGATTAATTGGTCATCGGGAAACAACCTCGCGTTAATCTAATCCGAGTACTTTGTTCCCTTTTATCACAACAATTGCTTTTACATGAGTTATGTCTATGTAACTCTTTCTAGTGGAAATTCACACAAGTGTTTAGAGAAACCGGATCCTTGAATGATCATTGTTCCATAATTTGAAGAAACAAACTCACTTTAATTAAGTAATTAGTTTATAATCTAGTTCAAATCTAAAACAATCAACAACTCTTGATCTTTATTTCTATTTAGTAGATTAATTTTAGTTAATTCGCAAAGTTATTAGTTTACACACATTCCACAAACTCCTTGTGTTCGATACCTTCTTGCCACTATTCCATAGTTGTAATTGGGAAATTTACGTGTACCACGACAAACACGTCAAATTTTGGCGCCGTTGCCGGGGAGTAGTGCGCAACGTGTGTTAAGCTTTTAGTTTTGTTTGTTATTTTCGGGTTTACACGGGTTGTGTTTAGTGTGCAGGTACTTCAAGTGTATGCATACTAGAGGCTCTCACGAGTCATCACCACTTTTGTTTGATCCGGAGATTGAAAGAACATTGAGAAAGAACCGAGTTTTAATTAGAAGAAACAAAGTCATTGATTCACCTACTTCACCGTTCACCCCAAGAAACATAATGCAAGACTCTCACATACCAACAACGGGTCAAACGACCTCGTCATTCATGCCTACTTCCTCACACATTTCACCCAACACCACATTACCTAACTTTTCCACTAGTCCTGAAACACCAAGCCATACCACCCAACCGAGTACCACTCAAGTTGATCCAAACCTTACCTTTAATCCGTCAAATACCATACCACCATTTTCCCATTTTTTCCCAACTACGGGTCAATCATCTTCTACCATCCCACAACCACAAGGACAAGGTTCAACAATTGTCCATACCACATCTACTTATCAACCACCTAACCAATCGGGTTTTTACTATTCATCATTCCAAGGTGGTCAAAATTCGAGATTTCAAAGAGATGTGTATGACGATGGGTATGATGATGAGGAGTTTAGTGGGTACAATGAAGAGGGTTATTATTATGGAGGAGAAGGTGCATATGTGGGTTCTCAAGCTCAAACGGGTCAAATAAGTCAACCACTTTTACCATTTCAAGACCCGGGAAGACTACCGGTTGGTGTGCAACATGTTAGACCGCAAGGATTGCACTTGCAACGTCCCACGCCACTCAATCAAATGCGGCCTCCAAAAATGCAAGCTCAACATCAAAGGCCGAATCACCAACAACAACCACTTATGCATCCAAATCAACATCAACAACAATTTGCACCACAAGGTGCAATGCAAGGACAAATGGGTCAACCAAGAGCGCCATTGCGAGCACCTAGAAGACTCCACCGTGATGTTGTACGGGGAATTGAAGCACATTTTTGGCCTATCATCACTAATAATCCATCACCAATAGTGATTCCGCAAAATGCAAATGGAAGAACTTTTGAAGTTAGAACAACCGCACTCCAAAGTCTACCAAAATTCAAGGGGCTAGCAACGGAAGAGCCTTACTTTCATTTGGAAACTTATGATTCTATTTGCAACACTATTGGGGGTCAAGGATTTACTCCGGATGATGTCAAGTTGGTTCTCTTCCAATTTTCATTGGAAGATAAAGAAAAAATATGGTTTCACACTCTACCATCCGCATCAATTTTCACATGGGCCGATATGCAACAAATCTTTTTGGATGAATTCTATAGTTCGCAAAAGACCAATGATGCAAGGAGGGGGTTGAGAAGCTTTCAACAACAGTCGGGAGAGATGTTCCATGAAGCATTTGAGAGGTTCAACATGATGCTACGAAATTGCCCTCACCATGGTATCCAACTATGGGAATTGTTAAATGCTTTTCATGAAGGTTTGACATCGGAGGATGCACGGGATCTTATGTCTATCACAAATGGTACTTTTGGTACAAATTTTGAACAAGATGATTGGGCATATTTAGAGCAAATGGCGGTGACTTCGAAAAGGAAGGCCCAATCTTCAAGAAGGGAAAGACATGTGATTCAAAGACCACAGGTGCATGCGGTAGAAGGTGGTAATGTGCAGAATACTAATCAATTGTACAATGTTTGCAGCACTTGTCAAGAGATAGGCCACACGGCGGAGGTTTGTGGAGTGGGTGTGCAAGAAACACCAAGTGAAGAAGTGAATGCTATTCAAGGGGGTGGGAGAAATTATGACATGAACTCCAACACCTACCACCCCGGGTTACGAAATCATCCCAATTTTCGATATGGGAATGCTTCTAATCAAGCCAACCCGAATTTTCAAGCTGCTCATGGTAATTATGTGCCTCGTCAACAATACAATCAAGGGAATTATAGAGGCGGATACAATAGTGGCTACCAAGGGCAAGCTCAAACTGGTCAAAGAAATTCGGGTCACGATTCGTCAAGTGGAAATGAAGTCATGGAAATGCTTAAAGCTATGCAACAAGATATGCAAAGGCGAAACCAACTTGATGAAGCACGGATACAAAAGGATGAGGTTCGTGATAAAAGCATTCAAACATTGACAACTCAAATGGGGCAATCAGCAACTGATGTGGCGGAATTGAAGAAGGGTAAAGGAAAGCTTCCTAGTGACACTCAGGTAAATCCGTCACATGGCTCTTCACGAGGTAACAATGTTAATGTTAATCAAGTGAGTGTTTTAAGGAGTGGGAAAGAATTTAAAGCGGATTTGTCACCGGGTTTTGTCGAGGGGGTGGTCGAGGATGTCACGGGTGAGGAAAGTGAAAATGATGAAGTTACACCGGTTTTACAAAAAGAAATAAATGTTAAAAAACCGGAAGTGAGTAAGAGTGAAAAAACTGAAAATGAGCCGAATCAAGTTCCATTTCCATCGGCTCTACTTGACCCGGGTAAGAAAAATTTTATTGCATCAAGAGGTCCCCAAAAAGAAGAAATGTGGGACATGTTTAAACAAGTAAAAATAAATCTTCCTTTACTTGATGCAATAAAACAAGTACCCGCATATGCTAAATTTTTGAAAGAATTGTGTACGCAAAAGAGGCAACAAAAGAAAAAAATGCCTAAGTGGGTAAATGTTACCGGTCAAGTGAGTGCAGTTTTAAATGGGGAGCTTCCTCCTAAGCTTCAAGATCCGGGCACGCCATTAATAAACATTCAAGTTGGTAATTTTCAAATGGCAAAGGCGTTGCTAGATCTTGGAGCCGGGGTGAGTATTTTACCGGGTGGGTTGTATGATCAATATGACTTTGGTCCATTAGCTAGGGTGGAGACAACGGTTGTTTTAGCCGATTTGTCCCATAAGTTACCCCGGGGGATGGTTCAAAATGTCATTGTGAAAATTGATGAATTTTATTACCCGGTTGATTTTTTGGTATTGGATTACTCATCCGCAGATTCAAAACAGCAACAAAATGTCATATTGGGTCGACCATTTTTGAACACCGCCCATGCGGTAATTGATTGTAGATTTGGCACGGTCGACATGACATTTGGAAACCGGAAAATGCGTTTAAATGTTTTTACTAACAATACTAATGATTCCGGTGTTGAAGAATGTTTTATGGCAGATGTCATCGAGGGATGCAATCCATGTGAGTATGAGAAAGATGGGATGGAATTGTGTGCTTGTAATTTTTTTGAACAGGTACATGCTTTTGATTTGGAGAGTGAAGAAGGAAAGCAAGATGTGCTAGCATTGAAGGAGGGTCGACCACCATGGTCCCACCATTTTGATAGTTTGCCGGTGGAAATTGATTCGGGCACTAAACCCTCATTAGAAGTACCACCAAAGTTGGAACTGAAAGACTTGCCAAGCCACTTGAAGTATGCTTTTCTAGGGGATAATGACACATTACCGGTCATTATTGCCTCTAATTTGGAGATGGCTCAAGAACAAGCTTTGTTGGAAGTGTTGAAAGAGAACAAAGGGGCTATTGGGTGGACGATCGCCGATCTCAAAGGAATTAGTCCATCCATTGTGATGCACAAGATTATCACCAATGAAGATGCAAAGCCCACAAGAGAAGCGCAAAGACGGTTGAATCCTAACTTAAGGGAGGTAGTTAAAAAGGAGGTAATTAAGTGGTTAGATGCGGGAATTATTTATCCAATTTCGGATAGCTCTTGGGTAAGTCCTACTCAAGTGGTACCTAAGAAGTCCGGCATTCAAGTAGTCAAAGATGAAAGTGGTGAACAAATAGCCACTCGACCCGTAACCGGGTGGCGAGTGTGTATTGACTACCGCAAATTAAATGCCGCCACTTCTAAGGATCATTTCCCACTTCCTTTTATTGACCAAATTATTGAAAAATTATCGGGTCAAAAATACTATTGTTTTTTAGATGGGTATTCGGGGTACAACCAAATTGCAATCCACCCGGATGACCAACACAAGACCACCTTCACTTGTCCTTATGGTACTTTTGCCTTTAGGCGGATGCCATTTGGCTTGTGTAATGCACCGGCTACTTTTCAACGATGTATGATGAGTATTTTCTCGGACATGGTTGGAGAGTCGCTTGAAGTGTTTATGGATGATTTCTCAATATTTGGCACTAGCTTTGAATCTTGTCTCAACGAGTTACAAAAAGTTTTAAAACGATGTGTTGAGAAAAATTTAGTGCTTAGTTGGGAGAAAAGCCATTTCATGGTGCAAGAGGGAATTGTGTTAGGTCACGTGATTTCGGAGAGAGGTATGGAGGTGGACAAGGCAAAAATTCGGGTTATTTCATCATTGCCACCACCAAAGAATGTGAAAGGGGTAAGGTCATTTTTGGGACATGCGGGTTTTTATAGACGTTTTATTAAAGGTTTTAGTGTCATTACCAAACCTTTATGTAATTTGCTTTTGAAAGATGTTCCATTTGATTTTACTAATGAATGTTTGCAAACTTTCAATGTTTTGAAGGAACACTTGGTCAAGGCTCCTATTTTTCAACCGCCGGATTGGTCAAAGCCATTTGAGATTATGTGTGATGCAAGTGAAACTACAATTGGAGCGGTTTTGGGCCAAAGAGTTGATAAAAAGCCGGTGGTGATTTACTATGCGAGCAAAACTTTATCCGAAGCGCAACTGAATTACACCACAACCGAAAAAGAATTATTAGCGGTGGTGTATGCTTTGGATAAGTTTCGTTCGTATATTTGGGGGAGCAAAGTGGTGGTATACTCGGATCATAGTGCGGTTCGGTACTTGATGGAAAAGAAAGATGCCAAGCCACGTTTGATTCGGTGGGTTCTATTGTTGCAAGAGTTTGATGTGGAAATCCGAGACAAGAAAGGAAGTGAGAATGTAGTGGCGGATCATTTGTCTCGGATTCCGGTGGATAAAAATGATGATTTTGGAGAAATAAATGAGAGGTTTCCCGATGAGCAATTGATGGCGACATCTACTAGTCATGCACCGTGGTTTGCTCATTATGTTAACTATTTAGCCACGGGGGTCATTCCGGATCATTGGACCAAGAAACGAAGACAACAATTTATGGTCCAAGTGAAGCAATACATTTGGGATGAACCGGATCTCTTCAAGGTTGGACCCGATCAAGTGATTAGAAGATGTGTGCCCGAATCGGAAGTGAAAGATATTCTTACACATGCTCATTCATCCGCTTGTGGGGGGCATTTTAGTGGACACAAGACCGGTTACCGGGTTCTATCATGTGGGTTCTATTGACCCACCATATTTAAAGATGCTTGTGAATTTGCCCGGAATTGTGTAAATTGTCAAAGGATGGGAAGTATCTCCAAGAGGGATGAAATGCCTCTACAACCAATCTTGATTGTAGAAATATTCGATGTTTGGGGCATTGACTTCATGGGTCCCTTTCCAAATTCTAATGGGTTTTTGTATATCTTGGTAGCGGTTGATTATGTTTCGAAGTGGATTGAAGCAATTGCTACAAGGACTAATGATCATTCGGTGGTTTGCAAGTTTGTGCAATCCAACATTTTCGCTCGTTTTGGTATTCCTAGAGTGATCATTAGTGATGGTGGGTCACATTTTAAAATTTTCAATTTTGGGAAGTTGTTGAAGAGATATGGAGTGAATCACCGGGTTGCAACGCCATACCATCCGCAAACGAGTGGACAAGTTGAACTGTCCAACCGTCAAATCAAAGAAATTCTCATGAAGACGGTTCGTGTGGATAGGAAAGATTGGTCAAGTAAATTAGATGATGCTTTGTGGGCATACCGTACGGCTTACAAAACTCCGATTGGCACGACACCTTATCGGATGGTGTATGGGAAAGGTTGTCACTTGCCAATGGAGTTGGCGCATCGAGCACATTGGGCGATCACCACGGTAAATGCTAATTATGATGAGGCGGGTCGAGCGAGAAAGTTGCAATTAAGTGAATTGGAAGAGATAAGAGATGAGGCTTATGAAAGTGCATCGGCTTACAAAGACAAGTTGAAGAAAGTTCATTATGCCAAATTGAGAAAAAAGACTTTTGAAGTGGGGCAAAGAGTGTGGTTGTACAATTCGAGATTGAAGATGTTTGCGGGTATGTTGAAAAGTAAATGGATGGGTCCATACATCGTTTGCAGGATTGGTAAATTCGGTGAAGTTGAAATATTAGATGAAAGCACCAATAAGCAACAAACGGTGAATGGACACCGCTTGAAGCCATACTTGGATGGAAGTGACATCAATGCGTTGGAGATGGATAAAGCGGGCTATTTCTTAAGCCCGGTGGAAGAAGTGAAACCATGAGAGGCTAGGTTTGGTAGTGTAAATAGTTAGTGTTCATTTTATTTTTCGTTTGTGTGTGTTCGAAACCCGTGTTTGAAACAAGTGTGGGGACGTTCGGGTCACGAAACGATTCTAGCATTGTGTTGAGGACAACACGGGATTTTCGAGGGGGTAGGGTAATTACTAGTCTTAAAAAAAAAAAAAAAAAAAATTCAGTTCCTACCGTACCCCTACGGTCCCACCGTAAGGGTACGGTGGGTCAAGAATCCAAACGGTGCTAAGGGGCTGCCATATGGTGACCAAAAGAGGGTTTAACCCAACGTAGGGTTACGGTTCTACCGTACCCTTACGGTAAGGTCTGGGCAGCAGCGAGTTTTTATAAAAAAAAATAAATAAATAAAAAATTTGGGGTACATTAAACACAAACCGGCCCATCATCTTCTTTTTCCACCTAACTCTTTTATTCTTCTTCTTCTTTTCCACAACCACACAAGAACACCCATACCTTCTTCACATTAATTCATCCATAAAACCTTCAATTCTTCACCAAATCACTTGATTTTTTAGCCTATTTTGCATAAAATCTTACAAGGAATCCGATTTGTGGGAGAATAGTACAAGAAAAACACGTTTTGGGGCTAAAATTCGAACCCTAAAAATCGCAAGTTTGGGGATTTTTCTTGTTTTCTTGTGTTCTAGCATCTTATAATCCAAGGTATGTATCTTATTTGTTAATTTTGATGCTACATTGTAAGATATTAAGGTTTTTGTTCTTACCTAGTTTATACCCACTTGCTTGTTAATAATGTAGTATGTGAATAGCTTTGTGTGATAATAATGTGGTAGTAGAAGTGTTGTTGAGATGAAAATTGTGAGTTTGGTAATGTTATGATTGTAGAGGCGTCATGCCCAATTTTTGTCAAATCAAAGAAGAAGTGTATGTTCAATAACATCTACTACCATAATAACAAGCAAGTGTGGGGATGTTTTGTCATGTTGGCTAATGTGTTTTGTTTGTTTGCGTTTGGTTTCTTTGTTTGTTTGTGCATTGTATAGGGAAATGGCACGCACGGGTGAAGCCGCTGGGTCAAGTTCATCTGCTGCCAAGGCTAAGGGAAAGCAACCGGCTCAGCAGTACAAACGAAGGAAGTATGTTTCCCACAATACTGAGTCTGATGTAGAGATGGAACAAGCACCAGAGCCACCAAGGTTAGACCCGGCTGATAAGCCGGAATGGAAGACTGGCCCTTTGAACGCAAAACCAAGGATCTGGCAAGCTACTTTATTTCATGATCAACTTAAAAAGTTGTCAGATCGGCCAGGGGCATTTATTTATGAAAGAGAGGTGAGCAGAAAAGACTTTGAACCATTCGGGGTTTTTGATAGATTTAAGGCGCTAGGTTGGGAAGCTGCACTCTATTGCTATGATCAAGAAGAGAGGAGGGTGTATTTGGATGAGGTCGAGGAATGGATGGCAACATTAAGATGTCCGAGATATGATTCACCCTCAAAGATGAAGCTAATCGGTGAAGTAAATGGGATAGAAGTGGAAATGTCTTACGAGACATTGCGCAGGCTTGCAAAGTTTGACAGTTTACCGACGAAAGAATATAAGAACCCGAGCATCGACGAGTTGTTAATTAATCCAGACAAGCATCCACGTTGGATGGACATGTTGAGTGATTTGTTTTTGCCGGGTACTTATCATGGTACCTTATATCGAAAGAATTTGAAGATAGAGCCTAAACTGTTGCTGAATTTTACCATCCTGAATGTATTACCGAGACGTGCTGATAAGGAACAAGTGCGTTTTTCCGAGGTTCCTATCTTATATGCTTTGACGCACGGTGGTCCAAAATTCTCTTTTCGGTACTTGGTCTTGAATCATGTGTGGATATGTAGAAATTCACCGGAGAGGACAATCATTCCATACTGTCGAATAATTACTGGGTTGTTGAAGCAGCAAGGTGCGATCACTGAAGAAGATGAAGGAAGAAAAAGGAAAAAATTCAAACCTATTGATCTAGCAATAATGGGGTCTGGTTGGGTGTATTCTGAGTCCGAAAGATATCATAAATTGAAAAGTGGAGGTCAAAAGTGGAGAATGTTAAAGAAAGATGCACGGGCACTTTTTCCCGGTGAGGAGGATGAAGCCGAGAGTGGAGGTGAAGCGCCACCAAGTGATGATGAAGAGTACGAAGACAATCCGGCGGGAGGACATTCGGATATAGGCCAAGGGAGTTCGAGTGGATACCATGGTGGAGGATTTTATGATTTTATCGAGAGGGCGTATGTTGATGGTTGGGCCTTTGGGGGATCGATGCAGGAGATAATTGAAAGTCAACGCCCCCCAACCTCGGTATTTGACACTTGGTCGGGTTCAGAACGAACATTATTTGATCATCAAACAATGATGGGAGCTAGCATGGAGCGAAGGATGCAACAAGGTTTTGATCGTCAAGAATTATGGAACCGAGGACACGCTTACGCTCAGCAAGTGGAGATTAATCACAGATACATTGATGATCAGAATAGGAGAATGAATGATGATTGGCATGCGGGGAGACCCGTAGTCGCAAATCCACAACCGGTGGATTACGGGTCCATACCGCCGTATGATGGAAGCATCTCCTATCCGACCCCACCAATCCACCATTCTCAATGGGTCAACCCACAGCAGCAACAGCAACCCACAGATCAAGGAGGAAGCAGTGATGGAGCATTCGGCTTTGGCGAATGGAATGATTTGTTTACTTCGGTGTTCAGGCCGCCTCAGCCGCGCTACTACTGATCAGGTCGTGCTTCTTGTACATAGCTTTATCTTTTGTTTGTTTATGTTTGTGTTTTTACCTTTGGGTTTCGGGTGGTTGGGTGGTGTATTGAATCATATTGAATTGTTGATGAGTTCGGGTTGTGGTAGTAGGATGTGTGTTTTTGTTTAAAAAAATGAAAAAATCTAAAAAAAATTACAAAATGAAAAAATCCAAAAAGAAATTTGTGGTTTGAGTATATGAGCGTTTCTTTCCAAAGCCATGCATTGGGACAATGCATCCCAAGTGTGGGGATGGGAGAAAATTTGTGGAGATTTGAAAAAAAAAAAAATATTTGAGGTCAAGTGCAATGTTGTAAAAATTGGAACACCTTGATTTAACCCCCATTAGACACACCGGCAACCCTTAATACCCGTTTCTTTTTCTTGGTGAGGGTTGAAGCCACATATGTAAATAAATAAATTCTTCCTTTGTGAGAGTGGCAACGGGTGGGGGTGCACTAGAACTTGTGCCTGAATACAGCTTGAATCCTTGATTGGGCATGGGTGTAGAAATGATAAGGGCATTAGGTAGCTTCGTCATGTGAGTGCGAGTGTGGGTTTTTGGGGGGGTTGGACCTCATACATTACAAATATGAGCAAGGTAGCGAGAGGGGCGGGGGTTTGGACATTTAGTTGCCCATTTTTGAGCCTTAAAGCCTATTGTTTGATGACCCTTAAACTAGCTCCAAAATTTTACCCAACTTGACCCGGTCTTTTTGTGTTTGGTTTATTCTTATATTAATAGTATTATTGAAGTGTTGAGTTTAGTATGTGTTAGTATGTTTATGTAATTTGTTTGGCAAGAAAAAAAAATAGAAAGATGAAAAAAAAAAGAGAAAGAAAGAAAAAAAAATGAAAAAGAAATGAGAAAAAGAAAAGAAAAGAAAAGAAAGAGCAAGTTAAGTTATGTTATGTGTTTGTATATAGTAGTGTTTCTTTGTTCGCGTGTGTTTGTGTTGCAATAAAAAGACCGGGTAAAGTTTGCGCTACTTATATATATCCTATTCCCTACCTTCACACTTAGCCAAGTTACAACCGTTAAGTCCCTTTGATTTATACTCATGTTCATGTTAGGAGGATGATTGATTTAGGTACAAGCTTATGGTTGTGCAACCACCCGTTTGCCTTTTGTGTGTCTAGCTTATCTTTGCTAGAGCTTACTTGATACCGAGAGGAGAGATATTGTGAGGGGTGTGTTGATTGGGGTGTTGAGGATCGGTTAGTACGAGGATTGCACATTTAACTTGACTTTGAAATGATCGATTATTTGTGGAAAGAAGTTGTAGTAGATTGCTTGGGACAAGCAATGGGTAAGTGTGGGGATGTGACGGGTGGTTCAACGAACACCCTTTAATAGTGTTAAAATGATTATATTATCCACATTTATTTGTGATATTGCTTGGAATTTGGTGACTACGGTTGCTTTGGTTGTAGGTATAATAAGGAGCTAAAAATGACGAAATACGGGCTTTGGGAATGGACCGGAACGCATTGGAACAAGGTGGAAAGGAAGAAAGAAAAAATGAAGATTTCAACAGGCCCACCGTACCCTTACGGCCCTGCCGTAGGGTTACGGTGGCTGCAGACCACAAATGTCCACCGTAGGGCAGCGTTGATTGACCGTCAAGATTCTCAGCTCACCGTACCCTTACGGTGGGACCGTAGGGGTACGGTGGCCCCTGCACATTTTTTTAACTCCATTCTTTAAAGAGCACTTTATGGTGACTTATCATTACCACTTCCATTGTGAACGTTTCTACTCATCATTGGGGCGATTTTTGGCTGGAATTCTTGATTGGAGACTTATCACAAACATTGGTTTATGCTTTTGATTCTTATGAACATTTCTATAGTTGTTATGAAGATTCATCAAGTCATGCGAGGCTAAACTTTTGGTGATCATTTTGGGTGAAGGTTTTTCTTAAACTCTTGTGTGTGATTTCTTGAATTTCTAGAATAATAACTTGGTAATTCTCTTTGTTATTATGATGTATGAACAATTGCTTGTAGTGTGTTGATTAATTTACCAATTTTTAGTCTTTATCGTTCGTTCTTGGTGTTGTTAACAACCGAGATATCACGGGAAGGATTGGGGTTGGTTATTGATTAATTGGTCATCGGGAAACAACCTCGCGTTAATCTAATCCGAGTACTTTGTTCCCTTTTATCACAACAATTGCTTTTACATGAGTTATGTCTATGTAACTCTTTCTAGTGGAAATTCACACAAGTGTTTAGAGAAACCGGATCCTTGAATGAACATTGTTCCATAATTTGAAGAAACAAACTCACTTTAATTAAGTAATTAGTTTATAATCTAGTTCAAATCTAAAACAATCAACAACTCTTGATCTTTATTTCTATTTAGTAGATTAATTTTAGTTAATTCGCAAAGTTATTAGTTTACACACATTCCACAAACTCCCTGTGTTCGATACCTTCTTGCCACTATTCCATAGTTGTAATTGGGAAATTTACGTGTACCACGACAAATGTGTCAAGTATCACCCTATAATAAAGTAATAAATATGTCTAAGTCTATCTAGTCTACAAATGTATATGTTCTAGGGCTTCGAATTGGGGATAAATGCTTGTTTAATTATTATTAAAAATGTTTGATATTTGAGAGAATATTAGTAATTAATTAGACAAAATTTTTTTTATAAAATTTAAATTTAAGATGGTCACAAGAATGTGTATAAGTATAAAAATAATTTTTATAAAATTATTTTGTTTAAAATAGAATACTAATTCTATTTATAACAAATTGTCAAAATTTAACTTTAATATTTAAAAATATTAAAATTAAAGAATTATTAGTTTAAAATTTATATTTCTGTTCTAAATATTTAGAAATAATTTGTATAAAATTTTGGTGCAAAAAATATTAAAAATTGGATTTATTATGATTTAATTATGATTAAAACTAACAAAAATTGATTAAAAATATTAAATAAATGATTTTTCTGAAATAAAAATCATTTCAGAAAAGTTTATCATTATATAAACTCAGAATAATTTTTGTGGAAATTTATAAATTTGTTTTGATATTTTAATGGAATTTTATAAATATAATAGAATAAACTTGATTTAATTATTATATATATTAAATAAATAAATTTTGGAAAACCAAAAATTGTGAGTGAAACTTTTTCATCAGATTAACATAAAATATTTTTTTAGAATTAATAAAAGAGTTTTAATAATTTAAAACGAATTTATAAAATATAAGTATTATATATAATTAATTTGATTTGTTTGTTTAAAAAACGAAATAAGGAAAAAACATATGCCACTGCCAGGACTCGAACCCGCGTGGCTCAGGAAGATGGCACCAGACACAACCACTTGGTCCAGACAAGTGGTTGTGTTGATTCTTGTTTTATTAAAAATAAATATCATAACAGAAATCATGTTCTTCCCCAATTATAAGCCTTCGAGCCCTAGAATTTGCAATCAAGCAATTCACACAACATTAACCCAATTAATCATGGGGTTAATGTTGTGTATGTTCCGAATAACAAAACCCATCACAATAATCGAACTTACAAAACTGAATTGATTAAGAACGACCGGTCAAGCCCCGAAGTTAAAATACGAGTAGAATTCCAAGAACAGAGGATAATTATGAGAAATTAGAGGTTTAGAAAGATAGATTAGCGAGTTGTGATCATATAGGAATGTCCAATTTATAGTGCTTAGGTCTAGATTGTATAATTGGGATGTTTGACTCGTTTTGAATGTTTGCGAGTATAATTGGTCAAAATTGAAAGGAATTGATGATGATTTCTGGTGTAATTAACGCGTAATGAACGTGTTAGACGTTGGGCGAGATCATATAGTCAATGGTTTCCATGATTAACATCAATTAAAAAACAAGATTTGTGGGTTTTTGACTGTGCACAGCAGCGCGCATTGCAGCATAAGGAAACAGATTCGTTTATGAAATGTGTTAAATAAATAACGTTCCTAGATCTCATCACTAATGGCAACATGGACTAGTGGTTGTGGTGTGTGTGTGTTAAGTGTGAACCGGCTTGCTGCTCGGGTTCGAAACCCAGCAGAAGCAACCTTCTCTTTTTTTTAAAAAAAAAAAAACAGTGAAGGGGAGGAGGGAGTTGGGCCGGGTTTGGTTTCTAGGCTCTTGGTGGGCGTTTGGGTTGGGCCAGTCCCGGATTGGGCTCAGGTGGGGGGAAAAGAAAGAAGGGATATTGGGTTTTGAGTTTGTTTAAAAATGTTGGTATTATTATTATTATTATTATTATTATTATTATTATTATTATTATTATTATTATTATTATTATTATATTATGAATAATTATAATAGTATTAGGGTTTAAAATGCTACAAAATTATTAAATGTAAACAATAGAACTTGTCGTTTTTTATCCAGATTATACGTAACGTACTATTATTAACGCGAAATGTTACAGGCGTCATGTCGAAGAAAGCACCCACCAAAACAACAAATGGTTCCGTATTTTGCACGAGTACAATCGGCTGGTTGGAGGGTCAGACCGAACAACCGAGTCCCTTAGCCGGAAGTTGACCTATTTGACCACGAAATGTCAAATCTTCAACGGGTACCACAACCGGACACTTCAGGAGGTACCCTCTAACATGCCCGAAGACGTGTCAATTAGACACTCAAAAAGACAGTATAAAAATAGGGAGCGCAAAGAATTTAAACATGTGTCTGCTTGGCAAATGATGAGGGATCGTCTTAATTAATTTGTAGTTTATTAAACTTTTGTAGTAATCGAAGTATTTATTTTTATTAATGCAATGAATGTTTAAATTTTGTTTTTTATATTAAAGTAAATATTTCATTAAACAAACTATATTATTACAACAACAATAAACAAACTATACTATTACAATAACAATAAACAAACTATACTATTACAACAAACTTCCTAAATTTACTTCCAAAGAACTAAGAACTTTGTTTGAAGTAATCGAAGTGTCTAACCAACTATTGAAGACTACATCCTAGTGTTAGATGTTTTGTCCTCCACAGCGGTGGTAGTAGCAATGGTCTACATAGACGTTGTGTTGAATGGTGTATGTGCTCTACACAGACAAGTCCGGGACGTTTCCTCGTTTTATGTAACAATAGTTCTCAGTGTGCACACGTCGAACATCGAGACATAAATTCGGGAAGCGAACGAATTTGCCTCAAATGTAGACCACCACATCATCGATCCATTCTACACGGGTTAAACCACGCGCAGATGGAACAACAATCCAAGTAGCCGTACGCAGATGAAACAACAATCCAAGTAATCGGACAATATTTTCGTAAGCCGGTAGGCTTCGACTGGGAAAGCAAAAAACGTCATTGGTTTGGAAGATGAAAGCTTTGAGGAGAGTGGTGGGTGCAAATTTCGTTAAGTGAATTGGGGTATTTATATACACTCGTGAGACGGTTCAGACAGTTCAGACGGTAGCACAAAACGGCTTAAGACGACTTGGGGGTTGTGACCCGTCTTTTGAGACGGTTGAACCGAAGGGCAGCCGGCATGGGGAAATGTGAACCGTCTTTTGAGACGGTTGAACCGAAGGCAGCCGGCATGGAGAAATGTGAACCGTCTGGGAGAGAGTTCTGACCCGTCTGGAGAGAGACGGTACAGCCTCGGGATTAGAGACGCCACGTGTTGGTTGGCCATTGGATCTAAAACCAAAAGATCTCGGAGACGGTTCAGGCACGTTGGGAGCCGTGTCCCGTCTCTCCAAAGAAGGGGGAAAAGGCTATTTATGCAAAACGCCCGGTCAACAGGCTATTTTGGTCATTTTCCCTTATTTTTATACTAGTAGAATGGATAAACAGTTGATGAATGCAGGTTTGCTTAGGTCCTCCATGTCACACTTCACATGCTTGCATGTGATTTGAACTTTGTCGTCTCTTCATATGGTACTTATGTCGGGATGTGTATCGGAGTTTTGCAGTAAAACTTAATAATTATTTCTTTACAAAACAATGTTACAATGCTATGTTTTGTTAGTTTTATTTTTCATGGTGATTAAACTTTATTTAAATAAATATATCTTCTTAATAATTCATTAAAATCAACAACATTTGTAAGAGGTGGGTAAACGGGCTACAAGTTACGCCGCTACTCCAATTTAAATAGAAAAACCTATTCTATTAAAAATAAAACTTAGGTTGGTTCCCAAAAATACAGTAATTGGAGTTAGAATTTTTATATACCATACAACAACATAACACAAACCTAATATAAAATTTGTGGCCTCTAGTTTAGTCTAAACGGGTGTGGCTCAGTTTATCGCTAAACTCAACAATCACCTTAGGTGAACATATCATTTTTGGATGCGATTATTGACCTGACCCATTAAACTTGTCGATTTTAAGAAAAAAAAATTAATGTGTTCAGTTCATGTCATAATATAAATTGATTGAGCACTTTATATTACAATATTTAAAGGATCATGCGATTATTGACTTGATCCGTTTCATTTCTCATGTTTAGTAGATTAAACTCATTTGTATTTAATTCTTACACTTTAAAAGATAAACTATAGTTTTTCAAATTTTATAGTTTAAATTGAATTATTTTTATATATCTCTGCAAAATATAAAACTTTTAAATATTAATTTAAAACCTTAATCCAAACCAAATGTCGCTAGAAACAACCATAACAAGGTGTGATTGAGGTGGTGGTCTTGAAGGTGTGACTTTTTTTTAATGAGTGGTTTTAACCTATTCTGCTCTTGATGAAGATATAATTCATAGTTTGAACATGATTAGTGAATGGCCTAAACATGATTAATGAATTATCTGAACACATTGTATTTTTTTCCTGTATGACCAAAAAGCCCCAAAAAGTAGTTTGTTTTTTTCGTTTTTTTTGTATAGAACTATGGTACTCGTTGGAAAGATAATAAAACATTTGATAGTTTATTGTAATTTTTTTTAATCTCGTATATAAAAGTTATTAACGTTTTAAAATTGTGAGGGAAACATGTGGAAAAAAAGAGTTTTGGATGAAAATAAAGAGGATGATGCTACGTGGCACACATAAGCGGGAGGATGGCCTCTTTGAGTGCCAAGTAAGATTTCATGCTTTGGAATATTAAAATAGATAGAACTGATTTGGTGGGGACATATGTCACTTGGTAAGACCATCCTCACTCTTAAATTCCCGTCAAAAATTTTAGGTTATAAATAACCTATTATTTATTAATTTATAATATTTATCTTTATCTTTACAATATAATAAATAAATATCTTATGACTATCTCATTTTTTTCTCAAATGAAATAATGCTATTAAATCATAATTTCACGTTTACCTCTTATTTAAAATTTATTTTCTTAACTAATTCTTTTTATATTTTCGCTTATTAAAAATCATTTAATATTGTATTGATCGAACCTCATGTAATATTAAATTTCTAACAATAAATAATAAATGAAAAAACAAAAAAAAACAATGTTATAACCTGTTTGATACACAAGTTTCTAATGAATTTTTTATACTAAATGAAACTGTAAATGAAAGTTATGTTTTCATCCATAGTATAATAGGTTCAGAGCAGTCTTCGAGAATCTCTGAAACGTTTTGGGCCTAGGGCGACCAAAAAAATTTGGCCCCTTATAAAATTCAAATTTTAACTTTCAATTTTCAAAAATGAGTAATTCAAATTTTAACTTTTAATTATCAACATCAATACCTAGAATATATATTATATTAAAAAATAAATAAAAGTTGGTCATCTTGGTCAAATTACAATGTTATACAAAAATTAGATGCATGAAGTGCTATTTGAATTCAAGTTCTCTATCTTGAAATATAATTCACTAAGCAATTCATCTATCTTGGTTTTGTTCTCATTTCCAACACCAAAATAATTTAATACATTTTGTAGATAATATATATTTTAAAATTTTAAAATTTTGGGCCTCCTGGGAGTTTGGGCCTTGGGTTGTCGCCCACCCCACCCATGCCCAAACCCGGCCCTAAATAGGTTAAAACCTGTTGGTTTAAAAAAAAAAACACACCTTCAAGACCACCGGCGCAAGCACACCCTACAATGGTTGCTTCTGCCTCTGTTCCTCAATCAAAGGTATATTCTTTCTTTAATATACATTTTAATTCTTATTCACATGATTAAAATTGTTGTTTTCTCATTTTATAGTACATTAATTTCCTTGGTACATCGTAACACACATTTTGTCACTTAATATTATATTTGTCTATCCCGGGAAGCTCCCGGGATATAACCTAGTGTTATGTGTGTGTGTGTATGTGTATATATCTACTATAATATATAAATAAAACCATTTGTGGGATACTTGGCATTCTCTCAGAAATACTCATTCTATTTTTCCCACCTACTTTCTTTACAAGTTTCTTTATTGCTTTTCCTAATTTTTCTCACAAACTCTAACAAAAAAACTTGATCCTCCCTCCTACTAAACCTTTTTATCTCTTCATTATTTCCGAGATCTTCCATTTGACTCGCTTGCTATTTCTCTTTTCCATTCAAATGCTAGCAAACCCTAACTTTATGGTCTTTTTCACCGTTCTAATTCTAAGATACCCAACATTACTAATCATTTTTTCCCTTTTCAAATCTGATATGAAATCATATATCTCTCAGCTAGATACGTAATTTTAATCATTACATTTGTCACTCTTT
The DNA here is from genome assembly GCA_030844895.1 of Ambrosia x helenae. Taxonomy (NCBI): domain Eukaryota; kingdom Viridiplantae; phylum Streptophyta; class Magnoliopsida; order Asterales; family Asteraceae; genus Ambrosia; species Ambrosia x helenae. The sequence goes on from CM061232.1 coordinate 37,981,299, forward strand.
TGTTAATTTTATGTTTTTTTTTTCAACCTGTGTAATACACGGGACTCTAACCTAGTATATATATAGTGGAGAGTTCAAATGAGAAGAAGTTTTTTTGTAAGAAGAAAAAGAAGAAATTTAAACCAATAGAAATCTTCCATTTAATAGTTATATTTAATGTTAAATATATTTTTAAGTTCTTGTAACTCCGATTAAACTAGTTAAATAAATGCAATTATAATTCTTTTTTAAATATATATTTTTAAAGCAAAGATAATTTATAGTGAAGGATAAATTTCGGTATGTAGGATAAACCTAATGATATTTTTGATATGTGTAGGATAAAAGTGTGACAATTTTGATGTGTGTAGGATGAATTTTGATATGTGTAGGACAAGTTTTGATGTGTGTAAGATAAAATATTTTAAAATAATTAATTGAATAATTAATGTGAAATGAGTTAAAGTATTTAATGTTATTTCTTCTTTTTCTTCTCAAATTGAAATTCTTCTCAAAGGATCTTCCCCATATATATATATATATATATATATATATACTAGGTTATAGTCCCGTGGGGACCCACGGTTCACCCGAAAGTAAAATGAAAAAAAAAAGTAGGAAAATAAGAATTGTATTATGGAATTTGTTTTGTTTACTAAATGTTTGATAATGCAATATGTATGAATTTTGATGTTAAATGCAAAATGTCATCTAACAGTTTAATGTAACGAAATGATGGATATATCGAGTAAGTAAAGTTTCGTTTGACAACTGCAAACTACATAGCATACTATCACAATATCACACATCACATCATTTGGGTAATATCTATATTCTAATCATAACTAAGCTTAAGCATAGAACACTTATCATATAGTTGGGGTTTAACAAAATTCAACCAATATCACATATTACATCATTTGGGTAATATCTATATTCTAATCATAACTAAGCTTAAGCATAGAACACTTATCATTTAGTTGGGGCTTAACGAACTTCAACCAATGGTCCATTTTCCTTACTTCAATCAAAATCTTCCAAGTCTTGCTCATTGATAGCTGATTTTTCACCTTCGAAGTTGTTATCATTGTCATCATGATCCTTGGAGTGCAGCTCATTTTCAATAATTTATTAAAACCTCCACCACTGTATTCCATATTTGTATTCTACATAAAATATAGTTGTTGTAAAGATATGGATACGGTGATAAGTAAATCAAGAAACAATCCTTAACCCACTTACTTGAATGGGTAGCTTAAAATTTACATGTTATCTCTCCAATGGTTCAAACCGATTACATAGCTAAAAAACAACTAATAAGAAAATGGGTCAAATGTCACATGGTGTAATATAAATTTCCTATATTTTATTAAAAAATAGACACCAAAATGATCAACCCCAGACCCATTTCAACATGTAGCCAAAAGGACCCATTGTACACACACTTTAGGCAACTTTTGACATGTTACAAAATGCCGCCAAAAAAACGTCATTATTTAAACTGTGTAAATATAGTAATTAACAATTAAAAATCTTAATAAATAAAATCAAAATCAAAATCATAATCAATCATTCAAACCAATGACATTAAAATAATCCGCGTCTGAAATTGCCTTACCCATTATATACAAATTATTATTGACATCTTAAAATTAGCACACTTATTGAAATCAAGATGATGATTATCGTTTAGTGAAAATTGATTAAAGGAAAGTCGTAATATTAAAATGAAAGTCGGTCAACAATGTTAAAATGAAATTCGTAATATTAGTAACATAAATAAATAAGATTAAAAATCTTAATAAGTAACATCAAAATCATAATCAATCATTCAAATAAATGACATTAAAATCATACGCGTCTCAAATTGACTTACCCATTATATACAAATTATTATTGACATCTTTAGTAATCATTATTAGTTGTGATTGAAGTAATATAATTCTTTAACAGAAGTAACATTTTAAAAATTTATATTATCATTTAATTTCGTTGTTAAAATTGGTATGACGATTAAACGATTTTATTATTTGTTAAGGTTTATATAGTATTGCTGTGTCTCGAATAATTCTGCAAAATCGGAAAAAATGTGCCTCGGTTTGACGTGATCGAGTAAGAATATTTATTTATATGTTTGAATTATAAAAAAAATGGAAGGATTGGTAATTGACGTGGATTGGTCAACAACGCTTAAAATTAGCACGATCAAACTCAAAGACATAAAGTAAAAGAATTGACCTCCATCAAATTAACAAAAACGTAAAAAGTTTTTACTCAGACTGGGTCAACAATATTAAAGTTAAGGTTGTAATATTAGTAATAGCATTGAAAATTATCTTGAATACATTATATATTTTAGAAAATTGTTAAATAGATTTAAATTATATTTATTATTAAAAGAATAATAAAATTGTAGGAAAATAAATGTACACTCCTATCTTCGGATTATATTTAAATTATAAACTGTTAAATAGATTTAACATTGTTAAATAGATTTAAATAAATGTTTAAAGGAAAGTCGTATATGTTTAAAAGAATATCGTTTCATCACAATTAATTAAAGGAAAGTCTTTGAATTATAAAAAATGAAAGGATTGGTACTTGATGTGAATTGGTCAACAACGCTTGAAATTAGCACAATCAAACTCAAAGACATGTAGTCAAAGAATTGACCTCCATCAATTTAACAAAAACCTAAAAAGTTTTTACTCAGATTCGGTCAACAATATTAAAATTAAGGTCGTAATATTAGTAATAGCATTGAAAATTATTTTGAATACATTATATATTTTAGGAAACTGCTAAATATATTTAAATTATATTTATTATTAAAAGAATAATAAAAGTGTAGGAAAATAAATGTACATTGTTATCTTCGGATTATATTTAAATTATAAACTGTTAAATAGGATTTAACATTGTTAAATAGATTTAAATAAATGTTTGAAAGAAAGTCGTATATGTTTAAAAGAAATATCGTTTCATGACAATTGATTAAAGGAAAGTTGTAATATAAAAATTAAACTCCGTCAACAATATTAAATATTAAAATGAATTTCGTAATATTAGTAATATCAATAAATAAGATTAAATATATTAATAAATAACAACCAAATCATAACAATCATTCAAATCAATGACATTAAAATCATTTTAAATAACATTAAAATTCTTCATAAATAACATCAAAATCATAATTTAAATTTCAAAATCAATGACATCTTATGATGCAGCATTAGTAACAAACATTTTGTGCTGGATTGAGCACCATTTGAAGACACAATATTCGCCAATTGAAGTATCTTCTGATTGAAACAAATCAGGCTATCCAATCACAGTAAACCTTTACAAAAGCATTATGTATAGAAAATTTAGAATGTGTAACTAATTATAAAATAAGAATATTGTAAACATAAATGTTGAATATGCAAATAACAAACCTAGCGACTTGAGAAACAATTTCTGCACGTAATATTAGTATTAGTATTAGTTAGTATTAGTAATTATTCGTAATTAGTAATATATTCGTAAAAATAGTAATAAAAAAATTTAATTCGGTCAATAAGATATAAATGGGATTAAAATTAAAAATCGTAATATTAGTTTTAGTATTAGTAATATATTCGTAAATTAATTCGGTCAATAATAAATAAATGAGCTTAAAAATCATAATATATAACATTAAATTCGGTCAATTATTATTAATGTCATTAAAACTCATAGTAAATAACATTAAAAAATGAATAAATCATATTAATTGGAGGCAATACCAATAATAATTCATAAAGATAGATTAAACATAATTTCGTATTAATATTAATATAAAAAATGAGATTAAAAAATCGTAATAAATAATATTCAACTCGGTAAATTATTATTAATGTCAATAAATAACAATAATTCTAACATACTAAAAATATATTAAAAATGATTAAATCCTATTAAACATAAATTCGAAAAAAGTAATATAAATAAATGATATTAAAATTTTTAATAAATAACATTATATTCAGTCAATTATTATTAATGTTAACATTGTTATTAATGGTATGGTCAAATTTGTTATTAATATCAATCTATCAATCAATCATACCCAGTATATCCCACGAATAGTAAAAACTATTGGTAGGGTCAGAGGAGGGTGAGATGTAGGTACACCTTACCTCTACCCATAAGGATAGGGAGGCTGCTTCCAGAGAGACCCCCGGCTCAAAAAGAAAGAACAGAAGACATGCAAGCATACAAGTAAAGAGACAAGCACCACAGGGATATTTCGCTATCGGCTAACGGACCAAGTGTAGGAATAAGCTAGTAAGATAGTGCATAAAAAATAATACATTGAACACCATACAAATATGTAAAGAGACGACAACCACATGTAAGTTTCACATTACTTAAGAAAACAGGATAAATAGACACATAAATCAAAATAGGTTTAGAAATCCTATAGTTAAGGTCTCACAATACCCGGTTATGCTACCTAAGTGTCAAATCCTAAAAGTCACTTACTTTAATCCTACTTCTCCACGAACTCCTTTCTTGGACCATGTCCTCAGAGAGGTGCAACTCTATGAAATGGTGTCTAATTCGCTCATCCCAGGTCAATTTAGGTCTGCCCCTATTCCTTCTCCCCTGTACAACGCATGCTTTCACTACTCTAACTGGCGTTGTTGTTCGTCTCCTCTTCACATGTCCAAACCATCTCAATCTCCCTTCCTTTATCTTATCTGATATCCTCGCCACTCCAAACCTCTCTAAAGACCTCGTTTCTAATCCGATCTAGCCTTGTGTGCCCGCATATCCACATAAGCATCCTCATCTCTGCGACCTCCATCTTGCGTGCGTGTGTCTTCTTGATTGCCCAGCACTCTGTCCCATACAACATAGCAGGTCTAACTACGATCCTGTAAAATTTCCCTTTCAATTTATTTGGGAACCGCTTGTCGCACAATACCCCTGTGGCTGCTCTCCACCTACACCACCCGGCTTGTATGCGATGTGTTATGTCACTATCTATATCCCCATCCTTTTGAACAAATGATCCTAAGTACTTAAACCTAGTTACCTGAGGGACAACCTGACCCTGAATAGTGATATGAGTGTCCTCGTCGTCGTTAACCCCACTGAAATCACAATAGAGATACTCCGTCTTTGAGCGACTAATCCTTAAACCCTTTCCCTCTAAAGCTTCTCGCCACTCCTCTAACCTTACATTCAAAATTTGTTTAGTTTCTGAAACTAACACAATATCATCTGCAAAAAGCATGCACCATGGCACTGGCTTCTGAATCGACTTAGACAACTCATCCAAGACTACCGCAAAGAGAAACGGACTCAATGCAGACCCTTGGTGGAGTCCCACCTCCACAGGGAAGGAATCAGTATCTCCTATAGACACCCGGACACTAGTTTCAGTTCCATGGGGGTTGCGTCCCTCTACATCCCTAATAAAAACAAAACTCGTTATTGTAGTAAATCGAAATTTTTTAATTAAGTTTGTTGAATGTTTTAAAAATATGGTCTCAGAGTAAAAGGTGAAAACGAAAATGATTCAATAATTTAGAAAAAGAGTGAGAAATGTGTGGAACGATTTTTATAATTATTGAATGCTTTAAAAATATGGTCTCAGATTGTTTATGAATTTTGCATATTTATGGCATGATTGGTAAACCATTTTAGTAATGATTGATTAATAATTTAATGTCTGAAATGGTTAATTCAAATTTGTTTCCTAAGTTAAGTCTAGACTGGAAAAACTTTTCTAAATTATCAGTTGTTGAGCATTTGTTTGGTACGTTAGTGTATGGCATGTTTGGTGAATCCGGGTAAAAGAGTGACATTGGGTATAATTGGGCTAGTTTAATTGGAATCGGTTTTGCATTTTTTAGATTCAAAGGATGCGCTAAATTTTATTAGTGGTTTTAATTTGTTATTTTTTTGTATTTATATAAACAATTTATTGTGTAGGTTATTAAATATCTTTAATTGAAATTAATAATGTTGACTAAACTTAAATTTAATTTACTATTAATTTACATATGGTGTATATATTAGGTAATTATCAACTTTTTTTCAATAAATTTAAATACATAGGTAATTGTCGCTAGGTTTGTCAACTTTATGCTTACATTTATCCTGAAATATATTTTTGTAAATAGTTTAAATGATTACCGAAAATATTCATTTATTTTTTATACAAACTTTACAAAATAATATAACTAACATCTATATAATAAATTTTCCCCAAAATTTTAATACATAAAAAGCCCTTATATATATATATATATATATATTACACCTTTATCATTAATATTATTCAAATGTGCCTAAGTCTTTATCCTAACTCACAACTTATATACATACATAAATGTATATAAATAATAATAATAATAATAATATGATTCTAAATTCTTTTTTTTTTTCACATACAAGATTTTTTTTTTAAATAAAGCCTTGAGTCAAATAGTCAAAGTCCTAGTCAAAGTCTTAGTCAAACAGTCAAAGTCTTAGTCAAACAGTCAATTCATCATAAAACCTTACTTTATGGTGTTGACCAATTTTAATGGCTAATTGAATCCAAAACTAGTATAAAAACCCACCTATGACCCATTATACTTTACACCTCTAAATCGATTGTTTCAATCCGATTAAACTTTCCCTCATACCTTTCTTCTATAGTCTATTACTTCTACAATTGAAGCTTTGATTATAAGCTCTTGTAATTGGCAACTTTGGGGCTACACATATTCTATTTCTCGAGATTTAATACTTTGCTAAGGTGAGTTTACGTAACCATGTTTATGCAATTCTTTATACTTGCAACATTATACTTAAGCAATTCTACATACATGTCTAGTTGTAATCTTTAATGCCTCATGAATTAGACAACAACAACAGTTTCAACGAGTTTCAACGAGTTTCAACATTACATAATCATTAGCTATGGCCAAGCCGGCGATACTCAATAATAGATCTATTGGATTGACAATCCCACCCGGATACGTGTACCTCCTACATAGGTAGCGTGGGTGATTGTTATCGTTCCAACATATTATTAAGGTGAACCGTGGATGACGGATGGACCTAAACTAGTCGGAGGTTTGATTATGTCGATTCAACATATTATGTTTATTCATGTAGACTTAAACTTACGATAGACATATGAATTGCTAAACTTTTATACTTAAACTATTTGCTTGACATGGCTTATGTATTCTCACCAACTTCTAGTTGACCCCCCCCCCCCCCCATTTTTACAACTCAACAGGAAATAATGATGATTGAAGTTTAGAGAGTTAGCATGAGGAGACAATTTGAAGTTTATGCTTTGTTTGGCTTTTTGATGTATTAGAATTCCATTCAAGACTTGTTATGTATTTTCAATTTTGGATATTTTACTTTAAATAAATTTCAATTAAAATTATTCACCATGAGCTACTGAACAATCATTCATACGTGACATCCCGATGTTTCCGCCATCGGTTGGGGTGTTACAGATTGGTATCAGAGCCAGGTTATAGGGAATTAGGTTATTAGAAAAAAAAATAATCTAGTCTATAACCATAGGAATATAACCAGTATTTGCTCCTTTTACTTGCTATTCTCTATCTCACTCCTACTTCTTATCCCTACTTCAACCCCTACAAGAAGATTGCTCTCCATCACAAGATCTACTCTTAGACTAATAGGACAATCCTCAGGTTTAGCCTGAACCACCTTGAGATCTCGTCGAAGTTCTAGATTTTAATAACGAACACGTGCAATCTGGAAGGGTGAACGCCTGTATTCTGAGTTTTCTGTCTAGGACTGGCATTGCGCATATATCCCAATCAGACGAGGGACCCGGATGCCTACCTGGGAATTCTCGGGATGAGTGTTCACTTATAGGCTAAAGCATGTCTTCACTATGTTATTAGAATCTAGAAGTTTTGATAAGTCAACGTTTTCGTTTATTCGTTTTAATTAATGAATAAATGATTACACTCACCTTCCTTAAACTAAGCTCAAAAATCTCTAAATTTTACAGCTTAAATCAATCTCATTTCATAACCATCCATGGATTTCACAATCACACTTCACCTTACCATCTTAGCCACTTTTTAAATATTCAACACCCTACCCAAATCATATAATCTCCATACTATAAAATAAACTCTTTATCAACTATCTTCACATTCACTATCTCTCACAACTTTGATTCTGCTTCAAGAATTTTTCATAATCCTCTCAAGAACTAAATTCATATCCTTCACCTTCTCACACATGAGCTAGTTACCCATGATAACCAAACTATTGAAACTTGATTGTGTGTTGCATCAAACATAATCCTTAGTTATACATGAGGATTCGACTATTTGCCTTATTTGAACATTTGAAACTAGAATTCATGGAATATAAACTATTTACTATAGACACACCTAGAGTCATTAACCTTGTCTAGGGCAACTCTATTACAACTAGTATGCTATACTTGATACTTGATTGCTTACATGTACATATTATCAATTTGCAATTCATGTGTGTAATAATTGGTACACTTAATCAAACAATTGATAGAGGATGAAGTACTTGCTCAACAGTTAGTAGAGTACAAAATAACCTACTCAACGATTGGTAGAGGTCATCATGCCTGCTCAACAGTCGGTAGAGGCCCTACAACCTGCTCAACGACTGGTAGAGGCTATCATACCTGCTCAACAATCGGTAGAGGTTCCTACTCACTGACTGGTAGAAGTCTTTTTCCTTCTCAACAGTTGGACTCATTTTTGGATACATGGTTAATCATATTATTTTACATGTGTGTCTAGAGTTATAGAAGGACACAAAACCCTAATGTAAGGTAAATTGGTGATTGCGGTCCGGAACGTAATCATGAATTTTGTGAGCGAAAGATTTTAGCTAAAACAGGATAATATGATCATACAAGTCACAAAACCAGGTGCGGAAACCCTAGTTCTGAACAAAATGATAAAACTCTAATCAAAACACAATCAAGATCATTTTCAATATCTTTTCATAGATTAACTTTGTCAAATATTCAATTACAATCACACATACGTTAATCTAGATCAATTACAGACTTTCACAAAATCACCTGGAACCTGACCTGAACACATACACAACTAACAACTCTATTACATACTCAAAAACACAAAACCTATTTATAGATACTGCACGTTCGCCCCTTGCCACTGGTCGAATGTGGATCTTTTCCACATTCGCCCATTACCAATGGTCGAATGTATCTTCTGATCAGTTCCAGTCCACCTTCGTCCGTCAACATTCTACCTTCGCCCCTTTTATCTACCTTCGCCCCTTTCTAACAAAAACTTAACATATGTTATTTATGTTTATCCAATCATTAGTCGCAAAACGCATCAACAAACTCCCCCTCGACTATTGATTGGATAGTTTTCTCTGTTGGTCCATCGTTTTGTTCATCAACTTGATTCTGAGTTGTTTCTTCTGCTCAGTAGTCATTGGAGGCTCATATATTCTCTTCACTGGTTTAGACACATTCGCTATCTTCACTGTCTTACCAAGCTTGTTTTCCAAATTGCTCCCGCATTGATGTCATAAGCAAAACAAACTCCAACCACTTGAGTATACTTTCTTGCTTGAGCAAAGTCTTTAGGTTCATAGTAAATCGGATTGTAGAAAAGCATGATGATGTCTTCAAACGTGCAATTAATCAACCACATAGGATCAAATACATGAACATGCTTGTATTTATCCTTTCCATCTCTCAACACAATCACCGCTTCAGCCTTTCTCCAATCATAATACCAGAAGATAAAATCAGCACTGAAATGTTGTGGCATAGGCATCAAAGGTATCTTTCTCATCACTTCAGGTGCTTTGTAGATCAAAGTAACTCGTTTCATATTGGTTTGAGGATCAATATCCCTATGAACTTTTCTTCGGGGATATTGAGGCTGGAATCTTTTCCATCTTGTTCGACTTTCCCAAACCAATTTATCTGCGCACCAACCAACATGCGAGCCATTCACTTCTGCACCTGACATTGGGAATCTACATAAATCTCTGACCGCCCAGTACGGTAGAGTAAGCAAATCACAGAATCTATTGAAGTACAAGATTCCTGTTTCCCATTTTGCAGCTATGCATTTCAACCTGCCCAAGTATGTCCACCCGAGAGCTCTGCCTTTGAACTTGGCATTGTGGAATCTATAAAAGTTACCTTGAGCTTCAGGCTTTGGTCGGTTCTCATCCATTTCCCTCAATTTCCTCAAATAACTCTTCAACTCATCAGACTGATTTGAAGGTCCTTGATTATCAGCACCAAATACCTTCTCTACAAACTCTGCACTCCTCTGCTGAGCTTTCTGCTTTGCTGAATTATTTGGTACTTCAGTAAAATCAGGAAATACTTCATTTTCATCCGTTTGTCTGAAGTACTGAGGAAACTCTTCATGAGTTATATCTTCCATCTCCACTTCATTGTTCTCAGGAGTCTGCATATCATCTGAGTGACTTCCAATATCCTTTTCAGGAATATCTGGAATCGACTCGTCCACCATAAACTCCTCAAAAGTCTTTCCTACCCTCTGTGCAAGACCCTCTAGAATTTCCTTTGCCACAGATGCAGGTAATTCTCCTTCCTCAAGATCAGGATCTTCATATTCCAATTCATATCGCATATCATCAGTTTGGAATATTTCAGTAAAGCATCCTGTGAACTCAATGGTCCATTCTCTCTTCTCCAACATATCTTTGTACAACTGTTTAGCATCATCAGATAAAGACCTCACCTTCTCATTCCAGAAGATACTTTAATCTGAATCAACGTTCTCACCTTTCTTCTTAGAACTTGATTCTCCAGTATCTTTCTTCTTTGATGTTCTCTTCTCATAAGTAAATCTGGAAGTATCATCCCCTCCATCATTATCACTCCCACTGCTAAACTCATCTCCTTTCTGTCTCCCAGCACCTTCTGCATCATCATCATCATCATTCTTGTCATCATCATCATCACTTTTCTCCGATTCATCATCATCCTCATCATCATCTTGTTCTTTATCAGATTCAGAATCTTCATAATCAACTTTCTCTTCTTCTTCTTCTTCATCTTCTTCACCCTCCTTCAACTTGGGTGCAGTGTTATACAAGTCATCAATCAAATCACTAAGGCGTTTGTTTTCAGCCCTTAGTTCTTTGTTATCTGCCTTAATCAGCTTAATCCTGCTCTTGTTTCTTGCACACTTTCCTTCAAGCTTTTCATTCTTAGCTTCAAGCATCTTAACCTTCTCATTGATCTCATCTTGATTAGATTTAGACGCAACTACAATCTGAAGCATTTTCTCCTCATTTTGCTTGAATTTGGCAATCTCAGCTTGTTGAGCTACAATCATTTTCATCATGTCATCCATTTTTCTATTCACCTGCTTCATCACATCATCATCCACAGTGACTTTCTTGGATTTGGATTTGGATGGCTCAACTTCTTTTCCCTTTTGAGGCTTTCTGAACATGTCAAGTACATTGTCCAGTGCAACGTTAAGTTGATCAGCTGATATTGGTTCTGCCTCTTTGGTTTTCTTTTGCTTCTTGGCGACAGGTGAAGATAGCTTTGATGATGTACCAACATCAGGCACTCTTTTCCCTTTTAACAGTTGAGCTAACTCTTTCTCTCTCAACTCTTTCGTACTAGACTTCTTCGCCACGGTCTTTTGCTTTTTCGTCTTAGGCAAATTAACCACCACAGTCTCTCCAACACTTAACTCTGCCAAGTCAACACCTAGACTCTCATCTTCAACAGATTTCTTTCTTTTCTCAGCTTCTTCAATCGACTTATTCAAAGATTCAGACTCACCAACCATAGTGGCCTTACGTTTGGTGGTCCTAACATTTTCATCATCGGAATCCCACTGCTCGTCTATCTCAGTCTCCTCTGAATCAACTGACTCTTCATCCACCAAACCTGAACCTTTCTTTGCCGTTGATTTATGTCTAACCGCCTGTTGTTTTGAACTTCCCTGATCAATCTTTCCCTTGCCCTTCCCTTTGGCTCCAGGATTGACTACTTGTCTCTTCCTCTTAGTGCTTGAATCAGCATACACTAAGGGATCATCATTATCCGAATCACTATTATCATGCCTTGCTTTGTTCTTGCCAGGATCAGTGTAATCCTGACGAGCCAAAGCTCCAAAGAGTCTCCTATTAGGTGGCTTTTCACTATCTGGCACACCTTTGTATCCCTTCATCCTCACTAGAGTACGAATGTTCATGTGATCTTGACCAAGAATCATAGTCGGATCCTTCTTCAACTCTGGATACTTGTGGTCAAAGATCATCATCAGAAATCTTGGATATAGCATGAACTTCTTGTGCTTCATACCTTTCAGCATCTCCAGCATATGGTCTAGAATCATACCAGAAACGTTAAATGGTTTGTTGAGAGTCAACGCAACCATTAACGAACTCAAACTTCTTCTCATAACATCATATCCACCACTCACACATCCAAATACGTGGATAATAACGTGTGCAAAGTACTTGAACTGCACGCCCAGCTTCCCTTTATACATAGATCCATCAGTAATCGGACCTTTGTACTTCATCCGTAAGAAACAAGCTTTTTGCTCAGTCCATGATAACTCTCTGGGATCTTCACTGACTTCAAACTTGATCTGCAGTGCTTCCCGTATATCAGACTCTGTCAAAAACATCTCCATATCTTGAATCTTGCTCTTGATAATCGTCTGATTATCCCAGAAGTCATACTTCGCATTATGGTAGAAATCTTCAATAATGTCTCTGTATATGATCGTCGGTGTGGCTAATGCATGTACAATTCTGCTCCTTCTCAAAAACTCTATGATCCCGGTGAACTCTGTATTCTTCTCCACGTCACCAAGATAAGCACAGCAGTTGTGAGATCGCTCGAACGGCCAACTGCTTGGAACAGATGCTTCAGCCTGTTGCACCGGATCTGGAATAACATTCTCTGCTGGAGCTTCCACATTTTCTACTGGTGCTTCAACATTCTCAGATTGATCAGCCATCTGTACATCAAAAACAGAAAAATACGTCAAAATGAAAAAACGACAAAAAGTTAAAAATTTTAAGGTTTTAAAGAACTACATTCGCCCTTTTTAAACTGGACGAAAGTGAAATGTTTTGGACGAAAGTAAAACATTTAGGTCGAATGTGAAAAATATTTGATTAAAAACACATTCGCCCGTTTTTAAACACATTCGTCCATAAAATGTACATTCGCCCGTTTTAGTAACCCGAATGTAAAGCATGTTTATCCCCAAAATTTAAAAATTTTGCAAACTTGTTTTTGACTCTTGATTTTGATTAGGATATGTCCTAATATGGCCGATTATCACTCGTGTATCACCAATTGTCCATTACTTTCAATATATATCAGTTTTTAAAGATGAATTAGGTTAAATCAGTTCATTCAATCAATTGATCACAAAAACGATGATAAAAACCTAATTCCTTTAACATTCTCCCCCTAAAACTGATGTGTATTGAATGTAAATCAAAATCAAACATTAACAAACATCCTAAGACCCTAAAATTGAAACCCTAAGTCCGGATATAAAAACGTGGATTCTGATCTGAATACAACTCCAATACCTGTGAAATTAGTGTCAAAATGATCAGTAAAGACAGGGAATGAAACGCACAATCAAAAGAAAATCAAGCAACAAGGTCTGGTTATCGAAGAAATTTGAAAAAATTTTGTGAATGAGGACTTGAACCTGGAATGGGTTATATATAAAGGCCACCTTCGCCCGTTTGATATGGACGAATGTGGGGTAATTCCACATTCGCCCCAAGCTAATGACCCGAATGTGAAAAATTTACCCGAAGATGAATTGATACCCGAAGGTGGAAATGTGCCACATTCGTCCAAATTGAAACGGTCGAAAGTGAGGATTTTTCCACATTCGACCCAATTAAGGGGCGAATGTGAAATGGAAAAATCTGAAAATTTCGCCAAATCACGAATTCGAATCCCGTTCAACATTTTTCAATCTGTTAAACTTCCAAAACTCAAATTTTCACATTTTGAATGATACAAAGCCCAGATGGTGTTATCAAATCTCAGAAATTGACCATCAAGCATCCCCGGTTATCAAAAATAAAGCAGAAATGCAAATCTTTTGGATTTTCTGAAATTTTATCAAAACACACCTAAAATCTTTTTGGATTTTGTATCTTTTTGACGATAAAAGTAAAATGCAACAAAGTAAAATGCATCAAAGTAAATGAAAGCAGTAAACATTTTGTGATATCCGGTAAGAGGATCATATCAGTTTACTGAGAAATCTGAGCACAGCGTTGATCTGTTTTAATATTATCATTAGAAACAATATGTGATACGGCAATTGCTGATATTGTGGTCCACATAAGCTCACATGCAGACAATTACGCAATGCTTTAAAATGATACGAGTTAGGTATTTTAGACTAACACATTGTGGTTCCCACACACACGACATACTCCCGTATCAAGTAATTGCACAAAGCTTCATCGTAACGCGTGATTATGCCAAAGTTATCCGTAAAATTTACAAAGTATATAGCACAGAGGTGTACAGGTCAGCAAATGAATGCAGCAAAGTAACATGTGCGTATACACTAGGTTGAGGCTGATATTAACCACTGATTTGCATCAGAAAGTCAATACGATGTAATAATGATCTTTGATCAATAAAACATAAAGTTCCTCAATTCGGTAACTTTCGGTTTTGGCAATAAGCTCTTTTGCAAATATTCCGATGAAACTAGGTCCGTAAATCAATACGACAGAAGTTTAATCAGAATATCCCGGATAACAATAACATAACGACCCGAAACCTCAGATTTTGGCAATCCTATCAAACGAAATTACGGTACTAAGACCATATGCCCATGAGGTGTTCAGCCACAAACGCATAGTTTGTTATGTTTGTATCACTAATGCACGCAATATTTAGTCTACGAAGCCTATCAGCATATCACACGTAATCAACATACGTCTCATTATACTATACAAATCTTTAGCCTGTGTCAGATCCCCACTGATGTACTATCATTTCCTCTTTTTATCCAGGAAATCATTTTGGTTTTCTAATTTTTAGGTCTTTTGAAAATTTTTCAATGTTTTTGGTTTTTCTGATAAAATGACTCCCCCTAAAATAAAGAACATATTTTTGGGTTTTTAATTTTTCTGAAAAATAAAACAAAAATTTGAAAGAAACAATCCACTTGAAAGCATCAACTTCTTTGAGGATTAAACAATCCCCTTGAAAGCATCAACTTCTTTGAGGATTATGATAGTAAAGAGAAATTCCCAATTAGCAAAGAGAAATTCCCAATTAGCAAAAATTTAAAACTAAAACTAAAAACTAAAAAACGATAAACCGAGGTGCCGATTAGTCCTGTTTTTCCTTTATATTGTTTACTTTTAAAAGATATTCAAAGCGGGATCTGTCAAAAGCTTTTGTAAACAAATCTGCACGTTGGTAGTCAGTATGGATTTTGACCATATCTATCAATTCCTTAGCGTAACAATCACGGATAAAATGATATTTAATCCGGATATGTTTCACTTTAGAATGATTTTCAGTATTTTTAGTTAATGCAATTGCGGCTTCGTTGTCACAGTGTATAGGGGTTTTAAGAAACTGCAAACCGTAATCCACCATCTATTGTTGGATCCAAAGTACTTGCGAACAGCAACTTGATGCTGCAATGTACTCAGCTTCACAGGTAGACAGTGCCACGGAAGTCTGTTTCTTGCATTGCCAGGTAATTAACCTGCTCCCTAAAAAGTGGCAACCAGCTGTTGTTGATTTGCTATCTTTGTCACAGCCGCCCCAATCTGCATCACTAAAAGCAATAAAATCAAAATCATCATCATTAGGGTACCAAAGTCCTTTTGATGGACAACCCTTCAGATATCGAAGGATACGCTTGACCGCCGTCAGATGACTTTGTTTCGGCTTCGATTGATAACGCGCACAGAGACACGTTGCATACATAATATCTGGTCGAGACGCCGTCAAATACATCAGAGATCCGATGATTGCTCTGTATGTAAATGGATCTGTCAGCTCCCCCTTAGCGTCCACTCCAATCCCGTGATTGGGTTGAATCGGGGTGTCCATCGGCTTCGAGTCCTCCATCTGGAATCGGCTCAAGATGTCGGATACGTATTTCGTCTGGTGAATGAAGATCCCGTCGGGTCTTTGGTCCACCTGTAAGCCGAGGAAAAACTGCATCTCCCCCATAGCGCTCATGTCAAACTTTTCCTGCATAACAGTTTCGAATTCCCTGCATAAAAGTTCATTAGTTGAACCAAATATAATATCATCAACGTAAATCTGTACTAGAAGCAAGTCATCTCCCGTCTTCTTCGTGAAGAGGGTGCAATCGACGAGGCCGCGCTTGAATCCTTTGGAAATGAGGTATGTACTTAGCTCCTCGTACCACTGTCTTGGAGCCTGGTGCAAACCATATAAAGCTTTGTTCAGCACGTAGACCTTATCCCGGTGGATTGGGTCCTCAAAGCCTGGTGGCTGCCCGACATAAACCTCCTCCTTGACTTTCCCGTACAAAAATGCGCTCTTGACGTCCATTTGATAGACTTTGAATTTCTTGTATGAAGCAAACGCAAGGAACATCCGAATGGCTTCAATTCGTGCTACTGGTGCATAGATTTCGTTGTAATCAATTCCTTTGATTTGATGGAAACCCTGCACAACCAATCTGGCTTTGTTGCGAACAATAACTCCACGATCATCCTTTTTGCACTTAAACACCCATTTAGTGCCTATTTTCTTCCTTCCCGGTGGCAAATCTGTGAGCGTCCAGACTCCCAATTTCTGGAATTGCAATAACTCCTCCTGCATTGCCTCAACCCAGGCATCTTCATTCAAAGCGTCTTTGTATGTCCTTGGCTCTACCTGCGACACATAACATGCAAACGACCAATCATTTTGACTACCAGATTTTTGAATTTTGGCATATAATGCTAAAGCACCAAAACTCTCTGGTGAGTTAACGCTTTTCAGCTGCCCTCTGGTCATAACACCACTTCCAGGATCACCGATAACTTGCTCCAGCGGGTGAATACGATGAATCCGAGATTCCGGATTAACAGGTACAATAACTCCCGTCTGAGCAGTCAAGTTTTCTACAGCATCCAGATCATGACCCGTGTTTGATGATGAAGCAACATCTGTAGTAGGAGTTGGGTTCACTGGTTGCGCCTCTAATTCTTCTGCATGTTCAAGAACGGCTTCTTCAAATTGTTCATCTTCAGATTCTGAAGTGTCTAATGAAGTTGAAGCCTCTTGAAACATCTCTTCCTCTTGTATAGGAGCACCGGTATCATTAGAAGCTGGTAGGGGGTTCACGGTGATTGGACGCATCAACGGTGAAGTCGCCGCGTTTTCACACTCGTAAAGTAATCTGATAACAGCTTCTTCAACCAAGCTATCTAGGTTGAATGATTCAAAGAAATCTTTGTAATCAAACATCCAATCAGGACCCGTGCCTTGCAAATTTTGAGTGTATCGTTGAACTTCCACGTTAGCCCAATCCTCCACCTGACGAGTTCGCTTGTTGAATACCCGTTTGAGCGGGGTTGCATATCCAACAAAATATCCCTCCTCAGCTTTAGGACTAAACTTCTCTCCTGGATTCAACATCGTGCATGGCGCCCCGAAAGGTTCTAGATACTCTAAGTTTGGCTTTCGTCGGTGTAACAGTTCATAAGATGTTTTTCCAAACTTCTTCACTGTTAGAACCCGATTTAATGTATAATTTGCTGCATAAATCGCCTCATTCCAGAACATTACCGGAAGATTTGAATCAACGAGCATTGTTCTAGCCGCTTCAATTAGAGTCCTATTCTTTCGTTCAGCAACACCGTTCTGCTGTGGGGTATACGGAGCCGAATATTCATGATGTATCCCTTTGCTTTCACAAAGTTCATCCATCTTGGCGTTTTTGAACTCCGTCCCGTTGTCACTCCTGATTCTTTTTATCTTCAAATTGTAGATATTCTCCAATCGAGTGAACAGAACTTGTAGATTATTAAAGGTGTCGCTTTTGTTCTTCAAACACATCACCCATGAAAATCTTGAATAGTCATCAGTGACAACTAAACAATAAAGCTCTCCAAGATGACTTTTGCGCTTGACCGGTCCGAAAAGGTCCATGTGCAATCGCTCAAGCGGCATCTCAACAGAGTTAACTTTCTTCACTTTATGGGACTGTTTGTGTTGCTTCCCTTTCATACAACTTACACACTTGTCGTTCAGATGAAAATGTTTCACGTTTACTCCATCGACAAGCCCATTTCTCACAAGTTGATTCATTTTTCTCAGATGAATGTGCCCCATTCTGCGGTGCCACATTATCGATTCTTTCTCGGTCGCCTTGGATAGAAAACATGTTATTTGCCCCTGTGATGTCATCGCCTTGGACATGTCAAGAATATAGAGATTGTTGACGCGAGGTGCCATCAACATTATCCACTCCTTTGGAATTTTGAAGCCCGGTTTGAGAATATAACAGGATTTGTCATCGAAATGCACAGAAAATTGTTTATCACATATTTGACTGACACTCAACAGATTATAGTCTATCTGCTTGACATAAGAAATCCGCTCGAAAGTCACAATCCCATTACTCACGCTTCCTTCCATCGTGATATAACCACCTTTATTACCCGCGAAAGCGACATACCCTCCATTGATGTTTTTCACGTCGAACAGCAATGCGAGATCCCCCGTCATGTGGCCTGAAGCTCCACTATCAACAATCCATAGACTGCTAATAGGGCCAGCTGAAGCTCCCTGCACACAAAAAGTAAATCATTTAGTTCTTTCGGGGGACCCAAGCCTGAGTCTTGGGCCTTTGAACATCGGTTTTCAAAGAAACATTCTCATTAACTTTTTCAACAACTTTCTGTTTTGGATCAATCTTTTTCTGATTGTTCAAAACACTTTCATTTTTCTCACTTACCTTTGAAGTAGAAGCTCCTGGAGTACTATTGGGTGACCAAGATTGTTCAGACCTTTTAAGAATACGAATTTGAGATTTTGGTTTCTCAATTGGTTTCTGAACATTGTTAACAAAAGTAACTTTCTTGGCAACCTTATCTGAGTTAACAGACTTAGGTCCAACATTTGATTTGACAATTGGTTTTTGTGGAACCTTTTGCCTATCAATTGTTGCGTTCACCACAGGCTTTCTCCATGATTGTTCCATAGCAATCCGATTTCTTTGATCATATTGAATTGGACGATTGTTCCTCATTTGAAAATTGTTTTGATTATAAAACTGTTGTTGTTGAGGAACAACTCGTCTATGTGGTGGAACATAATGATCAATCGGTTTTCTCATGGAATTTCTAACTTCAACCTCATGTCTTTTATGCCTTACATATGGACACTGAGCAAGTAAATGCCCACGTTCTCCACATTTAAAGCATTTTCGATATTCTTCAAAAACATAATGAGCATTTGGTGGAGCAAATGATCTAACAGGATATTGATCATTATACTGTTGATTCCTCAAACTCTCAGGAAGTGGTCCTTTTGAGTAAGTGGGCTCATGAAAACCATTTGCTTTGTCATTTGGTCTAATGAACTCTGTGACATGGACCTTTGGTTCTTGAGGAACATCCAAAAACAATTTCTTTAAAATTTCTGGTGGAATTTCGTTTGTTCTCTCATGTTTTGGAAACCAAATAGTGCTTTCTTGCCAAATCTTTTCAATTTTAGCATAGTTAGCATTTTTGATAGGAAATTCCTCATCAGAGATGATTTTATCGGATCCTTCCATCCGATAAAACACCCTGACAGGTTTGTCACTTGGTTCATTCTCAAGATCCTTTCTACTCTCATTCTTTTCAGACTTTTTCTCACGATGAGCAGTTGCCATCGGATGCACATGTTGAGATGGTAACACTGGTTCAGTAGTAATGATGTGATTTTCTTTTGGAATTTCACATGCATTAACAGTTTGGTCATTACCAGTATCATCATTCTCTGAGTCTGAATTCACACTTTCAGCATAAACACCCTCATCATTCAAGCCTAAAATCGGTCTCACATCGGAATGAGGATCACCAATACTCGAGGTATTAGATTCCATTTCCGATGATGAGTCTGATTTTACCGAGCTCTCCGGTATAACTTGGTGATAGTTATGATTTTCAAAAAGAACCGGAGATGGTACAGACTTGTAATTGGTGGTGTTATCATCAATGATATGGTCTACCACATAAGCAATATGCTTATAACTTTCCAACTTTTTGTTTACTTTCTCAGCAAAGCATTTTATCGCTGCCATTTCCAACTTGGTGTTTTCAATTTTATTGATGTAGTTGTTAATTGCCAATTGTTTCAATGATAAAGTATTTTTCAAGTCAGAAATGTCCTTTTTATAGCCATCTAATACTTTGTTGAAAGCATTCAACTCTTTGCGAGTAGATTGACTGTTTATGATAGCACTATCACGTTGAATTCGGAGTTGTTTATTCTCCTCAGTCAATCTATCACATGTTCCACAATATTTATCACTCCTAACATCAGTGCTAGATTCAGAACTTACAGGTTTTGGCGGTTCAGTCATGGCCATTAACGCGAAATGAGCTTCCTTTCCAGTGAAAAACTTGGAATAGTCAATCTTGGTGAAAGCATCATCAGCAATGCACGACTTCCTCGTCATCAGAAAATCAGCTTCTGCTAGCAGCTGATCAATGTCATCATCTAAAGAATCAACACTTGCCTCTGTGTCCGATTCACTGTCCGAGTCTGAATAAACTGATCTGCATTCCTCAGGAACATCAGAAACTGTATCCATCACCATTCCAGAATGAGTTTCTTCCACCTTAACCTCAACAGGTTCATTCTCCACATTCATCTCAGTCTCAGAATCATCACTATCACACTCCTCAGTTTCTTTCTTTTCTTCCTTCATCACTGACTCTTCAATATCAACCTTGCAAGCAACGCAAGCCACATTTCCACCAGTAGTGATTTCCTCCACTCCTATCTGCAATCCCGACCAATCAAACCTTTCATCTTGTTGAGTCATCAGTGCTTGATTCTGACTCGTGTTCTGTTGTGTCTCATTTGGTGTAGTGATTGGTATAACTGTTCGGTTAGAATTGTTAGAAGATTGGTTTTGAATCTGGTTTGATGTGTTAGGTTGTCTGTTTTGGTTGTTGTTGTTAGAGTTGTTTTGACGGTTTTGGTAGTTGTTGTTTTGGTAAGAAACTCGGTTTTGGTTTTGTTGTTGACGATTCTGATAGGTTGCATTGAATGGGTTTCTATTACCTTGTTTTGGTGGCTGGGTGCATTCACGTTTAAAGTGACCTCTTTCTCCACAGTTAAAACACGTAACTTTCTCCTTGTTGAACCCGTAGGTTGTGTTAGGAGAAGTTCCCAAATCTGTTCGACCTGTCTTTTCAATAAAGTCTGTTGCTCTTCTCATGATGCTTGCAAAAGCCCATTGGATATCAATTAGTTCCATCTCTTCCTTGTCGATCTGTGCATAGTCCTCATTGGTTAAGTTGTTATTCCCAATTTGACTAGCAACAAGTCCATTGTAGGATGAAACCATTGCTGAGACTAGTGCAATATGTTGTTGAGCAATTTCCACTGTCACATTGCCCAAGTTAGAAGTCTCCAAAACCACTTGTTGTTGATTAGGTTGAGTAACTTGGTTCATTGGTTGTTGAGATTGGCTAGCAGTATAGAAACCTGCTTGTTGCATTGGGGAGAATGGTGAAATGTAGGAATTGTTGTATTGTTGTTGTGGTGGTGGTTGTGTGTATGATGGTTGTGAGTAAGATGAAGTTTGTGCCATGTAGTTGATGGTCGGTTTTGGTGGTTCCATAACATTGGAAATGCAAGCAACATGTGGTGCAACTACCCCTCCTGAACTTGAATTGCTCACAGGAACTGAAGTACCTCCAAAATATAAACTAGGATTCTGAGGAACCTGCGCTCTCCTAGCTTTCCTCTTCTCTTCCATTTCCTTGTTTTCCAGCTTCTGTATGAACTCTTGAATAGTCCAGTACTGATATGCATCCTTTTCCCTGAGAACTTCCACATGTTGATCCCAGTACGGTGGTAGAGCATCTGCAAACTTATCCACCAAATTCTTCATGGGAATCTATATACCATAACTAGACAATTCGGTTAGCAAATGACTATATCTAGGAGTTAATTCTTTTAAAGTTTCATTTCCAATATAAGAAAAATTCTCAAACTCCTTTCTCAGTTCATCCATCCTCAAACTTCTCGTCTTCTCGTTCCCATCATGCCTCCTCTTAAGCACATCCCACAATTGCTTAGAGGTCGTACAAGTCCCAAATTGATGTAGCAAATCATTTGTGATTGCCTGAGTCAATTGGGAAAAGGCTTTCTTTTCCACCACATATTTCTTCTTCTCATCCTCAGTTAAGCTTTCCAAAGGAATCATTTCACCTGTATTCTCCAAAATCGGTGCTGTGTAACCTTTAGCAATCATGCTCCATGCCTCTGCTCCTTCCACTCCCATGCCCTCCAAGTGAATCTTGAATTTGTTCTGCCACTGATTGTATTCTGATATGTCCATGAGCTTCGGTGGCCTATTCCCGCTACCTGAAGACAAATCGTTAATCAAAGTAGAAATAGCATTAGTAGTTTGAGTATTTACCACCGCCGCTGCTACTCCCCAGTAGTCATGTTGTGGTGCTGGAGGTGCTACACTTTGAGGCATCGAGCTCGTCATCGCCATGTAGTTTATCGGTTGCGAAGACTGTGTGCTCGTCTTTTGTGCTGCCACTGTCCATGGGTCCATCACTTGCTGTTGTGGTTGTGTCGTTGCTGGTCTCGGTGTAGTCGGAAAATTCCACATGTTCACGAACTTAGAAAATTTCAACACTTAGAAAATTTTCCAAAGTAAATCCTAGGTTCGCCCGGTTTGACCTAGATTCGCCCAAAATAAACTAGGTTCGCCCAAAATATAACACTTTCGTCCCTTCTGATTCTAAGTTCGACCAAACAGTACCACCCGAACGTAGAAATCACCAGAATGTAAACACAGACTAACACACTTTCCACTTTCGCCCAAAACAAAACGGTCGAATGTGGAAAATTTACCCGAAAGTGAAAAATTCAACAACAATTTTCAGGTTCGTCCAAACTAATACTCAGGTTCGCCCAAAATACTCAGGTTCGACCACTCAGGTTCCAGGTTCGCCCATTTTGCCAAGAACACACTTTGAAAAACGGTTACACTTTGAAAAACGGTTATTTTGATCTCAGATTTTCAAAAGTTTATGGATTTGAATGATCTTAATCAGGTTATGCTTCGGAATTGATTTGGAGCAACTTTAATTCTTGGAAAACTTGATTTTAACCACAAATTCAACTCTAAATCAATCAAAAACACTCAAAAACCATGTTTATGTAAAAACAGATGTATTTTGATCAAAAACATGTCCAAATCAGCTCTGAGTTTATCAAATTTGTTGTTGTATGATCCGTATGGCTCTGATACCACTTTGTGAGCGAAAGATTTTAGCTAAAACAGGATAATATGATCATACAAGTCACAAAACCAGGTGCGGAAACCCTAGTTCTGAACAAAATGATAAAACTCTAATCAAAACACAATCAAGATCATTTTCAATATCTTTTCATAGATTAACTTTGTCAAATATTCAATTACAATCACACATACGTTAATCTAGATCAATTACAGACTTTCACAAAATCACCTGGAACCTGACCTGAACACATACACAACTAACAACTCTATTACATACTCAAAAACACAAAACCTATTTATAGATACTGCACGTTCGCCCCTTGCCACTGGTCGAATGTGGATCTTTTCCACATTCGCCCATTACCAATGGTCGAATGTATCTTCTGATCAGTTCCAGTCCACCTTCGTCCGTCAACATTCTACCTTCGCCCCTTTTATCTACCTTCGCCCCTTTCTAACAAAAACTTAACATATGTTATTTATGTTTATCCAATCATTAGTCGCAAAACGCATCAACAAATTTACAGGTACGTTAAGGTAGTGTGAAATTCTATCAAGGTTTTCGGTAGTTGACCAATTATAAACCTTAGTTATCTGGTAGTTCATTTAGTCTTTGAATAGTCCATCAACTCATTCCATTTAGGACTCCTAAAACTTAAGATTCTTATTCTCCTTGCTATTTCAGATGAACCTAATCCAACCCTTAAAACTCACACATATCAAAACTCTTACCCAAATTATTCGAAACAGTTTATTCTGTTACCTATAAATTTATGTCATGCCTTAACTCGAAACTTCCCAAACCACCCTTGTCCTAATTTCTACCCAATCACCTTCAACCCTGTGTTTTCAATAAACTTCGGGACGAAGTTTCCAAAAGTATGGGAGACTGTAACATCGCAAAATTTTCCCCAAAATTTTAATACATAAAAAAGCCCTTATATATATATATATATATATATATATATATATATATATATATATATATATATATTTATTACACCTTTATCATTAATATTATACAAATGTGCCTAAGTCTTTATCCTAACTCACAACTTATATACATACATAAATGTATATAAATAATAATAATAATAATATGATTCTAAATTCTTTTTTTTTCACATGCAAGATTTTTTTTTTAAATAAAGCCTTGAGTCAAATAGTCAAAGTCCTAGTCAAAGTCTTAGTCAAACAGTCAAAGTCTTAGTCAAATAGTCAATTCATCATAAAACCTTACTTTATGGTGTTGACCAATTTTAATGGCTAATTGAATCCAAAACTAGTATAAAAACCCACCTATGACCCATTATACTTTGCACCTCTAAATCGATTGTTTCAATCCGATTAAACTTTCCCTTATACCTTTCTTCTATAGTCTATTACTTCTACAATTGAAGCTTTGATTATAAGCTCTTGTAATTGGCAACTTTGGGGCTACACATATTCTATTTCTCGAGACTTAATACTTTGCTAAGGTGAGTTTACGTAACCATGTTTATGCAATTCTTTATACTTGCAACATTATACTTAAGCAATTCTACATACATGTCTAGTTGTAAACTTTAATGCCTCATGAATTAGACAACAACAGTTTCAACGAGTTTCAACGAGTTTCAACATTACATAATCATTAGCTATGGCCAAGCCGGCGATACTCAATAATAGATCTATTGGATTGACAATCCCACCCGGATACGTGTACCTCCTACATAGGTAGCGTGGGTGATTGTTATCGTTCCAACATATTATTAAGGTGAACCGTGGATGACGGGATGGACCTAAACTAGTCGGAGGTTTGATTATGTCGATTCAACATATTATGTTTATTCATGTAGACTTAAACTTACGATAGACATATGAATTGCTAAACTTTTATACTTAAACTATTTGCTTGACATGGCTTATGTATTCTCACCAACTTCTAGTTGACCCCCCCATTTTTACAACTCAACAGGAAATAATGATGATTGAAGTCTAGAGAGTTAGCATGAGGAGACAATTTGAAGTTTATGCTTTGTTTGGCTTTTTGATGTATTAGAATTCCATTCAAGACTTGTTATGTATTTTCAATTTTGGATATTTTACTTTAAATAAATTTCAATTAAAACTTGAATACCATGTGCTACTGTATACTCATTCTTACGTGACACCTCGATTTTTCCGCCATCGGTTGGGGTGTTACAAAACACTTCCTCAAGTTAGACACATGGAAGACGTTGTGAACACTACCGAGCTCCGCCGGTAAGTCCAGTCTGTATGCCACCGGTCCAATCCGATCCAGGATTGCGAATGGTCCGACATAACGAGGGTTAAGCTTGCCACGCTTTCCAAAGCGTATGACGCCCTTCCATGGTGAAACTTTCAGAAGTACCCTGTCCCCAACCTGGAACTCCAAAGGTTTGCGACGGCGATCGGCATAACTCTTTTGACGATCCCGCGCAGCAGCCAGACGGTTACGAATTTGTATGATTTTCTCCGAAGTTTCGTACACCAGTTCCGGACCAGTGAGCTGGCTCTCGCCCACCTCGGCCCAACAAAGAGGTGATCGACATTTCCGTCCATAGAGAACCTCGAACGGAGCTGCCTTGATACTAGAGTGATAGCTGTTGTTGTAGGAGAATTCCACCAACGGTAGGTGAATCTCCCAACTCTTGCCAAAATCGATAACACATGCCCGAAGCATGTCTTCCAAGGTTTGAATCGTCCGCTCACTCTGTCCATCAGTTTGTGGATGATAAGCTGTACTCATATCCAACTGAGTACCCAAAGCCTTGTGCAGAGCCTTCCAGAAACGCGAAGCAAAACGAGAATCACGATCAAAATTATAAGAAACGGGAACCCCGTGCCGAGCAACCACCTCCTTAAGGTAAAGTCGAGCCAACCGCTCGAGTCCATCGGTTTCCTTAATAGGTATGAAACATGTTGATTTTGTCAACCTGTCAACAATCACCCAGATCATATCATAACCACTTGGTGACCTTGGTAGCTTGGTGACAAAATCCATCGTGATTCGCTCCCACTTCCATTCTGGAACCTCTGGTTGTTGTAGGAGACCAGACGGCCTCTGATACTCCACCTTGACCTTGGCACAAGTCAAGCATTTGCTGACATATGAAGCTATATCAGCCTTCATGTTTGGCCACCAATAAAGTATCTTCAAATCCTGATACATCTTATCGGAACCAGGGTGAATAGAATACCGGGATTTGTGAGCTTCATCCAAGACAAGCTTGCGTAATCCCCCGAACAAGGGAACCCTGACACGCCTCGCAAAATAGTGTAAGCCATCGGTCCTGAGTTCAAGATGCTTGTCAGCACTGTGCATAGTTTCAGCTTTAAGGTTCTCCTCCTTCAAAGCTTCCAACTGTGCAGAACGGATTCGGTCAGGAAATGAGGAATGAATGGTGAGCTGTAAGGCTCAAACACGACGAGGATTCACAGACTCCTTCCTGCTTAAGGCGTCTGCCACAACGTTCGCCTTGCCAGGATGGTATTTGATAGCACAGTAATAATCGTTCAGGAGTTCAACCCAGCGACGCTGCCGCATGTTCAACACCTTCTGGTCGAAAATATGTTGGAGACTCTTTTGATCGGTGTATACTTCACACTTAGTACCGTACAAGTAATGTCTCCAGATTTTCAATGCAAAGATCACTGCACCCAATTCCAAGTCATGAGAAGTGTAGTTCTTCTCATGAACCTTGAGTTGACGAGAAGCATAGGCAATAACCTTCCCGCGTTGCATTAACACACAACCGAGACCACGAATAGAAGCGTCACAGTACACAACAAAGTCATCCGTACCCTCAGGTAAAGACAAGATAGGTGCCGAACAAAGTTTAAGCTTCAGCATCTAAAATGTTGATTCCTGTGGTTCACCCCAGTCAAACTTTCGGTCTTTCTGGGTAAGAGTGGTGAGGGGTTGAGCGATCTTCGAAAATCCCTCAATGAAACGACGATAGTAACCCGCAAGACCTAGGAATTGTCGCACCTCAGATGGCGTCTTTTGTGCTTCCCAGTCTTTCATAGCTTCGATCTTAGCCGGATCGACATGAATTCCCAATTCATTAACCACATGCCCTAGGAATTGAACTTCACGTAACCAGAAATCACACTTTGAGAACTTAGCATACAACTGCTCCTGTCTCAAAAGCTCCAAGACCAATCGTAAGTGTTCCTCATGATCCGTCTTGTTCTTAGAATAAACCAGAATATCGTCAATAAACACGATGACGAACTTATCAAGGTAAGGCTTGCAAACGCGGTTCATCGAGTCCATGAACACCGCCAAGGCGTTGGTGAGACCAAAAGGCATGACCAAGAACTCAAAATGGCCATAACGAGTGCGAAAAGCAGTCTTCTGGATATCGGCTTCCTGGACGCGCAACTGGTGATAACCGGACCGCAAATCAATCTTCGAGTAGTAACTAGAGCCCTGGAGCTGGTCAAAGAGATCATCAATGCGAGGGAGAGGATAACGATTCTTGATGGTCACTTTGTTCAGCTCACGATAATCAATGCACATGCGAAGACTTCCGTCCTTCTTCTTTACAAACAAAATAGAAGCTCCCCACGGGGAAGAACTCGGTCGGATGAACCCCTTTTCCAAGAGTTCCTGCAACTGGCTGGACAACTCTTGCATCTCGGGAGGTGCAAGACGATATGGAGCCCGGGCGATAGGAGCTGCACCCGGAGTAAGATCAATGCCAAACTCAACCTGACGATGGGGAGGAAGACCAGGTAAATCATCAGGAAACACATCGGGAAAATCACAAACCACCGGAATATCCTCGATCTTCTTCTCATCGTCAGTCAAAACGTTAACAAGTGCCAGAATGGCCGAACAACCCTTCCGAAGGTACTTACGGGCTTTCATGCTAGAAATGATACTCAACGAAGTACCGCTTTTCTCGCCATGAACCGAAAGAGTTTCTCCATCAGGGAGAGGGATCCGAATAATCTTATCGAAACAAACGATCTCCGCACAATACAATGATAACCAATCCATGCCGACAACGACATCAAAACTACCCAGGGGTACCGGCATAAGGTCAATGGGGAAAGACAAACCCGACAGTTCCAAGCGACATTCCCTAAGGGTGTGTGTCGCCTCGATTTTCTTACCATCAGCCAATTCTATTAAGTACTTAGCCTCTAAAGGTGTGGGTACTATATCTAGCAATCGACTAATGTCCACAGATACGAAACTCTTATCAGCACCAGAATCAAACAAGACAGAAACATAGCGATCATTAAGAAGGAACGTACCGGTAACTGTGTCTGGATCCTGCCTAGCCTCTGCAGATCCAATGACGAAAGCACGTGCAGTCTTGCCTCCACCCCCGTTGTTCCCGTTACCGTTCCCGCCCCTCCCATTATCACCCTGCTTCAACTTAGGACATTCACACTTGAAGTGTCCCGTGTCACCACAGTTATAGCACCCCTGCTTTCCTAGAGTCCCCTGAGCGGCAGGAGTAGGAGTAGGAGTAGCAGCAGGAGTCTGAGCTGAGGTAAGTGTCACCCTGCAATCCTTAGCATGATGCCCCAACTGATGGCACCGATGACAGCGAGCCCGATCACAATTCCCAGAGTGGTGATAACCACACTTGTTGCACTTGGGATGCTTCCCAACGTACCCTCCCGACTTCTGCCCCGAAGAAGACCCAGACGAATCAAACTTCTTCGTCGGCTGAGATGGCGCTGGCACAGTACTATTCCCCACATTATCCCACTTCCTCTTGTTCCCTTCAGAAACCTTCACAGAAGTACCTTTAGGAGGCAAAACACCCTCTGCCACCTTCAAGTTAGTCATCCGATGAGCTGATCGAACAACTTCAGCAAGAGTGGGAAGATTCCTAGCAGCCACCAACCCAGCAATCTCCGGCACTAACCCAGATACGTAGTGCTCAATCCTCCTATACTCGGGTGTGTGCAAATCAGGGCACAACACCGCCAGCTCGTTCCTCCTCACAGTGTACTCCTCGATCTCGGACCCGACCATCTTGTAACTCCAGACTTCATGTTCCAAGTTCTGTACCTCCTCCCTTGGACAGTACTCGCTCCTCAACAGATGCACAAAATCCGCCCAAGGCATAGAAATAGCCTCCCCCAATCCCATGTTCTGGGCAGTGGCATTCCACCACGACAATGCAGGCCCCTCGAATGTCGCAGTAGCATACTTAACCCGGTCCCCAGCGGGACAGTTACACATAATGAACACAGATTCTACCTTCTCCAGCCATCGGAGCAGTCCCACCACTCCCCCAGTCCCAGCGAAGTTATGGGGCTAACAGTCCCGAAACTTCTTATAAGAGCACTGAGGTGGAGGTGGATTGACAGCGATACCTGAAACACGATGCACGAGTAAAATACAAACGAAAGAACATGACACCCAAGAATGAGGCGAAGTCGACAGAAATCAACTCACCACCCATGGCATTAATCCCAGCCTGGAAATTAGCCATAGCC
Organism: Ambrosia x helenae; assembly: GCA_030844895.1. Classification (NCBI taxonomy): domain Eukaryota; kingdom Viridiplantae; phylum Streptophyta; class Magnoliopsida; order Asterales; family Asteraceae; genus Ambrosia; species Ambrosia x helenae. The sequence goes on from CM061232.1 coordinate 38,011,268, forward strand.
ATGTTCACTTGCTGTTGTAACAAGTTATTCAGTTCAGCTTGGGTCATGTTGATGTTACCACGACCACCGCCGCCAGCACGGCCACCGCCGCCACCACGACGTCCACCACCATGAGCACCAGACAAGATCTAACAAATCAAGAAATCGAGGGATTCAGATTCACCTCTAGTGTCAACCACTAGAAATTTACAAGAGTTAACTTAGGGACAAATTCAGGACTGTACACCTAAACTCAAAGTCCACCGGGATTTTCATGCATTTCAGTTTATTATTTCGTGTGCACCCAAAATGATAAACTGCTCTACATGGTCCTCCAAATGTACTCCTAGTCCAGACTCCAGTCACTGAATATCGTCGCCTAGTAACGTGTTACGATAGGTGCAAGTGTAAGAAAGCATGTGTGTGCAAGAGTCAACAAATCAGCCTCTTCCTCTTCAATCCCGAAGAAGAAGACAAGAGTAGGTAAGAACCCAAATAAAAGCGAATGATGTAACAAAGAAGTATGATGATGATGTAAGGACACCCCGACAAAGTTAGTACGTATCCCACTAATAGACTCAAAGTATGTGACCGTCTAGTGTGTGCGACTCGGCTATAGACCAGACTCTACATGCAGTCCTAGTTCACTATAACCATTGTCTCTGATACCAATCTGTAACACCCTCAAATTTCCACTTGCGGAGTTTTACCGCGAGGCGCATGACAAACCAAGATCCAAGTCAACGGTCACAATAAACAACACTATATGAAATACGTAAACTCAAAACTTGGTTATCAAACCATTAAATATAGCGGAAGCATTTAAAGATTTAATCAATTACAAACTGTGTTCCAAATGTTCAAGACACTTATTTAAAATATGCCACTAAGCCTAGACGCCAATGCAGACTCGTGCGCCTAGTCCAACCGATGCTACCTTAGCGACCTGAGAAAACATGCCAAAAAGATGTCAACATATATAATGCTGGTGAGTCCACAGGTTTGTTCAATATGTTACCAAAATAGTTACCAAAGCGTTACCATGTCCATACTATACTAATGTTACCAAGTACGCTAGCTAGGCGTATGTTTTATTACTACTACGATTGGAAAACCATTACTAGACACATTTAGCAATGTTTAGCAATGTTCAGCCCGAATGTTCAGCATGATACCAATGTTACCAGTTCGAGACAATATGCACCCACCCGGCCCTCCAAGCGGACGAGTGGGGCAGGTCACGCCCAATAGATCTATCCACACTTCCCCCATTGTGCATCCCCGCACATTCATGGTTTTCCCCGGGACTTTAAAAGATCGTATAGCAATGCAAGGTTAAAATCATAGTATGACATATGTTACCAAAATAGTTTAGCGCATGTTTTCTCCCCCAAAAGTTAAAGCAGGTAAAAGTGGGGCCGTGAACTCACCTTAAATTGCGTTCCTCGGCAAATAATAAAATGCTAAGCCCTTGATAATCCCTCTACCGGAAATCTATCAAAATGTTCACATAAGTGTTCCGACTAATAACCATAAGGTTATCTAGTCCCCGATTGTCCAGATCGTAACCATGTATGTTTTAAAACGTGTTTAACTGTTCAACCGACACACTAGACCGACCCGACATCCCGTTGGTGACTCATTACCCTAAATAATCAAGTACACATAGATTACACACAAGGTTCAAGCATAAAACACTTAGTTTTATCAAAAATCTCATTTTTGAATCAGAAGGGTCGAACCAAGAAGGTTAATCCACCTTCGCCCGTTTTTAACCCACCTTCGACCCTTTGGAAAGCCACCTTCGACCATTCTTACAGATTCGACCAAACTGTCCAGGTTCGACCCTGGGATTCCACATTCGACCACTCGACCGGTCGAATGTGCCCAGGTTCGACCCTGACAGATTATTTTTCCCAAAACACTTCAAAAACATCCCGAAACATTATCAAACACTGCAGTCAAGCATAAATAACTTACCCTAACAAAACCCCACCAATTTTGCCCCAAAACGTATCCGTTTCAGCCCTTTCCCAAAATGGCAAAGATTATGGAAGTGTCACATCATGCATGTAATCTTTACCCAATTTGGAAACTTTTCAATATCAATCCATAATCACCTAAATATGCTCAGTTTATCATGTAATCGAAAACCCCCAATCGTTTTATTGATAATACTAACATATAACAAGCCCTAGTTTCAATAAAATTCCCAAATTAGACTTGATATCATCATCTATCTAATTATAACCTTTGACAATCCTAAACTATCACTAATAACAGCCCTAGATCATGTTTCTAGCATTGGTACAGCAACAAATCATCAAACAACACATAATATCACATAACACATAATCAACATATGTTTATTGATATGAAAACCTATGTTTAATGATAGGGTTTAGGTTTAGAAGGATGTTTAAAAGGTTTTTGTTAATAAAAACTTCCTTAGAACAGATCTGGACATTTAGGGTTAGATAAAAACGAATTAAAATACTTGAACAAGGTTTAGAATTAAGAACACACCTTGGATTCTTGATTAGATGTTGTTGATAGGTTAGATTATAAAAAAGAAGAGCAAAAACTCCTTCCTTAGTGATTAAAATCGTTTGAGAGTGTTTTGAGACGGTTAGGTTTGTGAAATGGTGAAAAATGACAAAGTTTGGTATTTATACTAGTCCACATTCGCCCCTTTTACCTGGGCGAATGTACCCACATTCGCCCCTTTCACAGGGTCGAATGTGCATGTTCTGGTCGAATGAAACTTTTCCATTTCCAGATTCCAGGTTCGCCCCTTTGATAAGGGTCGAACCAAGATTATTTTCCAGGTTTGACCACTCGATGTGGTCGAACCAGGACCTGTGTTTTTTTCTAGTTTTCTCGTTTGTCGTGTTTAACGCATTTTAACGCACCTTAACATATGAGCATGCAACCTTAGTCTATGTTTAACATATTTAAGCATGGATGATTATCTACACATCGTTTAAACACGTCTTTGCATATAATCCACCATATAACAATTAATCCAAACACAACACTTAATTAGTTCATGTAATTTCACCAACAACAGGACCCGGTACTAGTGTATTCCCAAAACGACTCCCAATGATCCTCCAGATCATTGAACCCCGGACAATCATAACTTGACCTGACTCAACTAACCTAGTTAAGTTCGTTTATAAATGTTTCCCGCTAAGGTAGAATTAGGTGTTACTAAAATGTTTAAGCCGAATATGCTGGGTGTTACATCATCCCCACGTTGAAAGAATTTTCGTCCCAAAAATTGCACGAAGCCCCAAAAAGAAAGAGACAGAAAGAATGAAACGAAAAGAAATTTTACCGGATGTCACATCATCCCCACGTTGAAAGGAATCTCGACCCGAGATTCATTCAGCTTCAGCAGTAACATGCCTAGATTCGAATGCGCGTTTCGGAAAAAGATGAGGATGTTTAGCTTTCATCTGATCCTCCCATTCCCACGTGAACTCCGGTCCACGATTCGAGTTCCAACAAACTTTAACGATGCGGATTTTACTCCGACGGAGGCACATTCACCCCCCGTTAGATTCTCATCGTCCCTGATGAGGTATGCACCCACCATCCCGAACGGAACAGGAGTGGCTCTGATACCATCTGTAACATCCGGCCCCTCTCACCACCAATATTGTCCGCTTTGCCCATCCAGAGCTCACGGATTTGTTTTTGGTTGCCCAAGGGAGACTTCCCAGGAGGTCACCCATCCTGAAATTTCTCCCACCTGAGCACGCTTAACTATGGAGTTCTCCTCTCATCCACTAACATTAAGCCCCAAAACGCGTTGGTGATTTAAGAGGCAAGACATTACTTATGAACCAAGGATCTCTCCTGGCCACGGCCGATGTGGGATTTTTCCTGGGGTGTCACACCCACGACCACTGTCCACCTCCCTGTGGTTTACGAGTGCAGATAGCCCTAAATTGTACCTTAAATCATTTAAAGAAGTTGGTTGCATCTGATAAAGAAGCTTCAAAATAAGGAAGAATAAAATTACAGATTACATGACCACATCCGCCCAACAAACCTCCTTGTCGACCTCCATCCACCTGTAGTCTCAGACGGTGGTTAGGGTTTTTAGATTTTAGGGTTTCTTGAACGAAGATGGTTGTTAGGGTTTTTGGATTTGGGGGTTTCATGAGAAAAGAAGGTGGTTGCAGGTCGCGAGTGGTGGTCGGTGGGTTTGGAGATAATGGAAAGGATGGGATTTTTAGGCACGGTTTGTGGTTTACTTTGTCAATGATTAGGTGGTGGTGGTGGTTGTCGAAGATTGAATGGTGGTGGTTGCCAAGGTTAGGTGGTCGCTGGTGATGTATAAAAAGTAGAGAGAGGGAAAGGAAGTTTGGAGAAAGAGAAGAGAGTTAGACAAAGAAATGGTTTTTGTTTTTATATGTATCTTTTTTTAATTTTAAAATTTATTTCTTAAATATGTTTTAAATAAATAAGCAAAATTACCAAGTTGCCCTCATGTGCAAGACACATGATCAGAGTTGACTGAAAATTTTGACAGGGTTAGTACTAAAGGATAAAAGGTGCAAGGTTTTAAAACATAAAGGACGATTCTCATCAATTTTAAAGTTACAGGGCAACCATTGAAATGATGCAAACATAAAGGACAATTTATGTAATCCATTTACATCTATACTACTATATAATGGGTTCTCGATGGGTAAGATTGTCATTTCATATTCATTTAAATGGGTAAAAATGTAATTTCATTTAGTCATCAAGACAAATTTAATACAACTATTAAATCAACTTGTTTAACCTATTAAAAGTAATTAATAATGGTATTGAAACCATTGAAACATTTAAAAAGTTTAACATCATGGCATAGAAGATTTTAGAGAATTCACAATATAAGATGACATCAAGAAGCATTGTTATGAAATCACACAAATATTACATACAACTATAAGTCAATTTTGTACTTTCTTTAAAATTTATGCTACCACTTTACTAAAAAATCTATAATAATAATAATAATAATAATAATAATAATAATAATAACCTATATCTATGTGTGTATATATATCTGTATAATTATATCTCCTATGGTTATCTATATGATTTGCCTATAAAACAAGTCTTAAAGCTAAATGTAGAACATGTGCTTCACGCATCCACTCTCCCAACAAAGACACACATGTTTAAATTCTTTTAGATGCCATCATACAGTTATAGATCCAGATCAATGATTCCAAGCATTAATAATAGTGTTCTTAATTAATTCATGGGATCAATTAATCCATACGTTAGAAACCAATGGTTCTTGGAATACATTTGTATGTTCATTTTTCAAATGTTAGCCCCATAAACAAAAACTTCAAATCAAACCCTAATATGTTCTAATTTAAGTTTGTCGCTCATCTTTCATTCTACGATCGTCATGTCATTTGTGATTATGGATAACTATTTCTAATTAGATTTTGATTCGTGCGGTTATACAAGAGTCATTGATTGAATGAATCAAGAGTGTTTGATTGATGTTGGTTTGTCATTGTAGTGCTGCAGTCCAATTTCATCGAAAGGCGCCATAATATCTTCCAAGTCCTTTTATTGTTTACATTGTTGTGCATTTTCAGCTCTGAAACTTACCATGAATTGTTACTTTTCCTTGACATTCCGAAGTTTAGGTCTACATGAGCACGATTCCAAGTTATTTTATTTAGGTCAACTACTAGAGCACAATTAGATGCATATGTATTAGAGTCTACCCCTATTCAGTTTTCATGGTTTGGTCATCACTTTATGAAATGTCGTAAGTCGAACACATCATGTAGTCAATGATTAGTCTAACGTCATTAGTAAAAAACTTACCATGTAACGATATTATTTTAGACATTATTGTTTTGTTTTTGCATTTGATATATGGAGCATACATAAAGTAATGCATGAAGTGATCATGCATGCAGTTAGCATAGAAGGAAGCCAATTCTACATGTTTTTGTTTCCTGAGCATTGTTAAATGCTCCTCACACCCCCTCATCATATGAGTGCTTCTAAAACTTGCATCACCACCACCATTCCCATCCCATCCTATCTACTATGTGTTTGTGTTTGTAATTTTACAAATAATGGATGGGAAAACGACATCCGTGTTGTGATAAATCACATGTCAAGAAAGGCCCGTGGATGGTTGAAGAAGATGTAACTAAACATATCAATTACATACATGCCAATTATATATAGCCAAATATCGTGAAGCCCTGCCGCAACACGCGGGTTCCTGCTAGTGTGTTAAAAATACGGGTAACATATGTACGTCCATGTAACGGTAGGGACTCAAGGTGTTAAAGATGGACTGAACGTGTTAACGGTGTTAACGAAAGGTCGAAAGCAAACCACGGCAACGGAAATTGTAATTAACTATTCATAGAAAATGTGACAGATATTTATATATTTTATTAAAATAATACATTATAATCCATTTACACATTTTACAGATTTGGTGACAATTGAGACCATATATGTCCCCTCAAGTAACAGTTCAAAAAAATATATGTCCCCTCAAGTAGTCAAGTGGATCATTAACACGTGGATATAAATTTAAGATACATTCATAAGAATTCACACACCCTGCAAAGTGTCAAAGTGCATATACAAGAGTAACAAGACAACATCATGGTATAGTTGATCATATAATTGTACGAAATATACGGCTATACCCCTCTTTAACATATGACTACAAACATCAAGAATGTCGTCTTATGTAACATGCATGTGTGGCCATTGTAAAAGTATTGGATAAATAAAACATCAAGAATGACACATTTTTGGTTGGTTGTTGTAAAGAGGGTTTTCATAAAAGGAAAATGACCGAAACCGCCACCATAATTAGTTTGAATGATTACTCTTAAACCGTTTTTATTTGAGTAGGCTATGGTACTCAATGGCGAATTTGAGAATGATTTTCAGAGTCTTTTCTACTAAAATTTTCAATTTTTTTTTCAAATCAAGGGGGTTCTTAAAAACCCCTGGAACCCCCTTTGAATCCGCCACTGATGGTACTGACAGGTTGAACAAGCAACCGGTGGTTGGACTATGTTTAAATTTTTTATTTTCTTTTTAAATTTATTTACTAATTCATTTACCACTACATACTTTATAATATGTTACAATTCAAAATCACAATAAAGATAAATTAGTTTTATATCCATAGTTGATTTTAAAATTATCTAAAATGATCTGATTTATGAAATTCGTATATTTTCACTATTTGTTCCGTCTTTTCTACTAAAATTTTCAATTTTTTTCTAAATTAAGGGGGTTCCTAAAACCTCCAGAACCCCCTTTGAATCCGCCACTGATGGTACTGACAGGTTGAACAAGCAAACCAAACCGGTGGTTGGACTATGTTTAAATTTTTTATTTTCTTTTAAAATTTATTTACTAATTCATTTACCACTACATACTTTATAATATATTACAATTCAAAATCACAATAAAGATAAATTAGTTTTATATCCATAGTTGATTTTAAAATTATCTAAAATGATCTGATTTATGAAATTGGTTCTTCTAGTGAATCGATAATACCATCAGTGGCGAAGCTTGACCCGAAGGTTCGGGGGGTCGGAAGTCACTAGTTTCGGGGGGTCGAAAACCAGTTTCGGGGAGTCAAAACCTTATATTTACAAAATTTTCTATACGAATACTATATAATCGGAACTTCTGCACGAAAATTCGGGGGAGGGGGGTCGGCCACCCCCTCCCGCCCCAACTAAGCCTCGCCACTGAATACCATCAATATAGTCACCAGTATTGAAAACACTTGGTAGAGAGAGGCACATTATATTTAGAAGAAATGTTTAAAGTCAAAGGTGAGGCTAACTGTAACACCCCAATCGATGGCGAAAAAATCGAGGTGTCATATAGTGACGATTGTTCAATAGCTCATGGACTAAAAGTGTAAATATTGATACATTGATTAAATAGATTATTACATTGAAAGAAAAATACAAGATACAAAAATTCTAAAGTGACAACTAAAACTAGAATGTAATAAATCCAACATCTAAGTAAAATTTCAAAAGCTTAAAAGCCATCTCATAAATAACCTGAAACATGTACGAAAATAATTTTGTCAATGCAAAAATGTATTGGTGAGCATACCCTGTTTTGAATACATATAGTAAAAAAAAATGTTTCGCAATTCATGTGTTGTATACTGTTTGCAATTATGTATTTAAGTAGTATCCGGGTCAAAATCAACCCTATGAAACTGAAATGAAATTTATATATAGTATGCGCTATTGACAGTAGTAATGAAACGCATAGCAATGACCAAGGTCTCTCAACAGAGTCACAAGGGGTATATACTATAGTACTATTCATTGAAATGCGAGGCCGCAACGGTTAATGATTTTGACAAGTCATAGATACACAAAGTAACACAAAGCAAACACACATGCGAATTGCACTTAGTGAAAAGAAATAATAATTTGACATACGGTACATGAGTAGCCCCAAAATAGTAAAATGAAAAAGGAGAAAGATATACTCACATTCACTAAATAGTTATGTCACTAAAGCGTCGTGGGAGTGAATTGGCGAATCCTGAAGTCTCAACCTAAAAGTATGGTATATGTATAAGTGTTTGGACTTAAAGTAAGTCTAAGGTTTCTAGTCTAAGGCACTTAGGATGTCTAGTCTAATTTGGGGGTTTAACTTGTAAATAACGATATATGTTGAAAATGTGACGTAAGTAAATATATATACTTGTTTTGAAATAATATGACATATGAACTAAGTAATAAATATGAATAATAATATTATAAGTGCATAATTGAAAGTTATGAACTAAAGTAAATGGTGGAAGTCACATAAATGTTAAATTATGTAACAACTTTGACTTGTTCAAAAAAAATGTAACAACTTTGAAACATTAATTATTTATATTTATTAATTTAAATACAATCAATTAATTAGGTCAGTGAAAGAAATTTTAAATAAGATAAATAATTTATGTTTATACAATAATAGATTTATAAAGTCATAAAATGATTTAAATATTTCATAAATTCACATAAAAATTTTAAGTTAATCAAAATATCAAGAATTTTAATGAAAAATAATGTATTATGACCCAAAATGGTCAAAAATAATTTTTAGATAATTTTTTTAACAAAAAATGATTTTATATTATATTTATTGTCTAAAACTTAAATAGAGAATTAAATTTGATAAAAGTACAAAACTAATATAAATCAGGTAGCGAAAATCATAATTAGTATTCTAATATAATAAATAGGTTGTCCACAAATATTTGCAGTAAAATACATTATATATGATTTTTAATGAACTAAGCATGATTTAATCAAAATAAAATTATTAAAACTATTGCAACGGCCACAAAATCAGAATAGAAACTCTTTCCAAGTCATAATTATCATCTAGAAGCTAAGGTTAGAATTTCATGATTTGTAGATAACATAAGAATTAGTTATGAATTTTACAAGTTAATTATACTTTTAATTCAAAAATCCCAAATTGCACATAAACACCCTAAAGCCCTAACTAGCAATTGAAACCCTAAAATGTATGAATCATCAAATAAATATAATGCTATTGAAGAAATATATATGAAAAGGATCAATAGTGAAAGTTGATTGAAAATACTTACGGTTTTGCTTGTTCGATTAAGAAAAATAAGAATATATGAAAACCCAAAGCAAAAGTCTCCAAAATTCTTGAGGATGATAACGATATGAACTCAAAAGATGATGCAAAGATGAGAGAAGTGAGAGTGTTTGTGTGTGAAACTCATGTTGGGATATTGAGGAAAAGAATGAGTAATTAGAAATATAATGGTGTTTAATATAATAATCAATTTTGAGAGTAATACTAGTAATTAGTTGATTAGAAAACTCATGAAACATATTTTTGAGGTAATATAATTAGTCATAAAGTTTAAAAGAAATTGGTAATTGTTTAATTATGATTAAAACATATGATACAAAAAAATGATTTTTAGCATAACTAACCTCCAGACTTGGTATCCTATAAAAGTCAAATTATAATAAGTTTGAAAAACGTTTCAATATACGTATTTGATTAAAACGTAGACCCATCAGTAAATATGTAATGATAAAAAGAAACTCAAGCTTTTATTAATTTGAGAATAAACAAAAGTACATGGACTGGATTTGTAAATGTGATAATAGAAGGGCTACATTTGTAATCTTGGCAAAAATATAAGGGGCGGATGTTACACTAACGTAAAAAGCAGGTTAGCGTAAAAAGTATAAAAGCACTATTAGCCATAGATTAAATTTGATAATTAGAGGCACGTTGGTAATAACTTTTCATACGACATTATTTTATAATAAGTTTGAAAAACATATTTTTATTTCAAATTAAATTATAATAAGTTTGAAAAACGTTTTTATTTCAAATTAAATTATAATAAGTTTGAAAAACGTTTCAATATACACCTCAATTTTTAAAATGGCTATAACTTTTTCATACGACATTATTTTATAAAAAAACGCAAGTTATACCTGATAAGACGACCTGATCAAACGCAAGTTATAAATGATAAAACACAAGTTATACATGCCAAACACACAAGTTATACATGCTAAAACGCAAGTTATACCGGATAAAAAAGATGCAAGTTATATCTGATAAAAAAACGTAAGTTGGAAATCTTTTATACGTGGAAATCTTTCTGTTCTTCCTTGGGTATCAAGGCGTAACGTGGCTGAAGATGCGAAAGCCTCGTTACAATATGATCAAGAATCTAATCATTTCATATCTACAAGTTAAGTTAAGCCTATTTTCATGTTCTTAAAAGAGGCTGACCGAAAAGGTGATTCAGTAGCAAAAAGACATGGAACAGAGTTGCTTCTAATGTTCTTGAAGGAATCCAGGTAATTGATATTTGATAAAATCAGGAAAGAATATATATTTTGAGTGAGTCGTATCTTTATGGTGTCAAATATCACATTATTGTTAAAAATATATACCTTTCCTAATATTTTTTATTTCAATTTTATTTATTTTTTATAAAAATAAAACATTTTGCATAAGTATTTTGCAGGTGGGCTTGTCCTTTGGCTTGGATTTGTAGAGGCCCAGGTTCTAGTATTGGAAAGGAGCCCAGATCGTTGCATTTGTCTGGCCCAGTTTGGTTGTTGGCTGTTGGCCTTTGGCCCAGCTTGTGTGGCTTGCCAGCGTGGCAATCCTTGTGCAAAAGCACAAGGGCTTTATATCCATTGGATTGCTTTGTTCGTAGCCGTTGATCTTGATCAGAGAAACACAAAGCCAACCCTATATATAACTTTGTGTTTTTTTCCTGTCCAACTTTTCGATCATATCAGTTCTCTCGTGTATTGCTCTCTGAAAAACTAGGGTTTGATTATTCTGATCATCTTGATCAATAATCCAGTATTCTCTTGTTTGTTTTTTGATGATCATCTATTGATGATCATCTGAGTGTTGAGAGTCTTTGTAGGGAGGATTGATTATATTTTGATTCTTCTTAGGGGTTTTTGTACTAGTCAGACTTTTGTGCATCTTTTCTTAATAAAATCTGAGATGACACAGTTCTTGAAAATTACCATTAACTAATTGGATTTTTCATGGCTTGATGCAGATCTGACAGACCACCTCTACTAAAACGCAAATTGTATCATGATAAAACGCAAGTTATCAACCCAGCAAAAAAAATGTTTAAAAAAGTATAGCAATATGGTATGCAAATGAAAAAGGATAAAAAGCTTGTTTGTATGGTATATTTAAAAAAAAAATAATGTCGTATAAAAAAGTTATGGACGTTAAAAAAATAGGGTGGAACTCAACCATTGTGGGTTATACCTACTTTGTCATTCTCCTCTTTTAGAAACCCAACGTATATTTTTATCCTTTTAATCTCATCCATTGATTTATTTTAATTAAAAGCTCAAAATACTTCTTATACTTTAAACTACTTTTTTACAATAAAGTTTCTCTAAAGTCAAACCTAGGAAAGGAAATCGTTTACAATTGGTAGTAAAGTTGAGTATGATTTATACTTGCTGTTAAAAAAAGTTATGAAAACACGAGTGGTAAATAATAAGAGTAAAATTAATTATTCTTTATGGAAGTACAAAAAAACCTAAAGAAGTTCATAACTAGATAGTTGAAACATATGGTGATCGGGTATTGATGGTGACAAACGCATTGAGAAGCGTTTGATTTTGAGCCGCATCCCGATTTTCACCCGTCTGTTACTCCAGGGAGGAAACTTTGGTGGAGGCATTACGGTTTTCGGGGTACGTCGTAACCAAGTCTGATACACTAGCGCGAGTCCAGTTAAAACAATGTAGTATATGACAGACCTTGGCTAGAGCTGCCGAATACGCAATATGACATTGGATCACTCAAAAGAAAGTCACCTTAAAAAAAAAAGAAACATACGGTGATATTAATATCTGATCGATATTCCCCAAAACAGTTCATTAATCCAAATATATATTTTTTTTTTTGATCGGCTAATTTCCTCACCCATTTTTTTACATCATCTTTTTTTTGCCTCTTATGAGGCTTGAACTCCCAACCTCATAATTAGAACTCCATCATAGGGCTGGCATAACAGGTTACACGAACCTGTTAAGACACAAACACGAAACTTGTAAACATGAACACGACACGAAATCTAATCGTGTCATTTTTTTCAAACACGAACACGAACCTGTGTATAACAGGTTAACACGATAAGACACGATAAGGAACACCTAGTAAAATAAGTTAACAGGACAAGACACGATAAGACATGACAAGACACGATAATACACGACAAGATACGATAAGACACGACAAGACATGATAAGAAACACGATAAGACATGATAAGAAACACGATAAGACCTGTTAAGACACGTACATGATAAGACACGAACACGAAACAGGTAAACACGAACATGACACGAAAATAAACAGGTCTTAACGTGTCGACCTGTCATAGACACGAAACCTGCTAAGGCCAAACATGAAACCTGTTCAAATCATATAGGTTTGTGTCAAGTTATCATGTCCGTGTCTAAATTATCAGCCCTCCATCTTCTTTACCACCACAGTGGCACACCACCACAAGGGTGCGCATTAATCCAAATATATACACATGGGCCATTAATCTATTTTGTCGTTAATTAATCTCACGTGGCAGTTAAAACAAAACGCGGACATCATATATTCTTTTGTTTCCTAATTACAAAAAATCAAAAATTGGGTTAGCCCACTCACTAAAAACACATGTTTTTAGAGGGAATGTCACATGGGTTCAAACCTCGATAAAGAAAGTAGTTTAAAATAATTGGCATTGAGTAGAACTAGTATTTGCTTCGCGAGTGTTGACTCGCGGATACGTATCTAACTCGGTAAGAATAAATATGATTGCGAAAAAATATGTCATTTGTGGCATCCGAACGCACGAACACGTGGTTAAAAGGTAGGCGCGCTACGAACTGAGGTAGAATGAACGGTGGTCGACACACGATTCGTAAACAATGCATAAAAAAGTTCGTACCTAAGAATAAGCACGTAAGGGAATCGTTTTTTAGTAAACGAATGAACATTATTGTTTTTAACCAGACTAATTTTCGAGAACGTTATGCCGAACGTGAATTTAAACTGTCTACGTCGAACCCTGAAAGACACGTATCTAACCTGGTAAGAATAAATATGACTGCGGAAAAAAAAAGGCCACAAACACGTGGTTAAAAGGTAGGCGCGCTACGAAATGGGCTAGAAGGAACGGTGGTCGACACACGATTCGTAAACAATGCATAAAAAAGTTCGTAACTAAGAATAAACATGTAAGGAAATCGTTTTTTCGTAAATGAATTAACATTAATATTTTTAACCAAACTAAGGGGGGAAGGGGCGCTACCAGAATTGGTCACGGGTACCCCACTACCAGCACGGTAGCACCGCCACCACCCATGCTGGTAGTGGTCCCGTGAACCAAATTCGGGTTCAAGTTACCGTGCTGGTTCACGGATTATGGCACAAACTTTCACACAATCTTATTATTTTTTATTCTTTTACTCCAATAATTAAAATAAAAAAAATAACATGGAAAGCAAAAACCAAAAACCAGCGTCACGCGGACCCGGGTTTTTTCGAGTTGCATTCGTGTCCGCAGATGCGAGCGTCGCATTGGTTCAAGCATTTGTCCCAAACCAGCACTCATTTTTGCACCCCCCATGCGCGTGCGGGTAGGTGCCAGAGTATAATGTAACAAAAAGAATTTAATCTATTCCATTTGGTTTCACCTTATAAACTCATCCATTTTTTTATCTCCCCACCAATGTAGAACAAACCAAACTCACATTCACTTATATATTTCCAACCCATTAATATCAATACTAATGCATTACTATTATTACTATCACCAATTCATAATAATAATCCTTAGCAGTAATAATAATAATACCCGTAAGTAACGACAACAATAAATAATAATAATTATTATAATAGAAAAGTTTGAATAATTGTTAGAGTGGAGAAAAGTTTGATTAATTGATCGATTATTATTATTATTATTATTATTATTATTATTATTATTATTATTATTATTATTATTATTATTATTATTGTGTGTGAAAATAATTGATAGTTGGGTAAAGAATCAGTGGAGTGTTGTCTCTAAAAAAGTGTTTCAGTAAAGGTAATCAGTGAAGTGATATGGCAGTGCAGGATTGATAGAAATCAGTGAAGTGAAAACATGTTTAGTGGAGCGCCCCTTCCCCCTAATTTTCGAGAACGTTATGTCAAACGGGAATTTAAACTGTCTACGTCGAACCCTGAAAAAGAATTTCTACCCCTTACGTCAAGACCTGATGTCGTACCGACACCTACATAAAAAAAATCGCGTGACGAAGTCTTTATTTTAGTGAAAGAATTAAAATACGGGGTGAACTTGAATCGTTAGAAAGTAAAGGGGGTCTAAACGACATTTTATAAACTTGGTATAAACTAAAGGAGTTGAAAGTGTAATATATATAAAGCTAAGGGTTTTTTTGTTTGTGCCTCGAAGTTAACGCGGGTGAAACGTCGCTTTCACCGACTTTCATCTTTCGTTTTATATGTTTAACTAGGATTCTATTACCCGCGCGCGCTTCGCGGCGGGAGCTCCTGTTGCGTTGAGGGTTTGGTGAACGTTAAAAATCGTGCGTCACTGTGGAAGCTCCTATTGCGTGGAGGGTTTTGTGGATATAAAAGATAATATTAAGTGACTTTTATTCTCACGTGGGCTTCGAAAAAAAAAATACTCCCAGCTAAAAGCTTAAAGTTTGGTGGTTAAAGTTTGAAATCTTAAAAGCTAAAAGTTTGGTGGTCAAAATGTAAAAAATTAAAACTAAAGATTTGGACTTATTTTGGGCGGCTATTCCAAATTAAATTTTCTGGGCGGTTCATCACATATTTTTCTAGGCGGTTCTTCAAATTCAATTTTTCTGGATGATTTTTCTTCAATTATTTGTTCTTTGCTTTTTATTTAGGCGGTTCTTTGATTTTAGTTTGTCCTCGTAGTGTAGGAAATATAAAGCATTCAAAATGTAGCCAATGAGAGAGAGCCAAAAATTTGGCCAATCGGAGAAGGTAACTGTAGAAATGTCATTTTTTTCATATATAAGATAATATGAGTAGCATTTATAGTTAAAAATATTATTACCTACAAAGTCCGATCATTTTAAAGCGATCAATATATGTTACTAACTATGTCATTTGTTGTGACTTTGATTTGCTAATTAGGGTTTATTGATTATGAAATTAATAGATGATTTGTTTACTAGTTTATACACTTAGATTATGAATCAAATATTACTAGTGGTTATTGTGTGCGATCATGTGTTTGTGTGGGGTTCATAATTGGTTTTTGTTATCGGATGCAAATTTCAGTATTTGCATTTGGGTGTGTAGTCGGTTATGAAAGCTTTTGCATGCGATCAAGGCGTCTATATGTTTTTGTTAGGTATGAAGTTGAAAAAGGGACGGTGATGATGGTTGTTAACGAATCGGATTTTTACAATAACAATACCGAGAAAAATAAAAAGACATAATGATGATATGATTAACAGATTAGGTTATAGGTGAAAATGAAAAATGATTAGGGTTGAGAAGGAATATCACTAACTTTGCGGTTATGACCATGACCTTTAAATCCTGAGGTCATGCTACAAGGGTTGCATTGCGATCCATCGGTGATATACAATCATTTTTTATTCAAGTAATAAGAGAAGAATGATACTTTCGTGAGAACTAACAATGAGCCTAACTTTTAGTTTTGAAACATATGGCATATATATGGTGTCTAAAATACTGTTTGGATAATGATAATAACAACTCCGGTTGAACAAGTTATGCATGTTTGGTCTATTTGTTTCATTTTTTCCGTTTGTGTTTGATTTAGCTAATAAGGAGTGTGTGCTTAACCAATGAGATTACTTAAGAATGATCATTTCGTATATAAGCTAAACACTGTGAAAGAAATGTTATCATGATTTTGGGGTCTATATTTCGAAAAAAGTTAGGACTAAATTCCACACTTATTTTCAATATCAAGTATTTAAAAGTGGGTGTTATAGCAAAGAATTGTTGTCACTAAGGTGTGTGTTAGTTGATTGTTTAAATGAATTTTATTGTTGTCATGTGGTCTCATGATCATAAATATTCTGGCCTATTCACCATACCTTTTGCTAATTGTTTAATTAGTAAAAAACATTTAAGGCAGAAGCTAGATAATGATTATTATCTTTGTAATTATTGGTGTAATAGTATAGAAGATACAATATTTACTACTATAATATCGGGTAATGAATATTAATATCCGTATTCGTATCCGAACTTTCGGATATAATTCGGATACGGATTCGGATAATTAAATGGATATCTGAATTTGTAAAAAAAAATATTAAAAATTTATCACGTGCATGGAATAAAAATAAACTCGTATTTGATTTCCCAAGTTTCTAACGTTGAATACGAAATAAAAACATTCATAAATCCACATCGAAATCTAATTACCTACTATTTTCTTTTTCTTTTTATTATATTTAAACTAAAATAGTTTTCATATAATATATATTTACTATTTTTTTCTAGTTTTCGAATATACAATATTCTGATTATCCTAATGAAAAATTGTGCCTGTATAAAGGCCTTGAGTTTCTATTTCTTGTTAGGTCTTCGATAAGATTGAGTTACCCATCAACTCGTTACCATTTATACACATCACAACTACATTTATTGGAATGGTTGAAGAAAAAGAAAAAAAAAACTTCCATGACCATCTTTTTTCATTAAAGAACAATGAATAAAAGCATATTGAATGCATCGTTTCACAAAGGCCACAAGATGAACATGTGTCTCCATTCTCGATCACATATTCACATTCTACATCCCTGGCCACCGGCTAAATTAACATCTCTCAATCTCTTCGACGTAGGTAGCCACTCTCTACTATGAGGGCGCCACGCGGGTCAAGGATATGCCTATAAAATATGAACACACCATGTTATCAGTTTATCATGAAGTTTCATGTAGTTACGGTTGTACCAAATCACCATGTTTGTACATGTTCATAAACTTTCTTAAAAATAATAATCAATGATAAATATAACAACTATGATAGATCATTAAACAACTTTTACATCAATTTATTTAAAAATATAAAAATTATAACATTAAAATGTTTTGTGATCATTTCATTTATGTCTTTAAAACAACAAACTCACACACCCGGCCACTATATCTACTCACAAGTTTTATACCATGATTACTAAGGGACTAAATACCCAAACACTTGAGTACAACAGCTTACTACACTCACTAGAACCACTAGGCTACAACGGTTTTTGTAATCATTATTTAACATATTAATGTTTTCTAAATAACTTTTTTTATTTTTTGAAAGGCTTAGTTCAGTGGAAATCCTTGTACACCTCTAACCTAGCGGTCCCAAGTTCGAATCCCTACCCACACACCGATGTCTTACTTGCCTAATCTCAAACCGTCACGAGGATTTTTTTTGTGGCGTGCATAGATTGAACTTGTGACCTACCCTCAGGATGGGAACCCCAAAGGAAAAACCCACCCTACCTCAAACCAGCTGGGCTAGAGATCATTGGTATGTTTTCTAAATAACTACCGAACCAACAATACATCTTACACAATATTTACTAGGGCTGTAAACAAAGCGAATGCTTAGTGAATAGTTCATGAATCGCGGGAAATTTGTTTAATAAATGAACGAACACGAACTAGAATTCCGTTCGTTTAGTTAAATGAACAAACATAAGCAGATAACGTGCTCATTGATTTATGTTCATGTATGTTCGGTAACGTGTTCGTTTATGTTCGGTCATGTTGGGCTGTTCATTAGCGTTTTTAATTTATTACATTTTATTAAATATTAAAAATTCTAAATAATAAAATATTTAATAAGTATTGGTGTATTGTATTTACATACCTTTTAATATATGTTTGTTTGTGTTCATGAATATACGTTTGTGTTCTTGAACATTAGTTTGTATCCATTAGCGGTTTTTTTTAGTTTGTTATGTAATTACTAGCAAACACCATTTATTTCCTTAATAAACTTTAAAAATGCATTTTTAAAGTTCATGTACAGTTCGTGAACGAACACGAATATAAAATCTCGTTTAGTAAAAGTTCATGTACAGATCGAGAAAATATTCATCTCCTTAACGAATGAACTAGTTTGAGCCCGATATTGTTATTTATTCTTATTACCTCCCTATGTTAAGATTGGGTAATTGCACATCTGTTGCCTTACTTGGATGTCATATCCCAACTGCTTGGTTTTATTGCACAACAACTCGTGTACAAGCCCCCGCAACCTGCCTACTCGCACACCATCTCTTGATTCAGGCGCAACGACTTGGTTTCCCCGTAATAAACAGTTCGTGAACACAACTATTTCCTTAACAAACTAACACAAACAACGCCTTGTTCATGTTCGTTCGATTTGTCTGCATCCTTACATACACTATTCACCCGTGCCTAACAACTTTGGGTAGGAGTGTGCATCCATCGAACAAGGACCAAACCGGGGCTGAAACCGACAAGGCTTGGAACTGGAACCCGAGAACTGGACCATTAGATGATGGGTCGGTCTCGGGAAGGCCTGAATGCATATAATGGACTGAATTTTTTTTTGGATTATAATTCCTGGTGGGACACATGCTATAACAAAACCAAACTCAAGTTTCACGGCTTCAAAAGATAAAATTTTATTTATATATTTGTTTGTGTTATTTCCAGCTTGGTAATGGATTTCATATAAAGTTTGACATATGTGATGATGAGATAGGTTTTGTTTTGCCCACTGTTGGTCCACATTGTGATGTTGATTATACAGTATGGTTCCCAACTTTCCCACGTACATCCCCTCTCCCAACAATCGTTTTTCACAATTTTGAAAGAATAGGATCGATGCCCTCTATCTGTTGATAATTACGGATAATTAGAATAAATAACTTCTAAATATAATATATATCCGATTATACCCCCGCAGTCAAAGCGGGAGGAGACCAGATTCTGAGACTGGAGCAGAAGTCTTCAAATAAAATACGTGGTAGACCCTTTCTAAAAATGTCCGCAATCTGATATCGAGAGGGGACATGAAGTATGCGCACCTGACCGCGTCGAACCTGTTCTTGAACAAAGTGAATGTCGAGTTCGATGTGTTTGGTGCGCTTATGTTGTACCGGATTCCCTGACAAGTAAATAGCGCTTACGTTGTCACAATAGACTAAAGTTGCGCGCGTGAGAGGGACAGAGAGCTCAAGGAGAAGATTGTGAAGCCAGCAAATCTCGGCCACCACGTTTGCGACCCCCCTGTATTCAGCATCTGCACTGGAATGGGAGACTGTACTCTGACGTTTGGACGACCAGGATATGAGATTGTCACCAACATATACACAATACCCACTGGTAGAACGACACGTGTCGGGGCATCCTACCCAATCCGCGTCTGTGTAGGAGACTAGAGACGGATTGACAGAGCGATGTAAGGTTAATCCAAATGATGAAGTGCCTTTAATGTACCTAATAATTCTTTTCAGAGCATTCCAGTGATCAAGACGTGGCGAGTGTATGTGCATGCAAATCTGCTGCACTGCATACGTGATGTCAGGGCGTGTAAAAGTGAGGTACTGTAAAGCACCTGCTAAGCTTTGGTATAAGGTGGGATCATGAAACTCCTCGCTAGAAGTAGAGCCGAGCTTGGCATTAGTGTCGACAGGAGTGGCTACAGGGTTGCATGTCTGTATACCAGCACGGAAGATAATATCTGTAGCATATGACTGTTAAGAAAGAAACATAGAGTCAGTCGTGCGAGTGACCAAAATGCCCAGAAAGTAGCTCAATGGACCCAAATCTAGGGGTGTAAATTTCTGACATGACCCGAAAACACGACCCGGACCTAACACGAAATTAGCGGGTTTGGGTTTAGTCTAAATGGGTTCGGGTCAGGTTCGGTTTGAACCCGTGAACCCGTTTAGCTAAACGGGTCGGGTTCGGGTCAACCCGGTCAGGTTAGCGGGTTGACCCGTTTAACCTATTTATACTATATATTGTTTTTTATACAATATTTTTATGTTATAAATTAATTTGGTTAGGTATTTTATGCTACACTTATAACTTAAATAAGAAATTGATATGAGATTTTATAAATAAAACATAAATGTTTTATATATATATATATATATATATATATATATATATATTTGTATTTTTTTGTAGTAAAATTTTAATTTTAATACATTAATTTGCGAAAAAATAAAAAAATCAGGTTGAACGGGCCGGGTTCGGGGTCAACCCGAGGATATTCAGGTCGGGTTCGGGTTGATATGTATCTCACAATTTTCGGGTTCAGGTCGGGTTCGGAAATCATTGAAGTTGAAACTCGTAAAGCCGACCTTGCCCGCCATGCCTCCAAAACCACCTCTACCGCCCTCACCGCAAACATCCCAAGAAACCCACCCTACAACCCGGACCCCACCAAAACTGACTCCACCGCCTATGGCCGCGGACGTGGGCGGTCAGACCGAAGAGGCCGGGGCCGTTCCTTCTACGGCCGTGGGCGGTCACCACGATTCTGGCCTACTCAGCCCATGTGGCCCAATCCATACACTCCTTGGCCAAAACCAGTGGGCTTCGCCCCATACAGCCCAATATCCCCCAACCTAGCCCACCACTCCACCTTGCCCATACCCTACCACTAACAAACCCACATACCCACCGGCTTCCCAACCGGGCTTACTCGGCCCACGCCCTCAACAAGCCCACACTGCCTACACCCCAACTGATATTGAACAGGCCCTTTACACCATGTCCTTGCAGCTGTAACATCGCAAAATTTTTCCTAAATTTTTTATAGGTAAAAACCACCACTTTATTTGTATTAAACTACTTTCGTACAAAAGTAACCATGTCAAATTTATATCAAAACATTTTTTTTATATAATAATAATAATAATAATAATAATAATAATAATAATAATAATAATAATAATAACAACAATAATCTATAGAAGTTAGTTTTTAAAACATGAAACCAAATCAAAAGCCCAACCCCTTTTTCTTTAAAACCTGCAGCCCACCAAACCCAACCCAATACCCTTGAGCCCAACTGCTGACCGGCCCAAACCACTCCTCCTCTCTACCCTGTTGAATTCGCGTCCAAAAAAAAGGGGAATATTTCTTGTTGAATACGGGAATCGAACCCGCACCACACCAACAAACACACAACACCTCAAAATCAACTGAGCTACAGCTCATTTCTGTAATAACTCCAACCCGAAATATATATAAGGGCTATCTAATATGCCTACCTTCTTCCTCCTCTGCTCTCCTGACAGTTCCGATCTATTTCCGGTAAGTCCCGGAAATTCCGGCGACTTACCATTTACACTATACGCGTTTTTCAACTATAATAATTGTGACATATAGTCCACCACCGACACCTCTGCACATTTAATAGGCCTTAATTATCGTTTAATCACGAGCCATAAATCCGGCCATTAGCACCAAGTTTTCCAATCCGTCGCATACCCATGGTTGTATAAATAGGACCCTTAAAACGATATCAGTACCACACGCAAACCTGTTCCCACTTGAAAGTACACCAAAGAAACCACGTTCGTTCACCTTGAGGCTCTCCGGCGTGCACGGTCCGGCCACCACTCCCCGCCTTCGTTCGAGCCGTGATAGGGTAAGATTCCTGTGCCGTTTCGTTTGTTATTATCCATAGTATAAAATCCCCATAATTATCTGGATTAACAGAGTCTTAGACGGGTTCAATTGAATTCAAATGGAAACTAGGGTTCTTAGGGTAATGATTTGGGGAAGATGACTTACTAAAGCTTTGTGTATAAATATTTTGAAATCAACTATAAACACAAAACGTGATTCAGATCAGATGGTTCAGACTGTTGTTGTTTAACGAAAGGTCACGGGTTCGATCCCTGCCATGAACAATTCTTTTTGTTCTTTCTTTCTTTTTCCTTTTATGATTATATAAGTATTATTATTCTTTTAAAATGAGTTTTAAAATACTAAAACTCTTTTATAAATTCTACAAAAATTATTTTATGTTATTCTAGTGGAAAAGTTTAACATACAATTTTTAGTTTTCCAAAATTTATTTATTTAATATATATAATAAATAATTCAAGTTTATTCTATTTTATTTATAAAATTATATAAAAATATCAAAACAATTATATAAGTTTCCACAAAAATTATTCTAAGTTTATATAACATTAAACTTTTCTGAAATGATTTTTATTTCTGAAAAATCATTTATTTAATGTTTTTAATCAATTTTTGTTAGTTTTAATCATAAATAAATCATAATAAATTCATTTTTCAATATTTTTGCACCAAAATTTTATATAAATTATTTCTATTTATTTGAAACAGAAATACAATTTTTAATTTAATAATTCTTTAATTTTAATATTTTTAAATATTAAAGTTATAATTTGACAATTTGAAATAAATAGATTTAATATTCTATTTTTAAGAAAATAATTTTATAAAAATTATTTTCATACTTAAAACTTTATATTGTGACCATCTTTAATTTAAAATTTACAAAAAGATTCTTGTTTATTTATTTATCAAATTTCTCTTATTTATTAATCAAACGAACACTTATCCCCAATTCGAAACCCTAGAAAATATTTGTAGACTAGAAAGACTTAGACATATTTATTACCTTAATTATAGGGTAATACTTGGCATCGTTGGGCAACACACACTCTATTTTCACGAGACATAACATTTTGCTAAGGTGAGTTTACATAGCCCCTTTTTCTGTTTTACATTTTGGGGTGAAACATGTTTCAACATTTTATATACTATCATTTACTCATTCTATCATTTGACTGTAACAAAAACACACAGTACAATCATTAACATTGATCAAGCCGCCTGTTTAGATTATAGCATTTTAGGTCTGACAAACCCATCCCCCCGCATAAATTTAGGGATGATCGATAACAGTAACAACATTTAACTAACTTGCGAGTTAGTCATCAGTCGACACAAGGTTTGATTGTACAAAGACGCATTGTTACATGTCGGACTCATACTCTATCATCATACAACTGTGATTGTTGTACAAACTATTGTTATCAATTATATTCAAAAACCTATGTATTCTCACCAACTTTTGTTGACCCAAAATATTTTCAAACTTAACATGTTTCAGGTTCTACTTGCTTGAAGATTTGAGCTAATGCTTGAAGATGTGTGCATAGTATTATTCATTTTGATGTGCGAATTCTTGTAGAACAATTGTATGTAATTGGACAAGGGGAGCCTCCTCCACCATGACTCACGAGCAAGGTGACTTCCATTCTTTTTCTAATAATTGCTTGTCTTGTAATATTATTGTAGGTAATGGCGATACTATCCCGGTACTTGGACAAGGCACAAAATACCTACCCAAGCCCTTCCCACCTTTTGTCCTAAAAAATGTCCTATACTCACCTAAAATTGTCAAAAATTTAATTTCCGTTCGTAGATTTACTACAGATAATTGGGTTTCTGTAGAATTTGACCCGTTTGGTTTTCATGTTTGAATAAATTAAAAACATCTAATGTATTAGACGTTGATTTTATTTCTAACAAATTTTGCCAGTCTTGTATTTTTGGAAAAAGTGTACGTTTACCTTTCTTTCCATCAAATAATGTTACATTGCAACCATTTGATATCATACATAGTGACGTGTGGACATCACCCATAATTAGTTCGTCAGACCATAAATACTATGTTTTATTTTTAGATGATTATTCTAACTTTTTATGGACCTATCCAATCTCCCAAAAATCGCAAGTATTTCCATCATTCATCCACTTTGCCTCAACCATTAAAACACAATTTGAACGCACCATTAAAACTTTCCAATGTGATAATGGTCGCGAATATGTCAACACCTCTTTCCAAAAAATTTTCACCACAAATGGTATTTTATACCGTCTTTCTTGCCCCTACACCTCCTCCCAAAACGGTAAGGCCGAGCGCAAAATTCAAACCATAAATAACATGATTCGCACTTTAATGGCACACGCGTCTCTACCTACCCACCTTTGGCATTTTGCCCTTGAAACCGCTACCTACATTCTAAACATTTTACCATCAACAACCACTAAAAACAAAACCGCCACCGAACTATTATATTTGTCCACACCCACATACGATCACCTTCGTATCTTCGGTTGCTTATGTTACCCCCCCCCCCCCACTCCCTCCACCACCACACACAAACTTGAAAACCGCTCACATCCTTGCGTCTTCCTTGGGTACCCTCCAACCTATAGAGGATATCGGTGCCTAGACCTTACAACCAAACAATACTTCATCTCCCGTCACGTCACATTTGACGAGACGACATTTCCCTTCGCCCAAACAATCGGCCCACACCAACATATAACTTCCTTGATGAACCATTCTTGCACCACCTGTGCCCGCACCTGCTCTCCAAACAACACCCGTCCTCATCACAGCCTACCCCTCCTGTCCCACCTAGTCCACCCACTATCCACACGCCTTCAGGCCCAATCACATCCACCTCGTCCGGCCCATCAACAAACCCCCAGCCCACACCTCCTACTCACACAACACAGCCCACCCCTAACCTGACCCCATCTGCCTCCCAGCTCGTTCCGCCCCACCTAGTCAGCCCACTGCACCAATCCACTTCCCAACCTTCTGGCCCATTTCACCCGCCACCACCAAACCCACCCGCCCCTTCCCATACCCGAACCATTCAAACCCGCTCCATGAGCAGCATCCACAAACCAAAAATACCCTTCAATCTTACCGCCACCACCTCACCATCCATTATTCCTATTCCCAAAACATCCACCGATGCCTTGTCCATACCAGAATGGTAATCTGCCATGTCTACCGAGTACAACGCACTTATTAGAAACGGTACATGGGAGTTAGTACCTCGTGACTCAAATATGAATATTATACGTTCAATGTGGTTGTTCAAGCACAAATAAAGGTCGGACGGGTCATTAGAAAGATACAAGGCACGACTCGTGTGCGATGGTCGCTCACAACAGGTGGGCATTGACTGTGGGGAAACATTTAGTCCGATTGTAAAACCGGCCACCATTCGCACCGTCCTCTCACTGGCTTTATCTAAAGGTTGGGCGGTCCATCAGTTAGACGTTACCAATGCGTTCTTACACGGTAACTTACATGAGACGGTATACATGCACCAACTAATGGGGTTTAGGGACAAAAATTTTCCAGACCACGTATGCCTCCTACGCAAATCTCTATATGGCTTAAAGCAGGCTCCCCGTGCGTGGTACCAACGGTTCACTGATTATGTTCTTACTTTGGGTTTTCTACACAGCCGCTGTGATGCCTCTCTCTTCACTTTTCAACAAGGCAATGACACGGCTTTCTTGCTTCTCTATGTGGACGATATTATTCTTGTGACTTCGTCTGATACGTCCGACTCTCATGGAAAAACTTGCAAGTGAATTTGCCATGAAAGATCTAGGTCCTCTCAGTTACTTCTTGGGCATTTCTGTCACTCGCCAGCATCATACCATGTTTCTTTCTCAGCAGTCCTATGCTACTGACATCATCGCTCGTGCAGGTATGCAGTCCTGCAACCCCGTAGCCACGCCAGTCGACTCCAATGCCAAGCTTGGGGCTTCTCCAGATGAACCATTTCATGGCCCCACTCTATACAGGAGTCTAGCGGGTGCTTTACAGTATCTCACCTTCACCCGCCCAGACATCACTTATGTCGTCCAACAGGTATGCATGCACATACATGCACCGTGCACCGCTCACTGGAATGCACTGAAGAATATTATCCGTTACATAAAAGGCACGACCACTCTTGGTTTAACTTTAGGGCCGTCTCCCACGGCTTCCTTACTGGCTTACACCGATGCTGACTGGGCGGGTTGCCCCGACACTCGACGTTCGACTAGTGGTTATTGTATTTATTTTGGTGACAATCTTATCTCATGGTCTTCTAAGAGACAACCCACAGTCTCCCGCTCCAGTGCCGAAGCTGAATATCGTGGAGTCGCCAATGTCGTAGCTGAAGTTTGCTGGCTGCGAAATCTCTTACTAGAACTATCTGTCCCCGTCTCACGTGCCACGATGGTTTACCGTGACAATGTCAGCGCCATATATTTATCAGGTAATCCGGTCCAACACCAACGCACCAAACACATTGAGTTGGACATCCACTTTGTTCGAGAGCAAGTTCAACGGGGACACGTTCGAATCTTACATGTTCCATCCAGGTACCAAATTGCAGACATCTTCACCAAAGGGTTGTCGCGTATCTTATTTGAAGACTTCAGGTCCAGTCTCAGCATCCGGTCACCTCCCGCTTCGACTGCGGGGGTGTAATAGAGTTATAGATAGAAATAGAGATATACATAGCAATAGTTTAAAATGTATTCATTGTGATTATCTGTTACTATAATTAGGGACAATCTTATGTATTATTTTTACCCTTGTAATCAAAGAGATAATCAAGGTTTGAGTTCTATCAAATAGCTTCGCCGTGAAAAACTCATCACAAAAGGTACATATTTTAAGGTTTATAAAGGACAACTCTTGCAATCAGGTGAGTTGATCAATATAACAGCATGCAAGTCTCCGCATATGTGTTTTGTCGGGACGAGCTGTCACATTCTTTTAATCTCAACCGCAAAAATATAGTTTCTCTTTTAAGTCTGGTGAAAAGACAACCATAGAATCATCATAAACAAGCAAGAGGCGAATGGAAGTCTCAACAAACATCTAAATGCACTACAAGAATTTCGGGCTTTAAGGGCGACACCTTTAGAGGCCACAGAGGGTTTTAGGCACCAAGCAAATGTGACAAGACTTGTAGGGGCGACAGTCGTCCCTAAAGGTCTTGTCGCCCCTAATGCCCTATTATTAGGGGCGACATGGCCCAACCCTCACTTGGATGCAAAGATTGTATATATACGCGAGGGTTGCAAAAGCCTTGAAATACATTCATCGTGAAGCATATCCCACTAATTCTACTAGATCAAAATTGGAACCCAAGTTACAAGGTTTTTATATAGCTTCTACACAAACAAAGCATAAACTTCACTTGGAGGCTCATTATAATGGCTTGCCACAATACATGCACCCAACATATTATAAATCTTGAGGATTAACTCATACGTGAGATGTTTTCTCCTTCAGTGTCTTGTTGTTTGAAGTTCTATTTAGTACAAAAGCATCCATCGAAAAACAAGGATAAGTGGTACTTTGCTCGACTAGCCATATTACGCTATGAAAAAAAACTAGATGACTTGATTGATCCCCATCTTCGAAAATGATTGAACAAGTGATCACTGAACATTTTTGCTAAAAGCACAATATGTTGCTTGGAGGACCTACGATTACAATGTGTCATTTGCAGAATCCCAGAAAGTTGTCAAACATGAAGTTGCATGTCTAGATAATCAACACGTTTTTGTGCCATTTGCTTTTGACACATTTGGAGGGCTAGCCCCCGAGGCAATCCGATTCTTAAAAAGAGTTCAAAATGTGGTGCAGAGCAACTCTCCAGCGCCGAAGAACCTAAGTTTTATTTTTAATAGAGTAGGTTTTTCTATTCAAAAGGGGGTAGCGGCGCAACTTGTGGACCGTTTACCTGCCTCCCACTTGTAAGAGTTATTAGTGAAAAGTAATCAATCTAACTATTATTTATTCACACTAATAGACTCTCATAATTATAGCATGATTGTAAATCTCACTTATTGTAATTATTTTATTCATTGTAATTGCAATCTACCTAAAATAGGTTATAAAAGCATGATTGTTTCATAATCAAAGGCATTTTGAAAATAATATTCCTACATGGTATCATCATTGATCCACTAAAACCTCCCATCGCTTCCCTTCCCTGCCTATAACCCTATCGTCGCCGCTGACTCTTTGGCAGCCGCCAGCTCACACATCTCTTCTTTAATCCATGGCCGAATCCAGAATCCACCCTGCCGTCACGATTAACAACATCAAAGCCTATATCCCCGTCATTCTTGACAACGAGGCATCGGACTATAATCTGTGGTCCGAGTTGTTTCGTATCCATTGCACGGCTTACCTCGTTTCTGACCACCTCGCCCCTCGTCCCCCACCACCTGCCGCAACCACTAGCACTGATAAACCAACCTCTCCTCCTGCGGCTTCTGAATCCTGGAGCGTTTGGATGCCATAGTCCTCTAATGGATTTATGGCACCATCACCCCGGGACTTCTCAAGACCGTGATTACCAAAGGCACCACTGCCTATGATGCCTGGAAGGCCATTGAATCCCTTTTCTCAAGACAACAAGGCCACTCGTGCCTTGTATCTTAAACAGAAATTCTCCAACACCCGTCTGGAGAATTTCTCATCTATGCCTGCCTATTGTCAAGAACTCAAAGTGTTGGCTGACCAACTCGCGGGTGTTGATGCCCCGGTTGACGAAAAAGACCTTGTTCTTCAAGCCATTGCGGGTCTCACTGAGCAGTATGAAACTGTTGGCACTATCCTTCATAACACCAAACCGTTCCCTTCGTTCTTTGAGATCCGATCTCAATTATGTATGAACGAATCTACCAAAGCCAACCAAGCCAGCCATGTCGCTACTCAAGCGGCCACTGCCCTTCATGTCCAAGGCCGAACCACCCCATCCAACACCTCGTCCCATTCTGACCATAACCGGACCCGTAGCCAAGGCCGCACTAGAGGCCAGGGCCGTCGTCGTCCAACCTCCAACTCCCAGCCTAGATCCCACAATACTTCCTTACCTCCCCAACCCACTCACCCTTACATTGTGTTTCCTACCAATTGGGCCCAACACCAATGGTCCAGCCTATTGAACCAAGCCCAATCCCAAACCAATCAATCTCCTTCGGCCCAATACTCACCTCCTTGCCCATACCCTTCAACTCCTCGGCCCAATTCTGGACAAGGCATACTTGGGCCCGGCCCGGCCCAAGCCCATATGGCCACATACTCTCCCACTCCTACGGACATTGCTTAGGCACTATACACTCTTTCCCTGAACCAGCCTACAGATCCAGTGGATTCATGGACACAGGCGCCTCCGGACACATGGAGCAACCAGGTAATTTCTCCCCGTCTATTTTTAATCATTGCACTAATAAACAAATTATTGTTAGAAATGGCTCGACCATCCCGGTCGTTGGACAAGGCAATAAAACCTTACCCCCACCTTTTCCACCCTTCAAACTTAATAACATTCTTTATGCCCCAAACCTAATTAAAAATCTTATATCCATTCGTCGTCTCACAACGGATAATCTTCTGTCCATAGAATTTGACCCTTTTGGTTTTCTTGTGAAGGATCTCAAGACCAAGGCTCCTATCCTACGATGCAATAGCTCGGGGGACCTCTACCCTTTGACTACCAACTTTATCAAGTCACCCAAGTCACCAGTTGTTTTCTCTGTTACCACTCAAGACCGTTGGCATCAACGCCTTGGGCACCCGGGCAACAATTTATTGCATTCTTTGAAGTCTTGTTCCTTTATCAATTTTAATAAACCAAATAATAAACTATGTCAGTCGTGTGTGTTTGGCAAAAGCGTTAAGCTTCCATTTTATGATTCCGTTAATAAAACTCATTTGACTTTTGACATTATCCATAGCGACTTGTGGACATCACCGGTGCTTAGCACCGGTGGACACCGATATTATATATTATTTATTGATGACCATACCGATTTTCTATGGACATACCCACTAACCAACAAATCTTATGTGTTCTCTACCTTCACCAAACTTCACAACCTTATCCAAACTCAATTTGATAAGAAAATAAAACAATTCCAGTGTGACAATGGCACCGAATACACCAATAATCAGTTTAAACAATTTTGTCACTTAAATGGTATGCGTTTTCGTTTTTCCTGCCCTCGCACCTCCCCAAAAAATGGCAAAGCAAAACGTACAATCCGCACCCTAAACAATATGATCCGGACCCTTCTTGCGCAAGCCTCACTGCCACCATCATATTGGCACCTTGCGCTCGAAACCACCACCTACCTCCTCAATATTCTTCCCAAAAAGAATCACAACTTCCTCACCCCCACCACTCTCCTATACAATTTCTACCCAACCTATGACCATCTACGTGTCTTCGGTTGTCTATGTTACCCCATTCTCCCCTCTACCTCCATTCACAAGTTGGCCAACCGTTCCAAACCTTGTGTTTTCCTAGGATACCCTACGAACCATCGTGGCTATAAATGTTATGACCTCAATTCCAAGCAAACATTTATATTCCGCCATGTTCACTTCGAGGAATCCATTTTTCCCTACACCATTCAGCAGCCCACCGTCCCCTCCTCTTACGATTTTCTGTTTCACAATATCTCACCTTTAATTTGGTCACAGGTCCAATCATCCACCTCGCACAACCCCACCCTTCCTCAATCCCCTGGACCCAATCCAGCTAACCCACCTCAATCGCCAAACCAAACACCACCCGGCCCAAACACCTACTCCGGCTCCCCACTTTCTTCACCCGACCCTCACCCACTCAGGCCCAAACCAGCCCAACTCCATCCGGACCATCCCCTTCTCAGACCCAATCACATCAGCCCATCTCACAATCTGTCCCAACCCAGTCACCCAACCCAAATCCGGCCACTAGTATACCAGACCATGTTGCACTCACACAACCCCCTACGACCCAACCCAATGTCCGTACCATGCGTACTCGCGCAATGGATGGCATCTCCAAACCAAAGACCCCCTTTAACCTCCACACTACTACCATTGCACCCATACCAAAATCTCCACAGGTTGCCTTGTCTAGCCCCGAATGGTATGCCGCCATGACTAACGAATTTAGTGCTTTAATTAAAAACAAGACCTGGGAGTTAGTACCTCGCTCCCCGGATATGAACATTATTAGATGTATGTGGCTATTTAAACATAAATTTCGGTCTGACGGCTCTCTTGAACGTTATAAGGCCAGGTTGGTATGTGACGGGCGAGGTCAACAGGTTGGTATAGATTGTGGTGAAACTTTCAGTCCGGTGGTTAAGCCTACCACTATCCGGACCGTCCTCACTTTAGCTCTTTCTCAGGGCTGGGCCATCCATCAGCTGGATGTTACGAATGCTTTCTTACATGGTCATTTGCAGGAAACTGTGACATCCGTCACTTTTCGTTTTATTTTTTTTACTAATAATAATAATAACAAAAATTCAGATTTTATTTAGTGTAAATTTTAAAATCATTTTTTTTACCACCTCTAAAAAAAACCATAACCAAACCATAACCCACCCCTTTCCTTTTTCCAGCCCAGACTTATTACCCAGCCCGAACAACAAAGCCCATAACAGCGGCCCAGTACCCACTCCTCCTCTCACTCTGTAAAAATAAAAAAAAAATAAAAAAAAGAAGAAGAAGAAGCCTCCCAGGACTCGAACCCGAGCCTGGGGGCGGTCCGATTGAAACACACACACAAACCAGTTGAGCTATGGCTCATTCTTGTTTTAATCCCAACCCAAATAATATATAACACCACCTAAGTCCGGCCCATGTGCTCCCTTTCCTTCTTCTGTCCTTCGCTGTGCCTTGTTTCAAACTAAACAAACAGATCAGTCAACCAATTGACCAATTTGAATGGAAACTTCATAATTGTTGGTTGATTAGTTGACCAACCATGGAAATCGCGTCAGACCCAACTCATGATTTTCTCCATAACAGCTCCATCCTTCCAATTTGAATCAATTATTACGCGTGTGATTCAATCAACGGGTCAAACATACCATACATACAACCCCTTCGTTTTACTATAAATTGCAACCCTCTCTGTACCCTAAACAAGCCGAAAACCAAAACCCCATCATCACCTTTTACGTACATTCAAGCATTCGTGCCAAATTTACGATAGTTGACTTTTTTTGTTGACTCACGAGTTCGGTGCCTTACAAACAAGTATGATACAATTCCTCGCTCTATCATGTTAATCGGCCCCTGGTAATACTTGGCAACATTGGATTACACTTATTCAATTCCACAAGACTTAACACCTTGCTAAGGTGGGTATTACTTATCCCCTTTTTCGTTTTACACTTTTGGGGTGATTCATGCACAAGTATACAAAACTTACACATTCATTTACATATACATTTTTTCTTCAATTACAATTCATATACGTGTCTTGTTTATCTTTGTGCCTTATGTTTGAACATGAATGTAGCTTACGTACAAAATCATACATCTAGACATAACTTATGTTATGGTGCTCTTTACATATAGACGTAACTTATGTTACGGTGCTCATTTAGACATAACTTATGTAATGGTGCTCTTTTAGACTTGACACGTGTTAGGGTGCTCATTATCAACTTTACATTTGTCTTGTTTGGTTACTTGCGTGTTTACATAATGCCTTGGTGATGCTAGACACATGAATTGTACAACTTTTCAAACTTATACTATATGTACAAAGCTAGGTGGTACTCACCAACATCATATGTTGACAAGAATTTATTTTCGTGCATGTTTCAGGATAAGCTGCTTGACGCTTCACATAGAACTTTGGACTTAGATTAAATCAATCAATTATCTCTATTTTTGTTGTCTTGTATTTATTTTCACATGTTGTAAAACAATATTCAATAATCAAATATTTACATTTTAGTACCATGAGCTTTTGAACAATCGTCACTACGTGGCACCTCGATGATTCTGCCATCCGTTGGGGTGTTACAGAAACAGTGTACATGCATCAGCCTATGGGGTTCCGTCACAGAGATTACCCAGATCATGTTTGTCGCCTAAAGAAATCTCTTTATGGCCTCAAACAAGCCCCTAGAGCCTGGTACCAAAGGTTCACTGATTTTGTCTTATTACAGCGGTTCACACAGTGCAAATCTGACAACTCCCTATTTATTTATCATCATGGTCGCGATGTCGCCTACCTTCTTCTCTATGTTGATGATATAATTCTAGCTACTTCTTCTGACGCTCTCCGTCAGAAACTCATGTCTATTCTTGCAGGTGAGTTCGCCATGAAAGATTTGGGGCCTCTAACTTATTTTCTCAGCATCTCGGTTCAACGCACGGGAAATTCTCTATTTCTTTCTCAACAGGCTTATGCCAAGTATATTATTCATCGAGCAGGGATGGACTCCTGCAAACCAGCTGCAACTCCAGTTGACACACAGAATAAACTTGGCAGTCAACCTGATTCTTTATTTGAAGACCCGACCACCTTTCGTAGTCTTGCTGGAGCATTGCAATATCTCACCTTCACCCGCCCTGACATCACATATGCTGTCCAGCAAGTGTGTATGCACATGCATGCTCCATGTACAGCTCACTGGAAAGCGTTAAAACGCATCATACGATATCTTCAATGAACATCTAATTTTGGTCTTCATCTACATGCCGCGTCTGATCTCTCTCTCCGTGCTTACACAAACGCAGACTGGGCAGGGTGCCCCGATACAAGGCGTTCTACCTCAGGCTACTGCGTGTATCTTGGCGACAACTTGGTCTCCTGGTCTTCCAAACGGCAGTCCACTATTTCTCGATCTAGCGCAGAAGCTGAATACCGCGGGGTCGCCAACGTGGTTGTTGAAATATGCTGGCTCCGCAATCTTTTGCTAGCTTCATCGCCCACTCGCCAAAGCTTCACTTGTCTACTGCGATAACATCAGTGCTATCTACTTATCCAACAACCCAGTTCAACATCAACGGCCTAAGCACATTGAGCTAGATATACACTTTGTTCGTGAGCATGTTCAAAAAGGCCTAGTTCGAATATTGCATGTCCCTTCCCGCTTTCAGGTTGCTGACATCTTTACCAAAGGTCTTCCCCGGGTCTTCTTTGATGATTTTCACTACAGTCTAAGCATCCGATGTCCTCCCACTTCGACTGCGGGGTGTAATAGACTCTCATAATTATAGCATGAATGTAAATCTCATTTATTGTAAGTATTGTATTCATTGTAATTGCAATCTACCTAAAATAGGTGATTGCCTTGTAACCTTATAAAGGCATGATTGTTTCATAATCAAAGGCATCTTGAAAATAATATTCCTACACACACACAAAAAAAAATCTATGGTGTAATGTCCAACTATGATTAAGGTTCTCTTAAATCTTGAGATGGCGTTGGAACTTCAACACATACATGTTGAAAACTACATTGGATGTGTCTTTTGGAGAGGTATACATAGCACAACTTGATGTTGACAAATTCAATTCATCTGCGGTCAAAGAGAAGAAAAATAACACTATAGCAATTAAACGCATCTATAGTAGAAAGGACGAGTAAGGGGAACAAGGTTTTGTTGGAAAAATAGGTGAAAATGCTATTTTCACAATTTTGGGAAAATGATTTTTCCTAAGTTTTGGACAAAAATATATATTTGAAACTGAGGTTTATTTATATATTTCTTTGTGGGTTTATGTTCTATGTTGTGAGAGCTCCGCAACGAACCAAACCGCGTCCAAAACGGAGCTAAGATGAATGAGATATCGATGCTCAAAAGTGGAGGAGTGAAACAACTAGTTGGGAATGTGAAATGGAAAGTGACAAGGAGAACTTGTCCCACATTGGAAGGGAGATGAGTCTTGGACTTGTTTATAAGGAAGGAACTTCCATCCTAAGTGTTCCATAAAATCACACACTATGGAAGTCGCAAAGGGTGCGAAGCACCCTTAACTCGCACTCGCACACGCGCGCGTGGCGTGGGCGATGTGGCGCTTTGATGGCGCACTTTGCACTTCGCACGCTTGAGAGCCGCCTTAGTATTTTTGATGGTGCGCAGGTGGTTCAGCAAGATAGGCGGACGCGGAGAACGAGGACTTCCGCTGACGTAAATGCGGAGAACGGGATGGTCCGCTGACGCAGAACTGCGCGTGGCACTGGAAGTCAGAGACATGTGGCGTCTTGTCCTGCATGGCACGCGGGTGGCGGACTCGTGACGTAGAACGAGTTTACGTGGTGCGCGACTTCGTGGCGTGCGCGCGCGTAACTCGTGCCTGCGTGGCGGGTCAGACACCAGTGTGCATCTGACGCACACGCGAACTCCCAACGGTTCAGAGCTGCAGTGTAACTGACAAGTCAACAGTTTGACTAAGAATTAAAGCAGCATTAAATGCCATTAAAGACGTTTAATGACATTTAATTTTCTGCATTTAATTCTTTTGACTTGTAACAACCTTTGGCTCCTATAAAAGCCAAGGCCTTGGCACTGCAGAAGACACACCCAAAATCACTTCTCCTCTCTAAAATCTCTCTAGCATTTTTCTTCTCTGTTCTTATCAAGATCAAGGTACAAGTCGGGTTAGTGCTCACTCCGGCAGTACACACTGCTTCGGCTGTTGTACCCTGGGAAACAAAACGAGTCTCCGGTAGGCTCGGAATTTGTTTTAAGGGTCCCGTGTCAAACACGATCCTCAGCCACAATAATTCTATTTTCTCATCATCTTCTTGTATTTTCTTTTATTTTCAGTTATAATAGTATTTTATTTCCTTTACTTATTGTATTACAAAAATAATAAGAATTATTTATTTATTTTACACGAACGGTTCCTACAGGTTTCATTTGCAGAAATTGAAATGCTTAGTAAATATAAGCATCCAAATGACGTTTCTCTTCAAGGCTTTTGTGACAAACAAGGGGAGATGATACTCGTACTATATAAATTTAAGGACATTTTAATTGGATACCATTTGCTTCTTTCAAATTAGCATCAAAGATGTGTTTCTTAGCATACACATGATTTAATTTTGTCCATTGTGTTTTTAGTATGCTTTTCATTGTGTTTTACGTTGTTCATTGTGTTTGACACAGTTGAGTGTTTATAGTGTACATTGTGTTTTATTATGTTATTCATTGTGTTTTAGTCTACTCTTCATTGTGTTTTAGTCTGTTGCTCATTGTGTTTTATCAGGCTATTCATTGTGTTTTATACACTATTATTGCATATTTAGTTTGGTACTCATCGTGTTTTACGTTATCTCTAGGGGTGCAAACGAGCTGAGCCGAGCCCGAGCTCGACCAGGCTCGAGCTTGAGCTTGATTAAAATATAAAGGCTCGAGCTCGAGCTCGGCTCGATTCGAGCTTTGTTTTTAAAGCTCGAGCTCGGCTCGTTGGTAGTTTCCCAAGCTCGAGCTCGGCTCGGGCTCGGCTCGTTTAGTGTTTATTAGTTAATATATTAAATTAAATAATAAAAATAATAGGCTCGATAGCTCGATAAGTCAAAAGCTCGGCTCGGCTCGTTTATTAAACAACTTTAAATATGGGGTAAATAGTATAAAATATTAATAAGATTAATATTATATTAAGGCTCGATAAGGCTCGTCGAGCCTTGCGAGCTTCATATGTTAGGCTCGAGCTCGGGCTCGATAAGTAAACGAGCCTACTTTTTGGCTCAAGCTCGGCTCGAGCTCGATAAGGCTCGGCTCGTTTCGAGCCTTTTATCGAGTCGATCTCGAGTAGCTCACGAGCTGCTCGGCTCATTTGCACCCCTAGTTATCTCCATTATGTCTTACACAACTGAGTTTCGATTTTTTTTTTTTTCAAAAGATAACAATAGAGTACTCATATTAAATATAAAAAGATGCTCAATTTTATAGTATGATATTTAAAAAAAAAAAAAAGACTTATAAAAAAGTTACGGACATTTAAAAATGAAGATGAAAATAACATGTGACTTGCATATGCATATTTTTTTCTCTCTTAACAAAATTACATTTTCCACTTTTTTATTCCTTGAACACATGTTATTTTCTAGTTATTTCTTACCCTCTCATTTTATTTATCTTTTATAAGATAACTTAACCCATAGGGTTAATAGATAGCTTAATATTTTCTAACTAATTATCTTCTAATTTGCATTTTTGAAGTTTATTTTCCATTTTTCCTTTTATTTATCGTTTATCTTTTACTAGTATACGTTATGTTATTGAGTTCTAAAAAACTAGTAGAATTAGATTTGTGTCGTTTTGGTTGCTGATTGTTTATACACTTCAGTTTATTAATAAACCTTTGAAGTTTTCTTTAACCTTTTGAAACTTTAAATAACCTAACCATCATTTGACATTTTGGCTCCTTTCCTTTCGTAGATCTGAATCAACACACTTTTCACAACATTTACACTTTTACAGTTTACCCCCTTCCACTTATAAAATTTACACTTTACCACCCTGTACAAAATGTGAGTCAGGCCACACCTTATAATCTCATTTTTTTCATATATGAGATAAGCATTTGCTACTGAATATCGGTACGGTACGGTACTGTACCGTACCATACCATACTGAACCGGTAATGTACCAAAAATTTAGGTTCCACTTTTTCATAAATTTGGTACCCGTACCAGCTCGGTACCAAATGCCATATAAAGAGGATATTTTGTATCAAATACCGATACCGGTACCGTACTGTACCTAAAGATTCAGTACGGTATTCGGTACCTACTTTCCAAAATTTTGGTAACCGTATCTTTGGTATTGGTACTGGTACGGTACCGATCTTACCCCTACTTCACAGTAAGAGGTGTACAAAAATATCGGTTTGGAAAAAAAAAACCAAAACTAGCTTTTTAACCGAATTTTTTACAACCGGTTCCCCACTCTCAAGTTGACAACCAATTTTAAAACCAATGTTTTATAAAATAAACCGATATCTTAAAAACGGTTTTCAAAAAACCGATATCCGAACCGATTATACGGGTTTGATGTTTTTCTTAAAGAAAACGGTTTTCAAAACCAATATCCAAACCGATTATACGGGTTTGAAGTTTTTCTTAAACAACGATATTCAAAAAACCGATTTTTCCTCCACAATAAAAAAAACGGGTTTCGGTTTTTTTTTTTGAACGACCAACTAAACAACGTCGGGTACTTCGTACGCGGCCCCCCAGTGGCAAAGACAGGGGCACAGCCTGGCCCACCCCGGACGCACGAAGCCCCTAGCCCGCCCGACAGCCCGCTTCCAGGGAAAACCCGACCCGCATTCCCGCCCGAAGACACGACAGTAGTGAACCGGTAAAACCTGGCGAGATCAGGACTCGAACTCATGGCCATAGGCCATGAGTCATCCATCATTTCTCATTATGTCCTTCGTGGGAATCGAACCTGAGACCTCCAAAAGAGATCCTGGCCCATTCACCAACTGAGCTACCCGTGAAGGACACGGATTTCGGTTTCTAAAAAAACAAATTTGTACATCTCTTCACATAATTTACATCTACACTCACGCCATTATAATTTTTACCCCCTTGGACTTACAACATTTACACTTTACCCCCTGTAGTGTACACAACTTGAGGCCACACCGAATCTCATGTCTTCACACCATTTATATTCCAACACAATATTCTCCACCTCTCACTCACAATAACACTCATCAACACAATCTTCAATTTTCTTCATCATTTACATTTTGCAACAAATTTGTGTCAATTTCACTGAAATCGTTTCGTTTTGCAACAAGTTTGTATCCATTTGACTGAAAACGTTCCGTTTTGCGACAAATTTGTATCAATTTGACTGAAATCGTTCCGTTTTGCAACAAATTTTTATCAATTTGAGTGAAACTATTCCATTTTGCAACAAATTTGTGTGAAAGTTGTAGAAAATTAAATAATTAAATTGGAATGACGGAAATTGGAGCGAATAAATGGAAGATTACGCGATTTGTGACGGTGATGGTGACGAACATAATGTTAGCGACGATGTTTGTTTCAGCAGAAAGAAACGTGATGATAAAAGATGCTGCTGCTGCTGCTGATGGATCGAATATCATGTCTTTTGTAAACTATTTGTTTCAGACTGATGGGTCGGGTTATCAGCATGTTTGGCCCGTAAGTTTAATATATATTTTTTATGTTATTATGTGTGAATGCTAATTATGGGATTAATAATGTTAATAATGTTTATAAATTATTTGAATAATAATTGTTATTCATTAATACTTTTGGGTGGATGGATAATAAGGAATAATGAGTTGGTCAAAATGATGGGACGCACAAATTTGTTTTTGTTTCAGCTTTTTAGGAAAGCTTGGTTAAATGTATACATACTACTTGTATACGAGACGTATCGTAGTAAGGAAATGTCAGAGTGTGTCTGGTTGCGTAAGTATAAGACCAGTATGTATGCATACATATGACCCATACATATGTATACAAGTCTTATATAGGACTAACATAGTGACATACATATATACGAGTTGTATATATGACTCATGTACGTATATACAAGTCATATATACGACCTGTATACATGTATACTTGTGTAGTCAAAGTGTGTTTGGCTATGGCGGTATATGGCCTGTATACATATATACAAGTCATATGTACACATATATGCAAGTTTTATATACGACCCCCGTATACTAGTAAGGGAACGTCAAAGTGTGTTTGGCTACAGCGGTATATGACTTGTATACATATATGCGACCAATATACATATATACAAATCGTATGTTCACATGTATACAAGTCTTATATACAGCCGGTATATATATGTACGAGTCGTACACTTGTGCAACCAAATACACTTTGATACTCTCTTACTAGTGTAGTGCCAGTATACGAGTCAAAATAATTTTTTGGATGTATCTATAGGTTTATTTATTTATTTATTAATTTTTAAGGTTATTAGGTCTTACTGTTGAAGACAAAATCAATATCTGACAAAAACACAAAAGTTGGATTAACATAAAAGCTGTAGATCTTGTTACTTTTATAGGTAAGATCTACAAAGAGACAATATTCCTTTGAAAAGTTGATTCTATCAATCAACCACTCCACATGGAGTTTCAGGATCCAAGAAAGTAAATTAACATAAAAGTTTCAATTACATTAGTAGTTTAACCATGAGAATCCTATTTCCTGTTTTAGGATCTGATAAAATATTGTGTTTAGTATTATGCACAATATCGCGACAAGGTGTAGTATTATGTTGTACAATACACGTTTACAACGCACGGACGCAAAATGTATCGTGGAAAGAGAATGACAATGTATCTAACTCGTTTTTCGACACAAACATGGCACATTGACTTT
Source organism: Ambrosia x helenae (assembly GCA_030844895.1). Taxonomy (NCBI): domain Eukaryota; kingdom Viridiplantae; phylum Streptophyta; class Magnoliopsida; order Asterales; family Asteraceae; genus Ambrosia; species Ambrosia x helenae. The sequence goes on from CM061232.1 coordinate 38,051,863, forward strand.
ATTATTTTGTTTCAAGATCTAATATTTTATTCATTAATTAAGCCCAACAAAACATGACCCCTTAGGAACACCTAAAGGAGAGGTCATGGGTTCAAGTCCCACAAGGAGTAGAAATTTGCCGTTCAAAAAAAAAAAAATAGTTTATATCATTAAAGACACAGTCTATTGGAATGTTTTTCTTTAAGTCATGATTATGTATTAAGTAATTAAGTAACATATTGATGAATAATTCTATTAAATATGTAGAAAGTCAACTATGTTAGGGAGATACCCAAGTTTTAGTTACATGAATCATGCGTATTCTTTCTTTTTGGTGTGGTTGACCTTGATATACTGTACCAAATAAACTGCAGATAATAATAAAAAAAATATTAACTTTGCTTTCCTGAACCAAATAAACTGTTGATAATTAACAAAATAAAACTTGATATTAAAATTTATAAAATATGAATTGCAGGAAATGGAATTTGGCTGGAAAATTGTTCTTGGGAGCTTTATTGGATTTTGTGGAGCAGCATTTGGGAGTGTAGGTGGGGTTGGAGGTGGCGGTATATTTGTGCCAATGCTTACGCTAATTATTGGTTTTGATCCTAAATCTGCTACCGCTATTTCTAAATGTAAGATTAAACAAAATCCCACGGGTATTAATTTTATTTTAATTAAAATGTTTTGTTATCTAATTTGTTGTTATTTTTTTTTTCAGGTATGATCATGGGGGCAGCAGCCTCGACAGTTTATTACAATCTTAAGTTAAGGCATCCGACACTTGATATGCCGATTATTGACTATGATTTGGCATTGCTTATTCAACCGATGTTGATGCTAGGAATAAGTATTGGAGTGGCATTTAATGTTATTTTTGCTGACTGGATGGTTACTGTTCTTTTGATTATTCTTTTCATTGGTATGTTATGTTTTATGCTCAATTGTGTATTTGTATTTCTCCGTTTCGGTATTCGCTAAAATGAACTTTTATCTATGAATAACAAATGTGCAGGCACATCAACCAAGGCCTTTTGCAGAGGTGTTGAAACATGGAACAAAGAAACAATTATGAAAAAGGTAATATACAGTTTCATTTGTATGTTTTTATGGTATTTGGATGCTTAGTATATACTATATAGAGGGTTGTTTCACTGCGCGTTTGTTAACAAATACATAATTAGAAGCATAGTCTGTTTATCTGAACGTCTATTAACAAATATATTTTTTTATCATTCTGAGCATTAGTTTTTACCATTTCAGGAGGCGGCTAAGCGCTTGGAGAACAATGGTAGGTTTAATTGGCTCTCCTTGCCTTTCACACAACCCTACAAACAATATCATAAGTTTTTTTTTGTGTGCGTGTTCATAAAATTTCACTATTTTTATATAAAATACAGACACTGCTGAGGCCGAATACAAGATTCTTCCCGGTGGCCCAAGCAACGGAAGTACAACCAAAGCCGAAAGATCACTAAAAACAGAGGTAAACTTGCTATTTATAAAGCCTACCTTCATCATAAAACTTATAATTAATTTTAATATTTTATATATGAACGCCTCAGGTTACCGTTCTTGAGAATGTATGTTGGAAAGAACTCGGGCTTCTTGTTTTCGTTTGGATTGCATTCCTTGCTCTGCAGATTGGAAAGGTAATTTATAACACAACTCTTTACATTAAAATATTTTTAATAATAGCATCAATTTATCATAGTTATAATATTATATGAACTTATGATTTGCATATATCGTGACAGAATTATACATCTACTTGCTCAGTATGGTATTGGGTGCTAAAACTTATCACAGGTATATCTTTTCAGTTACATGCTTAACTGCCTCATGAATATATAAATTACTTATTTTATTTAAACTTACATCAAATGAATATGTAGATTCCAATTTCCTTTGGGGTATCGGGGTATGAGGCAGTTTGCTTATATAAGGGAACAAGAACTATATCGTCAATGGGAGATTCAGCCAGCAACCTTAGTATAGGACAGTTGATCTTATACTGTTCTTGTGGTGTTCTTGCTGGTTTGGTTGGCGGCTTACTTGGCTTAGGTGGCGGTTTTATCATGGGTCCGCTCTTTTTGGAGCTTGGAGTACCTCCCCAGGTGAGGGGTTTTTTTTTTTTTTTTATTTTTTTTTTTTACAATGAAACTCAAAAGAATTAAATAAGAAATTTTGAAGACATGAGATTTTCATAATTTGTTTTCCAACAGTGTCATATTTTCTCGTTTCATATTAACGGAAACATAATACAATGAGAATTGAGATGATTGACAAATCACATTATCAACATTGTTTTCCTATTTGTTTATTCAGTGAAACAAACTGTTATATGTAACTAGTTTTATTATATTAACTATAGAATTTTAAGTAAGAAATTTTTATAGTGTTTAAAAAGGGTAAATATGATTTCTGAAATTTATAAGGATATATATCTTATTTTGCACTTTTAAAATGATACATATATATGATAAGTAGTCTAGCCTCAATGTTTTCTTTCTTTTAATTTTTTTTTTTTTTTTTTTTTTTTTTTTTTTTTTTTTTTTGCAGGTTTCAAGTGCAACAGCCACATTTGCAATGACGTTTTCGTCCTCTATGTCTGTTGTAGAATACTACCTTCTAAAGCGATTCCCAGTTCCTTATGGTAAGTGCCTAGCTTAATAGAGAATGGGTTGAACAGGTTGAAAGTCACCGAATTTGTATTTCCAGTTCATAAAACCTCATAAATTATTTCTTAAAAGTTAAATTCTTCTTTAAATAATAGTCCTTTCGTATATTATATATGTCACAAATCATTATAAAAAGAGGAAACTAACTTTTGGACAGAAAGTGTTTCGGGTCAACCCAGCCTGTTTTGACAAGTACAAAAATAAGAAAAATAATTCTAATTCTTTTTGTGTGTTGGCAGCTGCATATTTTCTACTTGTGGCAACAATCGCGGCTTTTGTTGGGCAACATGTCGTAAGAAAACTGATAATGATTCTGGGACGGGCTTCACTAATCATATTCATCCTCGCCTTCACTATATTCGTCAGTGCAATATCATTAGGTGCGTATCTTTGCTTACATAATTCAAATATAGTTATTGGCGAAACGACAATATTAGGGGTCAAAATACAAGAAGACTTTGTTGGAAGGAGGGTCAAGCAAGCCTCAACCGCTTCTAGTTCCGCCCATGATTTGGAAATAAATAAATAAATATTTTCTTTTATTTACATATGATGAAATTCTATGGAAAATGATGTTTTTTTTTTTTTTTTTTTCAGGTGGAGTTGGAATTTCAAACATGATCGGGAAATTTGGGCGACATGAATACATGGGATTCGAGAATCTTTGCAAGTACGAGATCTAAAATTAGGTAACAATATTGATCCAAACTAGAATTCGTCGAAATTCTATGCTTTGGTGACTTGTGTAGCGTGATGTGAGAGATGTACTCGAATCAAGTTGGCAGTCGATGCTAACATCACGGATGGTTGTGGCACTTTGTTAGAAACTTATTAATTTTTAGTCCTTTCTGATGAAATGTTTTATGGGTCATGTGTACGGTATAATGATCATTCCCAAAGGTAGCAAACTTGGCGGGTCGGCGGCTGGGTTACACGTTGAAACGGGTACACACCTTAATGTTGAATTATTACTACACGTTTAGCGACTGGGAATGCTATTACAAAGCGGATCAAAAGCAAGGGATTGGATCTAAAAGTGGTCTATGGTATATTATTGTTGATGATCTCAGAATACAATACAATCCCCTTTATATAGGGAGAATGGAACAAGATAAATTAGGAAACAATATAATCTCTATATCTAAACAAATCATTCAAATAATTCAAACATTATTCTATATCTCTATATCCGTATATCTTGTGCTAAGATCCCCCCGCAGTTTGATCGGGCGCAGAGCAGACGGTTAAACTGGATCTGAAGGATTGAAACAGCTCGCGAGATAATCCTTTTGTGAAGATATCGGCGTATTGAGACGAGGAAGGAACATGCAGGACGCGTATATGCCCCACGCGAACCTTTTCACGCACAAAGTGAATATCAATTTCCACATGTTTAGTACGCTGATGTTGAACCGGATTATTCGATAAGTAAACCGCGGAGACATTATCACAATAGACCACTGAAGCAAGTTGTAAAGGAACATACAGTTCAAGCAAGAGATTACGTAACCAAGTCGCTTCAGCGACTGCATTAGCGACCCCACGATACTCCGCTTCGGCACTTGAACGAGAGACAATAGGCTGGCGTTTCGAGGACCAGGAGAGAAGATTATCACCCAAGAAAACACAGTAGCCACTTGTAGAACGTCGTGAGTCAGGGCATCCGCCCCAGTCAGCATCGGAATAAGCCACGAGAGAGTGCACATTAGATTTAACTATACGAATCCCATAGGAGATGGTGCCCTGCAAGTAGCGTATGATACGCTTCATAAAATCATAATGTGGCACCCGGGGTTCATGCATAAACAAACACACCTGCTGAACCGCGTATGAGATGTCTGGCCGTGTAAACGTCAGATACTGTAGAGCCCCAGCCAAGCTCCTGTATAGAGTGGGATCATGAAAGAGGGGTCCGTCAGAAGCACTGAGCTTGCAAGAAAGATCAACCGGTGTAACACAGGGTTTACACGAGGACATTTTAGCCCTATCAATAATATCCTTCGTGTACTGTGACTGAGAGAGAAATAAACCCTGAGACTGATGTGTCACCTTTATCCCCAAAAAATGATGTAATCGACCAAGATCGGTCATAGCAAACTCCCGTGAGAGCGAACGAATAATGTCCTGTAAAAATGCATCCGTGGATGCAGTGAGGATAATATCATCTACATATAAGAGTAAATATGCCGTATGAATACCCTTATTGTAGATAAACAATGAAGTGTCGCAGACACTGCTGCGAAATCCCTGGGAAAGAAGATAAGTAGCAAACCGAGTGTACCAAGCTCGAGGGGCTTGCTTTAATCCGTATAAGGACTTCTTCAAACGGCAAACAAAATTTGGACATTTTTTGTCCACAAAACCCGGTGGCTGATGCATAAAAACTGTTTCCTGTAGATGCCCGTGTAAAAATGCGTTCTTGACATCCAACTGATGGATGGGCCAAGAACGTGAAACAGCTAAAGATAAGACAGTCCGTATCGTAGCAGGTTTAACCACGGGACTGAAAGTCTCCTCACAATCAATACCCACCGTTTGAGACTTACCATTTACCACCAAGCGTGCCTTGTATCGTTCCAGGGAGCCGTCCGATTTAAACTTGTGGCGGAAAAGCCACATACAACGAATAACTGGACTATCTGTCGGACGGGGAACCAAATCCCATGTTTCATTTTCCTGCAATGCATTAAACTCAGCCTGCATGGCATGTGTCCAATTCGGGTCCGAGAAGGCTTTGGCATAGGTGTTAGGGATAGGTGATATGGTGGCTGTGTGAAGGTTTAAGGGTGGTTTGAGAGAGCCGGTTTTGGACCGGGTGGACATCGGGTGGGTGTTGGAGTGAGCAGGCTGTTGGGTTTGGGAGGGGTGGATGTTTTGGGCCGGCTGAGGTGGGGCTGTGGGCTGAGTAGGAAAGCCTGGTGGGCTGAATAAGGGAGCGGGCCTGGGAGAGGCAGCCGTAGGAGGCTGGGCCGCGGGTGGATGGGCCTGCGTACGAGGACGAGCCCGGCGAGAATAGGTAATGGGAGTTTTGGGCAGATTGATGTTGGGCCGGACTGGGCTAGTAGGTGGAACAGTTTGGGCTGGCTGGGCGGGCTGTGGGTTGGGTGAAAAAGTGAAAGGGGCGGGTATGTCATCATCGAGGAAAGTATAGGAGGTGGGTGGTGTTGGAATAGTATATGGGAGAGTAGATTCGTCAAAGGTGACATGACGAGAGATATGGACTTTACCCGTGGTGGGATCGAAGCATCGGTATCCACGAAAGTCCGGTGGATATCCAAGAAAGATGCAACGGATAGCCCTTGTGTGAAGTTTATGTGGCTGGGTGGCAGAGGTATTGGGGTAGCACGCACACCCGAACACTCGTAAGTGGTCATATGTGGGGTGGCGAAGGTAAAGGGCAAAAGTAGGGGTAAAAAAGTTTAAGCGTTTTGTAGGTAGGATGTTATGAAGGTAGGCGGCGGTGTGGAGTGCTTCCACCCAAAAGGAAGGGGGAAGGTGTGCGTGAATGAGGAGAGCACGTATGATGTCGTTAAGGCGACGGATCATGCGCTCCGCACGGCCGTTTTGGGAGGAGGTTTGTGGGCAAGCAAAACGGAAAAGTAAGCCGTGTTGATGGGCAAAGGTCTTAAAGGCGTTGTTGTCAAACTCGCCGCCCAAATCACACTGAAAGGTTTTAATGAGACGGTGAAATTGTGTGTGTATTAGGCGATGAAATTTGACGAAGGTAGGAAAGGTTTCTGATTTATATTTTAATGGGTAAACCCAAACAAAGTGGGAGAAGTTGTCAATAAGGACCATGTAATATTTATACCCGGATTTGCTAGGAACCGGGGAGGTCCACAAGTCACAATGAATAATGTCAAAAGGTGCAAACGTGTAAGTATTGGAAGCATGAAAAGGCAAACGTTTACTATTAGAAAGTTGACATGAATTGCAAAAAGTAGACCTATGGTCTTTATTACATGAAATATTAAAATTACGATGCAAAATATCTAAAACTTGAGAGCCAGGGTGGCCTAGACGGTCATGCCATGGTTCGGAAGCGGTGGTGAGAAAACAGGCTTGTGGTGGCAGTTCAGGAGCGGTGAATGGATATAAGTCCCCAGTGCTATTGTGGCGAGAAAGAATTCTTCCATTGCGCAGGTCCTTCAAAGAAAAACCAAATGGATCAAATTCGATGGAAACCCAATTATCACGTGAAAAACGTCTAACGGAAATAAGGTTTTTAATAATTTGGGGACTATAAAGGATATTGGGCAAGATATAGGTACGGTTGGGTAATTTATAAAAGCCGGTCCCGGATTTTAGAATTGGAACACATTCGTCGTTACCGACTAAAAGTTTATTACAAGCAGTATATGAAGATGGGACTTTGATCATACCTTGGTCCTGAGTAACATGTGCCTCGGCGCCGGTGTCCATAAAGGATGTTGGTTCTTGGGCTTGCATGTGCATTGCTGAAAAAGCGGCGCTCAAGTCGGATGGACAAAGGGCGTTGTAACCGTAACCAGAAGGCGGGGCCGAGGGCTGAGGAGCGTATCCTGTGTACTGGGCCGAAGGAGCTTGTTCAGGAGCATTAGACTGGGCCGCGGGACCATAACCTGAAAAAGAAGAAGAGCCCGAAGGCTGCTTTGGCTGCTGCTGGGAGCCGGATTGCCACTGTTGGGTCGGATAGGGACAGGGTGGGACAGACCACCAGGCCCAGTTTGGGTATTGCGGCTGCTGTGGAAACCAGAAAAACGGGCTGTTCGTGCGACCCCTGCCTCTGCCGCCTCTGCTGGAGCGTCCCCGGCCCCTCCCCGGCCCCGTGATGATGCGTACGGGTACGGGCTTGGGTTGGGGTGTGGCTGCGATTGTTGTTGAGAGTGCGGCTGCTGCTGTGATGAGCTTGAAGACTGTTGCTGTTGAGTTACCAGAACGGACGAGGCAGACGACTGACGGGCGGCCAAACGAATAACTTCGTCGCGTAGCATGGTACAAGCGGAGTCCCAGTCAGCGTTCTGTTGATGGATGAGAGAGGCAGTAGTGTCATACTCTTGTGGAAGACCCCGAACTAATTGAAGAACCAAGCGTGATTCCGTGACCGGGTGATCAACGTCCTCGAGTTGGTTGGCAAGATCACTGAGTTTTTGACAGTAATCGTCAATAGAGGAGCAGTTCGCCAGGGTAAGATTGCAGAACTGGGTTTCGAGGGCTGCTGCGCGGGCTTGTTTATTGCTGAGAAAGGTCTTTTCAAGCTTGAGCCAAGCGGCCCGAGCCGTGGAGACCTGTCCCAGCAGACGTGGGAGGTTGGAGTCGGAAACGGTGTTCAAGATCCATTGAAGGACTAGAGCATCGATTTCGACCCACTGGGTGTATTCGGCTGATGTAACAGGTGGCGGGTCAGTGCCATCAAGATGATCCATAACCTTGTATGCGATGGCGTGTAGACGGAATAACTTGACCCAGGAAGTGTACGTGACAGCCTTCCCGTCCAAGGTGCGGACCTTGCTGTGAATATTGGTCACAGAATAGGCCGGGTGAAGGGACGAAGGTTTAGCAGCCTGGCCGGAGGCTTCTGATTCATCAGCGTCCTTAGCCATTTAATCGGAATCGGAAAAAAAACAGAAAAGAATAGCGGCCGGCGATTAGGGTTTTTTCAAAGAGCCGTAGCTCTGATACCATAAAAGTGGTCTATGGTATATTATTGTTGATGATCTCAGAATACAATACAATCCCCTTTATATAGGGAGAATGGAACAAGATAAATTAGGAAACAATATAATCTCTATATCTAAACAAATCATTCAAATAATTCAAACATTATTCTATATCTCTATATCCGTATATCTTGTGCTAAGAGGATCGGCGTTGTATCTGTTTGAACTGATTCGTCATCATTTTTACGCCACGACCATGAAGCAAAACTTTCACTGGCAATCATAAATTCTCCATGACCATAGCCAACCTCCCTAAAGATTAAACACTACTAGGAAACAGACTTTTACCAACAACATATCCAGCGACAGATCATTGACGAACATTATCAAATAAATTAAGATATATAGAACATTAGTATAAGATTAAACGTTAAAAACAAGATCCAGATCACTAAAGACAAATGATACATGTCAAGGGACTAGCCCACTATGCGTCAACAGAGGTCTAGGTTTAAATTAAGCAATAAGACCACATGTAGTAGTGTCCCTTCACTTCACATGGGGTTATTTAATTGGCTACACAAAAGTAGAGGGGAATAACAAGCAAGCCAGGCGTGAAAAAGAAAACGCTCAAGCTAATTTTTGAAACATAACGCCCCCGGGGGCAGTGTTTTGAGCGTTTTCGGGCATTCCACGCCCATTTCACCTTACCACAACAGGTGGTCTAAGAGTATTATAGAATTAAAGATGTAATTTCTTGAAGTGAGTTATAACTGTCAAATATAAAAGTGATGATCACTGTGGTATATATTATGAAAGTGATTTTCAATAACTTCAATAGAAAACCAAACACTTAAATCTTTCTCAAACAATCAAGATGTCCTAGCATATAACTTATGTGTTTATATATGTGTTCCTAGGTGTGTAACTGTAAAATACCATAGCTGAACGGCTAAACCGACCCGTATATATTGGTTCGTTAGTAATTCGCAACTTGTTTACAACTAGATCAGTCGGAAACCGGCCCATGAAACTGACAAACGGTATGCTAATGGCTCCGACGACACATTTTATTTATTTATTTATTTGTTTATTTATTAAAACAGTTTCTTATAATTCTACAAATATATGTTAATATACATAAATACAAATAAACGCGAAAAAAAAATCCTTGAAAAATACAAACCAAGCCGATAGAGTCACACTCTTTCACCTATACCAGGAGCCATTTTCTTAGGTTTGACTTTTGAAAAGTCAAGCAGGTCTCCAAACAGCCTATCCTCTGCCTTTTGAGCCTTTCCGGATGACACATGTACGTAAGAAGCATTTGCCATCGAAGGGCCTGTGTAAACAGTGCTCGTTAGAAAGCTGTCGTCTCTCGCAGGCATTCCTGGCATGCTCTTGCCAATATATTGTGCATTTTGTTGTTGAGCGAATACGGGCCCATAACCATAGACCTGACCCATTTGATTCGTGTACAATTGTTGGCCCATTTGGTTGTTGTACACTTGTTGGCCCATTTGGTTAGTGTACACTTGTTGGCCCATTTGATTAGTGTACATTTGTTGACCCATTTGTTGAGGATACATTTGTTGGCCCATTTGATTAGTGTACATTTGTTGACCCATTTGTTGAGGATACATTTGTTGGCCCATTTGATTAGTGTACATTTGTTGACCCATTTGTTGAGGATACATTTGTTGGGTCATTTGTTGAGGATACATTTGTTGGCCCATTTGATTAGTGTACAATTGCTGGTTGTTCATCGGCAGCATCTGGTTGTTAAAGCTCATATTCATGTTTCCCGGCGTTTGTGTACCATGAGGTTGTGAGTACTGCATACTGCCTGCGACTACTAGTTGGTTGTCGGCTTGTGGAGCCTCCCATGGTGCTAGAGGTAAACCGTTGTTCATAGCAACGCCTATAGAAAAACAACCACAATATGATTCAAGTATTATCATCTATACGCTACAAGTAAAATCTCACCTATAGCAAAGCTATTGGTAGAGTCTGGTGACCGTATATACCTCTATCCCAGGAGATAGAGAGGCGGCTTCTAGTATCATCTACATACACTAAATAACATAAATTGTCCTTTGGTGGAAATTACAGATTTCATCCTTTAAAGTTTTAAAACACATAAGTCGTATGGAAATTACAGATTTCATATTGGAACTTTGCATGCCAGTAGTTCTTTTCATAGTTGTCAAAAGCGCGCCTAGGTGCGCAAGGCGCAACCAGGCGCACCACGTGCGCTGCGCCCTGTGAGGCGCGCGCCTAGGCACTGAGGCGCACTACCGGGGCTGATTTCCGGCCAAATTCAGGCTAAAAGTTGCCTAAACCTCAAAAACATCCTAAATGAGTTATGAACAAGTCCTAAACAACCCTAAAACATCCTAATGTAGCCCTAAACAAGCCTAAAACATCTCTAAAATTCCTAAAAAATGTATTTTATACTATACGCGTAATTATAAAAAGCCCTCGTTTTTTATGCACCTTGCGCCTAGGATCCAAGCTCGGCGTATGCGCCTTGAGTGCGCCCAGGCGCTTTGACAACTATGGACTTCTTTTATGATCCAAAGAATGATGTCCATTCAAAGTTCCAAACTGAAGAACGGTCAATGTGATTTTGAAAACTATCGGATGAGATCAATAATTTTAATCAAACCACAATGACGTTTTACGTAATTTAAAAACCATGATGTTTCACTTACCAAATCCGGGTAAAGCTTGTTGTTGTTGTTGTTGTTGAGCCATATGGCCATTCCACATGGGATTACTCCCTTGATTGTTCTGAGCCCACGACTGATTTTGCGCAACATTTCTATTTGGATAAAACGACGACTGTTGGGATAACATATTCCGAGGTTGTTGGGTTTGGGGTGAAACCACGCTCACAAGGGCTAATGCATTTTCCTGAGATACAGGAGTAGCAGGCCGAGTTTCGCCCACTGGTACAATAGCTAAGGCATTTGAAGCAGGCGATGAGTCGAAATCATCTCCACTCAAAAGGTCAAAACTGACTATTGCAGAAGATGTTGACGGTCCATTGGTTGTAACCGGAGCAAGAGAGATCAAATCTGGCTGCGCTTTAGCACCACTGGCAGATCTACACACGACACAAAAGGGTCAAATGCTTTGGGTTGACCCGTCAACACTTTATGGTCCATTTCTTATATTTCAACTAGTATTGCCATAATGATCCACTCATTCAAAGATTTGTTTAATCTTTTAGTGAATGGTATTTTAGATATTTGACGTAACTTAAGTAATATGATTACCCGACTTGTTTGTTGTCGGTTGCAGCAAGAGTAGTAACAGGCACTAATGCTCGGCTAGTTTCAGGCTTTGACTTTTCAGACGAAACTACATGAGTTGTTGTAAGAAGTGCTTCATGTTTGGCTAGGACTCTCTGTAAATCGTCGTTAAGAGCTAATCCGAGAGATAATAGTGATTCATCCCTGGGACAAAAATGAAGTAAAAATCACAATAACAGAAAATTAAATAACGAAATTTAATTCCGGAAAATAAAAAAAAAAAGACAAAAGAAAACATATATTCATGTAAAGGTGACAATCTCGACACATTTACTTATGATTATGCAAAATAAGAAGAATTAGCCTAAATAGTAACGGGTCAAATGGGTTGGCCAGGCAAAAAGTCGGCCAAAGTGTATCGTTTGATGCTTACAACCTACGTTTTACTCAAAAGATCTTAGATTATTATTTTGATAATATTGTTATGTACCAATAACATTTATGCAAAAGAATATTTATTAAAAATAAGAAAAATGGAAAAAAAATAATAATAAGTGTTTCGATCTTACGAAGTTGAATTAACCAGGTGTACCAATCGTTTCTTGTACGTACGACATTGCTCTACCAAGTCTACGATAACCTCTTGCCTAAGCCCCTGATTACGGTATCCAAATTTGTAAAGATAAGAAATTAATAAATATATTTAGAAGAAAAAAAAGGTTAAATCTTTTAAAGAGTTAACATTACCTCTTTCTTTGCTGGATCTACTGCAGACAACATTTCTGCAAGGACATCCATGACACCGCGCGCGTTTTGCATTTCTGTCAAACTGAACAGGAAAAAAATAGCCAAAGAATAAGCAAATTTAATCATGACAAAACGGGTCGACATCAAAATACTTGATTTCAAAAAAAAAAAAAAAAAAAAAAATTCTATATACCTCAAAGTTGGAAAATCAGGCTCTGCGGTATGCACGCCTGTTCCATTTTCATTTTCTGGATTACGCAGATTATGTGGAACTGACGTTATCGGCTGTGTTTGTGGTGGTGTAAGAACGGGTGCTAAGCTCGCAGATTTCTCTGGAAATGTTGCCCCTAAACGCTGAAATACGATTCAAATTAAAAAAAAAAAAAAAAAAAAAAAAACAGATTAATGTACAAAAGAAGTTCATATAAAATTACCAATAACTCAAGGTATGCTACATAGTACTGTGGATATCTTCCCCTTTCTCCTCCAAAAGCTTCTTGCCAAGTATCAATTAGAATTAATATCTTCTCTTTTACATGATAATCAGGCTGCAATATTAATAATCAAAACTATTGTCATAAATAAAACTAACAACTTTTTTTCAAAATATATTCAGCGAAACGAAAATATACTAGCCTTCTTTTTCTTTGCTATTTTCACCATATCATGAAGCAAGTTTCTCTCGGCTACATTCAGATGAACTACATCGCCGCAATTCTTCACAATTGATTCCAACAGCTTAACATAAAAAAAACAAATGAATATTTTATTTTACAAAGGTAACGAATGAGAATGACAATGCGTAGATAGCACAATCCTTTGTCAATGAGCTTCCAAACTAAAGGTAGATGTTTACACTTCCTAGTTGTTTGCCCTGCTCCGATATAACTGATTATTTACATGATTCGCTATACACATGTAAAGAGTACTAAGATACAGTTAACAAAATAAAGTTTAGCAAAAACTATGTAGTTTTGATAAACGGGTCATCAGGGGCGAAGCTTGGTTCTCGAATGGGGGGGACTCAATTTTTTTCGATCGGTAGTGGCAAATCGGCGGGGCCGGACTCAATTTACATACGAAAATCGCAAATTTCCACTACTGCGCCAAAACGGGGGGGGGGGGGTAAGAATCCTTCGCCCTTGCGGGTCATAACCGTGTTTTGTCGTCCTATTAACCTATTAGCACAAAAAGTTAAACGTGTCATAAACAGGTTGAACCCACTTAGACACATTTTTAATCGTGCCATTAGCGTGTCGAGCAGTTTATGACCCAAACTTGTTTATCCCAAACAGTAGCCCGTTTAAGGTGTTGAGTTATGCCCGTTTAAGGTGTTGAGTTATGCCGTGTTATTGGGCTGTGTCATAATTTTGCAGCCCTAATCCACAAGGAGACTTACCAGGAGGTCACCCATACTAGAATTGCTCACGCCCATGCACGCTTAACCATAAGGTCGGAGATGCCTTGTGGGCCCGATATCTTACGACCAATGCAATTTCATGACACGCAACAACCAAGATAATAGAAAGATAGTAGATGTTTTTGTGCTTACTGTTAAAGAAAGAAGCTGAACTTTCGGATTTCTGTTTCCTAAACGTTTCTTTATTCCTTTAATAACATCTTTCGCTTGCCTGAAAACAATTCCATCATATACATGAATCAAAGTACATATAAAGGCATGTAGACAATATAAAGATAGCAAGTTATATAAAGGCATATAGACAATATAAAGATAGCAAGTTCGACACGTTTAGTTATGAATGGGACGATTCAGGTTATGACTAATCTAAGTATCTCTAAAAGCGACCCAAAAACATGCCTAGTCATCTGTCATATTAGAAAAACACTCATAAAGATATCCAAAAACATTGCCACATCATCACACAAAAACACCCGTATATAATACCTACCCTACCCGGCGCCCACCCAAGTCCCACCACCTAGCCGTTTGATGTTGTTCGTCCATACTTACTACCAACTCGAAAATTCAATGGGCAAAAGCGCCTCAATAGGGACCAATGACCAAGAACTAGGGGGCAATCTAGCCGAGCTTGACCATGCTTGACCTCGGGCTCGTTTAACTTTTGAAAGCTGGAGCTCGACTTGTAAGTATTTTTCCAAGCTCGAGCTCGGCTTGGGTGTGGCTCGTTTAGTATTTATTAATTAATTAATATCAAATTATAATTATTATTTTATATATAATTTAGTGATTTTTTAATAATTTATTAACAATCATTAATATTATTTAAATAAATAGTTAATATATTAATTTAAAATTACATAAACAGTGGGCTTGTTAAGGTTCGCATGCCGTCCTGAGCTCAATAAGCGCAGCCCGGGCTCGTTTACTAAACAAGCCTGTTTTTAGGCTTCGGCTCAGGCTTAGTTGAGCTCAGCTACTTTTGAGCTTTTTTCAAGCCAAACTTAAGTAGCCCGGCTCGTTTGCACCGACTGCTACATAGCCTCCAAGAATGGCCAAAAAACCATCTATTGGAGGTCGTCTAACGGGTCAAACATGTAAAATCCAAAACTTGCCTAAAAAACTAACCACTAATAACCCCATAACCCAAAATCACATAAGCAAAAAAGTCAAACCATAATTTCTCATCATAAAAAAATATTTTTTTTAAAATAATAATAAAAAAACAGGGGAAAAGAGAGCATACCCAGGATCACGATTACAAACATCACATATCTCAAGATTCATAGCCCAATCAGGACCCATAAGCATGCTGCTTGTGGCTCTTGATACCATAGAGTTGACCATTTTTTTGACTTTCTTGATTAACCGAATTTCGAATAATCGGTTGATGAAAACAGAGAGATTATTATTATTAATAAAAGAGGTGAAAATTGGCTGAAATTACAATGCAGAAAAGATGAAGTCAAAGATGATGAAGATGAACATAATTGACTACGTTGTATATGTCTAGAAGCAGCAGGAATATCGACAAAGTGGAAAAATTGAATTTTGGTATTATTATAATTTATTACAAACTGGCCTCATCCTTTGGCGTAAGCAATAACGAACTTAATTTATTTATTTATCTATTTATTTTATTTAGTTATCTTTTCTATTTATTTTTGTAAAAATTAATTAATATGGCTAATGATTTTCTAGCCCAGTGGTTGCAGTAGAGGTGAAAAAGTTTACCTACATTTATGGGGTTAAAGAAACAACGAGTATCACCGGGATTAGGAGTAATCTTCGTGGGGTTAATACTCTTGTCGTGGGCCACTTCCGATCCGGACCTGAATCTGGGCTTGGTATGACCGGCCCAGTAAAATGGCGGGAAACACTGGACCATGCTTGCTGACGTCATGAGCGATTGACTAGCTCTGCAAAGATGGCACGTGGCGCCCTCTGATAGGACGTCGGCGGCATGCTGATCTGACACAGTATGGTTGACTCACTTGTCGGCGTCTGACAACAGGTAAGCATGTCCTCTGAGCATTGTAGATGGCAACATGGTAGAAGCATGAGAGCAGTCAAGTCGTTGTTCATGTCAGCGGTGGTTGGACCGACTTTAACACATGTCGCCATATGGTTGGCGTGTACTCTGGCCCAGATTGTAACAACCGGCAAAAATAAGGTAATACCGTACAAATTAATTAATATATGATTAACGTAATTAAATGCAATTATGTGTGATTTAATTATCAAGGCCTTAGGAGATAGCAATTTCCAAATAGTGCATAGGAATGCATACGTTTAATGGTAAAGCATGATTGGATCATGTGCGAATAAGCTATCCGGAATGGACGTTGGCAATTACCCGGTAATAATTAAATAAACGAAACGGATCCCGGACACCCAGGATATAAAATAAAGGGTATTTTCATAAGATATAATGAGTTTTGGAACTCCAAAACCATAAATGAAAACGTCTTGTACAAATCTCCCGGTAACGAATAAAATGCGCGTACCGCACCCGATACGCGTATAACTCATAATTTCACCCGGCAAAGGCCTAAATAACCAATCAACGCTTAAATTAGACTATATTTAAGGGTTATTAAAGGTATTTTTAATGTCCGGATAACGCGTGATTAAAACCCGAAAAATACCCGAACGACACCCGAACGACGGGGGATTAAACATAACAAACAATGGGTAAATATTTGAAGTTGTGGACCCCACCCAAACCCCTCTAAGGGCCGGCCTATAAGGGCATAATTATACACATGTGTGTGTTATAATGATAATCTATAATCCTAAGTGCAAAGCATGCTTTACATAAGGACAAAAGGTGTAAGAGAACATTAGTGCAAAAGTAATCACTTTCTTGTCCCCCTTGGAAGATTTCGGCCCTATGGCCATGCAATCCAAGACAAAAATGCAATCTCATTATACCCTAGTACACACATGCATGTATAAGATCTAATGCAAGATCATGATAAGATTACAACCCTTTAGAAAGATTTGCAAGCAACCTCCTATCTATACATACATACATACGGCTATATACATGCACACACACTTCATATCCACCCAAGATCACCTAAGTACACATACAATCCTCAAGTAAATCTTGCAAGATCCATGGAAGATTACATGTGATAGCATTATATAACATGTGTTAGAAGGTTGAATAACAAAGCAAAACAAATCCTCTTTCTTTCTTCCTTGACCGTAGGTTTCCCCCATCCCACACACACATTTCTTTCAAGTTTTTACATCTCCAAATTACTCAAAACAATCCATCATCCAAACCCCCATTGTGTGTTTCAAGAGCTTGGAGCTAAACCACTTGGAAGAACACACTAAACCCCTCTCAAATCCAAGGTTTTTGTCTTCCCTAGCCTTGTGCTAGTAGTAAGCTTCTTAATCTTGTTTTTGATTGTTATTATTCATGTATGTGTTCCTAGTAGCAAGTTGTACATGAAGGGTTTAAAAAGTGGTTTTGAACATAATCTTTAATAGGTTTTACATGTGTAAAATGGAAGGTTAAAGATATGAAAATAAACCACGGATTTGTTGATGATGATGTATTAGTCTTGAAAATATATAAAGTTTACATAAAAGACTAAGTAGGATGATGTTTTGGTTAAAATTGTGGAATGAACTTGAATATGATAAAAGTAACTTTAAATCATCTTATTATGATCATCTAAGTTATAATATGTGGTAAAACATATTAGAAGTTCATAAATAAAGAAGATGGAAAATTAAAGTTAGCTTACTTAGATGAATGATATTTTGATAAAATGGACAAATACATAAAACACACATATAATTAGTCTTCCATATGAAATACAAGACTAACATAAGTGTTTTGATACAAAAATAACTTACCAATAAAAAGTTGAATCTTCAAAGTTTACTATTTTGAGTGAAAAATGTTAACTTTGGAAGTTAGAGTGGAAAAATGCAACTTTTGGAAGTTAAGGGACTAAAGTTGTAACTTTGAAAGTTAGAGGACTAAAATGGACAATTTAGAAACTATTAGTCCAAAAATACAAGTATGGAAAGTTTGGTGTCAAAAATGTAAGTAATAAAGTCTAAGGATGATTTTTGTAAATACTAGTAGAAATACTTGGGTATTTTGTATAAAAGTGTATTTTTGAAAGTTATAAAAATGTAAAGGGTTTTAACATAAGGATTTTTATAAAATAGAGATTTTATAAAAATATTAAACAAACTTGGGAAACTTATACAAAAATGAATACTTTTATATAAATGGGAATATAAAAGTGTTAGAAACATTTTTGTAGTTAAGTTAACAAGTTGGGTTAAAAATACATAAGTATTTTAAACCATCCAAGTAACATGTGAAAATAGGAAGAAATATGGATAATATTTCTATAACATACATGTTGGGAAAAACATGGAAAAATTAACTAATCGAGTTAAGATATCGAACTAAGACGCGTTAACGAACCGTACGCGGACAAATCATGAGAAAAATGCCATTGCGGCAAGATAAGAAAAATATATATTTTAAGAAGTAAAATATATATATACATTGGGTGAAAACTAATAAACACTTCCCTAAGTGTTAAGAGAATTATTCGTGGGAGAAAACACATGACATAAACAAATAAGACGTTAAGCAAACGTATATACTTAACAAGGAAAAATTACACATTTATATATATGTACGCTCGTCTCGGCAAAATTCTAGTATATCTACTTAATGGGAAAGTAGATATGTGGGAAGGAAAGCCGCGACGAGAAGACAAAGATATATACATGTGTATGACATATCAACGAGGTCCTAGTATACTTATTTGAATGGGAAAATAAGTATACGGTATGGCGAGTTGAACCGGACGTTAAGAATATACAATCGAACGACAAGATCTTAGTATATTTGTTTAAATGGGAAAACAAATGTGCGGCAAAGTGAGTCGGGTCGAGTATTGAAATATATATTATATCGAGCGATGCGATCTTAAGTATAATTATTTAAATGGGAAAATAATTATATGTTAAGTGAAGTCGAGTCGATGATAATAAGATACAAGTTATGGAAATATTAACAAGAGTAATATATAACTTGTAGTACAAAGGGTAATGTAACGCCAACAAAACCTAGGATACACGCTTAATTAAACGGGATTTGGAACAACTTGTGGTCGGGAGTTGGGTGTACAACTTGCCAAGGCACATGCACTATAGGAATAGTGACTTATACGTCTAGGACGTTTGTAGGTGCGAGACCACCCACTTGCTATCTACCTTTTGAGCCAGACGCAGTTTCAGGTGAGTTTCACGGCCCCATTTTAAACTATTTTTACGTTTTCGGGGGAAAGATATGTTAGGGAAATGTTTGACGGGTTTATTACTTGAGGTGTGACCGCCACTCGGGGTTGAGTCCTCGCATCTATAATCATTTATTCGGAGATTGAAACCGGAGGAATATTCGAATAGTACTATTGGTGCCTGACAAGGCCCACCTCTAATCGATAGCGTCGATTGTGCATTAGGTTATGCCTGGGGTGCAAATATTCTGAACTTAAGTCGTGGGAAACCGAGTAACGACTTGGAGCGGGGCATTTTATTTATATACGTCTTGGTTTGATTATAGTCTCAAGTAGATTTATAGGAATTTGCAACTCCTATATGTTGTCATAACATGGTATTCCCAAGTATTCAAGTTTTAGAAACTGAAAACCTGTGAACTCACCAATATATTTATATTGACGAAACTTTTAAACATATCTTTCAGGTAACTAGATGAAGAAGGATCAGGCGAGCTGGGTCGGAGAATCTCCCAATGCGGCGTTGTACATTTTGCGGGGTTTCACCTTTATTTCCCATAGCTTGGGATATATTTGAGAAACCTTGATGTTACTTTAAAAACAATTTACTTTTGTGTAATGTTTTGGAACAAGTAATGACGCCATAATAAATGACCCATTTTCTTAAATTACTTATGTTTAGCAATAACCTTGACTTTATGCTTTTGAACCGTCGCGCCACGTGTTTCCGCCGTTGTCGTGGTGTGACAGAACGTGGTATCAGAGCCAAGGTTATAGCGAACTAGAGTATTTTCTTTAAAAACTAGACTATAACCGGATTTGGTTCAAATAATAAAGTTTTCAAAAAGAAAATATATAAAGGTGTTAAATAAAAGTAATTTTCAAGAAGCATTGGGCATGAGGAGATTCCGACCAAGCCAGCCATGGGTATTGTTATGCTTTAACGTGAAATTAGAAGTTAGGAAGGTTACTATAGAGTACGCCATAACTGTCTAATTTAAATAATTCATATATATTAGTACGGTTCTTTTGCCAGGAATGTCGAACGCAGGAAGTATCGCGCCGAGCTACGACAGTAGCTTGCAGATCATCCCAGCACCACCACCAGAGCCAGCAGAGTTGGTAGTGCTCTCCTCGGGAGATGAGGACGTAGAGATGGGCGTCGCCGCCGACGGAGCAGGCGACGATAGCTCAGATGAGACAGACCCCAGCGAGGACCCCCACTGGGCACCGACCGTGATTGACGCGCCACTGCCCATTGTACCGGCCGCACCTTTGGCCGTACACCCCGTTCGAGCCATCAGGGACTTCCCTGACGGCTGTGCCGGTCCTTCGCGACCAAACCCAGCCCAGTCGGATGCGGCAGAGTCTCCATTCCGCCGACAGGCTCACGCCGAGCACGAGCCGGCACCGGTACCCCACATTCACGTACCTGCAGGCATGAGACTCCTGCCTATCGCCCGTGGGAGGAACGGGTGGATATCCGATGACTCCGACGACGAGTCTGTAGGTTCGGTAGGGCACATGTTGGTGCCCGAGATTCCAGCTGATCAGGAGGAGCCAGTGGCTCCAATGCTAGAGGACGCCCCAGCCGACCCCGTAGCCCCACCAGCACCACTCGAGCCTATAATTCAGGAGGAGCCAGCCCCAGCAGCACTTGTACATGAGGGTAGTCCCGCCCGTAGCTCTGAGCTACATAGGGCAGGCATGGAGGCATTCGCCACTGCGAGCCCTCCCACACCCCCTGTAGTGGTGTCCACCCCAGAGTGGGCCACTATCTCTGAGCCTCTCTTGACCCCTTTAGCCGAGCCTGTACCACCACCACCCACCATGACCACGACACTACCGATACCCACCTTACCCGGCATGACACCTGCACCATACCCTTTGGGTGCGGGAGATCCTTACATGAGACCTCCACTCTTTACACCCGTACCACAGGGCTTTGCCCCGATGTTCTTCCACGCACCAGACCCTTTTGGCCCATTCCCGCCAGTTCGCCCTGATATACCCGGACCGTCCCACCTTCACAGGATGACACCCCTCTCTGGACCCGCCCGGACCTCAACCATCACCTTAGAGCAGGACTTTCAGACTCTAGTCAACACGGTGCAGCGCACCGTGAATCAGGTTGAGCAGCAGACGAGACTGATGTGGGCGAGGATGATTGACGCTCGTGATGCCTTAGCACATTACGCAGAGGAACTACTGCGCATGGATGCGCAATGCGGGATTACTGGGGATGCACACTGGGCGCACCGACAGTTTTTGTACGAGCGCATCACAGAGATCAGCATGACGATTAGCATGTATGCGCCTCAGTATCAGTTTCCTCCGCCACCGCCACAGTAGGGACTCATTGGGACATATGGTAGAGTATTTGAAGATAGCCGTAGTAGTAGTAGTAGTTGTATGATAGCACTACGTGGGTTATGACACCCACTTGTATTTTGCCTAGCCGAGCGGGTTGTGCCGGCATATAACAATATATTTCTGATGTATTTCAAATGAATGATGTAAGAGGAAGAAATCCTCAATTTTGTTGTATCGAACAAATCAGTGTAATCATTATGTTGAAATTAATGAAAGACTTGTTATGGTGAAATTTGTGTTATGACTTCTACAGTTATTATTATTTATTCTATATGGTGTGCTTGCATGTTGTGTGATGACATGGTGTTGATTATTGTATTCATGCTTTGGTTTGTTATTTATGCTTTGTATTGTATAAATGTTTGCCAAATTAACCTTTGATAATTATTATTGAAGAAAAATGGCACCTGCCACCCGAAGCAACAGCGGTTCGGACGGATTACCAACCACCCCCGCTGAACTAGAGACACTGATCTCAGAGCGCATAGCTCGCGCCATCGCCGAACATGAAGCCGCACGCTCTGAACACTCCCATGACAGGACAGGGAGCGAGCGACGAGAGACCTCCCCTATTGGTAAGAGGTTTAAGAATAAATGAAAAAGTGATGGGAGGATATTTCAAAAACTCCTATCCCATAATAACATACTACATTACTATTACAGGGACAGCCTCAGGAGAGCGCGGCTGCACTTTCAAGGCTTTCTTGGACTGCAAGCCGATAAACTTCAGCGGCACTGAGGGTTCCATAGGCCTGGTCAAATGGTTTGAAAAGACCGAGGCAGTTATCCGCATCAGCGGGTGTACCCCTCGACAGTCTGTCATGTACTCCACCAACCTGTTCCTAGATCAGGCCCTAACTTGGTGGAATGGCCAAGTACAGTCTCTAGGAGATGATGTTGCATACTCTCTATCATGGGCGGCACTGAAGGAACTTATGACTGCCGAATACCGCCCGGCAAGCGAAGTACAGAAGTTGGAAACCGAGTTCTGGAACCTCACCATGGTAGGAGCAGACGTTACTGGGTATACGTCTAGATTTCATGATCTCGCTCGACTGGTACCTCGTCTGGTTACACCAGAAAAGAACAAGGTGGAACGTTACTTATTCGGATTAGCACCACAGATCCGCAGCATGGTCACCTCTTCCAAGCCCGCGACCATGCGCGAGGCGATTGATCTGGCATTAAGCCTCACTGAAGATGCTATCCGCATGGGTACCCTAATCCGCCAAGTTTCAGGATTAAAAATTTCTGAGGCAAGTAGTGTTGAGGCCAAGAACCAGGGATCAAGTTCAGCTGTTGTGACTAATGATCAGGGTAATAAGCCGAGGTTTGGGAAAAGAAAGAGGGATGAAGGAAAAAGGGACCGAGCGTCGGGTAGCTCGAACAAAAAGGGAAAGGGATATGTCGCCACGGGACGTGGTAACGGTAACAAGCAGGGAGGTCAGGGGAGAAACAACGGGTTAACTTGTGGGAAGTGCCACCGCACCGGGCACAAGACTGAAGAGTGCCGATCTGGAGCACCGAAAAATGGAGGGGCTAGACCATGCTTTGCATGCGGGTCATTAGATCATTGGAAGAAAGATTGCCCCAAGATCAACAATCAGGCCCGCGGCCGGGCATTTGTGATTGGAGCCGGTGATGCACGGCAAGACCCCAATGTGGTCACTGGTACGTTTCCTCTAAATGGTCATTATGCCTCTGTATTATTTGATACCGGTGCTGACTTTAGCTTCGTATCCATTGAATTTAAAAGACTACTTGGATTAAAAACTAGCAAACTAGATACACCCTACTCTATAGAACTGGCTAATGGTAAAACTATTGAAACGAGAGAGGTAGCAAAAGACTGTAAATTAGAACTCTGTGGGCACGAGTTTGGGATTGATCTATTGCCAGTTGTATTGGGAAGTTTTGACATCGTTGTCGGCATGGACTGGTTATCCGCACACCATGCCATTGTGGTTTGCAACGATAAAATTATTCAAGTTCCCCTCGCGAGCGGTGAAACTCTCTCAATTCAAGGGGAAAGACACGGGACGCCACTAAGAATTATTTCGAGCATGAAGGCTCGTAAGTGTCTGAGAAAAGGGCTTGTCGCATTCTTGGCACACGTAGTGGACAAGAAGGCCGACGAGCGAAAGTTGGAAGACATTCCAGTCGCCAGAGATTTTCCGGATGTATTTCCAGAAGATTTGCCGGGGTTGCCGCCACCTCGACAAGTCGAGTTCCGCATCGACCTCGTTCCCGGAGCAGCTCCTGTGGCACGATCGCCATACCGCCTAGCTCCATCAGAGATGCAGGAACTGTCCAGCCAGCTACAAGAATTATTGGACAAAGGTTTTATAAGACCGAGTTTCTCACCTTGGGGAGCTCCCGTCTTATTTGTGAAGAAGAAGGATGGCACATTTCGCATGTGCATCGACTATCGAGAGCTGAACAAGCTAACCATCAAGAATCGCTATCCTCTCCCCAGGATCGACGATTTATTTGATCAGCTCCAAGGTTCCAGCTATTACTCCAAGATCGATTTGAGGTCAGGCTATCACCAGTTGCGTATACAAGAAGAAGATGTACCAAAAACGGCCTTCAGAACCCGGTATGGACACTATGAATTTTTGGTGATGCCGTTCGGCTTGACCAACGCACCAGCGGTTTTCATGGACCTAATGAACCGCGTGTGTAAGCCATATCTGGATAAATTCTTCATCGTCTTCATTGACGATATTTTGATCTATTCACGCACGAAAGAAGACCACGAGAATCACCTTCGGTTAATTCTTGAAGTATTACGCAAAGAGAAGCTCTATGCTAAATTCTCGAAATGTGACTTTTGGATTCGGGAAGTTCACTTTTTAGGCCACGTAGTGAACGAGAAGGGCATACACGTCGATCCAGCCAAGATTGAGGCAATTAAGAATTGGGAAGCACCTCGAACTCCTACCGAAGTACGACAATTTCTAGGCCTCGCGGGTTATTACAGAAGGTTCATCGAGAACTTTTCAAAAATAGCACAAGCTTTAACCATGCTAACTCAAAAGGATAAGAAATTTGAGTGGACGGAAAAGCAGGAGGCAGCATTCCAATTGTTAAAAGACAAGTTGTGTGGCGCTCCGATACTATCACTCCCCGATGGTACGGAAGATTTTGTGGTTTACTGTGATGCCTCACATCAAGGCTTGGGTTGTGTATTGATGCAGCGAGAAAAAGTAATAGCATATGCTTCCAGGCAACTGAAAATCCATGAGAAGAACTACACTACACACGATTTGGAATTAGGTGCAGTGGTGTTCGCTCTCAAGATATGGAGGCACTATTTGTACGGAACCAAATGCACGATTTTCACTGATCACAAGAGTTTACAACACATCTTTGATCAGAAGGATTTGAATATGCGACAACGGCGATGGGTTGAATTATTAAACGATTACGATTGTGAGATAAAGTACCATCCCGGTAAGGCGAACGTCGTAGCTGACGCCTTGAGTCGCAAGGAACGGGTTAAACCATTGCGCGTTCGAGCTTTGGGATTGACTATCCACACGAATATGACTGAACAAATTCGTGAAGCTCAAGTTAACGCCCTCAAACCCGAGAATGTCAAAGGTGAAAGGTTACGAAAGATGGTTGATTCACTGGAACCAAAAGCGGACCAGACATTGTATTTCATGAATAGAATTTGGGTTCCAGTATATGGTGGATTGCGTGAGCTAGTATTGGCCGAAGCTCACAGTTCCAGATATTCGGTTCACCCTGGTGCAGACAAGATGTTCCACGATTTGAAGGAACTTTATTGGTGGCCGAATTTCAAAAGGGATATAGCAGCCTATGTTGCGCGATGTTCTGACTTGCGCAAAGGTCAAGGCTGAGCACCAGAGACCTTCCGGTTTGCTCCAGCAGCCGGAAATACCGGAATGGAAATGGGAACGAATCACCATGGATTTCATTACCAAGTTACCCAAGACAACAAGCGGCCATGACACGATCTGGGTAATCGTTGATCGATTGACGAAATCTGCACACTTCCTTCCGATTCGCGAAACGGACAAGTTGGAGAAACTGACCCGTTTGTACATTAAGGAAGTGGTATCTAAACACGGTGTACCTGTTTCTATCATCTCCGATCGAGATAGTCGTTTCACGTCAAGATTTTGGGAAAGTTTAAACGAAGCCCTCGGTACTCGCCTCGACATGAGCACCGCATATCACCCCCAAACGGATGGTCAAAGTGAACGAACCATCCAGACCTTGGAAGATATGCTACGGGCATGCGCGATAGATTTCGGAGGTAATTGGGATACGCACTTGCCATTGGTAGAATTTTCTTACAACAACAGTTATCATACGAGCATTCAAGCCGCACCGTTTGAAGCTCTATATGGACGCAAGTGCCGATCGCCATTATGTTGGGCGGAAGTTGGAGAAAAACAACTCACCGGGCCCGAAATTGTTCAAGAGACCACGGATAAGGTCTTTTTGATAAAGGAACGCCTCAAAGCGGCCCGGGACCGCCAGAAAAGCTATGCTGATATGAGGCGAAAGCCTTTAGAGTTTCAAGTCGGAGACAGGGTCCTGCTGAAAGTGTCACCTTGGAAAGGTGTCGCGCGCTTTGGGAAGCGCGGAAAGCTGAACCCACGATATATTGGACCGTTCGAAGTCTTGTCCAGGGTAGGCACAGTGGCATACAAGCTCAAGTTGCCTCAAGAGCTTAGTGGAATACACGACACGTTTCATGTGTCAAATTTGAAAAAGTGCCTATCCGACGAAACTCTCATTATTCCAGCCGACGAAATCCAGATTGACGACAAGTTACATTTTGTGGAAGAACCAATCGAGGTAACTGATTGGAAGGTCCAAAAACTAAGGCGCAGCAAGATCAGATTGGTCAAAGTGCGCTGGAATGCCAAGCGTGGACCGGAGTTCACGTGGGAAAGGCTGGACCGGATGAAGCAAAAATACCCCGCCCTATTCGAGAAGACACCTGTACCGGAGAACTCGAAGTGAATTCCGGGACGGAATTCTCTTAACGGGGGGAGAATGTAACAACCGGCAAAAATAAGGTAATACCGTACAAATTAATTAATATATGATTAACGTAATTAAATGCAATTATGTGTGCTTTAATTATCAAGGCCTTAGGAGATAGCAATTTCCAAATAGTGCATAGGAATGCATACGTTTAATGGTAAAGCATGATTGGATCATGTGCGAATAAGCTATCCGGAATGGACGTTGGCAATTACCCGGTAATAATTAAATAAACGAAACGGATCCCGGACACCCAGGATATAAAATAAAGGGTATTTTCATAAGATATAATGAGTTTTGGAACTCCAAAACCATAAATGAAAACGTCTTGTACAAATCTCCCGGTAACGAATAAAATGCGCGTACCGCACCCGATACGCGTATAACTCATAATTTCACCCGGCAAAGGCCTAAATAACCAATCAACGCTTAAATTAGACTATATTTAAGGGTTATTAAAGGTATTTTTAATGTCCGGATAACGCGTGATTAAAACCCGAAAAATACCCGAACGACACCCGAACGACGGGGATTAAACATAACAAACAATGGGTAAATATTTGAAGTTGTGGACCCCACCCAAACCCCTCTAAGGGCCGGCCTATAAGGGCATAATTATACACATGTGTGTGTTATAATGATAATCTATAATCCTAAGTGCAAAGCATGCTTTACATAAGGACAAAAGGTGTAAGAGAACATTAGTGCAAAAGTAATCACTTTCTTGTCCCCCTTGGAAGATTTCGGCCCTATGGCCATGCAATCCAAGACAAAAATGCAATCTCATTATACCCTAGTACACACATGCATGTATAAGATCTAATGCAAGATCATGATAAGATTACAACCCTTTAGAAAGATTTGCAAGCAACCTCCTATCTATACATACATACATACGGCTATATACATGCACACACACTTCATATCCACCCAAGATCACCTAAGTACACATACAATCCTCAAGTAAATCTTGCAAGATCCATGGAAGATTACATGTGATAGCATTATATAACATGTGTTAGAAGGTTGAATAACAAAGCAAAACAAATCCTCTTTCTTTCTTCCTTGGCCGTAGGTTTCCCCCATCCCACACACACATTTCTTTCAAGTTTTTACATCTCCAAATTACTCAAAACAATCCATCATCCAAACCCCCATTGTGTGTTTCAAGAGCTTGGAGCTAAACCACTTGGAAGAACACACTAAACCCCTCTCAAATCCAAGGTTTTTGTCTTCCCTAGCCTTGTGCTAGTAGTAAGCTTCTTAATCTTGTTTTTGATTGTTATTATTCATGTATGTGTTCCTAGTAGCAAGTTGTACATGAAGGGTTTAAAAAGTGGTTTTGAACATAATCTTTAATAGGTTTTACATGTGTAAAATGGAAGGTTAAAGATATGAAAATAAACCATGGATTTGTTGATGATGATGTATTAGTCTTGAAAATATATAAAGTTTACATAAAAGACTAAGTAGGATGATGTTTTGGTTAAAATTGTGGAATGAACTTGAATATGATAAAAGTAACTTTAAATCATCTTATTATGATCATCTAAGTTATAATATGTGGTAAAACATATTAGAAGTTCATAAATAAAGAAGATGGAAAATTAAAGTTAGCTTACTTAGATGAATGATATTTTGATAAAATGGACAAATACATAAAACACACATATAATTAGTCTTCCATATGAAATACAAGACTAACATAAGTGTTTTGATACAAAAATAACTTACCAATAAAAAGTTGAATCTTCAAAGTTTACTATTTTGAGTGAAAAATGTTAACTTTGGAAGTTAGAGTGGAAAAATGCAACTTTTGGAAGTTAAGGGACTAAAGTTGTAACTTTGAAAGTTAGAGGACTAAAATGGACATTTTAGAAACTATTAGTCCAAAAATACAAGTATGGAAAGTTTGGTGTCAAAAATGTAAGTAATAAAGTCTAAGGATGATTTTTGTAAATACTAGTAGAAATACTTGGGTATTTTGTATAAAAGTGTATTTTTGAAAGTTATAAAAATATAAAGGGTTTTAACATAAGGATTTTTATAAAATAGAGATTTTATAAAAATATTAAACAAACTTGGGAAACTTATACAAAAATGAATACTTTTATATAAATGGGAATATAAAAGTGTTGGAAACATTTTTGTAGTTAAGTTAACAAGTTGGGTTAAAAATACATAAGTATTTTAAACCATCCAAGTAACATGTGAAAATAGGAAGAAATATGGATAATATTTCTATAACATACATGTTGGGAAAAACTTGGAAAAATTAACTAATCGAGTTAAGATATCGAACTAAGACGCGTTAACGAACCGTACGCGGACAAATCATGAGAAAAATGCCATTGCGGCAAGATAAGAAAAATATATATTTTAAGAAGTAAAATATATATATACATTGGGTGAAAACTAATAAACACTTTCCTAAGTGTTAAGAGAATTATTCGTGGGAGAAAACACATGACATAAACAAATAAGACGTTAAACAAACGTATATACTTAACAAGGAAAAATTACACATTTTATATATATGTACGCTCGTCTCGGCAAAATTCTAGTATATCTACTTAATGGGAAAGTAGATATGTGGGAAGGAAAGCCGCGACGAGAAGACAAAGATATATACATGTGTATGACATACCAACGAGGTCCTAGTATATTTATTTGAATGGGAAAATAAATATACGGTATGGCGAGTTGAATCGGACGTTAAGAATATACAATCGAACGACAAGATCTTAGTATATTTGTTTAAATGGGAAAACAAATGTGCGGCAAAGTGAGTCGGGTCGAGTATTGAAATATATATTATATCGAGCGATGCGATCTTAAGTATAATTATTTAAATGGGAAAATAATTATATGTTAAGTGAAGTCGAGTCGATGATAATAAGATACAAGTTATGGAAATATTAACAAGAGTAATATATAACTTGTAGTACAAAGGGTAATGTAACGCCAACAAAACCTAGGATACACGCTTAATTAAACGGGATTTGGAACAACTTGTGGTCGGGAGTTGGGTGTACAACTTGCCAAGGCACATGCACTATAGGAATAGTGACTTATACGTCTAGGACGTTTGTAGGTGCGAGACCACCCACTTGCTATCTACCTTTTGAGCCAGACGCAGTTTCAGGTGAGTTTCACGGCCCCATTTTAAACTATTTTTACGTTTTCGGGGGAAAGATATGTTAGGGAAATGTTTGACGGGTTTATTACTTGAGGTGTGACCGCCACTCGGGGTTGAGTCCTCGCCTCTATAATCATTTATTCGGAGATTGAAACCGGAGGAATATTCGAATAGTACTATTGGTGCCTGACAAGGCCCACCTCTAATCGATAGCGTCGATTGTGCATTAGGTTATGCCTGGGGTGCAAATATTCTGAACTTAAGTCGTGGGAAACCGAGTAACGACTTGGAGCGGGGCATTTTATTTATATACGTCTTGGTTTGATTATAGTCTCAAGTAGATTTATAGGAATTTGCAACTCCTATATGTTGTCATAACATGGTATTCCCAAGTATTCAAGTTTTAGAAACTGAAAACCTGTGAACTCACCAATATATTTATATTGACGAAACTTTTAAACATATCTTTCAGGTAACTAGATGAAGAAGGATCAGGCGAGCTGGGTCGGAGAATCTCCCAATGCGGCGTTGTACATTTTGCGGGGTTTCACCTTTATTTCCCATAGCTTGGGATATATTTGAGAAACCTTGATGTTACTTTAAAAACAATTTACTTTTGTGTAATGTTTTGGAACAAGTAATGACGCCATAATAAATGACCCATTTTCTTAAATTACTTATGTTTAGCAATAACCTTGACTTTATGCTTTTGAACCGTCGCGCCACGTGTTTCCGCCGTTGTCGTGGTGTGACACAGATCTAGGTGAATCTTCTAATCCTTGATCTCCGTACCTCGTACCAAAAGCTGGTGATGAACAAATATTCCGCGCGTGCGCGGAACGCGCGTGTATTCTCTTAGAGTGGTGATGTGGATAAGGTTGCACCACTTGCAGATTGACCCCTCAGGCGGAGTAAGTTCCGCCAGAAGGTTCTGCGGCTGAGGATGTTTCTTGACGCTGGCAGCAGTTGACGCCAGGATTGCTCTAAAGAGGGATAGGGATGTCGCTTCCACGAGGATTGGGCTCCCTGTCCCTTCAGGGTCTTAGGTTCGATTCCGTCTTCCACTGAAAAAATAACCACTGGTTGAAAGGAGAAACCCGTGTGGGGAAGGATTTGATCCTGGACAGAGGTGGCTTTCTAGCCAATGGTTTACCGTTGAAACACAACCTTTCAAAAAAAAAAAAACATGATTAGTACTTATAATTTACTTATTTTGCTAATTTCATTTTGATTTATTGAAAATCATACATTGGTATCAGCTTTTACAAATGATTATTCTATTTAGTTTTTTGCAATTCGTTAATTTTAGATTCGGTATGACATTCGGTACACATTTTTTCAAAAAATTCAGTATCAGTATATTTGGTTTTGGAACAGTTTGGTGTCAATATCATATAGAAAAAACATTTTGTAACAAGTATCGGTATGAGGTACCGAAAGATACAGTACGATACCAATAGTAAATTTTCCGGTAAATAAGGATGAAAATGACAAAATAGGTTAATCACATGTGATTACCTGTAATATGCAAGTTATGAATGCTATGCCTAAGGCATACAAGTATAAGTATACATATTTTGTACATCTATCACTATCATCAAGTTTATATTATATATATATATATATATATATATACAATTAGCAATTCAGGTCACCTCTAAGAGTCACCACCCTTCATCATCATTTGGCACCGTTTCACAAATTAGTTAGTTGGGCCATTTCTAAGAGTCACCATCCTTCATCATCACTTGGCATCGTTTCACAAATTAGCTAGTTTGAAATATAAAGTAAATGTAACAAGAGGTAGGTAACAAAAATAAAGTAAAGGTGTCAAAATTTTCGTAATTTGTAGGTCGAGTTTACGTACTTTAACTTTTAAAAGGATGCATTTGAGGCTGTTGGATATGGCGACAACCCTTCACGTCAGCCGCCACATAAGCAAGGAGGGTTGTCCTCCTTTTTAGGACAACCCAATGATGTAGTCACGTAGAGACAATCCTCTCTCTTTCAAACAACCCACTAAACTCACAAAGAACACAATCATCAACCACCAGCATCACTGTCAACAACCACCACCACAACCATCACCGCCGGCTGCACCACCACCATCACCGTCATCATCCTTACCTTCTTCTCCGGTGACCACCTTCTTCTCCGGTGTTCCCCTTCTTCTCCGGCAAGAAATCTAGTTTGAAAGTATAATTTAAAGCTTTGAAAAAAAAAACAAATGGCGTGTCTTGTTCGTCCTCTGCAAGACGTTTGGCACGGGGACGGGGACGGTCCAAGGGGCCGATGTAGCCATCTAGGATTTTTTTTTTTGTGGGTTAAGTGTGGACTTGGAAAAAAAAAGCACATACGCGTTAGACTCTTAGATATTTGGAGAGGGTTTTTTTTTTTTTTTTTTTACTTGGAAAAAAAGCACATACGCGTTAGACTCTTAGATATTTGGAGAGGTTTTTTTTTTTTACTTTAAATTATATATATACATTAAATACCATGGTCGGTGCCAACCACTATAATTACCATACTACCCTTGCCAGTGTCATTAATTACCATACTACCCTTATCATAATTAGGAATTTACCCTTGCTTATGTTAGTATATATTACACTTTTCTTTTTTTATTCTCAGGTTGTTTTCTCTCTCATAGAGAGAAGGACCAGTAAAAAGGCCTATGACCGAAAATGAGACAAGCCTATGACTGAGGATGAGACAACACAAAGTTCAACTTGTCTTGGTTAACATCTCACCCAGTTTGAGTTAATCTTCAGCCCACTAATTTGTAATGCTCATAATCCATTTAATTTAAGTCATGCTTCTCGATATTACCTGAAGTGTCACAAACAAACAACATGAAAATACAAAAACTAAATCTACTTTTTTATTACTTGCACTCCATATGATAAATCATTAAGTAAAGAGAAGGACATTTCACCATCATTTTATTTTACACTATGCATTTAATTCTATTTTAAATTATAATGGTTTGTGTTTTTTCATAGTTTTATGATTTTCATTAGTTAGTTATTTATGGCTAACATGTTTATATTATTTGTAAAAACTAATTCATGTTCGTCATTGATGCTATGGTTTATTTACTTATAAATACAATACATTTTCATTCAATGATATGAACTCGGATTGCTTTACGTTTTGATGTATGTTTAATTCGAAAATAAGTCAGGTTTATTGTAATTTATACTTTATCATATAACGTACGGTACCGCCGCAACGCGCGGCTGAGTAAAAAATCTAGTTGTTCTAATTGGTCATGAAACTAAAGTCATATATGAAATTTGTAAAGATATTTCTTTAATGGTAAGTTAACCGTTTATCTTTTTTTTTTATGGGCTATGACTCCAAAGATATACTTAATCCACCTAATGTTTCATTGCGAGGATCGAACTCTTAGGGGTGTTTGATAGCCTCTTAATAAATCTCTTATTTATTTGGTTTTTAATTATTTAAGAGTGTTTGTTTCAACTAAAAAAACATCTGAATAGTTTCATTAAGCTCTTACTCATTCAGCTAATAAAGGGTGTTGAACCATTGGACTCTTTTAATGATTCAACACATACTTAATCAAATAAATCCTACAAAACAGACCCTTAATCTTTTTAGATAAAGGGAACATCTATATCATCAGGTCAAAGCCCTTTCATAGTGATTAAGTTTATCTAACATGAGAAATATCGTATAAATAATGCTATACAAATGGACATTTACGTGATTTTATCATGTTTCTAAAAGAAAATCTAAGACTTTATTCCACAAATTACAAATATTTCTTGAGTGAACTTATATTAACTTTGGTGTGAAAAAATATGTAATGCCACTAGACTATGGAGATTAACTATTTCAAACTACTCTTTTAGATGTTGAATGAGACAAATTATAATTTGGTTTAAATATTGTGATTTATTTAAAAAGGTTCAACACATAACCATTATTGTAATATATTTTCTTGTGAGTCATACATAATCTATACTATATTATAATGCATGAGTAATGGGTAGTTTAAGATACCCAAAAGTTAAGAACTTATTTTTTATTAATAACCCTGAAATAAGGGTAAAATAGTCATTCAATACATTATTTACATTTTAATATCATATCTTAATTACACTTTAATCCCTTAAATTTTACTTAACTTTTTCTTATTTAAATTATAGTTAAATTTTTTTTCTTATTTTAAGCAAATCATCCCCATGATTTTTAAATAGTCATCTTTTTTTTTGCATACATTTATACTTTTAAAAAAAAATCATAATAATGAGCATTTTTATTATCTTTAATTTAAGTATAGTATTGCTATTTTTTTTATTTTTAAAAATCTTTTATGTGCTACGTGATTAGAGATATCTAGAAGTGAGCAATAACTAAACCGTTCACCGAAGCCAAACCAAAAAACAGACAAAACTGATCCAAAATCTATTGAAAACTGAAAACATCTGATTTAACTTAAAATTGGTTATCGTTTTCTTTTTGTACCCTTAGTTAATCCAAATTAGTTAAACTAAAACAACACCCATTAATATATTCATAACAACGTCCCCGTACGATGTGGTAGTGAACACACGACACTTCTAATGGTTCATGGTTGGGTTGGGTTAGGTTCAGTTCGATTATAAGCCTCAACCGGAACAAAAATCGACATTATCGATTTATCGATCATGTTAACCAACCGGTTAATTGGTTCAGTCTATTTGGTTAGATTGTCGTTTTTAGTTCAGTTTATTTAATTTTGGTTAATAACCAAAACCAAACTTAAATTTTGCTTAGAAGCACATGAAATGAAGGTATAAATACATGTAATGGATGTATAAAAGAAAAATGTATGAATGGTTCAGTTTTGGTTTGTTAATTTTGGTTAACTTAGGATACAAAAAAACCAATATTAGGTTAACTCGGTTTTAGTTAATTTTCAGTTCAGTTTTGTATGTTTTTTGTTCAATTTCGGTTGAGGTTCAATTATTGTTCACCCCTAGATATTATTAATCACGTAAAAAAAATCAAATTTTTAATTAAAAATATATAGCAAATTATACTCTAATATGGTTTGAACCTGAGTCGTTTAAAACCTAAATGAACAGTTCACGAACGAACATAAAACGGACGTTCATGAACATAACAAATGTGAACGATTTTGTATTACTGAAAAAACCCAATTACTAATTGGTTATATATTTATACAAGTAGCTAAAGCCCAATT
The DNA here is from genome assembly GCA_030844895.1 of Ambrosia x helenae. NCBI lineage: Eukaryota > Viridiplantae > Streptophyta > Magnoliopsida > Asterales > Asteraceae > Ambrosia > Ambrosia x helenae. Next base: position 38,086,626 of record CM061232.1, read on the forward strand.
TATATTTATATTTATATTTATATTTGTATTTATATAAATATAACTACGTATGTAATTAATAAACATAAACGGACATAGATAAACGAACATAAATGAACAAACTAAATGTTTGTTCATGTTCGTTTACTCTATTAGATAAATGACATAAACGAACTTCCTGACGAACAAGTTCACGAACAGCTCATGAACATTCGTTCGTTTACAGGCCTATTTTTACCTCTATTTCATGTATTTATATCACAATTTCATGTATTTGTAGGCAAAAAAATTTAGCCAAAGTTTGTTTTTGTTATTCACCAAAATTGACTAAATCGGACTAAAAATCGATACTCTAACAATACTAATCGAACCAAGGAACCAATTGTTTAATAAGATTGACTAATTGATGAGTTTGATTTTTGTTTCGGTTGAGAGTAATAATCGAACTTAACGGAACGATACAAACACTTAAGAGTGTTTGTGTTTCCCGCTACATCGCGCGGGCACTCTACTAGCATTGTAAAATAGCGAACGTAGTTCAATATAAAACACATAACATGAACTCTTGTTAAAGGATGATATAAACTTAATCATACAACTTATTATTAAAAAAAAAAATAAAAAAAAAACTGAATCATTATTATCTCATATCAAGACAAAATAACTTATTCCATGTATAAACAATAACTTAAGGATATGATATATACAATAGATAAATAAATTATCAGTTTTAAGGTAATTTCTTTCTAATCTTCTATAGTACACATAGCAATTAGCAAATTTACTTTTAATTGACCTATTCCATGTATAAACAATAAATTTGGGATATATCATACTATAGATAAATGACAATTTTAGGCAATTTATTCATCTGGGGAAAACTAGTGGTGAAAATTGGATGTATTAAGAAGACGGAGTCATAGTGGGAGATGACCTTGGGAAATCATCATCATACTCGGTTAATCTCATCAATAGCGAAGCTAAGGTAAGGTCTGAGAAGGGTAAGATGTAGACAGCCTTATCTTTACCATGTGGGAATAGAGAGGCTGCTTCCAATGAGACCCTCCAGCTTAATAGTGGTTTTGTATCAAGCCTTGGACATAAGACACATAACACTTAGCAATCGGACAACCCGATTGGTGCATGTAACCCCTTGTCTTTTGGCTATCAACGCCACCACATGATTAACCATCCATCGTTTTTAACGTTTATTTTCACAAAATTAGTAAAATAATGTTAAAATTAGTGCAACTTTACTTTTGCCTCCCAGGGCCACACATATATGCATTATATGCGCACAACCATTTTTACCGCATCTCCTCCTGCTCTCTCACAAACCACCAAGAAAGTCCAATGATTTCTTTTGGAACTTTCCATGCTCGAGTCCACTGGAGCGATATGGTGCAAGGGGTCTTTTATCCTGAAGGTGATTACAGTAGGGCTAGGTTGTGGACTTCGTCCACCGGATCCACCCTTAGAGGTTGCTAGTTAGGATTCAAGTTTAAACCAATACAAATGCGAAAAATTGATAAGTATTGGTTTACGACTTAAGCTATCTCATATCAGCTTTAGTTTATTTTTTTTTATCATATGATCAACAGTTTTAAAACCGAACCTAACCAATCAGTTCAATCAAGAACCACTTTCCCTTTTTAATTTATTTCACCTTTATATTTTTTCAGACCCTTATTGTTGGATTAAAAATAATAAATAATCTCATTTGTTTCTTTCTTGCAAGCCTGATGTGGACAAACCTTACCATTAGCGGATATAAAATAAAAGAGAAAAGAAAAATACAAAGGCCCCTAAACATGCGAAGCTATGAACGGTTTTATAGGGTGCGTGATTTTGATTGTGGTCGTGCGTGATTATGATTGTGTTCATGCGTCATTTTGGTTTTGGTGTTTTGCGTGGAATGATGATGGTGCCATGCGACGGTGTTGAGGTTATGGTGTGATAATAAGTTTCCGACATCGAAAGTTGTATGGCGAAGGTGTTAATGGTTCTGCAGGTGGTAGTGATCGTCGATACGGTGGTGGAGGATGGTTTTCAAGTGTGGGGAATGATGGCAGATGAAGGTGGTCATTAATGGAAAGGCTGGTGATGGTGTTTGCAGTGCAATGGCAACGTGGGAAGGTGAAGGAGCCATGCAGGTGTCGTAATTTTGATTTTGTGCATGCGTTATTTTAATTTAATCATTCGTACGCATTCTAGAATAAAAATGCTCTGTAGGTTAGTTCACCCTATGATTGTATTCTTTTGAGCTGGTAGATAATTAAATAATATATTATTATTATAACTCTTAGCAAAAAGTAAAAAAAAAATGAAGAAGATGTGCATGTGTTATCTTTTGACTACATACTATACGTCTATACATGATGTATGATTTAGCTATTTGAAGATACATGAAAGAGATTGATTCAACTTCATTTTTCTCATTCAATTGAATCCTATAAATAATACAAGAGTGTCCTATAATTATGGAGAGATATAATTACATCATAATTACAAAAATCATTTACATATATAAGTCATATGTTATTACTCCCCGCAGTTGAAACGTCGGGAGGACCGATGTTGAGACTGGTACGAAAGTCATCAACAAAACTCGTGGGAGACCCTTGGTGAAGATATCCGCTATCTGGTGACGAGACGGGACATGTAAGACCCGAATATGTCCACGCTGCACTTGTTCTCGAACAAAGTGAATATCAAGCTCAATGTGTTTGGTGCGCTGGTGTTGAACCGGGTTGCCGGAGAGATAAACAGCACTAACATTGTCACAATAGACGAGTGTGGCCCGCGAGAGCGGATGATGAAGCTCAAGAAGAAGATTACGCAGCCAGCAGATGTCGGCCACGACATTTGCAACACCCCGGTATTCGGCTTCTGCACTGGATCTGGAGACAGTGGACTGGCGTTTCGAAGACCAAGAGATGAGGTTGTCACCCAAATATACACAATAGCCAGAGGTTGAGCGACGAGTGTCTGGGCAGCCAGCCCAGTCAGCATCCGTATAGGCCCGAAGAGACAAAGTAGAAGCAGGACCCAGATGTAGACCATGATCCGAAGTACCCTGAAGATAACGCACTATGCGCTTAAGCGCATTCCAGTGAGTCAAGCGAGGAGCATGCATGTGCATGCAAATCTGTTGTACTGCATACGAGATATCTGGTCTAGTAAAGGTGAGATACTGAAGAGCACCCGCAAGACTGCAGTAGGTAGCAGGATCATCGTGTAGAGGTCCGTCATCAGCAGAAAGTTTGGACTGTGTGTCAACAGGCGTGGCTACAGGGTTGCACGAGTCCATGGAAGCCCGATGAATAATGTCTTTAACATAAGCCTGTTGAGATAAAAACATAGAGTCACCATCCCGAGTCACCTGGATGCCCAAGAAATAAGATAACTGTCCCAAGTCCTTCATTGCGAATTCACCAAACAAATCATGTAGTAATCCTGCCTTTAGGGTATCATTGGATGTGGTGAGAATAATGTCGTCCACATAAATAAGAAGATAAGCAATGTCAGTCCCATGATGATAGATAAACAATGAATTGTCCGACTTGCTTTGGCGAAAACCCTGTAAAGTAACAAAATCAGTGAATCGCTGGTACCATTGTGACATTCGTCACTTTTTAATTTTTTTATAATAATAATAATAATAATAATAATAATAAAAATTCAGATTATATATATATTTTTTTTACACACTCACTTGAAGACCCATTACCAAACCCAATCCATTTATCCTCCTTCTTTCCCACTCTTGGGCCCAGCCCACGCGTCAGCCCACACAAACCGGCCCGCCAGACAAGCCCAACAGCAGGCCCAAAGCCCAACAGCAGGCCACTAGCCCAAGCCTTGTATCTGTTTTTAAAAAAAAAAGGAAATCCCTCTGCTGCTTGCGAGAATCGAACCGGGGACGAGCCGCACACACAACACACGCCATAACCACTGAGCTACAAGACCATATCTGATCTTATCCCAACTCTATATACATATATACATTCGATTAAACTACTTCTTCCCTTTCTCCTCCTTTGGTCGATCGCTGCAACAAAGGAACAACCAGAACATTCAAGCTGATCGATTTCTTTGGAAACAAAACATGCCATTTACCCCGTGAATTACTCGTGTAATGAATGGACAACTATTTACGCGTATTAACATGGTCAAAACATTCCAAAATTTCACTCAATCACGCGTCATAATCTTTAAAACGGGTCAAAACCTTCCATCTACAATCCAACCCTTGCCCTATAAATTGAACGCGTCTAGACCATCATTACTCGCCGATAATCTTCCCCTTACCTTCAATTTCTGTTTTAAACCCGTTAATCAAAGCTTATTGAATCGAGTTGACTTTCGTTTGACTCAACTAATCGAGCCGTATACGTGTCTGTAAGTTTCGTTTTCTTCGTGGGTTTTGTTAATCGGATATACACGAGCAATAGCCCCAACATTACAGGGCTATTGCTTGTTAAATCGGCTAATTGATAAAGCTAGGGTTCATCATATTGAATTGGGGAAGAACACATTAATCTGATACGTATATAATTTTTATGAAACGAAAATAACACAAACTACTTGTCCAGATCAGATGGTTAACACAACTCTTACAAAACGAGGGTCACAGGTTCGAGCCCAAGGGTGGGCAACCATTTCATTTTTTTTTTTTAAACAAACTCCCTTTTCTTTTACATTTTTGCTATTAACTTTTAAAAATCGTTTTAAAAATACTAAACGTATTTTATAAATTCTACAAAAATTATCATATGATCTTCAAATTATAAAGTTCATCACTCAAATTTTAGTTTTTTCAAAAATAATTTATTTAATATATATTATTAATAATACAAGTTTAATCATTTATATTTATTAAATTCTATAAAAATATCTAAACGATTTTATTAAATCTTACAAAAATTATCCTAAACTTGTATATTCTTAAATATTCCAGAAAATATTTTTATTTCAGAAAAACCGTTTATTTTATATTTTTAATTAATTTTTGTTAGTTTTAATCATACATAAATCATAATAAATTCATTTTTCAATATTTTTGCACCAAAATTTTATATAAATTATTTCTAACTATCTAGAACTGAAATACAATTTTTAATTCAGAAATTCTTTGATTTTAATATTTTTAGATATTAAAGTCATATTTTGACAATTTGAAATAATTAGATTAAATATTCTATTTTCAAGAAAATAATTTTATAAAAATTATTTTCATACTTAAAACCTATGTTGTGACTATATTCAACTTAAAATTTTACCAAGAGACTTTATTTATTTATTTATTGAATTCCTCATAATTAATAAACAATTTGTTTAATAAACAAATAAACGTTTATCCCCAATTCGAAGCCCTAGAAATACATGTATCCTAGAGTTATTTCCCTTACACATTATCGAATACTTTAGGTTGATCATTTGGGAGTAATCTCAATTCATATTTCGTTGTCCAAGTCCAATTTCAAGTTATTACGTGAACTGTGAGTATTCCTACCCCTTTTTTGCTTTTATACATTTTTGGGGTGTTACATGTACACTATTACAATTTCTAATACAAGTTTACATTTTTACAATACAATTCTAGTACTATGTGCATTGCTTACAACGTGCTTTATGCTTAGACATTACATGTGGATTACATTTGTACTTAGTGAAATCATTAACATGGTACAAGCCGACCTTAACATTGGATAGCGCTATTGGATTGACAACCCGCCTAGATTGATTCTCCCCCTTTTTCATCGGAGAATCCGTGGCCAGTGTTAAGCTTTTATCCATTTATTGGATAAGTACACTACAGTTCATACAGTACATTATACAGTCACAGGGTTGATTTCGCTCATTTGTATGATACATGGTTTACATATTTGCACTGTAGCTTGCACTTGAATTGTATAACTTTTAACCTACTATATATATATATCAAAACTAGGAATGCTCGCCAACATTTCATATGTTGACCAAATCTATTTTGTACATGTTTCAGGTGCAGTTTGATCTAGTGCTTTAGCAAGGAACATTTAGTGCTTTATTTTAATTCAGTTATTTCAACATTTACATTTCATTTAGACAATGTATTTTTCCATTTCCATGTAAGACAATTTTGATTATTCAATAATATTTACATTTTAGTACCATGAGCTTTTGAACAATCGTCACTACGTGGCACCTCGATGATTCCGCCATCGGTTGGGGTGTTATAGATTGGTATCAGAGCCATGGTTATAGGGAACTAGGTTATTAGATAAAATGGCCTAGACTATAACCGAACTTTCATGCATTATACTTCCTAAATTACCTTACCCCTCATTTCCCTCTACTTTCCTTCCTCTATCTTCTCTTCTTCTCCATTCTTCTCATCTTTCATCATGGTGCATAGAGATGGTGTCCTACAAAAGAGTGGAAAGTCTACATCATCATGGGACGGAAGCAGTACCTTTCATGAAGACACTCTTAGGCATAATGCCTACTCTTATTTTTGCTCCTTCAAAGTTGTTGAACTTTAATGAGTGTGATAAGGACACGTGCAATCTGGAAGGGTGGATGCCTGTACACTGGTTTTCTGGCATAGGCAAGCATAGCGCATAAATCCATTTACGGACCTGTTATGCTTACCTGGGGATTCCTGGAGTGAGTGTCCACTTATAGGCTAAAGCATGTCTTCTTTGATCACCATTGGGTTCAATTCCTTTGAAAAGTCAACGTTCTTGTTGGGCTTTACAGCTAGACAAGGGCACTCCAAGCATCTTATGCAAGTTTTACAATAATACTCTCTCGTTTCATATACAATATCCTATATATCACGATTTCCATATATTGCTTACAAGTTCATACTTTCATAATCATTTGTACAACTATACACTCACATTTTCTAATCTCATGATTGTTCATTGACTACCTCATAGATGTCTGCTCGCCGCATGCCCCGTGATGTCCGCCGACGCCCTGTTCATGCTTCTGGACAACGTTCTGATCGTCGCCTCGCTTCTTTAGTCGCTAAGGAAATTGCTGCAGTAATCCCAAACCTTGTCAGTGAGATAACCCAGAATAGTAACAGTGCCAATACAGGGAGTACGACTCAATTTCGGTGCACTTTCAAACACTTTAACTCCTGCAACCCCACAAAATTCACTGGTGAGGAGGGTGCTACTGGCCTCCTCCAATGGTTTGAAAGCATGGAGAGTACTTTTGTGAACAGTGAATGTCCTGATGAACTCCGCGTTCGCTACGCTACTAGTGTCCTTCAAAAAGGGGCGCTAACCTGGTGGAATGGCGAAAAGCGCAATCGAGGAGCGGATGTTGCTTTATCATTATCTTGGGCTGAAATTAAGGAACTCATGATCGCCAAATTCTGCCCTAGGAACGAAATCAGGAAGCTGGAGGATGAGTTTCGTGAGCTCAAACAAGACAGTGGTGAGAATCCTGCGTACAATACTCGATATCATGAACTTAGCATATTGGTCCCACACATGGTCACCCCGGTCTCTCGAGCAATCGAGAAATATATCGAGGGATTACCTGACCTGATACAAGACCTAGTCACTGGGAGCAAATCTACTACGGTGGAAGAAGCCATCCAGCTTGCAGCCACTTTGACGGACAAACACGTAAGGAAAGGAAACTTGGTTAGGAAGGGCACCAAGACGTCTGCTGAGAGAACCACCCATGTTGTTGAACAATCTAAGACTGTTTTAGCAAAGGCCGCCACTACTGCTTCGAACTCTAAGAGACGAATGGGCAATAATCAGAATCATGCCGTTGTGGATCCTGTAACTCAGCCTCCTATCAAGAAAGCCTACACGGAGTCCATCCTCAATGCAACACTTGCAAGTATCATCACCCTGCAAATCTTCCATGCCGTCAATGCACTAGATGTGGAAGGTTTGGACACTTTGTCACTACTTGTCGTGTAACAGATTGGACGCAAGATAACCATCAAACAGCTGCCCAGGAACCACTACTGGTTACTAACGGTCGGGCATGTTACCATTGTAGAGACCCTAACCACATGCTACCTCAATGTCCCAAATTGAACAATGTTGTGACACCCCAGGAAAATCCCACATTGGCCGTGGCCAGGAGAGATCCTTGGTTCATAAGTAATGTCTTGCCTCTTAAATCACCAACGCGTTTTGGGGCTTAATGTTAGTGGATGAGAGGAGAACTCCACAGTTAAGCATGCTCAGGTGGGAGAAATTTCAGGATGGGTGACCTCCTGGGAAGTCTCCACATGGGCAACCAAAAACAAATCCGTGAGCTCTGGATGGGCAAAGCGGACAATATTGGTGATGAGAGGGGCGGGGTGTTACAGATGGTATCAGAGCCACTCCTGTGCCGTTCGGGATGGTGGGTGCATACCTCATCAGGGACGATGAGACTCTAACAGGGGGTGAATGTGACACCCCAGGAAAATCCCACATTGGCCGTGGCCAGGAGAGATCCTTGGTTCATAAGTAATGTCTTGCCTCTTAAATCACCAACGCGTTTTGGGGCTTAATGTTAGTGGATGAGAGGAGAACTCCACAGTTAAGCGTGCTCAGGTGGGAGAAATTTCAGGATGGGTGACCTCCTGGGAAGTCTCCACATGGGCAACCAAAAACAAATCCGTGAGCTCTGGATGGGCAAAGCGGACAATATTGGTGATGAGAAGGGCGGGGTGTTACAAATGTAAACCTGGTGGCACATGGACAAGCTTTCAATATCGATATCAACGAAGCAGACGATCAGGATGACGTTAATCCCACTGGTTAAGCCATGGATAAAATCTTCCCAAGGCTTGAGAATCCAATACTCGTGTTTTCATTTTCTTGATCCTATTATCATTTATACCCAATTTTGTCGCACTCATTAGCATACAACATCTAGAAATTTCCTTGCATACTATTGTGTATTAACACAGATTGGAAATTTATCCTATTGATTACGTTTGTTTTAATCATAGAAGACTCTACCTTGCATTCATTTGAAACGTTTGGACTTGACACTTGATCTTACAGAGCTTTTCTAAGAAAAAACATCATTGCTTGATTGAAACCTGATTTTTCCTTAATTCGACTATCCATTGAACATTTAATTATACATGATACTCGTAAACTATTCCTAAAGGCCACTAAGATAACACTTACACTTAATGGTTGTAGTACTTGCAAACTTGCTTACATGTGTGTATTATCCACGCAACTCAGATAAACATTTCATTTAAAGGGCTCCTCGGACGAGTGGTAGCCCATACTTAAATACTATTATGCTTACAAGTCACTGCAAGCCCATGCAATTGACCTCATTATTACATGGCCTCATTTCATTGATAACATCTCATTGTAACTCGACGTGTTTGATGTGACATATTCTTGTGAAATTTATTTGCTTTAATGTGTGTTAGATTAGGATCATAGAAGGACATAAAACCCTAATGTAAGGTAAATTGATGATTCCGGTCCGGAACGTAATCATGAATTTACAGGTACGTTAGGGTAGTGTGAAATTCTATTAGAGTTTTTGGGAAGACGTCCAGTACGTTTTCAAGGTATCAAAGGTGTGGTGGGTTAGCTGCGGTACACCCTGTATACAAACACTAATGATGCATTGAAAGTGAGACGGGAGTCGGACCAGGAACCAACTCTAGTTACTTGGTAGTTCAATTAGTCTTTCTGTAGTCAATCAACTTATACATTCATTTTAGGATTCCTAAAACTTGAAGTTTAGTGTTACTAGATTCTTATTCTCCTTATTATTCAAGACGAACCTAATCCCAATCCTTAACTCACACCTACCAAACCTCTTACCCAAACCAATCGAATTTTCCCAACCACGGTTATCTTAATTTTTACCCAAGCATCCATAACCCTATGTTTCTAATAACTTCGGGACGAAGTTTCTAAAAGTAGGGGATGCTGTGACATTCGTCACTTTTTATTTTTTTATAATAATAATAATAATAATAATAAAAATTCAGATTATATATATATTTTTTTTTACACACTCACTTGAAGACCCATTACCAAACCCAATCCATTTATCCTCCTTCTTTCCCACTCTTGGGCCCAGCCCACGCGTCAGCCCACACAAACCGGCCCGCCAGACAAGCCCAACAGCAGGCCCAAAGCCCAACAGCAGGCCACTAGCCCAAGCCTTGTATCTGTTTTAAAAAAAAAGGAAATCCCTCTGCTGCTTGCGAGAATCGAACCGGGGACGAGCCGCACACACAACACACGCCATAACCACTGAGCTACAAGACCATATCTGATCTTATCCCAACTCTATATACATATATACATTCGATTAAACTACTTCTTCCCTTTCTCCTCCTTTGGTCGATCGCTGCAACAAAGGAACAACCAGAACATTCAAGCTGATCGATTTCTTTGGAAACAAAACATGCCATTTACCCCGTGAATTACTCGTGTAATGAATGGACAACTATTTACGCGTATTAACATGGTCAAAACATTCCAAAATTTCACTCAATCACGCGTCATAATCTTTAAAACGGGTCAAAACCTTCCATCTACAATCCAACCCTTGCCCTATAAATTGAACGCGTCTAGACCATCATTACTCGCCGATAATCTTCCCCTTACCTTCAATTTCTGTTTTAAACCCGTTAATCAAAGCTTATTGAATCGAGTTGACTTTCGTTTGACTCAACTAATCGAGCCGTATACGTGTCTGTAAGTTTCGTTTTCTTCGTGGGTTTTGTTAATCGGATATACACGAGCAATAGCCCCAACATTACAGGGGCTATTGCTTGTTAAATCGGCTAATTGATAAAGCTAGGGTTCATCATATTGAATTGGGGAAGAACACATTAATCTGATACGTATATAATTTTTATGAAACGAAAATAACACAAACTACTTGTCCAGATCAGATGGTTAACACAACTCTTACAAAACGAGGGGTCACAGGTTCGAGCCCAAGGGTGGGCAACCATTTCATTTTTTTTTAAACAAACTCCCTTTTCTTTTACATTTTTGCTATTAACTTTTAAAAATCGTTTTAAAATACTAAACGTATTTTATAAATTCTACAAAAATTATCATATGATCTTCAAATGATAAAGTTCATCACTCAAATTTTAGTTTTTTCAAAAATAATTTATTTAATATATATTATTAATAATACAAGTTTAATCATTTATATTTATTAAATTCTATAAAAATATCTAAACGATTTTATTAAATCTTACAAAAATTATCCTAAACTTGTATATTCTTAAATATTCCAGAAAATATTTTTATTTCAGAAAAACCGTTTATTTTATATTTTTAATTAATTTTTGTTAGTTTTAATCATAAATAAATCATAATAAATTCATTTTTCAATATTTTTGCACCAAAAATTTATATAAATTATTTCTAACTATCTAGAACTGAAATACAATTTTTAATTCAGAAATTCTTTGATTTTAATATTTTTAGATATTAAAGTCATATTTTGACAATTTGAAATAATTAGATTAAATATTCTATTTTCAAGAAAATAATTTTATAAAAATTATTTTCATACTTAAAACCTTATGTTGTGACTATATTCAACTTAAAATTTTACCAAAAGACTTTATTTATTTATTTATTGAATTCCTCATAATTAATAAACAATTTGTTTAATAAACAAATAAACGTTTATCCCCAATTCGAAGCCCTAGAAATACATGTATCCTAGAGTTATTTCCCTTACACATTATCGAATACTTTAGGTTGATCATTTGGGAGTAATCTCAATTCATATTTCGTTGTCCAAGTCTAATTTCAAGTTATTACGTGAACTGTGAGTATTCCTACCCCTTTTTGCTTTTATACATTTTTGGGGTGTTACATGTACACTATTACAATTTCTAATACAAGTTTACATTTTTACAATACAATTCTAGTACTATGTGCATTGCTTACAACGTGCTTTATGCTTAGACATTACATGTGGATTACATTTGTACTTAGTGAAATCATTAACATGGTACAAGCCGACCTTAACATTGGATAGCGCTATTTGGATTGACAACCCGCCTAGATTGATTCTCCCCCTTTTTCATCGGAGAATCCGTGGCCAGTGTTAAGCTTTTATCCATTTATTGGATAAGTACACTACAGTTCATACAGTACATTATACAGTCACAAGGTTGATTTCGCTCATTTGTATGATACATGGTTTACATATTTGCACTGTAGCTTGCACTTGAATTGTATAACTTTTTAACCTACTATATATATATATCAAAACTAGGAATGCTCGCCAACATTTCATATGTTGACCAAATCTATTTTGTACATGTTTCAGGTGCAGTTTGATCTAGTGCTTTAGCAAGGAACATTTAGTGCTTTATTTTAATTCAGTTATTTCAACATTTACATTTCATTTAGACAATGTATTTTCCATTTCCATGTAAGACAATTTTGATTATTCAATAATATTTACATTTTAGTACCATGAGCTTTTGAACAATCGTCACTACGTGGCACCTCGATGATTCCGCCATCGGTTGGGGTGTTATAACCATGCCCTGGGTGCCTGTTTCAACCCGTAAAGAGATTTTTGAAGACGACAGACGTGATCCGGGAAGTCCCGGTGTCGAAATCCCATGGGTTGATGCATGTAAACTGTTCTTCCAGGTTGCCATGAAGAAAGGTGTTCGTGACGTCCAATTGATGAATGGGCCAAGATTTGGAGAGAGCTAGAGAGAGAACCAACTGTATGGTATACAGTTTGACAACAGGGCTAAATGTCTCTCCACAGTCAATTCCTGTCTGCTGCTTACGACCATCACATACCAGGCGAGCTTTGTAACGCTCCAAGGTGCCATCCGACCTGAACTTATGTTTAAATAACCACATACAACGAATAATATTCATATCCGGGGTCCTAGGTACAAGCTCCCAGGTCTTGTTTTTAATAAGTGCACTAAATTCGTTAGACATGGCAGTGTACCATTCAGGAGAGGACAAGGCAACCTGAGGGTTTTTAGGGATAGGAATAATCGTGGTGGTATGTAGGTTGAATGGGTGTTTGGGCTTCACAATACCACTCATGGATCTGGTATGCGGTCGGGTAGTAGGCGGATGGGGTGGTGAAGGGTTTTGGGCCGGTGTGGGCTCTGAAGTGGGAGCCGAGGAGGAGGTGGGGATTTGATCCGTGAGAGATGGGCCGGAAGGGACTGTAGGAGAGGGTGCGGAAGGTTGGTCAGAAGATGTGACTGGGCCAGAAGAAGTGGATGGGCCGGTGGGGAAATAATGGGTGTTTGGACCAGGGATGGACTGGGCAACAGTAGAGGATTGGGCTAGTTGGTTTGTCACGGGAGTGGAGGCAGATATGGTTGAGGGAGTTTGCGAGGTGTGAGACAATTTTTGGAGGTGTTCCCACACAAGGGGGTGGATGGTGGGATTGAGAAATTCATAGGAGGGTGGTTTGGTAGGTGATTGGATGGTGTAGGGAAATATGGACTCTTCAAAGTGTACGTGTTTGGATATGGTGAGTTGGTGTGTGGTCAACTCAAGGCACTTGTACCCACGATGATTGGGGGGGTATCCAAGGAAGACACATGGGTGAGAACGGAAGTCAAGTTTATTAATGGTGGTGGATGGGTGAAGAGGGTAGCACAAACACCCGAAAACACGAAGATGCTCGTATTCCGGGGTGCAATTGTAAAGGAGGGAGGTGGGGGATTTGAAGTTGAGAAGTTTGCTGGGGAGGATGTTTAAGAGGTAAGTGGCGGTCTCAAGGGCGTGGTGCCACATGTTGGGTGGTAACGAGGCTTGGGCAAGAAGGGTGCGGATCATATTATTAATGGTGCGGATTTTGCGTTCCGCTTTACCATTTTGGGAAGAGGTATAAGGACAAGAGAAACGGAATTGCATCCCGTTATGGTGACAAAAGTTATGGAAATTGTGGTTGGCATACTCTTTTCCATTGTCACATTGAAACTGCTTGATTTTACATTGGAATTGAGTGTTAATTAAGTTGTGAAGGTTGGCAAAGGTGTGAAAAACTTGTGACTTAGTGGCGAGCGGGTAGGTCCACAAAAAAATAGTGAAATCGTCAACAAACAAGATATAATATTTGTGGCCGCCGGTGCTAAGCACAGGAGACGTCCATAAATCACTATGAATAATGTCAAAAGCTGCATGAGTAACATTGACAGAGTCATAAAATGGTAGTCTGACACTTTTACCAAAAACACAAGGTTCACAAGTAGTATTATTTAATTTGCCATAATCAATAAACGAAGACAATTTTAAAGACTGTAATAAATTAGTGCCAGGGTGACCCAATCTTTGATGCCAGCGATCTTGAGAAACAGCAACGAAGGTGGTTGGAGAGGAGGCTGGAGTGACTTGAGTGGGAGCGGTTCGGTCAGTGGTAAAGATCGCCAGTTCTATTGCATCGTAGGATAGGAGCCCGAGTTTTGAGATCCTTCACAAGAAAGCCAAAAGGGTCAAATTCAATAGACACTAAATTATTCCTGGTAAGACGACGGACAGAGATAAGGTTTTTGATGATATTTGGGGCAAATAAAACATCATTAAGTTTAAGTGGTGGGTAAGGTGGGGGTAGGACTTGGTTGCCTTGGGCCAATACCGGGATGGTCATGCCATTACCAACTACAATAAATTTATTAGTGCAAGTATTAAAAGTAGACGGAGAGTATATACCTTGGGCATTGGCAGAATGAGATGAGGCACCAGTATCCATCATACCATGATCCGGCGGGTTGAGAGCGAGTGAGTAAAGTGCTTGTTCAATGTCGGTCGGGGAATAAGCAGCAAAATTAACTTGATTCGGGCGGGGGCTAAGAATACCTTGAGAATTATTGGTGTTGGGCCTGGATGGATAGGGGCAAGGGGGTTGGGTTTGGGCCGAGCGATTGGATTGTTGGGCTTGTTGTAACGCTGTGGCCCACTGGGCTGAAGTCCAGGAGTTAGGGAATACAATATATGGATGCGTGGAAGTATTGGACTGAGCAGTGGGGTTCTGGTTTCTAGAAGTGGTATTGGGCTTGGGGTTTCGGCGGTTACGATTGTTGTTGTTGGGCCTGTTAGGGGGACGGCTATTGTTGGGTTGGGTATTGGTGTTAGGGGTAGGTGAGGTGTGTGTATGAAGGGCTGTGGCAGCTGAGTTCGAGGCCCGTGTGGCATGGCGTTTTTTCTTGGTTTCCTCTTGAGTCAACCGAGATCGAACGTCACGAAAATCGGGTAGCGGGTTTTGATTTTGAAGCACCGTAGAGATGCTATCATATGCTTCGGTGAGGCCCGTAAGAACTTTGAGTAAAAGCATTCGATTGTCAACCGGTGAGCCTACGCTCGCGAGTTGATCAGCCAAGTGCTTGGCTTGTTGGCAATATTCGTCCACAGACGAAAAATTCTCAAGGTATAGATTGGCAAATTCCTGACTTAGAAAAATAGCCCGAGTATTTTGGTTATCACTAAACTCGCTCTCAACGGCAATCCAAGCTTCATATGCCGTCTGACCGGGTTTGAGGATGATGTGTAAAAGAGGCTGAGAAATAGTGGCGTAAATCCACTGCAAGACGATGGCGTCTAGGCGTGACCATAAAGATTCAGCGGCAGCGGCCGCCGCCTCTGCGTTGGCGGCAGAAACGGCATCAGAGGAGGCAGGGGAGGGGTCACGGGTGTCTTGGGAGCAAGGTGGTGCTGCACCTCAAAAGCTTGACAGTGGACCTGGAATAAGGTTTTCCATGTCGTGAAGTGGGTTGAATTTTTTTCTAGTATGATAGGGATATGAGACTTGTTGTTTGTAACAGCAAGTGCGGGATGAAGGGATTTGGAATCCATGTGAGAAGGGTATAGAAGGAAAAAGAGACGTAAGATATGTGGGAAGGCAGGCGACGGCGCATAGCAGAGGGTTGTGGCCGGCCGGAAAGAAAGGAGGTGCAGGAGGCGGAAGAGTGGTTTAAGGAGAATTAGGTTGATACCATGAAAGAGATTGATTCAACTTCATTTTTCTCATTCAATTGAATCCTATAAATAATACAAGAGTGTCCTATAATTATGAAGAGATATAATTACATCATAATTACAAAAATCATTTACATATATAAGTCATATGTTATTAATACAAATACAAGTTGTGTCATTTATAAAACCATATGTGTTTTGAGTGACACTACCGGTTTGCTCATTGGTTCGGTTTAAAAAACATGGCTTGTAATGTACTTTTTTTAATCTTTTTAAAGAACTTTCATTTTATTTCATACCAAGACAAAACAAGTTACATTTAGATGGTGGGTAAGCGGGCAACAAGCTGCGCCGCTATCCCCTTTTGAATCACAAAGCCTATCCTGCTAAACACAAATCCTTGGTTCTTAGGGCTCTGTGAGTCACTGTGGACCACCTTCGACACCCGTTTCAGAAACCGTACTGCTTCAGGGGCTAGAGATCAAAATCTTTTTAAATGAACAAAGCCGGTAGGGTGGGCAATTATCCATCCATCATATGCAACACCTATACGTGGTTCCTAAAACACTTGACCTTTCCTATGATTTCGGCTACAAACCTAACAACAAGTCGATTATCTCACTCGTGCAACGTTCCAATTGAGCACGACGAGACCCGCCTCGACGACTCTACTTCCATTGTCACCACAACTTGGTGTGGTATCAAAGGTTTGGGTATGAAAAACAATATTTTTTTTTTTTGTTTCTTTTGCATAACCTACTATTTATTTTCCCTTAAACTACAACAAAGCACAATAAGTCAATAACAAGTCAATAACAAGCTAACAAATAGTCTTTTTAACATTACATTCTCCATTCTCCAAATCCAAGTTTGACCCATTCTTTCACTTCATTAACTCCAAACAAAATCAACACCATTCATCCAACCTCTTGACTCAAATCCAACCGTTCATTCTCTTGCAACATCTTCAACAATTGGGCCCCTTTCCTCCTCCCTCTAGCACTACAATCCCCTTGCATAGCCAACATTACCACACGCGCCACCTCCTCCTGCGGCGCAAACCCGACCGCGTCACCACCCGAACCACCATAAACCACCGCCAATATCCCAATCGCATTCTCCCTCCCCCTAGTTGTCTCCATCCTCCTCATCACCTCCACCATCATGGGCCCCACAAGCGCGTGGGCCCTAAGCTCCGCCGCCCCCTCCGCCACCGTACACAACAATTCCAACGCCGCCAACGCCCTCTCCGCCACCGCACCACCGTCCAAATCCACCAATGCCTCCACCACCTTCCCCACCGCCCCCTCCTCCACCGCCACGCGCCGGTTACACTCCCCTAAACATAGTGCTAATAAAACCTTTGTTGCTGGCTTTGCCACGTGTTTATCCTTTAAACAACCTAACACCCTCTTCATCACCACCGGCGGACACGTCACCGACACACCGTTACACGCGCCACCACACGCGCCGCCGTCCACGGCGGCGCGTGCGTTGACCAAAGAATGCTGAAGCATGTAAATTGCCTTAATTTTATCCGATTCTTCACCTGAGCTTAGCTGGAGCTCTGCCACGTGAAAAAGCTCTTGAATATCGGAGATAACAACCGGCGGAGGTATCTCCGGCGCCGCCGTACACGGCGGCGATTGGTGGCGTAATGGTGTTTCTTCCACATATGTATTTGTGGAGATTGGGGTGTGGGAGAATCTCCATTGAGTAAAGCTTTGTGAAGTATTGGAAGAAGACGATGATTCCGAGTTCGGTTGAGGCGGTGGTGGCGGTGGTGGCAATGGTGGCGGTTCGGAAAGTGGGAGAACCGGTGGGGTGGCGTTGGTCGGGCTGAGGACCGATTGCGTGCAATAGCGAAAGATACCACACGAGAAGAGTGGGCGCGGTGTTTGCTTCAGCTTACGCTGGTGAGCTCTCATCGCGGTATTGGCAAGTGGGAGCTAAATTATATTTTTTTAGAGCGACGACAATATATATAAAAAAAAAAAAAAAAAACTAGCAAGACGCTAGAAAGCGGTATAAAATTACATGTTGTGCATGTTAATGAACAACATTTAGAGGGAGCACAATACTAATATTTCAACAAGTGATGAATATTGAGCAAGTAGTACTAGTAATAATAATAATATTGGGTGTGGTAATGAAAGAGAGAAAGGACGAAAGGGATGGTTGCATGGAGATGGCAGGAAGCACATGTAGGCATCAACCATTTGGGCAGTGAATTATGACATTTGTTTCGAAATCATACGAAAAAATATGTTTGGAATCACATGATGTTACAGTACAAATTTACTAGTACAACTTCATCGTTTTGGAATCTCTATATAAGATTGTTTCAATCTTTTATGTACAAAAGCTGGTTTTATAGTTGTATTTATATGTAAAATCTATGAAGTGGAGGGTTCCACATGTCATGAATTATTTTCTTGATATTTTTATCGTGTTATATGATGAATCTTATGATTTTAGTGGTTTGTTATCCGCTATTTTCACTATTACAAAAATTAGAAAAAGCACATTTCTTAAGCATTGGGTTAAGGGGTTGGCTAAATGCACTCCCTCTATTTACTTTTTACACTCCCTTTCTAAAAAAAACCATTTTACAATTTTTCAAATTCCATCCCTTTAATTATAAAATAATTAAGTAACGTCATTATACTTTTATGGGAGGAGTTTACGAGATGGCCGGGCACAACAGCTCAACTAAATTATCACTTTGCATCCATCGTTGGTTGAATTCGTTAAATGACATACATAATTCTTTTTTACCACCAAAAGCAACTAAATAATTTTCTACATCTAACATGACATCTTGAATATAATTAATATACTAAAATTTATATACATGCTTTTAGCCATCTATATACAATCAACAATACCAAAATAAATTATGTTTATAAATTATCAACAGTTTAACCAAAATCAATTAAGTTTAACAAAAAAAAAAATTACAAATGAAGTTTAACCAAAAAACAATTAAGTTTAACGAAAAAAAAGTTGAATTCTATGTTCCTTGTAACAACCTATAGATGAAAAAAAAATTATGGAATTTAATTGTATGTATGATAGTATGTGTGTGTGTATGTATATATATTCAAAATTCATGTTATGGAAAGTGAATAAACCCTAGAATAATTAGGGATACTTATTAATGCAATTTTTAATAACCTATAAAATGTAAGGTTATATTGTATTTATTTAAAAACTTTAGGGGGAAGTGTAACCAGTAAAAATTAAAAAAAGGGAGTGCATTTAGCAACAGTGCTTATCACAAGCCAAAAAGTGTTGTTGATAGACATGTTATAAAATTAAGATGACACGTATTTGTGTGTCATCTTTGTATGACATGCATTTATGACATACGTTTATAAGATCATAAGTAACAGTTCATGTCCTTTAGGGGGCATTTTTTAGCACATTATTATCATAACGCCTCTCAAAAAATGTGTAATGGTTAAAACCACTTAATGCACTTTTTAGTTATTATTTTTCATATTTTTTATTCTATTTGAGCATTATACTAGAAATGTCACTCCCTCTTAAATAATGCCCATATAATGTTGGGGGCATTATCATGCTTATTCATGACTCTATAAATCTATAATGTCCATTACGCATGATCTAACATGCTTTTAAGATACACATTATGATAGTCATGATTTTAGGCGTTTTTTTAAATATTTTTTTCATAGAATTCAATAGTTTTTATAGATTATTTGATGAAGGAAGTGTCTGACTAAAAATCAATGTCGAGAAGTGAAAAACAAACTCGTTAAATAGGAAATTGCAAATGCATTGGGTTTTCCATTATTGTACCTTTATAAATTTGTCTATTTATTTCTCTTGCAACTAGAGATGAGCTCGGGACGGTATCGGTACAAATCGATACCGATCCCGAAAAAACCGATACCGAAAACTCTCAAACCTCAATACCGATACCGAACACATACGGTAAGGTACGGTATCGGTTTGGTATCGGTACCGTACCGGTATGGTATCGGTATTTTGCCTTAAAATATTGATACCGATAATACCGAAACCGAAAACCTCTATATTTGGGTACCGATACCAAACACCCTCGGTTCGGTATCGATTTGTTACGGGATCGGGACGAGACGGTATCAGTATTCGGCCTTTTATGCTCATCCCTACTTGCAACAAATTGAAAATATTTTCTTTTAATGTGTCTTGTTTATCAGGCTTGTCTATTAAAAGTAAAGTTAATTACACAACTGTTATTAGGTCCAAGTAGAATATTTAGAATAAGTTTTAAAAGTTGAAACTAGTTTAGATTATTTTTTTTAAAAGGCTAACTTCATTTTGTTTAGATTTATAAAATTCATTTTTTAAACTTGTCACATTACATCAAAATAGAAGGTAGACGGGCAACAAGTTGCACCGTCAGCTCTTTCTGAATTGCAAAATCCAATCTACTAAATACAAACCATTGTCCCCCTGGAGATGAACTATTGTTGCGGATAACCCGTTGGACCATGTTCAAAAAACGAATAGCTTCTTGTGCTAGGGAGCCAAAAGTATCAAAAGCCAAGGGACAAAATTATGTTGGTTCTCTGCACAAGCTTTATCATGCTTATCCACTTTTTTCGATTCCGCCTTTCTCGATGCTTGTCCAGCTACAAACCCGTTGTCTCTCAAACCGACCAAAGGAAATACCCCTGTGAAGTCCACACAGGCATGTTTTCCCCCAGCCCAACCAAAGACAAGTAGATCCGCTGGTCTTAGAGTAGATCTTCCTTCCATAGGGTTCGTGAGAAAATTCACAAGGGCTTCCTTCTTGGCAGAAATCCCAGCTCTTCTCAAGATGTCCCACAAAACGTCCATCACCCAGTCATGCCTGTATTTGAAACCGGGAAGCTCTTTGCAATGAACTGCGTGCTCCCCATATTTATCCATACAAGCTTTATGGTAGATTGGGCATGTTTCATCTTCCGGATACATATGAATCATCAACCGGTATCTGAGAATAGTCATGTACTCTACTTCATTAAAATACAAAACGCCAAACTATCTCCAATGCAGAAATAGTAAGTCAACAAAATAAAACCAGAGTTACATTACATCAAACTTGCACCAACCCTCTCAATCAACCGTACCAGGCTTAAACTTGATCGTATACCAAAGGAAACTCAATGACTTTACCTCCGACACAATCTCAACTACATTTAGACGTTTACGAGAAAAAACCTTCTCATTTCTTGCCTTTCAAATTCTTCAACACGTCATAATCGCAATCCCATAAAAAATATTTTTCTTCACCAATGAACCACCAAAATATTTGTGGAGCTCTAGAATATCCCTAACTGAAAACACAAAAATAGGCGGTATACCACACAAAGTTGAGATCCCTTGCCAAACACCCGCCGCGAAACTACATGCAGAAAATATATGATCCCTTGTCTCTTCATACTCCTCGCAAAAGATACACTACTCATCCTCTACTTGAATGTTTCTCCTTCGTAACGCTACTTTGGTAGGAATCCTATCGGCAACCACACGCCACATAAAAAATATTACACTTGCTATGCAATCATTTACTCCATCTGAAACAAAAATCCTTCACCCGAACACGGTCGCTATTTAACCATATTTTGGTTGCAGCAACTAAAAATAAAGTATCAGCCCCACGTTGCTAACCCAAGTGTCCACAGATGTCGATAGAATTGTCCCATTTATCAAATTATAACATTCATCCACTTCCCTAAGTTCCACTTGTGTTTCTAGAGACCTAGACCACACCCACCCACCGTCCCATGATAATCATGACTACCGAGCCTGTCCAACACACTACACCACTTATCCTTTTCTAACTGAAAAATATTAGGAAACTTACCTTTAAGCGTCTCATGTGTCATGTGTGCCCCATGGATCCACCCAAAACCAAATATTACTACTATTGCCAACTTTACCTCTAAATATATTATCAATACCAACACCACCAACCTTCAATCTTCAATCTGTAGGCAAATGACACAATTTTTAACCACGTACCTGAAACTCATCTATTCGAAGGAAGAGAATGTCACACCCTCAAATTCTACGTGCAGGGTTTTACCGCAAGGCGCGTGACACACCAGGATCCAAGTCAACAGTCACAATAAACGATAAACTATATGAGAAAAGATTACGTTGAAACAACCACGGAATTCAAAAGTTTAGCGGAAGCATAAAAGGTTTCAACAAAAAACTAGTTTGAAAAGTTACAATTCAAAATCAACAAATATCATTGTTTAGAAGTGACCAAAGACAAAGTTCATGCAACGAAAAATGAACAGTAGAATGCGGTGCGACTCCGTTCATCCTAATCCTTGATTGCTACCTTAGCGACCTGAGAAAACATGCTAAAACCTGTCAACATATAATGCTGGTGAGTCCACAGGTTTTGTATTAAAAGTAGTTAAAGGAAAACCAAATTCGCATTCAATACTCATTATATAAAAATGTTACAAAAACGGTGTTTGAATTTCACACTACTGTTTGTATCACTGTTTGCTCCACTGTTCGACTCACTGTTCGCAATACTGTTCGGTTTATTGTTCGCATTACTATTCGCACCTGCTTGTCTCAGATAGTTTGTTCATATAATAGTACAATGCAATCCTCGTAAGCTAGTAAATCATAGCATGTTTCTCTGCCAATGGAAAACACAGAAAGAGGGGTCGTGGAACTCACCTTAGGTTGCGTTCTTCAAGACAGTGAAATACCAGACTTGTTATGGTAGCCCCGGCTACTGGAAACCTACCATGAATAGTCTATAAGTGTTTACCCGATGATACATTTGTAAGATAACCCCTAGTGTCCAAGACCTTGACTTTGAATGTTTGCAAAAGCGTTTAACGTTTGACACAACCCTACCAGACAAGACCCGACATCCCGATGGTGACCCGATACTCCCGTGTTAATCATATACAAGTAAACATGTAATCTTGAGTAGATACGCACCATATACGAATAACAGTTCACCAAGTCTAACATATAGTTCACATAATGCACGTATGAGTAAGAACGCGTGTTACAGGGTTCCTAGACATGTCACGGGGTTTATAATATGTTACTAGGTGTCAAAACATGTTACGGGGTTCCAAAACGCACTTTCGGCATCAAAACACACGACTACGCATCAAAACACATGACTGCCTACCTTAACAGGCGACTAGCTATGCTAGTCGCCCTGTGGGACACAATTGGCCTAGTTGCCCCCAGGGCCAGGACTAGCTTAGCTAGTTGCCCCCTGCAGGTTGTTCGGCTCTTTTCGCGCGTGAAACCCTCCAAATTCGATCCGAAACATGTAGAAACACCCAATATCAATCCACAATCATCAAACGACCCAATCGCATAAAAAACCCCCCAATTTATCATCAGTTTATCATCCTAATTGCAACTATTTCCCAAAATGGAATAATATTATGAAAACATCTCATCATTGTATGAAAACTTTACGCTAAATGGCAAATAATCAGATTTCATCACATAATCATATCCCAAACATCATCATACAGTTACTAAATCATTCTAGCATAAACCCTAACAACATTCAATCATCAAATCATCACATAACACCCTAAATCCTTCTAATGCCCTCAAACGGGTCAAAACTCATATTATCATGAAAACACATCAAACAACCTTCATATAAGAATCCCTATGTTTAGATCATCAAAAACCATTTCAAGCTTGTATTTATTTATTTATTTTTTTATCAAAAAGCCATGTAGATGTTAAGATATAGATTAGAATATGTTTTTCAAGAGTTTTCAAAGGTTTTCAAGGATACAAACTTATTAAAATCAGGTCTGGACATTTGGGGTTCAAAATAATGACTTAATAAGACTTTAGGATGAATAAACACATTGGATCTTGCTTAGAAATGATGTTTTAGGCTTGGAAATGGTAGATTTAGTGTAAAAATTGGTTTAAGAGGTTAAGGGTGATGTGAGAGAGGTTTGGCATGAGTTAGGGTTACACAAATGATGTTTAACAAGTCAAATATTGTATTTATAGATGCTGCTAGTCGCCTGACACTCAGGGGGCGACTAGCTTTGGTGAGAGGCGACTAGCTGGCTATCTAATATGCTGATGCACGCTACTAGCTAGCTATCTAACATGTTGATGCACACTACTAGCTAGCTATCTAACATGCTGATGCACACTAGTAGCTGGTTATCTAACATGCTGATACATAATTTCACGTATACACATATCGACACGTTATACACTGATCGTAAAACATTTATTACCCGATAACTAACACGTTTACGTTAAATGTTAATTCACCGATTCCTGGGACTTGAGACTCGCATGTGTGCATTTAACCCAGTGATCCTTCGAATCAGCAACCATTGGACACATGGATATAAACCGATTCCCGATGATCCCCCGGACCATCGAACCGACTCCCGATGATTCCCCGAATCATCGTAACGACTCCCGATGATTCCCCTATCATCGTAACGACTCCCGATAATCCTCCGAACCATCAAATTGACTTAACTAACCTAGTTAAGTATGTTTTATGAATGTTTTACTAAGGTAGACTTATAAGTTTGATAAAAGTTATTATCCTGGGTTTTTCGGGTGTCACAAAGAATCCCACCTTCTTTTAGACCCATGAATAGCATTAATCGTCCTCCTCCACAATGCGTTTTGCTCATTCCGGTATCTCCAAATCCACTTTAACAATAAAGCATCATTACACGGACCAAGCTTTCTCAAACCCAATCCATCTTCTTTTTAGCGCATGTGACCTTTTCCCGAGCTATCTAATGAACTTTATTTACTTCTACGCTCCCACCACACTAGAATTATGTGGTCTCTGTTTTATATGATGTCCATGATCTAACACTAACTTCTATTAAAAATTATGTTGTTTTTGTAAATTGATTAAATTGCCCCTTTATAATTAAGGGTTAGTATCAAATACACAGTGAATGAAAAATAGGAAGTCGTAAGAAGGATGTCAAACGGACTCTGATTGAACTCATTCAAGTGGCATTGGAACCATCTCATCGAACCCTACAATCTTAGTTTTTAGGTTTTCACTATTTTAGATTTTTAACTTGTAGTTTTTAGAATTTACGTTATATCATTGTGTCTTTTATGTAGCATTATGTATTTCTCTTATTTTCATCATTGTGTCATTTTTAGATTCATTATGTCTTTTTTCTTCAACATTGTGTTATATCTTTCAGCATTGTGTTATATTTTGTAGCTCCTTATGTCATATTTCGTGATTTACTAAGTTTTTTGTATCCTTCTCATTTTTGTTACACTTTATAGGATAACATGACCCAATTAGTCAAATGACTTTTTATATGATTAACTAAAACATAAGAGTATTAGGGGCATGTGATGGATAGGCGCTAGCAGGTTTTTGGTGGGCGCGGCTACACCACTGCCATCAATGAGGGTAGAGGTGGGCGGGTCCATGCTTCCTTACCTCGTCCCCAGCTCATACATGTTGCCTAAAAATGTTTGCAAGTAACAACTAAATTAGGTCATTTTACACGCCCACTCATATGAATATTGATGAACAAAGCAACCAATAAACCTTTTTTCATGAACGTAAAAAACAATAAAATTACTATTGTTCATGTTCGTGTTTATTCTTGAAAGACTAACCTATACGTAAAAAAACGCTGAAGTCTATTTATGGCCATTCACAAATCTATCCATTATAAACGACTCGTCGTTGTAATTACAGAATGAGATCTCGATGGGGGAATATAGGCCCCATCTATACTCTATTCCAGTGATTATTCATTAGGAGGCTCATGGGTCCAGTTTACCATTAGGGCATGAAAACATGCATGTTGTATTGTATACAAACATTTACTTTGTCAATCATGTTCAAACTTTAGTACGCATGGTTGATGGTGACTACATATAAGTTCACATATGATGAGGCCATTGTTTGTGTGTAAATATCACATATGATCACATGACAACATGTGCTGCCCTTCAATATGTTGAGGCCATTGTTTGTATGTAAAGAAAAGCTTTCTTACCATACTTAGTAAATCTCATCAATAGCAAAGCTAAGGTCATGTCTTAGAATGGTAAGATGTAGACAGTCTTACCTCTACCCCGAAGGAATAGAGAGACTGTTTCCGGTGAGACTCTCGACTCGATAGTAGTTTTGCATAAAACTTTGGAATTAAGACACATAACACTGAACATTCATGAAAAAGGTTGATTGGTGCATGCACCCCAACACATAATGCATGATTAACCGTCCGCTGATTGGTATGTTTTAGTTACACCTTATTGAATATTATTTATTTAATAAAATATTTGTTATAAAACATATGGATTTGAGTTAGATTTTACATTATTAAGGATATGATGAAAATGAGTTAAAACATTGAATTTTTAATGATTACAAAAATAAATGTGTCAAAACTTATAATTGAAGAAAATCAATTTTGGTTGTTAAATGTGATTCAATGCTTTATATTTTTAATAAAGAATTTTTAATAACTTCTTTGAATTAATAAAGGAATTAATTAAAAGTTGGTTTTACGATGTGTTCCCAGTTTAACTTAACGAAAGAAAAGAAAGGAAATGAAAGGAAATAAAAATTTGATTGTGTTCTCGAGTTTCATTTAAGGAGAGAAAAGAAAGGAAAACAAAACATAGTGTGTTCCCGAGTTTCATTTAAGGAGGGAAAAGAAAGGAAATAGAAGGAAAACTAGTCAAAATCTTTAAGTTTAGTTTTCCTTCCGATTTGGAAGGAAACGGAAGGAAAGGATATTTATCCTTTCTTTTCCTTTCCCTTCATTTCCTTCGATTCTTTTCCTTTCCTTTAAGTTAACTCGGGAACACATCGTTAGTGTGCAAGGGTTCTAATGTGTTTAGGGGTGTAAATGAGCCGAGCCGAGCCTGACTGGGCTCGAGCTCGGCTCGTTATGGTTTTATGAAGCTCGAGCTAGGTTCGGTTCGAGCCTACAACCTTGAGCTCGAGCTCGGCTCGCTAGCAAAATCAAAAGCTCGAGCTCGGCTCGGCTCGAGGTGATTTCAGAACAATCTCAAACGAGCTCAAAGCTCGGTTCGAGATCGCAAAAGCTCGGCTCGCGAGTGTTATTAAATGGGCCTATGAAATAAGGACTTGCGCTTTGGAGATGTGGACTATAAATTATAAGAGAGATATATAAATAACTTATAATTATGTTTGGGCTCGTTTAGGCTCGCGAGCCCAATCGAGCTTTGTATCTAGGGCTCGAGCTCGGACTCGATAACTAAACGAGCCATATTTCAAGCTGGAGCTCGAGCTCGGGCTCTTTAAGGCTCGGCTCGTTTGGGCTTTTTGCCGAGCTAATCCCGGGTAACTCTCGAGCCACTACGTGTCATTTACACCCCTAAATGTGTTTTTTTTTTTTGAAAGGCTAATGTGTTATTTATTGGTTGAATGAGAATGTCAAATAGGATTTGCACGTGAATAATTTGGGCTATACAATCACACATGGTTGGGCTGAGCTAAATAATTATTTTGAACAACAATAAAAAGGCAACAGGCCCATATAAAGAGAAATCAGAGAGGTTTAGGAAATAAAAAGGGGCATGCGACGGCTGATGAATTATTATGGCTTGCAGGTAGACATGGTCAAAAAAGCCGGTTTGAAGACCTGACCCGGAAAAACCGGTAAACCGGTTAGGCAAAAACCGATTCCAAACCGACCCACATAGTCGGTTCTGTATAAGTTTGGGTGTTTGGAAGTTAGACCAGGTGGGTTACCGATTGGAAAAAAAAAAACCAGTCTAGGAATCGAATTAAAAACCGGTTTTCAACAAAAACCAATTATAAAACCGGTTCATGCAAAACCCGATAAAAAAAACCGGTTCTCAACCCGGTTTTCAAACCGGTTTCTGACCGTTGGAAAACGGTCATATGACCGTTAGGGGACCCAAACTAGCCGTTTTTTTGTCCTTTTTTGGTATTTTTGACCCACAATCATAGTATAAATACACTCAAAACAATCTCTAATCTTGCATTCTTCATTTATTTTCTCACAAAAACTCTCTACTCTCTACAAAAAATGGCATCTTATCAACAACCAACTCCTCAAAGCCAAACCGGTTCCGTCAAATTTGGTGCTTCTTCATCCCAAGCCACAGTTGTTAAGGTGGTTCCAATGAAACGAAACCCCAATGTTTGGAAACACTTTAATTTATGTGTTATGAGTAGCGGTCCAAACAAGGCGAAATGCAAATATTGTTCAACTTTGCTTAAACAAGATGCTAACTCGACCTTGAAAGACCATGTGGAAAAACCGTATTGTAATGTTCTGAAAGAACAAAAAAAATTCTCAAGGCGGAGCTTCAATCACACAAGAAGGGGACTTGTTTGTGTACAACTTGGAAGCGGTTCACGAAGAAATGGGGAATTTTGTTATACAAGAAGCCTTGCCTTTCAATCATTTTGACAACCCACGTTTGATGAGGCTTATTCAATGAACACTTCAACTAAGATACACACATGTAAGTTGTGCTACCCTTAGACGTGATTGTTTAAAAAGATGGAAACAAGGAAAAAATGAATTAATTAATTATTTTGAAAATTTACAAACCGGTGTTAACTTAACAAGTGATGTTTGGCCCGCACCGCACGGTTCACCCGACTCTTATATTTGTGTAACGACCCATTGGATTGAACCGTCTTCTTGGCAAATGATGAAACGAACAATTGCGTTTCGATTGTTTGATTACCCTCACACCGGTGCAAATATTTTCTCTATGATTGACAAAGTTATTCAAACGTTTAAGTTAGAAAACAAGATTTTATCAATATCGTTTGATATCGCGTCGAATAATACCACGGCTATCACACAATTAAAATTAAAATACCAACCTATTTGTGAAGGGGTTTTTTTCATAGTCGTTGTGTCGCACACATAATCAATTTGGCCGTTCAAGATGGTCTAAAATGTATTGAAACACAAAGAGATGGTTTTCGAAGAATGTTACGCGATATATATAGCAACAATCAAAGACATGTTAAATACATGAAATTTTGCAAAAGTGTGAATGCCCTTTGTTTGGGTCCAAATTGGGATTGTCTAACAACATGGAGTTCCACTTGTAACATGTTCGAAAAACACGTTTTGCATAAAGAAAGTTTAAGAAGTATGAACCTGGTAGGTAATCTAATCTTCTAGATGATGCAAAGAGATCCTTCCGAACCGTCCGAAATGAATAAAAAGGTTGTTTCTGCAAAAGAAAACACCGTTAGGACTCGCCACAAGATTGAGGGTAATCCTGTAACCACCCTCCGGCGTGAGAATAAGTATTGCTTTCTGGTAGGAGTGAATAGTATAGTGATAGTGACAGAGATAATGATGAGATGATCTATGTTTTACCTTCATCCTCCTTTTATAGCTTGTCGTCTTGCTGTTAGTCCCACTCTCTTCGCAAAAGAAGGTAATCATTGCCGGATTACTTGCACATAGATCTCGCTATTATTTATATTTCATTTGATTGTCGTGTTGACCGCTTTTGACTCCTTTAAATTAGTCGGGTCTTTATCTATTGGGCCTTATCTTGAATGGGTTTAAGCTAGTTGTGGTATGGGTCAGTTTAACTTAGCTGGGCCCTACCTCGTCAAAAGTTTAATTGCATATCATGATATTTTGGTGAGTCGGGGAAAAACGGCACCATATCATCCTTCGCATTGGAATGTTATTGAAGTTGTTTCCGAAATGCTACAAGTTTTCAAAGCATCAACCACCGCTTTGTCGGGAGTTTACTATCCCACAAGTTGTATAACACTTCACAAATTATATAACATGACTAGAAAATTAGGCGAAATGGAATGTAGATGTAGCCCATACAAAGATATGGCGGCAACCTTGAAAGAAAAATTTAGAAAATATTTTTGGAATTACCGGCGGTTTTTACTTGTGCCTCCGTTTTAAACCCATGTTACAATATAGGGGGGAGGGGGGTTAGAAAATATAATTGAAAAAATTTGCAACGAGTTGGACTTGAACACGGTAAAAGAACCGTATTTTTCACAAGGTATGGTAGGAAGATTTAACAAACATCTCACGGATATGTATGATGTTTATTTTGAACGTTATGGTCGAATTTCGTCCATTCAAATGCAAATGAGACAAGCTTCTCAAAATGTACTTGATACGGACATGGATTTATTCAATGATTTGTTGGACACATCTAATAAACGTGCACGAGGTAACACTCCTTGTTAGGACAAAAAGGATTGAGGAAACCACTTTTGCAAACCTTAGTCTAATTCATACTTCTGCAAATATTCTAAGTATAGAACTACTGAAGAAGGATTCAACAAGTACTGAAGAAGATAGATCAGAAGATCTGAAGTCTAACCAGACAAGTTCACTGAAGAACTACTGAAGACAAACTACTCATCAGTAGTTTGTCATTCATCAGCACTTGTACCAGAATCATTCCACCGCCTTATGTCTCAGTAGTTTATTTGTTTATTATTACTTTATCTTTTTGTGCAAGTTCCAAGAATGCAACTTGTTGCAATTTGTTACAGACTTGCTTTTTGGCAAGGTTCATGTATTTGTAAAGTCTATAAATAGATGGGTTC
Organism: Ambrosia x helenae; assembly: GCA_030844895.1. Lineage (NCBI taxonomy): Eukaryota > Viridiplantae > Streptophyta > Magnoliopsida > Asterales > Asteraceae > Ambrosia > Ambrosia x helenae. The sequence goes on from CM061232.1 coordinate 38,117,127, forward strand.
ATCCATCTGTTTTAGACATTGATTTTAATTGAAACTGAAATACTTCAAAGGTTATTATTTTTATTTCCATTTCATTTACTGAGAATCTGTTTGTGTATTTATTGTCATTCACATTCAATACTTAGATTCTCATTAAACTTGTCTTTAGTTTTCAAACATCAAGGGGGAGTAATAACTCCTGTTGATAGTGTAATTTTACTTACTTATTCCGCTGTGCAAATCTGATTGAACTTGCTAAACACATAAGTGTTCACTAGCAAGCAAAACATCAAGAGCATTACTGATCCAACAATTGGTATCAGAGCATCTGGTTTATCTGATCACATATCAATCTAACACATTGAGAATCAGACACTGGCTCTTATTGATATTCAATAAAGGATTAAAATTCACTTTTTCAACATCCATCACTTTAAGAGATATTTGATAAATCAATACTCTTTAAAATGGATCCACATAATAATGGTTCTGCCAATAAACCTGCTATGCTAGTTAGAAATGAATACAATATCTGGCAAAGGAGAATGACACATACATTATCTTAGACCAACATTGGTTGCTGGAAATCTGTGATATATGGTCCTCACAAACCAGTAAATATTAATCTTGAAACTAAAGTAGAAATACCAAAAGACCCAAAGGACTATACAGAAGATGATTTCCTAAAACTTGAGCTTGATGCTAAAGCTTTCTCTATGTTGGCAATGGCACTCCCAAATGAAATCTACTCTGGACTATTACATTGTGATAGTGCCAAAGAGCTTTGGGACTGCCTAAAAGAACAGTTTGGAGGAACTGAAGAGGTGATTGCCAACACTAGAGAAATCCTGGCTCAACAATATGAAACTTTTGCTCACATAAATGGGGAAACTTTAACTCAACAATTTGAAAGATTCTCCTCATTAATATCTGAGCTAAAATTAAATGGTCAGACCTATACAACTGTATCTATGCTTCATATATTTTTAAGGTCTTTACCTGAAAAATGGGAAACATATTCTATAGTCCTCAGATCCTCACCAGACTTTAGCTCCCTCACTCTTACAAAATTACATGGGAGATTGCTAACTTTTGAAAGAGAAATCGATCAAAAGAAGAAATTGCAAAGTTCTGGTAAAACTGCTGATGACTATCTACCAGGTAGTACAACACTATTGGGACAAGATTCACCTACTTGTTCAAATAGTTTTGGATCTTTTGACCAAATTGACATAACTGCTGGGATCTTATCAGAAAGATCATTCCCAGGTTATGACAATGATGAATATAGTCAAACTGCTGATAACATGTGTTTTATCATGGATTATTTAAAAAATTTCAGCAATGATGACTTAGAAGAAATGGACATCTTACACCAACTGGCCATGTTAAGTATTAAAACAAACAAATTTTATAAAAGGTCAGGAAGGAAATTTCCAGGACTAAACAGTTCTAAAAAAATTGGTTTTGACAAGTCTAAACTTAGATGTCACAAGTGTCAGAAGTTGGGACACTTTGCTACAGAGTGTAGAAGCTCTAGCTACAACCAATCTCAGTTTGGAAATCAGTTTATCCCTAGTTATAATAGGAATAATGGAACATAGGGAAGTGCACATTTTGTACAGGCACAAGCTCCACAAATCCAATATGTGCCACAAGTACAATATGTACAGATGCCTGCTCAACAGATGCAGAGCCAACAATCAATCCCTCCCATTCCAGCTGCTCAACAACCTCCACGGACTCAGCAACCCTCACAACAAAGTTTGTTCACCTCAGGGTATGTTGACTGGAGCAGTCTTCCTTTTGACACTACAGAGTGCAATCCTGATGCAGACAACAAAATGTTTGACATCAACTGGGGAGAACCTGACAATGGCAGAAAGAATTTTGCCTTAATGGCATTTGAGGGCTGCACCTCAAAATCTGCCCTGTCTCAGGTATCAAAAGAATCTTTAACAAAACTTTGTTCAACTTCATGTAAAGAATCTTTTGCTCTCATAAGAGAGACTAATGTGCATTTACAAGGCAAAGTAAATGACTCTGAGAGAAAATTTACTCAGATGAAATGTGATTTAGAAAGAAAACTTGTTGTAAAGGCAAAAGAAAATTCTAAATTGACTAACAATGCTATTGAAACCCAAGCACAACTTAAAATCATGATAGAAGACCTAGGAAATGTCAGAAAAGAGCTTGCTGACACCAAGGTTGTTTGTGAAAAATGGGTATAATCTTGTAAAGGGTACCAACTACTGCTTAACAAGCAAAGTGCATCAAATGTTAGGTTTGACATAGGGTACAATCACACTGAAACACCAACAGATTTTCCCCCCAAAACTACTGAAGATGGGAGAAAAATTGTTTCAGATGAAACTTCTGAAGAGAAAGAATGCACATCTTTTCATGAAAGCTTTCTAAAAACTCACAAAGAAAGTTCTTTAGAAGTACTGATAAAATCTGACTTTAAGCCATCAGTAGTTTCATCTACATCAGGAGTTGAGAACCTGAAAACTACTGATGACCTAAAACAAATCAAAACAGTCAGATATTTGCCTTCAAATGAAAAAGAAAAGGCAAAAGAAGGTGAAATATGTGGTTTGTTTAACCACAAGACAGAATTTCGTAGATATAGAAAAGGAATTCAGTACAACAAGAAAATTTCACAACTAGTTGTGGGAAAACAAATCAAAAATGATTTTAAAGAAACTTTTTCTCCCAAGAAACAACAACCAGCAAAAACCTTTTCTCAGAAAAAGATGAAATCTCAACAAAAATCTTTTTCTCAAAATTCTCTTTCAGTAGTTAGACCTACATCATCAGCAGTTTCATAAACTGCTGAGATTAAAGATCTCATGTATATGGTACAACTACTGATGACCAAAGTTGATGGTGGTCCTCAAAAGGATACCACCATTGCTCTTAATGAACAATCCATTGCCAAAAAGACATGGATTCCTCAACCTGGTCAAGAACAAACTGTTAATGTTCTCAAGAGCAAACCCAAAGCCAAACTAGCTTGGGTTCCTAAATCTAACTAATTTTCTACTTTGTGCAGAGGGTCTCCAGAGGCTTAAATAGCATTTGGTATGTTGACAATGGAGGCTCAATGCACATGACAGGATGCAGATACCTGATAAACAACTTTATCAGTCAAAGAGAAGGATTTGTATCCTTTGGGAACAATGCCAAGGGATATGTGCTAGGACATGGCAATGTCTCTTCTGGAAAAATACAGTTTGACAAGGTCAATCTGGTTGAAAACCTTGAGTACAACTTGCTGAGTGTGTCACAAATGTGTGATAAAGGATATTCCTCCTTTTCACAAAGACAGCATGCAAGATCATATCACTAGAAGGCCATAAGTTGATAGAGAAGATCATTGAAGATCATACTTTGTTGATAGCCAAAAGATGTGGCAATGTCTATGCAGTGGACATTGAAAAGGACAAAGTACTGAACAACACTGCCTGTTTCTTCTCAAAGGCATCAACTTCAGAGACTGATCTCTGGCACAAGAGACTTGGCCATGTGAACTTTAAAACCATAAATAAAGTCACAAAAATGGGCTTGGTCAGAGGTCTACCCTTAAAAGTATACCAGTGTCAAGAACACTGTGTATCATGTTTAAAGGGAAAGCAGCATAAGTCCTCCTATAAGTCTATTGAAGAATAAAAAACAACTGCATGTCTTCAACTACTCCATATGGACTTATTTGTGCCAGTAAAAATAATGAGCCTTGGTAAGAAGAAGTACTGCTTGGTCATCATTGATGACTATTCAAGATTCACATGGGTATTCTTCTTATTTTCCAAGGATGAGGCAGCTGAAATCAAGTTCTTCATTCTACCAGTAGAGAAACAATATTCTCTATCTGTCAAAGCCATTAGAAGTGATAATGGGACAGAGTTTAGGAACAAAACTCTGGATGAATTCTGTTTGTCTAAAGGGATTAGTAGACAATTCAGTGTTCCCAGAACTCCTGAACAAAATGGTGTGGTAGAAAGGAAGAACATGACATTAATTGAAGCAGCAAGAACTATGTTAGCTGATTCAGGCCTACCATTGTATTTCTGGGCGGAAGCAGTTAACACTGCATGTTATGTTCAAAATAGAGTCCTTGTCAACAAGAGACACTCCAAGACTGCCTATGAAGTTCTTCATGGCATAAAGCCCCTTATCTCCTTTTTCAGGGCTTTTGGATGTTAATGTTTCATTCTAAACATTAAAGACTCTATTTCAAAGTTTGCTGCTACAGTTGATTCAGGTTATTTTCTTGGTTATTCTTCCACTAGAAAAGCCTACAAGGTTTTTAATTCAAGAACCAAGATAGTAGAAGAAACACTGAATGTCAAGTTCAATGAGTCAAAACACACTCTTATTCCAGCACATCCTGCTGAACTCTTTGACCTTGACAGCTTCCACTTTGGACCTAAAAAGACCGTCACTTCATCTAAACCTACTTATTATGGTGATCAGAGGTTTGATGATGAGGATCCAACACCATGGACTCCTAAAATAGTCATTAAGTCAACTTTCAAACCTTCAGAAGTTTCACAAACTTCTGATTCAACAACTGCTGATGTACAAACTCAAACATCTGCTTCAGCACCTACAACTACTGAAGATGTTCAAACAGCTGAACCAGACATTATAAACCTCAGTGGTTTGTTTGATGAAGTACAAGAGCCACCTACACCTGTCAGTGGTTTACAACAACTGATTGAACACAAAGATCATCCATTGGAACAAATCATGGGTGATATTGCATCAGGTGTTCTCACAAGAAACCAGCTTTCCAACTTTTGCTTCTTCTCAGCATTCATTTCTCAGTTGGACCCTAAGAAGTACCAAGAAGCCCTCAAAGACAACAATTGGGTGGAAGCTATGCAAGATGAGTTGCTTCAATTCAAGAAGCAACAGGTTTGGGAAATATGTCCCTTACCACCAAACAAGCTACCAATTGGCACAAGATGGGTTTTCAGGAACAAACAAGATGAGGCTGGTATGATTATTAAGAACAAGGCAAGACTGGTGGTACAAGGTTACTCTCAAGAAGAAGGAATTGATTATGATGAAACCTTTGCTCCAGTTGCAAGGCTTGAAGCCATCAGGTTATTTCTGGCCTATGCCATTTCCAACAAAATAAAATTTTTTCAAATGGATGTTAAAAGTGCATTTTTGTATGGAAAGATCAAAGAGGAAGTGTATGTTTGTTAGCCACCTGGGTTTGAGGATCCTTCTCATCCTGAGTGGGTGTACAAGCTTGACAAAGCTCTTTATGGGCTAAAACAGGCTCCAAGAGCCTGGTATGAAACACTTTCCAACTTTTTGCTCAAAAATAACTTTACAAGAGGCTCCATTGATAAAACTCTTTTCATTAAAAATGTTGGAAATCATGTCTTACTTGTTTAAATTTATGTTGATGATATCATATTTGGTTCAACAAACACAAAATTGTGTGATGAATTTAAGAAACTCATGCAATCAAAATTTGAGATGAGTAAAATGGGAGAACTGCAGTAGTTTTTAGGACTGCAGATTAAACAACAAACAAATGGAACTTTTATACATCAATCTAAATATGTTAAAGAATTATTGAACAAATTTTCTTTACAAGAATGTAAATCATGTTCCACTCCCATGATACCTACCACACAAGTTGAACCAGATGATCAAGGAAAACAGGTTGATCAAACCATGTATAGATGTATGATAGGTTCCCTTTTGTATCTAATTGATTCTAGACCAGATATTATGTTTTCAACATGTGTCTGTGCTAGATATCAATCAGCTCCTAGGGAATCACACCTAATTGCAGTCAAAATAATCTTCAGATATCTGAAAGGAACTCCTACACTTGGAATTTGGTATCCTGCTTCTAGCAATACCAGTTATCAGCTTTTTCAGATAGTGACTATGCAGGGTGCAAAATGTCAAGAAAATCAACATCTGGTGGTTGTCAATTCTTGGGAAACTGTCTAGTGTCCTCGCAATCAAAGAAGCAAACATCTTTTGCAACTTCAACTGCTGAAGCTGAATACATTGCGGCTGCAAGTTGTACATCACAGATACAATGGCTCCAATATCAACTTCTTGATTATGGAATCAAAGAGACCAAGATACCATTGCTTGTAGATCGTAAATCTGCCATTAGCATCATTCAAAATCCTGTTCAGTTCTCAAATACTAAACATATTGAAATCAGGTATCATTTCATAAGGGATTGCTATGAAAAAGGCAAGATTGAGGTGAAGCATGTGACAACAGCTAATCAGATAGCTGACATATTCACTAAACCCCTTGACACATCAACATTTCAGAAGTTAGTATCCATGCTTGGGATGCTAAATTTGTAAGTGTTGCTTTTACTTTTTTGCACATATTTTATTTTTCACTTACATCTGTTTTTAGTCCAAAACTTCTGAAAAACAAAAGGAGGGAAACTACTGATGAACAAAACATCAGTATGGGAATATTTTCTGAAAAATGATTAACTTCTGATAAAATAATCTTCAGAAGTTATGAATAAAGTGTTTATAAACATTCTCATCAGTTGTTAACAAACTACTGAAGAGAAAATGGGAACTACTGATGATAGTTGTTCTTCATCAGCAATTTTGTCATTAAGGGCAAATCAGACATTTTCCACTTCAGAAGTTTGACCTAGGGCGGTTACAAACTTCTGATAAACACCTTTTCCAACACTTATCCTTTCAAAAAGCAAAATTCCCTCCTTATCTCTTAAAAACACTCTCAAACCCTTAACCTGCAAAAACACTGTTCGATCCACACACACACACACAAACCACATGGCTCTAATACTGAAACAGGGACACAATCAAAGAGGCTACTTTGAGAAACATGAAGCCTGGTCCCAATACGACAAAATCATTGATTTAGTCGTTAAATCCCAATACTTCACTGCCCTCACCATTGATCCTTCAATCCACACTGAAACTCTAAATGAGTTCTGGGCGAACGCGGAGACGGTGACAGTGAATGATCAAGTGATCTCCCTCAATTCAACCATCCAAGGGAGAAGAATGGCAATCACACCAGCAACTTTGGGGATTAGACTGGGTCTAGATGATGTGGATGCCCCAGATCAATTTCCAAACTCTGAAATTCATCTGACCATAATAGAGTGTGGTTACCAATGTACTCTCTCACATGCAACCATTTTCAAGAAATTTTTTGAACCAAAATATAAACTTTTGTTTCATTACATAATCATGTGCTTGAGTCCAAAAACTGGATCTTATGATCAGATGCCCTTTACTTTTCAACCTATTTTTCATTTCATTGTGAATGAAACAAAATTCAGGGCATCAGCACTTTTCTTTAATGAGTTGGTGTTGCATCACCTCAATTCTAAAAAGAAGTTTTTGTTGTATCCAAGGTTTATTTTGCAATGCATAATAAAAGAAATTGGAAAATGGATGCTTGTGGGTAAAACAACTGTTTTAAACCCATTAACCTCACAAGCGTACTTTAGGCACAATAAACCGGCTGCCTGGCCAGAAGATGACCAAGGGGAACACACAACAGTCCCCATGGAACCCTCATCTTCCAAACCCTCACCCAAAAAAGGCCAAGAAACCTAAACAACAAAAACCAAAACCCACCAGCCTTAAAAGAAAGACAGTTCAGGAAGTTGAGATGCCTGAACTTGCCAATGCGCAACCTGCACTTGACAAAGGTGTGACTGAAACATCCTCTCAGTCTCATCCATCTCACACCCCCACAAGAGCACCAATCACAATTCTCTTCAAAAGAAAGAAATTTAAGAAAACCATTCCAATTGACTCTTCTTTTGAAACTGGTGAACCCTTACCCCAAACTACTGAAACAGTACCATAAACTTCTGAACCTAAAACCATAGAAATTGCTAAACTTCTCTCTGGGCTAAAAGAGACCATACCATCAGAACATGTCAGTCCCCAACAACCACATCAAACAGGGGACATACCTTCAGATTTTGACATGAATGTGGATGTCCATAGCCCTAACCCAAGAGATGAGGATGAACCAGGGTTTCTAAGCCCAAACATAGAGAATTTAGGTACATTTGAGGCTGCTACTACTCATTTACCACCCAGTGGTGGATCTGAGGACAGAAGTAACATTTCTAAGACCTCATTTGTGGCAACTACTGATGAAGGCTTAATGCCTGAGGTAGGAAATCCTTTGAACCAAGAACAAGAGGTACATGAGACAGGTTTGGGCCCAACTCATGATATAACTGATACTGTCCTCATTGAGGATGTAATCAGGGATTCAGATGGTTCCATTGATTTGGATGATGATTCACACTCCACCAAACATGAATTGACGGCTGCTAGTGAAGGTCCTGCACTTGGTGTCTCTAAGCTCAAAGAGCTAAACACACCAGATCAGGTTAAAGTCCACTTGATCCCTGATTCCCCTAAAGTGGCATCTTCTGTACAACATGAAGATCACACAAAAACACACCCCTCACTAAAAATACCTACCCAATTCCCTGGGTCATCAAGCATAGACCTGAACCAACTATGCAGCCCAGATGGTCCCCTATACCAGTTGATTAACACCCTTATTTCGAATCACCTCAAATCTTTCACAACTGCTTTAGAGTTGTCAACCAAAACTCAATTTGAGGTGATTAACAAAAAACTTGGTGAGCTGTCCAACAAGATTGACAACAACTCAAGACAGCTTGCTAAACTCACTTGTAGAACTTCTCAACCTAGCAGGCTTCCAGAAGTGGATGAAGCCAAAAAGGGGGAGAAGATTAAGGAACCAAAGGAGTCACTGGAAGCCAGGATAAAGGCAAGAGTGGCTCTACAACAACAAGAACTGCTAGAAAAAGCCAAGAAACAAAAAGAAGATCAAGAAAGGCTTGTTTCTACAACTGATATTGAAGTTGAACCTTCCCAAGGCCATAATGAAGAAACTTCTGAAGACTCAGAAAGTACTGAAGACAATCCTTCGGTAGTTGATACTTCTATCAACACTTCAGCAGTTAACACTTCCAGCATACAAACAACTTAAGAGCCTTCCAAACCAACTGAACAATAACAACCAACTCCTATTCCAAGGCCTACAACAACAACAATGACTATGCTGAACCCTTCTCCAATTTCAGAGTCCAAAGAATTACTAGAGAAGAGTTTACTTGCAGCCCAAAGAAAGGCTAAGGAGGATGAAATCTGGAACAGTTTGGAAGCAAGGGAAGACATGAGCTTCAATGATAAACTTCAAGCTTATGAAGCAGAGCTGAATAGGCAAGCCAAGATTGAAAAGGTTGCTGAAGAAGACAAAAGACAACAACTGGTGTCTTTCATCACAAAGAACAGCAAAACAAAAGCCTATTCACTCAAAGTTCTTTCAATGGATGAGCTAACCAAAAGAGCTCAAATTGTTGCTGACAAACTTGCAACAGAGAATGATAGAAAAGCCAAGAGAGCAGAGATCATTGAAGAACTGGTAACTAATGACTATGGTTCAAAAGCCTCTGTGTCAAAGTGGAGAGAAGACAAACTATTGGACACATACAAGAAATACAAGGCTGCCAAGGCTGCTAATCCAGAGAAGTTCAAAACTTCTGAAGTATCAACTTCAGTAGTTAGAACTTCTGGTGTCAAACAAAGACCAGCTACCAAGAGAAAGCCAGAGGACAATACAAAGACTGATTTCAAGATGGTGTTGCTAGAAGGCAACACAGTTGTACATGGAGACTTTGATATTGAAGAAAAGCCTCTGATAACTCAATTTAGGGATCCTTCAACATTTGCTTACCAAATTCAGAAGACTATCACTGACAAACTACACACAAAGGTAGTTACTGAACATCATTTACCTACTTTCAAATTACCTGATGTGGTGCAAAAAAGGAGACAGAAGTGAATCTCACCTGAGAGTCACAGAAATAGAAAACATTCAACACTCAGGAACATCCCAGGGATCCAGCATGGTTCCCTATACTTCAGATTTTGACATATCTAAAGTGCTGATCATCAGATGGTCCCTTACTGATTCCAACTCAGTATTGGTGACAAGAAGAGATCTTACAAGCAAGGCCTACAAATCCATGAATGAACTGAAGAATCTATCAACTCAGGACTTGCTTACAATTCAACATTTGGAACCTCAAAAGGGATCTCTCACTGATGAACAGCTAAATCAACTGAAGAATTCCATGTTCAAGGAAATATGGAAGATAGTCAATGACAGAAGAAAACAACAATTAGGAATTAGAAAAGGTTTTGGCTTCATCAATCCAGGGGGAGATTGTTAGGACAAAAAGGATTGAGGAAACCACTTTTGCAAACCTTAGTCTAATTCATACTTCTGCAAATATTCTAAGTATAGAACTACTGAAGAAAGAAGAGCAAAGTACTGAAGAAGGATTCAATAAGTACTGAAGAAGATAGATCGGAAGTTCTGAAGTCTAACCAGACAAGTTCACTGAAGAACTACTGAAGACAAACTACTCATCAGTAGTTTGTCATTCATCGGCACTTGTACCAGAACTACTGAAGAACTACTTGTTACAGACTTGCTTTTTGGCAAGGTTCATGTATTTGTAAAGTCTATAAATAGATGGGTTTATCCCTCTGTTTTAGATATTGATTTTAATTGAAACTGAAATCCTTCAAAGGTTATTATTGTTATTTCCATTTCATTTACTGAGAATCTGTTTGAGTATTTATTGTCATTCACATTCAATACATAGATTCTCATTAAACTTGTCTTTAGTTTTCAACATTAAGGGGGAGTAATAACTCCTGTTGATAGTGTAACTTTACTTACTTATTCCGCTGTGCAAATCTGATTGAACTTGCTAAACACATAAGTGTTCACTAGCAAGCAAAACATCAAGAGCATTACTGATCCAACACTCCTAGTAGCGAACTTGGGAGGTATGGTGCCGAAAACTATTTAAAAGGTCTGACTCCCGAAGAATTTAAAAATTTTGATGTGTTGGCTTGGTGGAAAAGTAAGGAAGATTAATTTCCGGTCTTAGCCGCCATGGCCCGAGAATTACTAACCGTCCAAGCTTCCACGGTAGCTTCGGAATCCGCTTTCTCTATTAGTGGCAGGGTCATTTCGATATGTAGGACACGACTAACTCCACCTTCATTAGAGATGGCCATTTGCTTGAAGGATTATTTGGATGCGGTGGAGAGGGTGCAAAACATACGCTCACTTGAGGGAGAACTTGAATATGAAGGCGAAGTGTACGAGAACGAGATCAACGCGGACTTAACCGAACCAATGACCGAATATGAAGCCGAAATGGATGAATGGATAAGAAGCAACGCCGGTTCGGGTGAAGATTAGACTATGTTTGAAGATTTATTTCGTTTAAGACTATGTTTTTTAAGATTTAAGATTATGTTTTCTATTATCTTTCGTTGTTATCTTCGGATTCCTTTTAGTTTCGATGTTTTTTTTCGTGGTTTTGAATCAATGAAATCGTATTTTTAAGTTACATTGTGTTGCGTTGGCAATAATTTGTTTTTTTCAAAATGTACAATTTTTTTAGCAGAAAACAGCAGCAACAGCAGCAAAACAGCCCTAAAAAACCGGTTTTTTTCTTCAGTTTTTACCGGGTTTTTTTTAACCCGGTTCCAATCGGTTGGGGTTAATGGTGGTATTCGACTACAAAAACCGGTTTGGGAACCAGACCATTTTCCCTAAAAAAAACTGGTTTTCCTGCACAGTCAAAACACGGACCGGTTTTTAAACCGGACCGGTTTGGGAAAAAACCCGGTTTGTACATGTCTACTTGAAGGGGGTCTCAATATAGCTTTGGGTGTGTATGCAAACGAGATGTAAGGCTAATTCTATTGTGACTTTTTCTAGGTAGGCAGTTCGTATAGGTTGGGCTGTAAACGAATCGAACGAACATAAATAAGGCCTTGTTCATGTTCGTTTGTTAAGGAAGTCATATGTTCACGAACAGTTAATGAACAATTACTGAACGAGATTCTTCGTTCGTATTTGTTTGTTAAGAAAACACTTGTGTTCGTTTGTTAATTTTGTTCATGAACGCTCACAAACACAACCGGACATTAATGAACACAAATAGGTGTGCATGAATACAAAGAAATTAACATATACTAAGAAATTAACTAGATCCACACAATATATAACCTAGTTATACAAACATAATATTGGTAAACATAATAAAGTAGTGTCTAAAAAAACTAAACTTGCATCTTAAACTTGAAGTACTCGTTAATTTGTTATTTAAACTTGAACTCTTTATTAATTATTCATTTAATGATTATACTAAAAGCAGGGTCTGTTGATCTTGTATAACCATATACTTACCTCATATAAATTATTTACTTGTTTGGGTAAAATAAATATAAATTAAAGAAATGTAGGGGATGGTTCAATAGAAAACTCATTTTATTGAGAGAACTCGAGAACTAAATGATAACCATTGATCTCACAAGATCAATGGTTGTTATCAAAGGAGATTGCTAACTTAAAAAAATATAGGGTTTTAAACAAGGGAGGGTAAAATTGGAAATTAAAAAAACATACACAAATCATTTCCTCTTATTCTTGGAAAATCCTCCCTCCCTCTCTCTCTCTATAGCTCTCACCAATATCATTCATACAACATTCTAGGGTTTCAATAAACCTGATTTCCTTCTACAAATCCACCACGAAAATCAATAAACTCATTATGGATCAAGATCAGGTACGAATCTGTAGTCGTAAATAGTTATAATTTGATACAAATCGTCACCTATTTGGTGTATTACAAACATACCGCATCTTAATACACACGTTGCATCAATTGTTGAGTGTTTTGTATAAATAACAAAATTTTGAGTAACATTACATGTTTTATTCTTTAGATGTATGTGAGATGTGGTTAATGTTGATGCTAAATGAGATTATGTTTCTGTGTGATAGATTTAACTGTATTCCACATGTGTACTATGACTGCTCTAGCTAATGTTATTCGTGAATTGGCTTGTATGCAATGTATTGCACACGTGTGATAATCGTGAATGCATTACACATGTGTGTTAATATGGTTGGTGATAGTTAGTAATTAAACGAGGTTAGGCTTTGTTTGTTATGTGTTGCGCATGTGTGATAGATGTAACTGTAGTTCACATGTGTAATATGATTGTTTCAGCTAATGTTAAATGTGAACAGGCTTTGTGTGCAATGTATTGCACATGTGTGATAATTATGCCATGTATTACACATGTGTGATAATATTATTAGTGATAGTTAGTGTTAAGTTAGACTAATGCACTTGTCATATGTGTGGCAGTCTTGTTTTAGTTGATGTTTAATGTGAATAGGCTCTGTATGAAGTGTACTGCACTTGTGTTATAAATGTATACTGTATTACACATGTGTGATAATTTAATTTGTGATAGGTTAATGTTAAAATGATATGATATTTGTTTGTCATGTGCCACCATATGTTATTGATGTAATTGTATTTCAAATGTGTAATGCGACTTTATATCGAATGTTAAATGTACTACAGGGAATGAGTAGTGGTTTGTGGGTTTGGCTGAGACTCCATTGTATGGAGGATTTGATGAGGTGATACCAGGTCTTTTGAGATCGATTAACAGCCATGACTATCAAGCTAGGATAAGGAAATCTCATATTAGGCGGCATGAAGAACAAGCTAGGATTACTGAATTGAAGAACAAAGGATTGAATTTGTGTAGTTGGGTCCTTTTCATCATGTATTTGTTTTACAATGAATTCCATATGTACTAAGTTTGGATGTATAATAAATGGATATGTGTTTTGAATTTATGCATGTACAAAGTTTAACGGATGAACGAATGGCATGTTAATATTAGTTTGGTTGTTTAAACTCGAGTGGCATTTTTGGCTGCCTAATGACCCATTTTCATTGCATAATGACACATTTTGGCACCTTCTTGGCTGCAATTTTTATGCATTTCGTCATATTTTTGTTGCAGTTTTTTGGCGCGGCTTTTGACCCATTTTGGCATATTTTTTCTGAAGTTTTTTGCTGCAATATATGATCCATTTTGGTTGTAGTTTATGACACAGTTTTGCTGCAGTTTTTTAACACATGCCGGCACATTCTTGGTTGCAGATTTTAATACATTTCGACACTTTTTTGTTGTAGTAGTTTTTAACACATACCAAAACAAACAACATTACATAAGTGATAAATGCCATACCATAAAATCGTCTAGTTGATTACATACCAGAAAGCCAAGTTGTTAACCTAATATCATAAAATCATGTTCATAACAAACATAACCCAAAAGACATGTTCATAACATACATCATCCAAAAGACATGTTCAAACATATTATTTTTTATTAACTCTATTCTATTGTGATTGACCCTTGCAAGTTCTCCTATTGTGGCCTCTATGACCGCACTTGTCACATGTTACAACATCATCCGAATCCAATACTTAAGTACCCAATAGGTGGTTCCACCAGGAGTTATATAGACACAACCGGATACACGACCTGCATTTAAAAAAAACATTTGCATTATTATTATTATTAGTGAACATGTGCACGAATTATAAAACATGTAGTGTAAAAATTACAGTAAATGCAAAATGAATGTAGTGCACATGTGTGATACTTAAATTTTGAGCACATACCTCTATGTTGTGTAAAAAATGCAGTAGAAACAACTGAATGTACTGCACATGTGCAATACGTAAAGTTAAAAACATGTACATATTTTGTAAAAAATACAGCAAACACAATTGGAATATAGTGCACATGTGCACTACGTAAATTAAAAAAAAACACATACGTCTAGGTTGCGTAAAACATTCAGTAAACGCAATCGGAATTTAGTGCACATGTGCAGTACGAAAATTGTGGAATATGTACCTCTATGTTCAATACCACAAAGCTTTGTATAATATGAAGAACGACAGAACGAATGTAGTGCACATGCACAATACATAATGTTTTAACAAATAGATCTATGTTTGAAAAAATAAAGTAGTAACAATCCGGATGTATTGTACATGTGAAGTACGTAATTAAAAAAAAACACAAACACAAACCTATATGTTGTTTAAAACAACCAATAGACACGTAGTAAATGCAGTGCACATGCGCAGTACGTAAATACTGAATCAGGTACCTCTATGTTCAGTGACAGAAAGATTGCACATGTGCAGTACATAATTAAAAAACAAACACAAACCTATATGTTGTTTAAAACTACCAATAGACACGTAGTAAATGTAATGCACATGTGCAGTACGTATATATTGAATCAAATACCTCTATGTTCGATGCCAGACAAATTTGTATCATCTGAAGCGGATTTGATACATGTAGAAGAAGAAGAAGAAGCAATGTTTGATGTAGATTCTGCAATATCGTCTATCAATATAGGTTGTTTTCCTCGATTATCTTCCATACGTGATGAAGAATCCACGTTTATTGTATATTTGTTTGAATTAGATGAAGATGTTTGACCTAATTAACAAAGAAGACAACAACAACAAAATAATACAATTAATCGTGACATACACACATGTGTGCGATTAAAAAAAACCTTCAATCGTTATTGTTAACAGATTATGTTGAATGTTGATTCGATTCCAATGCAGAAAAGCTGAATAGATGATTTGAGCTATATGATCATACGATATATGTTCTTGATTGGTTCATTGATCTGCACATTAGAAATTGTGTAGGGTTCTATATAGTTTTTGGGGTTGTATATTAGGTAATGGGGTTTGTTGAAATAGTTGACAATAATACTCCTATGTTTAAGGAGTTCTCGAGTTCTCTCCCTATCTATGAGTTCTCAATTGAACCTTCCCCATGTAAAAAAACATTTTAAAAATTAAAAACCCTATTAAACTATAGAACATAAATGAACTTAAACGAACACGTTACTGCGCGTGCACGAACGTAAACGAACAATTTTTTTTGTCCGTGTTCGTTCATTTATTAAACTAACGAACATAAACGAACTTCTCGCCAAAGGGTTTATGAACTGTTCGCTGAAAGTTCAGTTCGTTTGCAGCTCTAGGTTTTGCACTTTAATTAGTTAGTTTATGTATTGGTTCTTATTTTTATGTGATGACAAACATTTAAATCAGGTTGAATTATTAGTTAATTTAAATAGTTTACTTGAGTTTTCTTTTTACAATTGCGTTCGGTTGATGACAAAATTTAGAAGCGGGTTGGATGATTAAAGGGGGTTGACTTGATATTTATAACTTGGGTGATTGATAGGGTTTGATGACATGAACTTGTTTTGATTGCTAATTATCTAATTTCTAAAACTGTATCTATGTGATTCTCAATTAATAATTGAATTCTATGTGAAACCTAGATACTGAAATTTATAGGAGTTAAGTTTTTTCACATTATTGTTCTAATCAAAACCAAAGTTGCTTAGTTTTTTTTTTTTTTTAAATTTTCAAAACCAATTAAAGGGCTGTTTGGTAGCCTCTGAATGGTCGTTAAGAGGCTACGCCTGAATGGTTCATAATATCTTAATAGTTAGGATGTAATCTTAAGTATGAATGATTAAGATATAACATCGTAATGGTTGCCTCTTAACCATTCATACTTAATTTTACCTCTTAACTATTCAGAGGTTTTGGACCATTAAGAGGTAGCTTCTGAATGGTCATTAAGAGTCTACCAAACAGCCTCTAAAACAAATAATTAGTTAATAGTTAAATTAGTTAAAAGCTATTTTTTCCATCAATTTCCTTCGGAGACGACTCGACTTCCACTTAGTTATTATCACTTATTTTTAACCGACCAAACCAGATCCCAAACGTCATCAATCATCCGCCACTTTTAATAGTCTGAGTTTGCTTTTCTTAATTTGTATATTTAATACTCTCTGTTTGATTTTTTCTCTTCTGATTTGAGTCAAGATTTTTAAATCGATTGCATATAAGTTCATTCAATTTTTATTTGTTTTATAACAACTATAGTAATTATTTTGTTTTGTGATTCGAATATGTGGTTTACAAACATTTGGTAATGTAATAATATATATATATTTTAACGACAATAATTGTTTCTTCAAATAATTAGATTTAAGTTATGAAAAGGTAGTCTTAAGCGGGGCGGGGACCATAAAACCCTTACTATCAGCATTACAAGGCTGGGGTGTAAACTTTGTTGTGTAGTAACTTAATGACAATCAAAACTAGGAAAAAAACGTAAAAGAGAAATACAAATTTTAACACATGTGACTTACGTGACGTAAAAAGTAGACAAAGCTGAATATATATCGACATGTATTAGAAAGTCAAAGGGGGGAGGGGGGACCCTGAGAGATCATATGTGAGTGTAACTACCAAACACCATGTACCAAAAAAAAAAAAAAAAACCTTAGGAGACAAATAGCACCACCAAACACCGTATTAAATACCAATCGAGCAACGACCAAACAAGATCAGAAAAAAACATAAAACAAAAACAACTAAGTAAATGAAACTTGTTTAAGTTTTATGACCAAAGTCTTTTTTTTTTCACAATGAAAAGAGAGATAAAAGACAAAAGAACTATTGTTCCCGACGATGTAAAATTATGAAAAACTAGTTTTAAGCCTCGTGTTGCGGCGCAGGGGCCGTAAAACCCTTGCTACCAGCATTACTGGGCTAGAGGTGTAAAACCTTACTAAGTAGCAACCTAACGACAATCAAAACTGAAAAAAAAACACAAAACAACACATAAATTTTAACACCATGTGACTCACATGACGTAAAAAGTAGACGAAGACAAATATATACCTACACGTATTAGAAAGTTAAAAGGGTGGAAAAAAACCTGAGAGATCAAATATAACTACCAAACATTGTGTTAAGTAGCAACCAAACAAAAAAACCTAAGGGACCAAATATGTCCACAAACACCGTGCTAAATAGCAATTGAGCGACGACTAAACAAAATTCAGAAAAAAGATAAAACAAAAACTAATAAATAAACGAAGCTTGTTTAAGTTTTGTGACCAAAGTTTTTTTGTTTTTTTTTACAAAAATGAAAAATATCATAAAGAAAAAAGAGATAAAAGACAAAATAAGTATTGATCCTGTCGACATAATTTATAAAAACCTAGTCCTAATCCCCCGCATTGCGAGGCGGGGGCCATAAAACCCTTGCTACTATCATTATAGGGCTGGTGTGTAAAACCTTGCTAAGTAGCAACCTAATGACGATCAAACTAGGATAAACGTAAAATAAAAACACCAAATGTAACACCATGTCACTCACGTGACGTAAAAAGTAAACGAAGCCGAGTATATAGCTACACGTATTAGAAAGTCAAAGGGTGAAAAACCATGAGAGATCAAATGTAACCAACAAACACCGTGTTAAGTATCAACCAAACGAAAAAAACATAAGGGACTAAATTTGACCACCAAACACCATGATAAATAGCAATCGAGCCACGGCCAAACAAAATCCGAAAACAAAACATAAAACAAAAACTAACAAATAAATGAAACTTGTTTAAGTTTGTGTAGTGTTTTCCGATCGGACCGGGAATCGGTGGTTAGACCGGTCTGACTTATGGTTTGAACCGGCCATGCAATGAACTAGTGGTTGGATTGGATCGAGAAATCGTCGGCTAGACCAGGTAAAAAGGAGGTCGGACAAGAAATTTTCTAATTTTGTTAGATTTTTTTTGAATTTTTTGCCGGTAATTTGGACCGGTGACCCGGTGGGGGTTTCAGTCCTGTAAACACTAGTTTTGTGACCAAAGTTTTTTTTTTTTACAAAATTAAAAAAAATCATTAAGCTTACTATGAAAAAAAAAAGATATATATAAAAGACAAAAGTACTATGTCCTATGTCCTGACGATGTTACAAGATATAATAATGAGTGATTGTGAAACATCAAGAATCGACGTGTTATTTATTTAATTGCTACTTGATAAACGTTTGTACAAATAAATAAAAAAAGTTGGCATTGATAAAAAAAAAAAAGGAACATGTATTGGTTAAAGAAACAATCAAACAATTGCCTTTCTCTAGCCATTGTAAAAACTAAAATATCTTAAAATATTCATTCCGACAACGTGTTTTATATTTTTTAAATAAGTTTATTCGAAAATTTACATGCTTACTTTTTTAGTGATTATATAATAATTAAAAATAACAAATCTTATTCTTTTATCACGTATTTTAGGTATCAAATTACCCTTAACATATAAAAGGTTTAAGATAAAATTAATTTTGCCATTGGGGTTGGTGGTCCAGTGGTAAGGCAAAGCCTTTTAATACACTAAAAGTGTGAGGTCTAGAGTTCAAGTCTCACAAGGAGCAAGAAATTCGCCTTTAAAAAAATATAAAGGTATAAGAACAAGTTTATTTAAGCGTATTAGATTAAGAAAACTATCATAAACAAGTTTATTTAAGTAATATTTACTTGGTAATGTTTTAAATTAATGAAACTTATTACAAGTTAAAATGAAAAAAAAAAAAAAAACCACAACTAGCAAAAGTCTTAAACTCAATTTTCTTCCATGTTTATATTAAGCTTTACGTACTTTTACATACTTTTTATTTTAAAAAGTAGCGTGATCACTATATGTAAAATACATGTATACAAATTAGGGATGGCAATGGGTCGGGTTTGGGACGGGTTTAGGTAATCCCAACCCCATACCCGATTAGGTATGCTTGTCCCAAACCCGACCCAAAACCCGTCGGGTTTGTGTGGGTAATTACCCATCGGGTATCGGGTATACCCGCGGGTTTCGGGTAAACCCATTAATTTTTAAAACTTACCTATTGAGTATATACGGCCAAAGACTCAGCGAGTATCTATTAGGTAACTATTAACCAATAACATTTACCATTGTTAAATATATATGTAAATGATTACAATGTATAAATATAAAATACTTAAATCTTATAAAAACACTCAAAGACATAAATAACAAATAGTATACACTATTTTTTTGTAATTTTTAGCATAAGATGATAGTCTAGATAGACAATTTGATATATTATGCATACATATTTAAAATCATATACTAGAAATTATATTGGGTATCTAATCGGGTAATCGGATATAGTTTGTCGGGTAATCGGGTCGGGTAAACGGGTATATCATCGAATCCCAAACCCGTCCCAATCCCGCGAAAAAAATAAAAACTAATCCCATACCCGGACCCATACCCGATTACCCGACCCCAAACCCGTCCCAAATGTATCGGGTTTCGGGTTTACCCATCAGATTCGGGTTTGATTGCCATCCCTAATACAAATGTTGCTATTTATGTTTGCCACAAACACAATTCAATTACTTAAGTTATTAAAATGTATTTAGATGAATAAATAATTAGTACAATTTGATAAGTAATTCACCTTAATTGAAGAAATATAAAACTTTTATTATGAAAATAAATAATCATTTTGTTAATTTTCACTAATCATCTCCTCCATAACAACCATTCAAAATAAAAAAAATAAAAAATCTCCTCCACAACGATTCTCACCATTAAAACTTCCTAAAATTTTTCATTTCTTCATTTAGTTTCTTTATCCATTAACCCTCCATGTGAACTCAAAAATATCATTGAAAATAATCCAAAAAAAAAAAAAAAAAAGGAAATGGCTAAAGAACGAAGACAACCAAAGTCCTTAACTTTGGGCGCCTAACCTTCGGACCTCTTCAGGCGGCAGGCTTCAACGCGACACTTGATTTCGGGCGGCTCCGACGTGGCTTGGACGGCCAGATTTCGGATGCGTTGAAGTTAGTCTAACACCCAAAACTCATATGCGCTGAAAGCACGTTATAAATGTGAAATCCATGTAGCTATCACCATTAATTTAATATTTCCTTTATTTATTTTGATATTTTGCACCAACCCCAATAATACATTTAATATTTATACAATATAATAATATATTAGTAATGTGTGTTCATTTGTTAAATTCGTTTGGTACTTCTTACCTTCATATATATTCACCTTTGAATCCAATCCGTTTCATCCACATTGCTCTCTTTCTTCAGAATTTTCAGAAACAAAAAATGTTTAGATATATATTTTCACTACTAGAAAAATACCCTTTCTTGACACTTTTTTTATGACATACCCAATTTAATGACATGCAAAAGTGCATGTCATTAAAAAAATGTCATTTTTGATAAAAAAAGATAATTTCTTGACGTTTTCTTATGTGTGTCATTAATTTTCTGTCATAAAATAAAAAGCATGACAGTTTTGAAATTAGTGTGTCATGGTTTTGTGTCACCTAAATCTCAAATCATTCTCTCCGCACACCCTTCCCCATAAACCTTCAAATCCATAGTCAGCTCAAATCAAACATAGCCTCGCCATTTTCCCTAGCCCTAATTGATGATTTACTCAAATCCATAACCCTCTTTCTCAAATCAAACCCTCCAAATCACCGCCTTATGAACCTTCAATCGGATCCCACGTTTTCTTTTCTCCTCACCAAGCTTCTCCACCAGATCTCTGGCTATTAAAATCACTAATAAGACGACGTCCGCATCCGACGGTTTCCGGTACATAATATGAACGGTGGTTGATGTTCACGTCACTTTTTTGGAGGCATAAGGACGGCCGGTTTGGCTCCTGTGTAAGCGGTTCATAAGAAACAAGATGTTCTATAGCGAATGAGGATCTGACCAGGCACTTAGGGAGGCGGGCTTTGGAGGTGAGTCGAGACGGTAACGCCGGCAGCAAGTCCGCTGAGCTGTTGCCGTAGCTGTCGTCTCTCCGGCGAAGAGAGTCCAGCATTACTTCTAAGGAGCTCCTGGCTGTTGTGGAGTGTTGTGTAAGTAACATGTTTGTGAATGAATTTAAATCACTGTTTTAAACCCTAATTGATCAGTTGAAAACAGTTGATAGAAGTAGAAAAGAATTGTGTGTTTGTTTGAATGATTTATGGTTTGGAACTTTTTATATTTGTTTGAAGAAAGTATTGTTGGAGGTATAAAATATGTACTTTGAAGTAATATGAAGGTAGGCATAATACTCTGATTCAATGAGGCAAAGAAATTTGAAACCAGACGTTGTAACGTATAATATGATATCTAAAAGCGCATGATTTATGGAACAATATGATATCTAAAAGCATTTTTCCTAATCATATTACATACAACATTTTAATTAAGGGATATTGTAGGTCTGGTTTACCTGTAGATGCGGCTAAATTTTAAAACAGAATGGCTTCTAGTGGTATCGCTCCTGATAATATTATGGTTAACACTCTTATACACGGGTTTTTGATGGAAGATCAAATGGACCAGGCTTTTCACATGGTCAACAAAATGGAAAGTCGAGGGTTGTCGCCGAATGTTGTTACATATAATGTGATTCTTGATGGGTTCTGTAAACAGGGGAGGATGAATGAAGCGGATATGATTCATCGGAAGATGATTGAGAAGGGTTTAGATCCTGACAGAACTACGTTTGTAGCGCGCTGATAAATGGCTGCGTCACAAGAGAACATGAAGGAAGCATTTCAGTATCATGATCAAATGTTGCAGAGGGGTTTTGGCTGGATCCTTAGTGTTTTATTGTTGAATAGCAATTGAAGGTCGAGGTACCTTTTGAGTTGGAGGTCAAAGAAACTAATATGAACTTCAATTTGAGTTCATTATACACAAAATAAGCGAGATGGGCAGGTTCAGGTAAACAGTGAATCTTTTGGTACTGTTACGGTGCGAACCGGGACTGTTGAAGTAAACTGTTTAACAAGATCGATATCAGCCATTCATCAAGCAGGGTTACCTGTGCTCTGTGTTAACAGAAGTTCAGGTGGTGTTTTTACGAGTTTGCCTATTAGTGGGGTTACCTGAGTCGCAAGTAGTCTCATCCTAACAACTAGGAGAATCACATCAGATAAAAGAATTTTTTTCCTAATAGCCACGATACCCCCACAAGTGGTATAATAGCACATGGTTGGGTAACAGAGCAAAACGGATTTAAGGTTAAAAAATCTAGTAGTTATTTAGTAACGGGCAGGCTTGGCTTATGACACTTCTGGACCTTAATGTATACAAATAAGTAAATCTGTTAAATATGTTCGCAAAAAACTATATCATGTTCCTTTAAAGAAGAGGCGCGGTGGACTCGAAGGTTGTATGTGCAAACCTTGAAACTTTTCTTATAAATTTTTGTAGTGTAAAATAAAAAACAGTATTACATATCTAATTTTCTTTTTATTTTAGTAATACTGTATACCTTTTTTTTCAAAACCATTGATTGTAAGTACTTCAATTGATCATATAGGTAACAACTACAAGTGTTAAACTCGATCTTCTATATCGTGTGAAGTTCAATTTATAAACTTGGATTTACTTCTTATGGTTCTGTTGTTAGCTGCGTGAGTTGGTCTCAAACGAGAGCATCTGGAGGCTGTAATTTGGTTATAATTTAGTAGATTTTGTTGTGTCGGTCTGTCGGTTCTAGACCTGAATATATAAGCTGACTGAATATATTTTTGGTGTAGAATGATGTTATTATCAAAATACTATTGTCTTTTCCGTTTCTAGATTGATTGAATATATAAGCTGGCTGGATATATTTTTGGTGTAAAATTATTATGTATAGGCACTATCTACTGGACCTGATGCGAGTCACTCCTCGTGATGCAAATTACACAGGAACAAATTTCATGTTTTGCATTTTGAGACCTGAGTTAATTACCGCCTTTTGCCAGGTAAAATTCATGTGTTTTATTAAAATTACTGTCAAGTGGAAAGTAGATAAATCGACATTGATGAGTGTGTTGGATAAATCTCGATGGGTCGACGGGTACGGGTTCTGGATTATAGGTCAACTGGGTCAGCTGGGTATTTGGCAGTTTGTTTAATTGTGTTAGTTCATGATTTATGCAGTATTTCAGTTTGAATTAGTTTAAGGAGTCGTAGTGAACGTTGGTTTTAGTTGTGTGTCTTTCGGTTCTTTAGGAATCCTCCTTTTGAATTAGTAAAGTAGGTTGGGTCTTTTAAATTTCAGTAACTTGGGAGTTAGCCTATTAACCTTTGTATGATAAATATGGCAGAATTTTGCTGCTTCTTTGTTTAGTAGTAGTGAATTTCTTCAGCTATCAGCCTTTTGCAAAAGATATTCAAACCTGTATATACACACATACCTACAGTCCTGATCGTTACATTCAAAACTTTGTTGGGCAACACACATAACATATTAAACAAATTCATATCCAAAATTGTATAGGAACGTCTTTGTTTTCCAAAAACAATGTTAGATGGTTATTAAAGTCATTCTCACCCAAATTGTTTAACTTTGGAAATGTAATATAGACTGTAACAAGATTGTGTTAGATTTGAAACGACACTACTACAAGGACTGGATTCATGTTTCATAAAGATAAATGGTTTAACATTTGCTTTGCGTCCGTGAGTTGTTTTGCTTTTACTGTATCGACCGGCTATCGCCGTTGGTTCAGTGAGGTTTCCTTACTTACCTCAGTTTTGGTTTGTCTTATTTTACATCAGTCTATGTATTTATTGGGTCCTTCGTGCACATGAAAACACTTTGGACACTGAAGTTTTATATTTAATTGAGAAAATAAAGATTGTTGCTACTTTGCTAGGTACACAGCCTTCATTGTGATCTACCCAATTGGGGTTGTGGGTGAAAGTAAGTTGTTTCTGTTGCTATCTTAATGGCAGATTTCCAATATTTGCACGTCGTATATACTGACTGACTTATTCGTTAATCCTCTTTTGATTTGATACAACTAAATAGTGTGGATCATGTACCAATTACTCCCGGTTATCTTGTAGAAAAACCTCTACGCAGATTATTTTGCTGCCTTCCCATTCAGCTACTGCACATTTGTCAAGGTATCTTACCATTCAGCTACCGTTAGCCTAAATGAGAGCGTTTTGAAAATTTGAGCTTTTATTTGAGTGCAAATAAAGTGTGTTACGAGAAACAGAAATCAGACTAAAGTTTGTTGCTTTTCTATGCTATTTGCTTATATTTAACTAGTAGCAACTAATATATTTTATAAACTTCTTTTTTTCCTCTCAAAATTTTATAATCCAGGTGGTCCTAATCTGCTATCCATTTTTGTGGCTGCAACTGTATCTTTATTTGTTCAAGCAACGACGTTCGAAACTATATCCACACAGTGAGAAGGATAAAAGAAAAAAAATGAAGAAACACTAAATCTATCTAGCTGAGGTAATAAGTTCTTTCCCTTCTGCATATTTTTTTAATCTATCTGGCTGTTTGTATTTAGATGATTAGATCCACATGTGTATTAAACTATGCCCCTTTAGGCCATCTCTATACAGATGAATCATAATTTAAATATTTTCATATTGATATTACTAAAGATCTGTTTTGTATTTTTTTTTTTTGTGTTCTTATGCTGAAAATAGTGTGCATTTACATGTTAGTCCTAAAGAGATTGAGGAAAAATAGCTGAATCTATGGTAATTAACTTACCCACAATGAATCAAATTCACACGAGTACATAGCCATAAAACTTCTCTAAGGCACGAAAACAATATTTACTCCATACATAACACCGCGTGAACATCGAGAATTTTAAGCCTACGACTGTATTCTTAACAAACCATTTATCTTTATGATAATATTAAGATGTTTATTCAGCAGACATTTTTAAAAGGCGAGGGCTTTTTAAGCTCGGCGAATAGTGTAAAATACCATTTTTAGGTTTATTTAGGGCTAGTGGCTCAGGGTAATTAGGATTATTTATATAATCAAGTAATTAATTAGATTGCTGAGAATATGTGTACTTATATATTTTATTGTTAGGGTTTTATATATATCTAGTTTATACCAGCCAACTGTCTTTGGTTTGGTCGGGTTAGTTGGTTTATGAACGCCCCTATGTAGCATGATCATTAAGCGCATAAAGACAATGACCTGATTATTTAAAATTTAGGACAAAAGATGTTCCGGGCCAGTGGCGGAGGGAGAGGGGGGACCAAGGGGTGTCCAGCCTCCCCCAATGGCCCAAATTTAGTTAAGTTTTGCCTAAATTTAATTAAGTTTTTATGGTTAAAATTCAATAAAATTGTATCAAGCCACCCTTAAGGTCCACTCCAATAATCTAAGCCCCCCTTATCTTGAAATCCTAGCTCCGCCTCTGTTCCGGGCCAACCCAACCGACATGTATCTGCGCAACGCAGGGCATATGCTGTATTAAAGGAGTTATGCTTTTAACTGTTCAATTTTAATGGCCAACACATTAGCTATTAGTGGTAAACTGTAAAGATTGAGCAATGATTCAGGATGTTTTTATGTGATTTTTTTGTGGTTGGTGACAATTTTCTAGATTTATATGAATTTTTTGTAGCGATACACTATGATTTATGTAAAATAATTGGCCGGCCTCAACTAATGTATTAATTTTATTGTTGTCTCAGGTTGGGGGAGGAGCGGATTATTACAGGGATGAAGACATGGATGCCGTTTGCGAAGAATGTTCAGGCTACGCCGCAACATTTATTTTCAAATGATCCAAACTTGTTTGTTTGAAGGCAATGTAATGTTGATACAATATTTTTGTAAACATTAAACGTCTCGGATTAGTTTGTAATTTGATAAATATAGCCGGATTATATAATTAAATGATGTTTTTGTTATTAGTTTGCTAATTATTTTGCATATAATAAGATGGCTATAAATCCAGGAGGGTAAATATGTAATTTTACAGGATTTTTTTTAGATTAATAAATTATGACACGCAAAAGAACGTCATAAAATTCTGTCATAAATTTCTGTCATAATATGTGTCGAAAAATTGTCAACAAAAACTGTCATAAAAATGTGTTATTAAAAAGTGTCATAACGTGTGTCAATAAATGCTGTCATAAATGTGTGTCATAAACACATGACACGCGAAAATATGTCATCTTAAATTTATGACACCGCCATCCTTGACGTTTTTTTTTCTTGTCATCAGACCCTTTTCTTGACACGCAATGCGTGTCAAGAAAGGCCTTTTTTTCTAGTAGTGTTTCCACTTTTATTTATGTTTTAATTTTTGTTACATCTCAAGAACATGTCAACGGTGCATTACATGGAAGTACAAAAAAAAAATGGTTGATGAAATCAATAAAATGGTTGAACTGAATCAAGTAGGACAAGTAGATTATTAACACACGTGTAACATAACATGATAATATGTGCTACAAGGTGTGAACATGATTATACGTTCCTATATGTGCATAACATGTGTTAGAATTGCATGATCATGTTCTAGGATGCGTTAAAATGCGTTAAACACGACAAACTGGAAAGACTAGAAAACATAGGTCCAGGTTCGACCCATAGCATGGGGGCGAACCCGGGAAATGATCTTGGTTCGACCCTTGGTGAAGGGGCTAACCTGGGATGTGGAAACAATAGAATTTCATTCGACCAGATAAGGTACATTCGACCCTGAGAAAGGGGCGAATGTGGGTACATTCGACCATGTGAAAAGGGCGAATGTGGACTAGTATAAATACCAAACTTTGTCATTTTTCACCATTTCACTAACCCTAACCGTCTCTAAATACTCTCAAACGATTTTAATCATTGAGGAAGGAGTTTTTCCTCTGGTTTTTCATAATCTAACCCACAAACAACATCTAATCAAGAATCCAAGGTGTGTTCTTAATCCTAAACCCTTTATAAAGCATTTAATTCGTTTTCATCTAACCCTAAATGTCCAGATCTGTTCTAAGGATGTTTTTATCAATAAAAACCTTTTAAACACCTTTCTAAACCTAAACCCTATCATTAAACATAGGTTTCATATCAATAAACATATGTTAATTATGTGTTATGTGATATTATGTGTTGTTTAATGATTTGCTGCTGTACTAATGCTAGAAACATGATCTAGGGCTCATATTGATGTTAATTTAGGATTGTTTATGGTCACAATTAGATGATTAATATTATCATGTCTAAATTGAGGGTTTTAATAAAGCTAGGGCTCGATGCATGCTAGTATGATCAATAGAACTTTTTGAGGTTTTCAAACACATGACAAACTGAGCACTATTAAGATGATTATGGATTGATTTCAAAAAGTTTCCAAATTGGGTAAAGATTTCATGCATGATGTGATGTTTTCATAACTTTTCCCATTTTGGGAAAGGGCTAAAATGAACAGGTTTTGGGGCAAAATTGGTGGGGTTTTGTGGGGATATGTTATTCATATTCAACTGCTGTGTTTGATGATGTTTCAGATGTTTTTGAAGCGTTTTTGGGAAAAACATTCTGCCAGGGTCGAACCTGGGCACCTTCGACCAATCGTGGGGTCGAAAGTGGAATCCCAGGGTCGAACCTGGACAGTATTGGTCGAATCTGTTCAAAGAGTCGAATGTGGCTTAGAATGGGTCGAAGGTGGATTCCAAAGGGTCGAACGTGGCTTAAAAGGGGCGAAGTGTAACACCCCAACCGATGGCGGAAACATCGGGATGTCACGTATTGATGATTGTTCAGTAGCTCATGGTAGTACACAAGTTAAAATAATCCTTTATTTCATTACAATATTGAATTACATTAAAGTCTACATCAAATAATCAAACAAAGCTTCAAATATCTCCTCATGCTAGCTCTAGACTTCAAGCATCAGTATTTTCTGTTGAGTTTGGAAAAATGGGGGGGGGGGTCAACTAGAAGTTGGTGAGAATACATAAGCCATGTCAAGCAAATAGTTTTAGTATAAAAGTTTAGCAATTCATATGTCTATCGTAAGTTTAAGTCTACATGAATAAACATGATATGTTGAATCGACATAATCAAACCTTTGACTAGTTTAGGTCCATCCCGTCATCCACGGTTCACCTTAATAATATGTTGGAACGATAACAATCACCCACGCTACCTATGTAGGAGGTACACGTATCCGGGTGGGATTGTCAATCCAATAGATCTATTATTGAGTATCGCCGGCTTGGCCATAGCTAATGATTATGTAATGTTGAAACTTGTTGAAACTGTTGGGGTTGTCTAAACCATGAGGCATTAAAGTTTACAACTAGACATGTATGTAGAATTGCTTAAGAATAATGTTGCAAGTATAAAGAATTGCATAAACATGGTTACGTAAACTCACCTTAGCAAAGTATTAAGTCTCAAGAAATAGAATATGTGTAGCCCCAAAGTTGCCAATTACAAGAGCTTATAATCAAAGCTTCAATTGTAGAAGTAATAGACTATAGAAGAAAGGTATAAGGGAAAGTTTAATCGGATTGAAACAATCGATTTAGAGGTGCAAAGTATAATGGGTCATAGGTGGGTTTTTATACTAGTTTTGGATTCAATTAGCCATTAAAATTGGTCAACACCATAAAGTAAGGTTTTATGATGAATTGACTATTTGACTAAGACTTTGACTAGGACTTTTACTATTTGACTCAAGGCTTTATTTAAAAAAAAATCTTGTATGTGAAAAAAAAAGAATTTAGAATCATATTATTATTATTATTATTATTATTATTTATATACATTTATGTATGTATATAAGTTGTGAGTTAGGATAAATAAAGACTTAGGCACATTTGTATAATATTAATGATAAAGGCGTAATAATATATATATATATATATATATAAGGGCTTTTTATGTATTAAAATTTTGGGGAAAATTTTGCGATGTTACAGTCTCCCCTACTTTTGGAAACTTCGTCCCGAAGTTTATTGAAAACACAGGGTTGAAGGTGATTGGGTAGAAATTAGGACAAGGGTGGTTTGGGAAGTTTCGAGTTAAGGCATGACATAAATTTATTGGTAACAGAATAAACTGTTTCGAATAATTTGGGTAAGAGTTTTGATATGTGTGAGTTTTAAGGGTTGGATTAGGTTCATCTGAAATAGCAAGGAGAATAAGAATCTTAAGTTTTAGGAGTCCTAAAAGGAATGAGTTGATAGAATATTGAAAGACTAAATGAACTACCAGATAACTAAGGTTTATAATTGGTCAACTTACGAAAACCTTGATAGAATTTCACACTACCTTAACGTACCTGTAAATTCATGATTACGTTCCGGACCGCAATCACCCATTTACCTTACATTAGGGTTTTGTGTCCTTCTATAACTCTAGACACACATGTAAAATAATATGATTAACCATGTATCCAAAAATGAGTCCAACTGTTGAGCAGGAAAAAGACTTCTACCAGTCAGTGAGTAGGAACCTCTACCGATTGTTGAGCAAGTATGATAGCCTATACCAGTCGTTGAGCAGGTTGTAGGGCCTCTACCGACTGTTGAGCAGGCATGATAACCTCTACCAATCGTTGAGTAGGTTATTTTGTACTCTACTAACTGTTGAGCAAGTACTTCATCCTCTATCAGTTGTTTGATTAAGTGTACCAATTATTACACACATGAATTGCAAATTGATAATATGTACATGTAAGCAATCAAGTATCAAGTATAGCATACGAGTTGTAATAGAGTTGCCCTAGATAAGGTTAATGGCTCTAGGTGTGTCTATAGTAAATAGTTTATATTCCATGAATTCTAGTTTCAAATGTTCAAATAAGGCAAATAGTCGAATCCTCATGTATAACTAAGGATTATGTTTGATGCAACACACAATCAAGTTTCAATACTTTGGTTATCATGGGTAACTAGCTCATGTGTGAGAAGGTGAAGGATATGAATTTAGTTCTTGAGAGGATGATGAAAAATTCTTGAAGCAGAATCAAAGTTGTGAGAGATAGTGAATGTGAAGATAGTTGATAAAGAGTTTATTTTATAGTATGGAGATTATATGATTTGGGTAGGGTGTTGAATATTTAAAAAGTGGCTAAGATGGTAAGGTGAAGTGTGATTGTGAAATCCATGGATGGTTATGAAATGAGATTGATTTAAGCTGTAAAATTTTGAGATTTTTGAGCTTAGTTTAAGGAAGGTGAGTG
Source organism: Ambrosia x helenae (assembly GCA_030844895.1). Classification (NCBI taxonomy): domain Eukaryota; kingdom Viridiplantae; phylum Streptophyta; class Magnoliopsida; order Asterales; family Asteraceae; genus Ambrosia; species Ambrosia x helenae. The sequence continues at coordinate 38,147,975 of CM061232.1, forward strand.
TAATCATTTATTCATTAATTAAAACGAATAAACGAAAACGTTGACTTATCAAAACTTCTAGATTCTAATAACATAGTGAAGACAGGCTTTAGCCTATAAGTGAACACTCATCCCGAGAATTCCCAGGTAGGCATCCGGGTCCCTCGTCTGATTGGGATATATGCGCAATGCCAGTCCTAGACAGAAAACTCAGAATACAGGCGTTCACCCTTCCAGATTGCACGTGTTCGTTATTAAAATCTAGAACTTCGACGAGATCTCAAGGTGGTTCAGGCTAAACCTGAGGATTGTCCTATTAGTCTAAGAGTAGATCTTGTGATAGAGAGCAATCTTCTTGTAGGGGTTGAAGTAGGGATAAGAAGTAGGAGTGAGATAGAGAATAACAAGTAAAAGGAGCAAATACTGGTTATATTCCTATGGTTATAGACTAGATTATTTTTTTTTTCTAATAACCTAATTCCCTATAACCAAGGCTCTGATACCAATCTGTAACACCCCAACCGATGGCGGAAACATCGGGATGTCACATATTGATGATTGTTCAGTAGCTCATGGTAGTACACAAGTTAAAATAATCCTTTATTTCATTACAATACTAGATATTTGCCCGCATTGACACGCAGTTCAACAACGTACGATTATTTGGAGTAGTATAATGTATAAGAAAAATAAAGTAGAAAAATTTTATTAAAATTTAAAAGCAACGAATACACATTTATTCAAATATCGCTGAAAATTTCCTTATAAACCACATTTTTGTTTTAGTCATCACTTTCCCACCAGCATCAAGTATAAGTAACTTCACGCCTGCCCTGCTTTTAACTCTTGACAATGCGACATAAAGCTGGCCATGTGAGAATACAGGGTTTCTTAAATACAATCCAACCTGAATAAGGCGACTTAAATGGTATGTGTTAAAAATAGACTTATGGCATATTCAACAATAAGAAAGTAATAAAAATAAAAATAAGAAACTAACTACCACCTAAATTTCACAATTTAATTTGACACGTCTGAGAAGATGAGCATTACCCATTGTTGATATCTACTCGTAAAGAGTGCCTTGCCTGTTCATATATCATAAATTGGTATTGAATGTAATCTTCAATTAAGTTGAGGAAACACAAACAAAACACTAACTAATGAAAACCTACAAATATATAGCAACTGCAGAACACTTACCAGAAGGAAGTGCGTGTTTTTGCCTAAGATTGTTTAGTAAATGAGTTGCATCGAATCCAGCATTATCACAAAGTTGACGTGGAATAACCTGCTCCCATCCCAACCTAACCAAAACAGAAATCAGCAACAAATAAAATAAAATGCAATCTTTGGCTTGCAGCAGCTTTGAACAATCAACAAATCACGACATGATAATTAACAGTTCTGTGACACTGTCAATGGCATTACTACATTGACCATCAACATTTTGACAGTAGTACTGGCAATGAAAACATGTAATTGAGAATTGTATAGTGTTGATGCGCCTAATAATGAAAACCAACCCATAGGAGAGCAGCAGAGGATTCATGTACACCTTGATATAGACAAAGCTTTATGTACCTTTTAACCCATCCATAGCTTCTCACCATCTGGATCGACGGCAAAAACCTTAACAAATTGGAAGAACAAAAATGATAGCATTAATATATATATCAAACTGCAAATCAAATCAAAAGTTACCTTATCAAGTGGTCCAGAATACCTGCCAACCAATGCCACAGCTAAGAACAGAAGGTGGCATAGGAGTTGCACTTGCATACCTAGCTACTGCAATAAATGCACCAGTAGACTGGCGAATAAGAATAGAAATAAAGTTAATAAAAAGTTGGAGAACAATTATCTATGCGAAGAATGAACATTAAAAATCAAATCTCGATATCACTATGCATAAAATACATGAATATAGATGTATCAATAAAGAGAGAAATAAACTACCTCAAGAGCCATTATTCGATTTCGGTGAATTTGATATATATTATTCATATAATGAATTTGATATATGTTTCTGTTAATACATCGTCACCAGTTTCATATTGTTAAAAAAAGCCATATTTCGATGAAACATCTAAAAAGGATACAACCAAAAATATGTGCAACAAAATTAAAAGGATTCTTAGTCATCACATATAAAAGATATGAATTACTATAACAGCAGCATCATCTATTCCGTAATAATAATATTATAATACCACAAGCTATTGTTCATCATTTATCTCAAGAAAACTGAGTGCTCCATCATAATTAGCAACAATCATGTTTAGTCAAACCTTGAAACAAAGATGAGTTTTATAACAAAATATTTTTTTACAACAGTAGGGGCAGGTTACTACACTAAATTACAAATGCACATTATGCAACTTGAGTCATTGACTGAGAATAAATGGCATTGAAAATAATAATAAACATTATAAGATTTTTAAACCAATCTATGAGGTTCGTATTTCAAGTTTCAGCCAATCTATGAGGGTTGAGTTTTACCTCAGTGCTCACCCTACTAAATTCTAACCCTCAAATTGCTGAAATAGCCAGTTTGGCCAAGTCCATCAATCTATTTGGTTTAGTCTCCAGTTTTTAAAATAAAAGTTAGTGGTTTAAAACTTTTAGCAAAATCTAATAAACCGCATCATAGTAGCCTAGAAAAACAGTTAGTTGAAAAAAAAACGAACATCCTTTTGTTTCCTCAACTAACTTGAATCTTGTTGGGTCTGCTGACCTGGAGAAGAACAGATGATTAGAAAGCCAAAATATGCTATCTATTTGATCCTTAAATAAACAGTCTTTACAACTTGCTTCTCCCAAAAGACTGCTGACCCTAACTACTGTTCTATCCAAACAACTGCTCAACAACTGCTGATATAAAGAACTGCTGAGGAAACAACTGATGAAGAACAACTGCTGACCAAAGGTCTGATGAAGAGCAACTGCTGATACAAGTACTGAAGACCAAAGCACTGCTGGAACCAACAGCACTTAGGCTCCAGCAGTGGGTACAAGACCCATCAGAGTTTATCTTCAACAGCTGTTTAATATCAGTGCTTTCAATGTAACAGTAGTTTGTATAGCAGATGTTTAAGTTTGTTATTCTGTTAGAGGTCACTGTCTTAGGTGACGTCAGCCTAGGTCATCAGTGGTTTGAGTCAGTCTATAAATAGAACAGTGCCTGTACTGTTCTATTGCATCACACACAAAACATTCTCTCTGACAAACACTGTGTGATCAGGCTGAGGGGGAGTAACTTGTACGATTGTAATCTTTGAATTAATGAAAGCATTCGATCTAAAAACATTTACTCTCTTGTTTTGATTTACAGTTTATTATTCCGCTGCACTTTTCATTCTATTTTCATTTCATCATTACCATCATTTAGTTAAACAATCAAAACAAACAAACTCAGATCCTAACAATTGGTATCAGAGCTTGGTCAATTAAATTCGATCTAACAAATCAATTTAATAATCAGCTCACAATTATTGATATCGTTTGTCAGTTTGATTGAAAACAGAGTAATAGTTTAATTTCGCTTCAACCGTTGTTAAACAGACTTTGTTTTTTGAAAAATCAGAGAATGGCTTCTATCAATCACGATCCACATAACACTGGCACGAACAACAAGCCACCGATGCTTGTCAGATCTGAATACAATATCTGGCAACGTCGGATGAGCCATGTTCTAGCTCAACAAAACACTGGGTGTTGGAAGTCGGTTATCTTCGGACCACATGTTCCGACTGTGCCGAGTACTGAAGATCCCAAAGTGTTTGAGCCAAAGAAACTTGAAAACTACTCCGACCAGGATTTTCAGAAAATTGAGCTAGATGCTAAGGCCTTCAGTATTGTGGCCATGGCTCTACCCAATGATATATATGCTGGGTTGTTACACTGTAACAGTGCAAAGGAGTTGTGGGATGCACTGAAAGAGCAGTTTGGTGGGACTGAGGAGGTTATTGAAAACAACCGTGAAATACTTAACCAACAATATGAAACATTCAGTCATGTCAAAGGAGAGTCATTAACTCAACAGTTTGAGAGATTTAATTGCTTAATTAGTGAACTAAAATTGGTTGGTCTTACTTACCCTCATTCAACTTTGAACCATAGGTTTTTAAGATCATTACCAGACAAATGGGACACTATTGCTATTGTAATGAGAAACTCAATAGGATTTAAAGACCTATCACTGACCCAGCTTCATGGTAAGCTCTTGACCTATGAAAGAGAGCTTAACCAGAAAAAGAAGCTCCAGGACTCTGGAAAAGTGTCTGATGACTATGTGTTTGGGAATACAACACTTTTGGGTCATGATGAGGTGCCTGGAAACACAAAGGATCAGAGTTATGATCATTTTATTGACATAACTTCAGGTTTTAACTCTGGTTTTAACTCTGATTCTTATTCACCAAACTATGCTTTCACAGCAAGTGGTGGTGATATACAGGCATCTGACAATATATCCTTTGAGTATGATGACCTGAAATACTTTGACCCTGATGATTTGGAAGAAATGGACATTATGCACCAATTGGCCCTTCTCAGTGTAAGAACTAATAATTTTTACAAGAAAACTGGGAGAAGGTTTCCAGGGTTGACTGGCAGATCTAAGGTTGGGTTGGATAAATCAAAGATCAAGTGTTATAAATGTCATAGGTTTGGTCATTTTGCTAGGGAATGTAGGGGTCAACATGGTACACCTATGATAACCTATCCAAATCAAAGACCACAGACCAACACTTATCAGAATTCCTACAATACCCCTGGACCAAATGTGCAAAACACTGCTCATTTTGCACAGTCCTTAAACACTGTTCCTGTCCAGTATGTCCAAACCACTGTTCCTCAGATTCATTATGTGCAAACACCTGTTGCTCAACCACCTGTACAAACGACTGCTGTTCCATCCTCTGCTCCTGCAGAGACCAGTCAACAGAGCTTCTTTACACAAGGCTTTGTTGATTGGAGCAGTCTACCTGATGAGCTAACAGATGAGAATTTTGCACTAGTTGCCAAAGCTGAAAATGAACCAGAAAATTTTTGTTTCATGGCTATGGTAGATGAGATTGAATCTGAGGAAGTGGTAACTGAATCTGATGTTGTGACTGATGATATTGTTAGTGAAGCTGTTGCAGGTGAAAAACCTGAAGAAGAGGTTGTGAATCTCTCAGATCCCTGGGGTGCATCTGATGAATGTGAGTGCAAGTGTGATTGTGCTTTGATGGCTGCTGCTAAGGTATCTCCTCAAATTCTTAAAGAATTGTGTTCTGACAAATGTGTAATAGCATTTGCTAACATCAAAGAGGTGAATGAAAACCTTAGAAAGAAAATTTTGGATGATGAAGTTAAATTTGAAAAACTCACAAAAGATTTGAAAACAAGTTTAACTGCAAAAGAATCTGAAATTAGCAGTTTAAAACATGAAGCAACTATAACCAAAGACCAGCTCCAAACTATGATAACAAAATATCAAAGTTGTAAAAGTGAGCTTGAGTCCACCCAAGTTGAATGTAAAAAATGGGTGGAATCATGTAGAGGTTTTGAGATGCTACTCAACAAACAAACCAAAAGTCATGTGAAGTTTGGCTTTGGTTTTGCAACCACTGCTCCAGCTTTTGAAAACACTGACACAAAGAGTCAAAAGTCTGTTGAGATAGTACCAACAAACCTGCAGGGTCAAGAGATTAAAATCACTGAACCAAATGGTAAGAAAATTGTTCTTGAAAAACCAGAAGGTTCCTCATCTTTTGCTGAACTTGAAAAGTATGAATTTAAACCTACTTGGTCTGATGAGTGTGATACTCTTGAGAATTATAAACCTGTAGATTTTAAAACTCCTGAGGGAAAGACAGCTCCTCAGGCAAGGGTCATTCCCTTGGCAAAAGTCATTCCTCTGAAAGATTCTCCAGCAGATGCTCAAACATCTGCTGAAAAGAAAACTGAAAAGGGGAAGAAGAAAGAAAAGACTGTTAACTTGTTCTGTGATTTCTGTGAAAAGAAGAATCATGTTACCAAAAACTGTTTTCTTCTAAAAGCATATGACATCAACAAAGGAACAAGTGAATGTGATTCCAAAGCCACATGCTCAATATGTGGGAAAAAGAATCACAAGACCAAAGAGTGCTTGTATCTCAAAAATTTTGATGTAAAAATACAAGAATACAAGGCAAAAACTCTTGCAAACCCTGTGGTTAGTACTCCAAAAGGAAAGCCCAAACAGACCTTCACACCTGCCCAAACATCTGTTACAAAAAGGCTTGAAACATCTGCTTCTAGAGATGTCCAAGTAACAGATGCTCCACCCACAAGCAAATACCCAAGAGGTTATGGTCAACCTCCATGTCACAGTCTTCCACATGTTTATGAGGAGCCAAAAAGACCCTCTAAACCAAGAGTGAACAAAAATCCATATGGGTATTATCATCTGTCAGGAAGTGATCAAACAACTGCTGCCCCAAGTGTTGACATACAAGCACTGGCAAATGGTCAGCAGCAGTTGTTGACCTTAATTCAAAAATTGGTCCAAACCACTGATCACCTTCCAAAGCTTGAGTCTGAAAGGTCTGAGGACCCATCCAAAGCCAATTTGGCTTTGGACACTCACCAAAACTAATCATTTACTGATGTGCAGGGAGCTTCTGCTTGTTTAGATAGTCTTTGGTATGTAGATAGTGTAGGTTCCAGGCACATGACAGGATGTAGAGCCCTACTTCTGGACTTCTTGGCTCATGGAGGGGGTGATATATCCTTTGGTAATGATTCTAAAGGTAAGGTGTTGGGTTCAGGGACTGTACAGGCAGGAAAACTCAAGTTTGAAAATGTCAATCTTATTGATAATCTCAAGTTTAATCTTCTGAGTGTTTCACAAATGAGTGACAAAGGTTATGGCTCATTTTTCACAAAGAAAACTTGTAAGATTATTGGGCCAGAAGTGGTGAAAAAGATTGATACCATTATTGCTGAGAGCAAAGCACAGCTTGTTGCTCATAGAAGTGGCAATGTGTATGTTGTTGATATGTTAAAGGACAATCCTATGGCAAATGTCTGTCTGTTTTCTGCTGCCTCCACTAAGGAGACAGAATTGTGGCATAGGAGATTGGGTCATACCAACCTTAATACTATCAACACACTCTCAAAACAAAGCCTTGTCAGAGGTTTACCATCAAAAGAATTTAAATGTGATGAGCATTGTGTTTCTTGCTTAAAAGGGAAACAACATAAAAGCTCTTACAAATCCATTGATGAGTCCAAAACTAGTCAGTGCTTACAACTGTTGCACATGGACTTGTTTGGCCCTGTTAAAATCATGAGTCTAAGAAGAAAGAGATTTTGTCTTGTCATAGTTGATGATTTTTCTAGGTTTACATGGACTTACTTTTTACACTCTAAGGATGAGACTGCAGGTATATTGAAGGACTTTGTCACCAAGTTTGAAAAGCAATATGACTTGCCAGTAAAAGTCTTCAGGAGTGACAATGGAACAGAGTTTAAAAATAAGGAGTTGGATGACTTCTGTGCGTCAAAAGGGATTGTGAGGCAGTTCAGCATCCCAAGAACACCAGAACAAAATAGGGTAGTTGAGAGGAAAAATAGAACTCTTATAGAAGCTGCAAGAACCATGCTAGCAGATTCTGGTTTGCCACTGTCCTTTTGGGCAGAAGCTGTAAACACTGCTTGCTATGTTCAAAACAGAGTTTTGATCAACCCCAGACATCAAAAAACTGCTTATGAAATTTTGTTCAAAATCAAACCATTAATCTCATTTTTCAAAATCTTTGGCTGCCCATGTTTCATTTTAAATCTCAAAGATTCCATTTCAAAATTTGCAGCCAAAGTAGACTGTGGTTATTTTCTGGGATATTCTTCTACTGCTAAGGCCTACAAAGTGTTTAACACAAGGACTAAGACAATAGAAGAAACTTTGAATGTTAAGTTCAATGAACTTTCATCTCTAAAAATCCCTGCAAACCCTGCTGAATTATTTGATTTAGATAAATTCAAATTTGAAGATATCACTGTTAAAACTAACAATGCAGGTATTCCACAGTCTCCACAGCAAGATTACAGAACAGATGTTGTGATCCCCAGTCACTACAAAGTCTATTCTGCATCAGAGGAAGCAGCTGTTCAAAACAATTGTCAAAACTCTGCCACAGCTGTGTCAACCACTGTTGGCCAGTCCTATCCTCAAACCTCTGCTTCACCCCTCACAACCACTGACCTATCATCTGTTGACAAAAGTCAATCATCTGTTGACAAAAGTCAGTCAAGTTTCACACCACTTGGACCCATTCCTCCATTACCATTTCAAACATCTGATGGCACTACAGAAGTACCAACAGATGTTACACCAACAGAGTCACCAAACCTCTGTCCATCACCTCAAAATGCCATTGTTCCATATCAAGGAGATCTTATTTACTTAAGAGCTCATCCACCAGACCAGATCATTGGCAACATCAGAGAGGGTGTGCTCACAAGAAGCCAATCCTCAAATATCTGTCTTTTTGCAGGTTTCTTATCCCTCACACAACCTGTCAAGTACCAAGAGGCACTGAAAGACAACAGTTGGGTAGAAGCCATGCAAGAAGAACTCCTTCAATTCAAAAGACAACAAGTATGGGAGCTTGTACCACTTCCTAAGGATGTTTGTCCTATAGGAACAAAGTGGGTCTTCAAAAACAAGACTGATGAAAGGGGTATTGTTGTCAAGAATAAAGCCAGGCTTGTGGTTCAAGGCTTCAGACAAGAAGAAGGAATAGATTATGATGAGACCTTTGCTCCTGTAGCTAGACTAGAGGCCATCAGACTCTTTTTAGCCTTTGCTGTCAACCACAATATAAAGGTGTATCAGATGGACATCAAATGTGCTTTCCTTTATGGCAAAATTCAGGAGGAGGTCTATGTATGTCAGCCACCTGGTTTTGAAGACACATTCCATCCTGACTATGTCTACAAGCTCAACAAAGCTTTGTATGGACTCAAACAAGCACCAAGGGCCTGGTATGAAACTCTTTCCACATTTCTCTTATCCATTGGCTTCACAAGAGGTAAAATTGACAAAACTTTATTTCTTAAATGGAAAGGGAAACACTTAATGATTGTTCAAATATATGTGGATGACATCATTTTTGGATCCACATGTAACCAAATGTGTGAAGAGTTCAGAAAACTCATGACAGCAGAGTTTGAGATGAGTGCCATGGGTGAGCTTCAGTGTTTCCTTGGTCTTCAAGTGAAACAACTGCAAAATGGCACATTCATTCACCAAAACAAATATGTAAAGAACTTATTAACCAGATTTGAGATGAATGATTGTAAGCCATGTAGCACACCCATGAGTACAGTCAAGCTGCTCACTATTGATGACAAGGATGAACTGGTTGATCAAACACATTATAGATGTATGATTGGGTCTTTATTGTACCTAACTGCATCTAGGCCAGACATTATGTTTGCTACCTGTGTCTGTGCCAGATCCCAGGCTTCACCCAGAAAGTCAAACCTTATTGCTGTGAAAAGGATATTCAGATACCTCAAAGGTGCTCCCACACTTGGTATCTGGTATCCTGCTAATGGAAACATTGAGCTTTCAGGTTATTCAGATAGTGACTTTGCTGGCTGTCACACCACAAGAAAATCCACTTCAGGAGGGTGCCAATTTCTAGGGAATGCCTTAGTTTCATGGCAAAGCAAAAAGCAGGCAGCTGTTTCAACTTCAACAGCTGAAGCTGAATACATTGCTGCTGCAAGCTGTACAGCCCAACTCATGTGGCTTCAAAATCAACTACTGGATTTTGGGATAACTGCACTTAGGACTCCACTCATGTTGGACAGCCAAGCTGCTGAAAATATCATCAAGAATCCAGTCTCTCATTCCACTACCAAGCACATTGACATAAGACATCATTTTGTCAGAGACAGCTATGAAAAAGGTTTGATTTCTTTACACCATGTTCCAACAGAGGATCAGTTGGCAGATGTGTTAACAAAAGCTTTAGACACATCTACCTTTACAAATCTGATTTCCAGAATTGGTATGTTAAACATGGATTAAACAAATAAATTTGTTTAAAAAAAAAAAAAAACAATATAATAAAATGGTTCAGAAATTCAATTTTTTTATAGCTGCTTGGTTGAAAAATCTGTTTATAACATCTGATCAGATAAAACAACCACTGTTTCATTCATATCCACTGCTGGTTGAAAAGTCTGTTTCAAAACATCTGATCAGATAAAACAACTGTTAGTTGAAAAATCTGTTTCAGAACATCTGTTCAGATAAAACAACTGTCCGCCTATATATATATACTATATTAAAAAAAAAAAAAAACCCAACGGTTGGATCCATCAGCTGTTTGTATCAGTTGTTTACCAAAACAGCTGTTCTCCACCAGATGTTACATCCATCAGATGATTGCCACGTCTGCTCATATAAGCAGAGGTTTGGCCACATCAGCGGTTTCATTGAGTCTATAAAAACCCTGTTTTACCACAACAGATGTTACACTGTCTCATTGTATTCAAAATACTGTAAACCGCCTTCTTCACTTTCAAACCCTTCATCAATCTTCAATCATTTTCACCTTCGAAATCCATTACAATGGATCTTCAAGCCAAAGCTACACACAATTGTCTCCCCTATCTGATTAAAACAGATGACAACACTCCATTTCATTCCACCATCGACATTTTCCTTAACTCCAAATACTTACCCATCCTAACCGCCAACGCCCCCATTTATCTGGATACACTCCAAGAATTTTGGTTGAATGCTGAGTTTTTACTACAAGACAAAAAGCCTACCTCCATTATTTCCAAAATTGGAGAAACCAGTATCGTCATTACCCCTGATATCATATCCACAACCTTCACACTGAATGACCTGGCAGGTAAGGATTCCTTTACTAAAACAGAGCTTCACACTGAGTTCCAAGAAAGAGGGTATGATGGTCAGATGACTGGATCAACTCTTTTCAAAAAGTTTTTCCCTCCAGTCATGAAATTTTTCTTCCATACTCTTCTTCTTTGTGTCTCTGCTAAGTCCACATCCTTTAATGAAATTCCATTGAGGATGCAATATCTGGGATATGCTATGTTGTCAAACTCTGACTTCAATCTTTCCCAGGGATTGTTCATGGACTTGGTATCAAATGTGAAAGCAGTCAAGTCTGGGTCAAACAATGCTTTTCTTATTTACCCAAGAATTCTTAGTGTAATCTTACAAAAATTATTACCAGAAAAAGTTTTCAAAAAGGGTGCTGCTATGCAAATGAAAAGCTTAACTGATGAAACTTTCACAAGAATGCTGGGTGGAAGCACCCAAGAAAAAGTGTCTAAAGTGTCAAAAGTTTCTAAAACACAAACAAAGAGGACAAAGGCAACAACTGTTGTCAAAACCTCTGTTGTTGAGCCCACTGCTCCTGGTGATCATGGCACTACATCCAGTGCTGTGAAACCCACACCAGCCACCTCCAAAAAGAAACATCCATCCACAAAAACCACCACTCAACCACAAATGAGGCTTCTGGATGTTGAGGTACCAGAAGAAACCTCTGTTGCACAACAAAAGCAACCTGAAACCACTGTTGTTACTTCCTCACAACAGTTGGACATACCTCCACCTGACCAAACTCCTCATGAATCCTCTCAAAAGGATCATGTTGTAAGCCAAGGGGACACACATCATGATGCATTTGAGTCACTTGACCATATGTTCACAAGCCCCTCTCCCAGGGCTAATTCTCTTCTTACTCCACCACTCTCACCATCACATGTCCCACAAACAATGCAACCTCTGTTTGAAGCAATTGAAAAATCTCAGGAAGATCCCAGTTCCTCTCTTCCACCTGTCACTGAGAGTATACTCCAACAAGTGACTGGCCCTGAGAATATTCAATCTGCTATCCCACAAACAGAAGAGGAGGTTACACCACCTGGGTTCAATGAAACTCTAGGTGAGTTTTCAAGTGGAGCAGCCACTACTGATGTAGAGACCACTGTCTCACATCAGGACAGTGATTACATAGCTAAGACTCCCTTGAAGGCAACAACTGTTGAAGCCACTATAGTGTCTCCAAAAACAGTTGGAAGTCCCCAGTACCAAGACAAAGGGGCATCTGATTCACCTATTAGGCCTGAATCAGGTAAAACTACCACTGGTAGGGACTCAGATGATCCTATTAATTTAGGAGATGGGTCAAAATACCAAGAATTGACGGACAGAGTTTCTGTTATTGAAACCTCTGTTGCTGACATCAAATCTGATGTCAAGCTTCTACTGAGCTCAATTGCAGATCTCTCCAAGAGTCAACCATCCACAGCTGATATAGCCAATGAGTTATGGAAATCAGTTTCCCCCATCATCATAGCTCACAGAAAATTGGCTGATCAGACACATGAAACCTACATGGCTGAGATCAGGAATATGGTAGATGCAAGGTACAAAGATACCCATGCTGATATCAAAGCCATCAAGGATCACCTGCTGAAGACTACTGGCTCTGCCCCTACCACCATCCTTAGGGATGAAAATGATGATGTTTTCACGGCTGATGATGCCAAAAAGGGGGAGAGTGGCAGAGATAGGCTACCAAAACTAGATCCTTTTGGTTGTCCTCCTTCTCAAAAAGGTCAAGCCAAGTCTGCCAAGAAACCAGAGTCTACCAAATCAGCTCCACAACAACAACAACAAGCAACACCAACAGCACCACCACAACAAACCACTGAGAAGAATAAAGCAGTAGATGACTCTGCAAACTTAGAAGCTGAAAAGGCTGCTCAAGAGAAACAGAAAAGAGCTGACACTTTGGAAGTAAAAGCAGAGTCATTAGTTGAACTCAAAAAGAAACAACAAAGGGAAACTGAAGATGTGGGATCCTCTAAAAGGATGAAAAGACCTGCCAAGCATGTTAGAAAACCACCATCTAAGTTGAAAACCTCTGTTGATAAAACCACTGCTACTGAAACCACTGCCACCCAAAACACTGAAACTAACCAAACCACTGAAACCACCAAACCAACACACACACCTGAACAAACAACCACCAAACCTACATCACCAGCCAAAACCCCAACATCTGCTGGTTCTTCTAAAAGGCCAACAGATGTTAATCCAACCACTGCTACCAAATCACCTTCACCAAAAATCATGTACACAAGAAAGAGAAAATCAACCTTTGTTGTGCATGATGAAAACATACACACATCACCAACCACCATTTCAACTGCCCAATCCACTCCTCCCATCACAGCCATTCCACTCACATCATTCTCACCACATACATCCAAATTCAAATCCCATAGACCACCACCAACCATTACACCATTGGTTGTTCAGTATCCCCTTGAACTTGATCTACTCAAGGGGGAATTACAATCCTTCTACAATACTGAACAGCCATCTGAAAGATCCTTCCCATCTCTCCCAAACTTCCCTGTTCCCCTCAACATTGATACCTATCTAAAATACAAGGGTGAACAGGTGGATACCATCATCAGGGAGAAATGCAAAGGGAAGGATGACAGGACTGCTCAGGGCATCCATTCAGCAGAGCTTAGCAAACTCAGAAGGATTGAAGACTTTGCTAAGACCCTGAGCAATTCCATGTCCACCATGCCTCTCAGTGTAGATTTGGAAAAGGAGGTAAGGGAATCCCTTCTTGAACAGATAATGGCAACCAAGCCTTACAAAGCAAACAAAAAGCAGTTCAATGGCTGGACTACTCATGCTTTGAGAGAAGAACTGATCAGAATTGAAGAAATGGCCAAAGACCCCAAAGCTAAAGTCTCCACTCCCAATTTTGGCAAAGGCAGAGACCCAGTCAGAGCCTTGAAATTCAAAAGGATGAGGCAGGAGATTGTAGCTGCCAATTATGGGGAGATGAGGTCTGTTTCCAGATGGTTAGAGCTAAGATTGGTTGAAACCTACAAAAGTCTGGAAGAGAATAGAAAGAAGGATCCCAGCCTTCCAAGAAAACCAATTTACACTGATGAGCCAATGATGAAGAGACCCCAACAGACTTTTAATCTGGACAGCTTACTTGAAACCTCTGATCTCACAGCTGCTGCAAGTAGACAGTTCAAAAAGCAGAAGGAGATGTCAGAGGAAGATCAAAGAAAGTTTGCTGATACATTTATCAAGGAAGGGCTCTTCAATCAAATACATTATTTCTCTGATCCTACAACAGAGAAACTCAGAGAACTCATTGGAAGACCACCTTCACCCAACTCATCAAGAATAAAGGTTCATCTCAGCAAATCCACTGACTCAAAAATTCTAAAGTGGAAGGTCAACAAAGACAACCACGAATTGACATTGCTCAGGTCAGATGGAAAGGTTCAGAAGATCAGCATGGATGATGCTTACAGCCTATGTGCAGAAGATCACCAAGCATTGCTAAATCTGGATCTAGAAAGAGATGAAGAAGACTTATTTGCTCTGAACTTTGAACTACAATTCAAAGGTCAAATCAGAGAAAGTCTGATGAGGAATAAAGATCAATAAATAAAGCTGAGTTTTGGCATCATCTGTTCTAGGGGGAGATTGTTGGGTCTGCTGACCTGGAGAAGAACAGATGATTAGAAAGCCAAAATATGCTATCTATTTGATCCTTAAATAAACAGTCTTTACAACTTGCTTCTCCCAAAAGACTGCTGACCCTAACTACTGTTCTATCCAAACAACTGCTCAACAACTGCTGATATAAAGAACTGCTGAGGAAACAACTGATGAAGAACAACTGCTGACCAAAGGTCTGATGAAGAGCAACTGCTGATACAAGTACTGAAGACCAAAGCACTGCTGGAACCAACAGCACTTAGGCTCCAGCAGTGGGTACAAGACCCATCAGAGTTTATCTTCAACAGCTGTTTAATATCAGTGCTTTCAATGTAACAGTAGTTTGTATAGCAGATGTTTAAGTTTGTTATTCTGTTAGAGGTCACTGTCTTAGGTGACGTCAGCCTAGGTCATCAGTGGTTTGAGTCAGTCTATAAATAGAACAGTGCCTGTACTGTTCTATTGCATCACACACAAAACATTCTCTCTGACAAACACTGTGTGATCAGGCTGAGGGGGAGTAACTTGTACGATTGTAATCTTTGAATTAATGAAAGCATTCGATCTAAAAACATTTACTCTCTTGTTTTGATTTACAGTTTATTATTCCGCTGCACTTTTCATTCTATTTTCATTTCATCATTACCATCATTTAGTTAAACAATCAAAACAAACAAACTCATATCCTAACAAATCTATTAGATATCAACTTCATACACTTTATGTAAGGATCAGGTGCATCGCAAAGCCGCGAAAGTTGGAGAACGTCCACCACGTTCTCTACTGTCAGGCGTCCGATCAACACTTTCGTACACTGTGTTTTCAGCTGTGGTACCAAGTAAACATGAGCCAACGCCAGCAGATAAAATTTTGTTATAGATATAAATTTTGGTGGAGAGTATGCGTAGATGTATTTAATTTCTTTAAAAAATAATATTAGTTTTACATGTTACTCACTCTAAAACCCTAAAGATTCTTATACATTCAACATCAAACTTATTGTTCCCAAAAACAATATAAGTAAACTAAACATATGTTAGATTATAGTCGACTCACATACCATTCATGTACATTTTAAATTAGTTATTGATGACTGAATTTAGAATATAGTCGACTCACATACCTGTGAGCAGATGGAAAGGGGAAGCAACTGAGTAGAAAGGCTGCATCGGCGGCCGGTAGTGATGCGCCAAGACCGGAAACGACAAACTGTTCATTCTTTGCCATATGTCTAAAACAAAAAAAAAAAGAAATAGATTTCATTAATCAAATATGTCATTACAATACTAATACAAGAATGGAAACAAATAACCATTCAAGTTATCATGGACATTAAAAGAATATTTTGCCATTCTATAATAATAATAAATATTTGCATCACACATAGTGTTACTATCCCATTAGAGAGGGCCTGTCTTACAACTTATTGATCTTATCCCAATTCTTTCAATAGGTGTCTAGCAACAAAGTGAAAAACATACAAAGGTATTTCTCTTATCGAACCTAGGAAGATAATTAATAATAATGTTACCTTAAAATTGTTGTAACCACTTTCACACTTTGCTTGAATCATTAGCTTAAAACTTTCTGACCTATGTATGACTGAACCAACACCCAAGTATATACTGTCATGTTCCTTATTCCAGTATTCATCACCTAATATTCATATAGTATAGTTACTTTCAGACCTCAACTACAAATATTACCTCAATCGGACTTGAAAAAGTCGAAATCTGTACGAAATAGATTAAGTTAGGACCTGGAATTTGGTTGTAGTTTTGAATCAAGCTAGTCTAAGCTACAATCACACCCTGGTCCAATAATTTTATTGCTCAGATTTGCTTGTTGAAGTACCTGAAATCAGAAAAAAGTTAACGGGTTGGGTTAGTATTTGTACTATTGATGCACTCATAACTGAAACGATCCGTAAACCCACCAAAAACTTTATGCCATTAAAGTCGGAATCTTCTCCATTTCCGCGCGCCACATGAAGATATTACACTTCAAGGGGATCCATTTGCACCACTTCATAACAAACTGATGCCCTGTATCCATACCTTCCTACAGAATCTGCTTTACAGATCCAACCGAGAACCCTTTTTCCCCTGCACCTGTCCATTCCCAGCAATCTTTTCTGTTTGTAAGCTGGACGGACGACAAAAGCATGAATAATTGGTTCCAGTCTGCAGCCTCTTGACCCGCATCCGGATATCTAGAGTCTAGACCACTCCCAAACACACTCAGAATTCTGCTCTGTGCACAGCAGCCGCCAACTGACCTAGCACCGCTTTCTTCTTTCCAACTGGAACAATAAAAAAAATGGTGTTAGTATTATTATTTTTGGTAGCCGGAGGATTTAACTATAAAAAAGCAAATAATCATGTCATTCTACATAAAAACTTTGTCCAACATCACTTTACCATTGCTTTCAACTCATTTCCTTTAGGCTTGTCACTGAATGAAACAACTCTTCCTTTCCCATCAATCCAAAATCTGAGGCTCGACTGTCACGTTTAAATAACATAAAAAGTTTAACATTATATCATTATCAATATCGTCGCTGTCATTCGGTTTTTTACGTTTTGAAGAAAAATAAACAGAAGTAACCTGTCATCCATGGGTAGACATAAAATTGTAATATCTGCACCACTCTGTCTGTGGCTCTGCATAAAAATGATGATTTAACATTTGCAAAAAAAAATTATAGCTAACATACTTTTTTAAAACTTTAAGTCCACCATATAATCCATTCTGTACAAGTGCATACCACGGGTTTTGCCCTACACTTTGTGAGAGGGAAAAGGCGAGTACCCGCTCCACCTCCCAATATAACCGCCACAACTGTTCGCGGGTCCCTTCTCTCCATATCAATGTCCATCAACTGCACAACATTTATGTTCATCAACTAAATATTTCATCTATATAAAACTTTAGAAAAAATGAAAAACATCAACTCACCTTGGCCTCACTTGTAGCAATGCCATCATCATATCATTATCAGTTTATCACCATCTACCATTTGATTTCAGTCCTCAATTTGACGCCTATTCAATGCCTCTTCAAACCTACTACACGAATCCGCTCTTATTTTAGTACTCATATCATTCTCAGGTGCAGGATAATAATCTTCTCTAAGCTGCACATCTCTCAGATTCGGAATCCTCAAAAGAAACATCAAAAAGTGTTCATGAGCTGTACCATGTATGAACAGTTCCGCAGCATCAGACATCCTTGCAGCAACCCGGCTGCAGGCAATGACAAACTCCTCTGGTTCACATCTCTATCTTGCAGCAGCCAGTAATCCAGCTCTAAAAAAGGACATCATTAGTCTTTAAGAAACAACAATTTAATTTAAACAAAATGTTATTGATTTGTATATTTTAACAGCTTCATACAAAGGCAGGTTTTCAATTAAAATTCTCATACCATTTTATAGATCATGCGATGTTGAAACTTTGTTCTTCATGTTGGTCTTTTGCCTGCAGAATCAAAACATATAAACTGTGCGCAAAACCAATTAGTTCAATGTAATGTGATGGTATTATTAAACATTCTATACCTATGTTTGTAAATAAATTGATTGCATACCTCAATAACGTGACCATGAATGCACATCGAATACGAAAATTCCCTCTTCGATACATCATAATCCGATTCCCGCTCTCTAAACTCATTATCACTGTATCCCCCATGTCTTCCTGCCGCCATATACTTGCTTATGTATACAACAGAACAAATTACCCCCTCTCTAAAACCCTAACTCCCAAAAATTATAGCTTTTTTTCTGAAACAAACAAACAGCTACACGTAACCGATAATTCTATGGCTACATACACAGATCGATAAACAACGATACATATATCTAACAAAACGGTGTAAAATCAATGTATAATTGAACCAAGGGCCTCAATTTTATGAAATCGGGATTAATTTCAAAACCCTAGAAACGGGAATAATATGATAAAAAAGGGGGGAAACAGGAAACAAAACCTAGAAGGTTCAACATCTGGTGGCTTGTTTCGTTACCGGTGGTAGAGATCGTGGTGGAACAATGGAGGGACATGAGAAGATGAAACCTTGAATCGCCCTAATTAGGGTTGATGTTTGGAAGGAGGCGACCTAAATAACGTGGTTACACGCTAGGGTTTGGTTGAAGGAAGGCGACAATTGTGATTGTGTGGAAAAGGTTATGTCCGTGTATTTTTAGAGGGTATATATATTTTCTGTTATTTTATTTTTAAAAAAAATCAAAATCTTATAAATTCTCACAATGGGGACACTTGGCATTAGTTGATTGGCTATGTAATTGGAGGATGAATGTGGGAGTGCCAAGTGTCCTCATGGACTTTGTTTTATTAGATGTATAGATTGAATTACATTAAAGTCTACATCAAATAATCAAACAAAGCTTCAAATATCTCCTCATGCTAGCTCTAGACTTCAAGCATCAGTATTTTCTGTTGAGTTTGGAAAAATGGGGGGGGGGTCAACTAGAAGTTGGTGAGAATACATAAGCCATGTCAAGCAAATAGTTTTAGTATAAAAGTTTAGCAATTCATATGTCTATCGTAAGTTTAAGTCAACATGAATAAACATGATATGTTGAATCGACATAATCAAACCTTTGACTAGTTTAGGTCCATCCCGTCATCCACGGTTCACCTTAATAATATGTTGGAACGATAACAATCACCCACGCTACCTATGTAGGAGGTACACGTATCCGGGTGGGATTGTCAATCCAATAGATCTATTATTGAGTATCGCCGGCTTGGCCATAGCTAATGATTATGTAATGTTGAAACTTGTTGAAACTGTTGTGGTTGTCTAAACCATGAGGCATTAAAGTTTACAACTAGACATGTATGTAGAATTGCTTAAGAATAATGTTGCAAGTATAAAGAATTGCATAAACATGGTTACGTAAACTCACCTTAGCAAAGTATTAAGTCTCAAGAAATAGAATATGTGTAGCCCCAAAGTTGCCAATTACAAGAGCTTATAATCAAAGCTTCAATTGTAGAAGTAATAGACTATAGAAGAAAGGTATGAGGGAAAGTTTAATCGGATTGAAACAATCGATTTAGAGGTGCAAAGTATAATGGGTCATAGGTGGGTTTTTATATTAGTTTTGGATTCAATTAGCCATTAAAATTGGTCAACACCATAAAGTAAGGTTTTATGATGAATTGACTATTTGACTAAGACTTTGACTAGGACTTTGACTATTTGACTCAAGGCTTTATTTAAAAAAAATCTTGTATGTGAAAAAAAAAAGAATTTAGAATCATATTATTATTATTATTATTATTATTATTATTATTATTTATATACATTTATGTATGTATATAAGTTGTGAGTTAGGATAAATAAAGACTTAGGCACATTTGTATAATATTAATGATAAAGGCGTAATAAAAAATATATATATATATATATAAGGGCTTTTTATGTATTAAAATTTTGGGGAAAATTTTGCGATGTTACACGAAGGTGGAACAAAATTTCCTGGTTCGACCCTATGGAATGAAAAATGAGATTTTTGATGCAAACTAAGTGTTTTATGCTTGAACCTTGTGTCTAATCTATGTGTACTTGATTAGTTAGGGTAGTGAGTCACCAACGGGATGTCAGGTCGGTCTAGTGTGTCGGTTGAACATTTAAAACACGTTTTAAAACATACTTGATCACGATCTGGACAATCGGGGATTAGATATGTAACACCACAACCGATGGCGGAAACATCGAGGTGTCACGTAAGAATGAGTATACAGTAGCACATGGTAACCAAATTTTAATTGAAATAAATTTAAAGTGCAAATATTCAAAACTGGAAATACATAATGTGTTTCAAGTGGAAATCTAATACATCACATAAACCAAACAAGCATAGACTTCAAGATTGTCTTCTCATGAAAATTACTCTAGCCTTCATGCATCATTATTTCCTGTTGAGTTGTAAAAATGGGGGGGGGGGGGTTCAACTAAAAGTTGGTGAGAATACATAAGTCATGTCAAGCAAATAGTTTAAGTATAAAAATTTAGCAATTCATATGTCTATCGTAAGTTTAAGTCTACATGAATAAACATGGAATGTTGAATCGACATAATCAAACCTCCGACTAGTTTAAGTCCATCCCGTCATCCACGGTTCACCTTAATAATATGTTGGAACGATAACAATCACCCACGCTACCTATGTAGAAGGTACACGTATCCGGGTGGGATTGTCAATCCAATAGATCTATTATTGAGTATCGCCGGCTTGGCCATAGCTAATGATTATGTAATGTTGAAACTCTATGAAACTGTTGTTGTTGTCTAAATCATGAGGTATTAAAGTTTACAACTAGACATGCATGTAGAACTGCTTAAGTATAATGTTGCAAGTATGAAGAATTGCATTAACATGGTTACGTAAACCCACCTTAGTATAGTATTAAGTCTTGAGAAATAGTATGAGTGTAGCCAAAAGATTGCCAAGTATTACCTTATGTATAAGGTAACAAATAAGTCTAAGTCTATCTAGTCTACAAGTATATTCTAGGGTTTCGATTTGGGGATAAACATTTGTTGGATTAAAATGTTTAAATAAATAAGAGAAATTTGATAATTAAATAAATGAAAGTCTTTTTATAAAATTTGAATTTAAGATGGTCACAATAATGTGTTTAAAGTATAAAAATAATTTTTATAAAATTATTTTCTTAAAAATAGAATATTAAATCTATTTATTTCAAATTGTCAAAATTTAACTTTAATATTTAAAAATACTAAAATTAATGATTTATTAGATTAAATTTTATATTTCTATTCCAAATAATCAGAAATAATTTATATAAAATTTTGGTGCAACAATATTGAAAAATGAATTTATTATGATTTAATTATGATTAAAACTAACAAAAATTGATTAAAAATATTAAATAAATGATTTTTCAGAAATAAAAATCATTTCAGAAAAGTTTATTGTTATAAAAACTCAGAATAATTTTTGTGGAAATTTATAAGATCGTTTTGATATTTTTATAGAATTTTATAAATAAAGTGGAATAAACTTGATTTATTTATTATATATATTAAATAAATAAATTTTTGAAAACTAAAAATTGTATGTTAAACTTTTTCATTAGATTAACACAAAATAATTTTTGTAGAATTTTGAAAAGTGTTTTAGTATTTAAAAATGAATTTATAAAATACAAGTAATTATATTTAAAGTTGATTATTTAAACAAAACAAAACACAAAAAAAAGTGTTGTTGCTGTGGCTCGAACCGGCGTGGGCCGTGTCCAGAACACCAGGCACAACCACTTGGTCCAGACCAGTGGTTGTGTTTGGTTCCAGTTCTTTTAAAATATATAACATATGCAAAAACAGTTATCTTCCCCAAATCGATCGTTCGAACCCTAACTTTTACAATTGATCAAATCACACAACATTAACCCAATTAACCTTAGGGTTAATGTTGTGTGTATGCCGAACAACAAATCCCACAAAAAATGTTACTTACAAACACGTTATGAACACGAACGATCGGTCAAGGCTTAAAGTCGAAAATGCGATCAAAATATCAAGAACAGAAGATTAATAAGAGGAATTGGGGGTTGAGAAAGATTGATTGGCGAGTTGTGATCGTCCAGAAGTGTCCAATTTATAGGGTAGTGGTCTAGATCGTTGATGTGCTCAAAGTGGTTTAATAAAAACTAACTAAATTAACCTAAACTAGACACTCTAAGTTTTAAATTTATAAACTAAGACTCTCTAAACCTAAACCACACAACCGGCAAGTGTACCGGTCAGTGCAGTACAGCTAAAGTAAGTCCGAGTATCGAACCCACGAGACTCTACTTGAAAAACGTAAACTAGACTCGATTACTTATCTACAACTGACTTAATAATGTTTTTATGCTTAAAAGGGGGGTTTTCTAACAAACTAATTGCAAAATAAATAAATAAAACTTAAATAAGTGAGGACACAAGTAGGGAACTGGAACTGGGATCAGATGATGGGAACGCACTACCTAGGCTAGAATCCTACACATGAATGATAAGCCTCTAACGGATATGGAACTGGTGTGGAACCGGGATCTTAAAATACTAAACTTACAGGATAAACTAGAGGACCCTCGGCCCTTCTCAAGGAGAAACCTAAGGTTACCTATAAGCCGTTAAACCACCGGTTGAGAGGTTACCCTTACAGGCTTACCTACTCGAATCTTAAAGTACCCGCTAGACAGTCTACCTTACAGCGCGAAAGTCACAATACACCCGAAAGTGCAAGGGGTAACTACAATATTTCTGATAAGACTTGGCCTACAAGGAATGCTAGGGAAACTAGGAAGATCTTCTTACAAAGCCTCTAGATCTAGCAATTTAACACCCTAGACAGACCAACAATCTCGCACCTTACAGCTATTGAGAATTGGTAGAACACTTAGAATTACTTAACTAACAATTACAACTCCTATGGATAACCCTAGGCAATTAATCATAAACTAGTTGCTAACACCCAGTCCGCAACCTAACCCGCATTCATACATGAAAGACATTCACAAAAACGCAAGTGGAGTTTATAAAAGTTATTTAAATAAAACTAAATACGCATACACATCAAACCATGAAATAAAAAGTTCTTTACTTAAAAATTCACCCACAACCAATAGTTCCAAAACCCGAAAGAAAAATAATCAAACAAGCGTATTCATCATCGCCTAGGTAGTTCTATGATCTAGCCAATAATTATCATGATAAAATCAAAACAATAAAAACTAAACATATTCATGGTGTTCACAACGGGTTTAAATAGAATAAATAAACAAAGTAGAACCAACCCGTGCTGGCACCTAGGCTCCAACCCTTGATCACCTTCTCTTGATGCGGCTACTGTTCTTCTCCCAAAAATTATATTGCTCTCCGCTGTTTTGTTCGATCCAGAAAATAATGCGCCGCTCCTCAAGAATAATATTTGCGGCCCTTTGTCCTAATCTTGGCTGCTCTTCTTCGTAATAATATATTCATCCCCCTTCTGCTCTCCAAGATTTTCAATTAAATAAACCCTCATGAATCATGATGAGATGGGCCATTGGGCCGATGACTCTCAAAGTCACTATTCTTTTTGTTTTATTATTATTATTATTATTATTATTATTATTATTATTATTATTATAATAATATCTAATATACTATTAATATATATAGTAGTATAACTCCGTGCTCTAGACTCGGGTGTTCTTGACTTGATTAAAGTTATCTGTTTACGCTCCAACGTCCACGAACACCTACAAAATATAAAATAAAATAGATAAATAGTAAAAAAGATCCAAAACTAATAAAAATCTATAAAAACTTATACTAAATAAACTAGACCAGTACAAGCCTAAAACTAATAAAAACACTATATAAACGACTCGAAACTGTACAAACTTTACACTGGAAATAGATGTATTTTACAATACATCAAATATCCCCACACTTATCTCTTTTTCGTCCCTGAAAAAGAATTATGCTATGGAATCACAGTTAGGTTTACATTCAGTTTCAAAACATAGGTTACTTAATTAATAATCTACTAGATGAGAACCCACAAAATAGACTAACATAATTAATTTATTACTTTTCAAAGGAAACCTTTCTACCGGGCCGAGCCTACCCACATATCCCAAATCAGACACGTTTTCAATCAATTTTAATCTCTTATTATACATACTATTTGAAAACCGGACACCTAACTTTACCTATCATTTTCCATATTTTATATAATGCAAACTTCAAAATCAGGGACTTTTTTTTCAGTTTTTTTTTTTGGACTCAAAATGACTCTATATACAGATTAAACGACAGTTTCCCATCCCCACACTTAAACTCTACATTGCCCTCAATGTAGGAATAGAAAACAACTTAAAACAAAAAATAAATTCCAAATACAAAAAATAAAAAGACGAGGGAAAATTGAAAAGGACTTAGCTGGTTAATTTTTCTTCGTAAGCTCTAGTCCAATCCAGCTCGATCGTATAGCATTTTGGTCGCGATCGGCTCTGACACACTGGTAAACTCTGGGCTTCCCTGACAAATGATAAACGACTCTGGAATCACCCGAATAGAGATTGAGTACGGGTGGTGCAATCCAAACCTGCGCAAAACGAAACAAACAAAACCCGAGCATAATTTTGAACCACACAAAAATAAAAAAGACTCAAACTACTAACTTAGACTCATAATATAACAACAAATAAGAAGACGTATCTGCTTGGCAAAATGGCGGTGAATGGTGGTAGAACCAAATGGGTAGAAGAAAAAGAAAAAAAAAATATGGTTCTCGCTCAACGTGAAGGACACTGGTGATCACAACACGCGTTGCAAGAGAAAAAAAAAATATAACTTTTCGGGTTAATAGCTGGTGGCATGAGGCGAACAGATCAGCCCAGACTCCTACATTACGTGAAAAGCCTTTTTTCACAGAAAGTTAATTTATTTATTTATTTATTTTTTTTTAGAAAAATTCTCTTTTTATTACCCAAACCTTTACCAAAATCCCACTCATAAATATATATAAAGATGATACATGGGATCTGCTCATAGTGAAATTTCCTCTACCTAAGCAAACACGCAAACCTGCGAACAGACTCAAAGACACAAAGATAAAATAAAATAGAAAGATAAAAACCTATGAACAACTATCGAAAGACGAACCACAAATAAAAAAAAATGAACAGCTAGAAAAAAAATAAATAAGTATAAAAATAAATTTACAAACTCTACAGAGCCTCCCCACACTTAAAGTTAATCAGGGGGCTTCTCTTTTATCTGGACCCGATCTAACCCGTTTAATTCCACCCGGTCCTCGTTAACAATTGAATATTTATTAGTGGAATTGAAAAATAATCTAAGCATTCTTAACGGGTCAGACCACCAAAATTTAAACTTACCTGGATTGAACCGGATGCGTGGCATGTAGCAAGAAGACTGATCGTGCTTGACTTTCACTGGCTTCTTCTTCTCCAACTCGTGCCAGCCGTTGATCCTCTTCCGATTCCGATCCTTTCTTTTTCTCTTCTTTGCCCTCTCCCGTGGTGTTGTTGCTTTTGAAGTTCCATCTATTACTAATACCACGGGCCAGCTATGGTGCGCTTCTTCTTCCACCATTTCCATGGGATGATCCCCACACTTAGTTCTTTCTTCTGGTGCAGGTTCAGTCATGTCTGTCGGTTCACCTTCGAGTAGGGCATCCAGGTATGCAATATCTCCATCAGGATCAGACTCCCCTAAATCTTCATAAACAGGCAAACCCTCTAACTCCAGATCTAAAAACTCATCCTCTTCAGACAATGAATTCTCACCCATCTCATTGTCTTCCTCTGCACCAAACATCATATCAACGGAATCTCCCAATTCCACTTCTTCTTCAATCCCTTCTTTCCTCATAAACGACCTTTGATACGCCGCCCATTCTTCTTCGTCGTCCTCTTCGTCAGAGTCACTCCCAAAATCATATATAGTAACCTGTGGCACCGGAGGTGGGACTTCAACGTCCATTGTCGTCTCCGTGATTGGGATGTTCTCTTCATCTGACTCATCTGCGTAATCCATGATCGGCTCTTTCCCTTCTTCTGGAAACGTTGGGAACAACTCCCCTCGAGCGTTCATGTACCCGAGGTAGTTGCCCTCCTCATCATATGTATAACCAACTTTTGGCACCTGCTCTTGCTGAAACTTTTCTTTTTCTTCTTCTAATCTCCTAGATATATCTTTTAGTGTTCTTTGAAGATCTAAAATAGCAGCCTATTGGTTTTTAAGGATGACATCGTGGTTTTTTATGAGGATGTCCTTCTCTGCTAACATTTTCTGGGTATTGGCATCTTTCGCAACTAATAATGTCAACAGACTCTCTATTTTACTCCAATCATTACCACTATTCTCACAAGAATTGCTTCCAGGAATTTGATCAGGATACTGATTAAAATGTGGCTGCTGATACGAGTCATCATAATGATATGTAGGACAACCCTGTGAATAACATGGTGGCGGCTGCACAAAGGAATTAGCATAACAATATGCAGAGGACCCCGCATTTTGTGGAAATCTAACGGTAAAATAGGGTCCTCCACAAATTTCAAACATATTTACAGACTCGATAGAAATAAAATACACAAACAATTAGACTCCTACGACTCACTATACAAAAAGGCAAACTCAACACAAAACACAAGTAGCACAGATATAGCAGATAAGTGTAATCGAAGCTAATAAACGCAATCGCCAAGAGTCCCCGGCAACGGCGCCAAAAACTTGATGTGCTCAAAGTGGTTTAATAAAAACTAACTAAATTAACCTAAACTAGACACTCTAAGTTTTAAATTTATAAACTAAGACTCTCTAAACATAAACCACACAACCGGCAAGTGTACCGGTCAGTGCAGTACAGCTAAAGTAAGTCCGAGTATCGAACCCACGAGACTCTACTTGAAAAACGTAAACTAGACTCGATTACTTATCTACAACTGACTTAATAATGTTTTTATGCTTAAAAGGGGGGTTTTCTAACAAACTAATTGCAAAATAAATAAATAAAACTTAAATAAGTGAGGACACAAGTAGGGAACTGGAACTGGGATCAGATGATGGGAACGCACTACCTAGGTGACGTGTGCGTAACTATACATATTTTACAATGGATTTTAACACACGTTTTGCTTTAATATTTATAAAAATGGTTTAGACCTTAATATTAAAACACACACAATAGGGCAAGTGTACCCTGTCATATATGTAGTAACGTACAGATAAGAACCAGATATCGATCCATGGACGCGCGCGGAGCAATTGTACTAAAACTCTGTCCCCGATTTACCAGTAGGAAAAGATAAGTTTGAGTTTTGTTTAAGACTAAATTAATTCTAAAACATGTAAATAACTTAACTACGACTCCAAAATAGAAAATATAACTATATAAGCTGTAATACGCCAATCCTAGCATGTCATCTATATAAGAAATAAAGGCGTGATCAACATTCCCATTTTCCGACAGTTAGTGTCCCTTTCGGGCATCCTAACATGACAACTATATGGAAAGCTAACGCGAATACACACGTTAGCCACCTCAAGTTGTTTATTAGCGCGCAGCTGATATGATCTCATGAGAATCTTTAAAGAAGGGTTAGTATCACCTTTCGGGAGTCCTCAACCGCACTAGCAAAGGAAAGCAATATCGAATACACAATACGACCACCGAGACTAGCATAAAGTAGAGCATTTCACAACCTATTCCATTTTACTAACTTTGAACACAAATCTACTAAGATCGCTATTTCTACCAAAATAACTAGCAAAGATCATTAACCGCGTCAAAGATTAGTAACAACACCATTAAGCTTTTTAAACTCTTTTACGTGCCGGTAAACATTAACCGTGTCAAAGGTTAATAACAACACCATTAAGCTTTTTAAACTCTTTTACGTGCCGGTAAACATTTATAATCATTATCCGAGTGACTTTAACCAAACCAATACCCGGTTACAGTTTCATGGTGTAAACTTTATTAACAAGTTAACTAGTTTACTACCGGACGATTAAACGGACGGTTTTCTCAACAAGTAATCCGCCTAACACATTCGATAATCGTCAAAGTCATCCAAACACAACTACAAATCTATCAACAACGAAACAAGGTTGCATTATGATCATCAAGATTCAAACATGAAAAACGCCAAATTTATACAAAACTTGATTTCACGCAAATGATTGTTTTAACTACTAACTACTACTAATGTTCTTGCCCGTAGGCGTACGATTAACTAAAATAACATCAATGTAGCAAACAAAATCAGATTTGGATCTAAGAAAGCTTAAAGGATCAAACCATAAGATTGCTAAAGAGATGGATTGGATGATGAAGGATGGAACGGATGGATTCCCGAGCTTGTTCCACGCCTATGCAGCACTTCGTTAGCCCTGAAAATCGCCAGAAATCGCCCCCCAAAGATCCAATATTTGATCAGTGGGTTCTGCTCTGTTTTTATAGAAAGTTTGATTTTTGGCACGGCCGTGCGCATAAAGTGCACGGCCGTGCACTCGATCAACTTGATTTGACGTGCAAGTGGGCAAGTGGGCAAGTGGCTGTTCCTGGAAATATCTAGATATTCCGCACGGCCGTGCACCTAAGGTGCACGGGCGTGCGGGTCTGGTTGTCGCCGAGTGCTGATGGTGCACTGCCTGGTGCACTGGCAGTGCACCCGGGAACTTGAGTCGCACGGGCACCCGCACGGCAGTGCTGATCAGGGTGCCCGAGAACAACAGCTGCACGCCAGGTCGCACTGGCAGTGCAGCTCCTCTGTGTCCGGGTAAACTGAGTCCGCACGGGCGTGCACCTGGGGTGCACGGCCGTGCACTATTTCCAGACTTGGCTGATTTTGCAGAAACTTTCCGTCTTGTCCGTTTTTCGCCCGGTTTCTTCGACTTTGTTCGTGGGACGTCGTTTAAGACCTGAAATAAAATATGAAGCGGTTAAGTACCGAATTCGTGCATTTATGGTCGAAAACGCGTAATTTGGGAGTTTAATCGGGGATTTAAATACGTATATTTTAACGTATATCAAACCTCCCCACACTTGAACTTTGCTTGTCCTCAAGCAAACACTTTAAACAGAAATAAACGAAAAACTCGCCAAGTGGCAACAAAGACAAAATATAGCCTGTACAGACGATAATAGACAAGCCCGACAAAGGTATATAAACAGGTGATAAGATAACTAAACGGCAACGATTCACTTCCGATCTACCAACACGCAAACCCGTACACGACTCACAATGTTCACACACACTCGGTTTTATTTATGATACATACGTGTAATGTGTATGTGTAAATCGCTCCATTGCCAAGACAATGAATCGTGCAATATCATAAGCTTGTCAAAAGATCTAGTCTTCACCAACTAACGTGTGAAAAGGCACAAATCAAGAGGTCTTGTAAGGGTTGTAATGTTAGGCAAAGGTAGGGGTGTGGAATGGACATTTAAAGTGACAAATCGGCTAAAACCCGGCGGTTATGTCTAACTAATAGCAACAACTGCAACTGTACAATAAGAATTCTACTATAAGCGAATTTTCTTTTGAAACGGGCTAAACACAAACTTTTAACTTTTAAAGCTCTAAAAACTGCTCGAATCACTGCTAATTCACCCTATTTTAGGGTGTTCTATTTTTCTGGATTTTTTTTTTTTTTTTTTTTTTTTTTTTTTTTTATATATATACATCTATGATATATATATACTAAACAGAAACTGAAATATAATCAACAAACGGGTTCTAAATACATAAACCCGAAATGAACTATTTACAACGTAAAAACTAGTCAAACAATAACCTAAACCGAGCTTTAACACAAAAAAGGTTTAAAAGAAAAAGGCTATTTGGTTTAGTGGTGAAATGGTGTGGTAAATAAGAAAAAACACGGGAATAGGTTCAACATGGTTAACTAGTGGATAATATATAGGTGTGGGAAATAGACAAAACGAAAAGAAAAGGCTAAATCAAAAGGGTATCCTAAATGCCTCAATCATGTTCGTACAATTTCACACGTATCTGGTCTAACAAGTATACTAGTGACAAGTTCTAAACTGCACAAAACATCCGGCACACTCGCAAGCATGTCAAAGAAATGTTATCTATTCTAAGGCTCGAACGCTCACGTAACCGGAAGGAAATGGGTGCAAGTGTACGAATATAACATGCTCGTATCTCATCTGTTTGTCGCGCCTCGAGTTATCTTTGTCAAAACTTAGTTAGGCTTGATGTTTATATGAGAATATATACATATATGTACTTTTAAAGTTTTTTTTTTTTTTTTTTTTTTTTTTTTTTTTTTAAAAACATATATATATATATATATATATATATATATACAAGAGGACAAACACGATTATAATCCCTCCCCACACTTGAACTTCACATTGTCCCCAATGTGACAATAGAAAGCGTTTATGAATTAGCTATCTATAGTGGGAAAAAGGAGAATAATACTCCCCTTTAGTCGATAACTCGAAAAGTACGGTGATCGCATTGAGCATCCATTCCGGTGCTCGCCGTTTCCTGCACTATCACCATTCTTGACAAAACCAAAAGATATCAAACACATCCGTACATCATCACAATTATTCAAACACAGCAAATATACTGAAAATTAAAGTGCAGAAAAGTAAATAGTTCAAATGCAAAAACTAAAAAGTCATGGGTACGCAGACCCGAATACGAACTGCAAAAATGAATAAAAAGTACTAACACATGCATGCAATAGATTGCCGTGGCTACTGGTCGTCGTCGTGGTGCTGACCGGAGCTACCTGGCTGGTCGCCAGGAGCACCATAAGGGAATGAGGGAGGGTTACTGAAATAACCCGGATGCATCTGCTCTAACCCAGCGAAAAGGTACTCAAAACTGTGCCTCACATCCTGCTGCACACGATCCATAGTGGACCGCATGTACTGCTGGTCCTGCCTGATCTCCACCTGGTTTGCACCGATGTTGTGCATGTTCAGCTCCATCGCCTGGAACCGCTGGTAGAACTCAGGGTATGTCGGGATGCCTGGAGGCCACTGCTGGTCCTGGGGCTGGAAGTGCTGAGGAGAGTGGTGTGGAATGTCGTGGTGCTCGTCACCACCGCCTCCTGCATGCTGCTCCTGCATCTCCTCATCCTCCTCGTCGGCCTGTGGTGGCACGGGGTCCCATATAATATCCTGACTAATAAGTCGTGGACCCCCGTCCGTGTCAGCTAGCAGGTTCTGAGACCTGAGTGATCTAAAGTCTAGCATAACCCCATTAGTTACCCATGTCAGCGTGGCCCTGACCTCGTCGGTCAGAACTCCTAGTGCCATCGCAATCTGGGTGACGTACTCTCCGCCATGGATCTCACTCCCGTCCTTGGTGCCCCCAGCAGTGAGAAAGAACTCGGCCATTCGTGCGGCCAAGTTCAGCGGGGCACCCTCATAAAAATGATACATATAGAGAAGATCGGGAGTGGGACAGTTCCCCGAACTGTCCTTTCGGCCACAGATCGTGTGGCTGAACACATGGTGTAAGAGGCGGAGTAGCGGGTCCTTAATCCGAGTGGCTTTGGCAGACCTCGGATTATAAGGTCCACCAGTGGCAATAGATGCCCAAAATGCGGCCCGCTCGTCATTATCCACGAAGCTGTGGATCCCGCAAAAATCCTCAGAGTCAGTCTCTAAATGCTCATATATCCCCAGTTTCCTTCCCAGTCTCGCAACCGACCAATGATACCATTTTTTACAAAGCCTAAACCGAATGTCTTTCGAATGGAAGTCCTTATATACCCCCTCCTTTGGTTTTTTGTAGGAGAAGGATGACAAGAACTCGATCGTGATCTCTCTGTAAACAGGCTGGTTTATACTAAGTAGTTTCGCCATCTGGGGCGAGACAAATCCATCATATCGTTCACGCTGATTCAGCGCGGTGAGTAGGTCTAAGTTAAGCCGAATAGGAACACCGAATGAGTTCCTCCTATCCCAGAGCTTCATGAACTTTTCAATACATGGCGCCTCCTTTTTGTCACGGTTGTCAAAGCCGAGGAAATCATGAGCCATCTGCATGCAAAAATTTATATACAGCTGTTAGTACACAAAAAACGTAGGTCCCGGATGCCCAAAACGGAACCGCGCGCATTCTGACCTGAATCTGTTACTGGTGCACGGCCGTGCACCTATGGTGCACGGGCGTGCAGGCTTGGTTTTTAGGTCAGAATGCTGCACGCCGGGTTGCACTGGCAGTGCAGCATGATTTTTGGCCCGCACGGTCATGCGCACGACCGTGCAGCTGACCGTGCACAGTCCCAGATTTTTGAAAAATTACTCAACAACACCCAAATCTCTCTAAGGTTGCAAATAAACTCATAATATCAGTGATTTGGGCCTGGATGTGCACGGTTTTAACATCAACAACAAAAACTATCTACATTAAACTAAAACAAACCAAAATTAGTGGGTTTATTAAACTTTATGAAGAAAACCCACAAATCTTGCCCTAAAAATCAAAAGTACGACAGATCTAAACTAAAAATACATAAAATAGGTGCAATATTATGAAGGGGGTTCATACCTTTGTTGATTTGGAAGGAAAAGATTGAAGATTTAGGCCTAAAGAGATGATTAATCGGGTTGTTTGGCTGCTTGGAACGCGGGTGCAGATTGGGAGTGCAAGTCTTTAGGGTTTTGAAGTTAAAGATGCTTAAATAGCCACGAATTTGGGCCGGGCTTTTGGGCCCGCACGGTCGTGCGCCTGAGTCGCACGGCCGTGCAGTGGCCTTGCACTCCCCCTTGCACACCTGTGCTGATCAGGCTTGCTGGTCAGCCAGGCTCGCACGGCCGTGCATATTTTTGGCACGGCCGTGCACAGTCTGCAGACTTGCAGAAATGCAGCCTGCAGCTGCGCAGCCACCCTGTTTTGTCCGAAAACATTATTTTAAACCATTTAAACCTGTTTGTCAACTGTTCACGCTCCATTGCTCCTTCCCGCTTTGTTCAAAACCGGCACGAACCTGCACATTACTAGAAACAACGTTAATCTAAAAAAATTAAAATAAAGCAAGATATATATACACTAATTACATATTTACCCTTTGGCGCGCCCATACACGCCGTGCTATATTTATTAACGAGTCGCTAGCTAGACTCACTTCCCCACACTTTATGAGGCGTGTGGGGCGTAGATATCGATTTCATCTACGGTTTGGTCAATCGGTCCTTCAACATAGACTTTTAGGCGATGACCGTTGACTTTGAAAGTCAAACCCACAGAATCTGCGATTGCGACAGCACCGTATGGATATATTTCCTTAACAGTGTACGGTCCTGTCCAGCGGGATTTCAACTTTCCAGGAAAGAGGCGCAGGCGAGAATTATAAAGCAAAACTAAATCGCCTACCTGAAAATCTTTCTGGCTTTTCAGGCGACTGTCGTGCAGTCTCTTTGTGCGCTCTTTATATAATATCGAGCTCTCATAGGCCTGCTGCCTAAGCTCCTCCAGCTCATGAATCTGTAAGAAACGGGTCTCACCGCCGGTCTTAAGATCCAAATTTGCCGTTTTAAGAGCCCAGAATGCCCTATGCTCCAGCTCGACTGGGAGATGACACGCTTTGCCATAGACCAGCCGAAAGGGAGTCGTCCCAATAGGCGTCTTGTAGGCAGTTCGAAAGTCCCACAGCGCGTCATCAAGCTTGTCAGCCCAATCCTTGCGGTTTTGATTAACCGACCGCTCAAGGATTCGCTTCAATCCACGGTTCGTGACCTCCACCTGTCCACTTGTCTGTGGATGATACGGGGTGGATAACCTGTGCTGGACGCCATAACGTGCTAATGCGCGATCAAGCTGCGCATTGCAGAAATGCGTGCCACGGTCACTTATCAGTGCCTTTGGGGCACCAAACCGCGAGAACAAGCCTCTAACAAACCTCACTACTACTCGGGCATCATTCGTGGGTAAGGCTTGTGCCTCCACCCACTTTGACACATAGTCAACCGCCACAAGTATATATTTATTACCTCGTGAGGAGGGGAATGGTCCCATGAAGTCTATGCCCCAGATGTCAAAGACCTCACAAACTTGGATGGGATTTTGCGGCATTTGGTCGCGTGCCGATATGTTCGTCGCCCTCTGGCACGAATCACATGCACCGACCAGTATCTGAGCGTCACGGAAAAGTGTGGGCCAATAAAACCCGGAGTCTAACACTTTTTTGGCAGTGTAATTCGCTCCGTGGTGACCTCCGGTAGGCCCCTCGTGACAGTCGCGCAAGATCTGCGCCGCCTCAACCCCGAACACGCAACGGCGAATCAGCTGATCCGCCCCGACCCGGAACAAAAATGGGTCATCCCAGAAGTAATGCTTTAGGTCCGCGAAAAACTTCCTCTTTTGCTGGTGCGACAATCCTTTGATGAGGATTCCGCACGCGAGGTAGTTCGCAAAATCCGCGAACCATGGTGATACATCTTCCACCGACTCGACGTTCATCAAGAACTCGTGGGGAAAGTTGTCATTAATGGTATCCCACGCGCAGTTCTCGGCATCATCATGCTCGAGTCTGGACAGATGATCAGCAGCAACATTCAGGGCACCCTTCTTGTCCTGAATCTCTATATCGAACTCTTGCAGCAGCAAGATCCACCTAATCAGGCGCGGTTTCGCGTCCTGTTTGCTGAATAGGTATCGGATCGCTGCATGGTCCGTATAGACAATGGTCTTCGACAGCACCAAATATGATCTAAACTTGTCGAATGCAAATACTACAGCAAGAAGCTCTTTTTCAGTCGTGGTGTAATGCTCCTGAGCATCATGTAGAGTCTTACTCGCGTAGTAGATCGGGTGGAAGTGCTTGTCCTTCCGCTGTCCCAAGACCGCCCCAATCGCGAAGTCACTCGCGTCGCACATAATCTCGAATGGCAGCCCCCAGTCGGGTGCTACCAATATAGGGGCCTCAACAAGCAACCGCTTCAGAAGGCCAAATGCCTTCACACACTCTGCACCAAACACAAACGGTGCATCCTTTTCCAACAAACGGGTCATCGGTCGGGCGATCTTTGAAAAGTCTTTGATAAATCGCCTGTAAAATCCCGCATGACCCAAAAAGCTTCGGATTGCTTTGACAGAGGAGGGTGGAGGGAGTCTAGAAATGATATCTACCTTGGCAGGATCAACCTCCAACCCACTTTGGGAGACCTTATGCCCCAGGACTATTCCTTCCTTCACCATGAAGTGGCATTTTTCCCAGTTTAGCACAAGACTGGTCTCCTCACACCTCTGAAGCATCCGCTCCAGGTTCCCCAGACATTGATCGAACGAACTCCCAAAAACGGAAAAATCATCCATGAACACCTCCATGGAGTCCTCGATCATGTCATGAAAAATGGCAACCATGCAACGCTGGAAGGTCGCCGGCGCATTGCACAGCCCAAATGGCATACGCCTGTAGGCGAATGTGCCAAAAGGGCATGTGAAGGTCGTCTTATCCTGGTCCACAGGATCGATAGGGATTTGAAAATATCCAGAGAAACCATCAAGGAAACAGTAATATAACTTCCCCGACAGTCGTTCCAACATCTGATCGATGAATGGAAGCGGGAAGTGATCCTTGCGGGTGGCGTCATTGAGCTTGCGATAGTCAATGCAAACTCTCCACCCCGTGACGGTCCTCGTAGGAATTAACTCATTCCTATCATTTGTGACCACCGTTATGCCACCCTTCTTGGGCACGACGTGCACAGGACTAACCCAAACAGAATCCGAGATGGGATATATCAATCCAGCATCAAGCAGTTTAATTACCTCGGATTTAACAACATCTTGCATGTTCGGGTTCAGACGCCTCTGGTGCTGCGCACAAGGCTTGTAGACATCCTCCATCAAGATTTTATGAGTACAGAAAGAGGGATTAATCCCCTTGATGTCTACGATCTTCCAGGCAATTGCCCGTTTATGAAGTTTTAGTACCCTCAACAACTCGCTCTTTTCTTCCACAGTTAATGAAGACGATATGATCACCGGTAGACGCCCCTCCTCATCCAGAAATGCATACTCGAGATGCGGCGGGAGCTCCTTCAGCTCTAGAGACGGTGGATCCTCAACAGACGGCTTCGCCTTCTCCTCTTCCTCTCGCTCAATTTCCACAAAACGCTCCGGACCTTGGGAACCATCATCACCGATCTGATAGACCGGCTGCTCATCTATATGGCCCTCCTGCATAATGCCATCTAGGCTCCCACACACCAGATGTGTGTCCGAAACATCTCTCTCCCAAGCACCTCTGATATGAGAGCTGACACACTGGTCTACTATATCGAGATAGTATAGTGTATCGTCTTGGCTCTCAGGATGGCGCATCGACCTCTGAATGTCAAAAGTCACGTGCTCATCATTGACTCGGAGTGTGATCTGGCCCGCAGCCACGTCAACAATCGTCCTTGCCGTGTTAAGGAAAGGACGTCCGAGAATCAAAGGGACTTTAGAGTCCTCATCCATATCTAGGATGACAAAGTCCACAGGGAAAACGAATTTGTCAATCTTGACAAGCATATTTTCTACAAACCCTCGTGGATACTTGATCGAACGATCAGCGAGGCGAATACTCATCCTGGTGGGTGAAGGTTCACCCAGATCCAACTTCTCGAAAACCTTATAAGGCATAAGGTTTATGCTGGCCCCCAAGTCTGCGAGTGCATTACTGACAGTCATATCACCTATCAGACAAGGGATGGTAAAGCTACCAGGATCGCCCATTTTCATGGGCAGTCTATTCTGCAGAATTGCAGAGCAGTTCTCGTTCAACAGAACGCAGGACAGGTCCTCAAGTTTTTGTTTATTTGTGAGGATGTCCTTCAAGAATTTGGCATACTTAGGCATCTGTGCTAAGGCCTCAACAAACGGGATGTTTATATGTAGCTGCTTGAACAGCTCGAGAAATTTCCCGTATTGCGCCTCGTCTTTCTGCTTCCTAAGTCTACCAGGATATGGAACAGGAGGAGTGTAGTCTGTGACTGGCTTCGGTAGCTGTGCTGTACTTGCTGGGACTCGCCTAGCGTGCACCTCGTCCGAAGACTCAGTCTGGACCGTCTCAGTGATCGGTGGTGAGCCCGATGTGTCTGGTCCCGTGGTTTTACCACTCCTCGTCATAATGGCATTAACATGCCCTCTTGGGTTCGGCTCAGTGTTGCCTGGGAGACCACCTTGCTGTCTCTCAGACATCATCTTTGCCATCTGGCCAACCTGGTTCTCTATGGCCTGCATCGACGCCTTTTGGCCCCTCATCTCTCCCTCATAATTCGTGAAGCGCTCCTCATGCTGCTGGTAGCGCTGCTCAGCGATCTGATTTGTATTAGAGGTGTTGGTAAGGAGCTGAGACATCATTTCCTCCAGCTTAGACATACCATGAGGGGCGTGCTGCTGGGAGCTGCTCCCGGCGCCCTGGTTCTGGTATTGGTTCGGTCTCTGCTGGGACGATTGACCACGAGCCTGGTATGGCTGTTGGTTGGACTGGTAGGATTGTTGGTTGGACTGGTAAGGTTGTTGGGATAGGTAGGACTGTTGTGGTGCGGCGGCTCTCTGCTGGAATCCGAGAGGGTTCTGATTGGAAGTACCAGATCTACACCCGAAGTTCGGGTGATTTCTCCAACCCGGATTATAAGTGTTGCTGTAAGGGTTATTCTGGGGTCTCGTTTGATTACCCATGTAGTTCACTTCCTCGTGGCCTGTATACATTACCCCCTGAGCACACGAGCCAGGCTCGTGAGATACCCCGCACTCCACACACAAACAATCGGACTGCGCTACGTGTTGCTGAGAGTTATCGAGTCTCGTAGCCAGAGCCGCTATCTGTGCCGAAATCGCCGTATAGTTATCCACGGCATGCACACCAGCCTTGGCAGATGAAGACCTAGATCTATCATTCTGCCGGGATTTAGATTTTAGGGACGCCTTCTCAATAATGCTCCACGCTTCCCTAGGAGACTTTGTTCCGATGTCTCCCCCTGCGTATACATCAAGGCGCTCCTGAGACGCATACCCGAGTCCCTGATAAAAAGTTTGCACCAAATGCCTTTTCGAAAGCTCATGGTGCGGGCAACTCAAGAGTAGGTCTTTAAACCTTTCCCAGGCTGTGTATAATGATTCATCGTCATCTTGACGAAATGTCATGATGCGATTCCTCAGTTTTTGTGTCTTTTCAGGAGGAAAATACTGCTGCATGAATTGTTGCGACAACTCTGCCCAAGTCGTGATCGACCCTGCGGGTTGTGACAGAAGCCAAGTCCGGGCTTTGTCCCGCAGTGAGAATGGGAAGAGTCGGAGACGGATAGCATCATCGGAGATGCCCGTCATCTTAAAGGTGGCTAAAACCTCTAAGAATGCAGCAATATGTCGGCCTGGATCCTCGTGCTCCAGTCCACCGAATTGCACCGAATTTTGTATCATATTCACGATACTAGATTTGATCTCGAAATGATCCGCCAAAATAGCCGGACGGACAATACTCGGCGCGAGTCCATCTCCTCCTGGACGACCACTATCATTCAGCGGAATGTCGTCATCCGCCATGATAATGTCGCTGTGGGCGTCCGACCCGTTGTCGTCGGCCAGATCGTGCCTCGCCTCCTCAATTGGGGCCTCAACAATAGGAGCAGCAATAAGAATATCAGAAACAAGACGCAATTTATGAAGTCTAATCCGTTCGCTTCTCCTCAGGCGCCTTAGCTCCTCGTCAGGAAGATCACTAGAAGACCCAGGGTTTGTGGACATCAACCTGCATGTAAGAATGATACAGTTGCAACAGGCGAATATATGACAA
The DNA here is from genome assembly GCA_030844895.1 of Ambrosia x helenae. Classification (NCBI taxonomy): domain Eukaryota; kingdom Viridiplantae; phylum Streptophyta; class Magnoliopsida; order Asterales; family Asteraceae; genus Ambrosia; species Ambrosia x helenae. The sequence goes on from CM061232.1 coordinate 38,186,868, forward strand.
ACCCAAAAAGGCGATAAAAGACAGAAAAATGACATAAAGAATCAATAAATTCATGCGATAATAACGGAAAGCAAATACATTCAAGAAAATCAAATATAAACAAATAGAATCAATAAAATGAACAGAAATAAGCAGACTAAGCCTAAAACTATACAAAGAATGAATTTAATAATAAGTCCAAATACGAACAAATAAATCTAATTAATCAAATAACGAACAAATCAAATTCATAGACAAACCAATCAATCCAATATTTAATAAATTAATTCTATCAACATCCTAATGAACGAAAAATCAAATAAAACAATTCTATAAGCAGATAAATGAACGAATCTATATGCAACCTATAAATCAATCTAAAATTAATCCAATATATCAACAGACAGATAAATCTAATAAAAATTCAAAAAATCATATGTGCAAATAAATGAATGAAATAACGAATCAAAGAAGTATAAACAAGTATTCACAAGCATGTACACTGGTAAAAAGTTGACTCGGTTTGTTCCTAAAGCTCGTCGCGTCCCCGGCAACGGCGCCAAAAACTTGACGTGTGCGTAACTATACATATTTTACAATGGATTTTAACACACGTTTTGCTTTAATATTTATAAAAATGGTTTAGACCTTAATATTAAAACACACACAATAGGGCAAGTGTACCCTGTCATATATGTAGTAACGTACAGATAAGAACCAGATATCGATCCATGGACGCGCGCGGAGCAATTGTACTAAAACTCTGTCCCCGATTTACCAGTAGGAAAAGATAAGTTTGAGTTTTGTTTAAGACTAAATTAATTCTAAAACATGTAAATAACTTAACTACGACTCCAAAATAGAAAATATAACTATATAAGCTGTAATACGCCAATCCTAGCATGTCATCTATATAAGAAATAAAGGCGTGATCAACATTCCCATTTTCCGACAGTTAGTGTCCCTTTCGGGCATCCTAACATGACAACTATATGGAAAGCTAACGCGAATACACACGTTAGCCACCTCAAGTTGTTTATTAGCGCGCAGCTGATATGATCTCATGAGAATCTTTAAAGAAGGGTTAGTATCACCTTTCGGGAGTCCTCAACCGCACTAGCAAAGGAAAGCAATATCGAATACACAATACGACCACCGAGACTAGCATAAAGTAGAGCATTTCACAACCTATTCCATTTTACTAACTTTGAACACAAATCTACTAAGATCGCTATTTCTACCAAAATAACTAGCAAAGATCATTAACCGCGTCAAAGATTAGTAACAACACCATTAAGCTTTTTAAACTCTTTTACGTGCCGGTAAACATTAACCGTGTCAAAGGTTAATAACAACACCATTAAGCTTTTTAAACTCTTTTACGTGCCGGTAAACATTTATAATCATTATCCGAGTGACTTTAACCAAACCAATACCCGGTTACAGTTTCATGGTGTAAACTTTATTAACAAGTTAACTAGTTTACTACCGGACGATTAAACGGACGGTTTTCTCAACAAGTAATCCGCCTAACACATTCGATAATCGTCAAAGTCATCCAAACACAACTACAAATCTATCAACAACGAAACAAGGTTGCATTATGATCATCAAGATTCAAACATGAAAAACGCCAAATTTATACAAAACTTGATTTCACGCAAATGATTGTTTTAACTACTAACTACTACTAATGTTCTTGCCCGTAGGCGTACGATTAACTAAAATAACATCAATGTAGCAAACAAAATCAGATTTGGATCTAAGAAAGCTTAAAGGATCAAACCATAAGATTGCTAAAGAGATGGATTGGATGATGAAGGATGGAACGGATGGATTCCCGAGCTTGTTCCACGCCTATGCAGCACTTCGTTAGCCCTGAAAATCGCCAGAAATCGCCCCCCAAAGATCCAATATTTGATCAGTGGGTTCTGCTCTGTTTTTATAGAAAGTTTGATTTTTGGCACGGCCGTGCGCATAAAGTGCACGGCCGTGCACTCGATCAACTTGATTTGACGTGCAAGTGGGCAAGTGGGCAAGTGGCTGTTCCTGGAAATATCTAGATATTCCGCACGGCCGTGCACCTAAGGTGCACGGGCGTGCGGGTCTGGTTGTCGCCGAGTGCTGATGGTGCACTGCCTGGTGCACTGGCAGTGCACCCGGGAACTTGAGTCGCACGGGCACCCGCACGGCAGTGCTGATCAGGGTGCCCGAGAACAACAGCTGCACGCCAGGTCGCACTGGCAGTGCAGCTCCTCTGTGTCCGGGTAAACTGAGTCCGCACGGGCGTGCACCTGGGGTGCACGGCCGTGCACTATTTCCAGACTTGGCTGATTTTGCAGAAACTTTCCGTCTTGTCCGTTTTTCGCCCGGTTTCTTCGACTTTGTTCGTGGGACGTCGTTTAAGACCTGAAATAAAATATGAAGCGGTTAAGTACCGAATTCGTGCATTTATGGTCGAAAACGCGTAATTTGGGAGTTTAATCGGGGATTTAAATACGTATATTTTAACGTATATCACTAGGCTAGAATCCTACACATGAATGATAAGCCTCTAACGGATATGGAACTAGTGTGGAACCGGGATCTTAAAATACTAAACTTACAGGATAAACTAGAGGACCCTCGACCCTTCTCAAGGAGAAACCTAAGGTTACCTATAAGCCGTTAAACCACCGTTTGAGAGGTTACCCTTACAGGCTTACCTACTCGAATCTTAAAGTACCCGCTAGACAGTCTACCTTACAGCGCGAAAGTCACAATACACCCGAAAGTGCAAGGGGTAACTACAATATTTCTGATAAGACTTGGCCTACAAGGAATGCTAGGGAAACTAGGAAGATCTTCTTACAAAGCCTCTAGATCTAGCAATTTAACACCCTAGACAGACCAACAATCTCGCACCTTACAGCTATTGAGAATTGGTAGAACACTTAGAATTACTTAACTAACAATTACAACTCCTATGGATAACCCTAGGCAATTAATCATAAACTAGTTGCTAACACCCAGTCCGCAACCTAACCCGCATTCATACATGAAAGACATTCACAAAAACGCAAGTGGAGTTTATAAAAGTTATTTAAATAAAACTAAATACGCATACACATCAAACCATGAAATAAAAAGTTCTTTACTTAAAAATTCACCCACAACCAATAGTTCCAAAACCCGAAAGAAAAATAATCAAACAAGCGTATTCATCATCGCCTAGGTAGTTCTATGATCTAGCCAATAATTATCATGATAAAATCAAAACAATAAAAACTAAACATATTCATGGTGTTCACAACGGGTTTAAATAGAATAAATAAACAAAGTAGAACCAACCCGTGCTGGCACCTAGGCTCCAACCCTTGATCACCTTCTCTTGATGCGGCTACTGTTCTTCTCCCAAAAATTATATTGCTCTCCGCTGTTTTGTTCGATCCAGAAAATAATGCGCCGCTCCTCAAGAATAATATTTGCGGCCTTTCGTCCTAATCTTGGCTGCTCTTCTTCGTAATAATATATTCATCCCCCTTCTGCTCTCCAAGATTTTCAATTAAATAAACCCTCATGAATCATGATGAGATGGGCCATTGGGCCGATGACTCTCAAAGTCACTATTCTTTTTGTTTTATTATTATTATTATTATTATTATTATTATTATTATTATAATATCTAATATACTATTAATATATATAGTAGTATAACTCCGTGCTCTAGACTCGGGTGTTCTTGACTTGATTAAAGTTACCTGTTTACGCTCCAACGTCCACGAACACCTACAAAATATAAAATAAAATAGATAAATAGTAAAAAAGATCCAAAACTAATAAAAATCTATAAAAACTTATACTAAATAAAATAGACCAGTACAAGCCTAAAACTAATAAAAACACTATCTAAACGACTCGAAACTGTACAAACTTTACACTGGAAATAGATGTATTTTACAATACATCAAATATCCCCACACTTATCTCTTTTTCGTCCCTGAAAAAGAATTATGCTATGGAATCACAGTTAGGTTTACATTCAGTTTCAAAACATAGGTTACTTAATTAATAATCTACTAACGTGTTGATTGCGATTGCGGGTATATTGATCCTCTTAAACCCACACCGGTTTCCAAGCCCCTTTTTATTTATGTTAAGTTCATGTTGATTAGTCTATCTAGGGTCTCACTCGAAGGAAGCCACAGTTCCTCCTAATCCCGCCTCAAGCTTATGAAGCTAAAGGAACGACCAATTGACCATTTCCCAACCGTCTTATGTAGAAAACCAAGAGAATTTCAAATCACTTTTTTTTTTTTTTTTTTGGCATACTTAACTCAGAGGGTGTGACCAATCCAAGTCGCTATCCCAGTGGCCAGGCACCTTAAGCTTCAGCATTTTTTTTTTCATCTCAGCATACTTAACTCAGAGGGTGTGACCAATCCAAGTCGCTATCCCAGTGGCCATGCACCTTAAGCTTCAGCATTTTTGCTTTGATTTCTAATTTTTTTTAAGTGATTAGAAATTCTAACGGTTTTCTACTTATAACGGTGCTTCTTATACTATTTTTGGCGGTTTCGGTCTCCCCGTTTCTCCTAGATGAGAACCCACAAAATAGACTAACATAATTAATTTATTACTTTTCAAAGGAAACCTTTCTACCGGCCGAGCCTACCCACATATCCCAAATCAGACACGTTTTCAATCAATTTTAATCTCTTATTATACATACTATTTGAAAACCGGACACCTAACTTTACCTATCATTTTCCATATTTTATATAATGCAAACTTCAAAATCAGGGACTTTTTTTTCAGTTTTTTTTTTGGACTCAAAATGACTCTATATACAGATTAAACGACAGTTTCCCATCCCCACACTTAAACTCTACATTGCCCTCAATGTAGGAATAGAAAACAACTTAAAACAAAAAATAAATTCCAAATACAAAAAATAAAAAGACGAGGGAAAATTGAAAAGGACTTAGCTGGTTAATTTTTCTTCGTAAGCTCTAGTCCAATCCAGCTCGATCGTATAGCATTTTGGTCGCGATCGGCTCTGACACACTGGTAAACTCTGGGCTTCCCTGACAAATGATAAACGACTCTGGAATCACCCGAATAGAGATTGAGTACGGGTGGTGCAATCCAAACCTGCGCAAAACGAAACAAACAAAACCCGAGCATAATTCTGAACCACACAAAAATAAAAAAGACTCAAACTACTAACTTAGACTCATAATATAACAACAAACAAGAAGACGTATCTGCTTGGCAAAATGGCGGTGAATGGTGGTAGAACCAAATGGGTAGAAGAAAAAGAAAAAAAATATGGTTCTCGCTCAACGTGAAGGACACTGGTGATCACAACACGCGTTGCAAGAGAAAAAAATATAACTTTCCGGGGTAATAGCTGGTCGCATGACTTTCAGAAGTGTCCAGAAGTCAAAAATGCGATCAAAATATCAAGAACAGAAGATTAATAAGAGGAATTGGGGGTTGAGAAAGATTGATTGGCGAGTTGTGATCGTCCAGAAGTGTCCAATTTATAGGGTAGTGGTCTAGATCGTCGAATTGGTAAGGTTGACCATGTATTAATTGGGTTTCGTCAATTTAAGCATAATTGGTACGAATTGATGATGATAATACGTGTATAAGACTCATGATAGGCCAGTGATCACGAATACATTCCTATTCAGGATCAATTACGCGTCAATGATGTTAATTATGGAAGATTGGCTGTCACAGTTGACTTTCCAAGTCAACTGTGAAGGGCCAAGGTCATGTTAAGTATAATTTAAGCTGGAAAAGAAACAAGATGATTGTGTAGATCAGCTGGTTAGAACGTGTGTACATTTGGGCCGGCTTGGGCGCGGGTTCGAGTCCCGGCCCAAGCAAATTATTTTTTTGATATTTATATTATATATATAAGTATATTATATATAATTAATATAGTATTAGGGTTCCCAAAATGCCACAAAAATAATAAAATGCGAATAATAATAATGGAACTTGACGTTTTTATTCATGATAAATGTAACGTACAAGTTATAAATGCGTAATGTTACAGTCTCCCCTACTTTTAGGAACTTCGTCCCGAAGTTGGAGTTGGAGAGTCTGGTGGAAAAAGATGTGGGTATTTAGACTTCATCTGGTCTTTACGTTCCCAAGTGAACTCTGGACCTCGTTTAGATTCCCAACGAACCTTAACGATCGGAATGCGACTGCGCTTGAGTTTCTTGACTCCAGTATCAACAATCTCGACGGGTTTCTCGATAATGTGCATAGTTTCATCGATTTGCACATCCTCAAGAGGAACATGGAGGTTTTCATCTGCTAAGCATTTCTTGAGATTCGAAACATGGAAGGTCGGGTGAACATTGCTTAACTCAGGTGGAAGATCAAGTTTGTAAGCCACTTTTCCAACCCTGTCAATAATTTTGAATGGGCCTACGGATCGAGGAGCTAGTTTTCCCTTTCTACCGAAACGAATCACTCCTTTCCAAGGGGATACCTTAAGAAGTACAAGGTCCCCAACTTGAAATTCCAAGGGTTTACGACGTTTATCAGCATAGCTCTTCTGACGACTTCTAGCCTTGAGAAGATTATCCTGAATGAGTTGGATTTTGTCTGTGGTTTCCTAGATTAGTTCGGGTCCAGTGATACGGGCTTCACCAACCTCAGTCCAACAGACAGGTGAACGACATTTACGACCATAGAGTGCCTCGAAAGGAGCCATGTTAATGCGGGCGTGATAACTGTTGTTGTATGAAAACTCAACCAAAGGAAGATGAGAATCCCATGCGCCACCAAAATCGATGATACATGCCCTGAGCATATCCTCAAGTGTCTGGATGGTCCGTTCAGTCTGACCATCTGTTTGAGGGTGATAAGCAGTACTCAGGTTCAACTTGGTACCCAAAGCATCTTGTAAAGAATCCCAAAAGTGAGAGGTGAAACGACCATCACGATCAGAGATAATGTCCAAAGGTATACCATGACGACATACGATTTCACTTACGTACATCCTTGCCAACCTTTCCACAGAGTACTTCTCACGAATAGGTAAGAAGTGGGCTGACTTGGTCAAACGATCGACGATTACCCAAATGCTGTCAAAACCTTTGGGTGTACGCGGGAGTTTGGTGATGAAGTCCATAGCTATGCTCTCCAATTTCCATACAGGAATTTCTGGTTGTTCGAGCATACCAGATGGTTGTTGATGTTCAGCCTTGACCTTTGAACAAGTGAGGCATTTTGCAACGAAAAGAGCAATATCTTTCTTCATACCCGGCCACCAATAAGAATAACGAAGATCTTGGTACATCTTGTCAGCTCCAGGATGAATAGAATAACGAGACTTATGAGCCTCGTTCATGAGAAAGGTACGAAGATCATCACGGTCAGGGATCCAAAGTCGATTAAGAAAATAGAGAAGACCATCAGGTTTGGTTTCTAGTTGAGTCTCAGCACCACAAGACATTTCGTCGTACATGTTACCTTGGGTGACTGAAGTATGTTGAGCATGGAGGATGCGATCCTGAAGATCAATACGAACTCTCGCACATTGAAGTTTGATACGCTCTTTACGACTAAGTGCGTCACCCACAACATTCGCTTTGCCAGGATGGTAGCGAATTTCGCAATCATAGTCGTTAAGTAACTCAACCCAACGTCGTTGCCTCATGTTGAGATTTTTCTGGTCGAAGACATGTTGGAGACTTTTGTGGTCTGTGAACACCACACATTTGGTCCCATAAAGATAATGTCTCCAAATCTTAAGAGCAAAGACAACAGCGCCCAATTCAAGATCATGGGTGGTATAATTCTTTTCGTGAGTCTTGAGTTGTCGAGACGCATATGCAATAACCTTTCCTCGTTGCATGAGAACACAACCAAGACCTTGGTTTGATGCATCACAATAGACAACGAAATCATCATTACCACCAGGTAAAGACAAGATGGGAGCTTCACAGAGTTTCAGCTTAAGAGTTTCAAATGCTTCCTCTTGCTTTGGTCCCCACTCATAGGGTTTACCCTTGTGAGTTAAGGTAGTGAGAGGAACAGCGATTTTGGAGAAGTTGGCGATGAATCGACGATAATAACCAGCCAAACCAAGGAAGGAACGGACTTCTGTTGGAGTTTTAGGAACACTCCAATTCTTCACAGCTTCGATCTTTGCGGGATCAACATGAATTCCGTTCATATCAATGACATGTCCCAAAAATTGAACTTCCTTAAGCCAAAATTTACATTTCGAGAACTTAGCATATAGTTGTTCTTTCTTTAGGAGATCCAAGATAGAGTGAAGATGCTGTTCGTGATCGGATATTGATTTAGAGTAAATCAAGATATCATCGATGAAGACGATCACGAATTTGTCGAGGTAGGGTCTACAAACCCAATTCATTAAATCCATAAACACTGTGGGAGCGTTGGTCAGTCCAAAAGGCATGACCATGAATTCATAGTGACCATATCGTGTACGAAAGGTTGTCTTGGGAATATCTTCATCGTGGACTCTAAACTGATGATAACCAGAACGAAGATCAATCTTCGAGAAGTGGGTTGCTCCTTGAAGTGCATAACATGTGTTAGAATTGCATGATCATGTGCTAGGATGCGTTAAACACGACAAACTGGAAAGACTAGAAAACATAGGTCCAGGTTCGACCCATAGCATGGGGGCGAACCTGGGAAATGATCTTGGTTCGACCCTTGGTGAAGGGGCGAACCTGGGATGTGGAAACAATAGAATTTCATTCGACCAGATAAGGTACATTCAACCCTGAGAAAGGGGCGAATGTGGGTACATTCGACCATGTGAAAAGGGCGAATGTGGACTAGTATAAATACCAAACTTTGTCATTTTCACCATTTCACTAACCCTAACCGTCTCTAAATACTCTCAAATGATTTTAATCATTGAGGAAGGAGTTTTTGCTCTGGTTTTTCATAATCTAACCCACAAACAACATCTAATCAAGAATCCAAGGTGTGTTCTTAATCCTAAACCCTTTTTAAAGCATTTAATTCGTTTTCATCTAACCCTAAATGTCCAGATCTGTTCTAAGGATGTTTTTATCAATAAAAACCTTTTAAACACCTTTCTAAACCTAAACCCTATCATTAAACATAGGTTTCATATCAATAAACATATGTTAATTATGTGTTATGTGATATTATGTGTTGTTTAATGATTTGCTGCTGTACTAATGCTAGAAACATGATCTAGGGCTCATATTGATGTTAATTTAGGATTGTTTATGGTCACAATCAGATGATTAATAATATCATGTCTAAATTGAGGGTTTTAATAAAGCTAGGGCTCGATGCATGCTACTATGATCAATAGAACTTTTTGAGGTTTTCAAACACATGACAAACTGAGCACTATTAAGATGATTATGGATTGATTTCAAAAAGTTTCCAAATTGGGTAAAGATTTCATGCATGATGTGATGTTTTCATAATTTTTGCCATTTTGGGAAAGGGCTAAAATGAACAGGTTTTGGGGCAAAATTGGTGGGGTTTTGTGGGGATATGTTATTCATATTCAACTGCTGTGTTTGATGATGTTTCAGATGTTTTTGAAGCGTTTTTGGGAAAAACATTCTGCCAGGGTCGAACCTGGGCACCTTCGACCAATAGTGGGTCGAAAGTGGAATCCCAGGGTCGAACCTGGACAGTATTGGTTGAATCTGTTCAAAGAGTCGAATGTGGCTTAGAATGGGTCGAAGGTTGATTCCAAAGGGTCGAACGTGGCTTAAAAGGGGCGAAGGTGGAACAAAATTTCCTGGTTCGACCCTATGGAATCAAAAATGAGATTTTTGATGCAAACTAAGTGTTTTATGCTTGAACCTTGTGTGTAATCTATGTGTACTTGATTAGTTTGGGTAGTGAGTCACCAACGGGATGTCGGGTCGGTCTAGTGTGTCGGTTGAAGATTTAAAACACGTTTTAAAACATACTTGATCACGATCTGGACAATCGGGGATTAGATATGTAACACCCCAACCGATGGCGGAAACATCGAGGTGTCACGTAAGAATGAGTATACAGTAGCACATGGTAACCAAATTTTAATTGAAATAAATTTAAAAGTGCAAATATTCAAAAATGGAAATACATAATTTGTTTCAAGTGGAAATCTAATACATCACATAAACCAAACAAGCATAGACTTCAAGATTGTATTCTCATGAAAATTACTCTAGCCTTCATGCATCATTATTTCCTGTTGAGTTGTAAAAATGGGGGGGGGGGGGGTCAACTAAAAGTTGGTGAGAATACATAAGTCATGTCAAGCAAATAGTTTAAGTATAAAAATTTAGCAATTCATATGTCTATCGTAAGTTTAAGTCTACATGAATAAACATGGAATGTTGAATCGACATAATCAAACCTCCGACTAGTTTAGGTCCATCCCGTCATCCACGGTTCACCTTAATAATATGTTGGAACGATAACAATCACCCACGCTACCTATGTAGGAGGTACACGTATCCGGGTGGGATTGTCAATCCAATAGATCTATTATTGAGTATCGCCGGCTTGGCCATAGCTAATGATTATGTAATGTTTAAACTCGTTGAAACTGTTGTTGTTGTCTAAATCATGAGGCATTAAAGTTTACAACTAGACATGCATGTAGAATTGCTTAAGTATAATGTTGCAAGTATGAAGAATTGCATAAACATGGTTACGTAAACTCACCTTAGTATAGTATTAAGTCTTGAGAAATAGTATGAGTGTAGCCCAAAAGATTGCCAAGTATTACCCTATGTATAAGGTAACAAATAAGTCTAACTCTATCTAGTCTACAAGTATATTCTAGGGTTTCGATTTGGGGATAAACATTTGTTGGATTAAAATGTGTAAATAAATAAGAGAAATTTGATAATTAAATAAATGAAAGTCTTTTTATAACATTTGAATTTAAGATGGTCACAATAATGTGTTTAAAGTATAAAAATAATTTTTATAAAATTATTTTCTTAAAAATAGAATATTAAATCTATTTATTTCAAATTGTCAAAATTTAACTTTAATATTTAAAAATACTAAAATTAAAGATTTATTAGATTAAATTTTATATTTCTGTTCCAAATAATCAGAAATAATTTATATAAAATTTGGGTGCAAAAATATTGAAAAATGAATTTATTATGATTTATTTATGATTAAAACTAACAAAAATTGATTAAAAATATTAAATAAATGATTTTTCAGAAAAAAAATCATTTCAGAAAAGTTTATTGTTATAAAAACTCAGAATAATTTTTGTGGAAATTTATAAGATCGTTTTGATATTTTTATAGAATTTTATAAATAAAGTGGAATAAACTTGATTTATTTATTATATATATTAAATAAATAAATTTTTGAAAACTAAAAATTGTATGTTAAACTTTTTCATTAGATTAACACAAAATATTTTTTGTAGAATTTTTAAAAGTGTTTTAGTATTTAAAAATGAATTTATAAAATACAAGTAATTATATTTAAAGTTGATTATTTAAACAAAACAAAACACAAAAAAAAGTGTTGTTGCTGTGGCTCGAACCGGCGTGGGCCGTGTCCAGAACACCAGGCACAACCACTTGGTCCAGACCAGTGGTTGTGTTTGGTTTCAGTTCTTTTAAAATATATAACATATGCAAAAACAGTTATCTTCCCCAAATCGATCGTTCGAACCCTAACTTTTACAATTGATCAAATCACACAACATTAACCCAATTAACCTTAGGGTTAATGTTGTGTGTATGCCGAACAACAAATCCCACAAAAAAATGTTACTTACAAACACGTTATGAACACGAACGATCGGTCATGGCTTAAAGTCAAAAATGCGATCAAAATATCAAGAACAGAAGATTAATAAGAGGAATTGGGGGTTGAGAAAGATTGATTGGCGAGTTGTGATCGTCCAGAAGTGTCCAATTTATAGGGTAGTGGTCTAGATCGTCGAATTGGTAAGGTTGACCATGTATTAATTGGGTTTCGTCAATTTAAGCATAATTGGTACGAATTGATGATGATAATACGTGTATAAGACTCATGATAGGCCGGTGATCACGAATACATTCCTATTCAGGATCAATTACGCGTTAATGATGTTAATTATGGAAGATTGGCTGTCACAGTTGACTTTCCAAGTCAACTGTGAAGGGCCAAGGTCATGTTAAGTATAATTTAAGCTGGAAAAGAAACAAGATGATTGTGTAGATCAGCTGGTTAGAACGCGTGTACATTTGGGCCGGCTTGGGCGCGGGTTCGAGTCCCGGCCCAAGCAAATTATTTTTTTGATATTTATATTATATATATAAGTATATTATATATAATTAATATAGTATTAGGGTTCCCAAAATGCCACAAAAATAATAAAATGCGAATAATAATAATGGAACTTGACGTTTTTATTCATGATAAATGTAATGTACAAGTTATAAATGCGTAATGTTACAGTCTCCCCTACTTTTAGGAACTTCGTCCCGAAGTTGGAGTTGGAGAGTCTGGTGGAAAAAGATGTGGGTATTTAGACTTCATCTGGTCTTTACGTTCCCAAGTGAACTCTGGACCTCGTTTAGATTCCCAACGAACCTTAACGATCGGAATGTGACTGCGCTTGAGTTTCTTGACTCCAGTATCAACAATCTCGATGGGTTTCTCGATAATGTGCATAGTTTCATCGATTTGCACATCCTCAAGAGGAACATGGAGGTTTTCATCTGCTAAGCATTTCTTGAGATTCGAAACATGGAAGGTCGGGTGAACATTGCTTAACTCAGGTGGAAGATCAAGTTTGTAAGCCACTTTTCCAACCCTGTCAATAATTTTGAATGGGCCTACGGATCGAGGAGCTAGTTTTCCCTTTCTACCGAAACGAATCACTCCTTTCCAAGGGGATACCTTAAGAAGTACAAGGTCCCCAACTTGAAATTCCAAGGGTTTACGACGTTTATCAGCATAGCTCTTCTGACGACTTCTAGCCTTGAGAAGATTATCCTGAATGAGTTGGATTTGTCTGTGGTTTCCTAGATTAGTTCGGGTCCAGTGATACGGGCTTCACCAACCTCAGTCCAACAGACAGGTGAACGACATTTACGACCATAGAGTGCCTCGAAAGGAGCCATGTTAATGCGGGCGTGATAACTGTTGTTGTATGAAAACTCAACCAAAGGAAGATGAGAATCCCATGCGCCACCAAAATCGATGATACATGCCCTGAGCATATCCTCAAGTGTCTGGATGGTCCGTTCAGTCTGACCATCTGTTTGAGGGTGATAAGCAGTACTCAGGTTCAACTTGGTACCCAAAGCATCTTGTAAAGAATCCCAAAAGTGAGAGGTGAAACGACCATCACGATCAGAGATAATGTCCAAAGGTATACCATGACGACATACGATTTCACTTACGTACATCCTTGCCAACCTTTCCACAGAGTACTTCTCACGAATAGGTAAGAAGTGGGCTGACTTGGTCAAACGATCGACGATTACCCAAATGCTGTCAAAACCTTTGGGTGTACGCGGGAGTTTGGTGATGAAGTCCATAGCTATGCTCTCCAATTTCCATACAGGAATTTCTGGTTGTTCGAGCATACCAGATGGTCGTTGATGTTCAGCCTTGACCTTTGAACAAGTGAGGCATTTTGCAACGAAAAGAGCAATATCTTTCTTCATACCCGGCCACCAATAAGAATAACGAAGATCTTGGTACATCTTGTCAGCTCCAGGATGAATAGAATAACAAGACTTATGAGCCTCGTTCATGAGAAAGGTACGAAGATCATCACGGTCAGGGATCCAAAGTCGATTAAGAAAATAGAGAAGACCATCAGGTTTGGTTTCTAGTTGAGTCTCAGCACCACAAGACATTTGGTCATACATGTTACCTTGGGTGACTGAAGTATGTTGAGCATGGAGGATGCGATCCTGAAGATCAGTACGAACTCTCGCACATTGAAGTTTGATACGCTCTTTACGACTAAGTGCGTCACCCACAACATTCGCTTTGCCAGGATGGTAGCGAATTTCGCAATCATAGTCGTTAAGTAACTCAACCCAACGTCGTTGCCTCATGTTGAGATTTTTCTGGTCGAAGACATGTTGGAGACTTTTGTGGTCTGTGAACACCACACATTTGGTCCCATAAAGATAATGTCTCCAAATCTTAAGAGCAAAGACAACAGCGCCCAATTCAAGATCATGGGTGGTATAATTCTTTTCGTGAGTCTTGAGTTTTCGAGACGCATATGCAATAACCTTTCCTCGTTGCATGAGAACACAACCAAGACCTTGGTTTGATGCATCACAATAGACCACGAAATCATCATTACCACCAGGTAAAGACAAGATGGGAGCTTCACGGAGTTTCAGCTTAAGAGTTTCAAATGCTTCCTCTTGCTTTGGTCCCCACTCATAGGGTTTACCCTTGTGAGTTAAGGTAGTGAGAGGAACATCGATTTTGGAGAAGTTGGCGATGAATCGACAATAATAACCAGCCAAACCAAGGAAGGAACAGACTTCTGTTGGAGTTTTAGGAACACTCCAATTCTTCACAGCTTCGATCTTTGCGGGATCAACATGAATTCCGTTCATATCAATGACATGTCCCAAAAATTGAACTTCCTTAAGCCAAAATTCACATTTCGAGAACTTAGCATATAGTTGTTCTTTCTTTAGGAGATCCAAGATAGAGTGAAGATGCTGTTCGTGATCGGATATTGATTTAGAGTAAATCAAGATATCATCGATGAAGACGATCATGAATTTGTCGAGGTAGGGTCTACAAACCCAATTCATTAAATCCATAAACACTGCGGGAGCGTTGGTCAGTCCAAAAGGCATGACCATGAATTCATAGTGACCATATCGTGTACGAAAGGTTGTCTTGGGAATATCTTCATCGTGGACTCTAAGCTGATGACAAGCAGAACGAAGATCAATCTTCGAGAAGTGGGTTGCTCCTTGAAGTTGATCGAAAAGATCGTCAATCCTAGGCAATGGATAACGATTCTTGATGGTGAGTTTGTTGAGTTTGCGATAGTCGATACACATCCTGAGAGATCCATCTTTCTTCTTAACGAATAAGACAGGGGCTCCCCATGGAGAAGAACTGGGGCGAATAAAACCTTTATCAGAAAGTTCCTGTAGTTGACTGGCAAGTTCTTGCATCTCAGAGGGTGCAAGACGATAAGGAGCTTTGGCGACAGGATTAGCACCAGGAACAAGATCAATTCTAAATTCCACTTGTCGAGCAGCAGGCAAACCAGGTAAATCCTCTGGGAAGACTTCAGGATAGTCCCGAATGATTGGAATGTCTTGGATACTTTTGCCCTTTTCCTTCTTTTCTGTCACGTTAGCTAAGAAAGCTGTATACCCCTTTCGTAGGTATTTTTGGGCAGTAGTACAAGACATGAGCTTAAGCTCGCCACAAGGCTTCTCACCATAGATCTTCAAAATCTCACCAGATTCGAGAGGAATGCGTATGACTTTCTCAAAACACAGAATTTCAGCACGATGAGTTGACAACCAGTCCATGCCTACTATGACATCAAAACTTCCAAGATGCATAGGGATGAGATCGATAGAGAAAGTATGATCGTCGAGGTTCAACACACAGTTACAAATAATAGAATCGATCGAGATAGACTTCCCATTAGCTACCTCTACCACTAAAGGTTCCTCTAGGTTAGTTTGGGGTAAGTTAAGTAAAGGTTCAAACTTCAGTGATACAAATGACTTATCAGCTCCCGAATCAAATAATATGGATGCATAGAGGTTATTAATGAGGAACGTACCATTCACCACCTCGTTGTTGTCACGGGCCTGGTTAGCATTGAGATTGTAGGCGCGACCTCGAGCACCTTGGTTTTGGTTGCGGTTCTGGTTTTGGTTGCGGTTTTGGTTCTGGTTCTGGTTACGATTGGGGCAATTGTTGATATAGTGGTCTGGGCTGCCACACTCGTAGCACTGACCACGAGCAGGTCTGTTGTTTTGTTGGTTGGGAGCTGGGGCATTTCTGGCTGGGTTGTTTTGGTTGTTTTGGGCAGCAGGGGCTTGGCAAGCGTTGGTGTAGTGTCCATACCGCTTACAGTTATTACATTGGCGGCATGGTCTGCCAGGAAGATGATGGTATTGACAAGTGTTGCAGAGAGGGTGACTCCCGCCATACGGCTTCTTGGCTGGGTTTTGTGCTGCAGGTGGAGTAGTAGTAACCATGTAGTTCCTAGCCTTGCGCTTCTTGTTGCTTGAGGTCTCGGGCTTAACCTCAATAGCGGGCTGAGGAGTGTCTTTGGCAACAGTCTTCTTAGTGCCCTTGCGGAAGAGAGTACCGTTCTTCACATGATTATCAGTAAGAGTAGCCGCCAGACGTTTGGCTTCTTCCAAGGTGGCAGGATTCCTTCCCCACACCGTGTCCTGGATTTGCATGGGCAGACCACCGATATACTTCTCGATGGCTACGGGCAGGGGAGTGACTTTGTGAGGCAACAATAAGCTAAGCTCGTGAAAGCGGGTATTGTAGGCAAGGTTTTCCCCACTATCTTGAGCAAGGGTGTGGAACTCATCTTCTAGCTTCTTAACCTCGTTGCGAGGACAAAACTCATCCTTCATAACCTCCTTGACTTGATCCCATGTCATAGCAAGAGCAACTTCAGCTCCACGGGTACGCTTTTCCTCATTCCACCAAGTGAGTGCTCTTTTGTGAAGAACACTCATGGCGTAACGAACCTTAAAGTTGTCGGGGCACTCACTTTTGATGAAGGTATTCTCAATACCCTCAAACCATTGTAGGAGTCCTGTAGCTCCTTCTTCTCCACTGAACTTTGGGGGATTACAGGAATTAAAGTGCTTGAGAGTGCAGGCTGGAAGACCATTCCTATTCCCGTTGTGGTTTCCATTTCCATTCCCGTTGCCGTTACCGTTCCCGTTGCCGTTACCGTTCCCGTTGCCGTTCATCTGGATGACTTGAGCTAGTAAATTAGGAACCAGAGTCGCGATTTGCTGCGCCATTTGTTGAGAAATGATCGCAGCCAGTTGGGCATCGACACCATTGTTGTTGTTATTGTTGTTGTTGTTGTTGTTGTTGTTGTTGTTGTGGTTAGCGTCATGGTTGTTGCTATTCACTTCATCTTGATTGTCACCATTGTTAAAGTGAGTGCTGCGACGTGGAGGCATGATCTGTAAGAGACACAATGAAATGAATGAGGTTATATAAGGAATGTAATCATTTATTCATTAATTAAAACGAATAAACGAAAACGTTGACTTATCAAAGATTCTAAATTCTAATAACATATGAAGACATGCTTTAGCCTATAAGTGAACACTCATCCCGAGAATTCCCAGGTAGGCATCAGGGTCCCTCGTCTGATTGGGATATATACGCAATGCCAGCCTAAACAGAAGACTCAGAATACAGGCGTTCACCCTTCCAGATTGCACGTGTTCGTTATTAAAATCTAGAACTTCGACGAGATCTCAAGGGGGTTTAGGTTAAACCTGAGGATTTTGTCCTATTAATCTAATGGTGGATCAGGATTGCAGCAGACGAATAAGAGTAGTCACATGTAGGCTTAGGGTTATATAAGGTATAGGATAGGGATAAGATTAGGGAAACAATTAGGGTTACAAGTAAGAGAAGCAAGTACTGTTTAAGTCCCTAAGGTTATAGTCTAGATTATTTTCTAATAACCTAATTCGCTATACACAAGGCTCTGATACCAATCTGTAACACCCCAACCGATGGCGGAAACATCGAGGTGTCACGTAAGAATGAGTATACAGTAGCACATGGTAACCAAATTTTAATTGAAATAAATTTAAAAGTGCAAATATTCAAAAATGGAAATACATAATGTGTTTCAAGTGGAAATCTAATACATTACATAAACCAAACAAGCACAGACTTCAAGATTGTCTTCTCATGAAAATTACTCTAGCCTTCATGCATCATTATTTCCTGTTGAGTTGTAAAAATGGGGGGGGGGGGTCAACTAAAAGTTGGTGAGAATACATAAGTCATGTCAAGCAAATAGTTTAAGTATAAAAATTTAGCAATTCATATGTCTATCGTAAGTTTAAGTCTACATGAATAAACATGGAATGTTGAATCGACATAATCAAACCTCCGACTAGTTTAGGTCCATCCCGTCATCCACGGTTCACCTTAATAATATGTTGGAACGATAACAATCACCCACGCTACCTATGTAGGAGGTACACGTATCCGGGTGGGATTGTCAATCCAATAGATCTATTATTTAGTATCGCCGGCTTGGCCATAGATAATGATTATGTAATGTTTAAACTCGTTGAAACTGTTGTTGTTGTCTAAATCATGAGGCATTAAAGTTTACAACTAGACATGCATGTAGAATTGCTTAAGTATAAGGTTGCAAGTATGAAGAATTGCATAAACATAGTTACGTAAACTCACCTTAGTATAGTATTAAGTCTTGAGAAATAGTATGAGTGTAGCCCAAAAGATTGCCAAGTATTACCCTATGTATAAGGTAACAAATAAGTCTAAGTCTATCTAGTCTACAAGTATATTCTAGGGTTTCGATTTGGGGATAAACATTTGTTGGATTAAAATGTTTAAATAAATAAGAGAAATTTGATAATTAAATAAATGAAAGTCTTTTTATAAAATTTGAATTTAAGATGGTCACAATAATGTGTTTAAAGTATAAAAATAATTTTTATAAAATTATTTTCTTAAAAATAGAATATTAAATCTATTTATTTCAAATTGTCAAAATTTAACTTTAATATTTAAAAATACTAAAATTAAAGATTTATTAGATTAAATTTTATATTTCTGTTCCAAATAATCAGAAATAATTTATATAAAATTTTGGTGCAAACATATTGAAAAATGAATTTATTATGATTTAATTATGATTAAAACTAAAAAAAATTGATTAAAAATATTAAATAAATGATTTTTCAGAAATAAAAATCATTTCAGAAAAGTTTATTGTTATAAAAACTCAAAATAATTTTTGTGGAAATTTATAAGATCGTTTTGATATTTTTATAGAATTTTATAAATAAAGTGGAATAAACTTGATTTATTTATTATATATATTAAATAAATAAATTTTTGAAAACTAAAAATTGTATGTTAAACTTTTTCATTAGATTAACACAAAATAATTTTTGTAGAATTTTTAAAATATATAACATATGCAAAAACGGTTATCTTCCCCAAATCGATCGTTCGAACCCTAACTTTTACAATTGATCAAATCACACAACATTAACCCAATTAACCTTAGGGTTAATGTTGTGTGTATGCCGAACAACAAATCCCACAAAAAAATGTTACTTACAAACACGTTATGAACACGAACGATCGGTCATGGCTTAAAGTCAAAAATGCGATCAAAATATCAAGAACAGAAGATTAATAAGAGGAATTGGGGGTTGAGAAAGATTGATTGGCGAGTTGTGATCGTCCAGAAGTGTCCAATTTATAGGGTAGTGGTCTAGATCGTCGAATTGGTAAGGTTGACCATGTATTAATTGGGTTTCGTCAATTTAAGCATAATTGGTACGAATTGATGATGATAATACGTGTATAAGACTCATGATAGGCCGGTGATCACGAATACATTCCTATTCAGGATCAATTACGCGTTAATGATGTTAATTATGGAAGATTGGCTGTCACAGTTGGCTTTCCAAGTCAACTGTGAAGGGCCAAGGTCATGTTAAGTATAATTTAAGCTGGAAAAGAAACAAGATGATTGTGTAGATCAGCTGGTTAGAACGCGTGTACATTTGGGCTGGCTTGGGCGCGGGTTCGAGTCCCGGCCCAAGCAAATTATTTTTTTGATATTTATATTATATATATATATATAAGTATATTACATATAATTAATATAGTATTAGGGTTCCCAAAATGCCACAAAAATAATAAAATGCGAATAATAATAATGGAACTTGACGTTTTTATTCATGATAAATGTAACGTACAAGTTATAAATGCGTAATGTTACAAGATAACCATGTGGTTATTAGTCGGAACACTTATATGAACATTTTGATAGATCTCCGGTAGTTGGGATTATCAAGGACTTGGCTTTTCTTATTAAACTTGAAGAACACAACCTAAGGTGAGTTCACGGCCCCACTTTTACTGCTTTTACTTTTGGGGGAGAAAACATGCGCTAAACTTATTTGGTAACATATGTCGTACTATGATTTAACTTTGCGTTGCTATACGATCTTTGAAAGACCCGGGGGAAACCATGAATGTGCGGGGTTGCACAACGTGGGAAATGTGAATAGATCTATTGGGTTTGACAGGCCCCACTCGACGGCTTGGAGGGCCGGGCGGGTGCATATTGTCTCTAACTTGCTAAACATTTGCTGAGCATTCAGGCTAAACACTGGTAACAGTCTAGTAATGGTTTTCCAATCGTAGTAGTAACAAAACATACGCCTAGCTAGCGTACTTGGTAACATTGATATAGTATGGACATGATAACATTTTGGTGACACACGGTAATATTTGGTAACATATTAAACAAACCTGTGAACTCACCAGCATTATATATGTTGATGTCTTTTTGGCATGTTTTTCTCAGGTCGCTAAAGTAGCATCGGTTGGACTAGGCGTGTAACATCGCAAAATTTTCCCCAAAATTTTAATACATAAAAAGCCCTTATATACATATATATATATATATATATATATATTTTTATTACACCTTTATCATTAATATTATACAAATGTGCCTAAGTCTTTATTTATCCTAACTCACAACTTATATACATACATAAATGTATATAAATAATAATAATAATAGTAATAATATGATTCTAAATTCTTTTTTTTTTTCACATACAAGATTTTTTTTCTTTTAAATAAAGCCTTGAGTCAAATAGTCAAAGTCCTAGTTAAAGTCTTAGTCAAATAGTCAATTCATCATAAAACCTTACTTTATGGTGTTGACCAATTTTAATGGCTAATTGAATCCAAAACTAGTATAAAACCCACCTATGAACCATTACACTTGCCACCTCTAAATCGATTGTTTCAATCCGATTAAACTTTCCCTCATACTTTTCTTCTATAGTCTATTACTTCTACAATTGAAGCTTTGATTATAAGCTCTTGTAATTGGCAACTTTGGGGCTACACATATTCTATTTCTCAAGACTTAATACTATACTAAGGTGAGTTTACGTAACCATGTTATTGCAATTCTTTATACTTGCAACATTATACTTAAGCAATTCTACATACATGTCTAGTTGTAAACTTTAATGCCTCATATTTAGACTACAACAATAGTTTTCAACGAGTTTCAACATTACATAATCATTAGCTATGGCCAAGCCGGCGATACTCAATAATAGATCTATTGGATTGACAATCCCACCCGGATACGTGTACCTCCTACATAGGTAGCGTGGGTGATTGTTATCGTTCCAACATATTATTAAGGTGAACCGTGGATGACGGGATGGACCTAAACTAGTCGGAGGTTTGATTATGTCGATTCAACATTTCATGTTTATTCATGTAGACTTAAACTTACGATAGACATTTGAATTGCTAAACTTTTATTCTTAAACTTAATTGCTTGACATGGCTTATGTATTCTCACCAACTTCTAGTTGACCCCCCCCCCCCATTTTTACAACTCAACAGGAAATAATGATGATTGAAGTCTAGAGAGTTAGCATGAGGAGACAATTTGAAGTTTACGCTTTATTTGGTTATTTGATGTATTAGAATTCCATTCAACACTTATTATGTATTTTCAATTTTGGATATTTGCACTTTAAATAAATTTCAATTAAAACTTGATTACCATGTGCTACTGTATACTCATTCTTACGTGACACCTCGATGTTTCCGCCATCGGTTGGGGTTTTACAGATTGGTATCAGAGCCTTGGTTATAGGGAATTAGGTTATTAGAAAAAAAAAAATAATCTAGTCTATAACCATAGGATTTTAATCAGTACTTGCTCCTTTTACTTGCAACCCTACTTTTTTTCTATTCTCTATCTCCCCCTACTTCTTATCCCTACTTTATTCCCTACAAGAAGATTGCTATCCATCGCTGGATCTACCCTTAGACTAATAGGACGAGATTCTCAAGTCTTAACCTGAACTGCTTTGAAGATACCGTCGAAGTTCTAGATTTTAATAACGAACACGTGCAATCTGGAAGGGTGAACGCCTGTATTCTGAGTTTTCTGCCTAGGCTGGCATTGCGCATATATCCCAATCAGACGAGGGACCCGGATGCCTACCTGGGAATTCTCGGGATGAGTGTTCACTTATAGGCTAAAGCATGTCTTCACTATGTTATTAGAATCTAGAAGTTTTGATAAGTCAACGTTTTCGTTTATTCGTTTTAATTAATGAATAAATGATTACACTCACTTTCCTTAAACTAAGCTCTAAAATCTCAAAATTTTACAGCTTAAATCAATCTCATTTCATAACCATCTATGGATTTCACAATCACACTTCACATTTCCATCTTAGCCACTTTTTAAATATTCAACACCCTACCCAAATCATATTATTTCATTTTTCCACATGTTACTTAGTTTTTTTAAAAAAAAAAACTATAACCTCATACCTTAGCACAAACTAAAGATTTCTAAATCTTGTTGTATTTTCATTACCTAGTAACTTTACAAAGTACATATTTTTTTGTCAAAAGATGTCCTCGAACTTAAATTCATTTTTTTATTTATTGACGTAACAAACGATTTTCTATATAATGCTTTAAACTATTAAAAATCACTAATAGAACCTTGATCTTCAAAACCTAATGTCATGTTTGAAATCTCCAACTAACGGGAATATTTTATTCAAAGCCCACTTAGCTTGTACTATTTAACAACTTTTGCTTTATGTATAAAACCAATTTTGAAAATAAGATTTTTTTTTATCCATAGGAATAATATCTAGTCTCTAAATTCTCCATTGACACTCACTGATTTTCAACTTGTTCAAATTTTTACAATATTTAGCATATACCACAATCATGTTTTCTTATACACTTGATTATAACCTTTAATCCAAACCCCAAAATTTACACTGCTACATAATCTCCTTACTATAAAATAAACTCTTTATAAACTATCTTCACATTCACTATCTCTCACAACCTTGATTCTGCTTCAAGATTTTTCATCATCCTCTCAAGAACTAAATTCATATCCTTCACCTTCTCACACATGAGCTAGTTACCCATGATAACCAAACTATTGAAACTTGATTGTGTGTTGCATCAAACATAATCCTTAGTTATACATGAGGATTCGACTATTTGCCTTATTTGATCATTTGAAACTAGAATTCATGGAATATAAACTATTTACTATAGACACACCTAGAGTCATTAACCTTATCTAGGGCAACTCTATTACAACTCGTATGCTATACTTGATACTTGATTGCTTACATGTACATATTATCAATTTGTAATTCATGTGTGTAATAATTGGTACACTTAATCAAACAACTGATAGAGGATGAAGTACTTGCTCAACAGTTAGTAGAGTACAAAATAACCTACTCAACGATTGGTAGAGGTCATCATGCCTGCTCAACAGTCGGTAGAGGCCCTACAACCTGCTCAACGATTGGTAGAGGCTACCATACCTGCTCAACAATCGGTAGAGGTTCCTACTCACTGACTGGTAGAAGTCTTTTTTCCTGCTCAACAGTTGGACTCATTTTTGGATACATGGTTAATCATATTATTTTACATGTGTGTCTAGAGTTATAGAAGGACACAAAACCCTAATGTAAGGTAAATTGGTGATTGCGGTCCGGAACGTAATCATGAATTTACAGGTACGTTAAGGTAGTGCGAAATTCTATCAAGGTTTTCGGTAGTTGACCAATTATAAACCTTAGTTATCTGGTAGTTCATTTAGTCTTTCAATAGTCCATCAACTCATTCCTTTTAGGACTCCTAAAACTTAAGATTCTTATTCTCCTTGCTATTTCAGATGAACCTAATCCAACCCTTAAAACTCACACATATCAAAACTCTTACCCAAATTATTCGAAACAGTTTATTCTATTACCTATAAATTTCTGTCATGCCTTAACTCGAAACTTCCCAAACCACCCTTGTCCTAATTTCTACCCAATCAACTTCAACCCTGTGTTTTCTATAAACTTCGGGACGAAGTTTCCAAAGTAAGGGAGACTGTAACATCGCAAAATTTTCCCCAAAATTTTAATACATAAAAAGCCCTTATATACATATATATAAATATATATATATTTTATCACACCTTTATCATTAATATTATACAAATGTGCCTAAGTCTTTATTTATCCTAACTCACAACTTATATACATACATAAATGTATATAAATAATAATAATAATAATATGATTCTAAATTCTTTTTTTTTTTCACATACAAGATTTTTTTTCTTTTAAATAAAGCCTTGAGTCAAATAGTCAAAGTCTTAGTCAAACAGTCAAAGTCTTAGTCAAATAGTCAATTCATCATAAAACCTTACTTTATGGCGTTGACCAATTTTAATGGCTAATTGAATCCAAAACTAGTATAAAAACCCACCTATGAACCATTACACTTGCCACCTCTAAATCGATTGTTTCAATCCGATTAAACTTTCCCTCATACTTTTCTTCTATAGTCTATTACTTCTACAATTGAAGCTTTGATTATAAGCTCTTGTAATTGGCAACTTTGGGGCTACACATATTCTATTTCTCAAGACTTAATACTATACTAAGGTGAGTTTACGTAACCATGTTATTGCAATTCTTTATACTTGCAACATTATACTTAAGCAATTCTACATACATGTCTAGTTGTAAACTTTAATGCCTCATGATTTAGACTACAACAACAGTTTCAACGAGTTTCAACATTACATAATCATTAGCTATGGCCAAGCCGGCGATACTCAATAATAGATCTATTGGATTGACAATCCCACCCGGATACGTGTACCTCCTACCTAGGTAGCGTGGGTGATTGTTATCGTTCCAACATATTATTAAGGTGAACCGTGGATGACGGGATGGACCTAAACTAGTCGGAGGTTTGATTATGTCGATTCAACATTTCATGTTTATTCATGTAGACTTAAACTTACGATAGACATTTGAATTGCTAAACTTTTATTCTTAAACTTAATTGCTTGACATGGCTTATGTATTCTCACCAACTTCTAGTTGACCCCCCCATTTTTACAACTCAACAGGAAATAATGATGATTGAAGTCTAGAGAGTTAGCATGAGGAGACAATTTGAAGTTTATGCTTTATTTGGTTATTTGATGTATTAGAATTCCATTCAACACTTATTATGTATTTTCAATTTTGGATATTTGCACTTTAAATAAATTTCAATTAAAACTTGATTACCATGTGCTACTGTATACTCATTCTTACGTGACACCTCGATGTTTCCGCCATCGGTTGGGGTGTTACAAGGCGCACGGGTCTGCATTGGCGTCTAGGCTTAGCTGGATATTTTAAATAAGTGTCTTGAATATTTTGGAACACTGTTTTGTAGCTGATTAAATTCTTAAATGCTTCCGCTACGATTTAATGATTAAGATTACTATGCTTTTAAGTTTACGTATTTCATATAGTGTTGTTTATTGTGACCGTTGACTTGGATCCTGGTTTGTCATACGCCTCGCGGTAAAACTCCGCAAGTGGAAATTTGAGGGTGTGACAGATTAGTATCAGAGCCAATGGTTATAGTGAACTAGGACTGCATGTAGAGTCTAGTCTATAGCCGAGTCACACACACTAGATGGTCACATATTTGAGTCGGTTTTGGGATACGTACTAACTTTGTCTGCGTGTCTTTACATCATCATCGCACTTCTGTGTTACATCATCCGTTCTTACTTGGACTTTGCTTACTCTTATCTTCTTCTTCGGGAATTGAAGAAGAAGGAACTGACTAGTTGAATCTTGCACAGCAGTGTCGTGTATTAGAGTGGTTTTGCGTAATATTGAGATCTGTCCCGGATTCGGACATCTCCTCTCCATGCTCCAATAGACGCACTTGCTTACACGAGTTCTTGTACACATATGCTTGTAGTAGCATGTTACTAGGTGCCAGTATTCGGTGATTTGAGTTCAAACTGGGGGAACACTTGGAGGACCATGTAGAGCAGTTTATCATTTCGGGTGCACACGAAATCATAAACTGAAATGCATGAAAATCCTAGTGGACCCTGAGTTTGGATGGATAGTCCTGGATTGGACCTAGGTTTAACTTTTGTAACTACTAGTGGTTGACACTAGCATCGAATTTAAATCTCTCGATTTCTGATTTGTCAGATCATGTCTGGCGCTCGTGGTGGTGGACGTCGTGGTGGTGGCCGTGGCGGCGATGGTGGTCGTGGTAACATCAACATGACCCAAGCTGAACTGAACAACTTGTTGCAACAACAAGTGAACATGGCCATGGCTACTTTCCAGGTTGGGCTTAATGCCATGGGTAGTGAGTCGACTACTATCGACTCTGCTTCATTCTTGGGTATCATGCCTTTTCTTTTGTTTCTTATTCGTGTATCGCGTCTCAGGTGTTGCTGTTAATTCACCTCCACTCAGTGTTCTTATAAGAAGTTTAGGGACTGTCAACCCCATAACTTTGCTGGAACTGAAGGAGCGGTGGGACTGCTCCGATGGTTGGAGAAGGTTGAGTCTGTGTTTTTGATGTGTAATTGTCCTGTAGAGGACAGGGTTAAATATATGCTACTGCGACATTCGAGGGTCCTGCGTTGTCGTGGTGGAATGCTACTGCTCAGAACATGGGTTTGGGGGAAGCTCATGCCATGCTTTGGGCGGATTTCGTGCAGCGTTTGAAGAGTGAGTACTGTCCTAGAGAGGAAGTGCAGAAGTTGGAACACGAGGTCTAGAACTACAAGATGGTTGGATCTGAGATAGAGGAGTACACTGTGAGGCGTAACGAGTTGGCGGTGTTGTGTCCTGATTTGCACACACCTGAGTACAGAAGGATCGAGCACTACATTTCTGGGTTGGTGCCGGAGATAGCAGGGTTGGTGGCTGCCAGGAATCTTCCCATACTTGTTGAAGTTGTTCGATCGGCTAATCGGATGACTAACCTGAAGGTGGCAGAAGGTGTTTTGCCTCCTAAGGGTACTACTGTGAAGGGCTCTGAGGGGAACAAGAGGAAATGGGATAATGTGGGGAAGAGTGCTGTGCCAGCACCGTCTCAGCCGGTGAAGAAGTTTAATTCATCTGGGTCGTCTTCGGGACAGAAGTCGGGTGGGTATATTGGGAAGCATCCCAAGTGTAACAAGTGTGGTTATCATCATTTTGGGAGTTGTGATCGGGCTCGCTGTCATCGGTGCCATTAGTTGGGGCATCTTGCTAAGGATTGTAGGGTGTCACTCCCCTCGGCTCAGGCTCCTACTGCTACTCCTACTACTGCTGCTCAGGGAACTCCAGGGAAGCAGGGGTGTTATAACTGTGGTGACACGGGACATTTCAAGCGTGATTGTCCCAAACTGAAGCACGACGATAATGGGAGGGGCGGAAATGGTAACGGGAACAACGGAGGCGGTGGCAGGAATGCGCGTGCTTTTGTCATTGGCTCTGTAGAGGCCAAACAGGATCCTGACACGGTTACCGGTACGTTCCTTCTCAATGATCGCTATGTTTCTGTTTTGTTTGATTCTGGTGCCGATAAGAGTTTCATATCTGTGGACATTAGTCGATTGCTAGATATAGTACCCACACCTTTAGAGGCTAAGTACTTGATAGAATTGGCTGATGGTAAGAACATTGAAGCGACACATATTCTTAGGGAATGTCGCTTGGAACTGTCGGGTTTGTCATTCCCCATTGACCTTATGCCGGTACCTTTGGGTAGTTTTGATGTCGTTGTGGGCATGGATTGGTTATCATTATATCGTGCGGAGATCGTTTGTTTAGATAAGGTCATTCGGATCCCTCTCCCTGATGGAGAGACTCTTTTGGTTCATGGTGAAAAGAGCGGTGGTCCGCTGAGTATCATTTCTAGTATGAAAGCCCTTAAGTATCTTCGGAAGGGTTAATTGGCCATTCTGGCACTTGTTTCTGTTTCGACTGATGATGAGAAGAAGATCGAGGATATCCCTGTAGTTCGTGACTTCCCTGATGTATTTCCCGATGATTTACCTGGTCTTCCTCTCCATCGTCAGGTTGAGTTTGGTATTGATCTTGCACCTGGTGCAGCTCCCATTGCTCGAGCCCCGTACCGTCTTGCACCTCCCGAGATGCAAGAGTTGTCCAGCCAGTTACAGGAACTCTTGGAAAATGGTTTCATCTGACCGAGTTCTTCCCCGTGGGGAGCTCCTATCTTGTTTGTGAAGAAGAAGGACGGAAGTCTTCGCATGTGTATCGATTATCGTGAGCTGAACAAGGTGGCCATCAAGAATCGTTATCCTCTCCCTCGCATTGATGATCTTTTTTACCAGCTCCAGGGTTCCAGTTATTATTCAAAGATTGATTTGTGATCTGGTTATCACCAGTTGCACGTTCAGGAAGCTGACGTTCCGAAGACTGCTTTTCGTACTCGTTATGGCCATTTTGAGTTCTTGGTCATGCCTTTTGGTCTCACCAACGCACCAGCAGTGTTCATGGATTTGATGAATCGTGTTTGCAAGCCTTATCTTGATAAATTCGTCATCGTGTTTATTGAAGACATTCTGGTTTATTCTAAGAACAAGACGGACCATGAGGAGCACCTACGGTTAGTCTTGGAGCTTTTGAGACGGGAGCAGTTGTATGCTAAGTTCTCAAAGTGTGATTTTTGGTTGCGTGAAGTTCAATTCCTAGGGCATGTGGTTAATGAACTGGGAATTCATGTTGATCCGGCTAAGATCGAAGCTATTAAAGACTGGGAAGCACCAAAGACGCCATCTGAGGTACGGCAATTCTTAGGTCTTGCGAGTTACTATCGTCGTTTCATTGAGGGATTTTCGAAGATCGCTCAACCCCTCACCTCCCTTACCCAGAAAGACCGAAAGTTTGACTGGGGTGAACTGCAGGAATCAGCATTTCAGATGCTGAAGCTTAAACTTTGTTCTGCACCTATCCTATCCCTACCTGAGGGTACGGATGACTTTGTTGTGTATTGTGACGCTTCTATTCGTGGTCTTGGTTGCGTGTTGATGCAACGCGAGAAGGTCATTGCTTATGTTTCTCGCCAACTTAAGTTTCACGAGAAGAACTATACTACCCATGATTTGGAATTGGGTGCGGTGGTTTTTGCATTGAAAATCTGGAGACATTACTTGTACGGTACCAAATGCACCATATACACCGATCACAAGAGTCTCCAGCATATTTTCGAGCAGAAGGTGTTAAACATGCGGTAGCGCCGCTGGGTTGAACTCCTGAACGATTATGACTGTGCTATTAAGTATCATCCTGGCAAGGCGAACGTTGTGGCGGACGCCTTGAGCATGAAGGAATCTGCGAAACCTCGTCGTGTTCGAGCTTTACAGCTCACCATTCATTCCTCTTTGCCTGACCAAATTCGTTCTGCACAACTGGAAGCTTTGAAGGAGGAAAACCTTAAAGCTGAAACTATGCACAGTGCTGACAAGCACCTTGAGCTTAGGTCTGATGGCCTACACCACTTCGCAAAGCGTGTTTGGGTTCCTTTGTTCGGGGGATTACGGGAACTTGTCTTGGATGAAGCTCACAAATCCCGGTATTCTGTTCACCCAGGCTCCGACAAGATGTATCAGGATTTGAAGATACTCTATTGGTGGCCGAACATGAAGGCTGATATAGCCTCCTACGTGAGCAAATGCTTGACTTGTGCTAAAGTCAAGGTGGAGTACCAGAAGCCGTCTGGTCTCCTACAATAACCTGAGATTCCAGAATGGAAGTGGGAACGAATCACGATGGATTTTGTCACCAAACTACCGAAGTCACCAAATGGTTGCGATATGATTTGGGTGATTGTCGACAGGTTGACAAAATCGGCTCATTTCCTACCTATTAAGGAAACGGATGGACTCGAGCGGTTGGCTCAACTTTACCTTAAGGAGGTAGTCTCTCGGCACGGGGTGCCTGTTTCTATTATCTCTGATCGTGACTCTCGTTTTGCTTCGTGTTTCTGGAAGGCTCTGCACAAGGCTTTGGGTACTCAGTTGGATATGAATACGGCTTATCATCCGCAAAGTGACGGTCAGAGTGAGCGGACGATTCAAACCTTGGAGGACATGCTTCGGCCATGTGTTATCGATTTTGGAAAAAGTTGGGAGATTCACCTACCGTTGGTGGAGTTCTCTTACAACAACATCTACCACTCTAGTATCAAGGCAGCTCCGTTCGAAGCTCTTTACGGACGAAAATGTCGATCTCCTCTGTGTTGGGCCGAGGTGGGCGAGAGTCAGCTCACTGGTCCGGAACTAGTGTACGAAACTTCGGAGAAAATCGTACAAATTTGTAACTGTTTGGCAGCCGCACGGGATCGTCAAAAGAGTTATGCTGATCGCCGTCGCAAACCTTTGGAGTTCGAGGTTGGGGACAGGGTACTTCTGAAAGTTTCACCATGGAAGGGCGTCATACGCTTTGGAAAGCGTGGCAAGCTTAACCCTCGTTATGTCGGACCGTTTGCAATCCTGGAACGGATTGGACCGGTGGCATACAGACTTGACTTACCGGTGGAGCTCGGTAGTGTTCACAACGTCTTCCATGTGTCTAACTTGAAGAAGTGTTTGGCTGATGAATCTCTTATTGTACCATTGGAAGAGATCAAGGTTGATGATCGTCTTCGCATCGTGGAAGAACCTGTTGAGATCCTCGACTATAAGATTCGTAGCCTTCGCCGGAGTAAAATCCGCATTGTTAAAGTTCGTTGGAACTCGGATCGTGGACCGGAGTTCACATGGGAACGAGAGGATCAGATGAAATCCAAGTATCCTCATCTTTTTCCGAAGCGTGCGTTCGAGTCTAGGCATGTTACTGCTGAAGCTGAATGAATCTCGGGGCGAGATTCCTTTCAACGTGGGGATGATGTGACAACCGATAAATTTTCTTTTCGTTTCCTTCCTTTCGTCTCTTTCATTTTGGGGCTTCGTGCAATTTTCGGGACGAAAATTATTTCAACGTGGGGATGATGTGACACCCGGCATGTTCAGCTAAAACATTTTAGTAAAACATAAGTCTACCTTAGCGAGAAACATTATAAATGGACTTAACTGGGTTAGTTGAGTTGGGTGCCTATAGGATTGTCCAGGGTTCAATGATCTGGAGGATCATTGGGAGTCATTTGGGAATACACTAGTACCGGGTCCCGTCGTTGGTGAAATTACATGAACTGAATCAAGTAGGACAAGTAGATTATTAACACACGTGTAACATAACATAAAATTAGGTGCTACAAGGTGTGAACATGATTATACGTGCCTATATGTGCATAACATGTGTTAGAATTGCATGATCATGTGTTAGGATGCGTTAAAATGCGTTAAACACGACAAACTGGAAAGACTAGAAAACATAGGTCCGGGTTCGACCCATAGCATGGGGGCGAACCTGGGAAATGATCTTGGTTCGACCCTTGGTGAAGGGGCGAACCTGGGATGTGGAAACAATAGAATTTGATTCGACCAGATAAGGTACATTCGACCCTGAGTAAGGGGCGAATGTGGGTACATTCGACCATTGAAAGGGGCAAATGTGGACTAGTATAAATACCAAACTTTGTCATTTTTCACCATTTCACAAACCCTAACCGTCTCTAAATACTCTCAAACGATTTTAATCACTGAGGAAGGAGTTTTTGCTCTAGTTTTTCATAATCTATACTACAAACAACATCTAATCAAGAATCCAAGGTGTGTTCTTAATCCTAAACCCTTTTTAAAGCATTTAATTCGTTTTCATCTAACCCTAAATGTCCAGATCTGTTCTAAGGATGTTTTTATTAATAAAAACCTTTAAACACTTTTCTCAACCTAAACCCTATCATTAAACATAGGTTTTCATATCAATAAACATATGTTAATTATGTGTTATGTGATATTATGTGTTGTTTAATGATTTGCTGCTGTACTAATGCTAGAAACATGATCTAGGGCTAATATTGATGTTAATTTAGGATTGTTTATGGTCACAATTAGATGATTAATAATATCATGTCTAAATGGGGGTTTTAATAAAGCTAGGGCTCGATGCATGCTAGTATGATCAATAGAACTTTTTGAG
This sequence comes from Ambrosia x helenae, assembly GCA_030844895.1. Classification (NCBI taxonomy): domain Eukaryota; kingdom Viridiplantae; phylum Streptophyta; class Magnoliopsida; order Asterales; family Asteraceae; genus Ambrosia; species Ambrosia x helenae. Next base: position 38,219,051 of record CM061232.1, read on the forward strand.
GTTTTCAAACACATGACAAACTGAGCACTATTAAGATGATTATGAATTGATTTCAAAAAGTTTCCAAATTGGGTAAAGATTTCATGCATGATATGATGTTTTCATAATTTTTGCCATTTTGGGAAAGGGCTAAAATGAACAGGTTTTGGGGCAAAATTGGTGGGGTTTTGTGGGGATATGTTATTCATATTCAACTGCTGTGTTTGATGATGTTTCGGATGTTTTTGAAGCGTTTTGGGAAAAACATTCTTCCAGGGTTGAACCTGGGCACCTTCGACTAATCATGGGGCGAAAGTGGAATCCCAGGGTAGAACCTGGACAGTATTGGTCGAATCTGTTCAAAGAGTCGAATGTGGCTTCGAATGGGTCGAAGGTGGATTCCAAAGGGTCGAACGTGGCTTAAAAGGGGCGAAGGTGGAACAAAATTTCCTGGTTCGACCCTATGGAATCAAAAATGAGATTTTTGATGCAAACTAAGTGTTTTGTGCTTGAACCTTGTGTGTAATCCATGTGTACTTGATTAGTTAGGGTAATGAGTCACGAACGGGATGTCGGGTCGGTCTAGTGTGTCGGTTGAACATTTAAAACACGTTTTAAAATATACTTGATCACGATCTGGACAATCGGGGATTAGATAACCATGTGGTTATTAGTCGGAACACTTATATGAACATTTTGATAGATCTCCGGTAGTTGGGATTATCAAGGACTTGGCTTTTCTTATTAAACTTGAAGAACACAACCTAAGGTGAGTTCACGGCCCCACTTTTACTGCTTTTACTTTTGGGGGAGAAAACATGCGCTAAACTTATTTGGTAACATATGTCGTACTATGATTTAACTTTGCGTTGCTATACGATCTTTGAAAGTCCCAGGGGAAACCATGAATGTGCGGGGTTGCACAACGAGGGAAATGTGAATAGATCTATTGGGTTTGACAGGCCCCACTCGACGGCTTGGAGGCCGGGCAGGTGCATATTGTCTCTAACTTGCTAAACATTTGCTGAACATTCGAGCTGAACACTGGTAACAGTCTAGTAATGGTTTTCCAATCGTAGTAGTAACAAAACATACGCCTAGCTAGCGTACTTGGTAACATTGATATAGTATGGACATGATAACATTTTGGTGACACGCGGTAATATTTGGTAACATATTAAACAAATTTGTGAACTCACCAGCATTATATATGTTGACGTCTTTTTGGCATGTTTTTCTCAGGTCGCTAAGGTAGCATCGGTTGGACTAGGCGCACGGGTCTGCATTGGCGTCTAGGCTTAGCTGCATATTTTAAATAAGTGTCTTGAATATTTTGGAACACTGTTTTGTAGCTGATTAAATTCTTAAATGCTTCCGCTACGGTTTAATGATTATGATAACTATGCTTTGAGTTTACGTATTTCATATAGTGGTGTTTATTGTGACCGTTGACTTGGATCCTGGTTTGTCATACGCCTCGCGGTAAAACTTCGTAAGTGGAAATTTGAGGGTGTGACATATTGTTCATGTTGATGTAAAATTATAAAAACTAGTTTTAAGCCTCGTGTTGCGGCGCAGGGCCGTAAAACCCTTGCTACCAGCATTACTGGGCTAGGGGTGTAAAACCTTACTAAGTAGCAACCTAACGACAATCAAAACTGAAAAAAAAAAAAAAAAAAAAACACAAAACAACACACAAATTTTAACACCATGTGACTCACATGACGAAAAAAGTAGATGAAGACAAATATATACCTACACGTATTAGAAAGTTAAAGGGGTGGAAAAAAAAACCTGAGAGATTAAATGTAACTACCAAATACTGTGTTAAGTAGCAACCAAATAAAAAAAAACCTAAGGGACCAAATATGTTCACAAACACCGTGCTAAATAGCAATTGAGCGACGACTAAACAAAATCCAGAAAAAAAGATAAAACAAAAGCTAATAAATAAACGAAGCTTGTTTAAGTTTTGTGACCAAGTTTTTTTTTTTTTTTTTTTTTTTTACAAAAATGAAAAATATCATAAAGAAAAAAGAGATAAAGACAAAATAAGTACTAATCTGACGACATAATGTATAAAAACCTAGTCCTAATACCCGCATTGCGAGGCCGGGGCCTAAAAACCCTTGCTACCATCATTATAGGGCTGGGGTGTAAAACCTTGCTAAGTAGCAACCTAACGACGATCAAACTAGAAAAAACGTAAAATAAAAACACCAAATTTAACACCATGTTACTCACGTGACGTAAAAAGTAAAGGAAGCCAAATATATAGCTACACGTATTAAAAAGTCAAAGGTGAAAAACCCTGAGAGATCAAATGTAACTAACAAACACCGTGTTAAGTATCATACAAAAAAAAAAAACATAAGGGACTAAATTTGACCACCAAACACCATGATAAATAGCAATCGAGCCACGACCAAACAAAATCCGAAAACAAAACATAAAACAAAAACTAACAAATAAATGAAACTTGTTTAAGTTTGTGTAGTGTTTTCCGATCGGACCAGACCGGTCGGTCAGACCGGGAATCGGTGGTTAGACCGGTTTGAGTTATGGTTTGAACCGGCCATGTAATGAACTAGTGGTTGGATTGGATCGAGAAATCGTCGGCTAGACCAGGTAAAAAGGAGGTCGGACATGAAATTTTCTAATTTTGTTAGATTTTTTTTGAATTTTTTGCCGGTAATTTGGACCGGTGACCCGGTGGGGGGTTTCAGTCCTGTAAACACTAGTTTTGTGACCAAAGTTTTTTTTTTTATAAAAATAAAAAAAAATCATTAAGCTTACTATGAAAAAAAAAAGATATATATAAAAGACAAAAGTACTATGTCCTATGTCCTGACGATGTTACAAGATATAATAATGAGTGATTGTGAAACATGAAGAATCGACGTGTTATTTATTTAATTGCTACTTGATAAACGTTTGTACAAATAAATAAAAAAAGTTGGCATTGATAAAAAAACAAGGAACATGTATTGGTTAAAGAAACAATCAAACAATTGCCTTTCTCTAGCCATTGTAAAAACTAAAATATCTTAAAATATTCATTCCGACAACGTGTTTTATATTTTTAAAATAAGTTTATTCGAAAATTTACATGCTTACTTACTTATTTAGTGATTATAAAATAATTAAAAATAACAAATTTTATTCTTTTATCACGTATTTTAGGTATCAAATTACCCTTTACATATAACCAGAGGCGAAGCTTGGTTCGCCAATCCGGGGGGCCGTACTCAATTTTTTTTGATCGGTAGTGGCAAATCGGCGGGGGCCGGACTCAACCCGGACTAAATTTACCTATAAAAATCACAAATTTCTACTACTGCGCCAAAAAACAGGGGAGGCCAGGGCCACCCCTGGCTCTATGAATGCTTCGTCCCTGCATATAACGGTATAAGAACAAGTTTATTTACGCGTATTAGATTAAGAAAACTATCATAAACAAGTTTATTTAAGTAATATTTACTTGGTAATGTTTTAAATTAATGAAACTTATTACGAGTTAAAATGAAAAAAAAAAAAAAAAAACCACAACTAGCAAAAGTCTTAAACTCAATTTTCTTCCATGTTTGTATTAAGCTTTACGTACTTTTACATACTTTTTATTTTAAAAAGTAGCGCGATCACTATATGTAAAATACATGTATACAAATGTTGCTTTTATGTTTGCGACAAACATAATTCAATTACTTGAGTTATTAAAATGTATTTAGATGAATAAATAATTAGTACAATTTGATAAGTAATTCACCTTAATTGAAGAGGTAAATATAAAACTTTTATTATGAAAATAAATAATCTCTTTGTTAATTTTCACTAATCATCTCCTCCATAACAACCATTCAAAATAATAAAAAAAAAAAAAAAAAAATCTCCTCCACAACGATTCTCACCATTAAAACTTCCTATAATTTTTCATATCTTCATTTAGTTTCTTTATCCATTAAACCTTCATGTGAACTAAAAAATATCTTTGAAAATAATCAAAAAGAAAAAGGAAATGGCTAAAGAACGAAGACAACCAAAATCCTTAACTTTGGGCGCCTAACCTTCGAACATCTTCAGGCGGCAGGCTCCAACGCGACACCTGATTTCGGGCGGCTCCGACGTGGCTCGGACGGCCAGATTTCGGATGCGTTGAAGTTAGTCTAATACCCAAAACTCATATGCGCTGAAAGCACGTTATAAATGTGAAATCCATGTAGCTATCACCATTAATTTAATATTTCCTTTATTTATTTTGATATTTTGCACCAACCCCTAATAATACATTTAATATTTATATAATATAATAATATATTAGTAATGTGTGTTCATTTGTTAAATTCGTTTGTACTTCTTACCTCCATATATATTCACCTTTGAATCCAATCCGTTTCATCCACATTGCTCTCTTTCTTCACAATTTTCAGAAACAAAAAATGTTTAGATATATATTTTCCACTTTTATTTATGTTTTGATTTTTGTTACATCTCAAGAACATGTCAACGGTGCATTACATGGAAGTACAAAAAAAATGGTTGATGAAGCCAATAAAAATGGCCCTTATTTAGGGTTGGTCATTCCAAACATGTTTGAAATGAACCCTCTACTCAACAATCCTCATTACAAGTCCACCAAGCTCGTTATTGACTATGCAGGTACGCGTTTATAAAGTATATATTCAATAAACTTGCTTATAGCGTTCATTGAATAACGTACGTGTTGAATTGTGATTGGTTTGATATTTGAAGGAAGGAGGTTTCGGTTTGGAAATATCTACAATAAGCCCGTGATTTTGGTGATGAGTGGAATGGGAATGGTATGTTTTTCTTGTGTTTTACAAGTTGGTGATCGTATTCTAAATGCATCGTTGTATATGATAGGTGAACGCAGCGGTAGCTACACAACTTTTGTTAAGTTTGTTTGAGATAAAGGGTGTGATACATTATGGAATAGCCGGGAATGCAAACCCAAACCTAAATATTGGAGATGTGACCATTGCTCAATATTGGTCTCATTCGGCTCTATGGAATTGGCAGGTACACAACATGCACTAGTGACTTGAATTATAGTAAAATTTATATTGATAGTGTAGAAGTTTAAAATGCATTGAATGTTATAGAGGTATGGAGATGGGCCTGAAAAACCATTGCCATTTGAAGGGGAAGGTGGATTCACAAGGGATATTGGATACTTGAAATTTGGGTCATATTCATCAAATGGTGATAATGATAACTTGTTAAATAATGTGTGGTATCAAGCAGAAGAAGTTTATCCTGTTGATGCTACTCCTGAGCAAACTCAACAAGTGTTTTGGATCCCTGTTGACTCCAATTATTTATCTATCTCTAAAGCTCTTGAGGTTCTCTCTCTCACACACAAATATTTTAGATGGCTATTATAAATTTAATACACACACAATATTAAGTAAAGCAAAATAGAAACATATAGTGTTTATAAAAATACCCATAAACAATAATTGCAAAGTTGAGATTCCTTATTTATTAATTTTTTTTTTTATCATATAACAATGTTACACGTTCATGAGAAACTTGACATCGAATTATTAAAAAAATCGTTGGGTTTAATTTATTTAAGTTCAGTCGGCTTGATTAGGCTAGTGAATAAGCACAAACCTATAAGTTGATGTCAAATTTCTCACGAATAGTTTATGGGTATAAAGTATTATATAATTAACTATTATAAAACGATAGCAGTTATCTAGATAGAGCACAACATAATCTTTCTTAAGAGGGTGTTTGGGATTGTTTTTTGAAAATAGATTATGCGTTTTATTGCGGTAAGGGTGGATGTGCTTTTAGATTATTGCGTTTTGATAACCTATTAAACGCAAATAATCTATTTTTATAAACCTTTCCTAAACACTAAAAACTGATTATTTGCGTTTTCAAAACCGAATAATCTAAACATCCATTTCAAAACTCAACCCCAACTACCCTCGTTATGACCTTTCCAACTTAGATACATCTTTTTTTTTTTTTTTTTTTTTTTTTTTTTTTATAATCAATTGGCAAATCTTTTTATTACACTTTCACAAAACCATTCCATCTAATCACTTACACATAAACATTTATTCTTGACAGAAACTAAAACTAAAGGATTGTATCAACGCCACCACATGTCTATCCAAGCCTCCAAAGGTAAGCACCGTGCAAAGGGGGACGAGTGCTAACATTTATCTAGATAACGCGGCCTATCGAAGCTTTTTATACCAAAAATTTAACATTAGCCCCGTTGAAATGGAAAGCGCGGGCGTGGCTCTCATTTGCTATCAACAAAAGGTGCCTTTCATAACTTTTAGGGCGCTTTCCGATCTCGCCGGTGGTGGCTCAGCTAGTTCGAACGAGGCTGATACGTTTTCCGGACTCAGTGCAAATAACTCCGTGATAGTCACGGTTGAGTTCATTAAGTTGTTGGTTGGTTACAATAGAAAAATGTTAAACTATGTGTAGCAAAAAAAAGAATGATGTCATTGCTAAAAAATAAAGAAAGAGAGAATACCATGAGAGTATTATCTTTAAAAAAAACTAGTAGATTAGCCCGCGCGATGCAGCGGGTGTAATCGAGACTTTTATGAAGAGCGAATCTGACCCCATCTGCCTTAAAGACTGGTTCTATTATTATTATTATTATTATTATTATTATTATCACGATTGTCAAACTAAACAAGAAGTAGACGTAGAAACATTTAACTACGCGCACACGTTGCGGCGTGTTAACTCGCTAAATTTAAACCGAAATGTCAAAAATTATCATAGAGAAAAATAGCGGAAAAAATATTGAAAGTGTCGGATGTGGTAAGTCGAAATGCAATGACGGTTGGGCTAACATGATTACTTCTACCTTCGCTTTTGACATTACCATCTTAACAACACACACCAAACTCACGCAAAATGCCAACTCCTACCCTTCCCATCCGGCGTCCACATTCACCAAACTCACACACGCCAAATGCCCTTCAAACCGAAACGTCAAAAATTATCATAGAGAAAAATAACTGGAAAAATATTGAACGTGTCCGATGTGGTAAGTCGAAATGCAATGACGGTTGGGCTAACATGATTACTTCCACCTTCACTTTTGACATTACCATCTTAAAACCTTCACCATCACTTGCCTGTTTAAACTTGAATATTAGTACATAATAAAGTTAACAGGAGATTAGTTTTGGCTAGTCCTATGAATACCTAAGTTTCTTCAAAAATGATGTTGAGCAATGAGTCTGCTTTTTTTTTTTTAACGCCAAACTACTTTATTCATCACCAAAAAATATTACCCCCTTTGCTAGCAAGATGCTAGACTATGCATCCAAAACCTTACACCTCTATACATTATACTTCCTAAATTTTTCGCTTAATATCTTATTATAACATGGTTTAGAACTTAAAAATGTTATAGCACTCGATAATCCTGGACCTTGTGTCCAACAGTGATATTAATTTCCACAATGAGTGTCATAAAATTTTATCAAACCTTTAATCTCAAATAACCCATTACTATTAAATGCAAGACCGAGAAAACAAACACACATTAAATTTCCACAAGTATTCATTTTCTTCGTTCTTGCTGGCTTCTATCAAATGTATATAAAATTATGTTGTCATTTTCTTTGTTCTTGCTTGGTGGCCTCTTGATAATTATAATTGTCCTTCATTTCAAGTGACTGAATATATATGTGAGACCATGACATTAAGCTGGATGGATCTGAAACCATATCAAGCGGCCCTCATAACTTTGAACGCCTGTGACAAAACCGACTATTGTGCTCAGTATTGCCTCTACTTTTATATATCCCAAACAGCAGTCCTCATAACTTTGAACGCCTGTGACAAAACCGACTATTGTGCTCAGTATTGCCTCTACTTTTATATATCCCAAACAGCAGTCCTCATAACTTTGAACGCCTGCGACAAAACCGACTATTGTGCTCAGTATTGCCTCTACTTTTATATATCCCAAACTATAAATATTCGGACTCTTTTGCCGTGCTTTTCTGATGCCTCAATAAATCACAAAACCAAAACTGACGCGCCAATGCTGGACCGCTGCAGCAGTATAATGTATGTTCTTTCTTGATCGCCGATTTAAAGTTCCCAAAGTTGCAAAAATCTGCATAGAATAAGTTTCTCCCAAGAAAGGACCACGCCACGAAGCGGATGCAACACGAAAAAGGAATTTATGTTCAGCTGGGAAAATTAGTGCCATACAAAATTGTATAATCTTTACCCAATCAAACTCACACCAAGACACACTCTAGGCGCTAATTACCACCCACCCACCCGGCATACATAAAACACCAAACGCACACACGCCAACAAGATAAGTGCAGCCCCTGCCCCCTCCCCTTTAATTTGTTGGTTTCAATTGGATCGCAAAAACAACAAACAAGCACAAATACTACTCAAAACAAAAGACTATTTTCTATTAATGGACTTCAAACCAAAACAAACAAATTCAATGAAAAAAACAATTACAGACTCATGTTTATATAGCCTACGTAAACTTGTCTAGGAAGGAAAACTAATTGTACTAGGACTCAAAAACATAAACCTAAACCGATTGTTTTAAAACAAATATTCTTAAGCAGCTAAAACTAATCCTTATCTTAAAATTGATCCTTAATCTTATCCGAAGCAAATTCAATTCACCAGCCTTTTCCTTCAAGTAACCCGAACCAAACCTTCTAATAATTACGGGCCCGGGTCAAACAATTAACGAGCCAACAATCACCCCCCTAATTTTTGACCCGTATCATTGCGATCTTTCACGCTAACAAGATCACGCAAATCTACAAACTTTAGCCTCGACAATGCTTTATTGAGTATGCGATTTTTCTCTTCTTCCCCGCTTACTTGGTCAATCTCGATCAACTCTTTCTCGACAAAATCTTTAACAAAACGATATCGGTTCTCAATATGTTTGCTTCGCCCGTGAAACACGGGATTTTTCAACAACTTGATAACGGACATATTGTCGACCTTGAACCTTTCATGATCCTTTTCACAACCCATCAAATCCGAAAACAAATTTTGCAACCAAATCTCTTGCCATGTCGTCGTAGTACCAACCGCAATGTCCGCTTTATTGACCCGCTTATTAACAAAGTCTTCCTTATCTTCGGCAACAAGTAAAGAGCAAAACGGTTGATCGACTTTCACCGTATTCTCATATATATCATCAAACGAACCAACGCCTCTTTCCGGCATATCATCGAACTCGTTTTCTTCAAGTTCGCCTAAATTACATGACTCAGAAGAGAAGAATTCTTCACCAATATGCCTGTAACATCCGGCCTCTCTCACCACCAATATTGTCCGCTTTGCCCCGATGGGTTGCCCATCCAGAGCTCACGGATTTGTTTTTGGTCGCCTCGGTGGAGACTTCCCAGGAGGTCACCCATCCTGATACTACTTCCACCGCACGCTTAACTGTGGAGTTCTCCTCTCATCCACTAGCATTAAGCCCAAAACGCGTTGGTGATTTAAGAGGCTTTGGATTACTTATGAACCAAGGATCTCTCCTGGCCACGGCCGATGTGGGATTTGCCTAGGGTGTCATACAAAGGTCCATGTTAATCTTTTCAGAAATCGGTACTGTTACAATGCCGGTCTTTTAAAACTGGCTCAATAGTCTCGAATTCATCCTCAGTCTATATTAGTTCACCACATATTTCAATTAAATGAGATTTTTCTAATGATGTTGCTTCTGATGTTATAATATCAACTCCACGACAATTTGCAGTGCTTTGAATGGGCACCACAATCTCACAATTTGTATCATCCGAACCTTCCACAATTAATTTATTGCAATCATCACTGCAACAATCTTTCAATCCTTTAACATTAACTTCATTCCATGCATGCAGTGTATAACATTTTTTTTCCAACAAGCTTAGAACGATCACTAACTTCTGTTTCAATGCGTAAAATTGGGAAGGAGATGTCGGCTTACTTAGGGGACTTTCAATATGGGGTCGGAGTCCCCAATGGTGCAGAGGCTATACTCCACAGTGCGAATAGATTCTTGAATGTGTTCCGTGATGACGGATCACTGGCCATGCTCACTGTGGATTTTTCGAACGCTTTCAACATGGTTGACCGGACAATCCTTCTGCGCGAAGTCAGTATCCGCTGCCCGTCTATCTACCAATGGGTTCAGTTTTTATACGCCCAACCTGCCAGGCTATATGTAGGAGATACTTGCATCGGGGCCTACACAGGGGTCCAGCAAGGGGATCCTTTAGGACCTCTTCTTTTTGCCCTTGTCTTGCATCCGCTGGTGCTACAGGTGGAAGAACACTGTTCCTTACCCTTCCATGCGTGGTATTTGGATGATGGCACGATTATAGGCAGGGCCGAAGAAGTAGCTAAAGCCCTAGACATCATCCGAGCAGAAGGTCCCCAGTTTGGGCTTATGCTTAATATTAAGAAGTCAGAGATCTTTTGGCCAACATGCAATGGTAATAAAGCGAAGTCTGGTATTTTTCCTAAGGAGATCGGAAGACCACAGACATGGGTAAAGCTTCTAGGGGGGCTGTTAGTCGTGATGGGGGTTACATTAGCTCAATGGCAGTCAAGAGGGCTCAGCGCGCAGTTGGACTGATGGTGTTTTGCAGAAGTTACGGGACCCCCAAAGTGAGCTCTTATTGTTACGCTCATGTATGGGTGTGGCTAAACTGTTGTTTGGGCTTCGAACGTGCCAACCGACCTTTGTTGGGGAGGCAGTATCCATTTTTGACAAAGGTCTCCGAGGTGCTGTTGAGGATATCGTTGTTTGTGGGGGAGCTTTTTTTGGGGATCTTCAATGGCGTTTGGCGTCCCTACCGATCAGCTCGGGGGGCTTGGGCTTGTGCTCGGCGGAAGATGTGTCCGCATATGCGTATGTGGCTTCTAGGGCGCAGTCTTGGAAGCTACAGGAACACATACTAAGGAACAGGGGGGTGGTTGGGATGGACGATGATTATAAGCTCGCACTGGACAACATTCGCAGCTCTCTCCCCAATGTAGATGTGGGCGGCTTTACAAATAAAGACACCGCCCCAAAAAAGCCTCAAAAAATCTTGGCGAGTGTGTTTAACTGTAAAGCCATGCAGACTATGGAGGAGGAGTTTAACATGTCTTCGCGCCAGAAAGCGGTGTTTGAATGTCTTAAAGAGGCCCATGCTCAAGATTTCCTCACTACGCTCCCAATTCACGGACTAGGGCAACATATGTCGGCTATCAAATATCGGGCGGTCCTCAAATACCGACTGATGATTCCCATGTTCCCCGTCAACGAACCGTGTCCGATCTGTAAAAAAACACGCTTGGACAAGTTTGGAGAACACGCCCTACATTGTAAGGAGTTGCCAGGCTTTAAATACAGACATGACCTGGTTAGAGATGTTCTATGGGATGTTTTACGAAGGGCAGGGATTTTAGCCAAAAAAGAGGCCCCCGTGAATTTCTTGACGGACCCACGTGATGGGCGGTCCACATTGAGGCCAGCGGATGTTCTTGTGTTCGGATGGGCGCAAGGCAAGCATGCGTGTTTTGACCTGACTGGAGTATCCCCATTGGTGGGACTTCGGGATTCGGGTTTTGTGGCTGGCTGGCAGTTTTGAAAGCCGAGGGCAAAAAAGTGGATAAACATGAAGCGGCTTGTCTAGAAAACCAGCATGTGTTTGTGCCCTTCGCTTTTGATACTTTTGGAGCGCTGGCCCCGCAAGCAATCAAGCTCCTCGATCGCGTGAAGAAAGTTATGCAAAGTAATTCCCCAGCTGCTAAGGGCCAATGTTTTATTTTCAATAGAGTAGATTTTGCAATACAAAAAGGGGTAGCGGCGCAACTTGTGGCCCGTTTACCTACGTATCACTTGTAATTGGTTTGTCTTTGGTTTAATGAAAAAAACTTCTATTAAAAAAAAATACCTTCTACGTACCTTGACTTTATATGCGACCCATCTCTAAACGACACTCTTCCATTGACTCGATCAACAAAGTCTATAACGGGATTTCTAACCTCATCCATATGCTTAGAAGCACCGTGATCCAAACACCACAAACCCGTCTCCGTATCGCAATCGCCATGAATCATACAATCAAAATCTTCATGGACCTGTTCGTTAAGAAGCACACGATCATCCTCCTCCTCTATCACAACTGCCATGAAAAGTTGCTCGTTCACCTCTTCGGTTTCAACTATATTGGCCTCTTCCTTTTCCGCCGAGTTGTTGTCACACCCTCAAATTTCCACATGCGGGGTTTTACCGCGAGGCGCGTGACACACCAGGATCTAAGTCAACGGTCACAATAAACGACATCTATATGATAAGAAAACAACGTAAACTACCATTGAGTTTCAAAAAAAACCGTTCTAACACAGCGGAAGCAAAATGTATTATTACAACTTAAAAGTAAAACTCAAAGTCTGAAATGTTTAACAAAACATGCATATGATCCCTAGACGCCGTGAGACTCCGTGCGCCTATACTCAATGCTGCTACCTTAGCGACCTGAGAAAACATGCCAAAAAGACGTCAACATATAATGCTGGTGAGTTCACAGGTTTTAATTTCGTAAACGTTTTCATGTGTAAAGCAATTCCTCATAAAGTGCCAAGTGTGCAAAAGTTCCAAGTAAATAACAAACGTTCCCTTACTACTACGACTATGTTGCTAAAACCATTACTGACAAACGTTGCTCAAGTTGCTGCCCATGTGTCAAGTGTCAAGTGTCAAGTAGAGACAATATGCACCCGCTCGGCTCCCAGCCGTCAGGTGGGGTTCGTCACACCCGATAGATCTATCCACATTTCCCCCGTTGTGCATCCCCGCACATTCATGGTTTCAATAGGGATTTCGGTTTCGTCGCATAGTAAGTAAGCGCCAAGCGTCAAGTGTCAAATGCCAAACATCAATGTTTAAAAGTGTCAAGTGCCAATGTTTAAATATGCCAAGTGCCAAACGTGTCACGTTTCTTAAAAGAGTCACATTCCCAAAAGGCGTCATGTTTCAAAAGTGTTGTATTTCAAAAGCGTTGCGTTTCAAAAGCGTTATGTTTCTAAAAGAGGTAAGTTTCATAAGAGTTGCGTTTTCAAATCATAAACGTTGCATTGCTAAAACGTGTGGCATGCTTCTCCCCCGAGAGAAAAGTGTATAAAAGAGGGGCCATGAAACTCACCTTAGAGTGCGTCTTCTGATAACTAGAATTCCAACACGTGTATGATAATCCCAACTAATGACAACCTATCAATGAGTTTACATAAGTGTGATGACTATTAACCCGAAGGCTAACTAGTCTCCGATTGTCCAGATCTTGACTACGTGTGTTAAAAAGTGTGTTTAAACGTTAACCGGACATCCCAGACCGACCCGACATCCCGTTGGTGACCCATTACATCAATTAGTCATGCACATAAGTTTAACACATAAGTTTCAAGCATAAAACACTTAGTTTGCATCAAAAATCTCATTCCGGACATCAGATGGTCGAATGTGGTTTTTCCCATTTCCACGTTCGCCCATTTGAGCCACGTTCGCCCGTTTTTCCCACATTTTGTTCCACGTTCGCCCGTTTGAGCCACGTTCGCCCGTTTTTCCCACGTTCGCCCGTTTTTCCCACGTTCGCCCGTTTTTCCACGTTCGACCGTTTTTCCCATTTTTTTGTTCCACGTTCGCCCATTCGAACCAATTTTATTCCACGTTCGCCCGTTTTCATCAGCATTTTATAAAACGCACCAAAACGCATCTAAACGGTCCGAAAACATCACGAAACATTACCAATCACAGCAGTCAACTATCATTAACATATTCCTACATAACCCTACCAATTTTATCCCGAAATCCGTTCATTTTACAAGTTACCCGAAATAGCAAATTATGGAGATGTCACATCAAACGCATGCAATCTTTACCCAATTAGGAAACTTTATGAAATCAATCAATTATCAACTTAATATACTCAGATTATCATGAACAAGAAACCCCTAATCATATCCTTATCACTATCATCATGAACAAGCCCTAGATCTAACCCAAAATCCCTAAAATGAACATAACATCATCAATAATCAATTGTAACCTATCTCAATCATAAAACGTCATCAATAACAGTCCTAGATCATTGTTATAACATCTATACAACAATCAATCATCAAACAATACATAACATCACATAAAACACCATTAACACATGTTATTTTGTATGAAAACTCATTGTTTATGAATATGTTTTGTTTAGAAAGATATTAGGAAGGTTTTTATTCATGAAAACATGTTTGAATCAGATCTGGACTCTTGGGGTTTAATGAAAACGAATTGAAATGCTTTAAAAATGATTTAGAATGAAGAACACACCTTAGATCTTTGTGCAGAAGATGTTTGTAGGTTAGATTATAGAAAACAAGGGCAAAAAATCCTTCCCCAATGTTTAAAGATGCTAGAGAGTGTTTAGAGACGTTTAGGGTTTGTGAATTGGTGAAAAATGACAAAGTGTAGTATTTATACTATGTTCACATTCGCCCCTTTTACCTGGGCGAATGTACTCTCCTTCGACCCTTTCACAGGGTCGAATGAGCCCTGTCCTGGTCGAAGGGAATTCTTTCAATTCTATATCTCAGGTTCGCCCATTTACAAAGGGTCGAACCAAACAAGTTTCCTCCTTCGACCACTCGAAGTGGTCGAACCAGGGTCCATGTTTGTCTAGTTTTCCAGTTTGTCGTGTTTAAACGCATTCTAACGCACCCTAACATACGAGCATGCAACCTTAGTCTATGTTTAACATATTTAAGCACGGATGATTATCTACACATCATTTAAACACATCTAAGCATATAATCTACCATACGACAATAATCTACACATACACTTAATTTGTTTATGTAATTCACCAACAACGGGACCCGGTACTAGTGTATTCCCAAAATGACTCCCAATGATCCTACAGATCATTGAACCCTGGACAATACGGACTGTGTTCCGACTCTACCGACCCCGCCAAGTATGTTTTAATAAACGTTTTTCGCTAAGGTAGACTTATGTGTTTATAAAATGTTGACCCAAACATGCCGGGTGTCACATCATCCCCCTGTTGAAAGAATTTTCGTCCCGAAAATTTCCCCAAGTCAAAGAGAACGAAGCGATAAAAAGAAAAATTTTCCCGGTCGTCACATCATCCCCCTGTTGAAAGGAATCTCGCCCCGAGATTCACTCTTCGACAGTAATGAGTGTCGACCTAACCCAAGTAACGTTTCCCAGAACACAAACAAAATGATAACCACGAACGAAAGATGATATCAACAGATATCCTATGCCGGGGAACCGCCCTCCCCCAAAGTGAATACAAAAGAATGAATCCTCCTGATCGAAGGTCTACTAGAGACTACTGCGATCGGTATAATGACATACCGGTACCGTCCAAGTAGCATCTCTATAAGACCCACATCAGACCCATGAATGCAAAATGATGACCAAATACCAAACTGAATGCACACAATGAATACGAATCGCCAAACAATGTGAACGAGAATGAATACGAGCATAACGAGAATCAAGAAAAGAATACTCACCAGTAACAGTGTCAGGATCCTCCTGGTTCTCCCTAGCGCCAATAACGTAAACATGACCACGAGTAGTTCGACCGCCGCCTTCGTTCCCAGCATCACCTGTAGTCCCTTGGTTCAGCTTAGGACAATCCCGCTTGAAGTGCCCAGTCTCCCCACAGTTATAACACCCATGGTTTCCCCGAGGAGCAGGAGCGGGGACAACCGCTTGAGTCTGTTTCGGCTGCAGATTGACCCTACAATCCTTAGCCATGTGACCGACTCGCTGACAACGATTACAGCAAAACGCATCGCAACCCCCAACATGGTGATACCCAAACGTGTTACACTTCGGACTCTTACCAACATAACCCCCAGTCTTCTGCTCAGATGACGCTCCCACAACGTCCTGCCTCTTAACCTGCTGTTGAGACGACCCAACGTTCTTCCCAGCACTCTCCCACTTCCTCTTGTTGTCCGCAGGGGCCTTCACAGCAGCACCCCTCGGAGGTAGAACACCCTCAGCAACCTTCATGTTGGTCAGCTTGTGAGCTGCCCGAACAGTGGCCAACATAGTAGTGTGATCAGCAGCGGCAACAAGCCCAGCAATCTCCGGCACTAACCCAGCAACGTAGTGCTCAATCCTCCGGTACTCCGGTGTAGCCAAACCGGGGCACATTACAGCCAACTCGTTATGCCTAGCAGTAAACTCCTCGATCTCCGACCCAACCATCTTCAGATTCCAGAACTCATGCTCCAACTTCATAATCTCGTCCCTCGGGCAATACTCCGCTCGCAACATCTGAATGAACTCGGATCACGGCATAGCATTGGCCTCACCCAGGCCAAGGTTCGCAGTGGTGGAGTTCCACCAGGTCAAAGCGTGTCCCTCCAGAGTAGCAGAAGCATACTTGACACGATCAGCGTCAGGACAGTTACACATAGCAAACACCGACTCGATCTTCTCTAACCACCGGAGCAGACCCACTGCCCCTTCAGTCCCATTGAAGAAATGGGGCTTACAGTCCATGAACTTCTTGTAGGTGCACCCAGACTGCACCTGATTAGTGTTTCCCAGGGTCTGCTGAGCAGCCTGGAAAGCAGCCAACGCAACGTTCAACTGCTGCTGCAACATGTTCTCCAACTCCGCCTGAGTCATGGTGATGTTCCCACCACCTCGTCCACCGCCATTGCGACCCCCGCCGCCACCACGGCGTCCACCAGCACGTCCACCAGCGCGACCAGACATGTTCTGCCAAACATGAGACAAGACACTCAAAATCACCAACAGATCGAGCTACAAGTGACCAAACGAATTCAGAACGTGGTTCCAGCATGACCATTAGTCCGAACACGAAGTCCACCAAGATTTTCATGCATTTCGATTTATGATTTCGTGTGCACCCGAAATAACAAATCGCTCTACATGGTCCTCTAGGCGTGTTCCTAGCTAGAACTTCAAATCACCCGATACACACATTCCTAAAAGAAACAGTTATCGCACGAAGATCCCAAAGTGAACAGTCACTCAAGAGCGTACTATGACAAGTACTAGTGCATGATAGTGTTTGTGTAGGCAAGTATGTACATTAGAGCATAGAGGGGAGATATCCAAAACCCGGAAAGATCTCAAGAAAGTGTCGTAGCCACCCCAATGTACACTACTATCAAGTATAAGCGATAAGCCCCTTTCATCTTCAAACCCGAAGAAGAAGATAGAACCCAGGTAGGAATAACAAAAGATGGATAATGTGATACTGTGTGATGAGGACACTGACACCCCGACAAGGTTAGTATGTTTACCAAATGACACGACCCGTCACTATGTGTGACCGTCTAACGTGTGTGATACTCGGCTATAGACTAGACTCTACATGCAGTCTTAGTTCACTATAACCATTGGCTCTGATACCAATCTGTCACACCCTCAAATTTCCACATGCGGGGTTTTACCGCGAGGCGCGTGACACACCAGGATCTAAGTCAACGGTCACAATAAACGACATCTATATGATAAGAAAACAACGTAAACTACCATTGAGTTTCAAAAAAAAACCGTTCTAACACAGCGGAAGCAAAATGTATTATTACAACTTAAAAGTAAAACTCAAAGTCTGAAATGTTTAACAAAACATGCATATGATCCCTAGACGCCGTGAGACTCCGTGCGCCTATACTCAATGCTGCTACCTTAGCGACCTGAGAAAACATGCCAAAAAGACGTCAACATATAATGCTGGTGAGTTCACAGGTTTTAATTTCGTAAACGTTTTCATGTGTAAAGCAATTCCTCATAAAGTGCCAAGTGTGCAAAAGTTCCAAGTAAATAACAAACGTTCCCTTACTACTACGACTATGTTGCTAAAACCATTACTGACAAACGTTGCTCAAGTTGCTGCCCATGTGTCAAGTGTCAAGTAGAGACAATATGCACCCGCCCGGCTCCCAGCCGTCAGGTGGGGTTCGTCACACCCGATAGATCTATCCACATTTCCCCCGTTGTGCATCCCCGCACATTCATGGTTTCAATAGGGACTTCGGTTTCGTCGCATAGTAAGTAAGCGCCAAGCGTCAAGTGTCAAATGCCAAACATCAATGTTTAAAAGTGTCAAGTGCCAATGTTTAAATATGCCAAGTGCCAAACGTGTCACGTTTCTTAAAAGAGTCACATTCCCAAAAGGCGTCATGTTTCAAAAGTGTTGTATTTCAAAAGCGTTGCGTTTCAAAAGCGTTATGTTTCTAAAAGAGGTAAGTTTCATAAGAGTTGCGTTTTCAAATCATAAACGTTGCATTGCTAAAACGTGTGGCATGCTTCTCCCCCGAGAGAAAAGTGTATAAAAGAGGGGCCGTGAAACTCACCTTAGAGTGCGTCTTCTGATAACTAGAATTCCAACACGTGTATGATAATCCCAACTAATGACAACCTATCAATGAGTTTACATAAGTGTGATGACTATTAACCCAAAGGCTAACTAGTCTCCGATTGTCCAGATCTTGACTACGTGTGTTAAAAAGTGTGTTTAAACGTTAACCGGACATCCCAGACCGACCCGACATCCCGTTGGTGACCCATTACATCAATTAGTCATGCACATAAGTTTAACACATAAGTTTCAAGCATAAAACACTTAGTTTGCATCAAAAATCTCATTCCGGACATCAGATGGTCGAATGTGGTTTTTCCCATTTCCACGTTCGCCCATTTGAGCCACGTTCGCCCGTTTTTCCCACATTTTGTTCCACGTTCGCCCGTTTGAGCCACGTTCGCCCGTTTTTCCCACGTTCGCCGTTTTTCCACGTTCGCCCGTTTTTCCACGTTCGCCCGTTTTTCCCCATTTTTTTGTTTCACGTTCGCCCATTCGAACCAATTTTATTCCACGTTCGCCCGTTTTCATCAGCATTTTATAAAACGCACCAAAACGCATCTAAACGGTCCGAAAACATCACGAAACATTACCAATCACAGCAGTCAACTATCATTAACATATTCCTACATAACCCTACCAATTTTATCCCGAAATCCGTTCGTTTTACAAGTTACCCGAAATAGCAAATTATGGAGATGTCACATCAAACGCATGCAATCTTTACCCAATTAGGAAACTTTATGAAATCAATCAATTATCAACTTAATATACTCAGATTATCATGAACAAGAAACCCCCAATCATATCCTTATCACTATCATCATGAACAAGCCCTAGATCTAACCCAAAATCCCTAAAATGAACATAATATCATCAATAATCAATTGTAACCTATCTCAATCATAAAACGTCATCAATAACAGTCCTTGTGACAACCGGCAAATTTCGTACAACGATTAACGTGATTCTAATCATGTTTTAGAAATAATTAACATGGTTTAAGGTTAATTATGGTTAGTTGAGCTAATATGAGTCCTACGATGTCCTTTTGAAAGTTCGTTGAAGTCTTGATGCCTTTAAAGAAAGACTTCGCGTGTTTAACGTAACGAACTGACATCAGCAAAAATTTGTCAAACTGGAATAACATAAGCTTATTCTATGTAAATACGGCACGTATTTACTATCGATGCGAACGGATGTGAAATCGGTGTGGTAAACGGCCAAAAACGCAGCGTTTTGGAGAACGCGGAGAGGAACTGACGTGGGATTCGAACGTCGAAACGCGTGGTTTTAACCGTTATCGAACTTTCGGAATAATTATTTATTATAAATAATTTCAATTATTTAGTTTCGAAAGTGAACAGGTCGCCTAAATGAAGTATAGCTCGACCGGACCGATTAACGCGATTTTAACGCGTGTTCCGTTTTCACGCGTCGAGTTACGAAAGTAACATCTAAATTGCTCGGTTTAGCTATGTTTTTCATTTCGAATAAAACCGACTAGTTTTTGTAATTAATTATCGGGCCAAAATAAAACCGAAGCGAAAAACGTTTACACGGGTTCGATTCGCGGTACAAGTCACCTACCCCTAACCCTAAGTATAAAAAGCAAGAGATGCTTCTTCTTCTCCATTCTTGCAGCCGCTCACTTCATCTCTCTCTCTCTACTCTCTCTCTAAAATCCTTAACCCTCTCACTCTCTCTCTTCGAAATCTCGCCTCTCCCACCGGTTCCACCTCTCTCGTCCCTGTTACAGCATTAGCCGGCCACCACCATGCTTTGGTGGTGGCGGTGCCGCGTTTCCAGGCCCAAACTCGAGCAGAAACGGGTTGGTTAGATGGGTTTTGGTCGTGGTTGGTGTTGGTGCCTCTTGGTGGAGCAGGGCCGGGTTTGGTTCAAAGCCGGAGGACCCGATCTAAAGGCTGAACAACGGTCTTGGGTAACCGGTTAAGGTCGGGTCAGGTCACAGGTGTGGATGACGGTGGTTGTGGAGGCGCTTGGTGGCCGGTAGCGGTGGTTTAAGCCCGAAAATGGGCATGGGGCGGATGGTGATGGCTGTGCGGTGCAGAGACAGCAGCGCAGAGGTGATTTTGGGGTGGTGACGGGATGAAGTGGTGGGATTTGGTGGTTTTGGTGGTCCGGAAGTGGTTCGGTTGATGGTGGCGTTGACGGGTTTTGTTCTCGGGGCAGACCCGGTCCGAGTTCAGATCTGTTTCGTTTTGGGTCTCGGGTTTGCTCGTTGTCAGATCTGGCTCGGGTTGGTTTTGGTGGTTTGATTCAAGTTCGGGTCAGATCTGATGTTTCGGGTCAGGTCCGGGCGCTTCGGATCAGATCCGTGTGTTTCGGATTCGACTCAACCTTGGTCCGGGTCAACGGGTCAAATCTGGTCAAAGGTGTCGCTAGAACGAGGCGCGCGTACGATATGGTAAAAATTAGTTTTCGTATTTATTTCGTGATATTATTTATAAACAAGTATATATTTATAAATTAGAAAATACGAACAAATTTGGTGTTAACTCGCGAACGAACCGTATATGAAATATACCACAAATATAAATCAGATAAATAGCATTGTATATTAAAGCGTGACATGGTGTTATTGTATATCGGACTTAATTTGTTGGACTATATGTTGTATATATAGTTATATATAATTAAGTGTAACTTATGGAATCGTCGAAATGTATAAGCCTCATTTAATTCGGAAATGCGGATAAATAGATTGAATGTCTTGTGTTTAGAAATTGATTTTGGGAAAATTGAAGACACTTGTGTTGTCTGGTTTGTACAAAAACAGAGGAAACTCTGCCGAAATTTTATAAAATCCGGAGCACAACGAACGCGATATTGTTGTGCGTTTTTATAAATAACTTCCAAGTGTTTGACAAAGATTATTTGTAATGATAATAAGTGAATCCCGGAAAATATTTTCAAAACAAATATATATAGTTTTCCAAACGTCAAGTATGACGAGTTTTCGAAAGGTTTTCAGTAATTAATAAAGTTTATCGTTCGGATTCAAAAACATATAGACGCTCGATTTTACTTGGGAACCTTTTTGTAAAATCTAAGTTCTGTACACTTTAAAATGCTCGGATTTTGGAAATAATGTAGCAAATGTTATCGATTGGGGTTAATAACAAGATTTGTGTTTTGCAAAGTATATTTTCCCAAAAATAAACGTACAAGACAACTATAATTATCCGATTTACGATATGAGCCACGGCTCAGGGATGAGTTATACGTTTCATGGTGTTAGTCCAACATGGTTTACACACGCAGAGTAACAGGTGCGCGACTTGGGTACTATGCCGTATGTGAACACATGAATTATGGTAAGTCACGATCGGTTCGTCGAGTTAAAACACTTAAAGACTCGGGTTAGTACACACGAGTCAAGATGGTTGGATAAGCTATCTTTTAACCGGAAAAATAAGCTAGGGTTATATATGATAGACTTTAAGGTGTCCTTATTGATACTTAGGGCACGAGGAAGTCGGTCAAAGCTTTGGATTTTATTTGCTAGCTAAGCATGGAAATTAAGGTGAGTTTCACGGCCCCATTTTACTGTTTTAACTGGGGGAAAGATATGTTTGTCAAAAATTATCACATATTGAAATGTTTTCAAAGGTTAAAATGTGGTAAGTGGCATGATGAGTACTTGAGTTTTTGGTCGCCACTCGGGGTTGGGTCCTCGCTACTGTAACCATTAATTCAGGTAAAATGAAACCAAAGGAATATTTGGATAGTACTATTGGTGCCTGACGAGGCCCACCTCTGGTTGATAGCGTCAACCCGGTAAAGACAAGAGGTGCACGTATTCTGAACTTAAGTCGTTGGGTTCCGAGAAACGACTTGGAGCGGGGCAAATTTATTAGTCTTGGTTTGGTTATGGGACTCAGGGGATTGCTTATCATCATAGTTTGTAGGAGCTAGCTACTCCGTACAAAGGCCACAAAATGTGCTGGATTGCACAGGATGTAAAAATGTGCTGGATTGCACAGGATGTAAAAATGTGCTGGATTTGCACAGGAAGTAAAAACGTGCTGGATTTGCACAGAATGTAAAAATGTCGTATTTACGAAACTAAAACCTGTGAACTCACCAATATTTTATATATTGACGTCTTTTTAAACATATCTTTCAGGTAACTAAGTGCTGAACAGGTATGCGGCTAGTACGGTGGAATTTGGGATGTCGGACAATGGTTGGGGGTTTTCATCTATTGTTACCTTCGGGTTGGGACATAAACGGAAACACCCCACTTTAAAACTTAATGTTTGTGGTTTTAAGTAATGTTTGAAACCAGGTACTCCTTCCCGACATCTTAATATAATGATCTTTTCTAATTAAATATAGTTTGTGTTAATCTTGACTTTGATATGCTTTCGAGCGTCGCGCCACGTGTTTCCGCCATTGGCGTGGTGTGACAGAAGTGGTATCAGAGCCAAGGTTATAGCGAACTAGTATTTTTGAAAAATCTAGACTATAACCGGTTTTGGCTCGAAAACGGAGTTTTCAAAAATAAAACACAACGAAACATTTTTAGAAAAGAGAGAAAATTGTACATGGATTGTACAAGGGGAAATTCCGACCGACTAGCCATGTGTGTCAATATATAAAATGTTAGAAAATAAGGATAGGAATGTTTAAATTGTGTAGAGATCCGATTTTCTAACTAGTGCTAGTTAATGTATATAAGTAGTACAGATAGCTTGCCTGTAAGGATATCGTCTCACACTTCACTTTAGTCCGCACTTTTGCATCGGTTACCGACATCGACAAGCGGGAAGGACAAGCGGTGGTCTACGACGAACTCACCCGCTTACCTGCGGACGGGATGATCGGAGGGGCTAACCTTTATCGTGCTAGTGGACGTTGTCGTGTTGCTGATGATGGGAAGGCAAAGCTAGTCTAGGTCCTTTATTTGTGAAATCCTTGTTTTGGATCAGGAAGCTCGGAACTAGCGGGCACCAAAATTACCTGGCAACACCGATTATCATTGCGGGTGCACACGTAATAATAACTGGTGGTGCACGGTAACCTAGGTGGGCGCTAGGGCTGGGGTTGGTGATCACTTCTTGCCTTGTCTATTCTTGTACTGTAGGGTCAGTCTTAGCTTTTGATTGGCCAACGGGCTAAAAGTGAGGTCTTGTTGATATCCCTTGATTTTGATCCTCGCAAACTGAATGAGCTTTCTTCAGCATTACCTCTAAGGTACGAACACGGAAGAGCTCGGACGTCTACTTCATACGAGTAATCTGACGTAAACCCTCGCATCGGATAAGGACAGGAGACGAAAACTTCCTTGTATAGGAGTTTAATGCCTCCGCACGAAGTTCTTCGATGGAGCGGACATACGAGGATGCACTGCCTACCGAAGAGATGAATGCATGGTACGATGCGTGGAATGCTAAGCTTGGAAAGCAGTGAAGACCAAGGGTGCGTCCTTGCGAAACCAGCGCGTTTTGAGCACGGGACCCTGTGTGGATCAGTATTGAGACTAGTGGCCCGTGTGCTGCTGTAGTATTACTGTGAGTAAGTCATTCTTGATCTAACACATGCCCAAGTTGTCTTCAAGGGTCAGGCGTTCCTTCCCCCATTGGAGGGCAGAATCGTCCTTGCTGAGTTAATAGGCTTGATCATCTTATCTAGAAGGCATGATAATCCCCGTCTAAATCAACAATGTCGAATCGGCAAGATCCTAGTATATTTATTTAAATGGGAAAATAAATATATGGTAAAGTGAGCCGAGTCGGGTGTTGAAGATGAAATGTCGATCGGCAAAATCCTAGTATATTTATTTAATGGGAAAATAAATATATGGTAAAGTGAGCCGAGTCGAGTGTTGAAAACGAAATGTCGATCGGCAAGATCCTAGTATATTTATTTAATGGGAAAATAAATATATGGTAAAGTGAGCCGAGTCGAGTGTTGAAAACGAAATGTCGAATCGACAAGATCCTAGTATAATTATTTAATGGGAAAATAATTATACGGTAAAGTGAGTCGAGTCGATGGTCGTAAAATACAATGTCGAATCGACAAGATCCTAGTATAATTATTTAATGGAAAATAATTATACGGTAAAGTGAGTCGAGTCGATGATTGTAAAATGTAATGTCGAGTCGACAAGATCCTAGTATAATTATTTAATGGGAAAATAATTATACGGTAAAGTGAGTCGAGTCGATGGTGGTAAAACGAAATGTCAAATCGACAAGATCCTAGTATAATTATTTAATGGGAAAATAATTATACGGTAAGGTGAGTCGAGTTGATGGTTGAGAAATGTAATATCGAGTCGACAAGGTCATAGTATATTTATTTAATGGGAAAATAAATATATGGAAAGGTGAGTCGAGTCGATTACGGGAAAAATGAAATCTCGACTGACAAGATCCTAGTATGACTACTTAATGAGAAAGTAGTTATATGGTAAAGTGAGTCGAGTCGGAGATAATTTTACCCAAGTCAGTTAATATATATGGAGACATACATATATATTGAATATAGGATCACGACGTGCGTTTTGCGTCTGAATCCGTCATAATACTCGGGGAGTGAAACCACATTTCGGGAGCCGAAATCGTAAAGCGTGTGACACGTAATTGTCAAGTGTCACGGAACGCTCTGGCAGACATCGAAATTCCCCCTCGAAAATCAAATAACGGACTACTGGAAGTGGTCACGTTATTCTGTCAACTAAACTTACCCATGGGACGGCAATTCCATTGCTCATGTTGCAATGTTGAACGTCCGCTACCCTCGTCAGGACGACGAGACTGGTTGTTTATTTGGGGTGGCAATTGATGCGAAGTGTTTTCCATCAATCCCCATAGATATTGGGACGTTGCGTCCCTTTGTCACGGTGTTTTATAAACTAAGGTTGCGAGATCCATTCGTCATGGACAATGTGACTTGTCTGATCTCTTGTCATATTTCGAAACTCTCACTGCGTAGCCTATCAGGAAGAAAGTTCGCTGGCCCCGCATAGGTGTCGGAGAGGCATTTCAGTTGATGACTATCGGTGCTAGGGCCAAAATAACATGCAATAGGACCCTAATGGGGAGGATGACTCGGCTGAATTGCCAGAGTCTGTATCGTTTTTTTTTTATTTTATCGTGGTGTCTCGATAAATCATGATCCTTCTACCACTACTATTCTCGTTGTGACCGATATTTTTGATACTGGAGAAGATGTAGCTTGGTTTCTAGGTCCTATGGATACTATTTACCACACATCTAAAGGCTACGACGGGTCTAAGGTTTCTGCTGAGCCTGCTGTTGTTGCTGCCATCGTTGTTCTATGGCCCAAGCGAATATTGTCGTCGCTGCTGAGAGTGTAGCTCATACTGAGCGTGTTGAGGATGTTTCTATGGCTGTTGTCAAGTTTGATGTTACTGTTGTTTCGAAGGCTCCTGCCAAGATCATTGCCATTGACATAGATATCTCTAAGACCCTTGCCAAGCCGCTATGATCATGTTTGTGTCACGATGGAGTTCGTTGCCATTAACTCCATTTTCTTTGAGGTTTCGTTGAACCGCTCGTTAACATTCCCTGGCTCCTGCCAAGAATGGTTCTCAAGCTTGGGTTAAGTCTGTCAATGGTACAGTCGCCATTATTCGAGTGACTTATATCGAGCCTGCAGTCGTTTTCCCTAAGGACGATGTCGGCCTAATAAGTCTACTAAATTATGTGGAACCCATTGTTCCCATTTCTGTTGAGATGGCGGATGCCTTTGGTGATCCAATCGTTCCTACTAATGAGCCTATGGAGTATAGGTTTGTGGCTGAGGATATGAATAAGGATTCTATCACCATAAGTAAGCTGAAGCGCACAGGGGTGCGTGCTCACCGTAATAGAGCTTCTTGTAGTTATGTATAGTGGACCCGCTAGGTTGTGTGTCGTCCTGCTGTCGTGAATTCATGTTGTGGTGTTACCCCTAACGATTGTGCATTCTTGTAGTTGCACAGTTTTGCCGACTGCATATCCGTGCGGTTGCGTTTCACTGTCGGCGGTGCAGTCCTGTTGTTGTGCTGCTCCTGCAGTGGTGTTGCCTTGTTGTCATGCTTCTTTGTCGTCGTGTTGTTCCTGTGCGGTGTTCCCTTGTTGATGTGTTCGTGGATGTGTTGTTGTCATGTCATGTTATTTCTACTATCGTATTGCACCGTGAACGTATTGCTACAATTGTTGGATTGACTTGATGATGTGATAACTTGTCGTTTGTTTCACTCTTGGTTCCCTCGGGATAAAGACACTACCCCAAACCCACGTAACCGTTGTTATATTGTTGAATGGTTGTGTAGTGTCGCCATTGATTATGTAGGATTTCGGGTGTCCAACGGACTTTCGGGAAGTCATAATAAGACACTCTAATCCTAAGTATTAGCACATGTATCTCTCCAAAGCTCGAATCTCGTAAGTTGAGTAATTGACCGAATCACGTGTCGACCTCTTTATATGCTCGCGCGTTTCGTGAGCATTACCTCTTCAAGATCTAAGGCATCAGTGACGCCATGTTCAGCCTTAACCTTTTACGTGCATTGCGGTCGACTAACCACTCTCGAATCATGTCGAAAGGAAATCCCATGATCCACACACGACGGGTGAGGCTCGTCTTCGTGATAAGGGATTTCGAGAACGTCTCGAACTTGAAGGTATCGAGTAAATGTGAGCGATATTATGACCCATACCTTTGGACTAGTAGGAGTTGAAAGACTCAATTTATTATTGCTCATCCCAGTGGATTCGTTTGACATCATACCCGCCAACGTGTCATGCCGATGACTGCGGGAATAACAGTGTGGACCCACCCACAGCGTGTGCATTGGTGGAGTCCCCGGTACATGATTCGGAGGTCTTATGAAACCCTGAACCTAGGAGGGCGTGTAGCATTGTCTACTCTATAAGGGTACTACCCTACCGTGTTGAGATGGATGATCGATTCAACCGTTCGGGAAATGTTGCTATCTTCTGATAGTAGGCCTATCTTGTCTTGGTGTCGTGCGCAGATTCTTGGGGTAGTGGAACCCTTTCGACCTTGGGTCGATACGGGTGTTCCCAGTTATTTTTCAGTAGCATTGCTCGTGCTAGAGCAAAATCCCCTGTCATTGACAGGCACTGTTGGAGACACCAAAGTAATATGAGCTGCCAGGTCAGTGCGTTTAGTACCTGACTAACCAAGATGAGCTCGAAAGCTTACATGTTGCACCCATGTGTGTGACCACCTGAGTCGTTGAATGGGATGCCTTATTGGAAGGCTCAAGACTACTCTTGTAGGGCGATCTCGGTCGTTTGTTGTTTTAAGTAACGAATTTGGCGCATGAAGCCGTCAAGCCCAAACGTGAGATCTATGCCAGATGCATTCATCTATGACTCGATTTCACCTCTTACCTTGAAAGACTCCGAAAGTTGGAATATTCGGCGAGTGAGGATTCCGGGTCAGGACTCCTTTCACTCAGATCTCTGCATAGGATCTAAAAGTCAATTTAAGGGCGTGTGTGGCCTGTATCGTCCAGAATTGACTTACCAGGTTGCTAATAACGATAGGACACCAGTGCTCGTGAGGCACATATAGCAGGACAAGCACTGGGTACCCTTGTTTTGGGTAGTTACCAATGCTCTGCTTACCGTCTCGAGGAAAGCCAACATGTTGAGATGATTGTCAAGACCCTATCCTCTGTTTGTTACAGGCAACCATATTATAATGATTCATATACATCATCCTTATGAGACCAATGTGATGAGGTGATGCTAGCCTCTAGACATTTGTGTTTTAGTCGGCTTAAATTCTCGTGTATTGTGGAATTGTACGACCGTATGTTGAATATACACCGCCTACTGTCTGGGGAGCTGAGGGGTGAAAGTGACGCAAAAACTTTCGACCACCATCAGTCCATATTAGGCGTCCTAGTACCACCAACCACAATCACGCATACGAAAAGGTTGTAAGTTGGTGCATAGTGGATTTCGGTCCACGTGAGGACACAGGATTACCATCCGCTACTATAAACAACCTGGAGCGTTCTCGAGAATGTCGACTGCTTTGTGATCTGGCAAGATCACCCGATTAGTGAAATTCAACGAGCGAACCTAATGGTCATGTCGCCTGAGGTGTCCGGTGGCTGTGATGAGGCACAGGAATGATCGATTGCTGTTTGGAACCTTCTCATCCCCTATTCGTTTGTAGTTATAATATGAGGCATACGGATAGCCACCAATACTCTTGGAGAGTCGTGGCCAGACACTAGGTGTCAACTTTCACAATATCGGATTTTAGTAGTTATACTACCCCAGGGTGTGCCAAACTTTGAACGCTAGTCTGGGATACTCAATTTGAGATGAGTATGGATTACCATTCTCGAACGAATGAATTATTGTCCTGGACGGAAGTGTCCTGTGTGATACGATTAGTGTCGGTGACAAATCAAACTCGTGTATCTCATCGCCAGAATTTCCTAGGTGATAGGAATTAACACCCTAGTGTTCGGGGTGTACTGCTCGAAGTCCTCTGGAATGCATACATGTACGTCTCTAGTACATTGAATGTCAGATAGAGATATACACATGATCTGGCGTGAGTTCAAGAGGTGACCAACGAGTCTGGTAGATTCAAATCTTCTTGAATAAGTGGCCAAACCGATCGGGAAGTTGTACTAACAAGGCGTTAGCCTTAGGAACTTTGAATCGGTATAGGACTTTGCTGAGTGTTATACTCTGAAAGAGTGTTGTTAAGCACGAAAGCGGTAATGGAGTGACTTCGCTTAGTACTCCAGTGACTCGGATATGTCAGTTAAAATTGGCCTTGCAACGAACAAGCTCGAACTATCGCAAGAGCTTAGTGGGACTCTTGACGAATCCCGCAGGTCTGGCTTGAGGAAGCATTGTCAATTCCTCAACCGACGGGATTCAGGTTGACGCAAAGCTCTACTATTTCGGGAAAACCGATGTTTGTGCCGGATTGCGATACCCAAGAGCTCGGCCGTAGCCGACTCATGACATTGTGTTCGTTAGGACGCTAAGCGTGAACTGGAGTTCACGAAGAAAAGGGGGTAATCGTGTGAGTTGCAAACATCCCGCCCTGTTCAAGGATACTAATGTATCGGATGACTTGAACTGAATTCCGGGACGGAATTCTCTTAACGGGGGGAGAATGTGACAACCGGCAAATTTCGTACAACGATTAACGTGATTCTAATCATGTTTTAGAAATAATTAACATGGTTTAAGGTTAATTATGGTTAGTTGAGCTAATATGAGTCCTACGATGTCCTTTTGAAAGTTCGTTGAAGTCTTGATGCCTTTAAAGAAAGACTTCGCGTGTTTAACGTAACGAACTGACATCAGCAAAAATTTGTCAAACTGGAATAACATAAGCTTATTCTATGTAAATACGGCACGTATTTACTATCGATGCGAACGGATGTGAAATCGGTGTGGTAAACGGCCAAAAACGCAGCGTTTTGGAGAACGCGGAGAGGAACTGACGTGGGATTCGAACGTCGAAACGCGTGGTTTTAACCGTTATCGAACTTTCGGAATAATTATTTATTATAAATAATTTCAATTATTTAGTTTCGAAAGTGAACAGGTCGCCTAAATGAAGTATAGCTCGACCGGACCGATTAACGCGATTTTAACGCGTGTTCCGTTTTCACGCGTCGAGTTACGAAAGTAACATCTAAATTGCTCGGTTTAGCTATGTTTTTCATTTCGAATAAAACCGACTAGTTTTTGTAATTAATTATCGGGCCAAAATAAAACCGAAGCGAAAAACGTTTACACGGGTTCGATTCGCGGTACAAGTCACCTACCCCTAACCCTAAGTATAAAAAGCAAGAGATGCTTCTTCTTCTCCATTCTTGCAGCCGCTCACTTCATCTCTCTCTCTCTACTCTCTCTCTAAAATCCTTAACCCTCTCACTCTCTCTCTTCGAAATCTCGCCTCTCCACCGGTTCCACCTCTCTCGTCCCTGTTACAGCATTAGCCGGCCACCACCATGCTTTGGTGGTGGCGGTGCCGCGTTTCCAGGCCCAAACTCGAGCAGAAACGGGTTGGTTAGATGGGTTTTGGTCGTGGTTGGTGTTGGTGCCTCTTGGTGGAGTAGGGCCGGGTTTGGTTCAAAGCCGGAGGACCCGATCTAAAGGCTGAACAACGGTCTTGGGTAACCGGTTAAGGTCGGGTCAGGTCACAGGTGTGGATGACGGTGGTTGTGGAGGCGCTTGGTGGCCGGGTAGCGGTGGTTTAAGCCCGAAAATGGGCATGGGGCGGATGGTGATGGCTGTGCGGTGCAGAGACAGCAGCGCAGAGGTGATTTTGGGGTGGTGACGGGATGAAGTGGTGGGATTTGGTGGTTTTGGTGGTCCGGAAGTGGTTCGGTTGATGGTGGCGTTGACGGGTTTTGTTCTCGGGGCAGACCCGGTCCGAGTTCAGATCTGTTTCGTTTTGGGTCTCGGGTTTGCTCGTTGTCAGATCTGGCTCGGGTTGGTTTTGGTGGTTTGATTCAAGTTCGGGTCAGATCTGATGTTTCGGGTCAGGTCCGGGCGCTTCGGATCAGATCCGTGTGTTTCGGATTCGACTCAACCTTGGTCCGGGTCAACGGGTCAAATCTGGTCAAAGGTGTCGCTAGAACGAGGCGCGCGTACGATATGGTAAAAATTAGTTTTCGTATTTATTTCGTGATATTATTTATAAACAAGTATATATTTATAAATTAGAAAATACGAACAAATTTGGTGTTAACTCGCGAACGAACCGTATATGAAATATACCACAAATATAAATCAGATAAATAGCATTGTATATTAAAGCGTGACATGGTGTTATTGTATATCGGACTTAATTTGTTGGACTATATGTTGTATATATAGTTATATATAATTAAGTGTAACTTATGGAATCGTCGAAATGTATAAGCCTCATTTAATTCGGAAATGCGGATAAATAGATTGAATGTCTTGTGTTTGGAAATTGATTTTGGGAAAATTGAAGACACTTGTGTTGTCTGGTTTGTACAAAAACAGAGGAAACTCTGCCGAAATTTTATAAAATCCGGAGCACAACGAACGCGATATTGTTGTGCGTTTTTATAAATAACTTCCAAGTGTTTGACAAAGATTATTTGTAATGATAATAAGTGAATCCCGGAAAATATTTTCAAAACAAATATATATAGTTTTCCAAACGTCAAGTATGACGAGTTTTCGAAAGGTTTTCAGTAATTAATAAAGTTTATCGTTCGGATTCAAAAACATATAGACGCTCGATTTTACTTGGGAACCTTTTTGTAAAATCTAAGTTCTGTACACTTTAAAATGCTCGGATTTTGGAAATAATGTAGCAAATGTTATCGATTGGGGTTAATAACAAGATTTGTGTTTTGCAAAGTATATTTTCCCAAAAATAAACGTACAAGACAACTATAATTATCCGATTTACGATATGAGCCACGGCTCAGGGATGAGTTATACGTTTCATGGTGTTAGTCCAACATGGTTTACACACGCAGAGTAACAGGTGCGCGACTTGGGTACTATGCCGTATGTGAACACATGAATTATGGTAAGTCACGATCGGTTCGTCGAGTTAAAACACTTAAAGACTCGGGTTAGTACACACGAGTCAAGATGGTTGGATAAGCTATCTTTTAACCGGAAAAATAAGCTAGGGTTATATATGATAGACTTTAAGGTGTCCTTATTGATACTTAGGGCACGAGGAAGTCGGTCAAAGCTTTGGATTTTATTTGCTAGCTAAGCATGGAAATTAAGGTGAGTTTCACGGCCCCATTTTACTGTTTTAACTGGGGGAAAGATATGTTTGTCAAAAATTATCACATATTGAAATGTTTTCAAAGGTTAAAATGTGGTAAGTGGCATGATGAGTACTTGAGTTTTTGGTCGCCACTCGGGGTTGGGTCCTCGCTACTGTAACCATTAATTCAGGTAAAATGAAACCAAAGGAATATTTGGATAGTACTATTGGTGCCTGACGAGGCCCACCTCTGGTTGATAGCGTCAACCCGGTAAAGACAAGAGGTGCACGTATTCTGAACTTAAGTCGTTGGGTTCCGAGAAACGACTTGGAGCGGGGCAAATTTATTAGTCTTGGTTTGGTTATGGGACTCAGGGGATTGCTTATCATCATAGTTTGTAGGAGCTAGCTACTCCGTACAAAGGCCACAAAATGTGCTGGATTGCACAGGATGTAAAAATGTGCTGGATTGCACAGGATGTAAAAATGTGCTGGATTTGCACAGGAAGTAAAAACGTGCTGGATTTGCACAGAATGTAAAAATGTCGTATTTACGAAACTAAAACCTGTGAACTCACCAATATTTTATATATTGACGTCTTTTTAAACATATCTTTCAGGTAACTAAGTGCTGAACAGGTATGCGGCTAGTACGGTGGAATTTGGGATGTCGGACAATGGTTGGGGGTTTTCATCTATTGTTACCTTCGGGTTGGGACATAAACGGAAACACCCCACTTTAAAACTTAATGTTTGTGGTTTTAAGTAATGTTTGAAACCAGGTACTCCTTCCCGACATCTTAATATAATGATCTTTTCTAATTAAATATAGTTTGTGTTAATCTTGACTTTGATATGCTTTCGAGCGTCGCGCCACGTGTTTCCGCCATTGGCGTGGTGTGACAGTCCTAGATCATTGTTATAACATCTATACAACAATCAATCATCAAACAATACATAACATCACATAAAACACCATTAACACATGTTATTTTGTATGAAAACTCATTGTTTATGAATAGGTTTTGTTTAGAAAGATATTAGGAAGGTTTTTATTCATGAAAACATGTTTGAATCAGATCTGGACTCTTGGGGTTTAATGAAAACGAATTGAAATGTTTTAAAAATGATTTAGAATGAAGAACACACCTTAGATCTTTGTGCAGAAGATGTTTGTAGGTTAGATTATAGAAAACAAGGGCAAAAACTCCTTCCCCAATGTTTAAAGATGCTAGAGAGTGTTTAGAGACGTTTAGGGTTTGTGAAATGGTGAAAAATGACAAAGTGTGGTATTTATACTATGTTCACATTCGCCCCTTTTACCTGGGCGAATGTACTCTCCTTCGACCCTTTCACAGGGTCGAATGAGCCCTGTCCTGGTCGAAGGGAATTCTTTCAATTCTATATCTCAGGTTCGCCCATTTACAAAGGGTCGAACCAAACAAGTTTCCTCCTTCGACCACTCGAAGTGGTCGAACCAGGGTCCATGTTTGTCTAGTTTTCCAGTTTGTCGTGTTTAACGCATTCTAACGCACCCTAACATACGAGCATGCAACCTTAGTCTATGTTTAACATATTTAAGCACGGATGATTATCTACACATCATTTAAACACATCTAAGCATATAATCTACCATACGACAATAATCTACACATACACTTAATTTGTTTATGTAATTCACCAACAACGGGACCCGGTACTAGTGTATTCCCAAAATGACTCCCAATGATCCTACAGATCATTGAACCCTGGACAATACGGACTGTGTTCTGACTCTACCGACCCCACCAAGTATGTTTTAATAAACGTTTTTTCGCTAAGGTAGACTTATGTGTTTATAAAATGTTGACCCAAACATGCCGGGTGTCACATCATCCCCCTGTTGAAAGAATTTTCGTCCCGAAAATTTCCCGAAGTCAAAGAGAACGAAGCGATAAAAAGAAAAATTTCCCCGGTCGTCACAGTTGTCCGGGCATTCGCTTGCGTAATGACCCAATTTTTCACAATTGTAGCACGTAACATTCGAGTTATCTTTGCATTCGTTTGCGTAATGACCCAACTTTTCACACTTATAGCAAGTTACCTTCGACTTATCTCGACTCGATGAACCTTCGTGACGACTTTGAGAACCCGACGAGCCTTCGCGGCCTCCTCCTCTACCCCGACCCATGTCGGTGTTTCTTTTCTCTCGCCTTTCTGCCCGAGAAAACAACAATTTATTTTGGTTATCCTCAACAGTCTTTCTCATCTTCGTTCTTTCTTCGAACGCTTTAAGTCGACCAATCGCCTCTTCAAACGCGAGTGTTTCGAGATCAGTAGTTTGCTCAATCACGGCTGCAATAGGTAGATACCTATCGGGCACCGAGTTAAGTAATTTTTTCACAAAAACTTCATCTTCCAAAGTAGACCCGAGACTTTTGTATTTTGTTTGCACGCTTGACAATTTGCCCACAAACTCCTCAATCGTCTCGGAATCTTTCATCTGCAAGCCTTCTAGCTCACTTCGTAAAGTTTGCAAACGAGCCTTTTGGACTCGGTCTGCACCCAAATAACGCACTCGAAGTGCTTCCCACACATCTGATGGATCCTTATATTTTGCCACCTGAAGCAAAACATCTTCGGGAATCGACTGAAAAATAAGAGCCTTAGCGGTGTTCTTCAATCTCTTGTCGACGGCATTATCGGTCACCGAATCTATGGTTTCCTCTAAGCCATGTGCCGCCAACACCGTTTCCATCATGATGGACCATGCGGTGTAGTTTGTCGCTGTTAATCTCGGGCATCTCAGAGACACACTGCCCGAGTCTTTGATAACATTAACCACTTGTCCATCTTCACCGTCGGCCATCTTCTAGCAAACTCTAAATCACTGATGCGAGACCTTGTGCAATCGAGTGTTAGCCGATTACACGTCTTCAACCTGGCTCTGATACCAATTGTTGGTTTCAATTGGATCGCAAAAACAACAAACAAGCACAAATACTACTCAAAACAAAAGACTATTTTCTATTAATGGACTTCAAACCAAAACAAACAAATTCAATGAAAAAAACAATTACAGACTCATGTTTATATAGCCTACGTAAAACTTGTCTAGGAAGGAAAACTAATTGTACTAGGACTCAAAAACATAAACCTAAACCGATTGTTTTAAAACAAATATTCTAAAGCAGCTAAAACTAATCCTTATCTTAAAATTGATCCTTAATCTTATCCGAAGCAAATTCAATTCACCAGCCTTTTCCTTCAAGTAACCCGAACCAAACCTTCTAATAATTACGGGCCCGGGTCAAACAATTAACGAGCCAACATAATTTGATGAACCAGCAACAAGAAATGTAAACCATAACACCCGGAAGAAAAGAATAAAAAAAACACGAAGCGACTATGGACCACTGGGATAGTTGGCACTACACCGATTGTTACCCAGGCGATTATTTTAACAACACACACCAAACTCACGCAAAGTGCCAACTCCTACCCTCCCCATCTGGCGTCCAAATTCACCAAACTCACACACGCCAAATTCCCCAACCCCACCCCAATCCCCATTCGCACTTTTATTTTTATATTTCAAGTAATCTAATTGTACCATTCAAATGCGACTTGTTTTGGTTGGTTACATATTAAAACTGCGCCACCTGTCCCAATTGATTGCTTCTTTTTTGATCTATTCTTGACCCACATGAATGATAATGTTTTGATGCACGTGTTTCCCCCCACATGAATAATAATGATTGTTGGTAAACACGCTTAATATGTCAACCCGTAATGTAAACACCCTTTTCAATTCAGATAAAGCCTAAACAAAATAAACAATCATTAGTGAAGTAGTTAACATAAACAACCAGAGAGTCAAACAACCATGCAATCTATACCACCCCCACCCCCCAAAAAAATCTCCCCAATTCAACCAAAATAAGCCCAAAAACCGAACCTAATCGAGAAATGTTGAACCTGGCAGAACTCTACCATCTGATTCCATCAAACACCACCGTACCTGGTTCACAACTAAAAATGTTAGAACACTTACACTATAATTACCAGAAGATCCAGATCAGTAATTACATGAAGAGTGTTTATATTAGAAGATAACATGTGAAACATTTAAAGGGAACTTTAATAAAGAAAAAGGGTGTCAAATCCACTCGACCAACACATATTCCAAACTCACATTAAAAGTAATTTGATTTTTACCGAACCAATATGAAGCGTTTGGAAGCTGATATTTTGCTGGACGTGGTGCCCGTTTCATCAAATTTAGCTCCTCGATCACCTTCTACCATCGTTTCCATAAGAAACTACCGTTTTACACCTAAATCTGCAAAAAAAAAAAAAAAAAAAAAACAAAAACAAAAATATTAGAGCCCAAAGTAGTTTTTAGCAACCTGTTGAAGGATAATAACGACTTCTTTAACAAACCACTATGAAAAAGGAATACGCTGCCCCTTTTGGCCTGCTCTTCCACTTCAACCAATGGTTCTTGCATCTACCAAGGACCATCAACCGATGCACCATCTGATGAAACGTTGTAGTGTAGAAAACATATCTCATCTACACATCTGGTTATCTCACAATCATATAGACAAGACATGTATCAAGAAAAAATGAAGTGTAAAGAGTCAGTGGAGTCCTTCAGAAAATCACCAGAATCGTTGCAAAGCGTTGGACAATTGGCACAAATTAACAACCCTCAAAGAAAGAGAAAAGTAAACAACATACTTGCAATATGTGTTTAGACAGTGTATCAACAATGAAAAGAATGGGAAGCATCTAAATGAGAAGGTGATGCATATACACTTCATCAGAGGCACTTAAAGTTCTCACGTTTGATATGTACGCATCATAGGCTCTATTTAGTGAAATTGAATATGGTTTTATTGGGTGTTATGAAGAGGGTTACAAGTTGAGAGAGATATAAATTGTGTATTACATATATATACAATGGGCATCATATGTTGTACACAAGGGTATAAATGAAAGAAAGAGAGAAAAAATTTGGGATTACACTTGAGGCTTTTGGGATGTCATCTTAACTTTGCCAATTTGGACACATTTAGCCGTCACTCCTCTTTTATAATGTAGTAGAGATAATTATGCTTAAAAGCAACTGTGATAAACGGTGGAAAATTTATTAAATCATTTCTTTCTTTCTTTTTAGTTGAATCATAGTCTTTTTTTTTTTTTTTAAGTTAATAATTATTTATTAAACTCGTGTGGATTTCGGATCCATTGGTAGTGAAAGATAAAATCGCGGAGTTCTTTGCCGACAAGTTTAGTGGTCCTACGGCGGCTAAACCTGATTTTATTTGCCCAGATGTTCCGCGTCTTACTGCTGTTGAAGTTGGGTTATTGGACGCTGAATTTTCGTGTGAAGAAGTTACAAAGGCGGTATGGGAGTGTGAAGGCGATAAAGCTCCTGGGCCTGACGGATTTAATTTTGTCTTTATAAAGAAGTTCTGGCCGAAATTGAAGATGGATTTTATGCGATTATTGTCCGATTTCCACTTAAATGGCTACATTAGTGAAGGATGTTTTCCGGCTTTCATTGCCTTGATTCCTAAAGGTCGAGACCAGGCAACTCTTTCGGACTAAAGACCCATTAGTTTGGTTGGCATGATTAATAAGGTGTTATCAAAAGTGTTGGTTCTTCGTTTGAAAAAGTAATGCCTTGTCTTATTTCCGAAGAGCAAACGGCGTTTTTAAGTGACCGAAATATTCTTGATGGGCCTCTTATTTTAAATGAGACGATTGCGTGGTTAAAGAGCTCAAGGTTACAAGGGCTTTTTCTTAAAGTGGACATTGAGAAGGCTTATGACTCGTTGCGGTGGGATTTCTTGGATGATATTATGGCCCAAATGAATTTTTCATGTAAATGGCGTGGTTGGGTGATGTCTATTGTTGCCAACTCACGGGCCTCGGTTCTAGTTAACGGCTCGCCAACGTACGAGTTCTCGTGTCAGCGCGGCCTGCGTCAGGGGGATCCGTTATCCCCGTTTCTATTTATTTTAGCTATGGAGGGCCTTACTCGGATAGTGAGACGTGCGTCGTTGCTAGGGGTCTTTCACGGTATTAAAGTAGGAGGTACGGGCCCTTTACTTTCTCACTTTAGTTATGCGGATGACGTTGTATTTTGTGGCGAGTGGTCGATGTCCAATGTGCTTAATTTAAGAAGACTTCTTAGGGGCTTTTACTTGATCTCTGGATTAAGGATAAGCTCCAAAAAGAGTAGTCTTTATGGGGTGGGAGTGTCGGATTCGGAGGTGGCGGATATGGCTAAAGTGATTAATTGTATCCCGGGGCGGCTTCCTTTTATCCATCTTGGTGTTCCAATTGCATCAAATATGAATTTGGTTCGTAACTGGGAGCCGGTCATTGGGAAGCTGAATAAGAAGCTATTGGCTTGGAAGGCCAAATGTTTGTCTTACGGTGGGCGGATAACTCTTTTAAAATCGGTATTGAGCTCTCTTCCGCTTTATTATTTTTCACTCTTTCGGGCTCCTATTCAAGTGCTTAACTCCCTTGAGAGGATTAGACGTATTTTCTTTTGGGGTGGCACGGACGAGGTGGATAAGATGAGTTGGTTGACATGGGATAGAGTTAGAGCTCCTATCAAATACGGTGGCGTGGGGTTGGGATCACTGAGAGACGCGAATCTTAGCTTACTAGCTAAATGGTGGTGGAGGTTTAAGACTAGTAATTCGGCGTTATGGCGTAATGTAGTTTGGTCCCTTCATGCCAATGGTCGTGAGTGGAACTTTCTACCAAGGAGAGTTTCTATGGGTAGTACATGGAAACAAATCGCAAGTGTGCCGGATATTTTGTCTAGTCTGAATATGGATCTTTCTCGAGTGATAAAAGGGAATCTTCCGAATGGTCGGGGTATCCTCTTTTGGTATGATCGCTGGGCTGCAGAGAATTGTTTTCGGATTACTTATCCATTACTTTTTGCACTCGAAAGGGACCGTTTATGTACAGTGGCAGATCGGGTCAAAATGGTGAACGGTTCTGCGTTGCTTTCGTGGGTCTGGAGGCGCGATACTATGTCTGATGCTGAAACAGCCGAGTATTTTAACCTGGTACAGGTCTTATTTGGGGTGCGTCTGGAGACGGGTAACGATACTTGGACATGGTCTTTGGGAGGTAGCGCTGAGTTCTTTGTTCGCTGCATGAAGAATGAGATTTTTGGTGTTACTAACCAGCTGCCAGAATGTGATTTCGAATGGTGTAACTGGGTACCTAAGAAAGTGGTCATTGTTGCCTGGCGGGCGTTTCTTGATAGGTTGCCGACTGCCGAAGCTCTTATGAAGCGGAACATTCAGATAGAGACGGGTCAATGCAGAATTTGTGATACAACGCTTGAATCGGTGGATCATTTGTTTACGGGTTGTCTGGTGTTTATGGATATATGGCAGATTGTGTTCGATTGGTGTAAAGTGCCGGGTTTTTTTTGCGTTTCATGCGAAAGATCTTTTGAGGTACCATTCAATGGCAAAACATGGCACTCGTGTCCGGAAAGCTTTTTACGCGGTGATTCTGACTGTGTTTTGGAGCATTTGGAGGGCGCGAAATGATTTCATTTTTAATCAAAAACAGGTGACTACTCGGAGAATTCTGGAAGAGGTCAAGGTGATGAGTTTCTTATGGATTACGAACCGCGGTAAAATGAGGAATATGACGTGGGATTCGTGGTGCAGATTCGATGCGACAAAGATGTTATAGTATGATTCCTTGTCGTAGTCGTTTTGGGATTGTTTTCTTTTTTATGTTCGGCTTTGTTTTTTTGTTCTTCCGGATTGTTGTGTACGATGTTATGTGCTAGCGTCTTGCTAGTTTCTTAATAAAGTTTGGTTTTTTTTTGAAAATTTAATAAAGTTTGGTTTGCCGTTAAAAAAAAATGAGTTTAATATAAGTAAGTATTAAATTAAAACAAATAAGCTATGACTCCTTTGAAGTCAATGATTCTGAACCAATTTAACTTGTTAAATGTTATGTCATGTTTGATTGTTAAAAGTTCTATCATGTTTGAATTAAATCTTATGACACTTTTATTAAAGAACATGACAAATAAAATATAAAAATAGGGTGTTAAACATATTGTATTTACGAATTGGTGAGTTATACTCGTGTCAGACACCTAAACTAGACATGACACGCTTATTCATGAATTGACACAAACACATCTGGTTTAACCATAAAATTCAATGCTGGTCATTCCTGGCTATTCTCAGTTAATAATCCTTTCAACATAATGTAGTACAAAACTAATCCTTACCACATAATGTAGTAAAAAAAAGTAGTGTTTCTATAACTGTTTATACTAAGATAAAGGGTCAATTGCTATCGTGGTTCTAGATACGAGTTAATAGAGCCCGAACTATACAAAGTGGTGAAACAGAGCAAAACTGGAGACCAAGGGATTTTTTTATTTTTTTTTGAACGGCCAACAAATAACCTTTATTCATCACCATAAAAACACGTTAGCAAGATACTAGCACTACACCAACCACCCGGATAAAACAAAGCAAAACAAAAACAAATCTCAAAATACAAAATAAGCATATAGTCTGCCAACCCACTTTTAAGATAGGTTGCTTGCTTTCTCCCGTAGTTGGCTGACCGGATTTTAAGACAGGATGATTGGTTTAAACCGTCAACCTTCGTCTAATAATCACTTCAATTTTAAAACATTTCTCAAAACGTCAAAATCAATTATGATTTTGTTTTGTAATAATTTTATATAAAGTTTGTTATAGAAGATTAATCATTTTATTTTGGTATAGATCTATGATAAAACTTGTTTTAAATTATGTCTCTTTGCATATATCAAGCCTTTTCACTCCACCACCACCTCATTATCCTATATGTTAATTTGTCATTGTTGATGAATAGTGTTTTATGAGTTTTGAAAAGGTTTTATATAGTAATCTCTTTGATAAATAAAACAAGCATTTATATGGTTCAGCTAGCTTGTGTGAGTAGTTGAAAGCGTTCGCGTTCAGGTTCGATTCTTGTCTAGGACTGTTTTTCTTCCTGTTTTTTTAATTTTTTTTTAACCTTTTTTTAAAAAACAAACAAGGGTTGGTGGTTTACAGGTGTACTGTCGGTAGCCTTTCCACGTTGTATGTAACCTGAGTCACTGTTCCACTATCCAATTGCCTCTTTATAAACTGGGTTATTCAAAGGGCTTCATGTTTTTCACGAATTCCGGTAGCTAGAGCAAGCAGAGGAAAAGGTTCATGCTACAACAAATGGCCATCAATTTGCGCATTTATCACTCTTATCGGTTTGGTTAGGGATGGGTGAATCCAATTATGGCTGGTGAAGGAAATTGGTTTTCGACAATTGTTTAATGATGACGGTAATGTTAAGTTTTTTTTTTGAACAACTAATTATTTTGTTACCCACGGGATTTGATCCCTCACCATTTGAAAAGGCAAAGCCTTATCCAACACCTTGATACCACCAGGCCAAAGGCCCTTTGGTAAAAGCCTGAAAGATTATGCTATATTTATTAACATGGTTTTAGACTTGGAAACTATGTATTACGCCTGTTTATTATATGTGTAAAAATTTATGATACAACTATAGATTTGAATCAAAGACAAAAGATCATAACTACATAAACAACACAAAGATATAGGTGACAAAACGGTGACTGAAAATCTTATTAACCCAAACCAAAAACACCCCCAATTACCCTTAGGATTCAATCAAATGATGAGCCCTAGAAATAGAACAAAGTCTCAAGATCTCGACTTATTGAATAAATCAGTCGAGAACAAGATAAAGAAAACCTTACAAAACAAGGGAAAATGAATTTTAATACTCCCAACTATCGCCTGTTGGCGGATAATACTCCCAACTATCACTTTGGCCCTTAGCACTCCAAACATTCAACTTGTTTGCTTTTATCACTCCCAAACTAACTGAAGTCTAACTTGGTTAGTTTTTGTGGCCAAAATGTTAAA
Source organism: Ambrosia x helenae (assembly GCA_030844895.1). Classification (NCBI taxonomy): domain Eukaryota; kingdom Viridiplantae; phylum Streptophyta; class Magnoliopsida; order Asterales; family Asteraceae; genus Ambrosia; species Ambrosia x helenae. The sequence goes on from CM061232.1 coordinate 38,261,160, forward strand.
ACCAAAACTTTTTTGTGGCCAAAATGTAAAAACTAAAACTTAAGGGGCAATTTTGACATTAAACCTTTAACTTATAAATCCCCCCCCATCTTCTGCAACAGACCCCCCCCCCTCTCTCTAAACCACCACCACCACCTTCACCAGAAAACCACCACCACCACCATCACCAGAAACCACCACCACCTTTACACAGCTACGGTGACAGCGGACATAAAGGAGGAAGAAGACGACGGTGACATCAACCAAAACCATCCATCTCCTAGTAAGAATCCGATAACCCACCCCTCTCTAATTAACCGGACTGTCGTGAACCCTTCGTAACCACCCGACTGAGCCACCCTTTCAATTGAAGATGAAAACAATACAGATGATAAACATAATCATGGGGCTTTTAATCCTCATAAAAACCGACCCTAAAAATAATCGAGCTGGAAGAGTACCGAAAGATGGTGATTCCTGTAGACAAGGTGACCGGAGGGTTTACGGTTGGACTAAGGTGATGTTTGGGTGGTTGATGGCTCGCCGGAGACATATGGATAGTCGGAGAAGATGACTGGAGGTTAACCGGAGCTCTTTCTCTCTTCCAACTTTCTCTCTGTACGTGTACTCTCTCTCTCTTCAATCTCTCTCTGTTCACGTACTCTCTCTCTCTTCTATCTCTCTCTGTTCACGTCTCTCTCTTCACGTCGGAGAAGATGAGGGTGTTTGGTTGAGGGGTTCGGCCACCGGAGTTCGGCTGGTGGTGGAGAAGACCACCGGTCTTCCTCTCTCTGCGTCTCTCTCTCTCTCTCTAGATAGATCTGATTGTATTATTTAAGTTATAATAATAATAATAATAATAATAATAATAATGATAATAATAAAAAGTTTCAAAAGGGTCCCTTAAGTTTAGGTTTTTACATTTTGACCACGAACACTAACCGTGTTAGACCTCAGTTAGTTTGGGAGTGATAAAAGCAAACAAGTTAAAAGTTTGGAGTGCTAATGGCCAAAGTGATAGTTGAGAGTATTATCCGCCAACAGGCGATAGTTGGGAGTATTAAAATCCATTTTCCCACAAAACAAAGACCAAGACAAACAATACAAGTAAATTATAACATAATACACCTGGATAATGACAGGTAAGACAACTACTCTTCAAACCCTAATCGCCAAAGAGGTATGACAGTATGAGAGAGATGAGAGAGACTGAATATCTGAATAATAATCATCTAAAGGCTTCAATCCTGATTATATACACGAGACGCTATGCACCGCCTTAATGTGAATGGGTTGTTGTTTAGAGGTTATAACCAGGATATGAGCCTATCCCAATAAGCTTCCTTAGTTAATTATGTCCAATCTTTAGCAAAGCCCAACAATCCAACAAGTCCATAGCCGAATAATCCAGCCTAATACACCACAAACATTAAGAACCAAACAAATGTTAATTAGAAATAAATCTGGAATATAACAATACATCTTATTTTTATGAATATGAGAAACTCAATTTCTAAAGATGGCACAAAGTATGGATGAATGGTGACAAAGCCTAAGCAAGTTTTTGTCATCTCTATTGATTTGGTTTTGGTTGTACTTGTCTATTTTGAGTTCATTCTTTTGTCTTTAGACAGGGGAGGTGGAGTTTGCTCCTTGAAAGAGTTTCCGTGAGGAGGAGAAGAAGGGGAAATGAGTAGGTAAAAATGAAGGAAAACAACGCGTGGAAGGAAAAACTCTAAAGGTCATTGTCATTAATGAGACGTTAAGTTACTATTCAAAGTTTACATCTATTAATATATAGTTAATATTATTTTTATCTTTTAAGAAACTCACTAATACGCTACTAACCCATGAGATTATGTAAAACGTTGCAGGTGGCCTACAAAGGGTTAAAAGCATAACTAATGGAAGCTTGATTTAAACGAGACCTTTTAGTACTAAAGGGGTCAAATGCTTACTAATGTAATGCACCACCTTTAAAGTTGTTGTTTTGTTTTGTTTTTTTATATATAGTTTGCAAAAGGGTTGTATAACCTAAACGTCTATTGATTTATAATTATATATAATTCTTAACTAGGATTGGACCCCGCGCGCGTTGCGGTGCGCTGGGAAGCATTGTTTTTATATATTAAAGAGGGTTGCTTTTATTTGACATTTACTTGATTTTGTTTCTACATCAACACGCTAAGTCATAAAAAACATCATCGTATTTGAAATTGTATAGAAATCCCAAAACTGTATTAATAAAGCACAACTTTTACATAAACCTCCTTGTGGCGTTTCTTTCAAGTCAGGTCGCTTTGTTTCTTTGTCTTTTGCATTTTTCCTCTTCCGCATTTGTCGCTTTCTTCACCCAGTTCCGCTATCTGTTAACTTTTCTACTTCCAGGTCTGCATTTCTTCTATCCTTCGATGTGCCAATTGTGTTGCAACAGGCGATTTCTAAAAAAAGGGTAAATAAGTTAGCTAATGAGACGCGTGCCCAAATAAAGCGACAACAGGCATTAAAAAAAGCCATCTTGGATGCAATGTTTTACACTATCAATTCTCTTCAAACCTGTATTCAAATGTGCATAAAAGTAGAGCGTAACTTATGATGATATGACTGCACTGCTTGTACTCAAAGTACCTGGGGAAAGTGAAGTTAAGCAATAAAGATCTAGCTCGAATAATGAACAGAATAATACATGGCAGGGTTATCACTTCAATCCGGTTGGTATAAATGTTTCAAAACAAAGTTAATACTTTTAGTGTTATTTGTGTCAATGTCCTGCAAAACCAACCCATAGAATAACTAACGGGTGATCGCATATTAAGAGGATTAAAAGATCCTAGTTACTCAAATTGATACCATTGATATCATTTTATTTAAGTTTCACAAAGTCAATGAACATGGAAATTTCTTGTCAACTTTACACAAACACAATTGTAAGCACCTCAATGCTAGTACCAAGCAACATATTACACCTCGCATAATCTTGTGGTTTCTTCACTGTTTTTACTGTTCATAATTTACAAAGTCTTAAGTTACAATTGAAATATAATAATTTAGTGTTTTTTTTTAAATCTTGACTAAATCTAGCTACTAAAGTAATCGGTCAACAAATTAAATATCAAAGCGGTCCATTTATGGTGTACGTCAAAAAATGATTACATAAGAAGTGATCCATATTAATAATTATGATATGATATCAGAAAATAGACAATGAGTCCTGTTAGTAGTGACTCAGCAGGAGATGGGTTTATTTTACTTTAATCATAATAATTTATGTATAGTGACACCTTATGTAATTCTTGAAATGTCCTTTAAAGTGGTTAAATATTCCCTAAGTTTTACTAATTAATTCTTTGAATGGAGGTACAGTGAAAGTTGTTATTTAGAACCCACCTAATCAACTTTTTCGGTGGAGAAAAAAAGCATCCTACCCAATCCTGAATCGCAGGGCTGGTCAATGTTCAAACCATAACACTTTAATATAATACATATTATATTATAATAACTGAATTGTATCATACCTTGCACCAAAATAGCCCTGCTGATAGACTCAGGTAGCCTGAAATAGCCACTAAAACACTACTGATATTTAAAGAAACATGACACATCAACATCCAGGTTTGATAACCATCAACAGTTAATTCTTAGTGTGCCGTTTAAAAAAAAAGTTAATTCTTAGTGCGTTATTCACACTAATATGCACCAATAAATTTTGGATTCCTACGAAAAATGGGACGGAACGTTCAATTTACATATGCTAGAGTAATTTTTTTTACTGACGGAAAAGGCGTTTGCATGTGAGTATTTTTTTTATTGTTCATGTGTTTATTTTATGTTTTCATATATGTAAAACAGCAAATGTGAGATCATACTTTTTTGTTACTTTTAGGTAGAAAGGGGTATAAACTTATTCGTAATACATATTTCACAAACAAATTTATCAAGCGAGAAAGGGAGATGGCGATTACCTTAATCGTTAAGAAACTTAAATTCAATTCCTATTGATATTCACCTGTAGGGGAAAAAAAGAACCTCCTTCACCTTATGATATGGACTTTTTGGTATATGAATTTGGATTGTCATAATTAGCTACAAAGATGAGTTTCCACATGATACTCCAATAGTGAAAGATAAATTAAATGGAATAATGGTTACTGACACTTACCAATTACTAATCAAAATCTCATGCTTGAATCCATACACATTTGCTAACGGGCTTCATCTCAAAACTACAAAAAAAAAACAAAAAACAAAAACAAAAAAACCTTCAAACATATATAGAAAGTAAAATGATCTACACTTAAAAGAAAAAATGCCTAACTACATATAAAAGCATATGTGACTGTGAGGTAGATATAGCAAAAGAAAAACTAATGACATAATCAACAATAGTTATTCGGTAAACCACACACAATATATAATAACCAACATTAATAGTTATTCGGTAAACCACGCACAATTATCACCAACCAAGCCCTCATGTTTTCCCAGATAAAAAGAACCACTCACGCCAAGAATAATATCATATCAAGAAATCAAATAACAAAGTTGATAAAGGCCCATACTTGGATCTAAAATCAACCGGAAACAATTAGTTGATTTTTTTTCTTGCAACTTATAATAAAAATAATCAAGTCAAAGTCAAACCATAAACAATAGATCTAAATGCATCATAATCAGGGCAATAAATCGTAACATCTATCAGAATATAAACATAATAATCTCATCTGCGCAGCAGCAAACAACAGCAAAACCATAACAACAACAAATCCTAACATCTAGCCAGATATAAACTTACGAATAGCCGATCATACTTCCGATTCAGTCGCTAAACCTAAACCGGGACCGGCATAAAAAGCCATTACCATCCCTTATGGCGGCGGTGCTGTGGATGAAGTGGGTAGGAACGATGATGACTATGGTGCTGTGGATTGATAAGTAAATAAACAACAACCCTCATCATTAACCTCAAGAAAATTGTAAGTAAATAATATACAAAGTTTTACCTCTACAACCAAAACAACCAACGACCATTTGACGGCGTCGGTGATGAACGGAGCAGTTGAAGACGTAGGCGATGTTGTGGATGAGGCGGGTAGGGACGATGATGGCGACGGTGGTGTCGGTTGTGGGTTGTAGTTCCTGTTCTCGCCCTCTTCTCTCGATGTGGGTATGTGCTGGGAGGAGAAATGGAGGTGGGTTAGGGTTTTAATATACTAACTTACCAAAAGACCCATATACCCTTAGGAAAACAAAGAATTACAAAGGTGACACTAACTATTCATCTTCAGTTTTTAATTATACATAGTATAATTTTTAATTATACATAGTATAATAGGCCGACTTTATGTCTGAATAAATCTTCTTAGTTATTGTCACACCCTCAAATTTTCCACTTGCGGGGTCTTACCGCGAGGCGCATGACAAACCAGGATCCAAGTCAACGATCACAATAAACAACTCTATATGAAAAATGTAAATAGACATAACCATTAATTTAATAAGCGGAAGCGGTTCAGTAGCATTTAATCAACTATGCTATCATCTCAAAAGTTGTTCAAAATACTTTTATTACAAAACGTGCAACTATGCCTAGACGCCAATGCAGACCCGTGCGCCTAGTTCCGTTCATTGCTACCTTAGCGACCTGAGAAAAACATGCCAAAAAGATGTCAACATATAATGCTGGTGAGTTCACAGGTTTGTTCAAAATGTTACCAAAACGTTACCATGTCCATACTATATCAATGTTACCAAGTACGCTAGCTAGGCGTATGTTTCATTACTACTACGATTGGAAACCACTACTAGACACGTTTAGCAATGTTTAGCATGTTTAAGCAGCCTGTATGTTCAGCATGATACCAATGTACCTGTTCGAGACAATATGCACCCGCCCGGCCCTCCAAGCCGACGAGTGGGGCAGGTCACGCCCAATAGATCTATCCACATTTCCCCCGTTGTGCATCCCCGCACATTCATGGTTTCCCCCGGGACTTTCCAAAAGATCGTATAGCAATATAAAGTTAAAACCATAGTATGACATATGTTACCAAAACCGTTTAGCGCATGTTTTCTCCCCCAAAAGTTAAAGCAGTAAAAGTGGGGCCGTGAACTCACCTTAGATAGCGTTCTTCAATTACAAGTAAAGATGTTTAGCCCTTGATAATCCCTTTACCAGAGATCTATCAAAATGTTCACATAAGTGCTCTGACTAATAACCATAAGGTTATCTAGTCCCCGATTGTCCAGATCGTAACCAAGTATGTTTTAAAACGTGTTTAAATGTTTAACCGACACACTAGACCGACCCGACATCCCGTTGGTGACCCATTACCCTAACTAATCAAGTACACATAGATTACACACAAGGTTCAAGCATAAAACACTTAGTTTGTATCAAAAATCTCATTTCTGCATCAGAACGGTCGAACCAGTCAGTTTTAAGTCTCCTTCGCCCGTTTTACATCTCGTTCGACCGTTTGATGTCTCCTTCGCCCGTTTTACCTCATTCGCCCAACAAAACCCAGGTTCGACCCTGGTTTTCCTCCTTCGCACCTTCGATCGGTCGAAGGAGGCCAGGTTCGCCCCTGTTGTGCAATTTTTTCTAAAAACGCTTCAAACACATTCAAAACGACTCAAAACATCATCAAACACAGCAGTCAAGCATGGGTAACTTATCCCTACAAAACCCCACCGATTTCCCCCGATAATACGTCCGTTTCAGCCCTTTCCCAAAATGGTAAAGATTATGGAAACATCACTTTCATGCATGAATAATTTACCCAATTTGGAAACTTTTGAAATCGATTCATGCTTAGCTTAAAATACTCAGTTTGTCGATTATCCGATCTTTCTTATCCATTCTATTGATCATAAATATTCATACATCAAGTTTTAATCCAATAAAACCCCCAAATATCATCATATCCAATCCTAACCCTAGACAACAATATTCCAACATTAATAACAATCCTATATCATGTTTCTATCATAGATATAGCAGCAAATCATTGAACAACACATAACACCACATAATACACAATTTACATATGTTATTCATCATGAAAACCTATGTTAAATGTTCATGTTTTGATTTAGAAAGATGTTTAAAAGGTTTTTAATCATAAAAACACCCTTAGAACAGATTCGGACAATTAGGGTTAGATGAAAACGAATTAAAATGCTTTTAAAAAGGTTTAGGATTATGAACACACCTTGGATTCTTGTTTAGATGTTGTAGATAGGTTAGATTATGAAAAAGAAGAGCAAAAACTCCTTCCTTAGTGTTTAAGATCGTTTGAGAGCGTTTTGGGACGGTTAGGGTTTGTGAAATGATGAAAAATGACAAAGGTTGGTATTTATACTAATCCTCCTTCGCCCCAATTCATTGGTCGAAGGTGGTCTCCTTCGACCCTTTCACAGGGTCGAATGAGCCCTGTCTGGTCGAAGGGAATTCCTTAAATTCCACTTCCCTGGTTCGCCCATTTACAAGGGTCTAACCAGACGATTACTTCTCCTTCGACCACTCGAAGTGGTCGAACCAAGACCCCTTTTTAACTAGTTTTCCAGTTTGTCGTGTTTAACGCATTCTAACACATCTTAACACATAAGCATGCATCCTTAGTCTATATTTAACACATTTAAGCACAGATAATCATTTACACATCATTTAAACACATCTATGTATATAATCCACCACACAACCCATAATCTACACATATACTTAATTAGTTCATGTAATGTCACCAATAACGGAACCCGGTACTAGTGTATTACCAAAACGACTCCCAATGATCCTCCAGATCATTGTACCCTGGACAATCCTAAATTGACCCGACTCAACTAACCCAGTTAAATTTGTTTATAAACATTTCTCGCTAAGGTAGATTTAGATGTTACTAATATGTTTAAGCCGAACATGCCGGGTGTCACATCATCCCCACGTTGAAAGAATTTTCGTCCCGAAAATTGCGCAAAGCCCCAAAAAGAAAGAACGAAAAGAACAAAACGAAAAGAAAATTACCGGATGTCACATCATCCCCATATTGAAAGGAATCTCGACCCGAGATTCATTCCGTTTCAGCAGTAACATGCCTTGACTCAAACGCGCGCTTCGGAAAAATATGAGGATACTTAGCTTTCATCTGATCCTCCCGTTCCCATGTGAACTCCGGTCCATGATTCGAGTTCCAACGAACTTTAACGATGCGGATTTTACTCCGACGAAGGCTACGAATCTTGTAGTCGAGAATCTCGACAGGTTCCTCCATAATGCGAAGACGATCATCAACCTTGATCTCTTCCAGTGGTACAATGAGAGCTTCATCAGCCAAACACTTCTTCAAGTTAGACACATGGAAGACGTTGTGCACACTACCGAGCTCCGCCGGTAAGTCAAGTCTGTATGCCACCGGTCCAATCCGATCCAGGATTGCGAATGGTCCGACATAACGAGGGTTAAGCTTGCCACGCTTTCCAAAGCGTATGACGCCCTTCCATGGTGAAACTTTCAGAAGTACCTTGTCCCCAACCTGGAACTCTAAAGGTTTTCGACGGCGATCGGCATAGCTCTTCTGACGATCCCGTGCAGCAGCCAAACGTTGACGGATCTGTACAATTTTCTCCGAAGTTTCGTACACGAGTTCCGGACCAGTGAGCTTGCTCTCGCCCACCTCGGCCCAACAAAGTGGTGATCGGCATTTCCGTCCGTAAAGAGCCTCGAACGGAGCTGCCTTGATGCTAGAGTGATAGCTGTTGTTGTAGGAGAACTCCACTAACGGCAGGTGGATCTCCCAACTTTTGCCAAAATCGATAACACATGCCCGAAGCATGTCTTCCAAGGTTTGAATAGTCTGCTCACTCTGTCCATCAGTTTGCGGATGATAAGCCGTACTCATATCCAATTGAGTACCCAAAGCCTTGTGCAGAGCCTTCCAGAAACGCGAAGCGAAACGAGAATCACGATCAGAGATAATAGAAACAGGCACCCCGTGCCGAGCAACCACCTCCTTAAGGTAAAGTCGAGCTAACCGCTCGAGTCCATAGGTTTCCTTAATAGGTATAAAACGCGCTGATTTTGTCAGCCGGTCAACATTCACCCAGATCATATCATAACCGCTAGGTGATCTTGGCAGCTTGGTGACAAAATCCATCGTGATTCGCTCCCACTTCCATTCCGGAACCTCTGGTTGTTGCAGGAGACCAGACGGCCTCTGATACTCCACCTTGACTTTAGCACAAGTCAAACATTTGCTGACGTAAGAAGCTATGTCAGCTTTCATGTTTGGCCACCAATAAAGTATCTTCAAATCCTGATACATCTTATCGGAGCCAGGGTGAATAGAATACCGGGTTTGTGAGCTTCATCCAAAAGAAGCTCGCGCAATCCCCCGAACAATGGGACCCAAACACGTCCCGCAAAATAGTGTAAGCCATCGGTCCTGAGCTCAAGATGCTTGTCAGCACTGTGCATAGTTTCAGCCTTAAGGTTTTCCTCCTTCAAGGCTTCCAACTGTGCAGAACGGATTCGGTCAGGCAACGACGAATGAATGGTGAGCTGTAAGGCTCGAACACGGCGAGGGTTCGCAGACTCCTTCCTACTCAAGGCGTCCGCCACAACGTTCGCCTTGCCAGGATGGTATTTGATGGCACAGTCATAATCGTTCAGGAGTTCAACCCAGCGACGCTGCCGCATGTTCAACACCTTCTGGTCGAAAATATGCTGAAGACTCTTGTGATCGGTATATACTTCACACTTGGTACCATACAAGTAATGTCTCCAGATTTTCAACGCAAAGACCACCGCACCCAGTTCCAAGTCATGAGTAGTGTAGTTCTTCTCATGAACTTTGAGTTGACGAGAAGCATGTAACACCCCAACCGATGGCGGAAACATCGGGATGTCACGTATTGATGATTGTTCAGTAGCTCATGGTAAATAATAATTCTCATTATATGATTTAGATAAATTACATACAATTGTTCTACAAGAATTCATACATCAAATTGAATAAAACTATGCACACATCTTCAAGCATTAATTCAAATCCTCAAGCAAGTAGAACCTGAAACATGTTAAGTTGAAAATATTTTGGGTCAACAAAAGTTGGTGAGAATTACATAGGTTTTGATAATCGAATAAAATTGTTGTGCAATTCATGTGTCATGGCAATCTAGTCCATATGTGAAAACATACTAGAAGTAAATCGAGTGCATAATCAACCATTGTGACTATTGTATTGTTGTACATCCCATACGCTCATGGTTCACTCGTTTATATTGCAGTAACAAACACCCACGCAACCTTTGTAGGAGGCACGTATCCGGGTGGGATTGTCAGTCCAATAGATCTATCAATGTATACCGTTTGGCTGATGAATGTTTATGCTAGAATTGTGCTTACCCTAGTCTTGTTCAAGACATAATGCAACATAGAAAAACACATAGACACATTGATGATTGAATTGCATAAATGATGTTGTAACATGTTTCACCCCAAAAATGGTGATAAATAGAAAAGGGGCTATGTAAAACTCACCTTAGCAAAATGTTATGTCTCGTAAAAAAAATAGAATAATGTGTTGTGAATGTATGCGAGGCGAATCCCAAAGACTCAACAACGTAGCTAGTCCAAATTGAAGAAAACGAAAAAGAATATCAAGCTTCCAATTCGCCAATTACAAGAGCTTATAATCAAAGCTTCAATTGTAGAAGTAATAGACTATAGAAGAAAGGTATGAGGGAAAGTTTAATCGGATTGAAACAATCGATTTAGAGGTGCAAAGTATAATGGGTCATAGGTGGGTTTTTATACTAGTTTTGGAGTCAATTAGCCATTAAAATTGGTCAACACCATAAAGTAAGGTTTTATGATGAATTGACTATTTGACTAAGACTTTGACTGTTTGACTAAAACTTTAACTAGGACTTTATTTAAAAAAAAAAAATCTTGTATGTGAAAAAAAAAAGAATTTAGAATCATATTATTATTATTATTTATATACATTTATGTATGTATATAAGTTGTGAGTTAGGATAAATAAAGACTTAGGCACATTTGTATAATATTAATGATAAAGGTGTAATAAAAAAATATATATATAAGGGCTTTTTATGTATTAAAATTTTGGGGAAAATTTTGCGATGTTACATTCTCCCCTACTTTTAGGAACTTCGTCTCGAAGTTAAAAGAAAAACACCAGGTATACAATTGGTCGACTACCGAAAACCTTGATAAAATTTCTCACTACCTTAACGTACCTGTAAATTCATGATTACGTTCCGGACCGTAATTATCAATTTACCTTACATTAGGGTTTTGCGTCCTTTTATGACTCTACCGATTGTTGAGCAGGTTCGATAGTCTCCGCCAGTCGTTGAGCAGGTTGTAGGGCCTCTCCCGACTGTTGGAAAGACATGATGACCTCTACCAATCGTTGAGTAGGTTGTTTGGTAGTCAACTAATTGTTGTACAAGTAAGCAAGTATGATTATAGATATAGCAATTAGTTCACATTCAAACAAGCATGCACTAAGATGTTATGATAATACTTGAATTTATTACTTGAATCAAAAAGTGTCAATACATAGAATTAAAAGTAGACATCATTCAAATGGTGGGGTTTGCTGTTATGTAGCTGGAGTGTCTTGATCTCGATTTAGTTTAGGGCATCGGTTACGGAAGTGATTTGGGTTTCCACATTCATAGCATTGACCATAGTTGTATTTACCAGGACGATTAAGATTAGCAACCTGAGCAGGGTTGGTTGGTTGGTTGGTGTTGTGGTTGTTGTTACTTTCCTCTTGGTTTTCACCACTGTTATTACGAGTGCTGCGACGTGGAGACATGATCTGTAAGGGACACAATGAAGGTTCAATGTGGCATGAAATGAATGAGGTGATATAAGGAATGTAATCATTTATTCATTAATTAAAACGAATAAACGAAAACGTTGACGTATCAAAGATTTCAGATTCCAATAACATAGTGAAGACATGCTTTAGCCTATAAGTGAACACTCATCCCGAGAATTCCCAGGTAGGCATCCGGGTTCCTCGTCTGATTGGGATATATGCTCAATGCCAGCCTAGACAGAAGACTCAGAATACAGGCGTTCACCCTTCCAGATTGCACGTGTTCGTTATTAAAATCTAGAACTTCTACGAGATCTCAAGGTGGTTCAGGTTAAACCTGAGGATTTTGTCCTATTAGTCTGAGAGTAGATCCAGTGATGGAGAGCAACCTTCTTGTAAGGATGAAAGTAGGGATAAGAAGTAGGAGGGAGATAGAGAATAGCAGGTAAAAGAAGCAAGTACTGGTTAAATCCTATGGTTATAGACTAGATTATTTTTCTAATAACCTAATTCCCTATAACCATGGCTCTGATACCAATCTGTCACACCCCAACCAATGGCGGAAACATCGGGATGTCACGTATTGATGATTGTTCAGTAGCTCATGGTAAATAATAATTCTCATTATATGATTTAGATAAATTACATACAATTGTTCTACAAGAATTCATACATCAAATTGAATAAAACTATGCACACATCTTCTAGCATTAATTCAAATCCTCAAGCAAGTAGAACCTGAAACATGTTAAGTTGAAAATATTTTGGGTCAACAAAAGTTGGTGAGAATTACATAGGTTTTGATAATCGAATAAAATTGTTGTGCAATTCATGTGTCATGGCAATCTAGTCCATATGTGAAAACATACTAGAAGTAAATCGAGTGCATAATCAACCATTGTGACTGTTGTATTGTGGTACATCCCATACGCTCATGGTTCACTCGTTTATATTGCAGTAACAAACACCCACGCAACCTTTGTAGGAGGCACGTATCCGGGTGGGATTGTCAGTCCAATAGATCTATCAATGTATACCGTTTGGCTGATGAATGTTTATGCTAGAATTGTGCTTACCCTAGTCATGTTCAAGACATAATGCAACATAGAAAAACACATAGACACATTGATGATTGAATTGCATAAATGATGTTGTAACATGTTTCACCCCAAAAATGGTGATAAATAGAAAATGGGCTATGTAAAACTCACCTTAGAAAAATGTTATGTCTCGTAAAAAAAAATAGAATAATGTGTTGTGAATGTATGCGAGGCGAATCCCAAAGACTCAACAACGTAGCTAGTCCAAATTGAAGAAAACGAAAAAGAATATCAAGCTTCCAATTCGCCAATTACAAGAGCTTATAATCAAAGCTTCAATTGTAGAAGTAATAGACTATAGAAGAAAGGTATGTGGGAAAGTTTAATCGGATTGAAACAATCGATTTAGAGGTGGAAAGTATAATGGGTCATAGGTGGGTTTTTATACTAGTTTTGGAGTCAATTAGCCATTAAAATTGGTCAACACCATAAAGTAAGGTTTTATGATGAATTGACTATTTGACTAAGACTTTGACTGTTTGACTAAAACTTTGACTAGGACTTTATTTAAAAAAAAATCTTGTATGTGAAAAAAAAAAGAATTTAGAATCATATTATTATTATTATTATTATTATTTATATACATTTATGTATGTATATAAGTTGTGAGTTAGGATAAATAAAGACTTAGGCACATTTGTATAATATTAATGATAAAGATGTAATAAATATATATATATATATATATATATATATATATATATATATATATATAAGGGCTTTTTATGTATTAAAATTTTGGGGAAAATTTTGCGATGTTACAAAGCATAAGCAATAACCTTCCCGCGCTGCATCAACACGCAACCGAGACCACGAATAGAAGCATCACAGTACACAACGAAGTCATCCATACCCTCTGGTAAGGACAAGATAGGTGCAGAACAAAGTTTAAGTTTCAGCATCTGAAATGCTGATTCTTGTGGTTCATCCCAGTCGAACTTTCGGTCCTTCTGGGTAAGAGCAGTGAGGGGTTGAGCGATCTTCGAAAATCCCTCAATGAAACGACGATAATAACCCGCAAGGCCTAGGAATTGCCGCACCTCAGATGGCGTCTTTGGTGCTTCCCAGTCTTTAATAGCTTCGATCTTAGCCGGATCGACATGAATTCCCAGTTCATTCACCACATGTCCTAGGAATTGAACTTCACGTAACCAGAAATCACATTTTGAGAACTTAGCATACAACTGCTCCTGTCTCAAAAGTTCCAAGACCAACCGCAGATGTTCCTCATGATCCGCCTTGTTCTTGGAATAAATCAGAATGTCGTCAATGAACACGATGACGAACTTATCAAGGTAAGGTTTGCAAACGCGGTTCATCAGATCCATGAACACCGCCGGTGCGTTAGTGAGACCAAAAGGCATGACCAAGAACTCAAAATGGCCATAACGAGTGCGAAAATCAGTCTTCTGAACGTCAGCTTCCCTGACGCGTAACTGGTGATAACCGGACCGCAAATCAATCTTCGAATAGTAACTGGAGCCCTGAAGCTGGTCAAAGAGATCATCAATGTGAGGAAGAGGATAACGATTCTTGATGGTCACTTTGTTCAGCTCGCGATAATCAATACACATGCGAAGACTTCCGTCCTTCTTCTTCACAAACAAAATAGGAGCTCCCCACGGGGAAGAACTCGGTCGAATGAAACCCTTTTCCAAGAGTTCCTGTAACTGGCTGGACAACTCTTGCATCTCAGGAGGTGCAAGACGATATGGAGCTCGGGCAATAGGAGCAGCGCCCGGAGTAAGATCGATACCAAACTCAACCTGACGATGGGGAGGAAGACCAGGTAAATCATCAGGAAACACATCAGAAAAGTCACGAACCACCGGAATATCCTCGATCCTCTTCTCATCGTCAGTAGAAACGTTAACAAGTGCCAGAATGGCCGAACAGCCCTTCCGAAGATACTTACGGGCTTTCATGCTGGAAATGATACTCAGCGGAGCACCGCTTTTCTCGCCACGAACCGAAAGAATCTCTCCATCAGGAAGAGGGATCCGAATAACCTTGTCAAAACAAACGATCTCTGCGCGATACAACGATAACCAATCCATGCCAACCACGACATCAAAACTACCCAAGGGTACCGGCATAAGGTCAATGGGGAAAGACAAACCCGACAGTTCCAAGCGACATTCCCTAAGGGTGTGTGTCGCTTCGATTTTCTTACCATCAGCCAATTCTATTAAGTACTTAGCCTCTAAAGGTGTGGGTACTATATCTAGCAATCGACTAATATCCAAAGATACGAAACTCTTATCGGCACCAGAATCAAACAAGACAGAAACATAGCGATCATTAAGAAGGAACGTACCGGTAACTGTGTCGGGATCCTGCCTAGCCTCCACAGATCCAATGACGAAAGCACGTGCAGGCCTGCCTCCGCCGCCGTTGTTCCCGTTACCGTTTTCGCCCCTCCCATTATCGCCCTGCTTCAGTTTGGGACAATCACGCTTGAAATGTCCCGTGTCACCACAGTTATAACACCCCTGCCTCCCCTGAGTCCCCTGAGCAGCAGGAGCAGGAGTAGCCGCAGGAGTCTGAGTTGGGGTGAGTGCCACCTTGCAATCCTTAGCACCGATGACAACGAGCCCTATCACAACTCCCAGAATGATGAAAACCACACCTGTTACACTTGGGATGCTTCCCAACATACCCACTCGTCTTCTGTCTAGAAGAAGACCCAGATGACTCAAACTTCTTTGTCGACTGAGCTGGCACCACACTCTTCCCCACACTCTCCCACTTCCTCTTGTTCCCCTCAGCAACCTTCACAGTAGCACCCTTGGGTGGCAAAACGCCTTCCGCCACCTTCAGGTTAGTCATCCGATGAGCTGATCGGACAACTTCAGCAATAGTGGGAAGATTCCCAGCAGCCACCAACCCAGCAATCTCGGGCACTAGTCCAGACACATAGTGCTCGATCCTCCTGTACTCGGGTGTGTGTAAATCAGGACACAACACCGCCAGCTCATTCCTCCTCACAGTGTACTCCTCAATCTCCGATCCAACCATCTTGTAACTCCAGACCTCATGCTCCAACTTCTGTATCTCCTCTCTCGGACAGTACTCACCTCTCAACAGCTGCACGAACTCCGCCCAAGGCATAGCAATAGCCTCCCCCAATCCCATGTTCTGTGTAGTAGCATTCCACCACGACAGTGCAGGCCCCTCAAATGTCGCGGTAGCATACTTCACCCGGTCCCCAGCAGGACAGTTACACATAACAAACACAGATTCCACCTTCTCCAGCCATCGGAGCAGTCCCACCGCTCCCTCAGTTCCAGCGAAGTTATGGGGCTGACAGTCCCTAAACTTCTTATAAGAGCACTGAGGTGGGGGTGGATTGGCGCTAACACCTGAAACACGGTATACGAATAAAACACAAACGAAAGGACACGAAGGCAAGGTCGACAAAAATCAACTCACCAACCATGGCATTAATTCCAGCCAGGAAATTAGCCATAGCCATGTTCACTTGCTGCTGTAGCAAGTTGTTCAGTTCAGCTTGGGTCATGTTGATGTTTCCACGACCACCGCCTCCAGCGCGACCACCACCGCCAGCACGGCCACCGCCTCCACCACGACGTCCACCACCGCGAGCACCAGACATGATCTAACAAATCAAGAGAACGAGGGATTCAGATTCACTTCCAGTGTCAACCACCAGAAATTTACAAGAGTTAACCTAGGTGTTGGATCAGTTTGCTCTTGTTTGCTAAGTAAGAACTTGCTATCTTGACACTTAAGTGTTTAGCAAGTCCTTGTAAATCAGATTATAAGCACAGCGGAATGTTATAAGTTAAAGCAACACTTTTTATGCAAAGGCAGAGTTATTACTCCCCCTTGATGTTTGAAACTAAATAAATGACAAAGTATTTATTATGAATCTAAGTTGTAAATGAGAATTAGATACTTAGAGAGATTCACAATAAATACAGAAATGGAATATAACAATGAGAGTGTTTGAAGGATTTTCTGTTAAAAATCAATGTCTAAAATAGAAGGTTGAAGCCTTCTATTTATAGACGATTACATGCATGTATCTTGCCTGAAAAGCAAGTACAGAAACTCCAGTTACAAGTTGCACAAGTTGCAACATTGAAAGAAACAAATAAAGCTAAAAGTAATATTAAACAACAAACTACTGATGCAAAAAGGCGGTGGGAAATATCTTCTGCTAAGTGCTGATGAAGGACAACTACTGAAGAGTAGTTTTGTCTTCAGTACTTCTGAAGTGAACTTGTCTGGTTTGGACTTCAGAACTTCTGCAGCTTCAGCACTTCTTCATGTCTTCTAATCAGCAGTTTCTTGTCTTCACTTTAGTACTTCTATACTTAGCCAAAAATGACAGAAGTGAATTAGACTAAGGTTTACAAAAGTGGTTTCACCAATCCTCTTTGTCCTAACAATCTCCCCCTGGATTGATGAAGCCAAAACCTTACTAATTCCTTATGTGATTCTTCTGTCTTGAACAATCTTCCATATCTCTTTGTACATGGTGTTCTTGAGCTGGTTGTACTGATCATCAGACAGAGATCCTCTCTGTGGTTCTAGATGTTGAATTGTGAGCAGGTCTTGTGTTGACAGTTTCTTCAGATCACTGATCTTCTTGTAAGCCCTGCTTGAGAAGTCTCTTCTTGTCAACAGTACTGAGTTGTTATCAGTAAGTGACCATCTGATGATAGGGATCTTTGACTTGTTAAAGTCAGAAGAATAGGGAACCAGACTTGTCCCTTGGGTTGATGGTCCTGAGTGCTGGATGTCTTCAGTTTCAGATAGCCTCAGGTGGGATTCTCTTCCTTGTTGTTGTTGTTGCATACCAGGCATCTGAACAGTTGGGAGATGGTGTTCAGTCACTACTTTGGTATGCAGCTTTTCTGTGATTGTCTTTTGTATTTGATAAGCAAAAGTGGAAGGATCCCTGAACTGTGTTAACAGAGGTTTCTCCTCAATGTCAAAATCTGAATGGACTATTGAGCTTCCCTCAAGTAGTACCATTTTGAAATCAGTTTTGACATTGTCCTCTGCCTTCTTCTTCTGAGCAGCAGATCTTCTAGATGCACCAGAAGTTCTAACTACTGATCTTGAAGGATCAGCAGTTTGAAACTTCTCAGGATTTGCAGCCTTGGCAGCCAAGTATTTTCTATATGTATCCATTAGTCTTTCTTCTTTCCATCTGGATACAGAGGCTTTTGAACCATATCCTTCTGCTACTAGCTCTTCTATTATCTGGGCTCTCTTGGCCTTTCCATCTTTGCTTGTGGCCATTTTGTCTGCAAGCAGTTGTGCTCTTCTTGTCAGCTCTTGCATAGAGAGTCCTTTGAGTGTAAAGGCTTTAGTCTTGCTGTTCTTGGTGATATAAGACACCAGTTGTTGTCTTTTATCCTGTTCAGCAATCTCATCAAGGCTAGCCTGCCTTTGTAGTTCAGCTGCATAAGCCTGAAGTTTTTCTTCATGGCTTAAGTCCAAATCATCCCTTTCTTCCAGAGATTTCCAAATCTGATCTTCTCTGGCCTTCTTGTTGGCTGCAATTAAACTCTTCTCTAGTAGTTCAGCTGATTGAGAGATGGGAGAAGGGTTTAATACAGTCATTGTTGTAACAGATGTAGGCCTGATGGGATCAGATGTTGGTTGAATGGGAGCAGTGGTTCTGGAAGGTTCAGTTTTTTGAGGTTGGGAAGTGTTGACTTCTGATGTGCTGACAACTGCTGATGGTTTGTCAGCTACTGAAGGATTGTCTTCAGTACTTTCTGATTCTTCATCAGAAGTTTGGTCATCAGAAGTTTCTTCATTACACCTTAGGGAATCATCAGAACTTTGGGTCTCATCTTCTTTCTCAGCAGCTTCAATTTCTTCAATAGAGACACCAAACTGTTTGGCCAATTTTTCTTTCCTGGCCTGATCTTTCAGATCTCTTTCAAGGAGTGCCACTCTTGCCTTTACTCTGGCTTGGAATGACTCCTTAGGTTCCCTGATCTTCTCCCCCTTTTTGGATTCATCAATTCTAACCCTTGAAGCAGAGGGTTGGGAGAAGTGTCCTTGAAGATGAGCAATCTGCTGGCTGTTGTAGTCTATTTTGTTGGACAGATCGTTCATCTTGGTTTTAATCACTCCAAATTGGTTCTTGATTGACAGCTCCAAGTCAGCTGTATATGTTTGGAAGTGATTTCTGATGAGTGTATTCATCATGTGGTACAGGGGACCCTCTGGGCTGCATAGCTGGTTCAGGTCTATGCTTGTTTGCCCAGGGAATTGGGTAGGCATTTGCTGTGAAGGGGGTGTTTTTGGGAGATCCTCATGTTGTACAGAGGATGCCACTCTAGGGTTTTTAGGGATTGAGTGGACTTTAACCTGTGCAGAGGTGACTGGCTTCTTGAGCCTGGATACCTTTGCAGCAGGACCTTCAGAAAGTGCCGTCAATTCAGTAGTTGGAGTTTTTGAAACATCATCCAAATTAATGGAATCATCTGTATCCCTGATGTTGCCCTCAGTGAGGACAGTCTCAGTTAAATCATGAGCTGAGCCCAACTCAGTTCTCTCATGAACCTCTGTTTCTTGGTACTGAGGATTTCCTACCTCAGGCATTAAGCCTTCATCAGTAGTTGCCACATCTGAGGTCTTAGCTATGTTACTTCTGTCCTCAGATCCACCACTGGGTGGTAACTGAGTAGTAGCAGCCTCAGATGCCCCAAGAGTCTCTAAAATTGGGCTTAAAGACTCTGGTCCACCCTCATCTCTTGGGATAGGGCTAGTAATGTCCACATCCATGTCTGATGTAGGAGTAATGTCCCCTGTTTGTTGTGGTTGATGGGGACTGACATGATCAGATGGGACATTCTCTTTTAGCCCAGAGAGAAGTTTGGAAATTTCTATTGCCTCTTGTTCAGAAATTTGTGGGGAAGGTTCAGTAGTTTGGGCAATAGGTTGTTGTTCAGCAGTTTCAAAAGAAGAGTGTGTTTGATATGTTTTTCTAAGTCTTTTTCTTTTGAAATGAACAGATATGGGTGCTCTTGGTGGGGTTTGAGATGGATGAGACTGAGAGGGTGTTTCAGTCTCAACAATTTGAAGAGCAGAATGCTCAAGAGCATGTTCAGGCATCTCAACCTCCTGAACAGCTTTTCTTTTGGGTTGGTGGGTTGCAGTTTTTGTTGGCTTGGGCTTTTTGGCTTTTGGTGGTGTGGGTGTGGAAGATGTGGGCTTCAGGGGGACTTGTTGTTGTTCTCCCTGATCATCTTCTGGCCAGGCAGCCGGTTTGTTTAGTCTTGAGTATGCTTGTGATGTTAAAGGGTTTAAAGTTGAAATTTTTCCCACAAGCACCTCATTACCCAGTTCCCCTATTATGCATTGCATAATGAACCTTGGGTACAACAAAAACTTTTTCTTGGTATTATTGTGATGTAACACCAACTCATGAAAAAACAGTTTTGATGCCCTGAATTTAGTTTCATTCACAATGGAATGAAATATTGGTTGAAAAGTGGAGGACATCTGGTCATATGACCCTGTTTTTGGACTCAAACACATAATAATATAATGAAACAAAAGTTTGTATTTTGGTTCAAAATATTTTTTGAATATTGTAGCATGGGAGAGAGTACCTTGATAACCACACTCAGTCATGGTTAGATGAATATCTTTGTTAGCAACATGGTCAGGGGCAGCTACATCATCCAGACCCAGTCTTGTTGCTAGTGTGGCCGGTGTGATGGTCAGTTGTTTCCCTTTTATCTTTGAGTTGAGGGAAATGACCTCACCACCCATTGTAACCGTCTCAGCATTTTCCCAGAACTCATTCAGAGTTTCAGTGTGAATTGGTGGGTTAATTGTGAGAGCAGTAAAGTATTGGGATTTGACGACAAGATCAATGATCTCATCGTATTGGGACCAGCCTTCTTGTTTTTCAAGAAAAGCTCTTTGATTGTGTCCCTGTTTTAGAATTAGAGCCATTGTGGTTTGGGTGTTTAATCGAACAGTGAATTTTCAGGTATAGGTTTTGAGAGAGTTTTGAGAGAGAAGGAGGGATATTTTGTGAGTTTAAAAGGATAAGTGTGTGAAAAAGGTATTTATTAGAAGTTTTAACCGCTTGAATCTTCTTTATTAGAAGTTTTAAAACCGCCTTTGGTTAAAAATCTGTTTATCAGAGGTTTTAAACTTATTAGGTCAAACCTCTGATGATGGGAAAAGTCAGATTTGCCCTTTTGACTTAAACTGCTGATGAAGGATTACTTCATCAGTAGTTCCCATTTTCTCTTCAGCAGTTTTAACATCTGATGAGAAATGTTTTTATAAATACTTTATTCACAACTTCTGAAGGTTATTTTATCAGAAGTTACACACTTTTTCAGAAAATTATCCCATACTGATGATTTTTTGTTCATCAGTACTTTCTCTCATACTGATTTTTGTTTAATCAGTACTTTGTTTTTCAGAAGTTTTGTTGCAGACTTTTGTTATTTGTAAGTGAAAACCAGAAAAAAGATGGAAAAGGTTAACCTGAAATCCACCAAGGTAAACAGGATGGAATCAGGGGTGGAAAAAGAAAAAAAAAATTTCATTTTGATTTCACCATGGTAAACAGGATGGAATCAAGGATGGAAAAAGGAAAAAGAAAAATTTTGATGCATAACAGTAGTGATTGATGTAGAAGTTTGCTGTAGAGTTGGGTAGAATCAAGTGTTAACTTGGATTCTAACTGATATGCAGAAAAAAAAATAAACACTTACAAATTTAGCATTCCAAGCATGGAAACTAACTTCTGAAATGTTGATGTGTCAAGGGGCTTAGTGAAGATGTCAGCTATCTGATTAGCTGTTGCTACATGCTTCACCTCAATCTTGCCTTTTTCATAGCAATCTCTTATGAAATGGTACCTGATCTCAATATGTTTAGTTTTTGAGAACTGTACCGGATTTTGAATGATGCTAATGGCAGATTTGCTGTCTACAAACAAAGGTGTCTTGGTCTCTTTGATTCCATAATCAAGAAGTTGATATTGGAGCCATTGTATCTGTGATGTACAACTTGCAGCTGCAATGTATTCAGCTTCAGCAGTTGAAGTTGCAACAGATGTTTGCTTCTTTGATTGCCATGACACTAGACAGTTACCCAGGAATTGACAACCACCAGATGTTGACTTTCTTGTCATCTTACACCCTGCATAGTCACTATCTGAAAAAGCTGATAACTTGGTATTGCTTGAAGCAGGATACCAAATTCCCAGTGTTGGTGTTCCTTTCAGATATCTAAAAATTCTTTTGACTGCAATAAGGTGTGATTCCCTTGGTGCTGATTGATATCTAGCACAGACACATGTTGAAAACATAATATCTGGTCTAGAAGCAGTTAAGTATAAAAGGGAACCTATCATGCATCTGTACATGGTCTGATCAACCTGTTTTCCTTGATCATCAGGTTCAACTTGTGTGATAGGTGTCATGGGAGTGGAACATGATTTACAGTCATTTAAAGAAAATTTGTTCAATAATTCTTTAACATATTTTGATTGATGTATAAAAGTTCCATTTGTTTGTTGTTTGATCTGCAGTCCTAGAAAGTACTGCAGTTCTCCCATGGTACTCATCTCAAATTTTGATTGCATGAGTTTCTTAAAATCATCACACAATTTTGTGTTTGTTGAACCAAAGATGATATCATCAACATAAATTTGAACAAGTAAGACATGATTTCCAACATGTTTAATGAAAAGTGTTTTATCAATGGCACCTCTTGTAAAGTTATTTTTGAGTAAAAAGGTGGAGAGTGTATCATACCAGGCTTTTGGAGCCTGTTTGAGCCCATATAGAGCTTTATCCAGTCTGTACACCCACTCAGGATGAGAAGGATCCTCAAACCCAGGTGGCTGACAGACATACACCTCCTCCTTGATTTTACCATATAAAAATGCACTTTTCACATCCATTTGATAAACTTTTATTTTGTTGGAAATGGCATAGGCCAGAAATAACCTGATGGCCTCAAGCCTTGCAACTGGAGCAAAGGTTTCATCATAGTCAATTCCCTCTTCTTGAGAGTACCCTTGAACTACCAGTCTTGCCTTGTTCTTGATTATCATACCAGCTTCATCTTGTTTGTTCCTGAAAACCCATCTTGTACCAATTGGTTGCTTGTTTTGAGGTAAGGGACAGATTTCCCAGACCTGTTGCTTGTTGAACTGTAGTAGTTCATCTTGCATAGCCTGCACCCAATTATTGTCTTTGAGGGCTTCCTGGTACTTCTTTGGTTCCAACTGTGAAATAAAGGCTGAGAATAGGCAAAAGTTGGAGAGCTGGTTTCTGGTCAGAACACCTGTAGCTATATCACCCATGATTTGATCAAGTGGATGATCTCTGTGTTCAATCAGTTGTTGTAAACCACTGACAGGTGTAGGTGGCTCTGGTTCTTCAAACAAACTACTGAGGTCTATGATATCTGGTTCAGCAGTTGCAGCTTCTTCAGTAGTTGCAGGTGCTGAAGCAGATGTTTGAGTTTGGCCTTCAGTATTTGTTTGATCAGAAGTTTGAAAAACTTCTGATGGTGTTGTAGTTGACTTAATGACTGTTTGAGGAGTCCATGGTGCAGGATCCTCATCTTCAAACCTTTGATCACCATAATGAGTAGGTTTGGAAGAAGTAACAGCCTTTTCAGGTCCAAAGTGAAAGTTGTCAAGGTCAAAGAGTTCAGCAGGATGTGCTGGAATAAGAGTGTGTTTTGACTCATTGAACTTGACATTCAATGTTTCTTCTACTATCCTGGTGTGAGAATTAAAAACCTTGTAGGCTTTTCTAGTTGAAGAGTAACCAAGAAAGTAACCTGAGTCAACTTTGGCAGCAAACTTTGAGATAGATTCCTTGATGTTCAAGATGAAACATTGACACCCAAAAGCCCTGAAAAAGGAGATAAGGGGCTTCATGCCATGAAGAACTTCATAGGCAGTCTTGGAATGTCTCTTGACCACAAGAACTCTATTCTGAACATAACATGCTGTGTTAACTGCTTCTGCCCAAAAGTACAAGGGCAGTCCAGAATCAGCTAACATTGTTCTTGCTCCTTCTATCAATGTTCTGTTCTTCCTTTCTACTACACCATTTTGTTCAGGAGTTCTGGGAACACTGTATTGTCTAATAATCCCTTTAGACAAACAGAATTCATCCAGAGTTTTGTTCCTGAACTCTGTCCCATTGTCACTTCTAATGTTTTGACAGATAGAGAATATTGTTTCTCTACTTGTAGAATGAAGAACTTGATGATTTCAGCAGCCTCATCCTTGGAAAATAAGAAGAATACCCATGTGAATCTTGAGTAGTCATCAATGATGACTAAGCAGTACTTCTTTTTACCAAGGCTCATAATCTTGACAGGCCCAAATAAGTCCATATGGAGTAGTTGAAGACATGCAGTTGTTTTTGATTCTTCAATAGACTTATAGGAGGACTTATGCTGTTTTCCCTTTAAACAGGATACACAGTGTTCTTGACACTGGTATACTTTCAAAGGTAGACCTCTGACCAAGCCCATTTTTGTGACTTTATTTATGGTTTTAAAGTTCACATGGCCAAGTCTCCTGTGCCAGAGATCTGTTTCTGAAGTTGATGCCCTTGAGAAGAAACAGGCAGTGTTGTTCAATACTTTGTCTTTCTCAATGTCCACTGCATAGACATTGCCACATCTTTTGGCAATCAGCAAAGTATGATCTTCTATAATCTTCTCAATCAACTTCTGGCCTTCTGGTGAGATGATCTTGCAAGCTGTCTTTGTGAAAAAGGAAGAATATCCTTTATCACACATTTGTGACACACTTAGCAAGTTGTATTCAAGGTTTTCCACCAGATTGACCTTGTCAAACTGTATTTTGCCAGAGGAGACATTGCCATGTCCTAGCACATATCCCTTAGCATTGTTCCCAAAGGACACAGATCCTTCTCTTTGGCTGATAAAATTGTTTATCAGGTATCTGCATCCAGTCATGTGCATAGAGCCTCCACTATCAACATACCATATGCTGTTTAAGCCCCTGGAAACTCTCTGCACATAAAAGCAAATTAGTTAGATTTGGAAACCCAAGCCTGTTTGGCTTTGGGTTTGCTCTTGAGAACAATTACAGTTTGTTCTTGACCAGGTTGAGAAATCCATGTCTTTTTGGCAATGGATTTTTCATGAAGAACTATGGTGGTATCCTTTTTAGGACCACTATCAACCTTGGTCATCAGTAGTTCTACCATGTTCTTTAGATTTTGAATCTCAGCAGTTTGTGAAACTACTGATGATTCTGGTCTAACTACTGACAAGGAATTTTGAGAAAAAGATTTTGGTTGAGATTTTATCTTTTTCTGAGAAAAGGTGTTTTCAGGTTGTTGTTTCTTGGGTTTAAAGACTTTTTCATAATCATTTCTGATTTGATTTCCCACAACCTGTTGTTTAAATTTTTGATTGAACTGAATTCCTTTTCTGTATCTACAAAATTCAGTTTTGTGGTTGAACAGGCCACAAATTTCACATTCTTTTGCCTTAAGTTTTTGATCAGAAGGCAAATTTCTAACAGTTGTGAAAAGATTTTGCTCATCAGTAGTTTTCAGGGTCTCAACTCCTGAAGTAGATGAAACTACTGATGGCTTGTTGTCAGTTTTTGTAAATACTTCTGAAGTACTTTCTTTAAAAATGCCAGGATTTCTGTTTAGAAAGTTTTCATGGAAAGATGTGCAATCTTTCCCTTCAGAAGTTTCATTTGAAACAATTCTTCTCCCATCTTCAGTAGTTTTGGGAGAAAAATCAGTTGGTGTTTCAACATGATGGTATCCTATGCCAAACTTAACATTTGAAGCACTTTGTTTGTTTAGCAGTAGTTGATACCCCCTACAAGATTCAACCCATTTTTCACAAGTGATCCTGGTGTCAGCAAGCTCTTGTCTGACATCTCCCAGGTCATTTAGCATCATTTTGATTTGTGCTTGGGTTTCAATGGCAGAGTCAGTTAATTTAGAAACCTCTTTTGTTTTAGCACACAGTTTTCTTTCCAAATCACATTTTATCTGTGTGTATTTTCTTTCTAAATCATTGGCTTTGCCTTGTAGGTGCACGTTTGTCTCTCTTATGAGAGCAAAAGTTTCTTTGCAAGAGTTTGAACAAAGTTTTGTCAAAGATTCTTTTGATACCTGAGACAATGCAGATTTTGAGGTACAGCCTTCAAATGCCATTAAGGCAAAGTTCTTTCTGCCATTGTCTGGTTCTCCCCAGTTGATGTCAAACACTTTGTTGTCTGCATCAGGATTACACTCTGTGGTGTCATAAGGGAGACTGCTCCAGTCAACATACCCCGAGGTAAAGAGGCTTTGTTGAGGGGGTTGTTGAGGCTGTGGAGGAAGTTGAGCAGCTGGAAAGGGAGGGATTGATTGTTGGCTCTGCATCTGTTGAGCAGGCACTTGAACATATTGTACTTGAGGCATATATTGCTGTTGAGGAGCTTGTGCCTGTACAAAATGAGCACTCCCTTGAGTTCCATTGTTCCTATTATAATTGGGGTTATAGTTATTTCCAGATTGTGATTGGTTAAAGCTAGAGCTTCTACACTCTCTAGCAAAGTGTCCCAACTTCTGACACTTGTGACATCTCAGTTTAGATTTGTCAAAACCAATTTTTGTATTACTGGTCAATCCTGGAAATTTCCTTCCTGACCTTTTATAAAACTTGTTAGTTTTAATGCTTAGCATGGCCAGTTGGTGAAGTATGTCCATTTCTTCCAAGTCATCACTGCTAAAATTTTTCAAATCATCCATGATAAAACATAGATTATCAGCAGTTTGACTTTGGTCATCATTGTCATAACCTGGGAAAGATCTTTCTGATGAGATCCCAGTGGTTATGTCAATATTGTCATAAGATCCATAGGAACAAGTTGGTGAATCTTGTCCCAAAAGTGCTGTACTACCTGGTAGGTAGTCATCAGCAGTTTTACCAGAAGTTTGTAATTTCTTCTTTTGATCGATTTCTCTCTCAAAAGTAAGTAATCTCCCATGGAGTTTTGTAAGAGTGAGGGAGCTAAAATCTGGTGAGGATCTTAAGACAATGGAGTAGGTTTCCCATTTGTCAGGTAGAGACCTTAAAAATCTATGTAACATAGATACTGTTGTATAGGTCTGACCATTTAACTTTAGCTCAGAGATTAATGAGGAAAATCTTTCAAATTGTTGTGTCAAAGTTTCCCCATTAATATAAGCAAATGTTTCATATTGTTGAGCCAAAATTTCTCTGGTGTTGGCAATCACCTCTTCAGTTCCTCCAAACTGTTCTTTAAGACAGTCCCAAAGTTCTTTGGCACTTTCACAATGTAAAAGGCCAGAGTATATTTCATTTGGGAGAGCCATTGCCAACATAGAGAATGCCTTAGCATCTAGCTCAAGTTTTAGGAAATCCTCATCTGTATAGTCTTTGGGATCCTTAGGAATCCCTTCTTTAGTTTCAAGATTTATGTTTACTGGTTTGTGTGGACCATATATCACAGATCTCCAACAACCAGTGTTGGTTTGTGACAAGGTATGTGCCATTCTTTTCTGCCATATATTGTACTCATTTCTCACAAGCATGGCAGGTTTGGTGGCAGAACCAGTATTATGTGGATCCATTTTTAAAGAGTATAGATTTGTCTGATGACTCTTTTAAGTGATGGATATTGATAAAAAGTGAACTTTTGATCTTTTTATTGAATATCAATAAGAGGTTTGTGTCTGATTCTCAATTTGTTAGATTGATATGTGATCAGATAAACCAATGCTCTGATACCAATTGTTGGATCAGTTTGCTCTTGTTTGCTAAGTAAGAACTTGCTATCTTGACACTTAAGTGTTTAGCAAGTCCTTGTAAATCAGATTATAAGCACAGCGGAATGTTATAAGTTAAAGCAACACTTTTTATGCAAAGGCAGAGTTATTACTCCCCCTTGATGTTTGAAACTAAATAAATGACAAAGTATTTGTTAGTGCATTATTCATGTATGTCCCTAGCTAGTGATCCGGTACAGAATGTCGAAGGTTCAGATAATCAGAAAACGACCAAGACTTTAACATGTGTTAAAAAGTGCTGATTACATGTGTTAAAAGTGTTGATGACCTGAATGTGGACAAAATGGGCGAAGGTGGAAATATCTTGGATAAAATGGGCGAAGGTGCAATGAAAAGGGGCGAATGTGGAAAGTTTCCACATTCGACCATTCACACTGGGCGAATGTGGAATCTGTCCACATTCGCACCATGAAAAGGGGCGAACCTGCAGAGCTTATAAATAGATTTTGAGTTTTTGATAATGTAAGTGGGTTGTCATTTGAGTCCAGGTTCAGTTCAGGTTTAGGAGTGTTTTTGTGAAAGTGTCTTTGTGATTCTAGATTAACATAAACAGTGTAAATGCTTATTGATTGAAAGTTAATCTATGAAAATGATATTGAAAATGATCTTGATTGTGTCTTGATTTGTATCTTATCAATTTGTTCAGATCTAGGGTTTCCGCACCTAGATTTGTGACTTGTATGATCATAAAATCCTGTTTTAGATAAAATCCAACGCTCACAAAGTGGTATCAGAGCATAGAGGATCATACAACAACAAGTTTGATAAGATCAGAGCTGATTTGAACATGTTTTTGACAAATTATCATCTGTTTTTACAAAAACTCTTAAAAACATAGTTTTTGATCGATTTAAAGGTGAATTTGTAGTCGAATTCAAGTTTTCCAAGACTTAAAGTTGTTCCAAATCAAATCCGAAACATAACCTGATTGAGATCATTCAAATCCATGAACTTTTGAAAATCTGAGATCAGAATAACCGTTTTTTAAACAATAACCGTTTTTCAAAAGTGAGATCTGATTGAACTGGGCGAACCTGGACCTTATGGGCGAATCTGGAATTTTCATCTGATAAACTGGGCGAACCTGGAACTACACTGGGCGAACCTGGAATTTTTGGGCGAATCTGGAACCTTTTTGGGCGAACCTGGAAATTTTTGGGCGAACGTGGATTTTGAATTTTGATATTCTACATTCTGGTGTTTATTCTACATTCAGCTGATACTTTTGGGCGAACGAGGAATCAAAAGGGGCGAACGTAGAATTACCAGGGGCGAACGTAGAATTTAGTGCCTAAAAAAATTTTCGAAAATTTTCTATCGAAAATTTCGAAAATTTGGGTAAGGCAATTTTTGAAGATTTTTGTTGGAAAAATGATTAATTACATGGCCGTATGTAGAACGGAAGAGGAGATCCAAGCTCTAGTAAAAGCTGAAAGAAAGCAACAACAATTACAGAGACAAAATTCTCAAGCTGATTACAGTTGGAGATTTCCAATGACACCGAAACCAACTGATGAAATGGTACATGTTAATAAGTGTGTTAACAGAGAAGGTGTTCATAGGAATGTTGTATGTTTAGTCAAACAAATGAGACATGATGATTCCAGTGAATTGTCAAAGAGTGATTTGAGTTCTGATACGAGTTCAGAACAAAGTACATCAGAACAGAGTGATAGTTCAAATGGTGATGCAAAATCTGATAATGGTAATAAATCAGATGATGAGGTAAGTGCTAGTTGTTTTAAATGTGTCAAGTTGAATTGTGAATTGATGACACTTATTGAGGACAAACAGAAACTAGCAAATGAACTAGAAAATTGTAAAAACAAAATTAAAGTTTTTGAAAAGAATGAAAAAGATTTGTTAAATAAAATTGAATCTTTAAATAAAATGTTAGAAATGAATAAAAGTGTTTCAAAGAATACTTCCACATCAGAGTTGGAAATCACAACACCTTGTGTTGTTAATTCTGATTCTGAAGTGAAACAAGTGTTTGAACAGAAAACTGAAAATGTTGAAACAACTTCAGAATCTGAATCTGAAGAAAAACCCATATTCAGTTTTCCTGAAGGAGTTGAAGGATCCTACATGATGGAAGGACATGACAAATTGATTTTAAACAAAGATTTTCTAATCGAGAATATCGAACAATCTCTACTTAAATGTATTTTTGTTGATAATCTTGATTTGTTAAATCAATTTAGAAATCAATTTGATCATCTTCATTTTGAACTCAGTCCTAACCAACATGAGAATAAAGAGGATCAAAAGAAAAATGTTGAAAATAAGAATGGTCCTAAAGTAAAGGGATCAAAACCAAACAAATCGAAAGGAAATGATCAGATGAAAAATTCTCATCAAAAGAATTCAAGAAATTTTTCATCTAGATCATATGACTATTATGATTATTCATATAAATCTCGATTTGATGGTTATTGGGGAAACAACTCACCACAGTATTCTCATGGTTATGTTGAATGGAGAAACTGTTTTGAATGTGGTGAAGTTGGACATATTGCTGCTCATTGTCCCTATTGGTATTGGGATGACGAGTATGCATTTGATTTTGAAGAGTATAGGTCTTGTTATAACTGCGGAGAATGTGGGCATTTAGTTGCTTACTGTCCGTATGTTATACAGAAAAAGACAGAAGTGAAATTTGCTAAAAATTCAGGCAATGTCAGAAAGTCTGTATTCCCAAAACCAATCAAGAAGCAAAAGGGGAAACAGGTTGTGTATGACAATCGTAACAAAATTGCCTTGAATAAAAATGGAGATTGTGGATGGGTTGCTAAGGTAAGGGGGAGTTCTAAGGCTAAGCCTAAGAATAACTCTAAACCTGGGTCTTCATCAGTTAAGTCTGAGAAGATTCCAAACAAAGTTCAGAAGCAGGTGTCAAACATGAAACCTGAAAAGTTAAAAATCAAAACGATTTCCACAAAATCTAAAATAAACTCTGAACGTGTTTGGAAACCCAAATCACTTTCTAAGTCAATAGCAATTTCTACTTCAAATCAATCCATTGAAAAACCAATTGATTTTTCAAAAGGAGAATGGATTGATGTTCCGAGAATTGATGACCTTGGACGACCCATCATTGTGAAGGGATGGGTGCCTCTCTCATGCTAATTGTTTAATAAGTGTGCAGATTGTTCCAGACAGACCTATTAGCTATTCTTTGATAGTTGATAGTGGAGCATCTGTATACACACTATTTATTGGAGAGGTGAAGGTCAAGGAAGGGTTATTGAAGAAGGAAAACATGATTTCTACAGAGAGGAGAGTGTTTGTAGTTTGACTCCAACCTGTGAAGCCGGAAAAAGTTGCAATCTCTTGCAATTGCTCTCAGGTGTTGAATTTCAATAACAGATACGACAAAATGGTTTGCTAATTGAAAAATCTTAATGAGTTTAGTAATCTGAGTGGAAATTGGTTTTTAAAACTCAGTGGGTAACCCGCATCGGATATCATTTTATTTTGTTTTTCTTCAAAAGTTTAAAAATCCAAAAATATGCTTATTTTTAGATTTTTAGGGGGAGAAAAATTTCAGAAAAATCAAAATAAAAATTAGAAAATCAAAAATGAGTTTTTCCTGGAGAAAAAGAGGAGATGATAGTACATCAGTGGACTGTCAGACTACTCTAAAAACAAAAATAATTTGATAAACATTGAGTAGCCACTACAATTATATATTGGTAGGCTTGAAATCAAAGTTTAAAGTTCAGCATGGTGATATAAATTTAAAATCAATAACTGATAATCATGTGGATTAACGTATCGTTGGCATATGGTCTTAGTACCGAAATTTCGTTTGATAGATTGCCAAAATCGGAGGTTTCGGGTCGTTATATTGAAAGTTATCTGGGGATAGCCTAACTGATCTTTTGTCGTATTGATTTACTGACCTAGATCAGTCAGGGTATCTTATTAAAAGATCTTTAATGACAAAACCTTAAGTTACCGAATGAGGAACTTAACATGTGTGATGATAATCAAAGATTATCTAATGCATCGTATCCAATCATTGATGCAAATCATGATTGATATTAGTCCTCACCCTGGTTGAGTGCATAAGTCGCTTTGAAGCATTAATTTGCTGACCTGTCACCGCTGTGCCTCATACCTTGTAACTAACAGATAACTACAGTATAATCACGCGGTACAATGAAACTTTGTGCAATTCTTGATACGGAAATGTGTCGCGATTGCGGGGACCATAGATTTTTCAGTATCTAATAATTACTATAATGTATCTAAAGTGCTGAGCAATGAATGATGATTTTGAGTTTAAATGGACAAACATACTGGTAAGGGTTGTAGGATGCTCAATGTCAAAAACAGAAAATTGATCAAAAAGAGTTATGACTAGGGCTGTAAACGAACCAAACGAACACGAACAAGGCTTTGTTCGTGTTTGTTTGTTAAGGTTTCTTGGACAAACGAACCGTTCACGAACACACTAACGAACATAATTCTATGTTTGTGTTTGTTTGTTAAGAAATTCAGTTGTTTGCGAACTGTTCATGAACACGGGTCTTGAACACAAACAAAGAAAAACAAACATTTAATATGCAACTAACTAAAAAAACATTGTTAATAGTAACCGTTAGACAAAGTACATCTACTAAATGATGTCGATAAGTCAAATTGTACTAACTTAAAATAATTATCTAAAATTGCTTAGGCATAGGCATGAATACATGATATTCCTAATTCAAAAGTTCATAATTATCCTAAGTTTTAACTAGTGATCGAACATAAATTAACATACACAAACGGATATAAATAAACGAACGTAAACAAACACATTGCCGAACGTTCACGAACGCAATCGAACGAACGAGACATTTGTTCGTGTTTGTTTGTTTAGTTAATCAAACGAAATTTTTTGTTCGCATTCGTTCATTTATTAAACAAACGGACACAAACGAACTTCCCGCCGAACAGTTTACGAACTGTTCACCGAACGTTTGGTTTGTTTACAGCCCTAGTTATGACTGACTGTTTCAATACTGATATGATCCTCTTAACCGGAAAATTCACAAAAATATGTTGAATTTACTTTTATGCTATTACATTGAAAATTCAAAAAGATTTTTGGTGTGTTTTAGCTTAAACTTTGAAAAAAATCAAAAAGTTTTGTTTCAACTTTATTTTCGATAACCGATGTTGGGATACTGAATGAAAATGCTCAGATACTTAAAAAGTTGAAAAAGATTTCAAATTTTCAAGTTTCTGGTACATATTGAAAATGTTGTATAGTTCAGGGGGAGAACTATTGAGGGTCAAAAGGAATGTGAAGAGTACTTCCGAGATTTTTGTCGTGTTTAACGCCGGTTGTAATTTGTGCAGTTTTTAGTAAATTTTTCTGCAGAATCAAATACAACAGGTGCACTACTCAAGATTCATCGACAAATTGTGTAATTGAACAAGACCCAAACCTGAACATCAAGATTACCAGAACAACAGAAGTTAGTAAGAAGTTAAAGAAATGATGAAGATTAAAGAAATCAAGATTATCGTCTATTTTCATCTCTGAATGAACAAATGACAAAGCCAAGATTTCTTGAGTCTGTCCGAGATTTCAAAGCTTACTGGAGAGATAGATAGGAATTTTGACACAAACGTGCATGAAGATGGAAAGTTTTCAATCAAGACTTGAAGAAATTGATAACTTTCTGCTTTGGTACATCACTAGCTAGGTCCAAGGGGGAGATTGTTAGTGCATTATTCATGTATGTCCCTAGCTAGTGATCCGGTACAGAATGTCGAAGGTTCAGATAATCAGAAAACGACCAAGACTTTAACATGTGTTAAAAAGTGCTGATTACATGTGTTAAAAGTGCTGATGACCTGAATGTGGACAAAATGGGCGAAGGTGGAAATATCTTGGATAAAATGGGCGAAGGTGCAATGAAAAGGGGCGAATGTGGAAAGTTTCCACATTCGACCATTCACACTGGGCGAATGTGGAATCTGTCCACATTCGCACCATGAAAAGGGGCGAACCTGCAGAGCTTATAAATAGATTTTGAGTTTTTGATAATGTAAGTGGGTTGTCATTTGAGTCCAGGTTCAGTTCAGGTTTAGGAGTGTTTTTGTGAAAGTGTCTTTGTGATTCTAGATTAACATAAACAGTGTAAATGCTTATTGATTGAAAGTTAATCTATGAAAATGATATTGAAAATGATCTTGATTGTGTCTTGATTTGTATCTTATCAATTTGTTCAGATCTAGGGTTTCCGCACCTAGATTTGTGACTTGTATGATCATAAAATCCTGTTTTAGATAAAATCCAACGCTCACAGTATTTATTATGAATCTAAGTTGTAAATGAGAATTAGATACTTAGAGAGATTCACAATAAATACAGAAATGGAATATAACAATGAGAGTGTTTGAAGGATTTTCTGTTAAAAATCAATGTCTAAAATAGAAGGTTGAAGCCTTCTATTTATAGACGATTACATGCATGTATCTTGCCTGAAAAGCAAGTACAGAAACTCCAGTTACAAGTTGCACAAGTTGCAACATTGAAAGAAACAAATAAAGCTAAAAGTAATATTAAACAACAAACTACTGATGCAAAAAGGCGGTGGGAAATATCTTCTGCTAAGTGCTGATGAAGGACAACTACTGAAGAGTAGTTTTGTCTTCAGTACTTCTGAAGTGAACTTGTCTGGTTTGGACTTCAGAACTTCTGCAGCTTCAGCACTTCTTCATGTCTTCTAATCAGCAGTTTCTTGTCTTCACTTTAGTACTTCTATACTTAGCCAAAAATGACAGAAGTGAATTAGACTAAGGTTTACAAAAGTGGTTTCACCAATCCTCTTTGTCCTAACACTAGGGACAAATCCAGGACTATACATCCAAACTCGAAGTCCATCGGGATTTTCATGCATTCCAGTTTATTATTTCGTGTGCACCCGAAATGATAAACTGCTCTACATGATCCTCCAGATGTATCCCTAGTCAAGACCCCAGTCGCTGAATATCGTCGCCTAATAACATGTGACGATAGGTGTAAGTGTAAGAAGGCATGTGTGTGCTAGAACCAACAAATCAACCCCTCCTTCTTCAATCCAGAAGAAGAAGACAAGTGTAGGTAAGAACCCAATAAAAGTGGATGATGTAACGGTGAAGCATGATGATGATGTAAGGACACCCCGACAACGTTAGTACATATCCCACTAATAGACCCAAAGTATGTGACCGTCTAGTGTGTGCGACTCGGCTATAGACCAGACTCTACATGCAGTCCTAGTTCACTATAACCATTGGCTCTGATACCAATCTGTCACACCCTCAAATTTTCCACTTGCGGGGTCTTACCGCGAGGCGCATGACAAACCAGGATCCAAGTCAACGATCACAATAAACAACTCTATATGAAAAATGTAAATAGACATAACCATTAATTTAATAAGCGGAAGCGGTTCAGTAGCATTTAATCAACTATGCTATCATCTCAAAAGTTGTTCAAAATACTTTTATTACAAAACGTGCAACTATGCCTAGACGCCAATGCAGACCCGTGCGCCTAGTTCCGTTCATTGCTACCTTAGCGACCTGAGAAAAACATGCCAAAAAGATGTCAACATATAATGCTGGTGAGTTCACAGGTTTGTTCAAAATGTTACCAAAACGTTACCATGTCCATACTATATCAATGTTACCAAGTACGCTAGCTAGGCGTATGTTTCATTACTACTACGATTGGAAACCACTACTAGACACGTTTAGCAATGTTTAGCATGTTTAAGCAGCCTGTATGTTCAGCATGATACCAATGTACCTGTTCGAGACAATATGCACCCGCCCGGCCCTCCAAGCCGACGAGCGGGGCAGGTCACGCCCAATAGATCTATCCACATTTCCCCCGTTGTGCATCCCCGCACATTCATGGTTTCCCCCAGGACTTTCCAAAAGATCGTATAGCAATATAAAGTTAAAACCATAGTATGACATATGTTACCAAAACCGTTTAGCGCATGTTTTCTCCCCCAAAAGTTAAAGCAGTAAAAGTGGGGCCGTGAACTCACCTTAGATAGCGTTCTTCAATTACAAGTAAAGATGTTTAGCCCTTGATAATCCCTCTACCAGATATCTATCAAAATGTTCACATAAGTGCTCTGACTAATAACCATAAGGTTATCTAGTCCCCGATTGTCCAGATCGTAACCAAGTATGTTTTAAAACGTGTTTAAATGTTTAACCGACACACTAGACCGACCCGACATCCCGTTGGTGACCCATTACCC
The DNA here is from genome assembly GCA_030844895.1 of Ambrosia x helenae. NCBI lineage: Eukaryota > Viridiplantae > Streptophyta > Magnoliopsida > Asterales > Asteraceae > Ambrosia > Ambrosia x helenae. The sequence continues at coordinate 38,297,186 of CM061232.1, forward strand.
TAACTAATCAAGTACACATAGATTACACACAAGGTTCAAGCATAAAACACTTAGTTTGTATCAAAAATCTCATTTCTGCATCAGAACGGTCGAACCAGTCAGTTTTAAGTCTCCTTCGCACCTTTTCAGTCTCCTTCGCCCGTTTTACATCTCGTTCGACCGTTTGATGTCTCCTTCGCCCGTTTTACCTCATTCGCCCAACAAAACCCAGGTTCGACCCTGGTTTTCCTCCTTCGCACCTTCGATCGGTCGAAGGAGGCCAGGTTCGCCCCTGTTGTGCAATTTTTCCTAAAAACGCTTCAAACACATTCAAAACGACTCGAAACATCATCAAACACAGCAGTCAAGCATGGGTAACTTATCCCTACAAAACCCCACCGATTTCCCCCGATAATACGTCCGTTTCAGCCCTTTCCCAAAATGGTAAAGATTATGGAAACATCACTTTCATGCATGAATAATTTACCCAATTTGGAAACTTTTGAAATCGATTCATGCTTAGCTTAAAATACTCAGTTTGTCGATTATCCGATCTTTCTTATCCATTCTATTGATCATAAATATTCATACATCAAGTTTTAATCCAATAAAACCCCCAAATATCATCATATCCAATCCTAACCCTAGACAACAATATTCCAACATTAATAACAATCCTATATTATGTTTCTATCATAGATATAGCAGCAAATCATTGAACAACACATAACACCACATAATACACAATTTACATATGTTATTCATCATGAAAACCTATGTTAAATGATCATGTTTTGATTTAGAAAGATTTTTAAAAGGTTTTTAATCATAAAAACACCCTTAGAACAGATTCGGACAATTAGGGTTAGATGAAAATGAATTAAAATGCTTTTAAAAAGGTTTAGGATTATGAACACACCTTGGATTCTTGTTTAGATGTTGTAGATAGGTTACATTATGAAAAAGAAGAGAAAAAACTCCTTCCTTAGTGTTTAAGATCGTTTGAGAGCGTTTTGGGACGGTTAGGGTTTGTGAAATGATGAAAAATGACAAAGGTTGGTATTTATACTAATCCTCCTTCGCCCTAATTCATTGGTCGAAGGTGGTCTCCTTCGACCCTTCACAGGGTCGAATGAGCCATGTCTGGTCGAAGGGAATTCCTCAAATTCCACTTCCCTGGTTCGCCCATTTACAAGGGTCGAACCAGACGATTACTTCTCCTTCGACCACTCGAAGTGGTCGAACCAAGACCCCTTTTTAACTAGTTTTCCAGTTTGTCGTGTTTAACGCATTCTAACACATCTTAACACATAAGCATGCATCCTTAGTCTATATTTAACACATTTAAGCACAGATAATCATTTACACATCATTTAAACACATCTATGTATATAATCCACCACACAACCCATAATCTACACATATACTTAATTAGTTCATGTAATGTCACCAACAACGGAACCCGTTACTAGTGTATTACCAAAACGACTCCCAATGATCCTCCAGATCATTGTACCCTGGACAATCCTAACTTGACCCGACTCAACTAACCCAGTTAAGTTTGTTTATAAACGTTTCTCGCTAAGGTAGACTTAGATCTTACTAATATGTTTAAGCCGAACATGCCGGGTGTCACAGTTATAAATTGTGAATGAAAATGTACTTTTCATTTATCATTCTTGGATTGATACTTTTTATGCCTTTGGTTTGATTACACTAACACTTAGCACAGTGACCAGGAGAGGATGACAACTTTGTTTTTCAAAAAAAAAAAAAAACGAAAAATTAATATTAAGCTAGAGTAGAAAATGACATCTTTGTTTTACAACATACTATACCACAATTGACAAAACAAACACAAACACTCTACATGTGGATGGGACAAATTATCCTATATATTAATACTAGATATTTGCCCGCGTTGACACGCAGTTTACCAACGTACGATTATTTGGAGTAGTATAACGTATAAGAAAAATAACGTAGAAACATTTTATTAAAATTTAAAAGCAATGAATACACATTTATTCAAATATCGCTGAAAATTTCCTTATAAACAACATTTTTTGTTTTAGTCATCACTTTCCCATCAGCATCCAGTATAAGTAACTTCACGCCTGCCCTGCTTTTAACTCTTGATAATGCGACATAAAGCTGGCCGTGTGAGAATACAGGGTTTCTTAAATACAATCCAACCTTTGATAAAGACTGTCCTTGGCTTTTATTGATGGTCATTGCAAAACATACGCTTATTGGGAATTGACGCCTTTGGAACTTTACTGGAATCTTGATATCAGATGGTATCAAATTTATTCTTTGAATAAGAGTTTTGGTACCAATGTTTCCACCTGATATGATCTCGGCTTCAATAACACGCTTTGCAAGTCTGGTGATTCGTAATCTCGTTCCATTGCACAAACCATTTTGTTGATCTATGTTTCGCAACAACATGACGGGTACACCAACTTTAAGTGCTAAACGATGGTTAGGTAACCCAGAAATTTTTAAACCATTAAGGACATCAGGAGAGTATAAGTCTTCCTGTGAACGGTTATTACCATTCTCAATCTGACATATACTATCAGAGCTCAGATACTCGACTTCATCTCCAGGAAACAATGCAAGAAGCCTTTCATTTATATCATGTACGACTTCATTTGTAGGTGCAAGTATTGCTCGTTCTCCAAAGTAATCTTTATCTTTGTAAAGTTGGATAAGTGAAGGGTAGACGAAGTCAATTAATCTAGAAATCGGATCTGATGTACCCTTAATAAGAAGATCATCTGGAATGTCCACATCAAACTCATCATCATGAATTGACTCACCAACTTTACCCTCACCTAATTCAAGAAGCCAGTTTGCAAATGCCTTTGTTTCATCGGATTCAGACGTGTTGTTACCCAAAGTTAACCTCATGTTTTTTGTTAAAGTGAGGACTTTGCAACTATTCCAAATAGGAGAAGAAGTTATTGATGCATTTAAAATATCTCTTCTATTACCATTTGGAACAACCGGAAGGATCTGTCTAAAATCACCACCCAAAACCATAACCTTACCACCAAAAGGCAAATCAGAATTAGGTGAAGAATTTGACTGCAGGACGTCTTTCATTGTACGATCAAGTGCCTCAAAAGCATGCTTGTGAATCATTGGAGCTTCATCCCAAATAATTAACTTAGTTTGCTTCAATAAATCAGCAATATCACTATTGGGCTTTATACCGCACAATGATTGTTCAGTAACATTCAAAGGTATACGAAACTTAGAATGCGCTGTCCTTCCACCAGATAACAGCAGAGAAGCAATACCACTGGATGCAACGTTCAAAACAATTTGTCCTTTAGATCTTATGGCAGCAGACAACGTATTCCATAAAAAAGTTTTACCAGTTCCTCCAAAACCATAAACAAAGAATAGCCCACCTTTGTTACCATCAACCGCATGAATGATTTGATCAAAAATTGAACGTTGCTCATCAGTTAAAGAACGTGAATGGGTATGAAATTCCTCAGCCAACGTACTTACTTGATAATTCAGCTCATCAAGAATCAAACGGTTATTTGCAGATGATATCGAATCATTATCCGGATAAGGCATAGAAGGAAACCTACGCAGGCTTGAGTTATTCCGAAGCAACTGTTTCTCAATTTCAAGCAACGTAAGGTTCTTTATTTGTTCATCAGGAAGAGACAAACCTAAAAACGAAAAAGTTTGGAACATTCAATTTAAAAGAAAAGGGACATTAAAAAAAATAAATTCATTAAATTTCGAAATTAAAATTTGTTACCTTCAATTTGGAATACGTCTTCGTGTCTACGCATAATACCATCTGACAGATACTTCCATGATTTTTCCCAAACATGCTCAGGCCTTGATAAGGTATTAGACAGCAACATCATGGCAAACAAATTACGAAGAGAATATCCAGAACCTGTATAATGAGCCTCTTCAATAGCTTCTACATATTCTTTGTCATCGTCTAAGAGGCCAAGAGCATAACATGCATCACGAAATGTTGGTAAGATTTCTCCATTGACCGTTCTTATCTCCTCAAATGATCTAGGGCCTTTTACTTTATTTAGAAGAACTCTCAAAAAATACGCCTCGCCCATAGATGGATTAACCATGTGAACACGACCAATTGCCTTACCCATCTTTCGAAAGTCCCATTTTTTTTCTTCATCTTTCCAGACAAATTTACTTGGGATTTCAATGTAACTTAGTTCACGTGCCACAGCTTCGTTTTGGTTCAGTTCCATCCATTTTAGAAACATTGTTGCAGCCACCGTTGGTTTGTCGAGCACATTTTGAATATTTTCTTTTGGACCATATACAACACTTTGCTCACCGGGCAGATGAAATGGAAGCCTTATAACTGGAGGGTATCTATAATGCACTTCATTTTTAAATATTCTCCATGAAGCTTCACATGCTGAAAGGAACCTACAATCAAAATGTTTTTTGATTTCATCTTTTTGCATCACTTCTTCACCTTCTCCATTATCTTCTACAAAAGCAACTTTAGCCATATCAGGTCCTTTATTAATGTATTTAAATAAATACTTAATTGAAGCAGCCTGGTTACACCATTCAACATTGATATGAGCTTGGTAACGCCTTAAAAGTTTTGCATTATAAGGGACCACATGTCTGTTGTCTAACGTAGCAGTTCCTTTTTCAACAAATATCCCTGACTCTCTTCTTCTATAAACCGGATATCCATTTGAATCTAACGTTGAAGCAGAAGAAAAATTCTTTGGAAATTTCTTGGAGCACTTACCGTCAAGCATGCACGGACAGTTCGGATATTCACGTCCACATGGTCCATGCATCATAAAGTCACTCACAAGACTAAACAACTCCGGATCAAGATTCTTATCAGGGATTTCAGCCGAAACAAAATGATCAACGTGTTCAATTGTGGGTAGCTTACTGGCTTCTTTAAGAAACAAACAGATATGAGCATGGGGCAGTCCACGTTTTTGGAACTCTATAGTATAGACCGCTGAAACATAAAGTAAAACAATATAGTTAGAAAGTTAGTTAATAAAACACGTTACTATTTAGAAACAACAAATAAAAATTGTATTAGTATAAGTGAATAAAGATGCTAATATATGAATATATATTGGAAGTTTTTTTTTTCGTAATGAATTTTACCTGCTGAAGTTTTGCCCAATAGTGTTTTTTCACGTAAATCTTTCATGATTGAGTCTAGCTTAACTTTGAATAGTCTAGCTAAAATATCTGGCCTGTCTTCTGGATTTGTCTTCTTGTCTTTAAGAAACCGTCTAATTTCAGGCCATTTTGGATTGCATGTGATTGTAATAAAAAAAATCAGGGTATCCATGCCTTTTACAAATAGCCATTGCATCAAGATAATTTTCCCTCATGTAGCGTGCACCACCAGTAAAAGAAGAGGGTAAAATCACAGGTGTCCCTACTTTTGCCAAGTCAGTAGGTCCATTTTGGTTCAACGTTTGAAGATTAGTATAAGTTTCACACCTAAGTTTACTTTGCTGGAAACGGACATAAAATAAGCGCTCACTCTCAATCATTGTATAAACGTCAACCAAAAACTGTTGAAGAAGCCGCCTTGCATTCAAAATCAATGAGAACTTACCAACTCTGTCCTGAATATGATATGCAAAATACTCTCTCATTGAACACTTTGAATCTACCTTCTTTTTAGATTTCCTCTCTTCCCTATGTGGTATATCAACCCTATAACAATCTTCTCCAAACGGAATAAGCAATGGATACTGCAGGGCTAGATATGACGGATGAAGTTCAGATATACGCTGAAGTCCCTCTGATCTTGATTCCACGACAATATCTCTATTGTCAAGCTGCTCATCATTGTCTGAAAAAATAAGAGCAGCGATTTCTGACGAAGTTGGTAGGTTGTATGTTTGGCCATCTTTAGTTCTCCTACCAATAAGACGCAACTTAAGGGTAACTTCAGGATTTTCATGAAATCGATCCCGTACACTCCTATAACTTTTCACAAGCTGATTATTTGAGTCTAACATCGACTTCAGGTACTGAATGATTTCGATGTCAAGGAGGTCAGAAATATCCTTACACTTTTCCTTTTCCTTACTGAAATGAATGTAAAAATAATTTTTAATAAATTAAAATTTATATACAGGGCTAAAAAAAAGTAGAATAAAATTTTTAGAATATTACCTATAAATGTTTTTTCGGTTTGAAACTTCATTTTCAGTGTCATATATATATAACTGCGAAAACTTCGGTTTCGAACCATCATAAGGAAGAAGACCACCCATCGTGTGATAATTCTCACCACTTATTCTGTATATGAAGGGAGCCTTTCCACTATTGATATTTGAATCAACCTTCCCTCCCATTGAGGTAAAACAAAACATAGAATTGAAGCGGCGAATGTGCTTTAAGAAATATTTGCTCTTTAATTCTATGTTCTTGAAAAGGTTCTGATAATCTAAATTGCTCTCTTTGAAATCTGGAAGTTGTACCTTTCCATAACCACAACATAGCATATAGGTTGTTCTTCCACCAACATTTACGCTTCTAATAGCTTCTGACCTCCACAATTTTGCATTACACATTTGACATACAACCGTTTGATCACCATGATCCAGATAATCTTGCAAACAGAATAAATAAAATAACATTAACTTATAAAAGAAAAAAAAAAGCTTTTAAATGTTTTGTAAATTTAATATTTACCTTTAGAGACACCCTTAAATTGCAAGCCTTCAATTGTTTGAGGTTCCACATTTTCTTCGTCAGACAAACTAACCATTCGGACAGGTGAGATGCAACGTCGATTATTCCTTGATGTATTAATCGGTTCTCTTTGAGCAGAAGATGATGCAAGTGAGACCGTATTAACATCAGTAAGTCCACCTGTAATTAATCATAACATTTCAAAGTTAGTATTAATAAGATTCAGAAATTCATTACATTAATCGACACAAAGCAAATTGCACCAGATGGGGTTGGATAAGTAGGAGTTCTAAGTGTGTCATCATTTGAACACTCATGTGCAACAGTGGGTTGTTTTCGAGGTCTAGAAACAGAACCAACTTTACGTCTTTTTGAATCAAGTTGTGCTTTTCTAACGTTTCGTAACTCTGCAGATTTGTGTCTTTGGACTTCAGGCACGGAAACTATGGATAAAAATAATATCAGTTTGTATATTCAATGAACGTTTAGTGTTAAAATAAAGGACTAATATAAAAAAAAAGTTGTATAACATAGAATTATGATACCGTTTGTAATATTGGACAAAGGAGTTCTTTGTGTAGAACCTGATAATACATAATGAAATAACAAAGAGACAGTGTTAGAGTAAAAAATTTGTCATCAATTTAAAAAGTTAAGCTATCGAATATTTAAATGTCATACAAATTTATTACCAAAAAAGGATGCGTTAAATGGGTTGTTGAAGGTTGATCTAAAGGATGACATATTGATTGAAACTAAAGTACTTCTGGATGTTGATGAGTTTGAATTTTGACATTGATTAGCATTGAGTCTCTTAGCATCCATTTGTAGTTTTCTGGATTTTGGACACTCCGTTGCAATATTTTTATTGACTTCAAGCGTAGAAACAACGTATGAAATACTATTAGTTTTTATAATGCAGTCAATAAGAAATTAGGATATTCTTATACAGTAAAAGATGTAGTTTAAATAAATAAAAAAACCATTTGATAAAGTAAACAAAGGATTTTGTTGCAATTGTCCTATAAAAATAGACGAACAAATAAAATTGACTTAAATTATAAATGTGGAATGGAAGTTCAGACTGTATAGAAAGACTTAAAAGTAAAAAGTGTTATTCGTTGGTTTACCGGGGGTAGAAACATTCAATGTACTTTGGAAAGATGAGCTTTGCTGAATATAATGGTTGGAACGTTCAACGGAGTAACGATTAAATATTGTAGTTGGCGGCACATTTTGAATTCCATTATTATGATTGTTCACCTTGCATCTCTTTGCATCCAGTTGTAATTTTCTATATTTACGACACTCGGCCGCGTGCTTAACTTTTTCTTCATGGGAGATAACTGTGAAGAATTATGTATTAGTTACATAACTAAACGCTAATATAAATAAAGACATATATAACTACGAAATAAGTGTACCGTTTGAGATATTAGATAATGGCGTTCGTTTGTCATCACCTTATAAAAAATCGAAAAATTAGATGACAAATCAAAAATAATACAAATAGAAATACATTGTATATTTATGCCAAAAAAATTACCATTCGAACTGTTAGATAGTCTTTTACGTCCCATTTCAACTAAAAGGAGGCAATTCTACATAAAATGCATCATAAGAGTTTAACAAAATATAAACAAACTTAAAATTATGGATGATAAGTTTATATATATGTAAACATTCAACGATACATAATACTTAACTAACAATATATTATAAATTAACATAAACTACAAATAATCAAGTTATGCGAACTAAACAAAACATGTAGATAATCATGTTATGCGAAAATATGTAATATTGAAATTAAAGAATTACATACCTTCAACTTCTTTGATGGAACAGTAGAGAAAAAACATGTAGATAATCATGTTATGCGAAAATATGTAATATTGAAATAAAAGAATTACATACCTTCAACTTGTTTGATAGAAAGTAGAGAAAACAGAAAAAAAGCAAAGATGAACTCTTGAATATTTGAGTCTTCTGATTTGTTTGTAAGACTGAATGGATTCCTTTATATGAAACGTGTTGTTTTGATTTAGAGTAGTAGGGTTTTATAGATTTTTAAAAATTAAATTTCTAGTCAAAAAACTTATTTAATATGCTTAATTACTTACCATGATTAAAGAAATTTCAGGATTTGAATTTTTTGGTGTAATTACAATTCAAATTTTTCGAAAATTTGAATTTATGGAGATGTAACGTTTTTTATTTTTAGTAAGTGTGTAATTACAAAGAATTTTTAATTAAAAATGTTCATTAATACGCTTAAATACTTACCATTATTAAAGAAATACTATTTGAATTTTAAAGTAAACGAAAAATTCAACTTAATTATATTTATTTTTTTTATGTTTTTTTTTTATTAAGTATGTAATTACAATACAATTGTTTAAGTTAATTGTACTATAGCAACTTTGTAATTTTAACATAATCTTTCGTTATAGTACTTAGAATTTTATATTAAAGTAACTTAAAAACATTTATTTAAAAAAAATGTATAAACGGAATATAATTAAATTTTAGTCATATTTTGTTGAATAATGTTATTGAATGTATTAGAACTTTATGTTTGATAAATTGTTTGTAAATAATATAAATATGCTAAAAAAATGTGAATTATATATAGGTGGACTTATAAATAATGTTATGATTCTTATAGACAATTCAACATAACGTATAAATAATTAAAATTTATTCAACAACGCAACAATTATTTGCCAAAGGTAAGGAAAAAAACATAAATGTTCAAACCAACAATTAATTCAAATGAAAAATAGTAGCAAACATCAAACAAACCATAATAAAAAACAAATTGTCTCAAACCATAAACAAACATCCAGAAAATATCCCCAAAAAAATAGTAAACAAACGGATAAATGTTCTTATTTTTCAAGCTTTGGGATCAACAGGGGGATCTCAACTGATTTGTCCGTGCAAACTTTCTTATCACCCTTACGCACTTTGGTAGTAGACTCACTTGCATCATCTTCTAGACTGTAAACTTTGTCAAGGCTACGCTTCACTTCCTGCTCGTCATGGACCAAACTAACTCTGCAAGATGATTCTGGAGTGTTGTTATCTCCAACAGAATCCTACAAAAGTAAATGAAAGGTAAAAAGTTTGATAATAATAGCAATTTAAATTTAATTGCGTGAGTGATTTAAGAGGTGAAAAGAACCTTAAGAGAGACTGCATTTTGTGTAGACGATTCAACTCCATCCAAGCTTTCAAATCCAGGTTGATCCACCTAAAAACATTAAAGGATTTGTATGTGTCAGATTATATAGTAAAACAATAAGAAATTTTTATAAAATCAACTTATAAAGGAATATAGGACGGGAATAAAAACCTGAATATCGGAGAACTTTTGTTCTAGTGAAGAAAGTATCGATGACTCATTCGTAAACTTGCGTATACTATATCCGTCTAGGTGCTTGTCAATATTGAATTGACCCACTTTAATTTTGAACGCAAATTTTTTGTCTTCAAGAGCATGAAACTCAGTTGGAGTTGTTTTTTCTTCACCAGAAACCTTAATAACAAATGACATACATAATATAAAGTAAAATAAGTAACTTGTTTTGGACTGAATATAAACAACTTACCTGCTTAGATTTTTCTAAAAGTTGCATTGCTGACATTCCCAGCAATTTCTTTGCTTCACGATCAAACAAAGTAAGGGATGTAATACCAGTAAAATCCTGAACCCTTAAAGGTATTCTAAACCTACATTTACAAATTACAAAATATTATTAAACAAATTTAATAGTGTTTTACTTTAAGATGTACATATTTAAGATAAAGCATACACTGGATCAGCAGAGACGATGTGCTTTGGACATTCTCTATTGGGGCAAACTAACACCTGTTTAAACGAAGTAACATCTGTTTCTTCATTATCATCAGGTAAACTTAAGGTCGGCTCCACCTTGTGATTACAGTGCTCACATCCCAAATAATACCACTCATCTTTATCATCGACACCCTTAATGGTTCCAAGAACAATGACCTGTTTGTTAACCTACAAAAGAAACATGAATCGGTTAAAAAATGAATTTTAAATAAAACTTGTATATAATGATATGATAAATCAATTGAGTCTTACCTCTGTTATCAAAGGAAGATCACGAATAGTGCTGAAAGGGGTTTTATTCAAGAATTCATCATTAATATTCATACTACCAGACGATCCAAGAGATCGTTGTACAGAAGATGATTCCGTAGAAAAAAACTTTTCAATATAACTGTAAATTTAAAAAACATTTAATGACTATTCTATTTTCAATATATATAATAACTCAAATATTTAGATATATGTAAATAATTACAGGATAATTTAAACATATCACCTTTTCTTAAAAGCACGAATATCGTCAATATCTTCGTTGATAAACAGGCGAGTTATATTGAACCCATTTTGCAAACTTATATTACCTTTAAAAAAAAAAAGCAAGCGTTATTTTTTTAAAAAAAGTAATAAAAATGTCAAATGTAATACAAATTGCAAGAAATGACAAACCTTTATAATTGGTAAAGCTACCAAATTGAACAATAAGAACAACATGGACTTCAGCTTCATTCTGCTTGATGTACTCAAACATCTGCTCACTATATTCATCCCACAAAGAACATGACATTTTTACCCCACTACATACAATACATTTTTTATTAGATCATGCATAAATTTCAAACATGTCTTCCTAAGTATTGATCGTACAAATGACACATGAATATAACATCAAAGATTATGAGATAATAAATTATGAATAGAAAAAATGAAACACATACTCTAGATCAATCAAGATAAGGTTCATTTTCATTTTCAATCCAGCTTTTGTTTCGAGAGGCTCGGGTGGACTCCATTCTTCAACAAACCCAATGAAATCTAAAATATTTAAAATGTTATTTCAACTAATATATAAGAAGACAAATTAAAAGAATAAATATATATAAAAGATTAAGGTTTCGAAAACTACCAATCCTTTGTTCCTGAGAAAGGTTACCAGACTTAATAGACTCAAAAGAAGAGAAATTAAAACCATATTGGCTACCATCAAATCTGTTACACTTTGTAAGATTTGTTTCAAAAGTAAACGATAATATGTCATTTTTAGAAAAGTGTTTAACAGATTTGTTATCCGCTAGTTGTGGTCTATATATATAATATGCTTCATTTTCACGTAGAAATTTTTCATGCTTCTTCATGTATCTATTCCACACAATCGCTTGCATTTTAGAACCCTGCGTGAAAATATGTAATTAGAAAACATAGTTTGACCAGAAAAAATATTAAATGCAGTCGTGTAACATATATGTGACAAAGGAAATGATGATATCAAATCTAACCTGTTCATCCATAACAACCATATCAATGGCAAGAGTTTCACCTGGTATCTTTCGATTTGCTCTCTTCCAAAGTCTAAGTACCTTAACTTTGATTGTGTACTGACTCAGCCGCCATGTTATGTCATTAAAAAATGTTACATTATTTGGATCCATCTGCCTGCACGTGTGTAATATTTATCACAAATAACCGCGAACTAAAAAATGTTAGTACTCTTGTGATATATAAATAAACAATGTAAGAAGCTAAAGTAGTATATGCTACCTGCGAAATGTAGAAGAAAAAGATTGAATTATAATAGATTGAATTGTACATCTATATATAATTTCGTATAGCTATCATAAATAAGGAAGAAATGTTGTATTTTTAGTATAGATTATATAAATAGAAACAAAATATGAAATGACAATCTAATTGATTAAGTTTAAAGGTTTCCATAATACATTTTCAATCAACTTAAGTGGTCAAAGTTTCCGAAATTATGAAAACAAATGTTGTTTCTTAAATCTTATTGTAAAAAAGTCAACGACTAATATTAGGATATGAAAATACTAAATTAGCGCGTGATTTTATATAATAAGTATAAAAAGTAATCAATTAGATATCCTTAATTTTTTTTCTTTCCAAAAATCTTGTTTGTCAAATTAAAACGTTTTTAATTTGTAAATTATTAATTACTTTTGAGTTTAAAATATTAAAAAACGTTTTCTTTTTTTTTTTTAAAATGGTATTCGGAAAATTTAACATTTTCAAATAAAACGGTTGCGGATGTTAATAAGCATTCATATGTATTAAAAAAAAAAGAATATCACAAATGTATTTCTCAAACGACATATCAACACAAAAAACACACCAATGTATGTGACCACTAACAGTTAATCACATTCCCAAAAACAACCATACCAAGGTGGTAACAGTTACACAGCAACACTATTTTAACAGAAAAAAGTCAACGACATAAATTAGGCTGTCAAAAAGATAAATTATAGCTTGATTGAAACCATAAAAAGTAATCAATTACACATCGTTAATTGATTGTCTTTCCAAAAATCTTGTTTCTCAACATAAAACGGTTTGAATTTGAAAATTATTAATTACTTTTGACTTTAAAATATTAAAAAACATCTATATTTCTTTTAAAATGGAAGATATAAAAATTTGGAAAATTTTCAAATAAAAAGTCAAACTTACGAAATTTAAGTTTGTTAATAATCAGAATGTTTAATGTTAATGTAATTTAATTTACCAAATTTAAGTTTTAATCAACAATATTAACAAAGTCAACAGTTAAAATCTAAAGTTGTCTAAATTTTATTTCTCATTATAGCAATCACATCATATTAAGCATATTTACCTAATTCTAAAAAAAACATATTTCCCAAATCATTGCTAACAACTATTAAACCATAGAAGATCATATGTCGTAAACACAAACCATATCACAAATATATTTTTCAAAAAACAAATCAATGTATGTGACCACTAACATTAATCATCATCCCAAAAACCACCATAACCATCGTGTTAAGAGTTACCCACAACCACTATATTGATCCAAAAACCACCACGACTTAGGAGCAAAAGTATGTGATTCAGATCCAAAAAACTACCACCAGTAAGATAACTAATTACCATCAACCCTAACTACTTTAGAGAGCTTGAACAGACCTCGTTTTTCAAACCAACGGAAATGCACCTGATCACCAGCCTGCAAATCATTATCAGCAACAAACACAGACATACCTTTGATGTAGTAACGCTTACTCGATCCCCTGTCTTCAATACCAACAGAAACACCCCAGCTATTTTGCTCACCATCCATAATTGTCAATGACCGCGACCTGTTCAAGCCATTGGCCTTCGCCCATTGTGTCTTCATCCGCTAAAACAATAACCATACATGAAATTTGTTAAAAAAAGGTTTATTTAGCATCAAAATGATTATAATATATTGCTTTAACATATAAGACTTACAAAATGCTTGTCAACCACAAACACAACTGGAACGGCCCAATCTTCTATATCGGATACATCTTCATCCGATCCAGATTCATCATCATCAGCTTCCATATCATCTCCATCTGATTCATCTTCTCCATTATCATCAGAAACAAAAACTATTTCCTCATGATTATGGTGATCATCCTCGGGCTGTTCAACGTCCTCCCACAACTCGGGAGGCAGGGTCAGCTTGTTTTTCTCAAAGATCGACAACTCCAATGTTTTCTGTTAATTTTACAATGAAAAACATGAAAAGTGTACAAATTAATGATGTAAATTTCAAACAAAATTAATGATATTTATTGAAATTTAGAATCGACAAACAAACCTCGTTGTAAATTTCAAAGACCATCAGATGATCTTTTGTTATCTTAAACCTCTGTTTCATGTACGGCCATCCCTGGGTAATGAAAATCTCATCACCATCGTATTCAAGTTGGATCTGGAAAACATGCCCTGCAAGGGAGATGAATATCTAACCACTGTTATCATTATGAACATCAAGATTTAAAAAAGTCTCATTATCTAACAAATAATTATATACATGACATTACCTGGAAATGAGCTAACCATAATCGGTTCCATTGGAGGGTTTCGATTGTACAAACCATGATGAACGAAGCAACTTATATGCTGGAAAGTTGAAAAACAATGTTGAAACATTACTACATATTAATTTATTTAATGCGTTATGTCCTGGTTCTACACAGCATTTAAAAAACATACCAGGCGATTCACATCACTGAGTGGGTCATCAAGTTTGCAGTAGAAATACTTGCCTGGTGCAGCTATGGCATCCTGATGAAAAGTATACATATTAAAACAGTTGAGCATTTCTTCGAACTCAAAAACAAAGTGACAACCACTTGGGTAATTTAGCGTGGTTATCATATGCTTCCAGCCGTTGTAAAAAAACCATTTCCCAGCTATATTCATGACTTTAACTTCAAATGATCTCTCATCTAAAGTATGAATTCTGGTCATGCCAGTAGGGAATCCATACTTAGTAATCCATTCCTTATATTCGCCCGGCAAGGCCTACAAATCAATACCAAAAACAGTTGATTATAAATTAATGTATTGGATTTTCAGTTTGGTGTTCTCCATCCGATGAGTAAATTTATGACGATAAACTGAAATCCAACAAATAAATTTGTTGAATGATTTACGATACATATCAAATACTGTGCAGTGATCAATGAACATATATTAACAACCAACGGATTTTTTACGCATAACAAAGGTCGCTTACCATACATAGACGTTCTTTTCCCTCTGATTTCACCCAAAATCCAGACACCATTCTGAGACGACCTTTAAACCACCTGTATTATCAGTAAAAACAAATTAAAACATGAATTCATATCACTAAAATTGCATCATTAGATGAATACATAAATGACAAATCTGAAAAATCTTAAAACCTCTTAATTTTTGAAAACAGATTAATGTCGCTGAAATTATAATTAGTGAAAAACTTAAATTGAAAATCCCAAATCGAAATCTTTATACAATCGAGTCAGATTGACAATGTTCATACAAACTTGCATCAAAACAACATCAATCTAATCTTGTGAAAACCTAAGTTTGACCTAACATCATCAATGCCAGATCAACAAAAAACAGTATCCGAGTCCTTCCATATCGATTCAAGAACCCTAATCAAACAATCAAGAACCCTAATCAAGGGCGATCCAAGGTTTTCTTTGTCGTAACATAACACACAAATCGAAAGATAAATAATGAAATACAATGAAAACAGGGAAAAAAAAACCTTCAATCAACAAAGATATGAGAAAAAAACGAAAAAAAAAACACAGAGAAAAGGAGAGATGAAGATGGATTCAATGAAATAAGAATGAAATAGACATTACCTTAGATTGGAGATGAAGGATTGGTTCAATCGCCCTTGATCGCTCAGATTAGGGTTTTGCAGTGTTTCTTTGAGGAGGCGACTATACTGACAATTGATATGTCCGTGTTTTTTATGTTGGTATATATATTTTCTGTATTTTTGTTTTTTATTAAATGAAAAATTTTATAAATTCTCACAATGAGACACTTGGCATTATTTGATTGGTTATGTAATTGGAGGATGAATGTGGGAGTGCCAAGTGTCCTCATGGACTTTGTTTTATTAGATGTATAGATAGGAACTTTCATGAATAGTATCATTTTTTTTGTTTTTTTTTTCCCGTTTTATAGTGTTTATAAGTATTGTTTACCAATAATATTTCAAAAACTGTTGTATCCCAGTTGGTTCTCTTATGCTCTTATACAGCTCCTACCCGAGTTCGATTCTCTTGAAGACCATTTTTGCACCCCTTTTTTTAATTTCCTGTTTTAGCTGTTTAGCTCTAGGATCCAACACGTGTATTGTGAGTCACTATTTTTTAACTCCAGCTTTATTCCTGCTTCTCTTTCATGAGACTCACCAAACCCGCATTTGCACCCCCACATGCTTCTCTTTCTGCAATCATCTTCCTGTTTGCAGGTAAATCTTTTTTTTTTTGTTTCCCCCTCACGATTTTCTTAATTGCATATTAATTAACCTCCACAATGGTCCACGTCATTTATTGTTTCTTTTCCTCGGTTACTTTTAGATGTTTTCCCCCTGTTTTTTTTATTCTATTCCTTTTATTATGGCGGGAAGACATATTTTTTTAGTTAATCACCAATATTGTTTTGAACGTGATGTTTGATGATGTTTTGAAGACCCTATTTCTTTTTTTATGTTATGATGTTCCTTAACCTCTATTTTGGTTGCCTTTTAGGTGTTCGACTAAAGTGTTATTATTTAAAAAAAATCATGGGTTTTATGTTGGTGATTTTTTATGTGTTTGGAAGGTTTACAAATTTTAGCTTATGAATTGGTTTTTCTGCTTTTACCTTTTTGTTTGATGGTGGGTTTTTTGGGTTTTGATGTCTACTTTGATTTGGTGGTTGGAAGGCCTGTTTTTGTTTCTGTGTTAATAACCTTATTTTGAACAATAATGTGCCATCAAATAATATAACTTATCATGTTGATTGAGTTGGAAGGAAGGTTATGAGATTTTATACACTTATGTTGCTTAGAGCAGGTGTTGTTTACATCAGTTAGTTTGTAAAAATGGCTACTTGATAGGTTCTAATTACATAGCACACATGAACAATAGAATGAAATCTTGGTTTTAAAAGTGTAAGACACACCAAGGCGATGGGGTCCTTAAAGCTGAAGCGTGAGGCGCAAAGCACACGTAAGAAGCAATGCACAAAATGCACACACCACGTACACGAGACACAAAAGCATGAGGCGCAAAGCACACACAAGAAGCAACGCACGAACACAAAGTATTTATATGACCTTTTTTAACATCATATGCTTGCCTGTATGCAAAGTTTGTCAGGATTGTGAGATTATATAACAAAGTTTTCTACACTTTATGTCGTTTACAGTAGTTAGTTGTTCTAATTGCATAGGACACATGAACACTACTACAAAATTACACTAGATTGAAAACTTGGTTTAAAAAGTGTGAGACGATGCCAAGTTTATGTAACTATCGCAACAACCTATTTAACCACTTTCTCGAAAAACTTCTTAAACATATTTATTTTTATACAGGTTCCGAATTCCCGCAACTATAGATGATAAAACCGGTTTGCTGAAAGTCACCATTTCTGACAAAGGCGCGACACAACTTTTACAACTTTCATGCAAAGAAATGTTGAACAATGAAGATCCAATTAACCTCATTAAAAAGACAACAAACAAACAGATTTGGTTTCAAATCCATGCAACAAAGGATCCTCGATTAGGAGCGACATGTTGTACAGTTGACAGCACTATGTTTCTGCAACCAAAACAAACAACATATGAGACGACCAGCAGCAGTGCAACCAACACTAAAACCAACAAAACAACTACTGCTAAGCTTACTCACGCTGTTTGAAAAGGAAGGCACAAAACAACTTTATATTCATATTACAACAGCAGGTTGCATCTTCAAAACAACAACTAACACACTTATACGCCATCAGGTAACATGTGAACCACTGCAAAAAGGCCTGCTCAACACAAGAAGGAAAAATGACATCTAGAAAAACACTCTTTGGTTTGCATATCAAATGCACGTCAACAGAACCACCTTTTGCGATTAGCATGCGAAAGGCAACATCTTTTGTAAACACGTGCTGTAATAAGTATGTTATAGGTTCCGAAACTTTTGTTCAAACTAAACTTTGTTGAGAACAGGTTGTACTAGGACAGGTACTGTAATAACTATGTTATAACTTAGCTTCTCTGACTATTGCTCAAAGTAGACTGCATTACGATAGTAGACGACTGGCTGTATTAGAACACTTCCATCCAGCATTAAACAATCGCGCAGCGCGCGATAATGAAACCCCCTAGTTATATAAATTTTATAGATTCTGTAAGAGTGCTCGAAGCTATTAAAATGTAATGATCAGTGGTTACATATATATACCCTCTTTATTTGCATCTAACATGATATTAAATTTACATAAACTATTTTGCTTAGGAATGGGTCATACAGGCTATATAGCATCTCTAACTGGCCCTTAGCTAAGTTCATTAAGTGTTGTACCATAAGCTTAAAACTGTAACCGTAAATGAAACACTTTACTAAACACACCACCAGAATTTAGCCAGCAATAAGATGTATAACATCAAATGTTGCAATGTGCTATAACAGCCAATTAAATGTAAGCACCATTCAGTGCTTGGGAAGTCAAAATATACTTGTAGCTTCAATGTTGATATGAATTTTAACTATGGAAGAATTGAAAATTACCATAAATATTCTAAGAAGTAACATGGACAGTCATAGAACCATAGAAAAACACTCACAGTTATTGCAATAAGGTCCAAACATAATTTGCAGTTGAAAGATGGCGAATAAGATCAATAACCATCGTAGCTCATTTCTACAGTAGAGTTAATGACAAATTTAAACTTTCTACAGACAATTGAACTGTAATTAAGAGAATACTTTTCAAATTAGGGAATTGGTTTTAACAAGCGTAAGGCGCACCAAAGCGATAGGCTCTTGAGGCGAGGCGCAAAATACAAATGCACACCACTTTTAGTATGCGAGGCTTATTTATTTATATAACTTTCTTTTATTTTTCAATTTTTTCATCATAGTTTTTTAACATCATCTACCCAAAATATAGCTATCACTAAGTTTTATATATTATTTAATATACAAAAAACATATATTTACTACCGAAAATGGCATACAACATCCTAATGCACAAAACCTTCCCCATACAAGAAATGCACCTTATGTACATTATGCACAGCACCTAGTCAAAAGTGATAAAGCCTGCGCATTGCGCTTAAGGTCAACATTCTACCTATAATAAAGCGTCCTTTTTTAACCAATAAACTTACAGTCAACATTCTACCTAAAATAATTAAAGAAATATCTGTTTGCAAAACAACTGTAACTTTTTTTTCCAAAACAAAGATATTTTAATGCAAAAAGAAACAGTTAGTAGGGTTATGTAGAATACAAGAGAAACTCACCACGTTCTTGTTGGCATCGAATCTCTCACGGAGTGCATCGGCCTGATACAAATCAAATCAAATCACAACAATTAAAAGCAAATCCAGAACATAGAGATGTATAACATGAAAAAGATTGGAATAAACATGAGAAAATAAAAACCAAGAAATATAGGGAAATAATAATAATAATAATAATAATAATTATTATTATTATTATTATTATTATTATTATTATTATTATTATGATTCTCCTCTGTAAGAACATACCGACCTCTTAAATTGATGACAAAAACAAACCACATCTTCCTCCTACTCCTCACCGGTGGAGTTGGCGGCGGTGGTTTCGTTCTCATCTTTGTCGGAATTAACAGTCCGTCGCGGCTTAAAGTCGTTCCTTCTCTTCTTCCTACTGATTATGATCGAAATCAAGAAATGAAAAAAGAACGAGACAATAAATGGAATTAAGCATTGATGCAGAAATTACCTCTTGAAATCGAATAAAAAGGATTTGGCTCTCAATCTAGACCAGACGAAGATGGAAGCTAGGAAATTAGATTTATATAGACTATGATAGAATGCTTAAAATTTATAATTTATAATTTATTTGTCTTAAATCATTCGTGGAATCATTTTTTTCTTTTTTTTAAAGCATCAGTTAGTAAAGTGAAAAGTTGGAATGCTTGAATGGATTAATTTGAATCAAGTGGCGGTTACGAAAAGAAGGCAATGTAAAGATGATGATGTGCAATTAAGTCAAATATTTTAATTTATATTTTCATATCTACCCTTAGGTTATTAGGTAATTTACAAAATAAAGATTTGAATATGTCTATGATGCCAAAAAGACTAATTTGCCCCTTAGCTAAGTTCACTAAGTGTGGTACCATAAGTTTAAAATGTTGTAATTACTTAACTTTTACCGGCGTCCTTCTCTCATGCTTTATAATATAGATAAATAAGTAACGATCATGCGTGGTTTACACAACTTCAATTTAATGGATTGCTTGTCTTAAAAGGATAAAATTGGTTTTGACAGTACAAAAAAAAAAACAAAAAGAAAAAAAAAATTATCCATCTAACAGTCTTTTCACTTTTCTCTTTTAATGAAACTAGTAAGATTTTGACCGGCGCGTTGCGCCGGGATTTTCCACGCTACTCGTAGTCGGTATTAGTTCGTTACGGTATCAACAATCTTGACAACACAGTTCATTTTTTCTATCGCTGAGTCACTGTGGCTCACCTCCACCACTGCAACCCACTGACACCAAAACACCAAGCAATTCGTGCGATGTCATTGCATGCGATGGATCTAAATGTAAGTCTCTTTGACGCATCGGAAGATCGACAATGTTTTCGAATATGTTTCAAGATCGTTTAAGGTGGCGAATCGGGCCATAACCGGCTATGTTGGGGAGACGGTTTGTTTCTAGATCGGGGTGATCATGTAACAACTTGGAAGGTTAGAAGAAGAGGAAATAGATAAGCAAGCATATGGGCGAGTAGGCAGGTGGATGAAGAAAAGTGTGGTCAAGCAGGAGGGTGAGAATGAGGCTACAAGGTTGTCCAAAAAACAACCCATATTTACAAGGCTGTCTGTCATACACTATATAGAAAATGGTTGCAAGAACCGAACCCGGTAATGACCTTATAAAGTAACAAACATAACCACCACACCACTGATAAACATATTAAAAGTATTTGCAAAAAAAGATACCTAACAACATAAATAAGATGCCCAGCCAAAAAGCACTATTCATTCCATTGTAATGTTAATAGTGTAAGGATATAGAGAAAACCCATTTTAGAGAAAACCCATTTTAGAGTGAAAACTGTGGAAACTCTAACTTCCCGATGTTTTTTTTAATGAAAATTTTAGGGCATGTAATATACATGATTCTAAGCATTTTGAGCCAAAAAAACCAAAAAAGCGCCGAGCGGTTTTTTTTTTTTTAAAAAAAAAAAAAACCGTTTCTGGGTAACACATGTTACAGAAATAACATGTGTAATTTTCGTGTAACATGCGTTACCCGAAAACTTTATTTTTTTTAAAAAAAAAAAAGCGCTCGGCGCTTTTTTGGTTTTTTTTGGCTCAAAATGCTTAAAATTATGTATATTATATGCCCTAAAATTTTCAGACCCTAAAAAATTCAGAAAGTTAAAGTTTTCACGGTTTTCACTCTAAGAGTGGGTTTTCATAATATTTATCCCCTATATAATTACTACTGTGAACAGGTAAATAAATAAAACTAGGTGTACTCATTGGCGCGCGTTGCGCGCTCAACATGTTATCGTTTGCCATGTAAAAAGATAATTTTATTTTCAGTTGATACAATAACTTCTTTCAGCATATAAAAAAACAACAATCTTGAAGTATACTTACAGCATCCACATTTTCGTGATTGTCTATACAATTGAGTGGGCCAATCTATTAAATAACTTGGAAAACATTATGTGCAGATACATTCAAACAACATACCACAAAATATTGAAAACTCTTTAAGAAGCGGATCATCCAAATAGATATTAGTAATAAACGTGGGGACACATATACGGACGATAATGGCAAGTCAACGGACAAAACACACCACAAACAAACACCGTCGTATACTACTCTAAAGTTGTCGGAGTGATGAACAGAGGGGATGGCGACAAGAATGAAGTTGTGACCAAATTTAGCGGAGATGAGAGATGGAGCAACCTCTGCTTCCAAGGCTTTTTTGCTGTTAGCCTCTATGGTGTCGTTTAGTGGCTCGCCATCCTCCATCTTTAGTACGCCATACCTTGGCTGGGTTAATAGTAAC
The DNA here is from genome assembly GCA_030844895.1 of Ambrosia x helenae. NCBI lineage: Eukaryota > Viridiplantae > Streptophyta > Magnoliopsida > Asterales > Asteraceae > Ambrosia > Ambrosia x helenae. The sequence goes on from CM061232.1 coordinate 38,319,546, forward strand.
CATGTGAGCAGGGGCGGATTTAGGTTATGAAGAGCGGGTTCCCGGGAACCCAGTCGGTTTGGAAATTTTAGTGTTAATATATATATAAAATTTCGAAGGAACCCATAAACAACAGATTCAAGTGTTGCACTGGTTAAAAGCCTACATTTTAAGCAATATGTCCCCGGTTTGAATCCCTTACACCTCACTCAATGTTTTTTTTTCGTTTCTATTTTTATTATTCAAAAGCGACTTTAGGGTTTCGTAATAACATAGCTTCTCAGTTATCGCCTCCTCCTCTCCCCCACAGCCCCTGCAGACCTTCTCTCCTCCATACCTCTAGCGACCTTGCCTCCACCCTCTCCTCTAAGGAATGGCTGCTCTGCTTCTTCTACTTATTTTCTTCATGGTTTCTCACTCATGTAAGCTTCTCTTTATTTCTTTCTTTAACATATCCCATTTTTTAATTTAACAAAAAAGGAAGTAAAATAATGAAGTTATAATTATTATCTTTATCTTTGATTTTAAACTTTTAACAGTTGCTGTAGCAACCAACCTTCTGGATCAACAATTGCATCTGGATTAGGTATTTCTTTTTGGTTGATTGATTGTTGTTAATGGCGGAAGAGAGTTCGAACACGGCGGCAGTGGAGACTACGGCGGTGGCGGCAGCGGAAGTTGCAGTTGCTAAGAAGGTTGAGGAAACTCCGGCGGTGGTTTGTTGCCTGATGTTGTGAAGAAACCTTCTAGGTCTTATATTTTCTTGACTAAATGCATTTATTGGAATTCATATTTTAAAGAAATGTGTAGATTGAGTAGATTTGGACCAATTTCTAGTTATGCTACCGTATCTAAATACATTGGTTTTCTTATTATTATTAGTTTCACAAATTCATTTATGAAACTTCACTACTGACAAATTGGGATCTCTTTTGAAGAAATGGAAGTCTTTGATTAATGGTATATTTTAAGTTTTGTTAAAAGTGTTATCAGATCTTTATCTAATTAATTGATGCACATTGTTCTTCAGTCGTTTGAGCCGATGGGAATTTCACAAATCAATAACTATGCTCTTCCCTTTGCTACTAGTATTTACTTGTGTTATTTGTGCATGATCACATTGTAGTGGGACATGTGTTGGAATGAGTTGGTCTTTTGCTGTGGTAAAAGACATAGTTAGACAGACAGTTTAAGGTATGTAAATGCTTACAACCTCCTAAATTCTTATAGAATTATTGTATTAGTTTTGGTTATTATCGTATGAGTTGTTTTAGTATGTTAAATTTTAACCTGTTGAAACCTACACTGCCCGAACCGTCAAACCGACCCGAAATTTTTTATGTTCAGTCATATAAAATTAGAGCATCTAAAAAAGGAACCCAGTGAAAAAAATTCCTGGATCCGCCACTGCATGTGAGGTTAGAGTTAAAACAAATATCACCGCCATTGGGGTTGGTGGCCCAATGGTAGAAGCAAAGCTTCTAGGAACACCTAAAGGGGAGGTCATGGGTTCAAGTCCCACAAGGAGAAGAAATTTGCCGTTCAAAAAAAAAAAAAAAATATCACCAAAAACTATAAATTTTAACATGATGATATAAGAAAGCAGTAAATAAATTAATACTTCCGTAACCATGCTTTGATTTCGCCTCTATAGAAGTCATTAACTTTCTTCTTGTCACACAAAAATCAGCCACCACTTCCTTCCGCCACACCAACTTTTATTTCTGAGCAAGCACCGGATATTGCTTATTCTGCAAAGTCTATCAAGAAAGCCACATGTCCAAAATAAAACAGTCGGCGATAATGAAAAGAAAGCGAGAAAGGTTGTTACTTGTCCGAAGCCAAAACACCGATAGTGCGAAAAGTCCATATGAATCAATGGTTAAACAATCATAAGAACAAATTTTGCAGCACAAGACAACGTCTACACCTGCGCAAAATGATTTATTCAAAGTATGATTACTCATCATTCCAAGATTGTGGTCCAGTTCTATAGGGTTTACCTCATCAACTGTAGGACAAGAAGAATCATATAAACATTCAATTTCATACAATATAATTAGGAAAAAAAGAGAGAATAACCCTTGCAATCTTTTCTTATTAGTTTTGTCCCAAGTGCATATGAAAGAGTACTGACGTCGGAACCTTGTCGGAAACAAAGCAGTGTTACACACGGACGACACGACCCTAGTTTCCTGGCCGGAGTTAACCAATGACGTGGGAAGCTTGCCGGAAAGACGGGACGACCTAAAATAGTCCCAATCAGGAAAAAATAGACCGATTTAATGGGAAATGGACACGAAGGTGAAGGCGAACTTACCGAAACCTCGCCACCCAAGAATAAGCCTTTTCGACAATTGTTGCTAAATAAGCATCTATGTAGCCGCGAATCGTCGGAATAGGAGGGCCGGCCGGACAACACGTCACCTACTCTTTCCCGCTGCCATGTCGATCGATTGGCTGTCGTAGCCCGTAGATGCGGCGGAGCCGCTTGCTCTAAGCCACCTTTTGTTGGTAAGAATCAAAGGCCATGATCGGATCAAAGGCCATGATCGGATTTAGGCGGTGGGGATGGATGAGGTATGTGAAAAGAGATGATTGAAAGTGGTTTTGATGAGAAGAAGGTGAATGTGGTCTGAATGAAAAGAAGGGAAAAAAAGGAGGTAAGAAAAGAGGGCAAAAACATAGGCTGTTTAATACAGTCGTCTATTAATATATAGAAAAGAGGACAAAAAAGTAGACTATTTAAAACAGTCGTCTATTAATATATATGTAATGTAATGTAATTGAGTTTTATAATTATTAAATATTTAAGTTTTTAAACAATATAATATTTTAAAGCTAGGATAGTAAAAAATGACAATACTACATTGTCTTTACTGACTTCTTTTAAGATGAAAAAACTAAATTTTATATTCACATATTTTATTATGAGATTTTCAATGCATCTTCTTCATTTTCCTCCTACATGAATACCCATATTTTCAACTAAAAAAGCAAAATCATTGTAAATTCATCTTTTCCCTTCTGCTTTTATTATTTTCTTATCATCCCTCTCTAAGAAACATATATTATACCATCATGGATATATTTACCTATTGAATAGATAATATTAAGCCTCTGAATTTGGGGCCTCCTAAAATGTGAGGCCTAAAGCTGTTGGTTCGTTTTACTTATGCTAGAGCCGGCCTTGCCTAAAAATATAGCAGTCACTCAGCAAAGAGCAGAGATGTTGGGATTTTCATCTTCACATAATCATCAACTAACAGGCTAACCGGTTAAAAATCATAAAGATTTGGAAAAAAAATTAGTGGTGATGGTACGCTCTAGAAAGGGTACATATAAATACGTGGAAAAAAAAGTCGAAAGCACTAAACTAATATATACCAATTTTTTTTGAACAGGTATATAATATATAGTGGTATGAACCGTCATTTTTAATTAAAAAAATTTAGCCTGGTTTGCAAGGGTCGAACCCGGGCTGATCAGTTGCACGCAAGAACAACACACCAACTGCACTGGAGCAATTTATTGTTAATATGTTCAAACCAAACGATATAAATACAGTTATGAACAGCAGAGATGGGGAAAAAAACAAAAGCACTATTCATGGAACTTGGTAAATCAATATATAGGATAATTACTCGAACATATTATAAAAGAATAAATTATATAATATCATTCTATGGGTTAGTGTAGAAACACCAATATAACGATCCGTGTATAACAATGCTAGTATATGAATATAGGAAAGGACGTAATTCTCATTAATTGATAAGACAAATACAGAACACTGTTTCAGGACTATTACAGAGTTTCGACTATAATCTATTTCTCACAGCTTATAGTATGAATTCTCTCTCGATGAGCTGATCCTTTCTTCTAATGACGAAGGGGCTATTTATAGGCCCCTGAGGTGGTCTGTGATTGGCTGTGGGAGAAATGGCAGCTGTCTTGTACTATTGCGACCGTTGTCATTTCTCGCGTTGTCCTTCTGCGATTGGTCCACGTGTCCTGTCATTGTCCTTTTCGTCCTTTCTCGTACCTCATACTGGCAGGAGATCATGGAGCAGGGAATTCACGCCTCTGATTGGCTGTGTGTCCTGCTCTTGTCGGGTGACACCTGTCCTTTCTTGTGGCTGCATGCGCCATCTTCTAGAACTCCACGTCATGTTGTTGCGCTGACGTGCATGTGAGTTTCATCTGTGCGCACGCGCGGGTACATATCTCTTCAAGTCCCCCTAGTCGAGTGTGTTGTATGCGTAGCATGCGAGACGCTGGACTTAGAGTGATAGAAGTGTCTGTGCGAGCTGTTTGGCGCATTGGTTCGGCTTCTGACGGTTATGCGCGATGCTATACAAGTGGGAAAATTGCGGACGTCCCGTAATTAATGCTCACATCAATGTTGTCAGTCGGCGCGTGTGAAGCGACAGGTTTGTAGCCGAAACGTTTCTGACGGTTGTACTGTCAGAGACGTGGTGGGCCCGCCTGGACGGTTCAAGTGCCCATTTCTCTTTCATCCTGTGACGTGTCACTTTTTTACTGGTTAGCTTTTCGAATTTTGAAACCGTCGTACCACGTTTAAATCCCCTATATAATCCCTCGTCTTTCCTTCATTTTATTTTACTTTTTTCTCCAAACATTTTCTCTCTAGTGCTTTCTTTGTTCATCCGTTGTTTCATCTTTGCATTTATTCATAAAGCGATCTTGGTTGTGAAGATGGAGCATATCACAAACATTCCGAAGAAGAAGCGTGGGGGATCCAGGAAAGGGGATGATGGATCCAAGAAGAGGCCGCCTCATGCCGGTGAGGTTACGGCGGTTTGGGGGAGAGACGAGTTTAGGAAATTCAGGAAAGGGTGTGGGTTCCCTTCCTCTTATGGGGTGGAGATGCCTGCCCCGGATAAAACCATCCTGGAACCTCCGGTGGGGAAGGTTGGGTTATACGCTTGTTACTTCCGGGACTGTAATTTTAGGGTTCCGATTACCCAGTTTCTTGGTACTTTTATACGGGCGGTGGGTGTGCATATTAACCAGATCCACCCTGGTTTGATGTCGAGGCTCATGTTTTTTGAGTTCTGCTGTCATGCCCACAAGATTGAACCCTTAGTGGACATGTTCTATGTGTTCTACAGCCTCAGTTTTGTGGAGAGCTGGCTCTCTTGTAGGCCGCGTGCTGGAGTGGCTGCATGCGCTGGAGCCGGCGTGAAAAGCTTCCGGGAGTGGAAACCCAAATTCTTCTGGATCAACCAAGGGGTTATCCCCATAGAGATGGGTCGATTGGACCCGGCTGAGGGGGTAGGTAAAGTGGTGCTGATAGAGTATAAGGGGCAGGAGTGGTTCAAGACTTTAACTAGCCATCCTGTTGATTTATGTGAGATCCCGGAGACCGGCCTGGTGATGGCTGGAATGAGCATCAAGTATGATGTGAAGGGTCGTAACCCGCCTCTCACCTGCGATGGGAAATGTTAGCTGGAGGTTTTTTCTGTGTTCGCGCTCCACGTCCAATTTATGCATCCATGTTAATCCGCCTTTTGTTGTTTTTTATTTGCAGAAGTCAAGAACTTGTATGACATGTTGCTGGGTGGGGATGACATGGGTTTCGCGTTTAAGGAGTTGGCGGAGGATGAGCTGTATATTTTGGAGAAGGCTTGGGACACGCTCATTCGTCCAAAATTGGGTGAGGTTGCGCAGGAGCGAGCCCCTTCACAGCTGCTGATAACCGAAGCAGGTGAGTCCTCGCCATTTTATGATAACCCTTCGCCCGTCAGCATGTTCATGAGGACGGGCCTTCCTTTAATTATTATATCCAGCGATGAGTCGTATGACTCATCCGAGTCTTGCTCTCCGCTTCCCTCGTCCGCAGGCACTCAGGGCCCGCGGTTTTCCCCAGCGCGTGTTGAGGATGATAGTGACGAGGAAACTGAAGATGACGATTTTCTTCTACATCGCATCGTTAAGCCGCGGTCAGAAGCCACTGGAGGTGAAGATTATTACTTCGTTCTTAACCATGAAGTGGTTAATAAGTATTTTGAAAATTACCACCCTTTTGAAGGAAGCTATGTTGAACTTTCAGATGCATTCGTCCAAGGGGAGTCCGTGGTGAAGCTGACTGAAGAGGTCCAAGGCGCGCTGGTGACCAAGCCTGTTTCTGCTGAGGTATTGGAAACTGGGCCGGTCATTACTGATGCGCCCTGCCCTAAGAATCGGTCTAGGCGATCTGGTGCCAAGGGTAAGAAGGTTGCGGGGGAGTTGACGCCTCCTATCGAGAAACGGGTTAAGTTAGACGACCTTGTCCATTCCGCAGAATATAGCCTGTTGGGTAAGTGTTCGTATTCTTTTCCCTTTCTTTATGAATCTTATTGTTGTTGCTGATCCCTTGTCATTTCATTGTTGCAGCAGATTTGTTGAATGTTGACGCGTCGGAGAATGTGTTGGCTGCCCCGATTGCTGAGGGGTTTGATCTTGACCCCTTAAGGGCAGCATCTCCTGATGTGCAAGTTGAAGGGCCTGTGCACACTGAAGTGTAGGGCAATGTTTTGGCGTCATCCCCTCCGGTGCATCAGTCACCGCCTGCCCGCCAACCTACGCCAGCGCGTGAGCCAACGCCTGCGCGTCAACCGACGCCCGCGCGTATGCCTACGCCTCCGTGGTCGTCGACACCCGCGCGTCTTCCCACCCCGGCTCAGGATGTATTAGAGGGTGGCGAAGGACGGGTGTCGCCGACTGATATCAGCGAGGGTTATGGGCGTGACGTGGATATGACCGTTGATGATGACGATGAAAATGAGAAGAGGGTGACTATGGAGCCTGGTCGTAGTTTTTCAAGTGCCCCTCCCATTGGGGGCGGTGAGTCTTCTGCTGGTGTCTTTGTGCCTAATTGGACGTTGACGCCGGCCACCCGGTTTTTAGGCGTTGAAGACTGTCGTCAGTTATTGGCGAATGTCATCCCTCTTGGGGAGCGCGAGCATCAGGCCACGCGTCTGCGTGGTGAACTTATGGATGACCACATCTTAAGTGTGGCCAACATGTTATCGACTTCCGCCGAGATTGTTCGTGAATGGGGATCGAGGGCACATGATCGTCACAGGTTCCACCAGGATTTGCAGCGGGTGACGGAAGAGTGTGATCGGATGCACGCGGAGTTGAAGCGTGCCAAGTGGGACGCTGTCACGTTCCGCGATGAGCGGGACAAACTGCGTGAGCAGATGTCCGAAAGAGAGCAACAGTGGAAGGTTGCTTGCGCTAAGACGAATGCCAAGATGGAGGCATCCGCTAAGCGTATTAGTGAGGTTGAGGTTCAAAAGGAAGAGCTCTACAAGGAGCTGGATGTGAAGGGGAGGCTCGTGAAGCAACACTATGATAAGTTGCTTGAGGCTCGCGACTTACTGCGGGAAGAAGACAAGGATATCGAGCAGTGGCGGGAGGCGCATGAGGGGCTGGACAAGGAGAATCTGTCCTTGCAGCAGAGGATCCTCAAGTTGGAAGGGCAGCTGTTAGATGCCCAAAATGATTTGCTACTTGCGGAGGAGGATCGTGAATGGGTGCTCACTCGCTGCGTCCTTGAGGTTTATGTTTATTTCTTGTCTTTGTGCCCTCTTATCATTTTTTATATATGCGTACTGAGCCTTTCAGTTGGATGTTTGTGTAGGTCGCCTATCATGTCAAGAATTGTGACTAGACGCGCTAGGCTGTGGCTGCGGTGAACGTTGCCGCGAAGCTGGTGGGGCGCAAGGCTGGTTTCCTTGAGGGTTATCAGCATGCTAAGGATGACAAGCCTTTGGAGCAGTTCGCGCTGTACAGGCAAGATCTGGATGCTTTGTTTGCCAAGAAAGCTGCTGAGTTTGATGAGCTAAAATATGAGATGGTTGATTTTGTCGTTGGTCATCGCAACCGGCCAACTTGTTTTGAGCTGAAAGAGTCGTTTGACAAGCAAGGCCTGACTCATACGCGGCGCGAATATGCCCTGAAGAAGATGAAGGCGGCCGATTTGGCGCCAGGCGAGCAGCCGGAAGCTAGCGAGAGGCTAGACTTGTCTGGATCGGATGAAGATGATGACTTCAGCGATGCGTCCTCTGAATTCCAGGAACGAAGTTAGCTGCTACTTGTCTTTTGTCGCTTTTCTTTTTGTCATGCTTGTATGTACATATTTCCCGTAATTGTAATATTTGACACAGTAGCTGTGACCTGTTTCCAGATATATATGTTTGTTTAAAATTTGGTTGCGCAAGTGAATTATGTTATGCCAATGTTAAGCATATGTTTAAGTGTAGATTTGAGTTACACACATGACTTGCTTGTTTTGCGCTTTGTATCCTAATAGTACGACGCTTTAGGTTAAGGAATTGCAACTTAACTGGGTGATTGCTGGTATAGCCGTCGTACTTTGGGCATACAGTGTTTGCATTGCGCGTTTTAAGAAATTTCATATTCATCAACGCAATTTTTAGTTCTTGACATTGTATCTTAACCAGACAATGTTCAGGGTGCGCGTTGCAACTTAATCATGCAACACGCAGTTTAGGAAATTGCAGATTTCTAAATGCGATTTTTAGTTTCTGACATTGTATCTTAACCATACAATGTTTTAGGGTGCGCGTTGCATCTTAACCATGCAACGCGCAGTTTAGGAAATTGCGGATTTCTCAATGCAATTTTTAGTTTTTGACATTGTATCTTAACCATACAATGTTTTAGGGTGCGCGTTGCATCTTAACCATGCAACGCGCAGTTTAGGAAATTGCAGATTTCTCAATGAAATTTTTAATTTTTGACATTGTATCTTAACCATACAATGTTTTAGGGTGCGCGTTGCATCTTAACCATGCAACGCGCAGTTTAGGAAATTGCAGATTTCTCAATGCAATTTTTCATTTTTGGCATTGTATCTTAACCATACAATGTTTTAGGGTGCGCGTTGCATCTTAACCATGCAACGCGCAGTTTAGGAAATTGCAGATTTCTCAATGCAATATTTAGTTTGGGACATTGTATCTTAACCATACAATGTTTTAGGGTGCGCGTTGCATCTTAATCATGCAACGCGCATTTTAGGAAATTGCAGATTTCTCAATGCAATTTTTAGTTTTTGACATTGTATCTTAACCATACAATGTTTTAGGGTGCGCGTCGCATCTTAAGCATGTGACGCGCAGTTTAGGAAATTGCAGATTTCTCAATGCAATTTTTAGTTTAGGACATTGTATCTTAACCATACAATGCTTAGGGTGCGCGTCGCATCTTAACCATGTGACGCGCAATTTAAGAAATTGCAGATTTCTTGATGCAATTATTAGTTTAGGACATTGTATCTTAACCATACAATGTTTAGGGTGCGCGTCGCATCTTAACCATGTGACGCGCAATTTAAGAAATTGCAGATTTCTCGATGCAATTTTTAGTTTAGGACATTGTATCTTAACCATACAATGTTTAGGGTGCGCGTCGCATCTTAACCATGTGACGCGCAATTTAAGAAATTGCAGATTTCTCAATGCAATTTTTAGTTTAGGACATTGTATCTTAACCATACATTGTGTATGCGACGAAATGCGTATAAAGTAAAGCAACTTCCATATTTCATTTCATTAATTGGCGCGTCGGCCTTCATTACAACATGGAATGATATTACATATAGCACTGTAACATCCCGAAAACTCAAAGAAATTTTATTTAGACAAAATTGATAAACCAATTCAATTAGTACTATTTTATTATAATTTTGGTTATAAATCAAATTTGCATATACATTGCATAAACCAATTCAATTAGACAAAATTGATAAACCAGAGTTCTTTGGCACTTTCACAATGTAAAAGGCCAGAGTATATCTCATTTGGGAGAGCCATTGCCAACATAGAGAATGCTTTTGCATCTAGCTCAAGTTTTAGGAAATCATCATCTGTATATTCTTTTGGGTCTTTAGGGACCTCAACTTTAGTTTCAAGATTGATATTTACTGGTTTATGTGGTCCATATATCACAGATTTCCAGCAACCTGTGTTGGTCTGTGATAATGTATGCGTCATCCTTCTTTGCCAGATGTTATATTCATTTCTTACTAGCATAGCAGGTTTTGTCGCAGAACCAGTATTATGTGGATCCATTTTAAAGAGTATTGATTTGTCAGATGACTCTTTTAAGTGATGGATGTTGATAAAAAGTGAACTTTTGATCTTTTATTGAGTATCAATAAGAGCTTTGTGTCTGATTCTCAATTTGTTAGATTGATATGTGATCAGATAAACCAATGCTCCGATACCAATTGTTGGATCAGTATGTTCTTTGTTTAAGTAAGAACTTGCTATCTTTGACACTTAAGTGTTTAGCAAGCTCTTGTATATCAGATTGTAAGCACAACGGAATGTATAAGTTAAAGCAACACTTTTTATACTTAAGAGGAGTTATTACTCCCTCTTGATGATTGAAACTAATAATGACAAGTATTTATTATGAATCTAAGCAGTAAATGAGAATTAGATACTTAGGCAGATTCACAATAAATACTGAAATGGAATAGAACAGTGAAAGTGTTTGAAGGATTTTTCTCTTAAAATCAATGTCTAAAATAGAAGGTTGAAGCCTCCTATTTATAGACGTTTACATACATGTATCTTGCCAATAAAGCAAGTACAGAAATATCAGAAACAAGTTGCACAAGTTGCAACATTGAAACAAACAATTACAGCTAAAAGTAATAATAAACAATAAACTACTGATACAAAAGGCGGTGGAAAATATCTGATGCGAAGTGCTGATGAATGACAAACTACTGATGAGTAGTTTGTCTTCAGTACTTCTGAAGTGAACTTGTCTGGTTTGGACTTCAGAACTTCTGATGAAGTTTCTTCTTCAGCACTTGTCATATCTTCTCTTCAGCAGTTTCTTGTCTTCTCTTCAGTACTTCTATACTTAGCCAAAATTTGCAGAAGTGAATTAGACAAAGGTTTCCAAAAGTGGTTTCACCAATCCTCTTTGTCCTAACAATCTCCCCCTGGATTGATGAACCCAAAACCTTACTAATTCCTTATGATCTTCTTCTGTCTTGAACAATCTTCCATATTTCTTTATACATGGTGTTCTTTAGCTGGTTTAACTGTCCATCAGATAGAGATCCTTTCTGTGGTTCCAGATGTTGAATTGTGAGCAGGTCTTGTGTTGACAGTTTCTTTAGATCACTGATCTTCTTGTAAGCCCTGCTTGAAAGGTCTCTTCTTGTCAATAATACTGAGTTGTTAGCAGTAAGTGACCATCTGATGATAGGTACCTTTGACTTGTCAAAGTCAGAGGTATAGGGAACCAGACTTGTCCCTTGGGTTGATGATCCTGAGTGTTGGATGCTTTCTATTTCAGTAAGCCTCAGGTGGGAGTCTCTTCCTTGTTGTTGCATATCAGGCATCTGAATAGTTGGGAGATGGTGTTCAGTCACTACCTTGGTATGCATCTTTTCTTTGATAGTCTTTTGAATTTGGTAGGCAAAGGTGGAAGGATCCCTGAATTGTGTTATCAGAGGTTTCTCATCAATGTCAAAATCTGAGTGAACTACTGAACTTCCTTCAAGTAGTACCATTTTGAAATCAGTTTTGACATTGTCCTCTGATTTCTTCCTTTGAGTAGCAGGCCTTCTTGTTAAAACACCAGAAGTTCTAACTACTGATCTTGAAGGTTCAGCAGTTTGAAACTTCTCTGGATTTGCAGCCTTGGCAGCCTTATATTTTCGATAAGTATCCACCAGTCTTTCTTCTTTCCATCTGGATACTGAGGCTTTTGAACCATAGCCATCTGCTACTAATTCATCTATCATCTGGGCTCTCTTGGCCTTTCCTTCTTTACTTGTGGCCAGTCTGTCTGCAATTAGTTGTGCCCTTCTTGTCAGCTCTTGCATAGAGAGTCCCTTGAGTGTGTAGGCTTTAGTCTTGCTGTTCTTTGTGATGTAAGACACCAGTTGTTGTCTTTTGTCTTCTTCAGCAATATGATCAATTTCAGCCTGTCTTTCCAGTTCAGCTTGATAAGCCTGGAGCTTCTCTTCATACTCTAAGTCATCCCTTTGTTCCAGATTTTTCCAAATCTGGTCTTCCTTGGCTTTTTGTTGAACTGCCTTTAACCTCTGCTCAAGAAGTTCAGTAGATTGAGAGATTGGAGCAGGGGTTAGGACAGTCATGGTAGTGGTTGTTGTAGGCCTTGGAGGAGCAGAAGTTGGTTTGATTTGTTCAGTGGATCTGGAAGGTTTAGTTTGTTGAGATTTGGAAGTGTTAACCTCTGATGGGTTGACAACTGCTGATGGTTTGTCAACTACTGAAGGATTGTCTTCAGTATCTTTTGAGTCATCAGGACTTTGACCATCAGAGGTTTCTTTATTATGCCTTAGGGATTTTTCAGAAGTTTGGGTCTCATCTTCCTTTTCTGTGGCTTCAATATCTTCCACTGAGACACCAAACTGTTTGGCCAATGCTTCTTTTCTGGCCTGCTTTTTCTGATCTCTCTCTAGGATAGCAAGTCTTGCCTTTCTTCTGGCTTCAACTGTATCCATTGGTTCCTTCATCTTCTCCCTCTTTTTGGATTCATCAATAGGCTTCAGAGGTTTGATCTGATCTGTCAGATTGGCAATTTGTTTGCTATTGAAGTCAATCTTGGTCTGCAGATCATTCATCTTCGTCTGAATCACCCCAAATTGGTTCTTGATGGACAGCTCCAAGTTAGCTGTATAGGTTTTGTAACAACCGGCAAAATTAAGGTAATCCCGTACTAATTAACCATACGCGATTAACGTAATTAAACGTAATTATGTGTTGATTATTTAACTGAGGCCTTAGAAAAATAGCAATTCCCAAATAATGCATAGGAATGCATAAGTTTAATGACAAAACATGATAGGATCATGTGCAAGCAAATCTATCCGGTATGGACACTGGCGATTACCCGGTAAAAATTAATAAGCGAAACGAACCCCGGACACCCGGGATATAAAATAAAAGATAATTTCACAAAATATAATGAGTTTTGGAACCCCAAAGCCATACGTGAAAACTTGTCATACAAATCTCCCGGTAACGAATAAAGTGCGCGTACCGCACCCGATACGCGCGTAACATACAATTTCACCCGGCAAAAGCCAAAATAACTTATCAACGCTTAAACTGGACTATGTTTAAGGAATATTAAGGGTATTTTAATATTCGGATAAAACGCGATTAAAAACTCAAAAAAATACCCGGACGGTACCCGAACGAAAGGGGATTAAACATAACTAATAATGGGGATTATTTAGCAAAGTGGACCCCACCAAAACACCCCTTGGGGCCGGCCTATGGCCCACCCAAGTGGAAGATATCTTGTGTTATCCTAATAAATCATTAAGATCTATATAAATCATGAGGTTGCATGGCTTGGGATTGGGCAATAGAATTCACCAAATCCTCTTCACTCTCTCTCTCTCAAAACTCACGGCCCAAGCACCCTCTTATGATCTTTCAAAGATTTTTGTGATCTTACATGATCCTTACAATCTCCCATAATCCAAGACAAAGATATTAGGTAATCTTTGAAGATTTGAAGAGATATTATATACATACACAAGCATACTTGAATCAAGAAAAATCAAAAACACTTCTTCTCCTTTTTCTTGTGGCCGTGGCCTTACACCCCCACACCAACATCATTCTTGCAATTTTTACATTTCCAAATCACCTCTAGATCATTATCCATCAAAACCCCATTGTGTGTTTCAAGAGCTTGGAGCTTAACCCACTTGGAAGAACACATTAAACCTCACCCAAATCCAAGATCTTTGTCTTCCCTAGCCTTGAGCTAGTAGTAAGTATTACATTGTTTTGTTTCTTAAATGTTCATGTTTTGTGCTATGGAGAGCAAGTTGTACATTAATGGGTAATAAAATGGATTTTATTAAGTTTTCTTAGAATAAAAATGGATGAACAATAATATGGGTAAATCTTGGATTTAATATTATTAATATGATATTTAAAGAGAATGTAGGAATATGAACATACTCTTGAGTAAGATGATGATTGGAACATGATTTTTGAGAAAGACTTGGATATGATCAAGGATGATCTTAATCATCATAGAATGATATATTAATGACAAAAATGAATTAAAATGGGTTAAATAATCATAGATGAAAAAGTTCCATCTTCAAAGTCCACTCACTTGGATAAGTGAAAAATGAATATTTTGGATGAAAGTATGGAACAATCATGTTAATGACATCTAGGATGAATTATAAGATCATTAAAAGTAAAATGAAGTAAAAGCAACTAAGCACCAAGAAAATGGATCTTCAAAGTCCACTACTTTAGGTAAAAAAATGCTAACTTGGGAAGTTAGAGTAGAAAAATGCAACAATTGAAAGCTAAGGGATTAATGTTGTAACTTTGAAAGTTAGAGGACTAAAATGAATATTTTGGAAACTATTAGTCCAAAAACACAATAATGGAAAGTTTGGTGTCAAAAGTGTAAGTAATAATTTTCCAAGGTTGATTTGGTAAATACTAGTAACATACTTGGGCATTTTGTATAAAAAGTGTACTTTTATAAAAATGGAAGTTTATAAAAAATAAAAGGAGTAACACAAGGATTTTATAAAATAAGATTTTATAAAATAAAGACTTGGGAAGACTTGTACGAAAATGGATACTTTTATATAAATGGGAATATAAAAGTATCGGAAACATTTTTGGGTTACAAGTTGGACAAGATGGGCTAAAACGTACAAAGTATATTTTTCCAAGAAATAAACGTTCGGAATCGGAAGTAGGAACAATACTTCCATAAGGACGCGCAATGGAAACAAATATGAAAAACGCTAACTAACGAACTTAGTTACATGAGCTAACGTAAACGGACATATGAGAAAAATGCCATTACGACAAGATAAAAATATACATATATATCTTAAGGAAATAAAATATATATAACGAGGGTGAAACGTGCGAAACACTTTCCTAAGTGTAGAAAGAATATTCGTGGGAAAGGAAAACACATTGTAACGAATTAAAAACGCTGAACGACACATGAACTTAACAAGTAGTATCCACGCGATGGTATATGTACATATGCTCGTTTTCGACGAAATTCTAGTATATCTATTTGAATGGGAAAATAGATATGCGAGAAGGAAAACCGAGACGAGTAGGTGAAATATACCTATGAACGTGTGAGTGACCGACAAGATCCTAGTACATTTATTTAAATGGGAAAATAAATGTACGGTGTGGTGAGTCTAGTCGGGCGTTAGAAATATATTACCAAACGACAAGAACTTAGCATATTTATTTAAATGGGAAAATAAATATGTGGCAAAGTGAGTCGGGTCGGATAATAAGAAATCACATTATATCGAGCGAAACAATCCAAAGTATAATTATTTAAATGGGAAAATAATTATACGTTGGGTAGAGTCGCGTTGAGTATAATATTGTACAAGTCACAAAGAATATTAATAAGAATAATACATGACTTGTAAGGAAAGGGTAATCCATCGCCATTGAACCTAGGATACGAAACTATTAAACAGGAATTGGGATAAAGACGTGGTCGGGAAGTTGGGTGTACAACTTGCCAAGGCACATACACCATAGGTGTAGTGACTTATACGCCTAGAACATTTGTAGGTGCGGGATCACAAACTTTACTATTTTCTTCTTTGAGCCGAGCACAGTTACAGGTGAGTTTCACGGCCCCATTTTACTGTTTTAACTGGGGGAAAGATATGTTTTGTCAAACGTTGTCACATGTTGAAATGTTTTCAAAGGTTAAAATGTGATAAGTGGTATGATGAGTACTTGAGCAGTGATCGCCACTCGGGGTTGAGTCCTCTCTTCTGTAATCATTAATTCAGGGAAATGAAACCGAAGGAATATTTGGATAGTACTATTGGTGCCTGACAAGGCCCACCCCTAATCGATAGCGTCGATTATGCATCGGCGTATGCCTGGGGTGCACGTATTCTGAAATTAAGTCGTTGGGTTCCGAGGAACGACTGGGAGCGGGGCATTGTTATTAGTCTTGGTTTGGTTATGGGGTTCAAGGGATTGCTCATCATTATAGTTTGTAGGAGCTAGCTACTCCTTACAAAAGCCACAAGTTGTGCAGGTTTCGCACATGTTGTAAAAAACGAAAGATCGATCGACAAGACCCTAGTATAATTATTTAATGGGAAAATAATTATACGGTAAAGTGAGTCGAGTCGATGGTTGTGAAAATGCTGTTGTTCTGAAACTAAAACCTGTGAACTCACCAATATTTTATATATTGACGTCCTTTTAAACATATCTTTCAGGTAACTAAGTGCTGAATAGATATGGGGCTAGTGCGGTGGAATTCGGGATGTCGGATACTGGTCGGGGTTTCATTCATTGTTACCATCGGGTTGGAACCTAAATGGAAATACCCCTACATTGAAACTTAATGTCCATCGTTTTATGTAATGATTTGCGCAATATTGTAACGAGATACTCATTTTCGACATTCTAATAAATTGATCTTTTCTAATTAAATATAGTTTGTTAATCTTGACTTTGATATGCTTCGAGCGTTGCGCCACGTGTTTCCGCCATTGGCGTGGTGTGACAGAAGTGGTATCAGAGCCAAGGTTATAGCGAACTAGCATTTTTGAAAATCTAGACTATAACCGGTTTCGGCTCGAAGACAAAGTTTTCAAAACTAAAACACAACAAAATATTTTTAGAAAAGAAAGAAATTTGTACATGGGATGTACAAGGGAAAATTCCGACCGACTAGCCATGTGTGTCAATATATGAAGTATTAGAAAATACGGATAAGAAGGTTATGTTGCATAGGAATCCGATTCTCTAAGATTAGTTAATACATATACGTAGTACGGATATTTTGCCAGTAAGGATGTTGTGTCACGCTTCACATTAGTCCACACTCCTGCATCGATCACCGGTACCAGCAAGTGAGAAGGATGCTGTGGTCTACGATGAGCTCACTCGCTTACCTATAGACGGGATGATCAGAAGGACTAATCTCTATCGTGATAATGGATGTCACCGCGTTGTTTATGATTTGGAAGCAAAACTAGACCAAGTCATTTGTTGTATGAAATCTCTGTTTTGGATCAGGAAGAGCTCGAATGTCTATGAGTAATCTGACGCAAACCCTCCCATCGGGAAGGGACAGGAGACGAAAGCGTCCTTGTATAGGAGTGAATGCCTCCGCCGCAAAGTTCTTCCAAAGGGGCGGACGTACAAGAATACACGGCCTACCGAAGCAAGAAATGTCAAGTACAGGGCGTGGAAGGTTATACCCGGAACCCAGTGAAGACCGAGGGTGCGTCCCTGCTAGACCAGTGCGTTTTGAGAACAGGGACCCTGCGTGGATCAGATATGAGACCCATGAGACTCGTGGCCGTGTGCTGCTGTGTCATCATGGTGAATAAGTCATGTTCGATCTAACGTATGCCCAAGTTGTCTTCAAGGGTCGAGTATTTTCTTCTCCTGTAGGAGGACAGAATCGAAGTTACGGGATTAGGAAGCTTGATCATTGTTATCCTGAAGGCTCGATAGCCCTCGTCGGAATCGACAGTATTGGTTGTTCCCATGCAGTCATAGGCTGATGGTGAAAGTAGCATGTCATAGTGCACATCCGCGAGTCATAGGGCAGGGATAAACTTCGATGATGTCGAAAATTTCGGCCACTAATCATGACCGCGACAATTGTTGCCAGTGCTATGATAACGGCGTATAGTGGAACAGCAAGCCCCAGTCGGCGTTTGGCTATGGACTCACTTGGAAGTGCATACGATTAACTCATGGGAAGCCACTGCTCGATGTGTTGAGTGTTCAAGTATGGATTAAACACCCTTTGCAATAGCGCTGGATCGTATTCCGGAAGATGATTTGGGATGGGCTTAGCATATTGGTACTTATGTCATACTACTTTCCTGAGGTGCAAAAAGTCATCGTGCGACTCCTCTATCTACCTCCTGTTTGTTTTTCAAGGATTATTGGTAGTCTCGCTTCAGTCGATGAACGCCAGAGTAGGTTCGATGCGTGTACTGTGCCTGAATCCGTCATAAATCCTAGAAAGTGGAACCTCACTCTGGGGAATCGTAATCGTAAGGGTGTTCCGTAATTATCAAATGTCGCAAGACGCTCTTGCTGATATTAAAATCCCCTCGAAAATCAAACGACGGACTACTGGGAGTGGTCACGTTATTCTGTTAAATTAAACACACCCATGGGACGGCAATTCCATTGCTCTTGTTGCAATAACATTCGTCACCCTCGTCACAACGACGAGACTAGTTATAATTGTGGGGTGAAAATTGATGCGAAGTATTTTCCATCAATCCACATAGATACTGAGACGTTGCGTTCCCTCGCCACAGTAGTTGTAAACTAAGGTCGCGAGATCCATTCGTTATGGACACGGTGACCTATCTAATCTCTTGCCGTAGTATGATACTCTCACTGCGTGGCCTATCGGGAAGAAAGTTCACCAGTCTCGCTTAGGTGACAGAGAGGCATTTCAGTTGATGTCTATCGGTGCTAAGGCCAAGATAATATGCAAGAAGACTCTATTGAGAAGGATGACTCGACTGGGTTGCCAGAGTCGGCATCGTTTTCATTCTATCAAGGTGTCTCGATAAATTGTGATCTTTCTACTTCTACTTGCTATTTTTGTGGCGACCACTATCCTTGTTATTGGGGTGGACGGTGGTTGGTTTCTAGGTCCTATGGATGCTAGTTACCACACATATAATAACTACGACAAGTCTAAGACTCCGGTCGAGCCTGACGTTGTTGCCCCTGTTATTGTTCTATGACTCAAGCGAGTCCTATCGACGCTGTTAAGTGTGTAACTCTTGCTAAGTTTGTTGTTGTCAGTAATTCTGTAGCACTTATCGGGCTTGATGTCGTTGTTTCCGTATCTGTTGTCGATCTTATTGTTGTCATTGTCGTTGTCTCTATAGTCTATGTTGGACTTGATGATGCTATTTCTATAGCTTTTCTCGAGTTGATGTTGTTGATGTACTGAGGCTCCTGCAGAAGTGAATGTCGTTAACGAAGACGCCTCTAGGACCTTGCCAAGCCGCTATGGTCATATCTGTGTCTTTGTGGAGTTCGTTGTTATTAGTTCCTTTCTCTTTAAGGCTTTCATTGAACTACTCGTTATCATTCTCTGGGCGCTTAGCAAACCTAACATTGTCGATGGTTCACAGGCCTCGGTTGAGACTGTCAATGTAGTTGTTGCTATCGTTTAAGTGACACATACCAGGCCTACAGTCGTTCTCTCTATGAACAATATCGGCTTGAGAAGTCAGCTAAAATTATGTGGAACCCGTCGTTCCCATCTATGTTATGACGACTGATGCGCCGACCAATCTAACCATTCCTACCATTGAGCCTATGGAGGATAGGCTCGAGGCCGAAGGCATGAATACAAATCCCACCTCCACAAGTGATCTGAGACGCACGGGGATGCGAGCTCACCATAACAGAGCTTTCTGTTAATGTGGACCGTGGATTTTCCATAATGAGCGTCATATTGTCGCTTGCATTCATGCTGCTGTGTTACCCCTAGCCATTGTGCATGCTCGCTGTTGCATTATAATTGCTGATTGCGTATCCATGTGGTTGCGCTACATTTCTGATGATGCATTCCTGTTGTTTACTGCTCCTACAGTAGTGTAGCCTTGCTGTCATATCTCGCTGTGTCATACGGTTCCTGTTGCAGTGTTGCGTTGTCGTCATGCTTCTATGTTGTCGTGTTGCTCCTGTGCGGTGTCCCCTTATTGATGTGTTTTGTGGATGTATTGTTGTGGCTGTTGGATGACCTTGATGACGTGATGACTTGTCATTGCTTCACTCTTGGTTCCCTCGGGATGGAGACATCACCTAGGCCCCTCGTTGTTGCCATTGTTCTATTTGTTTGATTGTGTAGTGCCAACATTGAGTATGTGAGATTTCGGGTGCCCAACGGACTTTCTAGAAGTCATACTAAGACACTCTAGTCTGAGTGTTAGCCCATGAACTCCTTTGAGTCTCGTGATTGTTTGGGTAATTGACCGAATCATGTGTCGACCCCTTGATATGCTCACGCATTTCGTGAGCGTTACATCTCCAGAATCTGAGGCATCAGTGACGCCGTGTCTAGCCTTAACTTATTACTCGCACTTGGTCGACTAACCACACTCGAATCATGTCGGAAAGAAATCCCATGATCCACACATGCCGAGGCGAGGCTCATCTTTGTGATAAGGGATTCCGAATACGTCTCGAACCTGAAGGTATCGAGTAATTGTGAGCGGTATTATGACCCATACCTTTGGGACTAGTAAGAGTTGAAAATTCAATTCATTTATTGCTCATCCAGTGGATTCATTTGACGTCATACATGACGACGTGTCATACTGATGATTATAGAAATACCATTGTGGACCCACCCATGGGTGTGCATTGGTGGAGTCCTGGTACATGATTCGAAGGTCTTATGAAACCCTGAATCTAGAAGGGCGTGTAGCATTATCTACTCTATAAGGTGATACCCTATCGTGTTGAGATGTTTGGACATCTCGGCCCTTCGATTTTTTTTACTATCCCCTGATGGTAGGTTTATCTTACCTTGGTGTCATTGAGTATATTCTTGGAATAGTCGAACTCTTTCGAGCTTGGGTTGATAGTGGTGTTCCCAGTTATACTTCAACTAGCATTACTCGCGCTAGAGTAAAATCCTCGGTCCTCAACGGACACTGTTGGAGACACCATAGTGATATGAGCTGCCAGGTCAGGGCGTATGGCACCTGACTAATCAGGGCGAGCTTGAAGGCTTACATATTCCGCCCATATGTGTGACTACTGAGTCATTGAATGGGATGCCTTATGGGAAGGCTCAGGACCATTACTTGTGGTGCGATATCAGTCGCTCGCTTGTTTAAGTAACGACTTGAGCGCATGAAGCCGTCAAGCCAAATGTGAAATCTATGCCAAATGCATGCATCTATGACCCGATCTCACCATTTACCTAGAAAGATTCCGAAAGGATGGAACCTTTGATGAGTGAGGGTTTCGGTTTCGGGACTCCTTTCACTCAGATCTCTGCATAAGATCTGAAAGTCAATTTGAGGGCATGTGACCGGTATTATTCAGAATTGACTTACTAGGTTGCTAATGACGATAGAACACTAGTGCCCATGAAGCACATATAACAGGACTGGTACTGGATACCCATGGTTGGGTAGCTACTGGTGTTCTGTATACTTGTCGCAATAGGGGCCAACGTGTTGATATATCTTAAGAAACCTTATACTCTGTTCATTGCGAAAACAACTTAAGATGTTTCATATATCGCTTTCCGGTATTGACCTATGTGCTGGAAGCATCTGGTCATTGGTGTTTGAGTCGACTGGAAATCCTCGAGGATTGTGGAATAGTATGGCCCGGGTGTCGTATATACACTACTTACTGTCAGGGAGCTGAGGGTGAAAGCGACGCAAAAACTTTCAACCACCATCAGTCCCTACTAAGCGCCTAGTACCATTTGCCACAATTGCTCAGGTGGAAGGTAGAAATCAGTACCTAGGGGTTCTACGGAAATAAAGTCCCATTTTAAATGTAGTTGTTCGGTCGACAAGAACCTAGTATATTTATCTTAATGGGGAGGTAAATATATGGTAAAGTGAGTCGAGCCGAAGGGTAAATAAAATGGAATACCCGACGAGGTTCCAAGGGGACTTTTATGATTTTATGTGGTACGGTAAGATCACCTGTTTGACATCACCATGACACCCAAGGTGTCCCGTGGTCGGATGTGACCCAAGTGATGATTGATTGTTGTTGGAACCCTCTCATTCCTTACTCACCTAAGCTCGAGATGAGGCATATGGATAGCTACCTATACTCTTGGAGAGTCGTGGCTAGACATTGGATTGCCGACTTCTATTATATCGTTGTAGTAGTCACTCTACCTCAAGTTCGACAAATTATGTACACTAGCCTGGGATACTCGATTTGAGACGAGTACGGCTTGTCACTCTCGGACTAATTGAATATACTAGACGGAACCGTTCCACGCTGACACGATTGATGTCCGTGGCACATCGAATCCACGAGTTTCGTCACCAAAAATTTCCTATGTGATAGGAATTATAATCCCAGTGTTCGGGGTGTACTACTCAAAGCCCTTGGAGGGCATACGTGTACATCTCCATACGTCGAATGACAGATGGAGATAGATACATAACCTGGTTTGAGTTGTTCGAGAGATGGCCATTAAATCCTGCAGTTTAGAGACTGCTTGGGTGACATGCGAACCTATTAAGAAGTCATACGGACAAGGCGTAGGCCTTAAGGACTTCGAACTAGTAATAGGTTTACACTGAGAATCATACTCTGAGAGAGTGTCGATAAGCATAGAAATTGTAGTAAGCCGAATTCTTAATACTCTAGCGGCACGGAGATATCGATCAAATTTGGTCTCATGAGGATTAAGCTCGAACTATCGCAAGAGCTCAGTGGGACTCATGATGAATTCTGCAAGTCAAGACCAAGGAAGTGTTGTCAATTTCGCGCTCGACGGAGGTCCGTTTGACGATAAGCTCTACTATTCCGGGAAACCAATAGAGGTATCAAAGTGGGGTACCCAAGAGCTTAGTCGTAGTTGGACTATGATACTGTGCTCGTTAGAGCACTAAGCGGAAACCTAGCATGAACTTGGGTTCACTTAAGAAAGAGGAGATCTCGTGAAGCGCAAACAACCCGCCCTGTTCAAGGAAACTATTGTCATGGACAACTTGAACTGAATTCCGGGACGGAATTCTCCTAACGGGGGGAGAATGTAACAACCGGCAAAATTAAGGTAATCCCGTACTAATTAACCATACGCGATTAACGTAATTAAACGTAATTATGTGTTGATTATTTAACTGAGGCCTTAGAAAAATAGCAATTCCCAAATAATGCATAGGAATGCATAAGTTTAATGACAAAACATGATAGGATCATGTGCAAGCAAATCTATCCGGTATGGACACTGGCGATTACCCGGTAAAAATTAATAAGCGAAACGAACCCCGGACACCCGGGATATAAAATAAAAGATAATTTCACAAAATATAATGAGTTTTGGAACCCCAAAGCCATACGTGAAAACTTGTCATACAAATCTCCCGGTAACGAATAAAGTGCGCGTACCGCACCCGATACGCGCGTAACATACAATTTCACCCGGCAAAAGCCAAAATAACTTATCAACGCTTAAACTGGACTATGTTTAAGGAATATTAAGGGTATTTTAATATTCGGATAAAACGCGATTAAAAACTCAAAAAATACCCGGACGGTACCCGAACGAAAGGGGATTAAACATAACTAATAATGGGGATTATTTAGCAAAGTGGACCCCACCAAAACACCCCTTGGGGCCGGCCTATGGCCCACCCAAGTGGAAGATATCTTGTGTTATCCTAATAAATCATTAAGATCTATATAAATCATGAGGTTGCATGGCTTGGGATTGGGCAATAGAATTCACCAAATCCTCTTCACTCTCTCTCTCTCAAAACTCACGGCCCAAGCACCCTCTTATGATCTTTCAAAGATTTTTGTGATCTTACATGATCCTTGCAATCTCCCATAATCCAAGACAAAGATATTAGGTAATCTTTGAAGATTTGAAGAGATATTATATACATACACAAGCATACTTGAATCAAGAAAAATCAAAAACACTTCTTCTCCTTCTTCTTGTGGCCGTGGCATTACACCCCCACACCAACATCATTCTTGCAATTTTTACATTTCCAAATCACCTCTAGATCATTATCCTTCAAAACCCCATTGTGTGTTTCAAGAGCTTGGAGCTTAACCCACTTGGAAGAACACATTAAACCTCACCCAAATCCAAGATCTTTGTCTTCCCTAGCCTTGAGCTAGTAGTAAGTATTACATTGTTTTATTTCTTAAATGTTCATGTTTTGTGCTATGGAGAGCAAGTTGTACATTAATGGGTAATAAAATGGATTTTATTAAGTTTTGTTAGAATAAAAATGGATGAACAATAATATGGGTAAATCTTGGATTTAATATTATTAATATGATATTTAAAGAGAATGTAGAAATATGAACATACTCTTGAGTAAGATGATGATTGGAACATGATTTTTGAGAAAGACTTGGATATGATCAAGGATGATCTTAATCATCATAGAATGATATATTAATGACAAAAATGAATTAAAATGGGTTAAATAATCATAGATGAAAAAGTTCCATCTTCAAAGTCCACTCACTTGGATAAGTGAAAAATGAATATTTTGGATGAAAGTATGGAACAATCATGTTAATGACATCTAGGATGAATTATAAGATCATTAAAAGTAAAATGAAGTAAAAGCAACTAAGCACCAAGAAAAATGGATCTTCAAAGTCCACTACTTTAGGTGAAAAATGCTAACTTGGGAAGTTAGAGTAGAAAAATGCAACAATTGAAAGCTAAGGGATTAATGTTGTAACTTTGAAAGTTAGAGGACTAAAATGAATATTTTGGAAACTATTAGTCCAAAAACACAATAATGGAAAGTTTGGTGTCAAAAGTGTAAGTAATAATTTTCCAAGGTTGATTTGGTAAATACTAGTAACATACTTGGGCATTTTGTATAAAAAGTGTACTTTTATAAAAATGGAAGTTTATAAAAAATAAAAGGAGTAACACAAGGATTTTATAAAATAAGATTTTATAAAATAAAGACTTGGGAAGACTTGTACGAAAATGGATACTTTTATATAAATGGGAATATAAAAGTATCGGAAACATTTTTGGGTTACAAGTTGGACAAGTTGGGCTAAAACGTACAAAGTATATTTTTCCAAGAAATAAACGTTCGGAATCGGAAGTAGGAACAATACTTCCATAAGGACGCGCAATGGAAACAAATATGAAAAACGCTAACTAACGAACTTAGTTACATGAGCTAACGTAAACGGACATATGAGAAAATGCCATTACGACAAGATAAAAATATACATATATATCTTAAGGAAATAAAATATATATAACAAGGGTGAAACGTGCGAAACACTTTCCTAAGTGTAGAAAGAATATTCGTGGGAAAGGAAAACACATTGTAACGAATTAAAAACGCTAAACGACACATGAACTTAACAAGTAGTATCCACGCGATGGTATATGTACATATGCTCGTTTTCGACGAAATTCTAGTATATCTATTTGAATGGGAAAATAGATATGCGAGAAGGAAAACCGAGACGAGTAGGTGAAATATACCTATGAACGTGTGAGTGACCGACAAGATCCTAGTACATTTATTTAAATGGGAAAATAAATGTACGGTGTGGTGAGTCTAGTCGGGCGTTAGAAATATATTACCAAACGACAAGAACTTAGCATATTTATTTAAATGGGAAAATAAATATGTGGCAAAGTGAGTCGGGTCGGATAATAAGAAATCACATTATATCGAGCGAAACAATCCAAAGTATAATTATTTAAATGGGAAAATAATTATACGTTGGGTAGAGTCGCGTCGAGTATAATATTGTACAAGTCACAAAGAATATTAATAAGAATAATACATGACTTGTAAGGAAAGGGTAATCCATCGCCATTGAACCTAGGATACGAAACTATTAAACGGGAATTGGGATAAAGACGTGGTCGGGAAGTTGGGTGTACAACTTGCCAAGGCACATACACCATAGGTGTAGTGACTTATACGCCTAGAACATTTGTAGGTGCGGGATCACAAACTTTACTATTTTCTTCTTTGAGCCGAGCACAGTTACAGGTGAGTTTCACGGCCCCATTTTACTGTTTTAACTGGGGGAAAGATATGTTTTGTCAAACGTTGTCACATGTTGAAATGTTTTCAAAGGTTAAAATGTGATAAGTGGTATGATGAGTACTTGAGCAGTGATCGCCACTCGGGGTTGAGTCCTCTCTTCTGTAATCATTAATTCAGGGAAATGAAACCGAAGGAATATTTGGATAGTACTATTGGTGCCTGACAAGGCCCACCCCTAATCGATAGCGTCGATTATGCATCGGCGTATGCCTGGGGTGCACGTATTCTGAAATTAAGTCGTTGGGTTCCGAGGAACGACTGGGAGCGGGGCATTGTTATTAGTCTTGGTTTGGTTATGGGGTTCAAGGGATTGCTCATCATTATAGTTTGTAGGAGCTAGCTACTCCTTACAAAAGCCACAAGTTGTGCAGGTTTCGCACATGTTGTAAAAACGAAATATCGATCGACAAGATCCTAGTATAATTATTTAATGGGAAAATAATTATACGGTAAAGTGAGTCGAGTCGATGGTTGTGAAAATGATGTTGTTCTGAAACTAAAACCTGTGAACTCACCAATATTTTATATATTGACGTCTTTTTAAACATATCTTTCAGGTAACTAAGTGCTGAATAGATATGGGGCTAGTGCGGTGGAATTCGGGATGTCGGATACTGGTCGGGGTTTCATTCATTGTTACCATCGGGTTGGAACCTAAATGGAAATACCCCTACATTGAAACTTAATGTCCATCGTTTTATGTAATGCTTTGCGCAATATTGTAACGAGATACTCATTTTCGACATTCTAATAAATTGATCTTTTCTAATTAAATATAGTTTGTGTTAATCTTGACTTTGATATGCTTCGAGCGTTGCGCCACGTGTTTCCGCCATTGGCGTGGTGTGACC